>OX030952.1:37519066-38953277 GCA_943735915.1 Pherbina coryleti | reverse complement strand
ACCATCTTCTTTAAAAATGTGAGTATTCTTACAAATGATAAAAATATATGATATATTTCATTCAAATATGTTGCGATTACAAATATGTTGCGATAAAGGGCATTTAAATTCTCCTTTTCAAGAAACAATGCAGCAATCATTATTTAGGCTGAAAATCGGGACAACCCACGTGGAGATCGGGACCTGGCAGCCCTAGTGTTATCTGTAAACAAATATATATTTTGTTGTGTTAAGTAAAAACAAAGTGTTGTTTTTAAACCTGGTTAATCTGATAAACAATAGCTGGCTTTAAAAGCGATTTAAAAGCATTATTTTTTTAATTCAAAAGTTTCGAAACACGAAAAAATTACAAAAAAGAAAAAACCAAATTAAAAAGGTCAAATTCAGCTTGAGATCACCGTCTAACAAATTAACCAAACAAACATAAAATATTTCCTTGTTTTTACAGTGAATTCAACTTACGTCAAATGTTTTGAGCATCAGGCCAATATCTTTATTAAAGAAGGTTGCAATGTATTGAAAAATTTCCAAATCAGTTGCATTGGTAGTTATTGTTTTAAGATGATTTTTCGATGAAGTTTTAAATAACGATATAATAGCAGACTTTTTTAAATCGAAGTTTATCTTGAAATTGTTCGCATCTTAGTCCATTAATTGATTAAAATGCTGAAAAGCCATATCTAACCTAAAAAGATAGGGCTAATCCTTAAGAATTTCTTGTATTTGGGGAATGTTCTTTTGATTGTCCAAAAAAATTCTCTGTACTGGGAAACAATCTCGAGTGCAGCCATTTCAAGGCTTTTCCCTTAAGTTTCATTGCGATCAACGCACGCAGCTTGTTGTCATCCAAATTAAGCGACTTCTTTACGCTTAAGAGTTGGGAGTCCCAAAGCAGAAACTGGTCTCTCTCTCCCGAATACTCTGAGATGAGATTTTTAACCATAGGTATTTTATTTATAAATATTTGGTCAGGCATTTCTTTTTCTATCATTACTTGTTCACATCTATCTTCTACGTTCTTGTCTTTCTGCTTTTCACTTGATTTTTCCTTGCACTCGTTTGACGTTTCATTGTTAACTTCCTTTTCCTTCCCAACAAACATTTGAGCTTCCAGAAGGCTTTAGCGAGGGCATTTCCCCTCCCTCTATAACAGCAAGGTGAAGCTTTCTGGAAGGTCATTTGGAGCACTTATCGAGGTTCGGGGCTGGCGTGATAGGCCTCTATATTGCTGTTTCACGGAAGCACGTCAGAAGCACCTTATCGAAGGAAGTTAGACGCAACTTAACAAAGTTTGTCAGAAGCACGTCAAATGCAACTTTCCGAAGCTTGTCAGAAGCACGTTAAAAGCAACTTATCGAAGCTTGTCGGAAGCACGTCAGAAACAACATATCGATACTTAGCGAAGCACTTCAGAAGCAACTTATCGAAGCTAGCTGAGCCTCACATAGCCTTCGTCAAGGCACTATAACGAGGTCGAAAGAAAACTAAAAAAAGGTTATAAATTCTGATAAACGGCTTTATTTTTTTTTTTGTTTTTTAATAAAAAGAATCATAAAATATAATTATAAATTTTTACACAGCAGCTTCGGATGATAATGGATCGATATCATCAGTTTCACAAGCCGATACATTTGATTGTGAATCTTCTTTGCGCTTTTTCCTTTCGGTGGTATTTCTAGCGCTCGAAAGTCGCTTACCCGTACTTTGCTTCATACTGTCTATGTAGCGGCGTGCCGAATTATCCATTATTTTCCGAAAAAAAAATTGCAATTGCATTTCCGTATAATTCGAATCGCATCTAAGCACCAATTGGAAGAAGAAGGCAATTGTTTTGGTGAAAGCACTAAACTTTCCTTTGGGCTGATCACTTCGCGACAAGCCGGTCCAAGACATATGCGTAAAAAATTGACGTGTAAATATGCTATCGACGAGTTTGTAGCTGATGGTATCGCCAGATAAACGACTAGTTGGACCACAGACTGATTGAAATTTGAAGAGCTGGTAGACGGTAAATAGAGAATGGAAAGTATCGATTTAATAAGCAAAAAAAAATACAAAGGAATATAGTTAAAAAAATAACTCACCACAGCTTGATGGAATTCTTTGCCACACAATTTTTTTTCGAACTCCTTTATATCTTCCAAAGTGTCGATTAAATTCAATTCAGCGACAATATTCGGTTGTATAGTATCTGGAGCAATATCATTTGCCACCACATTTTCGTGCGAGAGATGAAGTACTGCTGTCAACATCTTTTCATGCAGTTCAATCAAATAGTCTATTTTCCCTTGTAATTTTGCGTTGCCGTCCAAAATAGCACATAGCATGCCAGTATTGAGATCCGTTGATGGATTCGGCGCTTCTAATGGGTCTGATTGGTCTCCATGATTGATATATCTAAAAGTGCCATCGCCATTTTCAATCAAAATCTCTGCAGTATCTTCTAGTTCTTCCATTGTGTCTGATTGATGGTGTGGCTCCATTTGAATTATTGGTGACTGCTGCAACGACTGCAGTTGAATTATTTGGGGTGGCTGCTTCTGCGACTGCAATAATAACGGTTCGTCATCACGAATATTTTGTTTAAGTTCTTTCAAAACAGTTTTGCTGGAAGCAGTAATATTTTCAAATACAAGCTGAAAATAGAAAAGCAATAAATTCAGAAACCATTAAAAAAAAAACTAGTAAGATATGATCTTCGACTGGGCCGAAGTTAAAATACCCCCACGGCCGAACCAAAGTATATTCAAAGTCTTAAGCAATCAATAAAATGTTTATCTGTAAAAACGTTTTCGGTATATTTTTAACAGAAAATATTCGCTTTTGTTTTTTGATAAAGTCGCTTTGTATGGGAGGTGGGAGTGGTTTTCACTCAATTTGGTTGAATTCCATACACATAGTACACGTTATATATCAAAGTGTATATGCAAAATTTCAAGTCCATACATTAATTTTTGTGGATTTTAGAGAAATTTTACCTTTTCGATAAAGTTACTTTATATGGGAGGTAGGCGTGGTTTTCATCCGATTTTGCTCATTTACGAACTTGACCTTTATTTTTTAGATAAAAGCTTAAATATTGAATTTCGTGATGAAACCTTTAAAATTACGATCGTGATCACAGACAGACGGACATGGCTAAATCAACTCAAGAGGTGATGCTGATCAAGAATATATATACTTTTCTATACCTACCACGCCTCCTTATGGGCGTGACAAAATTAATATACTAACTTTTACGTTTTTTAAACGTGGGGGTATAAACATTAAAATATATCGCCGCTCGTATGACTAACTGAAGTAAATTCCATTTTTCACTAAATTGAGTTAAAGATGCCGAAATATTTCTTTAGCCATACTGCATAATGTTATAAAATATTATAAATATAAATAACAGGTTAAAAAGACGTAAATGGCTTTGAGTCGTATCTTATATATTACACATAACGAAAAGTGTAATATGCGAAAATACGAATTCAAATACGTCAGTTAGTTATATCAGCGACGATATGACATGGAATCACAGATACATACATGGTTGAAATTGTTCCTGTCCTTGTCTGCACTGGCGACGGACGGTTTAAATATTTTTCGTGCACCAGCGGAACGTTTCGATGCATTCAACGAAATCGGTAAACTCGTCACTTCAGCATCCGTATCCCTTTGGTCAGACATTGCTGTTTATTCATTTCGAGCTTGTATGTATGAAGGAATGAACGATCTTTTTAGTACACAATCAAGCATGACCCAACCGTCGTTGACAGTTCCAGGTGGTATCATGGCATTTTTCGCTAGCAGCTTTCCAGTTTTGCTATCATTTGGAGGCGGCCACATTAACTTGCCAGCATTTTCCCACAACGCAGCTACCACCGACAGTACTGGTGCATTGTTTTCAACAGTTTGCACTATTTTATAATAGTTCGCGTTTTCCATCTGCAAAATAAAGTATATTAATATATGCAGCTATTTTCATCACATTTTTAAACACAATTTTCAAACACTTCACTGGAGCACATGTACTCACCTTTCGTACAGAAATAGTGTATTTTTGCAAGTCGAATTAATTTTTCACCAACCGTTAAACGTGTTGTTATCAACAAGTTAGAACATGAAATGACGCCAAATGTGACACATGCTCTAAAAGCTTGCTTCGCGCTTGTTTTGAGCTTGCTTCGCATTTGTTTTGAGCTTACTTTGCTTGCTTCGCATTTGTTTTGAGCTTGTTTCGCATTTGTATTGAGCTTGCTTTGCTTGCTTCGCATTTGTTTTGAGCTTCCTTCGTAAAGTTTAAGAAGAATTCATTTAAATGTTTACAATTATATTTTATGATTTTTTTTATAATATTTTACGTTACAGAGTCGTCGAATGGTGCACTATGAGTTGAGTAGTTGTTTGTGTGCAGTAAAGGAATGAATACCTGCAAATCCCGATAAGGCATGCGCACCAGTTTGCATTTCACATCACTCAACGTATATAGCTTCTCTTTTTGGTTAAAATTGACATCTTGAAGTGCACAATAAATGTTCAAATATCTGGACTCAATTGGAATGATAAAAAAATTGAATTTGTTATGAATTTCAGTGCAACATAATTGCACGTCGGAGTGTTTACTGCGAGAAATAACGTTGGTGATGCAAGCAATCTCGTTTTTTGTTGTTAAAATCCAACAATTTGCTTGGTCCGTGCCAAGACAAAAATTCTCCAATTGGATTTTGCCATAAAAGGAGTCATTTTATTTATTTTATTTACTTCAATCGATGATTTCAAATGATCCGGAACCTTCCATACTTTAACCTGTTTGCTCAGTATAGTGTGCTTTTTTTCTGACATGTATATTTCATTTGAATCCATAGTACATTTTGCGTCTTCGGTTATGCGCTTGGCTATTTGCGCTAACGGACGATAGCCATTTCTAAGAAGATGCTTTATTTTTCCAAGCTGGTTTTCAAAAGGATACGCGCTGAATCCCTCCAGCTCTCCAAAACGTTCCACCTCATCCACTATGTGTGCTAAATTATGCACATTGCTATTTATGTGATGTTGACCATAAAGCTCTGCAAATATTACAATATACTATATTAGCATATTATGAGCTACCGCCAGCATATTGAAATGCAGTTTTGAAGTGCATATTGTTACGGCGCAAAACAATAACAGGAAATGCTCGTATGCTTCGTTTGTCAAGTGGTCTTTGAGCACCACAGGTCCGATGTAATGAAGAAACGTACGATACTCAGTTCCTTTCCAATGCGCAATGTTATCGAGACCGCGCACTTTACGATGGAATTCCGCTGGCATATGACATTCGTTCTTCAGATATTCCATTCCAGTCCATTTTGTATCGGAATGACGAAAATTTCCGTCTTTCCATCCGTACAAAAGTCCTTTCATAACGCCAAGATGTAGAAGATGTAGAGAATCGCCAACTACGAATTGCTCTACCATATCGATTTCCATTGCTAGGAGTGGAGAATCGACTTTGTGATGTTCGTCATACATTATTCTCCTAAACTTTTCATCCGTACGCTTCTCACAGTCCGTTCTGGGAAATATGTTGGAGCCACTAATGTAACTCCACTCTCCGATTGTCGTACATTTCTGGCATCCCTCTTGAGCATTGTAGCTGGCCACTCCTGCAGAGGAAATAAATATAAGAAATTTTACAAAAAAAAAGAAGGTAATTTACCTTTCACGTAAGCACGGGCGGGTGAATCGCATATGAAACAACGTAGGAGCACTGTGATCTTGTGTGTGTTTATACAAATTCCATTGGCGATAATATTCTTCGTTTCATCCACAAACGCCGATAGATATGATGACAAATTAAAGCATTTGCTTGGTCCACAATATATACCGATAACCATGGCGGGTATGTGCGGCATTTCGGCTATATTAAACAAAATTGGCCAAAACTCTACTTTGGAACTGTTGAAAACTGGCAGCCCATCCATGTTAACATTAATCGAAATCGTTTTCGAATCATTGATGTTCCGAAATAGGGCTCGTAAGCACTTTTCCAGACCGTGGTGCCAATATTGAGCATCTTCAGCAATATTCGTTAGGACAACATCTGGTGGAGTCTCTAAAAGTGTTCGTGGGTCTTGTGGCAACATTTGCACTGTGTTTATCAATGCCAAAAGATCCTTTAACGCCATATGAGTTATTTGATGATGTATCGCCCACTTCCTCAAACTAGAACGGAATTTGGTGTGCGTCTCCAGATTTGTTTCTTCTGTGCGTACAAATTTTTCGTCATCGACACATTCCATTGCACTATTGCCACAGGTGCCGGCATTATTATTATCTATAATACGTAAACCGTATTAATTAAATTATACACACATGTACTTCTTGACCCGCAGGCAATATACGAAAATTAACAATTGCACTTACCAACGCTATTGACATAATCAATATTATAAATGCCAACTGATGGTGTAATTGCTGGTACCACTTGCTCTGATGGATTTATATTTATGAGCATCTGTGGATTGTTTTCAATTAACGAGGGCAACAACAATATCGATTCCCTATTTTTTTTCACCATCTTGGCAAATTTATGAGCTTTTTTCATCATTTCGTTTCGCGTTTTAATTATTTTTCTGCGAAACGTACCCGATCGTCGTACTTTCTTCCACATAAAAATCATTATATTGTATAAAGTGCTAATGTGATTTATTAACGCATTTATGTTACGTCTACACGTGTTGACGATTCACTCTAATATGAAAAGAAACGGCGACGCTGATTTCAACAACGAATTCCCCCGATTATACTTGTTTTTGCTAGCTGACGCCATCGTCATATCCATTTATGCGTCATACAGCCTTTACAACACTTGCTGTTACAAGCGAATTATTAGTTTCACAAAATTGCTTCGATAAGACTTGCGGTTACTACTTCAAATTGGTTAGCCAGATAACTTCGATAAAGTGGTTCGCAAAGGTTTCCTCGAAGCAACCAACTTGAGCTCACGCCACGATATTTGTAACCTGCGTTCGCAAGTGCCATGGAAGCCTTATCGAGGAACAAAGTCTTAAACCTCCATATACAAGTGAATTAGAAGCGATATGGAGGTTGAACCTCTATAAATTTCAAAATTTAACCTTCTGGAAGATGAAATGTTAGTTGGGTTCGTAGTTTTCTCATGTTCATTTGCTTCTTCAATTCCATCTTCAATGTTCTTTGTTTTCTGCTTTTTATTTGTTTTTCGCTGACACTCATTTGATATTTAGGCTGTGTGCGAATTGGACTAAAATTTAGGAAATTACTTTTCTATTCATTTGAAGTTTCCAGCCCTGCAAACATTTAGCAAAAACGCTGACCCAAACTGTGCGAAACAACATTTGACAACTAAATTTTAGACAACTAAAATTTTTTGATGTATCATCAGTTTTTTTTGTCTTCAATTTTGGTTTTTTTATAAAAATCGATAATATTGAAAACAAATTTTTTGAGCTCTAGGGCAATCATGTTGACAACAAGACAACATGAAGAACAAAGAAGGCAGCAACCAACAACAACAACAACGGCTCTGTATAGAGTAAATCACACAGCTTTACTATACATTGACTGTTTCATTGGCTGCTACACTAACTCATCAGTAGCCTTTGTATGACTTTACACTGTGATCCACTCAAGCTACTTAGGTTCTACTTATACTGCCAATTATGCCGAGAAAGTTACCCGGAATTTATTTTTGGCAGAGAACGCTTGAATTTTTGTAACTGAGTTCTTATCTACTTTTGATGCAAACTGTATCAAGGTTAACCTAGATCGTATCATACTTTTAGGCATAGCCTTAATTCATGTGCATCTTCGATCACACCGGTTTACTGCTATCAGAGCATATTGAAGTTGTTGTTATTTTTGCTGTTTAGCTCCTCCCTTTTTCCATACTTCCATTTTTAGGGTTCAGTTAGTTTAACTGATGATACACCTAAGATGGTGTGGAGACCATTTTTGTTATGAAAGACATTTTTGTTTATGTGATTAACACACAAATAATTATTTTCTTAACATTTTTACGGGCGTGCTCTCCCAGAAATTTTTAATCTTAATATTTAAATACGGCCTTTCATTATTTATATTGATAATAATTAGTTGTGTGTTAATCCCATAAACAACAATGTCTTTCATAACAAAAACGGTCTCCACACCATCTTGGGTCGAACTATCCCGATTGCTATTTTAACTCCTTATAAAAGAGTTATTCCTCTTACTGCAATACAAAAAAAATTTAACCAACTTCATAGCAAAGCACGCAGTGTAATTGAATCAGCTTTTGGTATCTTGAAAGAACGTTGGCGTTCTATTTTTGATAAAGAACTGTGCTTACAAATCACGCGTTGTGTGGAAGCAATTGCTGTAGCATGCGTAATGCACAACATTTGTCTTAATGATGGATTTGAGATAGAGACTAATGAAACTGAAGTATCACAATCAAATGATATTATTGAATTGGTTTTCGAAAGTTAAATAAGTTACGAATAAATTTTTCACAAATAACAGAAAAATAAATTGTTTGTTTTTTATGATTTCAAATATTTTATTAATGAAATGCACAAAAATATATTGAAAGAAAAGACAATTCAAGTTTTAAATCTAAAATAAAAAAAGACAATTCAATGAAATAAATATAAAATAAACATTTAATTTAAAATAAAACTTAAAACATTGCTTTTTTCGCTTAAAAAACTTAAGAGGGCCCTTAAACCAAAACAAAACAAAACAATTCAGTCGGACTCCGAAGATTCTCGTGAATGCCGAAATGTTGAACAAGAAATGTGTTAAACCCTCTCGCTGCCTTACGAATTTCCTTGTCCGTTTTGAGGAAAGATTTTTGCAACTCTTCTGCTTCTTTTTTTTTTTTTGGGCAGATGATCATCCGGAGCTTTGCGATTGATTTGGTGAAGAAACTGCTCTGGAAGTAATCTCCTCAGCTTCCTGTGATGTATCGACAATGCTTGTTGGATCCGCGATATTCTCCTGTGCTGTCCTTTCACTATTTACCACCAATAGTGGGTTAATGTTATGGCGCTGTGAGCAATATGTATGCATTAGTTCAAAATGCGGCCAAGTTGTTGCAATATCTTGCTTCTCTGTTCTAGAGCCTGTAGGAGCCTTTTTAATGCTTTTGTACTCATCCATTGAGTTGAACCATCTTTTTCGTAAACGGCTCCACTCTTCCTCTACTCCGCATCGCTCGCCAATGTGTTCCCAAGCGGATCTAATGTCCACGACCTTACTCGTGAACAAATAGTCCAGGTCAATCCTGGCCTCAATGAAACGTTCGGTTTGAAGTTCGGACCCTAAAAGAAAACAATAAATTAATAGGGTCCATTCGCTTCGATTTTATTTATAAGATACACTTACACCTAACAGAATATTTTCGTTTCCTGTTTTCTTCCATTTTATTCTTTTTATTTTATTATTTTGTACGTTTTTGTTTCTTTAAATGTTTCTTCATTGCGGGCTGTCAAAAATATTTCATCAATAATGCTGCCAGATATTTGAACGAAAAACGCTCAGGTCTTTGGCACAACGCATTTTCACATAAAATATATAAAAATATTACGAGGAAATCACTGATAATTACCAATAAATTATTAGATAGTTGTAAGATACGGAGCTAAATTAAACACGGGCTATTCGTTGTAAATCAATCAGAAGAAGGGAAGTTCTTTATTTCATATTGTATAGTACTGTTCGTTTATACAATGTGTCACTTAGACAGAGATGTTATTCTTATCTTCTTAAGCTATGTTTACAGATGTGTTTATTATACTATGCTTACAGATATATTAAATGTACTTAAGTACCATACACTACAATACCCCCCTTGTAATACATGTCACTTAACTTATCAATAAGATTATAATTTCTTTATAATACAACAAATCCGATTATTCTGATTTCTTACTCTTAAATTATTAATATATTAAATTATTGTAAATCATTCTGTTTTCTTTTTCTTAAATTATATCTATTATTGGATAACAAATTATTATTTTGCTGAACATCATTTTCGTTTTCATTTAAAATTTCATTGTCATTACTTTCGTTATTATTGCATCGCTGCCCACATTCTGGAAAAATTTGCCGCAAACTTTTTTATTTATTTTAATTGGTCCAGCAGCCGTGTTAACTGAAAAAGATGGGTCTACTGGGGTTGAGCCTGAGGATAAGCTAGGTTTGATGAAGTTCTTATTCGCCCCAGTATCAATTAGAAAAGTTAGTGACTTACTGTTTCCTATCTGGCAGGTGAGATATGGTATGCTAGAGCTAGAGAGACCTAATATATTTTGTTTTATATGAAAAATGCTGGTGGGCCCTCCGATATAAAATTTGACTGTTCTGCTTCTGCTTCAGCTAAGGCCTGATATTCGTTTTCAACCTTTCCTGCCTGCAGGTTGTGGAGCCTTGGCTGTTTTGGTATTGCCCCTGAGGTAGAAGGGGCTTCTCTATTAAACGTATTATTGTTCGACGGCCGGTTCATGTAGTTGACCTGCCTCGTCTGAATAGAACTATCGACTTCCATTTTCTCGACAGGCTTAGGTGCAAATGATCGATTTGTATGCGGAGCGTATTCCCTGTAATTTCCCTGAAATTTATTATTGTATTGCCTATTTCCCCAATTATTGTTAAAACGTGGTCTAGGAGGAAGGGGTGGACGTTGTTCTCCACCGGTCAAGCTACTTGTGGGAACCACCACTCTATTTGGCGTGTTCGTGTGAATTATTTTATTTCTTAAGGTTAGGTTTTGCATATCTAGGCAGGACGAATATGCTTCGGGCAGTGTTCGAGGCTTCTGTACTATTAACATCCGCGATAGTTCGGTATCTAGGCCCCGAATAAAGACATCTAAGGCTCTATTTCTGTACGTTTCTGTCAAAACGTCCACGGTTTCTTCGGAATAAAAATCGCACCTAATCTTATTCATGATAAGCTGATGATTCACCGTCTCGTAGAATTCATCAAGCTTCGACCCCTTTTGTACCAACTGATTCAGTTGGTGCTCCAAAGTTCGGATGTCTCTCTTATCGGCACAATGGAGGGAGAGAACCCTTTTAATTTCTGGCCAATCGCCATCCAAAATATTGTAGGAAACCAGAGCCGAATCAGCACTGCCACGAATTTTCTGCCTAATATGCTGCAATATCGAGCGGTATATTGGCTTTTCCCTGACAACTGCATATTCTTCAGGATTGTTTCCACGTTGTGGACCCAAGAGACATACTGCGAAGGGTTTCTTTCGAACACCTGTAGTTCCCTAACGCAATCTGGGAGTCTACCTATTTCCTTTAGTTCTTGTTCATTTAACGGCCCACGCGAGACGATCACCGATGGTCTCGAAGCCTGCACCGCCTCTGGGCCTATTTCTGCTTGCCCAATTCGTCCCTCTATTCTACGTAGGTCTTGCTCTAACCCAATCCCGTGGTTTTCTATTCCACCTAGCCGAGTCTCAATCCTTCTAATTTGCTCCAAAAGGGCATTAATACCCCCGTTCAACTCGTTGACCTTAGTCGCTAGGGCGTCCATAGCACAATAATTTTTTTGATTAAAATGAAAAAGTCTGTAGATCACTCACCTGATTTTCTTGTTCTGTTGATTTCAACACACGAGCTTGTAATGTGAATTACAATTCTATTTTTTATATTTTCAGAAGAATTTTCTTAAAAAATTATGCACACAATTATTTAATCGATTTTTTAGGCTTTTTATAAAATCTTTTTAGCCTTCAACTTTTGCGTATTTTTCTTTGGCACTTATGTTTCTCTTTCTTTTTTTTTTTTTTTTGCACACAATTACAAAAAAAATTTTTGGCACACTTATTTTTATTTTAGTAAACTTTTTATTGGCACACTTATTGTTGTTTTTTTTTTTTTTTTTTTATTTAATAAAAATTTTTTATTTTTCTATTTTTACACAATTTCACAATTGATGCTCTTTGTTTGATGCTTAAATTGATGCTTACGTATAGATAATATCCTGTAATGAAAAAGGAGAGAAAAAAAAATTAATTTATTTGTGAATTTCTACCGTGTTCTTATGGGAACGGCGACATGTGCCACAAACACACGTCTTTTCAAGGTGGTCGAGGAAGGGTCATGTGATCCTGTTTAATCGCCTACAATCAGATTGAAGGCGACCTACTAAGGCACGACTTGCTTCACAACGAAAGTTTGGACCGTTAGCAATCTTCAGTGTGTTCCCATGTGAACACTGAAAAATTTATTGCAGGATCGCAAACCCGTTAACCAATTGGCTTAATATTAGAGAAGCACCGGCCTAGGTGTATAGGTGCGCGATGCTCTCTTAGCCAATGCGAATCGTGCAACAACTCTTGCTGGCCTTTGCATTCATTCCACTTGTGTTCTTATGTGTACAAGCAGAAAGTGGTTTCATTTAATGTTCATTTTTATAAGCTTAAACGCTCCTCAGAGATCGTAGCTTGTTTTTTAGTATTATTTTTTATAGTCACTTTTTGTGTTTATATTATTACCCATCAAGGAAACTGATTTGAGACCCTTACCACTGGTGGGGGGAATCTCAAGGTGTCCTTGATGTTTCCGTGTCTGCAAGCCCCTTCCCACAGGTGGGGGGAAGCATTACAGCACAGAATTTTTGATTCATCAAAGAAACTGGTTAGAGACCCTTACCACTGGTGGGGGGAATCTCTATGTTTCAGTGATGATCCCGCGTCTACAAAAACTCCTTACCACTGGTGGGGGGAAGTTTTTGCAGCGCGAGATATTTTAAATTTATAACAAAAATTACCAGGCAAAGGCTCAGCTGCTGCAAAGGACCCCATATTTAGAGTCCTTTTCTAGGAACCCACAATTCAAGTGGGTCCCTGCTCGGGCGCCAGTTAACGAATGTGCCTCAGCACACTCGAAAAAATTTAAAGTTGGGAGCCGGCCACTGGCTCCTTATTCCTTCCTGAAATTAAATTCAAACAACAAAATTAGCTTTTTACAAATTTATTGCCATTCCTGGTTGCGGTCAGCTCAAGATTAAAATATACAAAATTATTTTAGTTATCAAGTTAATTATTTTAAAAGGTAACTTAGCCCTAAAATGCTGATATTGCACTTCCCATGGTTTAAGTCAGTGAACGACGCTGCAGCGACGTTCTCACGCTGAGGTGACCGTGACTTCGAGGATCGTATTTCATCTTGCATGCGCGTGGCTGGCTGATACCGCAAATTAGGCTGGCTGGCGCGTGTTTACTTATATATGCCTTATGTGGCTGCCTTATGTCAACAATTGCTCTTGACTGAATAGGGTTTACAATCGCATATTTTGAAAAGTTGTCTATTAAGGTGAGGAAATGTTGTTTATCAGTGGAGTAGATATCGATATGCAATATCTCTCCTGGATGGGAGGGTATGGGTGTTTGGCCTATTTCGACTCTATTGGGGTGCCTTTGGTATTTTGCCTCGCGACAGATTTTGCACGTCGATATTACTTCTTTCAGTTTTTCTCTAAGTTCTGGGAAGAAGTAATCCCTCAGAATTTGTTGCACATTTTCTCGTGCATTTCGGTGAGCTCGATTGTGCTCGGCTACCGCGATTTCTGTTTGGTCATCCCGATTCAGGACATCTATTACGATTCGGTTTGTATGGCGGAATTTGACTGAGGATGCTGCTATTAATTTATCCTGGATTTGAGCTAGAATCGGTTAATCGCAGTATAATGCGTTTACAACATCGGGGTTAACCACCTCTTTAAGTACTACCAAAAGATCATCTAAATTCACAAATGTGATTGTGTGTCTTATTCTTGATCTAAAAACTATTTTCGTCTTTTTTTCGGTTTCCCTTCCATTGCAGAGGACTATTTGGTTTCTAAAGCAATTAAGTGGATTCTGAACGATAGATATGTTTTTTTTCAGAGAAATTTTACTATGCAGGGTAGCAGCCTCTGAGTCGGAGGATTCTTCTAACAAATTCAAATGTTGCCTAGATAATGCATCCGCAACATAATTTTCTTTCCCTGGCTTATAGAAGAATTTGGGTGAAAATTCCTCTACAATGGCTCTCCACCTCTTAATCTTCGCATTTGGATTCTTATCAGATACTGCAAATGTAAGAGGCTGATGGTCTGTGAAAATATTTAGTTGTCTGGTCCCGTACAAATAATTACGCAATTTCTGTAGTGACCACACAATAGCTAATAACTCACGCTCATTCGTAGCGTAATTTTCCTCAGTACCCGGCAGGGTTCTCGATATCATCGTAATTGATCGGCCATTCTGCGATAAAACAGCACAAATTGCGTGAGAAGAAGCGCCCGTTGTTAAGTCGAATGGTTTCTCAAAATCAGGGTGGAGAAGGAGAACATCCTCGGAATGCAAGGATTTTTTTTACTTTATCAAAAGCCGATAGTGCCTCGTTATCGAATTCTATTTTGACATTCTTAGATCGGTTGGACCCTATATGTCCATTTTCTCCCCTAAGGAATTTTGTTAACGGTTTTACAATTTTCGCGTAGTCTCTTACGAAACGCCTGTAGTATTCCGCTAAGCCTAAAAATGATCGCAGTTTTCTGAGAGTTTTCTGCACTTCGTAATTTATGATGTCTTTGATTTTTTCAGGACAAGTTTTAATTCCATTGCCTGACAAGCTGAAGACCATAGTAGTTAGGGCTTAGTTTATTTTAAGTTTATTCACTAAATTTATTTTGTAAATAAACTGTTAATAATAATAACAATAATAATAAATCCATTGCCTGACACCATAAAACCCAAAAACTTCTGTTCTAAAAAATTTCGATTTCTCAGTTGAAACACTCATTCCTGCTTCGAACAGTTTCGAACAGTACAAAATTGTTCCAATATCCTCTAAGTGTTTTTCCTCTATCTCAGAGAAGATGATAACATCATCTATGTAGACATGGCAGCATTTCCCTATGTGATCCCTCAGGACATCATCTATGGCTCGTTGAAATATGCCTGGGGCATTTTTCAGCCCAAATGGTAAGCGGCAAAATTCGTACTTGCCATTATTGACGGAGAAAGCAGTTTTCTCGCGATCTCGCTTAGCCAAGTTAATTTGGTGAAATCCCGACTTAAGATCTAGTGTCGTGAAATATTTGGATTTCCCTAGGTTAGATAGAATCAGAGAGGTATTTGTCACAGATAGTTTTCTCGTTTAACTTTCTGAAATCGATTACTAGACGCATCTTACGCTTGCCCTCTGCATCGAATCCTTTCTTGTCTACTATCCATATCGGGTTATTAAATGGTGAGCGTGACGGCCTAATTATTCCATTAGCTAAGAGATCCTCTATCTCTTTGTTTACAAAAGCAGCAGCTGCTATTGGATACGGGTACGTTTTTGAATAAACCGGTTCACTGTCAGTTGTCCTTATAGTCGCTATGACGCTGGTATTGTATGGTAACGCCTCATTTGGGTCAGAAAATACCCCTGATTTTTCTCTAATTAATTGCGATAACTGCCTACTTTCGGTGGGCCCTAAGACTATATTATTAACATTTTCACAATAAAAGTACAGCAACTTCTCATTCCCGTCATTGTCAAGAAGCTTCATATCAAGAAGAGCATTTATATTTCTAAGGAGATCGAAACCTATTATTCCATCAAAAGTGTGGAGAGTTGGTAAAATATAGAAAATTGCGTTTTTATTAAAAATATTGATAATGCATTTTCGCAGAATTTTATCGGTACCGTGTATCGATTTTACTGTGAAAGGAATTTCTAAATTCCTTATACCTTTTAAAAAACTAATTCTTAACGTAATTCTTCGAGGCACCGGTGTCGACCAAGAATTTTAATTCTTTGCCCGCGAACTTCCTGCTGTCGTATGGCAGGAGGGATTTTTTTTTTTTTTTTTTTTAGATCAGCCGGACTGACAGAATGCACCTACGTGCTAAAACTTACCACCTGTTGGCAAATAATAGCCTCCACTAAGCACAATTGCTTGGCCTTTCAGAAATTAAAATTAAATAAAATTTGAGAATTTTTTGTGCTTATGTAAACTTCATAAACATCATCGAATAAAAGCACATTCTTCATAATACGAAGCAATACAAGACAACATCCAAAGTTATTTATTAGACCATATATAACCGCATTTATAATTGTTGTCGTTCGGCTTGGGGCCACTGTCCAACCCAAGATCCTACGTGGAAAAGAGATGCAACTCTCAAACACCAAACCAATACCAAACATAGCACAGATATACAAGTATATATTGTGCAGGTATATATTATTGTATATAAGTATATATTGTGCAACATCGTTAAATCATATTTTTAATCAGTTTTTCCAAGCTTAGCTGTGGACTGATTCTGCTGCTTATTGAAGTATGTTTTCTTATACATAATGTTTTTCGACCTCTTAAAGCCAGCTTTAATGGCTTTAATGTAGTTTTCTTCCGTAATCAGTTCGGATTTTATTGAATCTGTAATAAAAAAGATTTGTTGAAAAAAACTTTATTGAAATTTTTTTGAATATTTCAATTGAAATTAAAAAAATAATAAACTTACCGAAGAATATGTTATTTATCTTGGCGAAGTCCCTAAAAGCTTTCTTGCTTTGAACGCCTTCATAATTGAAATCGGAAAGAACTTTTTCTCCGAAAAGACTTCCCAGTTTTTTTGATATGCCCTCATTTCCAATGATTTTACGAATACATTGAATCTAAAAATAGGAAAATCTAAGTAACTCTGCCTGTACATTTTAAATATGTTATTTATTTTTTAATGACTCTTTGGTTGACAAGAATACATTTTATTTTTAAAGTTTAAGTAGTAGTTACAACAAATACAAAAAACTAAAGCATTTTAGTTTATTTATGGGGAAAAAAATACCATAAGCAAATATTTTCCTTGTTTTCGTTTCTAATATTTGTTGCAATATCTAATAAAGAGCTGCACGGGTGTGCTTGCAAGACATTCGTTTGTTGTTTGCATGCTCACTCTATTCAACTCTCATCTTTAACAGCATTTAAACAACTAACAATATATAGACCAAGAACAACTGAGCATAAAGCATATCGAAAACAAGACAATCGAGAACTTCTTCAAAGCAAGCATATAAAGTAAAATTGAAATGTGTTGATATGTGTTGATATGCTCGGTGCTTGACACTGAGTGCTGCTTAACGAAAAAAAAAAAACAACAAGTTGCGCACAAATAATGTGTGCTGTTATTGTTTTGTGTTTAAAAGCTTTTTTCCGCTTCATATCAAGAAAAGAACATCGAATGTTGTTATTTCTCTATTACATATTTGTTTTACTAGGTGTGCTCGTTGTTTTTTGCAATGATTTGTTGTCTCGATTTGATCGTATAGAATATATAAAGCATTTAAAAATAATGAGAAAGTACATATCTTGGTGAGAGGCTAACAAATGCTGTAGAGCAGTCGTTACCATTTCATACACACGCGTGTTCGGCACTTATCGGTTTTTTCACACAGACACGATCGGCAAATCTCACGTACGATGCGGCCTAGCAGCGAAACGCAGCACAGCAGAGCGTTCAGTTGCTCAATGAATTTCGAGACGCAAACATCGTGTCGCTCTGAAGCGCATTACACAAAAAAAAATGTTTGATAATTCTTGGGAACTATTGTATTTTGTTTTTGAAACCAGACTAACCAGTCCCGAATATAGACTGACCAGACCAAATATAACCAATTTTTTCAGTTTTTTTTTTTTTGAGGATTAGGCCTACTGGGGACACCTCGTAAAAAAAACGCGTTAGTTGTAGTCAACCTCAAAGGTAACGTGGAAGAGGCACAAACCCTGCTGAAAGGAAAAATTTTACAAAAAGTTTTTTTTAACATATGAAAATTTTTCAAATTTCATTTAAAAGCATTTTAAAACATTCTCCATTAAATTATTTATTTGTGAATTAGAAATTTTGTGAATATTAAAATTTTTAAAAGTAAGAAGGAATGGCACTTATAACGTTGTGCCGTATGCAGCACATTAAATAAAATTCTTCAGAGTGTAAAACTAATCAGCTCTCTGCCTTTCCTCTGCCAACACACACAAGCATGCGCCATGTTCGTGTGCGTGCGCTCGTGTTTGGTAACCACTGCTGTAGAGTGAGCACTTTTTTGTAATAGAATGCTGTATTATGTTTGCTTATACTTGAAAGAATAAAGTAAATAGAGAACAAGACAATCAAATGCTCGATGCACTTTATTGTATCAAATACATTCATGCAGCTCTTTAATATGTAAAGCTGTAAAATAAAACGTTTTCTTGTTCCAAATTCTGCGCATTCAAAACTTCGATATTTAATTTAACTTACTATGCTATCTTCGTTTAAATTCGAGATACTGTTCTCGAACATACTTAATTCCGTCTCCGTTTTTAGAGGAAATAACTTGGCGACTTTTTCGTCCGTCCTTTTATTCGTGCAAAGTATGAGCACCGATGCTTTTATCGCCGCCAGCTCATTTATTATGAGAGCTTTTTGCTCCTTTAGGGTTTTTTCCAAAGTAATAACTCTCTTTTCTAAATCTGTAAAACCAATTGTTAGAATCTATTCATAAAATGAATTTAATAAATACTGGTGAGTTGATTAAATGGTGGAGACACTGTTTCTTCGGTTTCAATTTTAAGTGCGTTTTCCTTTCGGCTTTCGTCGTTAAAACGACGGATTTTTGTGTGGTTTTGTTTTTTTAATCCATTTCTGAATTTTAAGATGCTATAAAATGTATGCTCGATTGAAATAAGAATTGATTAATATTAAGAACAATAATGGTTTTTATCGAAAGTATGCAAAAGAGGAATTAGAACAAATTTTTCTTCGTCGGGTAAACATACCATCTTGTATAAATTAAATAAATAAAACGTTTATTTTTGTAAATCAGCACTATGTGCTTCCTTTATTTGTTTAATTAAATCAGTTTGCTTATTTTATAAAATCAGCACTATGTGCTTTACATTGAGTTCAGTTAATGACTGGCTAACTTAAAGCTATTGTTCCTTAATATAAACCTACACTTGAGCCTGCCTATGACCAAGATAGCTTGGTCAGCAAAAAGAGGTTTGCGCGTGCAGCGCTCACTGACTCTAAGTAGAACGGATGCGCGTGTAGCGTATTGAATTTCATGAATAAACAAATGAATGTATTGCAATAATGCAATGATGCAATAAAATATTTCTTAACTTATATAATCGCTTGGATATTAAAAAATTACTTTTCATTGCTACGATCAAAATTTCTGTCTGCTGTACAAATTCCTAACGCATTTATTGAGTTTAAGGGTTCTTCAAAAAACTTTTCAAATTTGTTAATCTAACTCCTTCTACAAATCCCTGGTTTTGATCTGAAAATCCTATCACCCTTATTGGAATAAAAGGCTTTATGCAACAAAAATTATCTGGTGGAATAGTTCTTCAAAGAACATTTTTTGTTCTATAACTAATTATTTTATTAAATCTATTTTTTTTTAAATCCACCCACACTTTTTTTTGAAACAATATCTGCTTCCTCAAATTTACTTCTAATTTGTTGGAGAATTTTTGAAGGCTTTCCAATTTTTCTTTTTAGGTCCTGCATGTAGTTTTCGAAATCGTATGCACTAAAACTTGTAACAATGCCCATGTCTCTCCTGGAATTTTTCCTGTTCACAAGAGAAATTAAAATCTTGCGTGCTACTCCTAAATCTACTAAATGCATTGGCTCAAGGGAAAATTGAGTTATCATTCTAGTACCAATTAACTCTAACTCACTTGCAGTGTTTTTATGCAAACCTTTGTGGAATTCTTTCTGCTTTCTATTTGAAAAATCATTATCTTTTCTAAGTTGTGATGAAGTGGTGCTGAAAGTTGTGACATGATCCATACTTTTTCCTACCTGATAACATTTGCTACATCCTTATAACGCATTATGGCCAATAATATCGCACATGAAAGCCCTGGCTGGTGTGTCGCATATAAATGCTCTTAATTTCATACTAAAATTTCGGTTATGCAGCACTAAACAATTTTCTGCAATTTTTTTTAAATCCGATAGAAGGTCGTGAAGGTAAGTATCTACATTACATGGTTTTTTATTTCCTAGATAGCTTCCTATAAGAAAGACATTAAGCCCTTCTATATTTACCACCCTACCTATTATTGGCCACAAACTTGAGGAGCTACTTTTATAAAGGGGTAACCCATCAACTCCAATATCAATAATAATTGTATTATCCTTTGGAAGCATAATTGATGGGATTTTTTTCAATTGTTTTTCTAACCCTAAGTGGTAGTAAGTACCAGGCGATACAGTTCTAATTATTGTTTTCCCAACACTACTTTTGTCCTTGTTTGCATTTTTCAGAGTCCTTATGTCTACTGGAACATTCAAGCCCTCAGAATTTAAAATTTTCAGCAGTGCATTAACACTTGCTCGTGTTGGACTATGCTCTTTAAACCAAGCATAAAGTTTTTTAAAAATAAAGCAGCTTAAAATAAAGAAGCACAATTAACTTCAGACTTCCCTTACAACGTCCATTCCAATCGATATTTCTGAGAAGCAAATTGACAGTCTGCAAATAAGTAAACAAATTAGTTAATTATTATGTTTGGGTATTTCCACATGATGGTCTACCGGAACCGAAAATGTTAATAAACAAATCAGTTTTTTAATGTTATATAAAATTAATTAAATTTAAAAAACTCCGGCCAGGTGGACATTGAACCAAGTCGCGCACTCTACCCACTACGCCTCGGCCGCTACATTGTTAATATCTTGTAAACATAAAATCTAGAGAACCTAACTTTTTTCTAAATAAAGTGCTAATAAAATGTTATCGAAAACTTAAATAAAGTAAAATTTGTTTTGAGCTTTCTTTTTTCTTTTGCTCCTCAAAGGAATGTCGCGTTCTTGACGGGGGAAATGCCCATATGCAACAATTAAATATTTTTAATGGTATTTATGCTAAGCAGTTTGAATAAGTTTAAGGCTTGTTTTGTACCATGCCGTGCTCTTTTGTAAAGGGTGATTTTTTTGAGGTTATGATTTTCATGCATTAGTATTTGACAGATCACGTGGGATTTCAGACATGGTGTCAAAGAGAAAGATGCTCAGTATGCTTTGACATTTCATCATGAATAGACTTACTAACGAGCAACGCTTGCAAATCATTGAATTTTATTACCAAAATCAGTGTTCGAAAATCCGCTTTTTTATCGACAAATTTTGTTCAGCGATGAGGCTCATTTCTGGTTGAATGGCTACGTAAATAAGCAAAATTGCCGCATTTGGAGTGAAGAGCAACCAGAAGCCGTTCAAGAACTGGCCATGCATCCCGAAAAATGCACTGTTTGGTGTGGTTTGTACGCTGGTGGAATCATTGGACCGTATTTTTTCAAAGATGCTGTTGGACGCAACGTTACGGTGAATGGTGATCGCTATCGTTCGATGCTAACAAACTTTTTGTTGCCAAAAATGGAAGAACTGAACTTGGTTGACATGTGGTTTCAACAAGATGGCGCTACATGCCACACATCTCGCGATTCTATGGCCATTTTGAGGGAAAACTTCGGAGAACAATTAATCTCAAGAAATGG
This sequence comes from Pherbina coryleti, assembly GCA_943735915.1. Lineage (NCBI taxonomy): Eukaryota > Metazoa > Arthropoda > Insecta > Diptera > Sciomyzidae > Pherbina > Pherbina coryleti. The sequence continues at coordinate 38,931,737 of OX030952.1, read as the reverse complement.
ACCGGTAAGTTGGCCACCAAGATCATGCGATTTGACGCCTTTAGACTATTTTTTGTGGGGCTACGTCAAGTCTAAAGTCTACAGAAATAAGCCAGCAACTATTCCAGCTTTGGAAGACAACATTTCCGAAGAAATTCGGGCTATTCCGGCCGAAATGCTCGAAAAAGTTGCCCAAAATTGGACTTTCCGAATGGACCACCTAAGACGCAGCCGCGGTCAACATTTAAATGAAATTATCTTCAAAAAGTAAATGTCATGGACCAATCTAACGTTTCAAATAAAGAACCGATGAGATTTTGCAAATTTTATGCGTTTTTTTTAAAAAAAAAGTTATCAGGCACTTAAAAAATCACTCTTTACAAATGTATGAAATTTACTAGAATTTAACTTAATTTGTATTGAAAATAATTAAAGAACTTTATTATAAGATGTTGTTGGTTCAGAAATAGAAAATTTTTTTTTTAAATTATTAAAAAAAAAAAGAATAAGTGCTTCATTTTTAACCAACACAAGATATGATGTATTATTAAACCAAAAATGAAATTATTTTGTAAATACAGGTTTTACTTCTTATCATAAATAAAACTAATTATTGGAAACCACTGATAGAGTTTTTAGTTAAGAAACGTTTTACATTTCTTCTTGAGATAGGCCTTATAGAAGCGCTAGTTAAAATCTTTGGTGTTTTGCTCTTTATCTTTAAAGGCTATGCCTTTTAAATAAAAATTAATAAAAACACTTTTCAAGATATTTTTTACTTATTATAAATTATTTATTAATTGAACTGTATGTCTCCAGAGTAAGAATTAGAATGACTTAAGCAATCTATCTCAAAGCTATGCTCTCCTAAAAAATGCTAAAAAGAATATCTGTTTCATGTGCTTATAAGTATGTGTATTCGTATGTTTATAGCTATGGGTATTCATATCGTGAGGAAGTCACGTACCAAAAGATGCTGAGTTTGCAGATCAGCCGGCTGTGGGATTGTTAAGAATAATAAACACTTGCTGTAGCGGATCGTTCAACATTGTATTACATTGGTGACAATGTTAACTCGCGCTCGATCCAACACTCTTCACCTTCGATGACAACTCGAGTTCCTTTTTGGCAGAGAATGTCACGTCCAAGCAAAATGTTCTCTACAAGGAAATCATCATCTACAACGAGCAACTCAATTTCATGTGCGTGTTTATCGATGTTTAACCCATTAACGCCCAAAAGAAAAATGTCGGTCAAATATTGCTTTAATTGATTTTTATTAATTCATTACCGACTAAATAAAAGGGATTTTATAAAAAAACTTAGAATTCATTGCTCACTTTTGAGAAAAAGTGGTGTCCCTACATGGGGACAATGGGCAGATTAATTATGAAATTGCCCAAAGCATCTTCGTTCAACACAAAGTGTTTTTTGTGCATAATTCACATCTCCATCGACACTTTACATGACAAACAACACATCATAATCTTTTTGATATGCGTACCGGATTATGCCCGTTGTTTTTCCGATCGTCACTAAATACTACGGACGAGGAATTGCGATGTCGTGATGTTGTAGGTTGTACATACGCCCGAGTAATGCTTTGTCTGAACAATAATTGGTCCATCGGTGGATTATTTTCAGCTTTATACCTTATAACATGCAATCGCCACACGTTTCTAAATATAGGCCACCACTTTTTCCTCTTATGGACACTCTTTAGAGGCTAATGGTTTGATCCATTTGATCTACACCTTCCATACCCTGCTTGTAATTGATGAAGAGTCTTGGTATTTGGAAGTCCACCTTTTCCCTTCGATCCTTACACCATCGTTTCACTTTTCCTAGTGGATTTATATGATAAAAATTTGTTGTCATCGTAACAACACTGTTATCTTTCCAACGTACTATTGCGATTTCATTATTTTTGATAATCGATAATCATATTCTGCTCTCAAACTTTTTTTCTTCATTTCTTTGACGGGTATAAGTGGACATTTTTTTGTTCTGTTATCTCGTATTGTGCGAGTGGCTCTATATCCGAAACGTTTTAATTCACACAACAAATGGTAGTTTGTAAACAAGTTGTCAAAATATACGATGTGTTCCTTTGGAACTATAGGCATTTTTGCAAGCAGAGATTTAACAACTCGTTCGCCTAAAGGGTCAGTGGTCACTTCTGTAGTTTTACCACAATAAACTTCAAAAGCGGAGCAGTATCCATCTGAACTTGTTGCTTCCCAGTTCTTATAACCAAACCGCACTGGCTTTCCCATAATAAACTGCTTCGCAGAATGGCGCCCAAAATATTTTAAAATGGATTCGTCTACTGACAACTTTTCCTGGAGAACACCCCATTGACGTGAATTTCTTTCAATTAGATTGCAAAGAGGTCTCATTTTGAATATTTTATCAATCGAACTTATGATTTTGCTGTTATCGGCGAAGTGCAAGTTTTTCTTTATTTCTAAAAATCTATTTTGTCTCATTGTACTTGCGACCAAAGGGACCACAAAGTCTTCATCCAAACTCCAATATGCTTGCTCAGTAGGTAGATAGTTATAACCACTGAACAATAAAATTCCCAGAAAACGTTTTAACTCTTCCCGGTCAAGACTGAAGTTCTGTCTGTTGTTTTGATTGGCGTATAAGACACTGTTTTCGATTATCAAATCAAGAATATCATTATCAATAATTTTTTCAAACAAAACCACAGGTGTATATGCACATTCATAACTTTTCCAAAATCATCCACTCTACTTCTAACTGCACCACTGGAATTATAAGTTGTGATATAGGTTGGAAAAATATATCTCCATTTAGGAACTCCAAAAATCACTCTGATCGACTTTTTTGTATTTTATATATCTAGACAGTGGCTCATCGTCATTATCATCCCAATCCGAGTTATAACAATAACTCTTATCCTGTGGCCTTGGAACAACTTCAATAGTTCCCGGCACATCATTCGGCATCGTTTCATCTATCAAATCATCTTCATTTCCTTCATCCTCGTCACTTACAACAGCAAAGTTTGCATGCACGACTAATTAGCATCAACTTCATCGTTCTCCATTTTGTATTTAACGGCCTCCTCAAGTTGCAAAAAGTCATTGTGGCTTTTAAAAATATTCCGATGTGTCATACTGCAGACGTTCAAGAATCTGGTAAATAATAAAAAAAATATTACTGATCAGCCCATTGTCCCCAACTGGGGACAGTCCTATAAAACCTAACCTTGTAGTTAAATTTTTCACTTTTTGTCTATTTCAAATATAACACGCTTGTCTACACGCAATCGAGATATTATACATCAAGAATTACTAACTTTGGATCACTTGGTATAATTAAAAACAGTAAAACTTTTTTAACAAAAACAACCGAATCGATATCGAGATTACAAAACACTAAACATAACACTTGTTTGGCTCTTGGGACCACTTGTCTTTGTTTATAAATCACACGTAGTCTGCAGCAGTCATATGTGTATTTACAATAAGAAACATAACGCTATTACTTATAGTTGTCTCTCTTTAAACAGGTGTCCTCATATGGGGACAGAGGGCGGTAATGGGTTAAATTAGCAAAAAGTTTTTCGGTACATTCAAACCTGCCACCAGCGAATCCGCCTAGAACGATGTTGCATGTTGTTGGCTTAAGTTCTCCAATCGATTTTGTAAATGTTCTACGCACCCTAAAACACTTTCGGACATTTGTCTGACGTTGAACTTGCTGCTCTCGGTTACCGATAGGTATCCGCATTGCATCAGCATTGTTTCACCAGCCTTCTTCCGTCGATTTCTTAAAATCCGATGTACTTCAGATGATGGCAACTTTGCTCCAAACTCCGTTAACAAAGCATCCTTTAAGGAACACCACTCTCGTATCCCCACCTGGCTTCTTATAAAAAGTTTAGCGGCTCCTCTTAGTAGCTGCTTTAAATAAATGAATTTTTGTAAATTATTCCAATTTACTGTAGCGGCCGTATCCTCAAACTCTACGATCCATTGTCTAACATTTTGCGCATCGGCTCCTGAAATATGTGACACACCATCTTCAACGTCTTTTAATGTAAACATTGAGCGCGACAAACCAAACCCAACTGTGGACGCCACTTCGTCATATTTGGAAGCATCGTCATCGTCATTCCTGGAAAGGCCGAAGTGTTCAATGAGCCTGTCTTGAAGAACATTCTTACGTCCCGTTGTCAACAATTTTAATTCCTGTAATTTGTCCCTTAGTTCGCCCACAGTCAATGCCAAAATGTTATTTAAATCCATACCGAATGTCTGCTCTTAGTTAAAAAAAAAAACACAAAAAAAAAAAACGCTCCAAATATTCTAAAATCGCACAAATCGATAAAATACTAAAATTCATAAAATCGGTCAAAAGCAATTTATAATAATTATCTTATTATAATTAATTACATCAATATTTTATTATTAAAGTATTTTCTACATTCAGTATTTAAATGTGTTTTCTTTTTTTTTTTAAAAACAAACTTCTTACACATTTTACTTTACTCTTTTAAATATTTTAAAATTTCCTTCTTAAAACATTCTAAATTTTTCTTTTTTTAAATCATCTTAAAATTTTCTTATTTAAAACTTCTTAAAAATTTTATTTTACTTATGAATATTTTAAAATTTTCTTTGAATCAATTTAAAATTTTCTTTTCTTTTGTATTTTATTTAAAGACTTCACTTAAATTATGCTTTGTACTCTATTTAACTTCATTATATAGCTTATTTCAGTTTAAGCAATTTTCTTTCTAAATATATCCACCTGAAGCAAAATCAAATATAAACGACAAACGATACGCTCACCAACAGTATATGACAATATAAGGGTGGATTTGGTCATGATACAATTATACAAGGTAGGAGTGACAACTTGCTTTTTTCTCACCAGTACCTTGCACCGACTGTCATTTGCCTGTATATTTTATTTTCTATTTTCTTTTCTTCTTTTTTCGTTCTCTCATTTATACTATTTATGACAGTTGCCGCAAGACGAAAGAACTGTCACTCCTACCTTGTATAATTGTATCATGGATTTGGTTTTCTTCTGCTCGTTATCGATGTTCTCTCTGGCTACTCTCTCTCTCCCTCTCTCATTTGCTCTCACTCAATGCTTCTGTATTTCCTCTCCAACACACGAACTCGATGTTTTGTTGAATTCTTAACTTTAAAGTTTTATGTTGCCGTCGATTTCGCCGTAGTTTTTCTCATGGATGATTTTGAAGTTTTTGCGCTATGGAAGCTGACGTCATTAGTTTGATGACGTTAACATTCTAGCATGTTCGCACTGAATTGTTGTTGTTGCGCAGCCGATAAGTTGCATACGCATGACTTACGTTTTTTGTTCCAACAAACGGGTTTTTAAAAAAAGAAAAGACAATTTATTTATTTCGACTTGTCACTTATGTGAACAAAACCAAACTGAATTTATTTTCTTTCATACTATTCTTAAGTCTAAAATTAACAAAAGTAACTTAGTTTAACAAAAAGCCTAGCTTGCAGTTTTACAATTCATGTTCCAATTGTGTGAATCAATAAATTATTTTATTATGAAAATTCTTGGAATTTTCTTGACATTGTTTTACCTTTTCTGTTGCGACATTAATTTAGCGGAAAAGCAGTTTTTTGCGTCTGCTTGATTTCCTGCTCTTTTGTTAATGTTAACATAAACTGGTCTATTGTTTTGTTGTTATCATGTTTATACATAACTACTCCCCCATTTAGATAAGGATTCTCCTGAATTCTTTTATTTAGTTTTATTGTTGTATATTTGTATTTTCTGATTAGAATTGGAATTGTACATATGATTAGTATTATTATTAACAGGTTACATCCATGTGATATTTTACTATGGTATTTTAATTGTTTTATATTCCTTACATTTATTTGGTGTCCTTCTTCTATTTGTTCAAATGATATTTTATGAGTAAAATTTTTATTTATATTTTTGTTTACCAAAATGTGTCTTTCTTTTGTTGCTTCAATTAAATTAGAAAAATAGTAATCTTTAATTCTTATTGAGCAATTATTATAATTAATTAAAAAGTTTCCATTCAATATAGTTTGATTTGAATTACATGATTGATTAATAAAAAGATTTACTGCATTTTTAATTAAAATCGTGTCTATATCTAATTCTATTATTTCTAGGTCTTTGTTAATTATAAGTTTACAGTTGGACTTTATTATACAATGTTTACTTATTTTTAATTCTTTTAAATGTTTATTTTCTTCATATTTATAAGTTTTATTTTCAAAATCAAATATTTCTTCTGTATCAAATTCTATTTCCTTATAGTCTTTATTTGGTAAGGGTATAATACATCTCAACCTTACTATGACAAAAGATTTTGGTATTTTTATACCGAAAACTAGATAAGTATTATTAAATAATGCTGTTCCTAATTGCAAAAATTTTAATTTATTAAAGTCAATTTCATATTTCTCAATTTCATTGCTTTTTAAAATACTTGGATGTATAATGCCATATTTCGAGGAAACAACGTTATCCTGAAGTTGCTCTATTTTATTTTTCAATAATTGTATTTTAGTAAATTGTTCTAAGTATAAATTTTGTTCATCTTCTTTATCTAGAAATTTGCTTATTGTATTTAATTCTTTTTCGATTTTCTTTCGATCATTATTTATAACAATTTTTAGTTGTTGTAAAGTAACATTAAAGTAATCATTTATGTGTATTTGTTGATCATTATTTTCTTTTATTTCATTAATTTCTAAGAGGTGATTCTGTATTTTTTGTCTGTCCTCTTCGTCCATTGTACCAAAAAGCCATTTTGACATGCTTCCTATTCCGTTAATAAGTCCACGTCTCTTTCGATTTTTTTTTGGTATTAACGTTAGTAATTTGTTTCTAGCGTCTAAAAGTTCTAGTTGAAGTAAGTCTTTATTTTTTGTTTTTGTCAAAATTAGATTATCTGTCATTCTGTTTAACATATCTTCTATATCGTTTAAGTTAATTATGTGTAAGATTATGTCTGAGTCTCTCACTATTTCCTGGTTTCTCATGTGAATGTCTGTAAATCCTATCTGTTCGGTCAGAATTTTTGCTGTCATTGTTCCTCTACTCTGTTGTATCCATGTCATTAGAATTATTAGTATTGTCCATATCGTATTGGCTTTTAGATAACTTATTTTTCTATATATTTGATGTGGTTCTGTGTCCGGTCTGTAGCGAAGTTTTAATACATCCTTGATCATACTCCAGTTATCTGGTTCCGGTATGTTGATGACTACATCTTTTGCTTGTCCTTGTATTACCCGATAGAATATTGACCTCGTTGCTTCTTTTTTTAATTCCTCGATTGGTATTGTATTTAGTAAATACTCAACACTGCTAATGAACGAGTTTATCGTTATCTCTCCAGTACCATTAAAAATTGGTATGTGACCAATGTTCTTCATTAAATTATTGTAATTGCTTCCATCTGTTTGTTGTATTCTTTGAAGGTCTACATATGCGTTTCGAAGATGTTCTAATTGCTGCTCCCGCTTTGCTAGTAGTTCCACTAGGTCCACTGCAGGCATTCCCGTTTGAGTTGGCTGTTCCATTCTGTGCTTATCAAATTCTGCTTGTCTTTTTGCTTTAATTTTTTCTGCCGTTTTTGTAGTGTGTGTCTTCAGCACTTCCACTACTAGTTTTTTATTTTAATTAAATTTTTATTTAAATTTATATTAAATTTTTATTTAAATTTATATCCTGGAGGGTCCGGTCAACTTCAAAGAATTGGCTACGGAATCGCAGAATCTTAGGGTGTTTAAAGATTTTTTTATTATTTTTAATACACGATTTCCCGAGTTCGTATCACTATCCTTTTTATTTACTAAAAAAGGACTGCCGACTGCGCCACTTACGTTTTTTGTTCCAACAAACGGGTTTTTAAAAAAAGAAAAGACAATTTATTTATTTCGACTTGTCACTTATGTGAACAAAACCAAAGTGAATTTATTTTCTTTCATACTATTCTTAAGTCTAAAATTAACAAAAGTAACTTAGTTTAACAAAAAGCCTAGCTTGCAGTTTTACAATTCATGTTCCAATTGTGTGAATCAATAAATTATTTTATTATGAAAATTCTTGGAATTTTCTTGACATTGTTTTACCTTTTCTGTTGCGACATTAATTTAGCGGAAAAGCAGTTTTTTGCGTCTGCTTGATTTCCTGCTCTTTTGTTAATGTTAACATAAACTGGTCTATTGTTTTGTTGTTATCATGTTTATACATAACTCATGCGACAAAACATTTGTTGGAAAGCGGTACACTTTGCCACTGTTTAATTGTTAAATGATTGAACAATTACCTTTGTCTTTAATTATTCTGTCACAATTTAATTTTATGTTTCTTTTGTATTCATACTGCACTTTTGTCTTCTCCTCTTATATTTATTCTGCTTTACAACAATTTGTCTTTGATTATTCTATTCTTAATTGAATTTCATGTTTCTTTTTGTACATTTCGGCTTTTAAATTAGGTTTCATACACTTTTGTTTAACTTCTGCTTTAATCTTTGTTCTTGCTGCATTAACCTTCTTTTCTTTCTGCTTTAAATTTCGTTATTTCTGCTTTAATCTTTGTCTTTGCTGCATTAACCTCTTTTATTTCTGCTTTAAATTTCGTTGCTCTGTAAAAATATCAATCGTTTTACCCTGTTGATTCCTTATAAGTTGTTAATATTTATAGTTCTTTAAAATTTTCGTAGTTTATTAGGTTGAAATTTTCGTTGCTCGCTACTCTCGTTACTTTTTGTTACTTCTCCTTTCACAGAGTTCAATTTGAATTTACAACGAATTTTTCTTTTTTTCTCTTTTATAATTTAAAGCGGGGTAAACGAAATTCAACAACGTGCACTTGGATTGCTTATAAGCGGGTATGAGCACCACTACATTTAAAGCTTCTGTGTTGTTTTCAATTTCAATTTCAATTTTATTTCAATAATAATTAGTACAATAAGAATAGTTTCTTTTATAGTACAACAAAAATAATTGGGATCAATAAGCATGTTGTCTTAAAAACTAAAAATAAATTCTGTATTAAAATGTTTCTGTGTTTGTTTTTTGTATTTGATTTGTTGTTGCAATTTAAGCCTTTGCTCTCAATCCTTACTCTCAGCGCTCCAAGAGCGCTCTCTGCCAATACCCGCTTCTAAGTTATAGTTTGCAATTTCACATGAATGTTTAATTACTTTATGTTAACCAATTTACTCGCAATGTTAATCAATTTTAAAATTGTTCTTTTGTACATAATTTATAAATTGCACGCACAAACACATTTCACGTGGCTAACATAGGTATTCATTGCCCATGTTAGCCATATTCTCCATGTATGGATGAACTAACTGGATTGTCAAAATTGTTAGAAATTCACGACCTTTATCCGTTTTGCGAGATGGTTTGAATGATTCGTGAATAATAAATGATGCCAGGCAAGATTTGATATATTAGAAAACATGCCTATTGACCAACGATTTGTGCCACGCTTACATGAGTAGCCAGAGAGCATCTGATCCATTGTATCGACACCTGCCTTATTTTCATTGCAGTCCAGAATTTGGTAAGGCTTGTTTTTGTTGACATTGTCTATATTAGATCTATAATGCTCGGTAAACAGTAATATTACTGCTTTGTTTTTTTTTTTTGTACGTATGAGCACAATGAAATTTGCTCATTATAATAGCCAAACAATGTCTCCTCCAGCTCACGATTCCTTGATTTTTTTAACTCCTCTGGGACAAACCGTTTGTTGGAGCGGACTGTGCCCACAATGGCGAGTTGCAATGTTCGCAGTTCTTCAGCCAAGGTAATTTTCGTGCCAAAGATAACACCACTCTCCACATGCTGCACATCTCGAAAGTCGCCTTCCAATTTATTTATCTTTTATTTATTTATTTATTTATTTCAGTCAATGAACATTTAATTCTTACTGACTATGATACAATATAGTTTAACTTATAACTTTTAGTAACAAGGATTTAAAAGATTCTTTAGAGATAGAAAAGTCAATATCATGGTTCAAAGATAGAGAATTTAATTCATAAAGCGCCCTATTAATAGGCGAATTAAAAGCATAGATTGTTCGGCAAGTGCCTAAATAAAACATATTAGAATGACGTAAATTTCGACTAGGAACATTAAAATTTATTAATTCTAAGAGATGAGGACAGTCAATTGAGCCAACAATAACGTCATAAATCAATAGCAAGGAAAATAAAGTTCGTCTTTTTTTTAACGTTTCTATGTGTAAAAGTTTACATCTATCACCATATGAAGGAATGGGTTCCTCAAAATTTAAAGTGCGCAGGGCAAACCTTACAAACGATTTTTGTACCCGTTCAAGGCGAATACTGTGCGAAGCATAGAAGGGATTCCATATAACTGAAGCATACTCCAATCTTGAACGGACCAAGGAAATATACAGAGCCTTCAGCACATAAATATCTGTAAATTTCTGACTGTTTCTGCGGACAAAAGCTGATATTTGATAAGCTTTAGGTATGATATAATTTATGTGGCTAATAAAGGTAAATTTCGAGTCAAAAATCACTCCAAGGTCTTTTACAACATTTACTCGATTTAGTGTAAAGTCACATTTACGCAACCCGTCACATATACGCAACCCGTCGCAGCTTCTAAAGTCACATTTACGCAACCCGTATCCGGTTCAAAATTAGATTTGAAAAATTCAGCAAAAAGGTTTGCAGTTTCAATGCCATTGTTTGATTTTTTGTTATACAAAAACATTGACGCTGGTATATTTGAAACTCCTTTTTTCGAGTTTACATAGCGCCAAAACTCTTTGGGATTTGATTTTAGTTTCGATTCAGTTTTAGAAATATATTGTTTAAATAGATAATTATCGAGAAAGTTAAATTCCCTCATATGGAGCCGATACCTGTTGAAGTGAGTATTATTTTTAGTTTTTATGTACAATTTATAGAATTTATTTCTTAAGTTTTTAATCTTTTTTAATCCAGCCGTATGCCAAGGTATTTTATAACACTTTGTTTTAAGAAGTGGAATATTTTCATGGCAAATATTTGAAATACACAATTTAAAAAAGTCAAAGCAGTCACCCAAGTCTAAATTTTCGAACTCATTTTCCCAGTTTACATTTTCTATAAGACTATTTATAAGATTAAAATGACAATTGTTGTAATTATAATTGTAAGAAATATTGCAATTTACATTAGGAAGGAATTTATAGAATTCAACAGTCATATTTAAAGGAATATGATGCATATCAGACGAAGAAATCGGAAAAGCTGATTCACAAATTTGGCAATTGAAATTATGACTTATAAAAACCAGATCTAAAATTCTGTTTAAAATATTATAGTAGCCATTTATCTGCTTTAAATTGAGATCCAAGAAACTATCAACTACATAGAGCTCAGAATCCGAATTTACATTTGATGGGGTTAACAAAGTATGATCAAATAAATAATTCCATGACACTCTACATAAGTTGAAATCCCCAAGTATACACATATGATTTTCTCCAACATAATTGACTGAAATATGGCGTATATTATCAACGTGAGCTTTGTAGATATCATAACTACTATTAGGTGGTATATACGAAACACACAAAAATAGGGTTTCAGCGGTACCCATGATTTTTAAACAAAGTTGGTCCAAAACAGAGTCTGTATTTAATAAAACGATTTCAGACGCAGGTATCGATCGTTTCACTGCCACCAACACACCACCTCCACGTATGCAGCCAGTTTTGACAGCATCACGATCCTTTCGAAACACTTGGTAAAGATGTTGATAAAAGAACTCTTCATCTCGAAAATCTGCATTGAGCCAAGTTTCAGTGATGGCAATGATATCGTAGACAAGTTGAGAAGTAGCAGTAAACACAGTAGAAGACTTAGTTCGAAGACCAGAGAAACATTTTGATAAAGTATTGCAATAGAGTTTGAATCATTTAAATTCTTCGTCGCAGCTATGACATTATCTCGGGATTTTGCGTTGTTTAAAAATACTGAAAAGGTCGAACCCTTACATTAGCTGGCCATAAAGTTGGCGAAAAAACTTCATTATAATAACATGCTGATACTCCCAGCTTGAAATTTATTCTTCTTAGAGAACTAAGCAGTGTATCATTTCTTGCTAAATTATAGCACACTAAATTTTGCTTTTGTACTCTAGAGTGTTTAACAATGTACTCAATTATGTTCTCAGTAGTAACAGTAGGCTTGAACGAAGGCAAATGTAACCATCTTTTATGGTCGACCACTTGCAGCTCAGAGCTTAAATTCTCTCCTATTATGCCGTTTGGTTTTCTCATATTATTCTTTGACACTAGATTCCCACTAGTGTTTTCACTCATTTGAAAATCAGCAGCGCTACTTGACCAAGAATTGACGATTGAACTTGCATTTGTGTTTGCATTAAGATTAGCATTTGCAGCAATTGAGGCATACGAAAGCTTATTTACATGAGCATTAGGAGCAGTCATCGATGAAGTTTGAGCCACCTCTGAAACAACATTAGCAGCAGCAGCAACAGCATTTAACATAGGGGGCAGCAGGGGCCCAGCGTCAGCAGTCAAAAGAGGCAGAGCATTAGACAGTTGATTAGAAACTACAGCTACCTCTCTCGTGGTTGACAGCGGGGGCACAGTCTCAGCAGTAAGCGGGGGCACAGACTTGGCAGTCAACTGCGGCAAAGCGACAGCAGGTACATTTTGAGTCATTTGCGTTGGTGTAAGATTTTTAACAGCATCAGCAAGCAGCGGAGATCCAAGAGCACGAGAGCGCGCACGCGTACAACGAGCATTTATAACATTAAGCGTAGAAGAATCAATTGAGCTGTTTTTTATTTTAGCTTTTGTGCCTTTTTCTGATACAGAAACAAATGACGGACCCGAGTCAGGCACCACAGCACTCTTTGTAGCGTACAAAGAAAAAATATCAAATTTGTTCTTAAGCTCAGCTATTTCAGATGATAGATGTAAAAGAATTTTTAAAACTGAATCACCAGCTAAAACACAATTTGTGCATTTATAAGCAATGTTTACACATTTTAATACAGAATCGATCAAAGTTTCATCGTCTATTTCGATGCATTTTGTATGATATTTTTTCGGGCACCCTTTTATTTCTCACCCTTCAGTAGATAATTGCTTTTCGCATCACATATCCACCATACCTTCATTCCATATTTATCCGGTTTGGAGGGATGTACTGTGTAAAACGCGTGCGGCCTCGGTATGGAAACAATTGTTCATCAACAGTGAGGTTCGCTGATGGCACATATGCGCGCTCCAAATTGGAGTTTAGCATTATGCAAAGGTCATCGATGGCTGCAGATTTACTCAATGCCGCACGATGCGGTCGCGTGTTTCCGTTGTCAAACCGAATGTATCGTAAGAGCATCTTGAAGCGGTTGAGGGACATCGTGGCTTTTAAATGTCATGGTGATACGGTTTCCAAAGTTCTTTAGCTGGCTGTGTATTCGAATTGAACATACCAGCAAATAACAATAATCCGAAGAACGCGTACATCTCATTCTCGTTTGTTTCTGTCCAAACTCTTGCAGTCGAGTCAGGATGGGCTATATTCCAACCACGTATGATGCCTGTTGCTTTGGGATTTGTTTCGCGTACAATTAGATCAACCATCTCTGGAGTAACAAATTGCTTAAACATGCTGATTGGACCTGCAAAAAACTCCTTCATAACTGGGGTAGGGCCACTTTTGGAAAAAACTAGAACATTGTGTGCATGCGGGCGGTATCTGACCGATGGGTTCTTCATCCAAACAACACCAGATTTGGATGCATAAAATTCACCAACGGTTAATTGTGAATCATTCACAGCAACCACTTCTGCGTCGACAATTTCCTCCTCTTCTTCATTGTCACTATCTACCGCAGCATTCGACTTAATGAGCAACTCTTTTTCAGAATTCATCAGGTTGAATATAGTCATCGTCGGCATCATCATCACCTCCAAACGGATCCTCTTCTTCATCCTCGATATTCTCGCTCGCAAAACACGCGGCCAATCTCTCCTCAGTGAGCTGTTGCTGGTCTGTCGGCAGTCTAGAATATCTTTGACGTCTATTTAACACTATATTAAGGTCTTCCCAAAATTTGTCGCTTATTCCCGACATTTCAAATACAGAAAACCACAATAAAAATGCAACACCAGCGATATTCACTCGATCAATGCCAAAATAAAACTGCATTGATCTGACCTAAATCTATAAGACGCGAGCTTTCGAGCTTTCATATAGTATAAGTTCAATTGACCACATGCACACAAGAGCTTTCACATACACACATAGCGTAATAGAGTCGCCTGAACGTGTTTGAAGATGTTTTTTATAGCAGCTTACATTAGGAGTGTTCACACATGAAATTATTCGTCAAATTTTAATTTTGTCTTGAACACCGAACTGAGAACATAACGATGTCGAAACAATTGGTTGCAGCACTGGTTGCTGATATTTTATTGGAAGAAGAGGAAGAAGCTGAAAAGCGAAGAAAATTTAGTTGGGAAAAGTGTTTAAAACTTGGTTCAAACAATGCAATTGTTGATGCTCTCGACCTTTCACTAGAACCTAGCTTTTTAAGATCCCGACGGTAAGCCGTTCTAAGACAATTAAGTTTTTTTTTAATGTATCGATTGTTGCCTTGGGCATTTGCTCGTGGAGTTTTTTAAGCAGTACTCCGTAGGCTTTGTTTTTTACCACTCTGTTTTTGTAAATTTCGGACTTAATTTGCCACAGTTCTGGATGCAATATATATACTTCGATAAATTCTTCCCAAAATTCTTCTTTATCATCCATGTTTAGTTTTTAGCTTCTATTTTTCTTTTTTTAAGTTTTAATTTTTTTTAAGTTTCTCGGTTAAATTTATTATATATTTTTCAACACTCTTTTTTGCACGCGATGTGTTCACGTTCATATCTTTTTCAACTGACAAAAATTGTACTACAAAATTTGACGAGTGTTCACATTGTCAAATTTTTGGTCAAACAACAGAAAAATCAAAATATTTTGATTTTCGTCAAACGATTTGACAAACAATTTGATGACTGTTCACACATCAAATTATCGTCAAATTGTCGTCAAATTCCATGTATATTTTTTTTTTTGTCAAACTGTTTGACCAATAATTTGATGAATGTGAACACTCCTATACATTTTGCAGAACGTGATCGATCGTGTTTGAAGATGTTTTCTTTAGCAGCTTACATTCATTTCGCCTGCATTTCACAAATGGGCCTCGTGAGGCCCAGCAGGTACATTTACCACCTTGTTACATAAACAGATCAGGTTTGTTGTACGGAACCAATGCAAATAATGCTTAGATGATTTCGTTACGTTTAGAAAACATAAGCGGTAGTTGGCATAAAATATTTCGGTGCGCAAAGCCAAGAAAAAAATTTGGCGACTGCTCAAAGTCAAAATGGGACTCGAAAAGCCCAGCCGCACATCCTAGGGTTAAGGCACTTTATTGCGAGCATTAACGTGAGAGGGTAAGATTTCTCTGTATTCGTCACTGAAAACAAAAAGTTTGCTGCATATTCTTATAAATAGTTAAGGCTACTCTTTGACAAACCAATGCAACTGAAATGATATAATTGCCCAGCAAAAAAAACTACTGGTAGTCAACCGGTTAATTACCAGTTAATGTTTCCGGATTTTACCAGCTAATTATGTATGAGCATCGGGAAAAAATTAACCGAAAGCTCCCGGTCGGTGTGAATATATATGAGACCTTGTATCTCCCTCCAACAAGAGCTTCAAATATACATTCGTCTCTTTCGCACACGTAAATAGGGTGGTGAATATTGTTTTCCTCATCATTGCCAAAGATGAGTCGAAGTTCTCACTATTTGTTTTCAGTTTATTTTTTAGCACTGAAACTTTCCAAATTTCGAGAATACCTTTTTGCGTCATTTTTTCGCGTTTTATTTGTTAAGACTTTTTGTTGCTAATTGTTGTTTTATTCATTTTCTTTTTAAAATTTTCACTAATTTCACAAAATTTTTATCACTTTTTTCAAAACAAGAAAAATTTTTTTTAAAAGTCTGAAAGACTACTTGATCAAAAATAAAAAATATGTAGTTGTCTTTTCAAATGAAGTGAGGTGAAAATTTTATTTCAATGTGTTGATGTAAAGCTGACATTTTTTATAAGTGTTGGTAAAATCGGTTAGCGATTTTTTGCTGGGTTAGCACTTTACTTATTATAAACGGAAAAAAATGATGTAAAGTTATCTGAGTATCGAGTATATGATAAAAAAACTTGCGTTCTTTGTTTCAACTAAAAAACTTTTATGAATTTTTGTTGTTTTTTAGGTGAATTCATAATTTTTATTTCGAATTTGCATACAAAATACAATTTCCCTTAGTTATCTTGTTTCAACTCGACATTTGTTTAATAAGATAATTACCTCTTCTTTATTTTCCCTAGCAAGTACATATAGAAAATTTTCTTTGTTGTATTATTCAAGTTTTGTAGACTTCAAACAAAATTTTCTAACAAAGCTGACTTATACAAATTTTTAAATGTTTTTCGTTTAGTGTATTCAGTGCTTTATGAATCTGCAAACGCATTTTGATGCGCTGCAAAACTATGCGTTCCTTAAATAATTAAACATTTTATTTAATATTAATATTTTGTATACGGCCTCTAATTATTTATATTGAAAACAAGTTTTTCGAGCTCTAGGCCAAGCATGTTGTCAACAAGACAGCCGTTGTTGGTTGTTGCCTTCTTTGTTCTTCATGTTGTCTTGTTGACAACATGCTTGGCCTAGAGCTCGAAAAACTTGTTTTCAATATAAATAATTAGAGGCCGTATACAAAATATTAATATTAAATATTCTGGGAAAGCACGCCCATAAAAATGTTAAGATAAATGATTGGTTGTGTGTTTATCACATAAAAAAACAACAAAGTCTTTCATAACAAAAAAATGGTCTCCACGCCATCTTAGGTGTACCATCAGTTAAACTAACTGAACCCTAAAATGAAAGTGTGGAAAAAAGGGAGGAGCTAAACAGCAAAAATAACAACAACTTCAATATGCTCTGATAGCAGTAAACCGCTGTGATCGAATTTCGAAGATGCACATGAATTAAGGCTATGCCTAAAAGTATGATACGATCTAGGTTGTTAACCTTAGTACAGTATGCATCAAAAAGTAGATAAGAACTCAGTTACAAAAATTCCAGCGTTCTCTGCCAAAAACAAATTCCGGGTAACTTTCTCGGCATATTGGCAGTATATGTAGAACCTAAGTAGCTTGAGTGGATCACAGTGTAATGTCATACAAAGGCTACTGATGAGTTGGTGTAGCGGCCAATGAAACAGTCTGTATAGTCAAGCTGTGTGATTTGCTCTATACAGAGCCGTTGTTGTTGTTGTAAGTTGTTGCCTTCTTTGTTCTTTATGTTGTCTTGTTGACAACATGCTTGGCCTAGAGCTCGAAAAACTTGTTTTCAATATTAAACATTTTATGTAAAATTTTTTCACACATATTCTTATTTATAACTATAGTCTGTGTGTATAGTGTATAGTCAAGCTGTGTGATTTGCTCTATACAGAGCCGTTGTTGTTGTTGTTGGTTGTTGCCTTCTTTGTTCTTCATCCCAGCTAGACATGTCTAACGTAGTTACAAACACAATGAAACAAAATTTGGTGTTCACTAATACACTCTTAAATTTTGTTGTCATGTTAAACAAGGAAAGTTGTATGTGTTTAAATAGCTTGCTCTTTTACGCAGCAAACAAGCTGGTGGTCTCAAAAAAATTTTAAGCGGTGCAGGTGTAAGTCACGCAATAAATAATATCCTAAAATAATCATCTTATATGATGGTGGCCGTGGCGCAGTGGGTAGCATATGGAACTTGTATGACAGAGGACCGCGGTTCAAATATCGCATGAGACGAGACCCAAAGATTTTCAATGTTGTTGTTTAATCATCAAAATGCAGTTCAAAATTCATTAAAAATAGACAAATTAACAAATACCTTCTCTTCTTTCTAAAGAAAAGAAAATTTCCTTGCTTGAATAAATAATAACAGAGTTATATTCAGGGGCTTTGTTTTTTATTGTCTTTAAATGTTTTACTTAAATTTATCTTTTGTAAATCTATCCATTAATAAAAATAGAAAAAAAAAAAAACATTTCTAAACAAAATAACAAGAAAAAAATTTGGCTTAATTTGGTGAAGGGTTTGAACCCGCGCATGTTTGCGTTAAAGGTCAGCGCGCTAGCCGCTACACCATGGTGGAAAGGTTTTGCGAGCCGCTAACTGCGTAGTTATGTAAACAGCTGAGCTTGTTATTAAATTCTTTACGGAATTTGTAATTGGTGTGAACAGAGCAGCTAAAGCTTTTTTTAATGAAAAAATCATATGAGGCAGACAGAGATGCCAAATCACACGCATAGGCGAAAGGCGTTAGATTTTTCAAAACACTAGAACAAACCTAACGTGCTTTGTATGGAGAATTTTATATGAACCTAACGTACAAGGCGTTAGGTATATGCCATATATATGGCATATCTAACAGTTAGGTGTCTAGCTGGGATGTTGTCTTGTTGACAACATGCTTGGCCTAGAGCTCGAAAAACATGTTTTCAATATTAAACATTTTATGTAAAAATTTTTCACACATATTCTTATTTATAACTCATGATTTTTAAAAACACTATTTTTAAACAAAAGAAACAAAACTTAAAAACATCAGAACAACAAAAATGAACACATCTTACTTATTATTTTTTTTTTTTTGTTCAATTAATCAAAGAATACAGCATTTCTGCTTCATCTTAATCAGCTGAATCATCTTCTGAACAAAATTTAGATAACACTTGATCCTGTTTTTACGTGGTATACTGGGCCCAAAAAATATCGCGGTAAAAAAAAAACGCGTATAATAAACCAATTTTTCACACAAAACTGCTTATGTGGACTCTTTTCTGAAAAATACCGCGCAAAATTGACATCCGCACTGAAAAAAAAAATAAATTTCATAGGAATTGTCGAACTCGTACCAACTCAATTTTTAAAAATATTTTGATGTCGGATATGAAGACAGATGTACACATTTATTAAAAATGAAGACCATAAACAAATAAGAACACTTACATACAAAAAGGAACAATTCATTGATACAAAAGTAAAGAAAAAAATCTAAAAATAGCATTTACTACTTTTAATTACATTTGTACATAAGTCTTGAAAAAATCAGTCTGCCCTCCAGCAACTACTTGGAGGGCAGTAAGTTAACCTACATGGTCTAGCCAGAACGCCAGAACGAATTTTGTTTTCTAAGTGTGTCCTACTGACTAGACGGTTGACCCGAATTGCTTTAAATTTATATTTTGTGGTGTGTATCGCTATAAATTGTATATATAATTGTCGGTATACTTACCAAAGTTGTACAAATAATTATAAAAATAAAAAAAATTATAATGTTTTTATTTGTATATTTTGGGCATATTTGTTTTTTTTTATATTTTATTGTTGATTTAACACGTATGTATTTATATTTTTTCTTGTACACTAATCATGTTGTGGTTGACAATCATAGCAAAAGTAGGACTTCTTCTCTATTCCGTGTTGAAGGCACATAGGATTGCTGCACATAGGATTGCCACATATGAAACGAGTTTTGCGTTTTGTTTTGGTGCTAACGTTGCATTTTACACACAATGGGCGGTAGGTTGATGATGAAGGGGCTGCTTTTGCCGATGTGCTTGCTTGTTGTTGTGGTGTTGGTACTTGTGAACAAATGAAATGTGTAAATCATAAGAAAGGTATTTGATTGGTTAAATACATACCAATACACCATATTTTGACATCGCGTTTTTGACGTGTGGCCAACGACTAACATGGGAAATACTGGATCGCATTTCCATATGTGGAACTACTACCTGCGCTGCCAATTCAGTCAGAAACTTGCGGCGCCGGTCTGATTGATTCACCTTCATCATTTCAATATGGTTCACGAATGCGGCCAAGGCAGCTATGTCTAGCATATTGAAAAACATGGCTAATGTCCAGCGGTTTGTTCCGCGTTTGCAGCTATAGCCAGACACCATTTGGTCCATTGTATCCACCCCTGTCTTATTCCGATTGAAGTCAAGGATTTGACTCGGCTTTTTAGAAATATTTGGCCTTGCTGCTCTACCTGGTTCATCCTGCTCTGTTATGAATGTTGCTATGAGATGTGTATAATGCTGTGTCGACAACAGAATAACAGCTTTATTTTTTTAATAACGTACGAACACAAAGCATATTTTTCGTTCTGGTAACCAAATAAAGTTTCGAATTCCTCACGTGACTTAGATTTTTGGAACGACGATGGTAAATGTTTTATCTGAACGAACCGTGCCAACAAGAGCCAGGCGCTAGTTCATAAAATTCTCTGCGCGTGCCAATGTTGTGAAGAAGTTATCACAATGCCTTGAATTAAAATACTTTCGTGTTAAGTCCAAGACAACTCTTTCCCTTTGATTGACTTCTCGTACACCATCAGCAGATTTACCAGTATAAATTTAGAGGATAATTTGCTTGTGCATCACATAACCACCAAACTTTCATTCCATATTTGGCTGGCTTAGATGGTATGTATTGGGTCAATCGTGTACGTCCACGATAAGGGAAAAGCTGCTCATCGACGCACAAATTAACACTTGGTGTGTATGATGACTCCAAGTTTGCCATTAGCATTTGCCAAAGGTCATCTATGGCAGCTGATTTGCTCAATTGTAGGCGCTGAGGACGGCTGTTCGCAGTAGGAACTGGAAGCGTTTCAGCGACATTGTGCCCTTATAAATATCATGGTGATATGGCGCCCACAATTCCTTAACTGGCTGTGTTGCGCATTTGAAAACGCCGGCAAACAACAGCAAGCCAAAGAATGCTTACATCTCTTTTTCGTTGCTTGGCTCCCATTCTCTTGCTGTTTCCATGGGATGTTTTGTATTCCAAGCAAGCAATATCTCTCGCGCCTTTCGGTTGGTTTCACGGACGATAACATCTACCATTTCAGGTGTCTGTTTGAAAATGCTGTTAAGGTTTGGGAGAAAATGACGAGCTGGGCCAGATCTGGTAGGCACAGGAATGTTGTGCGCTTGTTGCATGGTGACTGGGGGCATTTGTAGCTTCCACAAGATACCAGATTTGCTTGCATAATAGCTATCAGCTGGTAATTCAACAGTTGCAGCAACTGTTACTTCTTCAGCATGCTCAGGAACAACAACGTCAGTTTCTGCATCTGATGCATCAGCATCATTATCAACATATGATGGTGCGTAATCGCTTTCGTCGTCACATTCGATCCTCATATGCTTCCCTTTGAGAAGGCGTTAGGCGTTGAAATTTTGAAGATTTATTTATTACCATATCAACAATGTTGAGCTCAGTGTGATCCTTAATTGAAGAGCTCATTTTCACAAATAAAAAAAAATCGCACAAAGTACAACAAATAGATCTTTACGCGTCGAATTTTGGCCGCTAACTGAAAAATAGTTGTGGTCTGACTAGACCATGTAGGTTAACTTAGCGCTTTTCAACTTTTTGCACCACCAAATTATCCGAACTAACCCAAAAATAGCTTTAATCCACTCAGAATTCATAGCTTATAGAATAATATGAAGGCTCAGATCTCTAGTTTGTCGTGGAAAAAAGATATTCAACATCAAAGTCAAATTTGGTCTGGCCAGACCCTGTTGCCCATCCTAGGGTTAAGCACTGAGTAGTCTTATTTTTTGTTTCCTCATATATGTAACATCATCCCAGATATTTTTCCAGCATTTGTTAAGATTGCTTTTTTTATTTCTTTTACTGCGTGCTTGACTCAATCAATTCAGTTTTTTATTGTGCCTTCCATGCAGAAATCACATTCATGTCAGAGTCATTTTCTATTTGGTTTAAATTATGCAGTGAATTTCGTTTCAGGAACCCTTTGAGCCAACCATTGCTGGCAGAAAATGCGGACTTCTTTGTTGCATTCGAAGTACCTCATGATTTATGAGTTCATAAAATTGCATGGCCTTTTGCTTGACAGCTCTTTTATCTACGGGTAATCTTTTCTGGACGTGATCCTCCAGCCAAAACGCTACTGCGCGTTCTAATTTGACCATGGCTATGTCCCTTACATTGAATGAATATGAGCGTGTATTTGCTGCGCTGGTTCAGCCGAATTGCGAATAGGTTTTTCTTTCTTTTTAATGGTTCTTATTGTTGACTCGTTTGATTTAGGGCGGTTTTGTACTGCAACTTCAGGTCTTCGTAATTGTGTGCACCGAATGATCTCTGGCTCTTTCTTCGTGCGCTTAGACATTTCGCTCTCAGCTCCTTGATCTTGTCGTTTCACCAACAAACCGACTTTCTTTTCTTGTTAACTACTCTTTTGGACATAGATGCATCGCACGCTTGGATCAAGTGCTTCGTGACCTGCTTGGCCTTTTCTTCTGCTGATCCAGTCCGAACTTCAGTGTTGGAGAAGAATTCGTGGAATAATTCTTCATCGAATGATTTTGCATTCCATCCATTACGTGCTTTATTTTTTACAACATGCTTAGGTTTGGATTTTACTTCTACTGTTATGGCCTGATGATCACTATGGGTGTATACGTCGATAATGTGCCAACTCAAGTCTTTCGCTAATGTAGTGCTTGCGAAGGTTATATCGATGATAGATTTTCTCCCGTTTCTGCAAAAGGTGCTCTTGTTGCCCTCATTTAACTAAGTAGGAGAAGGTTTCAAGGAGCGAGTTACCTCTGCTATTTGTGTACCTACTTCCCCATTCTGTGGCCCAGGCATTAAAATCGCTGGCAATTATGACTGGGTATCGCCCTCTT
This sequence comes from Pherbina coryleti, assembly GCA_943735915.1. NCBI lineage: Eukaryota > Metazoa > Arthropoda > Insecta > Diptera > Sciomyzidae > Pherbina > Pherbina coryleti. The sequence goes on along the minus strand of OX030952.1, from coordinate 38,908,887 downwards.
GCTTGCGTTACTATTTTGTCCATCATCGCTACGAAGTCCGTCAAATTTAGGCTAGGTGGCGCATAACAGCTGAAGATATAGATCCCGTTGACTAGTTTGAAGCGCCGTTTGAATCTGTCAGTCCTTTTATGACACAGTCATTTTGTACCCTCTCCTTCATCAGGATTTTGACTGAAGATTTCAGTTCATTTACTTCCGACCTTAACAGGACATTTTCCTTGGAACTTAATCTCATATTTTAGGCTTTCGTACTTGCATTGCTTCAAGTCCATTATTCGTTTTAAATTTTCACTAGCAACACTTATTCGGGCTCCAGTGTCAAAATATGCCAGGCTAGGCACGCCGAACAGCTGAACTTTGGCAGTCAGATTCTTATATTCGACTTTCCTCACCGAAATCGAGTTAATCTGAACTGGCTCACTTTCGTTTGACGTATTCTTACAGTTTGGGTAGTTTGCTCGTATGAACCCTGGCGTATTGCATCCATAGCATGTTAATTTGGCTTTTTTAAAGGCTATTGGAAGACTAACCTGCGTCCCTAGCCATATCCCTTTTTACGAAAAAGACTGCAAAGCAAAGGACGACCACCAACATTGGCCGACGATTGCTCTACGCTCTTTGCCTGTTCGGCTTGAAACTGTTCTGCTTTCCGCGCATCCTTAAGCAATTCATCAAAGGTGTTCACTTTGTGCTTCACAACACGCTCATGAGCATTTGCGTGTAATAATCCAAAAATTAAATCAATTTGGTCAGCCTCCACTGGAATGCATGACAACCGTGCGAAAAGTGCTCTTTTCTTGCGTATGAATGTGTTCGTCGGTTCATTCTTATGTTGTTTTACATACGCCATGCAGGCTTAGGAGGTGAACAACTTTCTCGGATTCTTTTTATCACATCATCGAAGTTTGCAACACCATCTTTCACGCCACGCCACCATTCCGCTACGTCAACCTCAAGCAACCCTTAACAGCATCCTCATTCGATACTTTTTCCACAGCCTTTTATGTCGTAATCGGCACAGTGAACTCTTCCACTTTTGACGGATCGCGTTCACCTTTGTAATGCGCAGTACACGAGCTGAACGACCCCTGCTTGACATTGCATTCAGTAATTAAGTTTGTCTTGCTTGTTGCTGTGTTCGTTGTTGTTGCACTATTCGGTGTAGTTGCTGCACTCGTCGTAGTTGCTGTACTCGATGTTGTTGCTGTACTCGGTGTTGTTGAATTCATCGTGGTCGCTGTTTTATTAAAACGACTGCTTCCAGGTTGTACAAATTATTTCGAGCCTACGTTGAGCTCCGGTTACAGCAAATTATAATTTATTGATTGTAAATTAAAATTAATACAGTGCAGTTTGTTTTTAATATTAAATGTAGGTAAATTAAAATTTGTTGTGTAGAGCTTGTGAATAAACAAAACGAGCGATAAAACTACCAGAAAATCATTGTGCTTAACATGTGACCAGCTCTTCGCTGTTCTACACACTTAACACAACGCCAAATTATGCAATTTATAATAAAATGTGTGCAATTCTTGCGCCTAGTCAAGGATAAGCGAAAAGGATAAGTTGTGTCCAAGAGGTCGCTCAATAAACTAACAAAATTATTCAGTCTGATCGCTCTTTTATAGTTGCGAAACCTTCAAGCGTTGAGCTTTCGCAACTGCAGTGAAGTTAGGGTGGTTTGCTTGAACCTTTCGCAACTCCTATGAAGTTAGTGTTACATTGATTGTTTATAAAAGTTTTCTTAAAATTAATGAGCCCTATATGGCTCTGCTACAGTCGTCAGTTACACAACTTACCTACAAATTCTCTTAAAATATTATCCATTGCAAGTTGGAAAATTCCTGGTGCATTTTTTAATCCAAGTGGCATTCTAAAATATTCGTATTTGCCATTATTTACTGAAAATACTGTTTTTTCAATGTCTTCGTTTTTCATGAATATTTGATCCTGATTTCAAATCTAGAGTTGAAAAGATTTCGATTTTTCCAACTTGGTAAGATTACATTCGTGTCTGTTATGGGGTATTTATCTGAGATTGTTTGGCTCTTTAATTTTTTATAATCTATTACCATTCTTAACTTTGGTGTTCAATCGTCGTTTTGATCCTTTTTTGGTACGACCCAAATTGGTGCATTGTATGGACTGTTACTTGGTCTTATTATATATATTCTCTTTTAACATTTTGTTTATTTCTTTGTTTACGAATTCATTTAATTATAATGGGTATGGGTATTGTTTACTGCATTCAGGTTTTTCTTCCACTGTTCGAATTTCTGATTTAATGGCAGTTCGAAATGGTAAGTTCATGTCTATTTGGTTGTGTTCTTTTCTAATTTCATCAATTACATTTTTTCTTAATGATGAGTATTCCTTTTCATAATTCAATATATCTATGGCTCGGATTTGAAGATTTTGGATTTCGGCAAAAAATTATGGGGCTACTTGGTGGGTGGGTTGAAAAAAGGGTGGGGTGAAGCGTTTCTCCAAAAGAAACTTTCCGTTTTCATGTATAAACATTAACATAAATCAGTTTGATGGCCTCGGCCAGGTTCCTAAGTTAGCGAGAAACTGAAATACATAACGAAAGTCATCGAATTCAAATTTATTATTCATCGCTAATATCGAGATCAGAGTCGCAGTTTCAACAGGCGTCAGGTAGCCACGGTTGCCCATGTCGACGCAACAAGTGATATGGCCGGTCGAATTTGTTGCAATGAATTGAAAAATGCAAAAAAACCAATAAAAACGCATTAAACACACACAAAAACACTAAATACACATTTAAACGGATCGATATTTCGCAAACACTTCATATTTCTTAAGAACAAAACTAAACCAACACGACTGATATATTTACCTTGAATTTGTGTTGAGTAGTTGTCATAATTCACTCGATCAAAAAAACTTTTGGGAAAATGTGTACTATTTTTATATAGTATCGGTATATTCTTCAACTGGCTTTGTAGTATCATGTTGTCCCATATTTTCATTATCATCAATATTTAAATATTTAATATCGTATTTCTCTTCTTCGTGAATTAAATGTGACTTTTTAAAATCGAACGTTATTTTATTTTTCTTTAGAAAATTCAATTCTATCAATAAATCTGTTTCTAGATTATCTATTATGTAGAATCTCTGCTCTGAATAATGATAATTCAGCGAACTGAGTTATAGTCGTATACCCGTTTATTGTTTTAACTCTTTTATATATTGTATAAGACTAGCTTAATTCAACTCGTTTATTCGGTTTTCTTCTGTTTCGCTTTTTTATAATACAGATACATAAAAAATACGCAACGTGAAGTTGATTATACTTGCACAAATATTGAGCTGCAAAATCAGAGTGGCAAAATACAAGTTAACAGATCGGGTTTTCCCAGTATAAACGAAGATCTGGAGTTCTTTATTAGTATGTAATTTATTTGAGCTGTGCTCAACTGTTTATAACAACATGAAATTCGGAACGGAAACAATGAAATTTTACTAGCAATAACAGAACTAATTTTATCATAAGAAGAGGAAGAAGAATTATAATAATAAGAAGAAGATTAATATTAAGAACATAGACTTCTGGGAATAAGTTGGTGAGCTCTAGATCCTGAGAAAATGCATCGTTCTGCATCTCTCACTGTTGCATGGTCTGAATTATTTCGCGAGCAGCTGGTGGTTAAATTGTCACGTACAGCGCTCATGTTACTGTTGGCTATTTTTGTCTGTCGCTACCGCTATTGTTGACTGTTAATACGTGGTCGTTTTAGCATGCAGCGCTCATGTTACAGGTTGGCTAATGTTGTCTGTCACTGTCACTATTGTTGACTGTTAATGTGTGGGAGTATTAGCATGTGACATTAACTCCTCCCTCTGTTAAATTCAAAACGTCCCTGTTTTGATCACTGATTCTGTTTAGAATTTCCCTAAGGTCCTGCTCTGCGTTTGCTGATAATTTCCTCTTCCTGTATTGTTTAACGAGAAAAGTTACCAGTATGCTGATCATACCAATGGTCGTCACAAAGATCATCATTAACCAATATGTTTTGTGCGATTGTACGTCTTCATTAATTGATGCGATGTGGTTTGTGTTATCTAAATGAATTTTGTGAAGATACGGCAAGGATAACTTCAATTCGTGCTGTAGAAACTTCATGTCCATGGTTTTTGGAGGATGTGGTTGTGAAAATGTAGAATTCAGTTTAGTTGTGAAGGTTGATCCGTTAATTTTTACGGATGCTGAAGTAAACGTCAATAGGAATGTTCCCGAAATCGTTAAATTTTGCTGATCAGTGATGGTAGTATTAACGACTTCATTCAAGATAATGATTCCTTCATCGATTTCTTGGACTAATGGTAAGTGATATGCGGTCTCTGTTGGGCATGCTGCCGAGTTGTTATTCAATAGTTGCTGCAAACATGGTGATGTTGTCGGTTGGCAAATTTGGGCGACTGAAGTTCTGTTTCGGCTATGAACTTAAGTGCTGAGCCTAAGAAGTCTTCTTCTATTTACACGAATTGCACTTATTATTCGATCTATTTCTTGTAATTGTGAGTCTATAGTTTGCAGAAATTGCGAATTGTTTCCGACTTGTGTCAGTGTGTCCTCTATTTGTGTAATAATCTGCTGATAGTCCGTCAGGTTTGTCTCGTGAATAAGGTAAGTGTATTCGTCAAACACTGCTACTTTTCCCTTAGTGAGTGCTAAAAAATGTGCAGATGAATAGATGTATAACCCTAGAAAGAAAAAGAAAAAGAGAAAGAGAAAAAAAAATATTTAGTAAAGAGAAGAGTGAAGAAAAAAAAAAACAACAAAATGTTATCTTAAATTATTTTTGTGCACCCTTTTCCCATTGATTAGTACTGTTGTACCCAAATCTTCTTGTATAATGCCTTCTACAAAAACTTTGTCAAATTTGTTTCCTAATCGTCTATTTCTGCGAATAAAAACTTTATTTCCAGGTTGGTAGGTTTTATTAATACTTTTGTCGTTAGATCTACGTACTGCTTTTTGCTGAGCCGTAATTAATTTATTCTGTATTATTTTTAGATCGTCTTCCGAATAACTGCGGAGTATATCTATGGGTTTTTTTGCCTGTAACGGAATGGATAGTGTTGTTATATTTAAGCGTTGCTAATAGAATTAATTCCATTGTATCTGTTACATCATACTGCGATTTAAGGCAACGGGCTATTTCTAGCAGCGTTGAGTGTATTCTTTCAACTTGTCCATTGCTCTTGCTGTGCATTGGGGCCACGAAATATTGTTCTATGTTGAAGTTATCTCTAAGAAATGTGGATATAATGTTGGATTAAAATGCTTTTTCGTTATCCGAAACTAGAAGTCTTGTATTTTTAAAATTCAAAAGAATTTGGAAAAGAGCTGCTTTGATATCTAAAGACGATCGAGAGGTAATGGGTATTGCCACAGTAAATTTCGAGAACTTGTCCACACAAGTTAAGAAGTGCTGTTTACCTGTAATGAAAATGTCTATATGTAAAATTTCTCCTGGAAAATTCGGAATGGAAAATTTCTTTTCCAAGCAAATTCTACAGTTTGCAATGATGCCTTTAAGCATTTTTTTTATCCCCGGGAAATAATATTCACTAATTATTTGCTGGAAGTTCTCTTTTAACGATCTGTGCGCGCGATTATGCTCTGTAATTGCTGTTTCTAATTGGTCATCTTTATTTATAATATCGATAACTAGACGCTCCGTATGGATAAACTTCACCGAAGGAAATGCTGTCACTAATTTGGAAATGCTGTCACTAATTTGTCTCAATGTAAACATGACATATCTTTCCTATGTCTTCCCTTAGGATGTCGTCTATTGCCCGTTGAAAAATGCTAGGTGCATTTTTCAGTCCAAAAGGCAAGCGACAAAATTCGTATTTGCCGTTATTAACATTGAAGGTCTTTTTTTGTCTATCGGCTTGGGCAAGTCTGATTTGATGGAAACCAGATTTCAAATCAAGGGTGGTAAAAAATTTCGATTTGCCTAGATTAGCTAGTATTACAGATGTATCTGGTATGGGGTATTTGTCGGAGATGGTACATTCGTAAATTTTTCGGAAGTCAATTACCATTCGTAATTTTTGCTTACCGTTTATGTCAGTTCCCTTTTTGTTAACTACGTGTATAGGGGAGTTGAATGGAGAGTTTGATTTTTGGATTATACCATCGCGCAGTAAAGATTTTATTTCTTCATTGACAAATTCGGCTGCTGAAATTGGGTAAGGGTAACCTCTTGTGTAAATTGGGTTTTCTGTTTTGGTTTTGATGGAAGCTTGCACCGCAGTGTTATAAAGTAGATCTCTATCGGGGTCTGCAAAGGCATTTGTATTTAATGAAATTATAGATTGAATACGATTGAGCAGATGTGGTGGCACTAAATTGAAATTTAGGTCAATTGAGTTAATTTCTTGATAGTTTTGATGCGACAAAAATTCTTTGCCAGTTTTGTGGTAAAGAATACCTTTTTTTACGTCTATTAAGGCCTATTTTATTTTATTTTATTTTTTTTTTAAGGCCTCGATGTTTCTGAGAAAATCGTAACCTACAATACCGTCGAAATTTTTAAGAGCGGGTAATAGATAAAAGGTTGCTGTTTGGTTCAAAATGTTTACTTTACATTCTATAATGTTACTGCTACTGTTCTATAATGTTCGTTCCATTAACGGAGCTTACTTTAAAAGGTTTCACGACTGCTTTAATATTGTTTAAAAAACTACGTGGCTTAATGTAATTCTTGGATGCCCTGGTATCTATTAGAATACGAAGCTCTTGACTGTTTTTGTTCTTTTTTGTTATGAAGGGCAAGAGCGACGTTAGCCTAAAAAATTTATTTCTTCGGTTTCAGTCTGTTCGTCATTTTCATAGACACTTCCTACATTTTCCTCGTCATAAACAGAATCTTCAACATCAGGGTCATTCAAAAGCTCTCCCAGCATGCAATTGATTCTTTGCATTTTTTGTTGCATCGTATTAGTGCGTCCGGAGGAAATTTGTTCTCGTTCTCGCTTAACAGCGCGATTATGGGAATCGTACTGTTGCGATTGATATTGTTTTTGGTATTGTTGTTGCTGTGGCAGCCTGTTGCTTGAATTATGGTTATTTTTTCTGAAACCAGACGAGCCTGGGTCAATTTCCATTGGTATAGGTTTATCCCCTGACTGCTTTGGTCTATAAGATGGGTGAGAGTTGTAATTAAGGTTTTTTGGAGGTAGTAACTGTTGTTGTGGTCTGTTACTTTGGATTAAATTGCCCGCAGCAAATATTTTGGCAAAATCATGTCTTCTTTGATTTGTTTCCAACTCTTGAGCGGTTGCCAAAGCCGAAGGTAGATCAGCTGGCTTTGCTGAAAACAAAATATCGCACAATGGTCGCCGCAAACCAGAGATAAAAACTCGAAGGGCGTTTTCTCGTGCGCGTTCATTAAGTACAGTAACTACGTCTTCGTTATTACTATGTGTCATCTTATTTTTGTCCAGTATTAAAGTCAGTTGCTTGTTCACGTTGTCATAATAGTCAATAAGAGAACGGTTGCCTTGGCGAAGAATGCTTAGTTCGTTTTCCAGGACATGGATTGGTCTTCTGTCCGAGTAACATTGATCTAGCCTTGCAATTATGGCCTTAAAACTAAGAACTGTATTAAAGGAGGAAAGCGTTGCGTTAGCAGAACCGGTAATTTTCTTCCCGGAAATTCCAAATTGACTTTATTATTATTATTAGACGAATATGACCTAGTACCATAAGAGTTTTGGTTGAAATTTTTTCCCAAAAATTGGTCGTTACGATTTCGACCTTGAGGGCTAAAATAATCTTCTTTTCTTTGTGGAATTATTGGTGGCTTGAAATGTTTTTTATGACCATAGGCTATGCATCTAGGATCTGTCAACAACTTTAATCTATCATACCTTTAATAAATTTCGTCTAATGTTCTGTCACTATCGACGTGGGCCCTTACGGTTCCATCAATTTTTTCTAAAATTATTTCTACTAAATCTCTATCTATATTTTCTGCCCTATAAAGATCAGGTTTTCTTTCGTCAAAATTGTATAATTCGTTTAGTTCATACTTAATTTCAAAAGTTAGTTTAAATAATTCACTTAAATTATTCACCCTCATGATCCGACACTTATTGAACAGTTCTCCATATGTTTTGTTGGGCTTGAAGCGTTGTCTAAGTTTCACCTTAATATCCTCCCATGTTGGAAAATCACCAAGTTCACGAATACACCTTGCTGCTTCTCCACGAATTTTCTCGTTAATAATTATCTGCATGCCGTATTTGTAAAGTTGTGGATTACTTCCACACAATTCCAAAGTGTTCTCCACTGATTTTATGAATGACGAGTAACCATAGTTTTTGTTGTCTTCGAAAGGTCTTAGTCGTCTAAACTGGTCCAAAATGTCCTGTGGTCGCAGAATAAATTCAATTGGTTGTTGATATTGAATTTGTTGTTGCCGCTGATTTGTTGTTGCCGCTGATGATTTCCACCTGCTTCTTAATGACGCTCTCGTTTTCCTTGTTGATATCTTCCATGTTTATTCTTCTGTTCTTGTCAAATGTTTTTTGTAAATTGTCTTTCATATAACTATTCCACAAATTATCTTTTTTTTATTCGGATATTGTTTTTCTTCGATATTTCACAAATTTTTTTTTTATTTTTTTTTATTTCACAAATTGTTATTTTCTGTTTTTTTTTCCTTTTTCTTTTTAAAGAAAAACAAAGCTTTCGACTTTCTAACTTTGAGCTTAGCTTTAGCTTAACAAGTTTTGGCCGCTTTTTCCGACTGCGCCAGTTATGTTTCCGATAACAGAAATAAAAATAAAAAATGAGCAGAACTTAAGTTTCACGACATACTTTATTTGATTGAATCTTAAGACTAACTTAAAAATATCTTAAAAGCTATCTCTGCCCAAACAGTGTCGGTTTTTTGTATCTAGTAAGTATTTTTGTAGTTGTTTATGTTTGTATTTATTTTATGCTATGCTATATATGTTTGTATGCTTGTATGTTTGTGTATAGCTAATTTATATAAAGAACATTTTATCTATATTTGACTGAATGCTTAACGCTACTCAGTTGTGTTATATCTGCAGTTCGGTGCATGCAAAAATGAGCCGAATTGACAGTTTTGAATGTTTTTTTCGGATGTGGGGATTTATGTTACGATAGGAACGTAACTCGCGCGGTTAACTACTGATTTCTATTTTAAATTTTAGGGTAGCATGGCCCAGAGTCCATGCCACCATAATACATTAAAGATGTATTGCAACGCTACGTATAGCGTTGCAAACACACACATAGACAACACAACAAAAACTATCTTGGGCATTGTTAAAATAAACTGTAAACAATGTATTAGTTTCCATTGGCTAACGGCACTGGTATTTATATGCTTCCGACTCGTCATCAGCGCTAATGACGCGACGGACAGTGCGATAAGGAATATGCTGACGTCGCATAAACCAGCCAACTTCACTGGCAGCGCGACTCATTTCTAAAAATCGTAAAATTTCTAATATTGTATACAGAGTCTAGTACATCACAACAAAACCAAGTTTCAGATATACAGATCACATCAACAGACGAGTCCTCAAAAACATACCTCACGTAATCCATTTTAACTGAATTTAAACTCCTAGCGTTGAAGTGAACAATCTTCAAACCAGTTTTTCTTTTACACAATACTTCAACAAGAATCTTATTATTCACTTTTACAACGATTACGCAAGCATGACATAACAATAAAGGTATAAGAAGTAACTATACACAGAAAGAAATATTGCGTAAATATAGCAAAAAACGTTTATAAATACTATTATTTTTTAACTAAATATACTCCAGTTAAAAAGTTAATTGTAACAACTTTCAAAATGTCTTATCAATTAATGATTTAACTGATTGAAAAGGGTACCGTTAGAACATGAAAAAAAATTTTCTAGTTAATTTTTTGTAATAACAGCACACAGCATTAATTGTATGAATTAACACATTAACTGATAAAAGATGGTACCGTTATTCTATATTCGAAACTATTAATTATTTTAATTAAAGAATTAATTGAAACGAAAATTCTAGTGATTAACTGATTTGTTAATTCAATTAATAAAATTGTTGAAGTAGTTAATTATTTTAATTAATCCAATTAAAGTTTTTACTAAAATGAATACTAAATTTTGTTTTTTTTTTATACTTTTATTTTCTACAGGTGTATATATTTTTTTAATTACAAATCTCTTGGAGTTATGATCAATTTTTAAATACATTTTAAATTAATAAGTTATAAAAAAGAACATTATCAAATAAAAATTATGTTGTACTTCAAAGAATTCATTTAATAAAAATTATGTAGGTATATACTTATGCGTCTTTAAGACATGAGATCAGTTATAAAAATATATTTATGAAAAAATTTGACTCACAAATATAGAATATTTATTTTAAGTTCTTACTTTAGAAAAAAATTAATTTGTAAGGTATATATATTAAGTACGTGTAGTTTGAAAATGAGAAAAATGTATAATATCAGTCATTTATAAATTAAATTTCATAACTTCTATGGTTAATATATGTAATATTATTATTGTAAGGAACTTAAGTCGTCAATTATTGTTGATATTTTTGTACTTTTGCGTTTCATTTCTATATTATAAAAAAATTTTTGAACAAAGTTATAAAATATAGATGATTCTTCTGGATAGTTTAAATTGAATATAAAGAAAATTTTAAAGCATATATCAGCCGCACGAATACATCTTAAAATAGGATACCGAATTTCATCAAAATAAACATAGATTTCTTTCACATCATTGAGTTCACCCACAATTAACAAGCAAGGCTGAATGTTAGCTTTTTGTAGTTTGAAGTTCTTCAGTTTATTTTCGAGATCATTTGATGTTTTAGCAAGTAAAATAAAGGATTCTTGAGAATCACATATGGTGAAACGTTTCCTTTTTGTATCTCCAGAAAAAGTTGTTATGGTTGATGTAGTCGGTGGAAATAAATTGTGCAAAAACCAAAGGATTGAAAGATCTCTTGAATCTATAAATTAATCGATTAGTATACAGATTCGGAGTTATTGCTTGGTTTTACTTGCCTTCTTTTAGACTTTTCAGCTGCTGAAGTTGATTTGAGACACCAGCGGCTATAATTTTAGTTTGCATTAGCTTAACCAACTTGTCCACATTTTCTTCCCATTTTGTCAAAATAGTACTTGAGTCGGAATACTTTAAACTGAAATCCATATCAATCTATAAAACAGTATACAATAAATTAAATTGTTGCATGTATAGGAGAATAGAAATATTTATTGATATTTTTCACCGACCATTCGAAAATTACTTACAAAACGGTAACCTGATGGGCGCCTATATTCTGGCCACTTTTGTAAAATCTCTTCAGTCGACCTTGATTCAGATATTGTTTTTAGGCGGTATTGGAAGCACTGTTTCCAAAAACTTGTGAAGTCCTCTGCACTTATTTCTTCACTTCTCATCATATTAATTATATACTCTGCATTTTCTTCTGGATCTATTCATGTATCAAATAAAGCAGAAAATATAATAAATTTGGGATGGAATTATATTGTTGTGACCATGCTATAAATATAAAGTGAGAAATATGAATCCACTAATAATTTGAATATTTTACCAAATGAGTGCACGCTAACTGCAGACAATTCATTTGGTATTGCCAGCAACTTGGAAGCTCGTTTAAGATTGGCAACTTTATTGTAAATTCGTCCACGTTTCCCATTTGTATAAAATTCCTGAAATAAATAAAAAAATTTATAGAATATTTATATTTATTATATTATATATATTTTATTATTATATATTATATAATTATATTATTATATATTTATATTATATTTATTATATTTATTTATGTGTAGAATATAATGCAAATCAGTATTTTTTTAATTCTTACCAATTTTTCTGTCGGAAATATTTTAACAATTTTTTTTTCAATTTTGGCGGCGCCTTCTAATGAAATAGTACCCAAATTAGCATCGATGTATCTCGCTATAGTATTAATAAGAATATTTCTTTGTTCTTCATGAAATCTATTCTTTTCATGATAATATTTAAACAGCATTTTGCCACTCTTGGACTCGTTTAAAATGCTTTCTACAGAATATTGAGGCTCCTGTTCAGTTAACATGTTTGTATTATTTAAATGAGTTATCGGCAGCTTAACCCTGCAGTAGTCGCGTACCTAAATGTGACGAGAGTGGTCGCGCGGATTACATATGTAATCCGTTTTTTAAAGTTTAAAATATGAGATGGCAATTTGAAAATGCTTAGTTATTTGTTTTAATTTTTATTATTACTTTACTTTATATTATATTTATTTAAAAAACAACATAAACATAATTCTTATAGTACGTAAAATCACTGAATATCGATTGCAGACAATTGTGAAATTCATAATTTTGCTTGACTGGATTACATATGTAATCCGCGCGACTACTGCAGGGTTAATTGATACATTTTCTGGAATGTGAGATTTTTTAGATTTTTTCCATTTATTAAAATTATATTCAAAAAGAGCTTGGTCCCCAATTGCAAGGTTTTTAAAAAGTTGATCGACATGTTTGTCTTGCAAAACCTCAAGAGACTGTATGTTTATTTTTTGATCTGCAAGAAATGTATTGTCATGATAATATTAGCTAAAAAATATACATATTTAAAAAATCAAGTTACCAAAAAATATAGTGTACAGATGTGATAAATTCCAGCTTTGCAACAGGTTGTATAATTCAACATCTTCGATTTCAGTTTCAATTTCAATATATGATGACAAATTTTCCATTTTTATATTGACGAAATTAGCGATTTTTTCAGCAATTTATTAGGTAATGAATGAAGCAGCTCGTAAGTAATACGTATAACAAGATTTGTAAGGCTCTGCAAGTGGCAAATATGATCATTTTATATACAGTGTTTTTAGTGTATGATATAGTTTTCCTAGATTGAGTTATACCATTGATTTATAAAGCTCTTTAAGTCTTATATACTGTTTGCCAAACTGAGTCTGCACAATTTGTACTGGTGGGCCAACTATTTCATTTATTGAAATAACCATATAACCAGTTTTTAATAGATTGACTTCATATGCAGCGTAGTGCGAGTTATAAACTGTATTATGAAATTCTTTGCAGTATAGGTATATGTCTTTAGCATTTGTTTTGGTAATGTACTGAATTTTTAATAGCAACATGTCCGAATTTTTTACGCCAACACATAGCGTATTGTTGAATGTATATCCCCATAACTTAATTTCCGAATATAAATGCACTTCTACATCTGTTAACTGAAGATGAAGACATATATTATCTAAAGCAACTGTATCAACAATTTTATTTTTTAGGATATAATCTTTTTTATTATTTCCGTGAATTAAATAATTCGCAAATATAAGCTGGTGCTTAATAGCAAAAGTTTTTGGTATGTTCCTTCGAGATGTGGATATGTGTGAATATATTTTAAATTCTTTATGTTTCGATTCATACCTGAAATTCCACACTAATCTGAGTGGTCCAATCTGTTTCATTATATTTGGATAATGCGTAAGAAAATGATGCTTTGGTGTTAATTTTTTTTTAAATAAGTGTACGAATGCACTATTTATATGCATTATTTTGTTTTTTATGTGTGCTATTAAATTACAACTCATTTCATAGCATAAAAGATCATCAATTAATGCAAGAAAATTAAGTACAAAATGCCAAACCTCATCGTCGTCAGGAACTATTTCACCAATAATTAGCGGTAAAAAATAACAAAAAGCCATCATTTGCTTAGCAGACATTTTTAGTTTTCGGTTTTCTAATTCTTTATTTTTAATTTCATATTTTTCATTACCTGCCTCATGAATTCCATAGCTCATATTTTTTATTCTATTATTAAGTGTCGAAATATCGAAATATTGTACTTTGTTTATGAAATAAAGAATTGCTTCGCATAAATTGTAATGGCATATACCCTCAAAGAGATCATGCATTAAATCTACATAATAATTTTCAGTCACATGAAATGAGGGTATGTTATTAAATATACTATTAGAAGTTATGCCCGTTTGAGAATAGTCATCTTTGGTAATGTCCTCAGCATAGTTTTGTCTATCCCGAAGATATTGTTCATTTTCTGCACTGGCATTTTGAGCTTCTGCTTTTGTTATGCGGCAAAATCGACAATAATGATGTGCAGAAAATGACTTTGAAAAGTTGAGGCATGTATTTAAGCCCAAATTATCACCGAGTAACAGCGCCATTATGAAATGAACTTTTACTGTTTTTTGCTTTTCAATTTGTATATCCAAACCCAAAACTTCCAATGAAATAAGCTGATTAACTAAGGTCTCGAAACATTTGTTACTTCCATGTTTTTTTATATCACTTGAATTCACGGAGCACGCAAGAAATATATTGCTTAGCTTCGACGATTTCTCTTGTAAGTGCGGAAATGAGTAATAAACATTACATATCGAATGTCTATTCGATTTTGCACCTAACGGATTATTTATACCAAAATCGTCGAGGTATAAATAATATGGAATAACAACCTCATTTGAATATATTTGCTTCTTCATTCTCCACAATTCACCTTGAGTAAAATCTTTCAAATCAGGAGTACCTTTTAGTGATTCCATTTTTTTTAGTGATTTTGTTAAATTATCGTCTGCTTCAAAAATTTTTCTGAACTGATAAGCAAGAGGCATTACTATTCCGCGTGATATTTTATTTTGACTTAATTCATTGGAAACGATATTAACATTTTGGATTTCAGACATGAGACCTTTTCTTTTAAGCATATTTGTCATTTTATGTTCCGACTTTAAATTAGACAGCAAAGGACGGAAGTCTTGAATAGCATCTATTATATTACATTCTTGATGCAATTTGGTACATTTTTGTAAAAAATTTAAAATAGGAAGTAGAATCGAAGTTTCAAGTTTTGATTGTATTTTAAAAACGTCAGAACGAGATATGTTGTGAATACTATGCAGCTCAACTGAAAATTGTTCCGCTAAACGAAATACTTTCAAAAGATCCTCATTATAATTAAAAACCTGTGGTCCAATAACTTCACCATACACTCGAGGAATATCTGCTCTGTAGTTATCGTTTGCTCCAAGATCTTTGCCACTTTGTCCATCACCGGCATTGATGTCCAATTTGCATCCATTACTAATTGTATTTATTTGGACACCAGCAAAAGGTAATTGTTTTACAATTTTGGGTTTAGTGGCTTTATGGAATCTTATAATATGTCTTTTGAATGATTGTATACTTGAAAACTTTTGATAACACGTTGAATAAGTGCACACAAATCTATCATTTGCCTTTAATCCGTGTTCTATTTTTAAATGAATAATAAATTTTTGAAGACATATGAAACATTCGCTGCATTTAAAACACTTCATTCTGTCATTAGAAACATAAACTTTTGGAAACGAAGTTATTTAGAAACTATGTAATCAGTTTCTTTGAAATTCTAAAAAAATACGTTCATTTCAATATGAAAGCTCAAAGAATATAATAAATGATGGACAAGTTAACTTTCTGTTAAGATATTAACAAATAACAACATTGAAATGCCTTATTTTATTTCACCGAAGTCTTAAGCATCAGTAAACTATTGAAAAAATGGCTTCTTAAAAAAGCAAACTATTGCATCATTTATTATATTGACTTTTTTCAGTTTATAGCACATCAAAGGCATTTGATGCCTTCTAAATTGTAATTAAATTGTTTACTTACCAAATTGTTCACTGCAATTTACAAAATATTGTTTTATTTTTAATGTTTATTAAGATTAAATTATATATTTGTGTTGAATATTTGCTGCACTTTATTTCACACTTTAAATAACATTTAACATTCACTTAAGCTCAGCTGCAACTGCAAACCAAATGAGCTGCTTTGCTAGAATGAAATAAGAAAGCGTAACAAAGAAGCAGTGTTACCGCATTAATCAAATTTTTCAAGTGTTGCATCTTTGAATGGGCAGATGGGAATTAGTGTTGAAGAGTTATTGAAAATGAAGTGCGACAATAAATAAACCTGAGTTCAAACAGAACAACTGTCATATTTTATTTTTAAACTTCCGATTCTATTTAGGTACAATTCAAATAATTTTAAGACAAAATAAATTATAAATAATATGATTCCTCAGGTTGACCAATAATTCTAACAGAGCGCAAGTTTTTTTTAATATTTTGCAGGGAATTTTTCGTAGTTGTTTTTTTGGGATTAAGGTGATTACGAAACTGAGGGAAATGTGTGCCAAAATTAATTCAAGTTGTGCTCAAATTTAACGAATTTGTTTTCTAAATAGAGCTTGAAAAAAATGTTATGTAAGTTAAACACAAATGATTTTTAAGTTAAATTTGAAACAAAAGTTTTTGTTTTCAAAACACTGTTTATTAAAATAATTTCATCGTTAACATTTCAAGTTTAAAAACATTTATTTTAAAAAAAGTTATACGAAAATTTCATATATAAAACCTAATTTTTCGATGCCATTTTTTCAATTTTTTCAAGTTTTTTTCATCAGATTCGTTAACGAAACCCCTGGGACCCTCCGAATACCAACTTTTATTTCCATTCGATGAAGTCTGCGTTTTATTGTTTTTGAAATATTGTGAATATTTTTTAAAGCCCTTTTTATCATCTCAGTGTAGTAATTAAAAAGACACGTTAAAACATGACAAAGTGAGATTTATGAGTTCAAGTATATATAATACTGAACAACAGCACGGTAAATACATAAATATATGAATTAATGTATCACATGTGCGATGTATGATTTATTTTTTTGGTACATCATAGATTTTATTATATCAAAGAAATTTTGTAGCAAAATAAAAGAATTTATTTTGTTTTTTCGTTAAATTCATCAGCTTAAAACATTAATAATATAATAAAAAAATGTTATTGCTCGTTGTGAAATACATAAAAGGGATTTTAATAATTATAAATTGGCAACACTCTTCATATCGTTCATTTCACTTACCAAAAAGTGAACACAAAGAAGAATTCGGTATGCGTTACAGAAATAACGGATTTTTTAAAACTTGTTGCGTGATCAATTAAAGAATTTGCTACTTTGATACAATATTTTATTGAATGTCACGACTTTTTTCGTTTTTTTTCGCAAAAAAATAAAGAATACGAACACAAAGAAACTGAATTGAACTTTTTGATTAAATTTTTTGTAAATATAATAGATAAAATTGAGATAACGGTAGCATATTTTATTTGTTAATCACTTTGCTGATTTGAAATAAAATTTCGCTGTATATACAAATTCGTTATAAAAAATATTTTGATAAACGCTATGATTCATTTAATTAACAACGTTTATAATATATACGAAAGACTTACTCCATATGACGAAAAATTTGATTTAACTAACAATCAATAATAATTAGTATTGTTAATTGTATTGACAATCAATTTTTTTGTAATTTAATTGAAAATCAAAATTATGTACACTTAAATAACAAATTTCGTTGCTAATCCAATAATCGATGCTTGATTAATATTATTTGCTAAATAGATAACCAATAATTCATTCTGTGTACATATGAAATACAATTCCAAAACACTTACTCACAAAAAAATGAACATAAAGCCAATAAAAACTAGACAAAGGAAAAAGATTTGGAAAATAAGAAGTAAAATAAAGAAAATATTATAGAGATAAAACAGATATAAGGATCTTAAAAAAATTAAATATATAATATTATTTGTATTTAGTGACTCCTGGCAACCCTTAGTTATCACGAAAGCACTCAGTTTCTTCATTAGCTTCACTCAACAAGATGTTATTGAGCTCATCAACATCTTCTTCCATTATAGCTTCGCCACGCTCATACCTTTTAACAAGAATCATGCCTCTCCTTACGTAGACAGAGCGTATTTTCCTCTCACGCTTCATCTTGACAGCACGTTGTAGCAATTTTCGGCTGCGCTTTGTTATGCTTTCGTTGAGAAAGCAGCTGGAAGTTGACTCAATGCCGACGTCGTTGAGTAAAAGATTTCTTTTTTTGTTCTTTCTAAAGAGCGATGCAGCACGCAGAACAGAGTCTCTTTCATGAGCTGTTGAAAATTTTATTATTATAGGAGCTGAAAATGAATCAATATTGAGCATATTCTTTTTAACTCGAAAAATGCTCTTAAGTGTGGGAGGTCTACATCCGATGGAGAAGCAGAGCTTGTTATAGATAACTGATAGATTTTCACCATCTCTCTCCGGAACTTTCAGCAACACAGCATCCGAAGCAACTTCTCGCCGCTCTAACGCACATATATGTTTGTTTGCCTCACACACCGCCGTCTTGAGTTCAGACACCTCAGCTACATCTGAACCAGCTTCAAGAACGCTGATGCGATCCTTATCCTTATCGCTCTCTTTTTCATCCCTATCATTATGTTCGAATTGGCTTTCTTTTGTTTCACCTCCACCTACCGCACCTTCTAGATATTCATCATCACTTATGGTTTCACTTTGTACAGCATCTTTTTTTTTTGTCAGCGTCGTCTGCTTTGTTATCATTGTCTGCCACTTCGTCGCTGTTTGGACATCCACCCCGCTGCTCTACTGGCAAGTCATTTAAGCGTAGCAACAACGCACTCTTCGTTCCTGCTGTAGGTAAACCCAAATAACGAAGCCAATCGCGCAGCTTCGCTGCTGCATGATACAATAAGAAGGTAGGGTAAGGAGCTTTGACAAGACCGTCTGCTAATGTCAAAACCATAAAATACAGTGCTACCATATCTAAAGAAAAAATCCCATGACAAATCCATGTTTCATGGTTTCAGTAGGTAAGCGTTTCATATGAAATGCGTTGCTGAAAATTATGATAAACGGGGAATTACTAATTTTTTGGGTGTTCCACTGTCAGACAAAATAAAAAAATTTTTTATTAGATATCGTATGCACATTCGCATAAAATTTTTATATAAGAAATTAAGAATACAAAAAGCTAAGCAAAAAATTATGGGCAATAGTAAATTAGTGAAAATAAAGCTTTAAAATTACTAAAAAATTTATTGTTTCAATTATAGATAATTTCATTTAATATTTTTCTTATTTGCCCTACACATAATTCCTTTTCTAAGTGTTTGTTCCACATTTAAGAAAAATACAGAAAAGTGGCAACGCTAAAAGGCTATTTGACATAAGCAGACGGTCTTGTCAAAGCTCCTTACCCTACCTTCTTATTGTATCATGCGCTGCTGTATATAAATTGCCGTCGACTGCCATCGTACAGTTATTTAGCGGTTACTTTTCGTTTCACTTTTTTTTTCTTTTTGGCATTTGTAGTTTAGCTATTTTTTTCGCTAGTTTTTTCACTTTGGCTCACAGTTATTTTATTTTTTTCGTTTATAGTTTAACTATAACACTTTTGACGCCTGTAGTTGAACTATCTCATATGTTTTTCACTGTTTTCTTTTCTTTTTTAATATAGTAATTTTTTAAAGTTATTCTTTCTTATTTAGAAAATTTTTTTAAAGTTATGAAGTTGTGGTAACTGCGTTGCTTTAGCAACAATCAAAACACGTCTGCTTCGCTTGACGATTACTTTGTTATGCCCTCTCTTCATTCTGAGTCTAAAACAACCATCTTAGTCTAAAACAACATAGTTACATAAGGTGACCATATGTGGTTAAATAAATATGCTTAAAAGTAAATAGTAACATGAAAAGTACAGGGTTGCCCATATTCGACGGACCCATGTTTTTTTTTCGATTGTTATGCGACTTGTGTGCGGTGGAGCGCCGTCTTGTTGAAACCAGAACTGCCTCATACGCTTTCGACGAATAATTGGCATCACAAAATTGGTCATCATGTCGCGATAACGCTCCTGGTTGATGGTAACAGCATGGCCATTTTCATTTTGGAAGAAAAACGGCCCAATGACCGTTTTCGCACTAACGCCGCACCAAACTGTGACTTTTTCGTCATGAAGAGGCACTTCTTGAATCTCCTGAGGATTTTCAGTGGCGTAAATACGGCAATTTTGCTTATTTACGGTGCCATTCAATGTGAAATGGGCTTCATCGGACATGATAATTTTGTTCCAAAATTGCTCTTCATCTTCGGCCATTTCGATAAATGGTAAAAATAATGGTAAAAATTTCGTGGTTCCATGGTAAAAATCTGCTTGGACTGACGCTTCAAACGCGGTATGTCATTAAGCGATCTGACATCTCTGTCAAAAGTAATGGCGTTGCCAGATGGGTCCGTCGAATATGGGGGACCCTGTATTGCTTACATACTAATATTTACATATTGCTTTACTTACACTCTACTATTTGCGTATTGTTACACACATACGTCGGGTAAAAATCTTTTCCCAGCTTTAATTACAAGCGCTGACGCATGGCAAATACATTATAGAAGAATAACTTTATGGTCGATATCCTTTTGCAAATGAAAGTAAAATGATGTATTAATTCCTATCATCGCACTCGCATTGTCCGATGCCATAGCAATATTTTTTAATGGTAAATTTCTCTTTTCTTATAATAATTTAACCGCATTATACATTGCTAAGCCGCTGCAATCAGTAGCATTCAGTTCTAGAAGCTGCAACAATTGTGTGTTAACTGCATGCTCCTTGACATACCTAACCAAGACGCATAGATTTTTCTTGTTTGATATGTCGGTAGACTCAACAACAAAAATAGAAAATTGGGTATCGTTTCAAACTGCATCAACCTCGTCGCTTTCTAACTTACAAACAACATTTTTTATGATAGCTGTGCATTTAGTCCGGCCCAACTTAATGTCTCTTGCTACTTCTGAGTCGTCTATCTTAAGTAAAGGCATCAGTTAGTCCACAATTTGGAAGGCAACATTATGCGAAGCAAAAAACGCAGAAAGCTTTATTTCAGCAGCTTGCACTTTTTTTTGTGGATTGATTGACCTGATTGTTTTATAAATATACTTGTTGATGGAGTGCTCAGGAATGCTCGAACATTTTTCACGTGTTTTTCAGTCTTATGGTGACGTTGAATCTCAGTTATACACAGAACCAAAAACGTACTTAATAACAAAGAAAAAGTTCTTTGTCCCAATGTATTATACATTAAAATTGGTCCAAAGTACGAGTTCCTTGATTCAATGAATTTTTGTTCTTACGTTATTTCTTTGATATGTTATGAAGAAAAATGATTAATTAATGACACATACAACTGTTACAATAAGTTAGTCTGTCCTTAGAAATTTAAAAACAATATCAAGATATATTTAAAAAAATCATTTTCTTATTGAGATAAAATTCTTTAATGGTTTTTTAGATATTACAACACACGAACTGGAACAAAATTTTAATGAACACGAACAATGAACTGTTCCTTAAATTTAAGAACAACGATTCATTGAACCAAAGAATTCGTTCTTTGGGGCAATGAATAGTTCTTAAAAATCAATGAATTTCGCTTTATGAACGAGATTCTTTGATTTTAAGAACAATATTTGGTTCAGTGTACCGCAAACAAAAGTTGTTAAGTTTGAAGCATAAGCTTAACGACTCGATGTGAAAGTTGTGTTCACTGCGCACACATAAGCTTTTGGGAGTTTGTTCACATAGATAGAGATTTTAAAAATCCCACATATCCCACCTCCCTTTTGGTGGTCGAAAAAACCATAAAAAGGGGGAAATCCCACGTTCTGGCATCACTGGTTCAGACACGACCTAAGGCACACACGTGTGTATATGTGTGCGTACACGAGCTGTGCCTGAACAGAAAACACTCATTTGCTTGGGAAAGAGTATACAAAATCCCCATATTTATTGTTTCCTTTTCTAGCCCCCTCTTGCACAGCAAGTTAATAATATTTTCACAATTAATTAAACGTAATCATAAGTACAATATTAACAATTAAAAAAATTAATAAAATGAAATAATAAAACTTTTTATAATCAAGAACCTTAGCACATACACAGTCTAGCACAATCTAGCATTATTGCTACAGAAAGACTCCAACAGACAGACAGAAAAACCCGGTTGACGCTTGCATCTGCATAAACACGAGCACCCCAGTACGAAAAAAAAACTTCGTACAGTGACGAAGTCCCAGCGCCCAGTTTTTTTTTATTTGTTCATAACATTTATCTATGCCCAGATGTCCTATTGTCTCATGTACCATTCCAATAACGTTGTCCTCCATTTCTTTAGGAACATACAAAAGTAACCGATTTAAGGTATCTTTGCGAAAGACTTATTCATCTCTTAACTCAAAATTGTCTTAACGCAACTTCTAATTTGCTTTGCAATTCTTTAATATTTTCATCTCGTTTTTGTGCTACCTGGATATAAAAATCTAAATCATCTCCATCAACAGCTGCGACCAGCTGGCAGCTACTACTCGCTGTACCTAAATCATTATTTGGAAAATCACATTGCTTTGGAAAACACCGACTTAAGGCATCCACATGACCCATTGCAATACCACTTCGATGCTGAATAGAATAGTTATAGTTCTCTAGCTCCAACGCCCATCTAGCAATTCTGGGGTTAACCTGTTTCTTATTGAGCGTCATTGTGAGCGAATTACAATCGGTTACAATCTTGAATGGAATTCCTTCCAAGTAAACACGAAATCGTCGAAGTGAGTAAATAATAGAAAGTGTTTCCAACTCAAAGGAGTGATATTTCGACTCAGCGGCAGTAGTGGATTTCGAAAAATATGCCACTGGGTGAAATTTACCATCGTCCTGACGTTGCATCAGTGCTGAGCAAAAACCATAACTACTTGCATCACAATGAAGTTCAGTTTCTCGACTTGGGTTATAAATGGCAAGAACTGGTGCTTTTGCCAATCCATCTTGTAATTCATAAAACGCACTAACACAAGTTGGTGAAAAATCAAAGGAACTTTCCTTGCGCAATAGGTTTAAAAGGGGCCTGGCAATTTTTGAAAACGATGGTACAAACCTGCGAAAATAGGAAAATAAACCAATGCATGTGTGTAACTCCTTTTGATTTGTTGGCATAGCATACTTCTTAATAGCTCTAACGTGCGAATCACTTGGCCTTATGCCCAACCGACTTACGGAGTATCCCAGATATTCCATTTCATCATAGCCAAACTTACATTTCCCCAATTTAACCTCAAGTCTCCTTTCATACAATTGGCTCAAAACCTTTTTGAACTGTGTTTAAATGAGAGTCAAAATTAACGGAGGCAATTAGAATATCATCAATGTAAATGATAATCTGATGTGAGTCAATCAAGTCACGAAAAATGTTATAAACAAATCTCTGAAAATTCGCGGGTGCATTTTTAAGCCCAAATGGCATCCTAAGGTACTCAAATTGGCCATGAGGCGTAACAAAAGATGTAAATGGAATAGAATCATTGTCCATAGCACACTGATCAAATCCATCTTTCAAATCCAGAAGTGTGAACCATCTTTTGTCAGCCATATACTCAACGCAATCTTCAATAAGTGGTAGCGGAAAGTTATCCCGAACTGTTTTCTTGTTTAGCGCCCGATAGTCAATACACATTCTAGTGTCACCAGCTCTATCCATGTCAATTGCACAAAGTTCCGCAATAAATTCTTGAACACAGCACTGTGCTAAACTTTCTCTACTTTTTGGCTTAGGGACATCGAGTTCGACCGCAGTGGAATCTACTACTTTACACGTTTTAATAGTTGGCAACAAGGAAGCCGGTTTATTACAATAAAATTCTCTAAGATCATTATTATTGAGTGCACTAACAGAAGGCTTCATTAAACATAAATTTTTATTAACTTTAAATTCATTTGATGTAACTTTAGTACATGATTTTGTTTTTTATTAAACATATATTAAATTCGCGCATGAAATTTCGCCCGAGGATTACAGGCATCGCCATGGTTTCGTCTGGCGTAACCATTAAATTAATTAATTTAGTTTCTTCTCGAAATTTTATTTTAGACAATATCATGCCAAATGTGCAAATTTTTTGTCCGCCTATACCGGTAAATCTGGTTGAAATTGATTGTTTATTTAGCTTGACGAATGCTGGAACGCTTGAAAGGCGAATTAAACTAATCGGACTGCCAGAATCGATAAGAGAGGAAAAATTCAAGAAGTTAGTGCACTCACTCTCACTAGAAATATAAAATGCCACCCTTACCCTTTGAACAGCTCCAACAAATTCATCATCGGCAGCATCGGGGCTCCATCTGTCAAACTGTTCTGCCGAAAGACGTGCTTTTTTTCTTGTTGCGTAAAAATTTTTATTTCATACCGAATTTCGCGTGTAATTCAATTAAAATTAAATTCTTTTGGACTTGCCGTGCTTTACTTTGGGACCTTCGTTGGATTTATACAACTATAAGTCAAGAAAGCGCTGAAATAATCCTTTTATAAATATCATACATTTATATTTTCATTGTTTTTTTTTTTTCTATTGCTTTTCTGCTATAGCAACAACAAACGTTGGTTTGTTTTTTGTGAGAGCGGATTTGTTCTTGTTTTTCCTTTCATTGTTTTCTGACGTTTGTCAGCTTGATTCTAAAGCTTCTCAAACTGTTGTCATTGGTAGTAACTTTCGAACGCTTTCAAACTGTTGCCTACTAAACAGTGTCTTTCAAACTTTGTCAAATAGGGTTGCCAAAGCTAAACTTTTAACTTTTACTACTAACTTATAAATTTATAACTTAATATTAGATTTTTAAATATGGTCTGCAATTTCCGCAACTGTACCATAAAGGGAGAATCTGACCGAATTGTAAATTGCTGGTTATGTGAATCCTTTTTTCACACTAAGTGTGTAGCACTAAATGCGCGTGTCTCCGACGCACTGGGTGAAAATAAGGGTCTCCGTTGGGCATGCGAAGATTGCAGAGCAACCGATTTAGAAATACTAAAACTTATAAGGCAATCGAGGAAGGGCTTCTTGGAGGTTTCTAAAGACCTAGAGGCGGCTCAGATTAGATTGGCGGAGTACGAAAAGCCTTTCAAATCGTTTAAGTGCATGGATGAGGCTTTTGTCTCTCCTAAGCGAAAGCGTAATAGCAAAAACCTTCGAAGCTCTGCCAAATCTATTACAAAAACTGCCACTCCGTCTACAAGTGTTACTCCTAAGGCTAACCCTGAAACTAATGCTGAGCCTTCACCCAACTTAAACTTAAACACTTCATGTGAAGCATTTTCAACTGAGAATGTAACTACAGCTCGAAATACTGATGTTGCGGCTCTTTCTAGAGCTCCCGCATCAGTCAGTGAGAATTTACTGTTGACAGAAGCCTCTGCTGTACACACAATAAATTTAATTACTGACTCTCCTTCTACTTCTGACGCAAAGGTAACTTATGCTAAGACTTGTGCCTTATCAAGTGCTGCCACTTCTCCTGCATTACTCAAAACTAATAACACAGGCGCAATACCAAAACAAATATCGATAAGCAGTTTAAATCAGCCGGCTCACAAAAATCTCGTGATAATTCCGCCTGCAAGATCAATATTTGTATCCCGTTTTGCAGCTGATACGACTGAGGATGACATTCTTTTCTATTTGCAATCGAATTTAAATCTTTTAAATAAAAGAATTTCGATTTTTAAATTCAAGTTACCTCGTGAACGCGTCACGTCTTCATTTAAAATAACTCTACCTGATGATCTCTACAATAAAGTAATCAGTCAAAGTTTTTGGCCTGAATATACTTTAGTTCATGAATACGTCCCTAGATCACAACCTAAAACTGTACTAGCTTCTTTACCTGTTCGCAACATGAACCAAAAAAACTAGATTGCTGCCTTCAGTTCCTAATCTTATATCAAAACGTTCGTGGCATAAATACTAAATTGATTAATTTATTCATTATGAGTCACAACATTCATTATGATATAATTACTTTCAGTGAGACTTGGCTAAAACCTAACACTTTAAATTCAGAAATTCTTTGCAACAAATTTAACATTTATCGTAAAGATAGAAACTCCATTCCTGGCAATTCCTCTAACGGTGGAGGTGTGTTGATTGCGGTCAAATCAACACATTACTCTCAAGAAATAGACATCCGAGAAGCTGCAGACATAGAATTTTGCTGTGTTCACGTAAAGTCCGGTCCCTTGAGTATCTACATTACATGCTCATATATCCCACCATTTTCTAATTTAGAAGTTTATAGCAAACATTTGCTCTCTATTAGTAAAGTTTGCCTACAGCTTCATCCAAATGATCATATATTAATAACTGGTGACTTTAATCTGCCCAACGTTTCTTGGAACTGTTGTTCCGAAAACCCTACAATATTTTTACCTTGCTCTGAAAGCTCATCTGACAATTGCTTTTCAAACGACCTCTCAAACCAAGGTCTTTTCCAACTAAACTGTCACTTGAACAAGAATAAACGTTTGCTCGATCTGGTATTTTTTGATGATAGCAATACTGCTTCAGTGTCTAGGTCTGATCCCTTGGTCACTCCCGAAGATTCTCACCATCCGACTATAGAAATCTGTTTAAATTTTCCTAAACCATCTGTGCAGAACCATACTATTCAACCGCTCACCGAATTCAACTTTAAGAAAACTAATTATGTTACTTTGAAAAATAGTTTGTCTAATATAAATTGGTCACCTATACTGAATCTAAATACAAAATGCTTATCATCACAGAATCTGGATGCCGCGGTCTATGCGTTTAACTCAACGCTCATGGATTGCTTTCTTAAATCAATTCCTCAACGAAAAGCCTCTATAATTTCTGGCCCCGTATGGTATACCAATGAATTACGAAAATTGAGAAACTTGAAAACTAAATATTATAAAAAATATCAAAAAACACATAATATATGTGATATTGCACGTTATACTTCAACTAAATATAGTTACCAACAGTTGTGCAAGCAATCCTATAACATCTACCTCACAAAAGTAAAATTAAACATTAAGTCTGATGCAAAATCATTCTGGAGCTTTGTTAACACAAAACGCAAAATTGATTCATATCCTTCTTTTATGAAATACAATAATGTGGAATCCGATAATGACAATAGTATCTCCAACCTTTTTGCTGATTTTTTTAAGTCGACTTATTCATTATCTTCTTTCAATAAGGGCAGCTATCCCCATTATGTTCAATCTGGTGATATTTGTCTCCCAATAGTTGATATCAGCACAGTTCTAGCCTTCTTAAGAGATCTTAAATCTTCTTATAAAAGCGGTCCCGACAACATACCCTCATGCATATTGAAATACTGTTGCGAAGAATTAGTAACGCCTATCACTTTACTTTTTACTTCTTCTTTAAAATCTTGTTATTTTCCAGCTGCATGGAAATCTTCATTTATTATTCCGTTGCATAAATCTGGTAACAGGTCTTTAATTGATAATTATCGTGGAATTGCTAAATTAAGTACTTTGCCCAAACTTTTTGAGGCAATTGTTACATCACAATTATCACATAGTGTAAAGTCTTTGATGTCTCCATGTCAACATGGATTTCTTTCTGGAAAATCGACTGTCACTAACCTACTTGAATTTACATCTAAGACCATAGAGAATTTTGGAAAAGGTCTTCAGACAGATGTCATCTATACGGATTTTAGTAAGGCTTTTGATGTTGTAAATCACAAACTCTTAATTTTAAAATTATCTCTTATCGGATTTCCCATACAGCTGCTGAGGTGGATTGAATCGTATCTCAGTAATAGAACTCAATCTGTTTTATTTAAACTCGTGAAATCTTACGAGTTCCCGGTTACCTCAGGAGTGCCTCAAGGGAGTCACATCGGGCCTCTTCTCTTTCTACTTTTCATAAATGATTTGCCAACTATAATAATGCATTCTAACGTCTTGATGTACGCTGACGACGTCAAACTATTTCTTTCTTACAAAAATGAAAATGACGCCAATTTCTTACAAATTGACATCAATAATCTTTATAACTGGTGCAAAATGAATCATATGAATCTCAATATGAAAAAATGTAAGCACATGTCCTTCTCGCGTAAGCCATGGCTTAGAAGCACGTACAACATCTGCGATTACACATTAGAATCTCTAGATAGTTTTCATGATCTTGGAGTTACCATGGATCCTAAACTTCGCTTTCATATTCATATATGTAACTAAAATAATAAATAGAGCAAATAGTACCCTAGGATTTATCAAACGATGGGCAAAAGAGTTTAATGATCCTCTTATTACGAAATCTTTGTTCACTTCACTGGTGCGGCCTATCTTAGAATATGCCTCAATTGTATGGTGTCCACGATATGGTTGTTACATTGACGACATTGAATCAGTTCAGAAAAAATTTCTTCTGTTCTGCTTAAGCAATTTGTACTATTGAACTGACTTTCACCTTCCACCTTATGAATATCGATTACAGCTATTAAATCTTCCTACTTTAAAAAATCGGAGAACTATGCTTAATGTTAGCTGGATTGTTAAACTTCTGTATGGATTTGTTGACAGTCCATATTTATTAAGTAAAATTTACTTTAATATTCCTATTCGTCCTAGAAGATCTTTTGAGTTACTTTACATGAACTTTTGTAGAACAAACTACTTGCAAAATGAACCGCTGAGAAGTGCTTGTGGTGACTTTAATTTTGTTTCAGATGTAATTTCTTTAAATGAATCCATATACTCAATTAAACTTAAAATTCTAGATTATCTCCAGTACCGAGGTTGATTTGGATTATGCTCTCCCAAGAATACTTTATTTTTTCCTGGCTATGTGTGGTAATACTAATAAGCTGATTTAATTTATGATTATCCAGAGCGAGACCACGTCCGTCTCGCCTGGCATATGCCGGAGGTAGACCCCGTCCGTCTACCCTTGCATATGTGAGCTTTGCTCTAATCCCTATTTACATGAATCTACATACATCAGAATAGTATTTGATTATCAGCTTCATATATGGGAGCGATGCTCTAATCAATTGATATAGTGCTCTGGAATATGCTACTTCACGTCATACCTGGAATTTTACACCAAGCTGATTAACCCTAGAATACTAAACATATTTTTTAGTCCTCTAATGCTAAACTTCGCCTGGGAGGCGATTTTTATATAAAATCCATATTTTACTTTAAAAAAAATAAAAATATATTAAAACAAAGACAAAAACATGTTTATTACATATTAAGTAAAAAAAATTAACAAAAACAATTCATTTTTTAAAATACATTACATATACTAAAGGCTTTTTTGCAGGCCACATATTTGGATCTGAGGTAAACAGAAGAAAATTGCTTCGCCTCACAGGCTATGTTTAGTATTCTAGGGTTAAATTCAAACATGATTATCCAGAGCGAGACCATGTTCCGTCTCGCCTGGCATATGCCGGAGG
The DNA here is from genome assembly GCA_943735915.1 of Pherbina coryleti. Taxonomy (NCBI): domain Eukaryota; kingdom Metazoa; phylum Arthropoda; class Insecta; order Diptera; family Sciomyzidae; genus Pherbina; species Pherbina coryleti. The sequence goes on along the minus strand of OX030952.1, from coordinate 38,879,561 downwards.
TAGACCCCGTCCGTCTACCCTTGCATATGTGAGCTTTGCTCTAATCACTGTTTCTACACACATTATAGAACTTGGTTATCAGCCTCACATATGTGAGCACTGCTCTAATCAATTGATCAATTAATATCAAAATGTTGATCCGGAATATATACAATTTATTTTTACTATTATATATAAAATCTGAAATCCTTTAAATTAATTATCAAATGTATAATGAAATCTATAGTATTTAAGTTAATCAAACAAATTGTTGAATTTTTTAAAATGCTATAAAGCTTTAGGGCTTAGCATTTCAATAAATAATAATAATAATAATAATAATAATCAGCAGCGTCAACAGCAGCAACAGCTCGTAGCTTTAAATGTTTTAGCTTTGGGCAGTCCTTATGTTGATGGCCCATTTGATGGCAAGTAAAGCAGCTGCCTGGTGGGCGCAATGGTTTTGGGCATGCGTTCTGAGAATGCCCGAACTGCGAACAATTATAGCAACGAACATCACTAACAATAGTTGAATCAGCGGACTTCGGTTTTGTTGCTGAAGTGGCAGCGTTTGATTTCGTGGCAAGTCCTCTAACGCGGCGCTGCTCATACCTGTCCATGCGGCCAACCAGCTCATCTATTAAATTGGCACCAACCAAGTAGATTATATTGTTTGAATTATCCGGTATGCCATCTATAATAAGGTCAACCAATTCTGCTACAGCTATATCTGATTTCGCAGCAATTGACTGCATTGCTACAACATAGCTGAGACAAGTTTCATTTGGCTTTAATGTGCGGGCCCGCAATTGACGATACACTTCCTGACGTGTTATTGTTCTTTTGAACATTTTTATAATGGCTGTTTTTAATTCAACATATTCAACTGAGCCTAGATTGAATACATAGTCTCTGGCTGTTCCTTCCAAGCGCCGTCGTACACCAAGACACATTTCCTTTGGATTATATCCGCACATGGTGGCGTAATCTTCAAACTGTACAAACCACTTCGTGACGTCGTAGTGATTGGCGCCACTAAATTTCGGAACAGCCGCATCAAGTTCCTCAAACACAATGTGCCTAACAGCAGGCAACTGCTGGTGACCTCCTTCCATAAGTCGAATCTGCTGCTGTAGCTCCAGTACCTCTCGGCGCATTCGCAACATATTTAATTGTTCCTCGAGCGTCTTTGCTTCAGCATACATAGATTCATTTTTAGCTGACGCCATAGCAGCAGATAGGGCATCATCATTAAAAAATGACTGAGGGTACGGCGGTGGCCACGGGTGTGGCATTGGAAAACGGCGGAGCGGTTACAGAAGTCGCAGTAGTGTGCATGTGTTAGCAGTCTCAGTTATGGTAGCGGTATTCAACGGTTCAGAAATATGCATATGTGCAGCGGTGGACGTAAGTGTTTCAGCAGAGGATATAGCACTAGAGCACTCTGCAAGTGCGTCGGCGGCATAAGAATCGTTAGTAGCATCGTTTGATGAAGCATCAAAACTTACAGCGGAGCAAGAGTTAGTCAACAATGTATCAGCGGATGGGATAACATTATCTATGCTAGCAACTGAAGCAACAGCGGTGTCTGCGGATGAAGTTGTTAATGCAGCAGATTCCAAGTTTGCAGCAGTCGAAGTTGCAGGTACAGCGGTGGCACACCTTGGAACGTTGGTGAAAGGCAAATCTTTTACTGTTTGCAGAATCTGTCGTTGCTTCATTTTTATTGGTGATAGACCCCACATCTGAAGTTGTAATCAGGTTTGTTTTTTTCAAATTAAAATGCAATTATATATTTGTATATCGAGTTTTAATTCCAGCCACGCTGGTTTTCTTGTCGAATCAATCCCGAATGTCGGAAATCCCGCCATCTTGCAACGTTGCCAATTTTCTTACATTATTTTTCTTTACATTTCAATGTTGGTAATGGTGTTTTTAGTCAATACACATTTTGGGCAAATAAGCAAGGTTGATAATTAAATAAGTAGTGACATAAATTATATTACAATATATTATTTTGTGTACCACTTTATTTAAACTCCAAACTCAGGCTGACTCTTTATTCATTCTTCAAGCTAATCTCAGCGTTAAACTTAAACATGTATGTGTTTATTTTTATGTATTTATTGTTACTGTGGCGGAATACACATCAGTTAGAATATGCTGACTTTGTGCATTCCGTCACGTTTCTTAGGTTGATCATATAATAGTTAACTTTTTTGAACATCATGTTTTCGATATACTTGTAATTTTTGAAATTTACAGTGACAATAATTTCATCTTTTGCCTCTATTTGCCAATTTTCCTTATTTGGTAGTATATTCCGCTGCTGCCTTCAAGTATGTTGATATGTTGGTAATGATTTTAATAATTAGCTGAGAATTTCACAATTCTTCTTCGTGTTCTGTAGTATGTTGTGCTGCTGCCTTATTTTCGGTAATAACACTTTTTTCGATGTGTTTTCTCAGATAAAACTTTAGTTTACTTTAATAAGTGATCTTTATTGATTTTCATTGTATTGTGGTTTTGCTTGAGTTGGGTTTAGTTTGAGTTGAGTTTGATTTTAATATATTTTATTCCATATATTTTTAATATGATTTTAATAAGGAGCTCTGTATCATATCGCTCATCGGCTGCGCCAGTTATATTATATAAAATTTCTGTGGTTGTCTTAAGATATATTTTTATTTACAAAGAATATACAATACGATACAATTATTGCCGGAAATTCAAATACACGTTCGCTCAGATCGGTCGTGGACGCAGACTCTAAACTCTCAGTTCTTTCTCGGCTTTTATATATTTGGATTATATGGCAGCATGGCCCATAAGCCGTGCCACCATAGCGAGTTAAAAATATACCGCAGTGCCAAATACACTGCCGCGGCGAAGCACATTACTACACAAACACAAAGAGTTTTCCCGAACTCCATGTTTATGAACAATATTCAATATTACTTTATCGCGCTCAGAGCCGTGGGTATATATGTATATACTTGCTCGCCTCGTCATCAGCGCTAATGACGATGCGAGAAGGTTTTCAGAGGGGTGTGATGATGCTGCATTGCTGGCTACGCGATCGCCTGCACGTTGGGTGGCTAAGGCTGCGAACATAGTGAACGCGAGTTGCTGAGCCGAGCCGAAAAACATATTAGAGCAATACAGTACGCAAGTCATGCATCTCTTTTACCCAAATGCGTTTTTGAGTTTCAATCGGCTCGGATCAGCAACTCGCGTCTACTATGTTCGCAGCCTTAGCCAACGTACAGGCGACGAGCGCTCATGAAATCTGAAGCTTAAGCGCTTGTTGTTGTGATAACAATACTCATGCCAGCAAGCTTGGACAGTAGCACAAACGTTCTGAGTAATATATTGTCACTCGAAGCCAAGCGCTTGTTGTTGTTTACAACAACAACATACATGCTTGCATGCTGCGACAGCTTTTTCATGATGCGACGGACATTCAGCCAAAGCGGCTAGCTGTCATATCGCCAACACCAGCACACTCATTACCCTGCACCATCAAAGACTCTGAGTAGGTAGTGGCGGCTCTTGCTACCGCTGTGTCGTTCACAGCAAGAACAATGTCGCCGTACCCAAGAATGTGCTTGGCTCAGCGGTACCCGCTTGGATAACAAAACAAATTAAATACAATTAAAATCCGCGCTAGTGGGTTGCAACAAAGTGTTGCCAAATGCTTGCAGAGCAATAAACTCTACTGACCCACTTATTCTGATGGTTCGCAGGAAAGGGGATGACGTGACAGACGTGATCACGCCACACTTCTTTTAAATATATATATATATTTATTTATTTATTTCATAATTTTCATCAATCAGAGCAAAAGCTCTTACAGACTACTTATACATACATATATACACTTATATTTCTAAACACTATTCGAGCAAATACAGAAATTAAAATATACAGTAAATAAAAGTACATATAAGGACTATTTATAAGTGAAAAAGGTAATATGAGAACAATTTAAAACAATATAAAAACAACTTAAATGAGAACAGTTAAACACCCATGAGCTCAAGAGTCATGTGCCATTATGCTGAGTAAAAGAAGATCTTTGAAAGATCTATATAGGCATATTCTGCGAGTAGTTGGATCTATGGACAAGCTCACGGAAATAGAATTGGCTACGAAGGGATCGCGATGGAGTATAGAAGTCAAGCATTATGAGAAGTTCAGGACATTGAATATTATGATGAATGAGGTCCCATATAAACATAATTGAAAAGACTTTACGACGAGTGACTAGGGGAGTTAGATTAATTAGCGTACAACGAGTAGCATAGTGGGGTACAGATGGTAGATTCCAATTAAGTTTAAACCACATATATCTTGTGAAATTACTTTGAATAGATTCAAATCTATTTGAGTATAGTTGGTAAGACGGGTTCCAGATCACAGAGCAATATTCTAAATGAGGTCTAACTAAGGATGAGTAAAGTATTTTGAGAGTATAAGGATCTACGAACTCAGTTGAGTTTCGTTTTAAAAATCCTTACATTGAGTTAGCTTTAGCAATTATTAGTTCAATGTGTTGTTTAAAGTTAAGTTTAGGGTCTAGTTGAACACCTAAGTCCTTTTTAATAGAAACTCTTTCTAAGGGAACAGAACTAATAAAATAATTAAAGAAAGTTGGTGACGTGGACCTTGAAAATGTTAGGCACTGGCATTTAGATATATTCAGGGGAAGGTTATTGAGGGAACACCAATTTGCGATTAAATTTAGATCAAGCTGAAGAAGACTGAAATCATTATCTGACTCCAATGACCGAAATAATTTAAGATCATCCGCAAAAAGGAGAAATCTCGAATATTTAATAACCTGTGGGAGGACATTAATAAAAAGAAGAAAAAAAGAGGCCCAAGATGACTGCCTTGAGGTACACCAGATGAAACTTGAAATGGTAGTGATTGACAATTATTGATTTTAACTATTTGATAGCGGCCAATAAGATATGATCTAATCCACGCAAGGAGATTAGAGTGAAAACCAAGTGCTAAAAGCTTAAGGAATAAAGTTTTATGATTGACTTTGTCAAACGCTTTTGCAAAGTCTGTGAAGATAACGTCTGTTTGTAAACCCTTAGAGAAATTTGCAACTATATGTGAACAAAAAATATTTAAGTTCGTTGCAGTTGATCTTCCTGATAAAAAGCCGTGTTGACTAGAGGAGATTAGATTTCTTACACAAAAAGATAATTTATCAAATACAATTTTCTCAAAGACTTTAGGAACACATAAGATTTTACTGATAGGTCTATAGTTGGAGACATCTTGCTTCGGACCCGATTTATGGATTGGAACTATATAGGAAATTTTCCATTCATCCAAGAAGGTGCCAGTAGATAAAGATTTATTAAATATTAAAGTTAAAGGAAGACTAATTGATGTAGCACAATTTTTCAGCAGAATTGTAGGAACGCCATCAGGACCAACCATTGTGGAAGATTTAAGATTTTGTAGGGCATTTTCAACATCATGAGCTTCTAAAAAGAGATTACCTAAATTTAAAGAATTACGCGATAAAAAGGTGCTAGTCGTTGATGATTGAGCTGCCGTGTAGACGGATTTAAAATAATTTGCGAAATAGTTACATATTGTTTGTGCATCTTCAGAGCTAGACTCCATACAGGGTTGCCCATATTCGACGGACCCATGTTTTTGTTAAAAAAATCAAAGAAAAAAATAAAAATTTGGCGGTTGGCAATCTTAATCATTTAATTTGTTCCAAGTAGATTTGTTTACATCAATTTTTGAATATGATATCTCTCAAATGGCCGCCTCTGGCGTTGATGGCGTATTGTGCCCTTTTTGCAGCATTTTCCATCGTTTTCGCCAACATTTCGGCCGGAATAGCGGCTATTTCTTCACGAATGTTGTCCTTGAGCTCTTCTACGGTCCTTGGCTTGTTAACGTAAACCTTTGACTTCAAATATCCCCACAAGAAGAAGTCAGGCGGCGTCAAATCGGGCGAACGCGGTGGCCAGTCCAAATCACCACTTTTCGACATCAAACGGCCCGGAAACAAATTCTTCAGTAAATCGATTGTTATGCGACTTGTGTGCGGTGGAGCGCCGTCTTGTTGAAACCAGAGCTGCCTCATACGCTTTCGACGAATAATTGGCATCACAAAATTGGTCATCATGTCGCGATAACGCTCCTGGTTGATGGTAACAGCATGGCCATTTTCATTTTGGAAGAAAAACGGCCCAATGACCGTTTTCGCACTAACGCCGCACCAAACTGTGACTTTTTCGTCATGAAGAGGCACTTCTTGAATCTCCTGAGGATTTTCAGTGGCGTAAATACGGCAATTTTGCTTATTTACGGTGCCATTCAATGTGAAATGGGCTTCATCGGACATGATAATTTTGTTCCAAAATTGCTCGTTATCTTCGGCCATTTCGATGACTCTTTGGGCCCATTCCAATCGACGAGGCTTGTCCGCAGGCAACAATCTTTGCGTCAATTGAATTTTGTACGGGAACAAATGCAAATCAACGCGAATAATCCGTTGTAAAGTGGACCGAGCCATGCCCAACTGCTGAGAACGGCGTTTTTGGGATGTTCTTGGGGACCTCTCAACACTGGCTCGTACGGCAGCGATATTCTCGGCCGATCGCCTTGGTCGACTTTTATTTGGCCTCTTCGGATTAGAAAGAGCCTCACCAGTCGAAAATTTTTCGTATAAACGCTTAATGGTGTTCTTAGAAGGCGCACTTCTCACATTTTTTAAGTTTTTAAAAGCACGTTGAGTTTTCACAATTGACTTCTTCTGTTGAATGTAAATTTCAACTATTTCAGAGCGCTCGCGTGGCGTGTATTGTTCCATGGTAAAAATCTGCTTGGACTGACGCTTCAAACGCGGTATGTCATTAAGCGATCTGACATCTCTGTCAAAAGTTATGGCGTTGCCAGATGGGTCCGTCGAATATGGGCAACCCTGTATAAAACATTGAGTTAGGAATTCCACTTGACTTTCTTTTCATGTTTATATATGACCAAAAGAATTTACTATTCTCTTTAAGTCTATCTTCAATAGAAATAATATGAGATTTAAAAAGAAATTTGTTTAAAATATTAAACTCATGTTGACAGTTTAAGTAGTGTACCTTAAGAAGCTGGTTATCCAATGAACATCTGAATCTCTTATAAGTTTCATTCATTCTATTTTTAAGGTTACAAATCCTTTTATTAAACCATATGGGGTTATTAGATATATGAGAGCATTTTTTTGGAACAAAACAGATAACTAATTCATTCAAAACAGATCAGAATAACGAAAACATCTCCACCAATTCCAACTCAAAGAAAGCATTAACCCACGGGTACGATTCAAGACCAGCTTGAATAGCACCTAAATCGGCACGAGAAAAATCAAATGAGAATTGATCAGCCGACGATATTTTTTGGTAAGCAAAATCATAAAACTCAAGTCTAACAGGCACATGGTGTTGAGAACTGGTTACAATTTCACTAGGAGGTGATTCAATCTTTACAGCAAACTCTTTATCAATATAAATTAAGTCTAAGATACGATTTAGGCCATTCAGTTTATTATTAATCTGAACTAAATCATGTCGAGAAAAAAAATCAATTAAGAACGCATCTGTTTCAGACAACACATTGAAAAGGATTAAATAGAATTCGTCACATACTGACTTCCAGTGAATATTACATAAGTTAAAATCACCAGTTATAACAACATGTTGAGATAGTTTTAAATTATCAAGAATAAATCAAACTTTTTCAATATGAATAGAATATAATTCAAAGGGACTCCTAGGCGGAATGTAGCTAACCGTTGCAAAAAGAACAAAACTTTTATTAAAATTAACTCTAATGATTAATTGATCGACATCAAAAATGTTGGTTGAATTTAAGTTCAAATGAGGTAGTAAAATTTGAGAACAAGAAAGAGTGTTACGGATAGCGATTAATACTCCACCACCACGAGATAGTCCTGTAATATTCTGGCACCGATCTTTTCGGAAAATATTGTATGAAGCACTATGTAATAGGTCAGAATTTAAGTGATGTTCAGAAAGCCATGTTTCAGTAAACACTAGTATGTCGTATTGAAAAGATTGGGAGGCCAAAAACAGGGGCCGAATCGCCGCATCCGTGAACGAAACGGCTTTCGTATGAGAGAAAATTAATCGTATGAGAATCTCATGAGATACGATATAAATCTCATGAGATTCTCATACGATTATTTTTTCTCATACGAAAGCCGTTACGTTCACGGATGCGGCGATTCGGCCCCAGATCTTGCATTTTTGTTCGTAGCCACATTTGCAAGTACATTTTCGTACATTTTGATAGTACAAAGAGTAGCGAAATATATTATTATTATTATTAGGATTTGATACAATATTATCATTTACTAGTTTTTTGGAAGTGTTACACCAGGTTCACGATGGACATACTCATGGACAACAATCCCTTCAGGCCGAAATTTCTTAGAAATGAGAGTATTCAAGACTGAATCCGGAACAAAAATCTTAAAAGATGCAATATCCCTCTGAACACAAAATTTAAGTTTATGGCACCTTATCTCTGAGGAAAACTGAGGAAGTTTAGCAAAGATGTACGATAAAACAGCATCAGCAGTTGTAGTTTCAGCTAGGCGTGATAGGAAAATTACCTTTCGTTCCACTCTTTTTACAACGACGAGGTTACAGTTTACAACATTATTAGTTGGTACATTAATGGGCAAAGCAGCCGCGGTCAGAGACACTGAAGGCAGTAAATGTTGTGTTAGATGTGACGAGATGTTAGATCTTTCCGGAAGGGTACGGTGAATGTCAGCTGGCAATGAGGAAGTAAATGAAGATGCAGTCGAAGATGTAGCTGCAGATGTTATTTGCTCCGTTATCTGAGGTGTAGTTGCAGTAAATGCGGAAGCTTTGCACAAAGATGTTAGTGAATGCGCTGGCAATGAAGTAGATACAAAAGTTGACGATTCATTTGTTATATTAGTTCTAGACTCAAAAGAATGATCCACATCATCCACTAGCACAGGTCCAATTGAACCAATCGAAGAGGCGGATCCAACTGAAGAGGCAGATAATGGAGCGTCCGTTCCAGGTACAGCTAATGTTTCCATTGAACCTATGTTTACGTGTAGGTTAGAAGATGATCCAGAATCGATATTTCTACGAGATTTATTTCTAGTTTTAGCTGCAGAAATTACAGGAGCACTGGGCGACTTCTTTAGGCCCGCCGCGATAGCGGATCTCGAGGCAGTAGGGAAATCCGATAACTTAATGCAAATATTTGCATGATTAGCGGCCATGCGCTGTAGATGTGCCAAGGAATCTACGATGTTATTAGAAGACGTTTTGGCTTCAGCAAGTAGCCCAAGTAGAGTTTGTGTTGAGCAATTTCGGCACTTAGCACAGAACCATTGCAGGCCATTTGATGCTGAAGAGGAGAGAGCATCACCGACACGTGCTGACAAGCCAACGCACTTGGGGTGGTACAAAGTAGAGCAACCAAAGCAGGAAATAAAAGTACCAAACGTATTCCACTCCGACTTGCAGATATTGCAACCAGTACTCATGGCGGCCAAGATTTGAGGTTAGGTGTAAATGCACGAAGCAGCAAATATAAAATTTTTGTAAATCTCAAATTGAATTGTATCTTGACAAAGATGATGTAGCGGAGTAATTTAATAATAGAATTACAATAGCCTTTACAAGGAATAATTAGTTCAACTTGTTAAAATAATTAATTAAAATATATCAAAGCACACGAGCAAAAAAATTCACGTTTTCATATATAATTATTAAATAAAACACAGCAACTTTATTTTGTGTACCACTTTATTTTAACTCCAAACCCAGACTGACTCTTCATTCATTCATCAAGCTAATCTCAGCCTTAAACTTATACATGTATGTGTTTATTTTTAAGTATTTATTGTTACTGTGGCGGAATACACATCAGTTAGAATATGCTGACTTTGTGCATTCCATCACGTTTCTTAGGTTGATCAAATAATGGTACCGTGATAGGCAACATTAACATATATGATCAGCCTGAGGATTGTATGTAACTCGCGTGCATGGTCCAGTATATTTTATTTTCTTAAATATTTCTTGTCTTAACTTATATAAAACAACTTACTCTTGCTGGGGTTGATCCAAAAGAGAAAGAGAAAACTTATTTTTTACTAAACGAAGTTAAGGTATTGAGTATTTGACATTTCAAAGCGACAGGAAATATACAATTGTAGCTTACGTACGTAGCTTTTGGTTTCGAGCTAACAATAATATATTGATCAACGTATCAATAAAGTTAAATTAAAAGATTTATTTAACTCAAAAAACTTAAACAATAAAAAATACGAGAGAATGCTTTTCGAAGACAAAAGTTTCTAAGAAGTTACGTTAAGCTGAATTCAAATTTAGATGAAGTTAAGTTGGTGGTGATTGAGAAAATGCAGTCGATAATAATTTTATTACAACTAGGTGGCGTTGCAAGTCACGTCAAGTGGCCACATGTAGATGAGAGTGAAGCACCAGCTAGTTTTCATAATAAAAATATCAAGAATTATCGTAATGCACTGCTTCAGTAATGAGTAATATTCACTTAAGCACATATAAACTAAATAAAATAAAACTTAATTTGGTTTTTTAAAAGTTATTTTTATTTGCAGCACTTTGTGCTTATTGTTGAGTTAATAGACAGCACTATGTGCTTCAAGTTTTCAATCCATGCATTAACTGAATTACTTAAAGCTAGCCTGCTTCAATATTAGCCTAAGCTTGAGTCTGTCTACGTGACCAAGTTGCTTGTTCAGCAAAAGAATTTTGTGCATGCAGCGCTCAATATCGAACTGATGTAGGTATAGCGCATTGAACTTTATGATAAACAAAAATGCAGAGTTAATAAAATAATAAATACTGCAACGTATTTTCTTAACTTATATAATACTAAGATAAATAAAATTTTACTTAACTTCGATTCAACATCACATGGACGAGTAGCAATGCAATTTTATTTTTAAATGCACTTGTTTCAAATAATTTTTACATTTATGTATGTTTTCGTACGAAAGACTAGGACAAACATATATATCTTGGCATTATTCATGTTGTCTTTGTTTATTAATATTAGGGTTGATATATTGAAAATTACGGCATTAATCCCAGTTAGATAACTAGTTACTTAACTGACTTATCAAGTTAATTTAAACGATGTTTAAATTTTGAAAAAAAAATATTTTTTTATCGCGAAGTCGCGAACTTTATACTTTTAATTAAGAACCAAAAGCAGAGTGCGTAGAGCACTCAAAATTCGCTCTCGCTCTTTCGAACTATCATTTATACAAACAGAAGGAACCCAGTGGTAAAACGACCCATGACAAGATATGTCATCTCTCCCATACAATGTATGTCGGATACATCCTAATCCTGTATCGAAATTCTACTTACATTTACAAAGGCTTGTCATAGTCACACAGATAGATCCTAAATGGAAACATTGTAAGTGAGGGTACGATCGGTCCTGTATTAAAACATTGTGAGTGAGAGTCAGATCAGTCCTGTCTGAAAACATTGTAAGTGTGAGTCAGATCCGTCCTGAATGAAAACATTGTATAGGGAATCAGATCAGTCTTTGATTAAAACAATGTAAGCGAAAGTGAGATCAATCCTATATAGGAAAATTGTATATGGAAACAAGAGCAGTCCTTTTATTGCTCAATATATAAAAAAGAAACACTTTTTTAATTTTAACTCATGTTTGTTTGTTTTTAATGATATTTATAAATTTAATTTTAGAAAATTAGGACAAAATGTACATTATATAATATCTCCGATTGATTTTAGAAAAGATTTTACGAAAAAAAAAAAAATATTCTTACAATAAAATGAAAACCTGAAGTAATACTTTTTTTAACACATTTAAATGGTTATTTGAAGTCAAGTTAATTTTAGAAGAAATAGGAAAAAGAAAATAATTATGTATCTTCACATTAATATATAAAAAGTCTTACGACAAATATAAAAAAAAACTTGCAATAGAAAGTTTAAACAGTTTGCAATAACAAAACAAAAATAATAATAAATAACTTATTTGTTTTGAAAAATAGCTAAAGGGCTCACTAAATTATTTTAAGCGAAAAACTACTACTAAGTTTTATTTATAATTAACTGTTTATTGTAGGTAATTTTTTTTTTTTTTAATTATAATTATAGAACTTTTGAAAAATATTTTGTGAATCTTCTGATAACAAATATTGTTTAATATAGTTGTAATCAGTGAGTTTAGTGAAGCACCGGAAATAATCGGTATTTTAACTACCATTTTGGAAAAAATTCAAATTCTTCAATTAAAAGCTCAAGAAGTGTTAACAGAACCCAAATTATTGCTGCTTCACTAATCTACTTATTGCTGCTATATTAACTAATACTTGTTATTCAAGGATTCACAGAATAGTTCTTAAAAGTTCTATAATTATTATGCAAAAAAAAAAAAATTACCTACAATAAACAGTTAATTATAAATAAAACTAAGTAGAAGTTTTTCGCTTAAAAAACTTCAGTGACCCTTAAGACAAAAGCTATAATCGATAAGAATGTTTAAGTTACTTTTGAAGTTTTTGTTTTTTCATATGATATTTTTCTGAAATGGCGAGCTTTATGATTTTTAAAACATAAGCGAATAAGTTTCTCGTAATCTTTGTTGTTAAACCCATCTTTTTTAATCGCTTCTGTAAGGTAAAAGTTTAAATTTTAAATGCCTGACAAATGTAGACGTTCTTACCAAATAATGCGGAATTCAATGATGTACAATTTTTGAAACATTTCTTGTTGTTAACTACATCAAAATTATACTGAAAGATAACTTCGTTATCAAATAATCGGTTAAAATTTTCATAAAGGCCTTGTGGTAGAACTATTGCTTTAATAATATTTACCTTGAATTAAAAGAAAAAGTTGCTTGAATTATTTTGTGATATCTTAAGAAGGTATGTTTGTGTATATTACATATTTGGATGGGTCTGATGTTATATTGACTTCAAGGTTTTCTAAGTCACCAGAACTTTTGACCGGAAATTCGTGAGTATCTGGCAACTTCACATTTCTTCTTATGAATTGGTTTAGTGTAGCTATAATTTTGGAATGTTCCTTTATGTTTTCTTCTGTTGGATTAAAAATATTAATTACAAGAATTTATTGAAGCAGCTTAGGTTAGGTTAACCTTGTACATCATCTAATTTCCGTTCAACTGCATTGAGTCGCTCGTCTAGTTTTCTAATGCTTTGCTTTATATCAGCTTGGATATTTAAAATTAAGTCAACTTTTTCGAGGAGTTGTGTTGACGTGTGTTTATCATAATTTTAGTTTTTTAAAATTAAGTCCAGTTTTTGAAGGGTTTGTGTTAAGAAATCTGCAAGTACGAAATACATAAACTTATAATCAACCTTGTTTTAACATTAATTTTCATATACTCACCACTATTTTCTTTAGGGTCATATATATGCCGCTTTAACAATGCCATCTTTAGGATGAAATTTATTTTAAGTGCCAAGTGTGTAGCAATGGTAAGAGGAGAATATTTTCATTTAGAGGAAAAAAAACAAACTTAAAATCGATATGCTCTAGAGGAACTGTTTCTTCAAGACCTAAATCGCTTTTAGAAACTACTAAAATACCTAATTCTGCAGAGCAAACAGGTGCATTAAAGAAATTAGTAGTTTTTTAAAACTTTTTCCAGTTACAAAATTATTGTCATTAACAATCTCGAAGCGAGTTACTAAAAATGGGATTTAATTTTGTAAACAACATATGTTGTTCGGCTCTTTAGTGGTTAATGTGAATTCAGGTGTTACGAATTTTTTAATATGATCTTTCCCAGCTATTTTCAGACCAAATGTGCTTTTATTAATGTTGGGAACATATCGTCGGTAAATCGTAGAAAGGCCCTAATTGACATTTTTGGTATTGTTCTGGAGACGCAAAAAACTGTATAAAAACCGCCAAAATAGAAAATTCAAAATTGTTTAAATGTAGTATACTTAAAAAAACAGCAATATATTTATTTTTATTGAAAAACATAAATTTTTTTTATTGATACTTCTTTTATTTCATTTAGGGCTTTTTGACATCATTTTTATGTATCCGAAAGTGCATTTAGGGCTTTTCGCCGTAACTTCTGAAACTAAAAATTTAATTCATTTATACAAAAATAAAATAAAAACAAGCCCGAAATTAAATATATTATTAAATATAGCACTACTAAATGTAGTTTGTAAAGCAAAATTAATGAAATTATTAATGTATTACATAAATTGCAAATTGTCATAAAATTGGTGGCAATCCTGCGGCAATAAAATTTTCAAATCTTGTAAATGGTCCCACTTTTTCTTTGAAATTTGGATTTTTTGACTATATAAAGGGCCTGGCATTACTATGGAAAAACTTCTTGATTGTGATGTCATAGGTAAGGGTTGATATTCATCCTGTATGCCAGTTTTGAAAAATATTTCGTGAGAAGGGTCATATGCCAAGGCTCTGAGCATATTTACTGTCGGATCGCCAGCTTTTTTTCCTGTAAATATAATCAAAATACATACAAATTAGAAAGCTTAGAATGTATCAGAATAACTTTATCAGAATAACAATGTATAAGAATAAATAATTTAGAAACTTACCAGGTCGAATTGTTGTATAACGTTTAGGAATATTTTCATAATTTAAGAAGTAATCATAGCTTAATTGGTGAACTTGAAGAGGTGGTTTTTTCCGTGCTTCGCTGATCAACTGAACGAATTGAGATGGTAGGTTGATTTTCTTGTTTTTTATTTTTCTTTTAATAAGTGAGTGTGTTGCATCACACTCCATTTGTGTGTGGCCCTTTATTAAATATTTGTGTTCTATGGTTATTTTCTTTTCTACGCATAAAGAAAGTAAAGCATTTGAAAGTACGACGTTTCGATTTTGGTATCCACAACCATCGGAATAAATTATAATGTGATGGATGTCTGCTCTACGAGTTATAAGATTGTTAATGTGCTTGATAATACAAGTCGCAAATATTGATGCGACGAGCTCTCCGTCCGTTTCATCCCATACATAGTTCACCGATTCATGACTAACAACATTATAGATGGTAAAATTATGTACCTGCAACTTCATTTTATAATAGGCAGAGTTTGCGTTCAACTGAGGAATTAGTTTAACAGCCTGCATATATACGCAAAGTAGAGTGCTTAATCCTGCAGAAGCGTTTTCTGTGCACTTCGTTTTTCTTCCCGCATTCTTTCTACATCTTCCCTATGCAGTTTATACTCTTCCTCCGATACATTTTTTGCTTTATACGATAAGCATAAATCGCACTCGTCTTTTTTAGGAATATAAACTGAATAATTTAACTCTTTTGTTAATTTTCTAAAATAGTTATAGCTCAATGCTTGTATTTCGTCACTTTCACATTTATTTTTATATAATTTATAAACTTCAGATAGTGAAGTGAAATCTGCTTCAAAGTAAAATTTGTTTGTACTTTTTCTACAATAGTGGGACTCCATCTTAGGTAGGCTATCTAAAAAGCTTTTCAAATTATTCCGGTTACGCAGGTTTTGTTGACCGATTAAGGAAACCCGCTTTGACTGTACTCGCAAGATTTTTGAATCATCAGGGCTAATTTGAGTGCCATGAATACAGCTGCTTTTTATCCAATTTCTCACCATCTTCTCTTTTAAATCTAATGTCGAAAAAAACATTTGACGACATACTTGTAAACGTTGGGAATTATGTTTTAAAAAATATTCAAGAGACTGAGTGCGCGCTGAGTTTTCAGACACAACTCGCTTTCTGTTAACGGAATCAACAAGGCCTGTTACATATAACTTTTTTTGTTCCCATGTCATTTTCCAAAATCCATCAAAGATTTCTTTCCGTACAATTGCACTAAAACGTGAACAGTTCCGGTTACTTCTTTGTTCACAATATTTCGAAGTGCACGGTGGTCCAAGCTGTCTTTTAGTCCTCTGGCACAACCCGTTTTTAATCGAAACGCCCGTATATTCATCTCCTTTCATTCGTTTTTTAATTGTTTAAAATTCGAGCGCGTTTTGATTTTTCCGGTATTGGATCAGCGGCATTAATCTCACATAAAATATTGTCAGAAACACTCATTTTGAAAGATTAAAAAAACGACCGCACTCGTTCCGACACAAGTTATGCACTAATTTTTTCTAATTCTTTAAAAATTAAAAAGCCACTTTGCTATGCATTTAAAATTCTATAGAAATTCAAAGCCTTCTACGCTACCCATTGCAAATTAAAAATTTTCAAATTCAAAACTACTTTGCCAGGAAATGCATTTAGGGCCTTTTTACATCAAGAAAAGGTAAAATGCATTTAGGGCTTTTTGATATCACCTAATAACTTCGGTATTTTTGGTGCTATCGATTCAATTTTTTGGGTGAAGGTGTATTTCAGGTTAATCTTCAAGAATATGTAAAAAAAACGTGTTTCAAAAAAATCGTCAATTAGGGCCTTTCTACGATTTAACGACGATATTCTTTGAAGTTGTTATTTAACTGTTGTAATATATTTGTAGGGCTTTTTACTTTTTTTTAATTTGCTGCAAAAAGTTTTCGTATTTATACGCAGTGAAGTTTTGTAAATTTCCGTGCTCTTTTACACATTGGGTTACATGCAGCATAATATGTACATTATATGTCAACATCTTTTTGGGGTATAAAATCTCGAACGTATTTACAAATTCACGCAGCATATCATCGACAGTTTGAAGATAAGTAATATTGTTTTTAGACAGCAGCACTCTATATGCGCAGTGGAAAAGCAGAAAATGGTAACAGTAATCTTCGTTCAAAACTCCTTTAAATACTATTATCGAAGTGTACAAAACAAATTGACGGAATTCGATCGATTTCCATCGAGGCAGTTCATTTAATCCTCTTGGCTTTCTTCCGAATTCACAGGGCACGTATTTAGCTAAAGATTCAATTTTTTTTGACATTAAATCTAAATCTTCATTCTTTAATTTAAAATGAATATTTTTTTTAGTAACTAAAGCAAACAAAATCTTTTTACACACACCCATATCTAACAAATGCATTGGTTCAATAGGGAACTGAGACACCATTTTAATGTTATGCTTTTCTAAAATCGACTGTAAATTTTTATAGCGTGGTAAATGATGCAGCAGATCATCTGAGCGTAAATGCCCAACATTATCCATAAAAGTTGTGGTATTTTTTGTTCTAACTCCTATTTGTTCACATTTAGAACAACCATGAAATGAATTGTGACCTACAATTCCACATAAAAACGAGCGCGCAGGAGTATCACAAACAAACAATCTAATCTTGACCTTTACAGTAATATCGCCAATACAAATCCCAGTTGAGTTTATGACTTCTAACTCATTCATTAAATCATGTAAATAGGTATCGACATTATAAGGTTTTGTATTGCCAAGAAATGATCCAATTAGAAATACACCACAATTGGGTATATTGTAAAAGTGTCCCAAAATTGGCCATAAAGTTTTTTGAGAGCTCTTAAACAATGGGAGCCCATCTATACCCAAATCTAAAAGCAATTCATTCAATTTAAGTTCTGAAATTTCAGTTTTCAAGGACTGTATATGATTTTTTATTCCTATATGAAAATATGTTCCAGGGGCACATGTCCGTGTAGTGATCGCTTTATTACATTTCACTAACGAATTTGTTGAAACAGGAACATCAAGCTCATTAGAATGAAGAATTTGAAGCAATTCGTCACAACATTTTCTTCCCGGCAGATATTTTCTATACCAAAACGCGAGATAATTTTTCAGTGATTCCTTTTTTCTGCTGCCGTTTCAAGGTTAAAAACACTTGCAGCTTCTGTTGAAAACAAATGAAACTCATCAACTGTAGTTGCCAATGTAGACTGATTAGAAACAATGATTTCCTTGCTAGAACAAGGCAATTCCACTTCAACTTGATTTAAATCACGTGTTAAATCATTTATAAATTTTTTCTTTTTTCCTCTGATGGTTTCTTCCTCAATTTTTGCCAAACGCTTAAAATTTCGACTACTAAAGCCAATCATTTTATTTAGCACAAACACTTATATCACATAAGATTTTCACTTTATTTTAATTTACTATTATTAATTTAAGTAGGTATATGTGTAAATAATAAAATTACTTTGTATTTCTTTCACTATTTATTATAAAAGGACACAATTTGCAAATAACTTTCAAGGCACGCCAACAATGGAAACTTGTAAAAACTGAAATAGTTGCCAGATACGATAGTTCGAATTTTTAAATTAGCAATGCATTCCAACAAGAATTTTTCTTTCTATTTTAGTGCTTCTTCTGTTTATCTGGCAACTTTTTCGCTGGCTTTCTTTTAACTTTCTTTTGAGGTTTTCATTCTTTGTCAGAGGTAGCAACAGCAACAGTATTTGTCTTACTCGCACTACCGTGTTAATGTGAAAAAACGAAATGCTGCTCCGAAGTGATACAACACTATCGCCACTGCTCTTTTGTTTATGCTTTGCTTGAATTCTTTGCTCATCCTGACCCACATACATGACCGCTAACAATTAGATGTTCGACAAAATAAATATAATTGTGTGAAAGCAATCAGAGGAAACATTCGGATCAGTTGCAAAATTCGAATGCATTTTACCGCTGGGAATGAACAATCTTTTCAGAGCAACTCATTGAACGCTACGCTCTCGCATAAACTCCTCAAACACTTGTTTTGTTTATTCGTTCGTGTACAAATAGCGCTCATCGTTGTGAGAACATCGCCACTGTTTTCATCCCCCGAGTTCTGCAAATGATGTGCTCTTTATTTGAGCTGAAAAATATTTGAATTCATCAATGATAAGTATTTTGATGTTTATCATTTTGATATTTCTTATTAAGCGAAATGAAACGCAAACGTTATCCAAAAATTTTTCTTTATTTAATAGAAAAACACATTTGCAGAAATAAACCAACAATTCATTTATTCATTAAATTAAAAATTAAAAATAAAATTTATTAAAATTGAACGTCATCAAAATTTATACTTTTAAATAACTTTTCATTTAATTTAATAAAAAGTAAGTTATTAATATTATCAGAGTTCAGCCTGGAACGATGTTTTGTTAGAATTAAAGACAGTGCGCTAAATGCTCGTTCTACAGAGGTTTGGCTGCTCGGCACAGATAAAATTATTTGTGACAGATAACTTAGAGTTGGTTCAGGAATCCGCAAATTTTTCCAATAGTTGATTATGTCAGTATTGAAAGTCATTTCACTTTGATGAGCCAGACCTTCAAGTTTTTGGCGTATCGATTGTATATTTTGTGACACTTCAAAACTCTGTTGCGTTATTGAATTTACTTTTTTTTCAAGTAAATCGTTTTATCGTAGACATCTTGGGTGTGCTCAACATGATCAATTACTGAATCATCACAGACTTCAGTGCCTCGCTCCAAACTATTCAAAATTGCGCTTGTATAAATTATATGTGTCTGTAAACACAATCAAATTAGAAAAAGAAAGAGGGACTGAAGAGGGTTAACTTTCACTTACCACTGCTTGTTTTTTTTTTATTTCGTTCAAAAACGGTTATAATTGAATCTCCGATCCACATACAAAGCAGCAATAAATGCATTATCCTCCAATAATTTAACTTTTCTTGATTGCATAGATTGTATTAAAATTGACGTTCTGTAAAGTTTCCAGCTGTGCTTCACAGAGTAGTCTCGGTAAAAATCACCGACAGTATAATTATCTGTTTGTAAACTCTTGGTACATTCTGAAACTGGCTGAAAAGCGTCACAAAGTTTTGGATGAAGTCATAATTTACTTCACCACAAATTCATGTTCATTTACAAACGTCCTCAATTCTAACATAGAAGTTAGCATGTGGAAGGTGGAATTCCAGCGAGTAGCGTTGTCTAGAGTAGGCATCCGAATATCTTTATCAGCATAGTTATTCCGAATAATTTTTCAAAGAGAACATGTAGCTTCTCTGCATACCGTTAACTCATTTTTAATAGTTTTGTTACATCATGTACGCCTAATTTTAATGTGTGTATGGCACATATCACTACTGACATGACCGAGCTAAGTCTATTATGAATTTCTTCATATTGGTCGCACTCTACATTGTCGTGCTCCTGCAGCAATTCCGAAGTTTTGATGACATTGGCTCCATTATCGGTAGTTGACGAATATATCTGCGTGGCTTCTGTATCAAACTTTTTCAAGCAATTTAGAATCTCTTCTTTTAGAAAAGATGCCGTATCCCGCTTTTTTAACTCTACCATCCCGAGTGAAAGTTTCTAGTTAAAAATTTTGGATTATTTGTATATTCACTCCTAAAACACTTTTGTCGAGTTTTGTTGCAATGTCTAATTTTATGCACACCATTTTGTTTTTTAATAATATTTTCAAGTGATTTTTTATGAGTTCGGCGCATAGCTTACTCACAATGTTTCTAGAATTAACTTTTATATTAAAAGCATTTTCATATGGCTTTATAATTTTTTGAAAATATTCTTCGTCATCAAAAAGTCGAAATGGCATAGCTTTCACAGTAACTAGCCCTACACAGCACTTCATGAATTGATGCCGATCTAGTCCAATTTTGAATTTGTTTACACTTTTTGTGGATTGATTATTATCAAACTTATGTTTATGCACTATGCTATAATGCCTTTTGATGTTGTGAAGCACATGACCTTTAAACTTTTTCGAACATTCAAGGCATGTCGATTCATTGCTTTGCTCATTATATGAAACATATTTACTTTTGTCAATATTCGACAGTCTACCCATTTTTAATAATAAAATATTTAATTTAGCACGCGAACAAGTGTATACACACAAATGGCCACAAAATTACTTCAATAGAAACAAACAGAAAACAAACAAACTCCAAAAGAAACGAATGATAAAAAATGATGACATCAAAATAAAACTCACTCAGAGCTCACTGTTATATCTACCATTAAAAAGAATTCATAATTTTCAAATAATCTGAGTGAGGTAAAAAATAGAGCGAGCTCACATATCGGCGTATGCTCTTCCATGGTAGAATTATAAGGTAGGGCCGACTCGGAGAAGAATGGAGTAGAAAGCAGCGAAAAGCGGGCTAATTGTCAAAATCAGCTGTTCATCTCTAGTTTCTTTATGTTCATTTTTCGCAGTTGATTTTAAGTTAAACTTTTTACAAGCTTTTCTGCAAATTGAACACTTCCTCGGCATTTTATAAATTGATTTACAATGTTTTTACAATATTTCCAGTCAAATTAACACAAACTTATTACACGTGTCCGCACAATTTGAAAACATAATACTTTTATTTCATTCGAGGTTTCTACGGACTTCGCCATTTTGACAATTAACCAACCTTTTTAGTTTCCACTCTTGGTTGACGCGTGAGGGCACTTAGCGACTCGGCCCTACCTTGTAATTCTACCATGTGCTCTTCAAAAGCGCATGCTGTGAACAGCAACGAAAGAGAATTAAAATAAACAATTCGATCGCTCATTCGGCGATTAACGAATGATCGCTCGTTTGTTTTTCATTTCCAATGAAAGAAACAAAACGAAATGCTCTGAGTTGAGTTGTTTGAGGCGAGTGAGGGATATTTTACTCCTCAATGATAAAACGAAATTTCAGAGTATTGTAATATATTACAAAGAATGTTTCCTGTCAGAAATGAAATGAATACTACAATGAACTCAAAATACATTTCAAAATATTATTTTTTTACACAGAAAAATAAAGCAGTTACAATATTTGTTGCGTACGATGTCCCCAGTGTTGCGTACGGTAGACACTTGAAAAAATTAACAACATGTTTATTAAATTTACAGAATGCAGTCAAAATTTTATCAATTGTGTCTTATTGGAACCTTTACTATTCCATGATTGTAGATATCCATCTTTCGTTGGCTTAAAATGATGTTGATTTCGAATATGTGGAATATTTTTAATATTCGCCCATTCAGCTGCAAATGTGTTTCGAGTGTCTTCTATTTCTTGCTTATCGATGTAAAATCTTTAGTGGCATACTCCGCGAATTCTTTTGCCGTTGCAATTCTTACACCCATTGATTTAATACCTTTCCAAACAAAAAGTTTCACTGTAGCACCTAATCCATTGACAGCACCTTTACCGTGAGATGTCGCAAAAAAAGGACCAGCTTATGACCAATTCATGAAGGGTTTGCAGACGTGGAAAATTACTTAAAATAAATCGATTTTTGAATTGATTCGCATATCCGTCGGAAAATATGTTGACATGATTTATTGCAGAGTAGTTCTTTTTCAAAAATTTAATGAGAATTTGCAAATAAGACCAAACTGAAAACTTATCATGAGTAAGGTCATCAGAAATAAAAACAATTGAATGATGTCCACAGTTCATCCACACGCAAACTGTAAAAATACTGGCTTGATTATATGAAAAATTAGCAGCTTGAATTTCGTCTTAATTTCGAATGGCAAAGTTCTCTGGGAAATCAATCTGAATTACTGCTTTATAGTCTGATAATGAAGTTCTAGAGCTTATAAAATAATCTGTTTGGACATTGTTTACATATGAATGAACTTTAAACTGCAACAGCTGATCCTGTAGCTCCTGAACGGCTGCTTCAACAGTTCCTCTATATTTGGCTATTTTCATTCGTCCAACGTGATCATCTTTATACCATTTGTTCCAAAAAATATAGATATCGTAATCAAACATAATTGGCAACACATCTCTTATATCCGATTCGCAATTTTTACACAAATTATTCAAACATTCTTCATTTGATGTATCGCAACACATTTTCTCAATTAGTGCTTTGGTAGGTAGCTTTTTTGTCGAGTTATAGGGTCTTTTACGGAAATAAAGTCAGACTTTTCAGGTGTCTGAAAAGTTATGTCATTCCGTAAAAAAAAAGTCTGGCAACCTCATCTTTTGCAGCATTACCTTTCCGTTTCATATCTCGATGTTTACGTTCTTTCAAAAAACATGCCAGTTCAGGATCAAACGACTTAACCCTAGAATACTAAACATAATTTTTACCCTTTGATACTAATCTTCGCCTGTGAGGCTACTTTTATAAAAAACCCGATGTTTTGCTTTATATAAATTCTATTTACTGAAACAGTAAGCAAAGGCTTTTTAATTAAAGTCTGTTTATTAAAAAAACAAAAGAATTAATTCATATTTAAGATTTTTAAAATATATATTTATTATTTAAAAGGAACACATTTGTCATTTCTTGGCATACAGAGATCATTAAAAAAAGAAATAAATAAAAAATAGTTAAATTCATTTTTTGTTTTTAAAACTTAAACAGCTTAAAAATAATTGCTTTAAAGTTATATATAAAAAAAGATTAGAGGTTTACCTTTTATACAAAAACGTACACATTAGTTTTAATTCAGACTTTTTCGTTACGTTTTTTTAATAACATATATAACAATTTGGTGACCTATGCTTCAGGCAGTAGGTTTTTTTGCATTGAGAACAGTAATATATACTCATACGCTTCAATTTTGGTGGACAAAAATCACAAAGTGATTGTTTTCCTTTCTTAATAGCCTGGTTCGTCTGTAAAATATTGTTCATGTTCAGTACCGACCATGGAACTTATGGCCGCACGAAGTCTTTTTTGCAGTCTAGGCCTTTCTTCTGTTGCGTTTAACGTCCGTGGCCTCCGTGCTTTCCGCAAGGAGAAGAGAGACCAGAGACGGGAGAGCGAGTAAAAGATATTTAGTTTAAGTTTGTTAATTTTATTTATTTTACAACATAGGCCCGCTGTCTAGGCGAGGCTGCGACCAATGTTGTGTTTTACTTAAGTATTTATTAATATTTTATTTTAACTAAAAGGCCCGCTGTCTAGGCGAGGCTGCGACCTTATTAGTTGTTTATTCTTATAACTCTAAAACGCTCTCTGTCCATTTCTGCGCCGGCGACGGGTTTATAAAGGAAAATCCTCACTTTCCAAAGAGGTTCCTTTCTTCCAGAAACTCCCACAATTCCCATAATTTCCAATAAGTGGAAATTATGTATCGACTCTACCCAATCAAAACATTACATGTCATACATAAAATCTTTGCATTTATTTACATATTACTTCCCCTTTCGCGATACGTGATCACGTACGTCTTACATGTTGCGTAGCTGCAGGCATTGCACTTTGCGAGCAGCGCAGCAACTAGGGTAGGTAAATGATCGCTATTATGCTGACCGTGCAAGCTAATGCCGATGCACCCAAACAGTTCATTGCTTTGTTTTTTGTTGTCGCCGACGTTGTAGTCGGAAACACTTGACAACTAAAAACAAGCAATGGTTTTGTTTATTTTGGTAATTTTAAGCGTGCGCTAAAATTAGGTCAGTTTTTCATTAACGCCAGCAATTCGAGTCACTGCACTTGAATTGGGTCTTGGTCGTTCATGGAAATAATAGTCATAAATTTTGCCAGCAAATGCCGAGGCAATATTTATTGATATTTATGTATGTGTTTTAAAGAGAATCGATTGAAGATTCTGGCTTTGTGTGAGGTCGGGCTGTACAAAGTGTACAGGGTAATGTTGTGCGGGTCACAACATCCCTCCCCCCTTATAAAAGAAAATTTTTCTCCTTGAAGAGGTTGAAAAATTTTCTGTCGCGTTACTGACCGGTTGAGCAGAAATGAGCATAGGGTATTTACATTGTTTGTAAAACTTAAATATATGTACATTATTAATTTTCCAATATGATATATATATAGTTTATGCATTGTAAATGAATATTTTACTATTTTACAGCGTTAAAAATTATGCGTAATATTAAAAGGAAATTGAATTAAAATTTATTATATGAATTTAATAAAAAATTTTTTATAGAACTTATTATTATTTTTTTTTTTTTTTTTTTTTTAATTACATACTTTATATATATATTTTTCTTTTTGTTGAACTCTTTTTTTTTTTCGTTTGTTATTAAAATGTTTAAAAAAATTTAATTAATTTTTTTTTTCATATTTGAAAGCTTTTGCTATAGAAAGATTTTTATATTTATTTTTTTTTTCATACATACAAATAGCTGAAAGTTCTTTTGAGAGAAGAGAAAAATTGTCGTAGTTTTATTTTTATTTAATATAAAATCGTTTGGCAATATTTTTATTTTCATCTACCAAAATTGGAGGGAGAACAACAAAGTCTTCGTTACGTTTTGGAAAACTATACGGAAAATATGTTTTTCCCTAATCTTTAAAAAATGGCTAGTCAGAAACTCCAGCAAGCTAACTAAAAATTTGTAAAAAATTATAATGGGTGTATTGATTTAAGGTGTTTGCTGTGTTTTCAGTTATATAAAAGTGTTTTGTGTATGTGTGTTATTTGTGTTTTTAATTACTTTGACTTTGTTGTAAATGTTGTGTTTAAATGGACCGTCAAATGTTGTTTTTTAATCAGAAAAAAGTTTTAAATTATTATTATGTATGACTTTAATTTTGTTACGCATTTTTATGGCAGTGTTTTCGGGTGATACTATTTTAATTACTTCGTATGGACCTTCCCATAGAGATGAAAATTTATTCTTCCTGGTTTGGTTTCTAATCAAAACTTTTTCACCTACGTTAAATGTTTTCGGTTTCGCACCTTTGTCATAATATTCCTTAGACTTTTCCTTTTTCTCTTTTAAAGTTTGTCCAGCAATTTTAAATCCATGTTGTAGTCTTGCCTTAAGTTCGTTGGCGTAATTTTCATAGTTATATTTTATGGATGGATCTTTTTGTAAGTTGGAAGGAATCTTGGCCGGAAATCCGTAAAGTAATTCATGAGGGCTGTAGTTTGTACTGCTGTGTGGTGTGTTATTGAAAACAAATATCGCATAGGGAATCCAGTCGTCCCAAGTGAGTGGATCATTATTTACATAATGTCGAAGGTATTCCGCTAGCGTGCGGTGGCTTCGCTCAAGTGCTCCATTTGTTTGTGGGTGGTATGGTGTAGTTTGTAGTTTTTTGATCTTCAATAACTTACATACTTCTTTAAACAATTCACTGAGAAAATTAGTGCCTTGATCGGTTAATAGTGAGTCTGGAAATCCGAATCGACAGAGTATTTGTTCTACAAAAGCTCTTGCAATTGTGATTGCTTCTGCATTTTCCAAAGGTATAGCTTCAGTGAATTTCGTAAGATCATCTTGAAAAGTTAAAATATATTTGTTATTTTTGTACGTTACTGGAAGAGGACCGACTATGTCTAATGCTACTCGTTCGAAAGGTGAAGAGCTCGTTGTTGTAATTTTCATTGGTACTTTTGGTGATTTGTTGAGTTTATTCTTTTGACATGATTCGCACTTTTGAATAAAATTTTGTACATCTTTTTTCATTGTAGACCAGTAATAATTTGTTTTTAATCTTTTCAAGGTTCGATTTATACCCTGGTGTCCTCCGAATGGTGACTTATGGTATTGTGCTAGAACTGTTTCGATTTCGTTGGTGTTTTCCAAGATTGTTCTATTGTTTATATGTAAATTAATTTCCATGTTAAAAAATATTTCCGTAAGCATTGTCTTGAATTCTTCTTTAAATTGGGAGTTAAATTTGGGAATTGCTATTGCGATGGATTTTTGATCCTGTGTACAATTCTCGTTTTTGATTTTTTGTAGTACTTCTTTTGCCATTTCGCGGTCTTTAGTAGTTCTGAAGGGTAAAGGTAAAGTTGTTACGTATAATTTACAATAATTTTCTAGCGTATATATTTCATTTTCTCCCATGAGAGGTTTGATAAATATTGGGATCTTTTTTTTTATAAGATTTTCTTCTGGTGATTCTGTTAGGGGTAGCAATAATAATTTTATTTTTATTCCTTTATTGGCGTAAATTTGTTCTGTGCTTTCTATTATTTTTAATATTTTTTCATTCCTTATATTTTTGGGCTGTTTTGCTTCTGTTTGAAAACTCTCATTGTTTATTTGCTCGCTTGCCTTTTGTCGTGTCATGACTAAAACCTTGTTTTTTATTTCTGTAATATTTTTGTCTTTAGTGATGCGACTAAGTGCGTCAGCATTTGTATTGTTTTTCCCTGCTTTATACTTGATCGTGTATTCATATTCTGATAGAAGGATTCGCCATCTAGCCAATCTTGACATTGGGTCTTTTAGCTTCATTAGCCATTCGAGCGGCTTGTGATCAGTGTAGATCGTGAACTTTTTACCATAAATATACGGTCGAAATTGTTTTACGGCGAAGACAATAGCTAGCAATTCTTTTTCCGTGGTGCTATAGCGTGTCTCTGCATCGTTCAATGTTCTGCTTGCGAAGCATATTGGCTTGTCTTTTCCAATTATACCTTGGGATAAGACTGCGCCAAGTCCTGCATCACTCGCATCTGTTGTGATTATAAATTCTTCACTGAAATTTGGATAGGCTAAAATGGGGGGACTTATTAGTTTATCTTTCAATTTCGTAAATGCTTCATCGCAGAATGCATCCCAACTGAATTTTACATCTTTTTTCAGCAATTTTGTGAGTGGTTTGGCTATACTGGAAAAGTTTTCTATAAATCTTCTATAATATCCCGTGAATCCAAGGAATGATTTAATTCCTTTCGTATTTTTTGGAGTTGGATATGTTTTTACTACTTTAATTTTCTCAGGGTCAGGTTTTATACCGTTTTCAGAAATGATGTGTCCTAAATAATTGAGCTCTTGTTTAAGAAAATTACATTTATCGGGTTGGAGTTTGAGATTATGATGACGCAATCGGTCGAATATTTTAATTAATTTTTGGTTGTGGTCTTTTAAGTCGTAGCCGTACACAACAATGTCATCTACATAAACAAAGCATTCAAAGCCTTGTAAGCCCATGAGTACGTTATTCATTAGTCTTTGAAAAGTAGCGGGGGCGTTTTTCAACCCAAATGGCATTCTATTATATTCGTAGTGTCCAAAAGGTGTGCTAAAAGCTGTTTTACATTTGTCAGATTCTTTAACGGGAATCTGGTGAAATCCTTTGGCTAAATCTAATGTGCTAAAATATTTTGCTCTTCCCAACTGGTCAAGTATGTCAGTTATGTTGGGCAAAGGGTATGCGTCCCCAACGGTTAGGTCGTTTAATTTTCTAAAGTCTACTACGACTCTCCAGCGTTTGTGACCTTCAGGGTCTGCCTTCTTTGGAACAAGTAATAGTGGCGAGTTCCATGGGCTTGAGCTTGGTCGAATGACGTCGTCTTCTAGCATTTCATTAACCTGTTTATGAATTTCATTTCTTTGGCTTTCAGGAAGTCTGTATGGCCTAACAAATAAAGGAGGTTTGTTTGCTTCTGTAATAATTTCATGGTCTGCTGTCTCAGTACAAGTAAGGTGGTCTCCCTCAAAATAAAATAAATCGTTGTAGTTTCTACAAATCTCTAAAATTGATTTCTTTTCTTCTTTATTACAATGCGTTAGGTCTATATTTGTTTCTACTTTGTTTAATCTACCCTTCACTAAATCTTTTGTTTTATCTAGTTTGATTTCGTTGAAGTTTTCTATTTTTTCCCACTCATATTGAATTTTATTTAAATTGATTTTTTTGATTTCTTCTGTTGTGTTCATAAAAAGAACTTTTACTTTATTTTTGATTGGGCGTACCAGGGTTTCCGCCAAATATACTCCTGGGTTTATTTGTTTCTTGTGGATCACTGCGTCTTTTGTATAAGCAAAAGGGATCTCGACAAGTTGTTTGCATCGAGGTTGCAAGGTTATGGATTGTAGCCCGTAGACATCAGGTTGAGTTGACTCAATCCTGTTTTTACAAATCCTTTCATTATCCAAAAATAATGCCTTGGTTTCCTCTTTATTTGCCTTCACTTTATTTGTAATGATTTTATTATCACTTTGAGGTGACAATGTGATGGATTGCGGCCCGTAGACATTAGGTTGAGGATTCTCAATATGACTTATGCCATTCGGCGCATACTCCTGATCCTGTTTCCTATTTTCACAATTCCCTTTGTTACCCGTAGGCAACACATTGTTTTCCTTTTCAGTGTTTTTATAATCATTTCGAATATGTGGTTTTATAATTTTATTTTTACTTACTGCCGCGTTTGAGCAGTCTAC
The DNA here is from genome assembly GCA_943735915.1 of Pherbina coryleti. Lineage (NCBI taxonomy): Eukaryota > Metazoa > Arthropoda > Insecta > Diptera > Sciomyzidae > Pherbina > Pherbina coryleti. Next base: position 38,850,491 of record OX030952.1, on the reverse strand, counting down.
TGGTATTTCCAGTTGTTTATTCTTGAAATCAATTTTACAGTTAAAAGTGGTAAGAAAGTCGCTTCCTAAGATTCCGTCGTAGGTTAAGTTAATATTTTTATTTAAAATATGAAAGTTGTGACTCAGTGTTATTATTTGGTCATAAAAAGGGACATTAATCGTTTTTATTTGCTCCCCTAGCGTTTGCATTGCATTGCCTGAAATGGTTGAGACCGTATGTTTACTTTTTTTATAAATTGTGCGCTGTGGTTCAGTGTCTTTTAATAGGCTAATTTGTGCGCCCGTGTCTACTAATAATGAAGTTATATTTTTATCTGAAGGTTCTAGTTTAATGCAAAGCACTGGCTCTTCGTATTCTTTGCAAAAAGGTATTTTTATAGAGTAATTTAATTTCGTGCTTGGTGCACATCGGCTTTTACTTGCATCCGGGGAGAAGTGCCGTTGGTTTCTTCCCGAGCTATTCCGTTTCCCGATGAGTTGTTAGTATGATGCGTTTGATTGGGATGGCTGTATTCGCCTCTGAAAGGGTTGTAATATGCATTTGGGTCATCATTAACTCTTCGGTTCTGAAACTTTTCGGCGCTTCGCAGTCGAGATCTACACTCTTGGTACGTGTGATTCGGCCGTTTGCAGTATGTACAGAATATCGATTGTACTTCTTTTTTTATATTTGGCTGTCTGTTTAAATTGTTATTAAAGCGGGTGGAAAAATTACTATTGTTTTTCTGATAGCACGTCTCTTGAGTATGCCCTAATTTCTTACAGAATTGGCATGTAGGTTTAAACGTTGAGGTTTGGTATTGCGACGTTTTTTCAAGCCGTATTGAATGTTCTTCAGCATATGCAATGGCATTCTTCAAGTCTCGCTCATTGTGAGCTTTAAGAATTAATCTTAAATTATGATTCCGCAAACCATCCTCGAATACCTGTAGTGCCAATCGATCATTTTCTTGTTTTAAATAAGCCCTAACTGATTCGTCGCTAGTGCTTGAAAATGTAGCAGAATTTAACGAATGTAATAATTTTCCTACTCGTTCACCAAATTCTTTTATTTTTTCTTGTGATTGTTGCTTCGCAGTTAAAAGTTCATTCTGGGCGGAAGTTCTCGACTTTTCCTCCTTGAACTCCGTCTCCAAATCTCGTACCAAATCATTCCATTTAGTAAAAGATTTGAATTGGATGAGTTCAAAGGCCGAACCCTCCAATCGAGTCTTCACTACCTCTAGAATAAAAGTGTGTTCCGCTTCAGTTTTAGCAGATGAAAACAGAATATTGCCGCAAGCTATAAATTTATTGAGTTCGGCTGGATTGCCGTTAAATACCGGTACGATATTATAAATATCGTTTAAAGTAAATTTCAGATCCATTTCAAAATCGTTATCTTCAATGGTTTCAAGACAAAACGAGTTTTCGAAAAATGGTAGATTAGCAAAGAGCTGAACTACCTCAGCTGCGCGCTGACGAGTACGAATTTTGTATGCAAAAACTTTCAAGTATTACAAAAAAATATTATGTTTTTTTTATAAATAAATTTCTCTTATAAATTTTCTTCTCTTTTGAAAGCTTAATAAGTTGTAAAATTTGTGTGTTGCTAACTCTCTTTTTTTTTTTTTTTTTTTTTAGATTTGGTGGTAAAAATAGTGTATAAGAATAATATAATGTTTTGCTTACTGAAAAAAAATGTGTGTTTTCTTTCTGCTCACTGCTGGATGTTGAAGCCGATGTTGTTGATATTCAGTCGATGATACTGTTGATCAATTGTTTCGTCTTTCTTGTTGAATTTAGTTGGATGTGGTTGTTGTCGTCTTTTGTTGTTGAAGGTGCGGTTGAAGCTGTTCTTGATGTTGTCGATGTTGTTGTTGTTGTTGTTGTTGTTCTTGTTGTTGTTGCCAGGAGGCTCTAGGCCCTAAAGCTGGTTATCCTGGGCTTCTTGATGGGCCAGGAGACTTCACGTCTTAAAGCTGGTTAACCTGGGCTTATTATTATTTTTTTTTTTGCACTGTTCCGATGTTATAGCCTCGGGACGCTTTTTTTTTTTTTTCGCTAACTTTTTTTTTTTTTTCACTTGTCACTATTAAATTTTCACTGCCGCTGTTTAGCCTTGGCACGCTTTTTCACTTTTAAGCTGTTATATTTTTTTTTTTTTTTAACCCGATGTCGAAGCCTCGGTACGCTTAAAAAATTTTTGTTTTTAAAATTTCATTTGTTAAAGATTTTTTTTTGTTATTAAAGGATGGTTTTTCCTTTTTGTTGGTTTAAGGGATGTAGCGTATCCCTCCGCTGCCACCAAATGTTGCGTTTAACGTCCGTGGCCTCCGTGCTTTCCGCAAGGAGAAGAGAGACCAGAGACGGGAGAGCGAGTAAAAGATATTTAGTTTAAGTTTGTTAATTTTATTTATTTTACAACATAGGCCCGCTGTCTAGGCGAGGCTGCGACCAATGTTGTGTTTTACTTAAGTATTTATTAATATTTTATTTTAACTAAAAGGCCCGCTGTCTAGGCGAGGCTGCGACCTTATTAGTTGTTTATTCTTATAACTCTAAAACGCTCTCTGTCCATTTCTGCGCCGGCGACGGGTTTATAAAGGAAAATCCTCACTTTCCAAAGAGGTTCCTTTCTTCCAGAAACTCCCACAATTCCCATAATTTCCAATAAGTGGAAATTATGTATCGACTCTACCCAATCAAAACATTACATGTCATACATAAAATCTTTGCATTTATTTACATATTACTTCCCCTTTCGCGATACGTGATCACGTACGTCTTACATGTTGCGTAGCTGCAGGCATTGCACTTTGCGAGCAGCGCAGCAACTAGGGTAGGTAAATGATCGCTATTATGCTGACCGTGCAAGCTAATGCCGATGCACCCAAACAGTTCATTGCTTTGTTTTTTGTTGTCGCCGACGTTGTAGTCGGAAACACTTGACAACTAAAAACAAGCAATGGTTTTGTTTATTTTGGTAATTTTAAGCGTGCGCTAAAATTAGGTCAGTTTTTCATTAACGCCAGCAATTCGAGTCACTGCACTTGAATTGGGTCTTGGTCGTTCATGGAAATAATAGTCATAAATTTTGCCAGCAAATGCCGAGGCAATATTTATTGATATTTATGTATGTGTTTTAAAGAGAATCGATTGAAGATTCTGGCTTTGTGTGAGGTCGGGCTGTACAAAGTGTACAGGGTAATGTTGTGCGGGTCACAACACTTCCAAACGTGTAGAGCACCAATTGCTGCACAAATCTTTGCTTAGTTTTTTCATGTAATTTCTTCTTGTCATTGGTTTAATCTTCGAAGCTTCACAATTTGAAACATGAATTATGTAACTGTTAAGTATAGCCATATTCATCATGCCGTAGAACATGCGAAGTGGGCAACGCCTTGTTTTACGGCTGCAACTTGAGTGACCACACATCTGATCAGAAGTGTCCACCGCACCTTTCGTTTCGTTGTAAGATTGTATTATTTGTGGTTTTCCCGGAGACTGGATCAATGGAAGGCGTATCGTGCGAATTAAATTTTGAAGTTCTTTTTTTTTAAAAAAAAAATTTTATTTATTTTAAAATTTAACTTATTACTATTTTACAATTTTAAAACTTGTAGCAGAGCCATCTAGTGCTCATTAATTTTAAGACAGCTTTTACTTACAAACCATGTAAATCTAACTTCACAGTAGTTGCGAAAGCTTCAAGCAAACCACCCTAACTTCACTACGGTTGCGAAAGCTCAAAGCTTGAAGGCTTCGCAACTATAAAAGAGCAATCAGTCTAACAAATCTCGTCAATTTATTGAACGATCTCGCGGACATAACATCTAGGTACTTTTAATAATTGATAATTTTCTTTATGTTTTAGCTCAGCGCAGCAACAGCGCACAGTGCTTCGTCCCCATACATTGATGGGACAAAAATAGAAGGAGCAGTTGCAGATTAATGAAATTTTGTATGAGGTTCTTTATGGTAATAATTAAGAAATATCCTAAATTTGGGTCCAATCGGACGAAGCCTTCTGGTACCTCCCATACAAAGTGTGCAATGGGTCTTATATATTAATCATGCTGTAACACCCTATGAGACTGCTCAAATTCGATCAAACTTTCCAAAACAAATTTTTTTTATTGTCAAAATCTCTACGCAAAATTTAAAAGAAATCGGACCAAGGCTGCTGGTACCTCCCATACAAAGTGTGCCATGAGTTGCGAAAATAAATCATGCCCCAACACCCTATTTGACAGCAACACTTCAACAAAACTTTCTAAAACATAAAATTTTGACCACTGCTTCCCATACAAGCACAACATGGGCTCGAAATCAATTCAAACTACAAACGTAGTTATAACCTGATATTTTTACCGTATTCATTTTCATGCCATATTTACAACAACTGTCATTTTGAAAAGGTTTCACTTTTATTTTATTTCAATTAATCAGAAGATGAATCATCACAAGTGCTTTCTCCTGACACTTCCAGATCAGTACTCTCTACGGTTGTTATAATATATTTCGCTATATCTTCCATATTTCTGTTATTTTTGTTAATTGTTTTGTGCCTGTTCGATGATATTGTAGGATCGGACATTATTAGTAAATGATTCATTAAATCAGTGTTACAGTTTTTTCGAGAATTTTTCCTTGTATGGTTCAATCGAGATTTTCTAATCATTTTATGGGTAGCCTCCAAAGCTTCTTCAGATAAAGAACCTTAAAAAAAGAAATACATTACTTTTTGTAATTTAAAACACTGATTTACAAAAGGTTTACAATTTAATTATTCTATTTGATTCTTTAAACTGTCGTATACTTTTATGATAAGTATGTACATACATACCTATTGGTAAATCAAAGAAACCTATAACATCACATCCATGAACTAGTACTTTGTGTACACTGCTCGGCATGTAATACCATCCATAGTGAATTATATAATTGTTTCTAGTAATTCGTAGAAGTTCCTTGAATGTGTCTTTGTTAATTTCTTTTCCACAACAGAGCACCCTCAGTATTATTCCGAAATTTTCAATGAGATCTCGATTAATTCCGGTAATTTCGGCAGCTAGGTAGCTATTAGAAAAAAATCGACGAGCTGTATTTCCATCGTTGGTAGTGCCCGTTCCGCACTTGACCATGTCTATGAGCAAACCAGTTCTTTTCTGAAATTCGGCCTGTATTCTGGCTTTATTTTCAGAAAATTCTTTTTCATTTTCCTTACCAACACGCCATTTCTTGAAGGGAAGTCGATATGCTATGTGTAAAACACATTCAAAAAACTTTATCCAACAATGTAGCGTTGAAAGACCAAACTTATAGTTATCCACATTAGGAATTTTTTCTACGCTTAATTTGTTCATTTCAGTTGGTCTAGCATTGCAGAAAAAACACCTACTGCAAGAATTTGTCATTGTAAGAATATTTGCAACTGCCCCATCTATCATTGTGCAATGCATTTTGTAGGATATTTCAAAAGTCCTTGTGTCCAAGTCAATAACATCACACTCAAGACTATTGATTTTCTCCGTTATTTTTTTATATTCATCTTGAACTAATTCCCTACTTTCTTTTGAAAAACAAAATTTTACCGGCCTGCAGTAATTTGTCGATGATGGGGTTGGGTTTGTCCATACATCTTGTCCTGTTGTCAAATCAACCATTCTTAAAAAAGTAAATTTTTAGAAAAAAGGCACACCTATTTATTTACTTAAATACGAACACTTACTTGATCGGTACGAATGCAATGATAAACATAAATTCATCAGTTTGGTCATGATCTGTAAATTGTTGTTTATATCTGCTATGACCAGAACTTCCATCCATACCCCACTTGCATACGAATTCAAATTTGCCCAGGTTTTGCTGTATATCAGAAAGCTCTAAGACTCCCTCTGCTGTTCTGCGCATTATGGACTTCAAATTTACTTCAGCAGAATTTTCGGTAGCCGTCACAATTGGAAGAACTTGTCGTTTTTCTTGTCGCAGTGCATATAAGGAAGGCAAACAATTTGGGTGCACATCATTAATTACTTTACGCAATATATTGTACTTTCTCTCTGAAAGATCTTGGTCCAAATATAATGCTAATGCCTTAGTATTAGATAAACACTTTCGAACTTCGACAGTCTTCAGTTTTTTTGTGGCAAGTTCCAGTTCATCCAATGAATATTGAGCGGTGAGTTGAGAAACTTTACGATTCTTAGTTTTTTTTGAAGAGTGCGTAAATGATTTCCTTGGTCTCCCGCGTTTTCCTTTTTTTGTTGGCGAAAGATGTTCACTGTCATTTGTTTGAGTCGTTATTGTAGCTGGAGCTTCAGCTGTTGTATCCATTGCTGTTGAGCTGTTTGGACTCGTGCAACAATTCTATAAGAATTTGTATTTTAATTATGCAACTTCATTTATTAAAACCATTTTAATCTCACCATCTCATCATCACCAAGATCAAAAATATTCCAACTCAACCACTTAGAGTATTTGTTGTTAAAGAAATTTCTATTACATTTACACTCACGCCAGTATTTTGACATTTTACTGAGAAAAAATCGTATATCTCGTAGGAATTTTTTATTGTTACAACAATTGATTCCCAATTTCCTTTCAACGAATGCACGTAAAGCAGGTACTTTGTTATTCACAGGTGCTGAAATCCAGCAATCAATTAAATCTGAATTTTTTAAAGACATTTTAAAAGAATAATTATTCGCAATCTTATGATCTTATTTAAAACTATTAAACGCACTTCTTTCAGCGTGTAAATGAAACGAAAACAAATAAAGTTAAAAGCGAAACTGAAAAAATGTGGATGCTAAAACCAACAACAATAAGACCCTGAATGCAAAGACAATGTTAAAATAGATGGTTGCATCTCTAACGGGCTCTCATGCGGTTATAATATATCTTCATAGGTGTTTTAAATTCTATTACTATTGCATTAGTATTATACCGCGACTAATGCAATAGAAAGCCTTGGTTTGTAGAGCGAGGCTTTAAAACTCGGCAGACGAGCAATTAATGCCCTTTTTGAGTTCAGTAAAATGACAAGACAGGAAAGTTCTAGTATCAAACTGAGACTGATTTTTTATTTCAAATTTTCCAACTTATATACTAATTTACAAATTATCTGACACATCTTGCATTTCATTCGTATATCCAAAATGCCCAATGTAACATGGTGTTCAACCTTTTGTTCATGTTACAAATGCATTTAGTCATCAATTTTAAACAAATTGCATTTCCCTATTTATGATATTTGACATATCAAAAATAGAAAGAAATAAAAGAAATTTGATTTGCCATTGTCACCAATAAGTACGGTCAAGCACCTGAGCAATGAACTGCATGTGCAGCAAGTGAAATACTCATGTTTCACTTCGCTGTAGGTATTTGGGTATACGTATGAAATGTTAGCATTTCTTTACCATACGTGTGTGTCATAATGTTCATGTGTGTCATTGACATGAAAAACAATATTGGAAGAATTTCTTTTCTTGGTCATACATATTTTCGGTTATTTTTCTTACAAAAGTATTGTGTGATGTTTTTGTGGAAAAGTAAAATGATTGTACAATGAGTGTACACCACACCCTTACCCTTAAGATAAAATTTATGAGATTTTGAATAAATTTAAATCTGAATACAAATTAAGAGTATTGAATTTTTTTTTTTTTTTTTTTTTTTTTTTTTTTTTTTTTTGTATATAGTTAATGCATATAATATGTATTGTAAATGAGAATGTGTCTGATACGTTCTTATTTTATTTATATTAAGAATATATATATCTATTTTATTTTACAATTTTTTTTTTTTTTTTTTTTTATACAATTTTAATGAGTTATTATGGAATACTCTTTCTTTATTATTTATTTCTAATATTGAATTACAATTTTGTCTTTCCAGTATTCTATATGGACCAATGTAGGGACTCTGATTTTTCTTTCTACTTTCTAGTTTTACTAGTACTAAGTCTCCTATATCAAAAGAACTTTTTATAATATTTTTATCATATTCTAATTTCGATTTTTCTTTTGTTATATTTATTAAATTTTTAGCGTTATCTAATGCTCTCTTAATCCTAGTCCTAAGTTCGTTAGCATAATTTTCTAAATTATAAACTTTAGTATTAGTGCAAAGTGCGTCCGATGGCAGAGTTGGTAATTTGCCAAAAATCAACTGGTATGGAGAATAATTGTTGTTAACATGAGGTGTGGTATTATACGCAAATGTATAATAAGGTATCCACTTGTCCCATTCTAAATCTTCTGCAAAATTTAACATGTATTCATTTAGTACCCTGTGATTTCTTTCTAGCGTTCCTATAGATTGATGGTGATATGGTGCTGAGAATTTTTGATCTATATTTAATAATTTGCATACTTCATTCATTAAATCGTTTTTGAATTCAGTGCCTCTATCTGATTTTAATACTTTAAAACAACCATATTTCAAAATAAACTGTTCTACTAGAGTTTTAGCTATATTCTTTGCTTCCTTTGTTTCTATAGGGTATGCTACAACATATTTTGTTAGTTCGCACTGCATTGTTAATATATACCTATAATTGTTTGAAATTCTTAATGGTCCTACTGTATCTATTTCTATTATTTCAAAACTAGTACTTGGGGTTTCAGTGATATTCATTTCTTCCTTAATATGTTTCGTTTGCTTATTTCTTAAGCATTTATCGCAATTCACAACGTAATCTCTAACCATTTTTCTCATATTTTTCCAAACATATCTTTGTTTGAGTCTTAGTACAGTTTTTCGAATGCCTAAGTGTCCTGACAATGGTGAGCTATGGAATTCTTCGATCAATTTATTTTGTAATTTCTTACTTTTAATGTACTGCAAAGGTTTATACAAGATGATATTCAAGTTAAGGTTCTTATATTTTTTAGATTTTATCAATCTTTGGTATACCTCATCATAAATTCTTTTCATATATTCTATTGATATCAGTTTGAAAATTTCATCGTCGCTAGCTAATGCGAGATCTTTAATATTCTGCTTATGCATATAGATTATCAGCTTCTCTAGAAACAAAACGTATTTTGCAAGATCATCACTAATATTCATATGATAGCTATTATTTATACATTCAATGGTACCATTGCTTTTCGTATTTATACTGGTATTAATTATAAATTTCAATTTGTGCACATTTTTGATATCTTGTAATGAAGTACATTCCCATATATTCGTATATTTTTCGTTTTGAGATATGTCTTTCTTATCTGAGTTGTTTTCAGTTGTTTTACCCTTTGCATTCATTCCACGTGTAATTGCTAAGATTTTTGTTGGTTTGGTATAATAGTCTTCTATTGGAATCATGTTTTTCAGCATATCGGAATCTATCTTAATTCTAGACAATGCATCAGCATTTGTATTAATTTTTCCTTTTTTATATACAATTTCAAAGTCGTAGTCTGATAAATCAATCCGTACTCTAGTTAGTTTGGAAGAGGGGTTTTTATGTGTGAAGAGTGAAACGAGAGGTCTGTGGTCAGTTACTACTATAAATCTTCTACCATATAAATATGGTCTAAAGAATTCAATGCCCCAATGTATAGCAAGTAATTCTTTTTCTATTACGGGTTTATTAATTTCGTGTTTATTCAAAGTTCTGCTTGCATAGGTTATTGGCAAATCTGTTCCCATTTCCCCCTGTGATAAGATTGCACCTAAAGCATAATTTGAAGCATCTGTCGTTAAAATGAATGGTTTTTGAAAATCTGGATATTGCAATATTGGAGAACTAATTAATTTTTGTCTTAATATGTCAAAAGTTTGCTGACATTCGTCTGTCCATTCAAATATTTTCCCTTTTTTTGTTTGATCATTAAGACATTTTGTAATTTTAGCGAAATCTTTTATGAAACGTCTATAGTAATTACAGAAAGCTACAAATCGTTTTACTTCGTCCGAATCTTTAGGTATCGGATAATTTTGAATTGCTTTGTGTTTTGCTGGGTCCGTTTTAATACCCTCTTTTGTTATTAGATGACCTAAATAAACAACTTCTGACCTTAGAAATACACATTTTTTTGCGTTTAATTTTAAATTGAATTTTGATAAACGTTCAAAGACTTGTCTCAGATTGTCATTGTGATGTTTCAAACTACATCCAAAAATTATGATGTCATCTACATATAAAAATGCTTTACTATCGAGATCTGAAAGTGCTATTGTTAGCATACGTTGGAAACTATTTGATGAAATTTTTAGACCAAAAGGTAGTCGTTTAAACTGATAGTGACCGTTAGATGTAGAAAATGCTGTTGGTTTTCTTGATTCTTTATCTAAGTTAATTTGATGAAATGAGCTTGTCATGTCTAGAGTTGAAAAATATTTTGCTCTTCCTAATTTATCTAACACATCTTCAATTCTCGTTAGAGGAAATTTGTCATTGACTATTTTCTTATTTAATTGTCTAAAATCTACTACAAGTCGCCATTTATCTTTGTCTCCATCGTTTTTCTTAGGTACAACAAGTAATGGTGAGTTGTATGGACTGGTTGAATGTTCAATTATATCGTCATCAAGTAGTTTTTGAACTTGTTGATTGATTTCCTCTATTTGAGTTTGAGGAAGTCTATAGTTTTTAATGTAAACTGGTGTTTTATCGGTTAAATTAAGATGTTGTGTATAAAAGTTGTTTGCTGTTAAAACTTCGTCTTCTAGGTGAAATATGTCTTGATAGTCTTTAAAAATTTTTATCAACTCATCTGTTGCTCTAGTGTCATTATTGTCAATTTTGAACAATTGTAATAGTTTGCTAAATCGGTCTTTATTGTTTTGTTTATTGTGATTTTCCGATTTAGTGAGAAAAACGTAGTTCCTTAATGGTTCTATTTCAAAATTAATATTTTTTAATATTACATCTTTATCTGTTGTGTTTAGAAATTTAACATGACTAATGCCTTTTCCTGGAACTATTGTATTTCCTACAAAAATTCCTGGCTCCAATTCTTTACTTAGAATAATGCTATCTTCTGTTATATTTAATTGTATCGGATATATTAGCTCGGATCGTTTTTCTATTTTAATGTAGTAGTCTCTATGTATTTTAGATTTCATGGGAATTGTAATCTCTGTTTCTTGTAAAGTTAATGAGATCGTGAATGTTTCGTAATCAATTTTGCATAAAAATCTTGTGAAAAAATCTCTCCCTAAGATTCCGTCCGTTGGTATTGGAAAATTATCATTGACTATGTGAAAATTGTGTTTTGATTCGAATTCATATAAATTAAAATTTAATTCTGCGATTCCAATAGATTTTACACTTTCATTTGTTATACCAGAAAATGAACACGATTGTTCTTTTTCAATAAAAAGGTCTTCATTTAATTCACCTAATTTACATAATGAAATATCAGCCCCTGTATCTATTAAAAATGTTAAGCTAGTTTTTGTGCCTATGTCTAATTGTATATAATTAGTAGTGTTTTTAGAAATAGAAAAAATTTTACTCAATTCTGCTCCGGAGGATGAAAGTTTTAAATTTGATTTTTCATCTCCGGGCCTTCGGAGTTTTCCTGAACTATATGTACGCTATTTCTATTATAATTATTATTGTTGTTATTACCATTTCGGTTTCGTCTACCATTATTATTGTTGTTTTGTCCATTGTTGTAACGGTTATTATTCTGGTAATTATCATTCCAGTTATTATTATTTCTATTATTATTATTTCTATGATTATTTCTGTTATTGTTATTGATATAATTCGAATTTCTATTATTGCGATTCGAAATGCTGTTTCTGTTATAATTATTATTTCTATAGTTATTGTTTTTATTATTGTTATTATTATTCCGCTTATTTGAATTGTTTCCATTACGAAAATATAATACTTGATTTTCATTACTAGCAAAGTCTTTTTCTAGTTCTATTGCAAGTTGTACGGCTTCATTCAAATCTTTAGGCTTAGACGCAAATATTGTGGGTTTAATGTCTGCATTAAGACCATTTTTAAATATGTTTAATGCATAGGTGTTATTGAGCGAAATTATGGTGTTTTTCTGTATCGCGTTGCATTGAGGAATTTCATTTATTTGCAACTCATTTAGTTCCGCGATTAATTCTAAGAGTTTTTCATTGTACGTTTGTACCTTCATATTCTTTTGTATGAATTTGCTCAATGTTAGCTGTACTTGAGCTATTGTTTTTGTGGGCTTGTATCTTGACTGTAGGGAATTTTTAAGAGCGTTGAAATCATTTGTTTCACTAGCACTTATTGCTGTTCTTACACTTGGTGATAATTTTACGTGAACAACAAAATCTATTAGCTGAGTTTTTGCATCAGATGTTAATGAGTTATATACTATTTCGACTATCTTTAAAAATGAAGTGAGATCTTTGAAATTTCCAGAAAATTCTGGTATACTTTTTAACGATAGCTCTAAGTTAAATGATGCCATTGTGACAGAATTAGGAGTTGATCTTGAAACTTGGGGTGTTGGGTTTGCGTTAGAATTTTCCGTCTCTGACATGCTGTGAGTTGGGATCGTTTCTAATGTGTCTAGTTTTTGCTGTAATAGTGTTTTCGCTTTTTCAAAATACTTATAAAATGTTTTTGTATGTCCTTCTTTTATTTCCCTGGTTATGCTAAATTCTATGAATTGTTTGTTGATGAGTTCTACTTCTTCTAATTTTAAAATTAGTGTTCTGCTAGTGTATCCTTTACTACCCGATTTTCTAAGATTCGTTATAATTTTGGCTAAACTATCTATTAGTTGGTCCATTTACAATTCATATTGATTTTTTTTTCATTATTCAAGCAATAGTGTTATTCACTTTTTTATTGACATAATTTTTGTAATATGCGTTTAATTTTTTAATACCTATAATTAGGATTAGTAAGAAGATGATTATTATTAGTGTAGTCCAATATTCTCCTCTAATTTCTTTTGGTTTATTGGTGTTGGCGCCCACTTCGTATCCTGCAATCGCTATCAGAATTGCGTTGCTGACTTTGCTCCACCATCCCATTATAATATTATTTTTGTGTAGGTTTTTCTAATTCTTTTAGTTTTTCGAAAAATAGCTTCTTTTGCGGTCCGCTGCTGAGTCCTATTAGTCGTCTTAATTCGGCCTTTTCTCTGTTCAGGCGTTTCTTTTTTCCGCCTTTTGATTTCTTCTTGATGATTGCCGGTTTTGGTTCCACAGGACGTTGTAGTTATCTTTTATTCCTCTCCAAGTATTGCTCTATTGTTATCGGCTTGGGTACGCAATGGTTTGGTGTAGGAACGTACGGTGGTGCTTGAATTTCTATACCTTCAGCGGGGTTATATTCCTCTTCTGCTATCTTGTCTACCAAGCTGTTAAAAATCTTGTGGAATTCCTTGTCCATTAAAAAGGTTTGTTAAAAATAAAAATTTTATTTTTCTTTAAAAACAGGAAGATTTCAGTTAAGTTATGGGCAGGATCGCCATATAATATATTTTCATAGGTGTTTTAAATTCTATTACTATTGCATTAGTATTATACCGCGACTAATGCAATAGAAAGCCTTGGTTTGTAGAGCGAGGCTTTAAAACTCGGCAGACGAGCAATTAATGCCCTTTTTGAGTTCAGTAAAATGACAAGACAGGAAAGTTCTAGTATCAAACTGAGACTGATTTTTTATTTCAAATTTTCCAACTTATATACTAATTTACAAATTATCTGACACATCTTGCATTTCATTCGTATATCCAAAATGCCCAATGTAACATGGTGTTCAACCTTTTGTTCATGTTACAAATGCATTTAGTCATCAATTTTAAACAAATTGCATTTCCCTATTTATGATATTTGACATATCAAAAATAGAAAGAAATAAAAGAAATTTGATTTGCCATTGTCACCAATAAGTACGGTCAAGCACCTGAGCAATGAACTGCATGTGCAGCAAGTGAAATACTCATGTTTCACTTCGCTGTAGGTATTTGGGTATACGTATGAAATGTTAGCATTTCTTTACCATACGTGTGTGTCATAATGTTCATGTGTGTCATTGACATGAAAAACAATATTGGAAGAATTTCTTTTCTTGGTCATACATATTTTCGGTTATTTTTCTTACAAAAGTATTGTGTGATGTTTTTGTGGAAAAGTAAAATGATTGTACAATGAGTGTACACCACACGGTGATTTTTTTTTTTTTTTTGTAGCGTATGTAGGTACGTATTTATTCACCACAGTCTCTACTGGTAGTAAAATTTAATGGCTCTTACTAATATCCAACTATTTAATTTCGTATTCGATCTCGTGAGGGCTAAAAGTAATTATAGACGTAAAGAAAATATCAAAATTTTCAAACTTGTGGTTCAAAATTTTTAAACAACTGTATACGATCTGAAAGATAACAGACCGTAGTTAAAAAAACAGGAACAAAATTTTAGTCATCTTTTTTTTTTTTTTATTGCAAGCCACTAAATATCAATATTTTTTTTTACTTTTTCAAAAAAATGTTTGTTTTAACCCATTTCTGTGGAAGGCTCGGATAACTATGATCAGGCGAACCATATTTTTTTTTTTAAAACAACGTCATTGGCTACCAGAAAATAAATAACAAATATTAAGATTTGCTAACTTATGATTTTTTATAAATTTTTGTGTTTTAGTCCAAAAGCTACTCACCTACTTTAACGATTTAGCTCATATTTCAATTATATTTTTTTTACAGTTGTGGCTAAAAATATGAACGCAGCTAGCATTTTTTTTAAATGTCGTGACCTCTATTTCTTAAAAAGGTAATACAATTTTACGCATCTTTCGAAAAAAAAAAAATATTGTCCAAAAAAAAATAGCAACATTGAAAATTTTGGCTTTTTGTTTAGCCAAGTTTGAATGCAATTTCTTAGTAGCAAGTATTTTCTACTCAGAAAATAGTTATTTTTTCCGTTTCTTGAATACATTTTCACGAAAAAAAAAAAAAAGGTTAACTCATTTCAATAAAAAACCAAGTTTTTACAGAGATTTTCGTTAACACTTTTGGTGCTATTTTCTTCTATTAACTATGCCATAAAATCACCCCAACTTTAGCGCCCTCTGGTGGCTTTGTTTAAAGGCTAAAGTGCACAGTTTTTTCACGTTTATTAAGTTATTATATTCTCAATCTGAAAATAATAATTATTTACTATTTTATACAACTAAAGAAATTTTGTATTTTTGTCCACTGACGAAGCACTGTGCAGCGGTGCTTGTCAAGGGCTTGCTGAACAGCGTAAGCTGGTCGCTTGCCTTCGGCAAAGCATTTGTTCTTGCTCTGCTGGATAACCTCAACAGCAGTGTTTATCAAGGAATAGTTGAACAGCGTAAAGCTGGTCGCTTTTCCTTGACACGGCACTGTTTGTTATGTTGTTTGTGTGTGAATAATTGTTGAACAGCGTAAAGCTGGTCGCAAGATTTGCACACAAATTTATTATAACTTACTCTGGCAGATTTGGCGTTGTGTTAGGTGTGTAGATCGGCGAAAAGCTGGTCACATGTTTGGCACAACGATTTATTCCTAGATTTATCGCTCTTTTGTTTTCCACAGGCTCTACACAACAAAACATTTCACTGACCTACTTTTATAAATATAAAACCCATTGCACTGTATACTTTCAATATATCGAAATAAATTATACTCTGCTTCAAACTTAAATAAACTGCTTACACAATCTGAACAATCAACTGAAGAACTGAAGAACTCTCTGAAGAACTGAAGAAGTCTCTGCAAGAGTATCTTCTATTTATACTTAAAATATATGCTTATTCTTCTACTCTAGAACTTTCGATTTGGTTATCAGTACTTGGGCGTTGGCCCTTTATTCATAATGTAATCTTATATTTTACAGCAATAACCCAATGCTTGATCCCGGATGTTTACTCAATATTCATATTACATTAATGGGAATCCGTCTTGAGTCATATACTTTAATTCACGGTCAATATGATTTTATGGGATAATTTTAAGATTAAGAAATTGTTTACATCTTGCATAAAGCGTCTGTGAATATACAATATTTAACTCCCCTCTTTGTTAAAGATGAAGCGTCCCGATTTATTCTTTTGTTAAATCATCGATTTTACTTTGTATTACTTCGAATTCTATTTTTTCTATTTCTTGTTTCTTTTTCAAAGTTTGATATTTAATTAATTTAAAAGTTACAAAGCTTAGCGTTATCAGTATAAATAAACCAGATAATGTCCAAATCGAATGTTTTACATTTGTATATGTTTGATTCATACTTAATATATTTATATTTTCTATTTCATTGTTTTTATCTTGCTCAATGAAATTTACAATATCAAAATCATTAAAATTGTTATTCTTTATGTAGTTATAAATTACATCATTTTCATTATAATATGTTGTATTGTCTATGCTTACATTATTATTAAAAGTAACTAAATATATACCATTTAGTTTTATATCATTTACTGTATGGTCGCCGCTTAACAATATTGCGCCATCTTTGATTATTTCAATATTTTTATTTTTTGCCTTTATTTTTGTGCATTTGCCTTTTCTATTATTTAGGATTTCAAAAAGACATGTTTTTTCTTTATTTAACTTACAAAATGTGTTTGATAATTCTTTTTTACATTTAATAACATTTTCATAAATTTTATTACATTTAATTATTTCATTAGGTATTTCTAATTTTCCATTATCTTGGCTTATAGCCCTTGTTTCAAATAGTTTACATGTTTTCGTTGCAATTGGGTATTTTATATATATGACAATTAAATCTTTATTTCGAACAATCTTAAAGTTTGAAACGTCTAGTAAATCTACTATAGTAATTCTTTCGTATTCATATTTAATTATCTCTTTAATCTCGTCAAGGTGTAATATCACTGGACTTAGAATACCTGCTTTTGCTTGTGTTAGGGTAAATATTACATTATGTAATTCATTTAAAATTAATTGATTTCTTTTTTTAGTTAAAAGTTTTAAATTTGATGACTCTGGCAAATCATTGATCGTCATGTGAATTTCTTGTATTGCTTTAAATATTTGTGAATTTATTATAAATTGTTTGTTATTATTCTGTACTAATTCTTCTAACTTAGTGTTGATATTAACAATATCGTCGTGGTCTGGTGTCCCTGCTATCCACTTCCAAAGTGTACCTAACTCGTGAATTCCTCTTTTTGTTAGTCTATTCTTTTTCATATTTTTTTGTCTTTGTAATTGACTTAGCAAAATTTCAATCAATCCCATTTCAAAATCGTTTTCTTCATTATCTAATTTTATTTTTCTAGAATTGTCAGACACTTTTTTTTCTTTGATAATTTTGTTTCTTTTATATGAATCTACTATTATGTTATAATAAGTTAAATTAGTAACATGGAACAATTCTCCATAGTTTTCGTATATAATGGCTTTTTCGTTTTCAATTAACATGTAGTTATCTCTAGTATAGTCTATGATATCCAGTATTTCTGTTTTTGCTTTCGAAGCAATAGTTATTAATATTAATAATATTATATTCATCTATAAGGAGAAAAAAATGTGTATTTAGTTTATAAGTCTGTTGTTGTTTTTTATTGAAGATTTCTATCCCTTCTTTGTTCATTTCTTCGGCCTCTTCTATCTCTAAAAACTCTAAAGACTCTTTCTCTTTCAACATTCATATCTATCATTAGTCCTCGAACAAATTCATTTATCTCCTCGTTTTCTGATCGTGATCTTTCCGGTTGATCAGAACTTTGCGGTAACTTGGCATCTTCCTTTAACTCTTTAATTTCGTATATCATTTCTAAAATGAAATCAGTTTTATATTTGTTATTTATTATATCATGTTCTTTTTATTTTGAATTCTTCTTTTAATTCTAGCTATCCATCTATTTCTAAATATTCTTTCTTTTTCTATTTGATTTGAAATTATTATTTCTCTAGTGTATTCCTCTATATCCGCTATTTTTGATTAAGATACTTCCTGTTCATCGGAACTTAAGGGTATCTGCGTTTCCGTGTCTTGTAAGTCGATATTTTCGATTATTGGAATCACTAAAAATGAAGTTGTTTATTATTATTACTTTTTTATATTGTCTTTATGTACTATCCTATCTTTACTGTATATTTCAACTTTATTTCCTAAGTCCTCTTTGACTTTTTGTATCGCGGTTTAAGTTTATTTCTTTCCGTTACTATTTTCTCATAGATTATATCTCCATTTTTATACGTTTTAATCGTTCTTTTCTTATTATGAAATTTTAGCATTTTTAACTGTGCGTTTCTCAATTTTTCAGGTATATCATTATGCTGTATTTTATTAAATAGTACTTCTAACTGTTTCTTGTTTGTTATAGAGTGAATTGTTTTATTATATTGTTGAGTTGCTCTGTATATTGTTTCTGGATAATTAATTAATTGATATTCCTCTTGAATACATCTTGCTATTTCTATTAGTGTTGAATGTGCTCTTTCGATTTGTCCGTTTGTTGAGCTATGTTTGGGATCACAATAGAATGTGTCTATCCTCATTCTATTAATGATTTAAACTGTACCGTACTGAAACTTGGTTCATTATCAATTGTTAAATTTTTTATTTCGGGGAAATTTTGTAAAACTTCTAGTACTTTGTTCTCTATATATGTTTTATCTTCGATAAGTTTTACTACGAGGTATTTCGAATAACAGTCTATTCAAGTTAAAAACATTAGTTTTTGTGCAAAAAAAATGTCTAAATGTATTTGCTCCCCCTCTTTGTTAGGAATTGGAGTCTCTCCAATTGGAATTTTCTTTGGCTGTCTATTATATTTATTTTTGTTGCATATTTCACAATTTTTTGCGTATTCTTTAAATTGTGAATACATTTCCGGCCAGTAGTATTTGTCTTCTATTTGTTTTAAATTTTCTCAATCGTTTCTATTGTGTGTTTGTTTAATTATTGCTCCTTGATCGTCTCTGTTTGTGATATCTAAAGGGAATTTCTTCGTATACAAACATTTATTAGTGAATGTTTCCTGTATTTTATTTTTTATTTGATATAAGTCTTCTGGTGAACAGTGAATTGCTGTTACAAAGTTTGGTTGTAAATATTCTTTTAAGATTGTTATTAAATTGTTTAATGTATCATATTCAAATAAATGTCTTGTTTTCCCGAAATTTCTTATTTGTTCATGTATTGTTATATTGGCTCCACTGGTTAATACTATCTGTTGCTTGAATTGATTTAAAGGTTTCAACGTTTCTTTAATTTGATTGTTATCGCTACTCTCTGCTGAGTGCATTGTTGAGTGAATTGATGAAGATTCTTCTGAAAAATGATTGAGGAACTGTCTTGAAAGTGCATCTGCTACTACATTAGTGGCTCCTGGTTTATAAATTATTTTAGGTGCATATTCCTCTATTAATGCGTGCCATCTTTTCATTTTAGCGTTTGGATTACGTGTCGAAACTGCAAAGGTTAATGGTTGATGATCTGTGTATATTTCTAAATTTGCTACTCCGTAAAGATAATTCCTTAAATTTTTTAATGCCCACACAATTGCGTATAATTCTTTTTCGTTTGTTGCATATCGTTGTTCTGTTTCATTTAAAGTTTTTGAAATGAATATTATCGGATTTTTTTCTTGTGATAATACTGCTCCGATTGCTACATTTGATGCATCTGCCGTTAGAGTGAATTTTTTGTTAAAATCGGGTTGATATAATTCAATTTTTTGTTTCAGGTATTCTTTTAGTTTTTTGAATGATTTAATCCCCTCGTCGTCTAATTCTATTGGAGTGTTTTTTGATTTATATTGTGAAATTCTTCCATTTTCTCCTGATAAATATTTTGTTAATGGTTTAGCGATTGTTGCATAGTTTTGCACGAATTTCCTGTAATATCCTGTAAGTCCTAAAAAACTTCTTAGCTGTCTCAATGTTGTTGGGGTTGGAAAGTTGGAAATAGTTTCTACCTTTTTTGGATCTGTTTTAATTATGTTCTCGGATACTAAATATCCTAAAAATTCTACTTCTGTTTTATAAAATATGGATTTTTCTAATGAAATTTTCATGTTTGCATTCTTTAATGTATTTATAATTATATTTAGATGATTGGTATGTTCTTCTATATTTTTTGAAAATATTATTATATCGTCTATATATATATGACAGAATTTACCTACAAATTCTCTCAAAATGTTATCCATAGCACGTTGAAATATGCTTGGAGCATTTTTTATTCCAAATGGCATTATTAAGTATTCGTATTTACCATTATTCACAGAAAATGCTGTTTTTTCTATGTCTTCGTCGTTCATCAATATTTGGTGGAATCCCGATTCCAGATCTAATGTTGAAAATATTTTTGATTTTTCTAAATTTGATAATATTACATTCGTGTCCGGTATTGGATATTTATCAGATATCGTTTGACTATTTAGTTTCTTATAGTCGATCACCATTCTTAATTTCGGTGTTTCATCTTCGTTTTGACCCTTCTTTGGTACAACCCAAATTGGTGAATTATATGGACTTTTACTCGGTCTGATGATGTTAGCTTTTATCATTTTATTTACTTCTTTATTTACAAATTCGTTTACTGATAATGGATATGGATATTGTTTGTTCCATATTGGTTTTTGTCTGACGTTCGGATCTCTGCTTTAATGTCGGTTCGAAATGGTAGATTCATATTTATTTGGTTATGTTCTTTTTCAATTGATTCTGTTATTTTTCTCCTTAACGATGAATATTGTTTTTCCTCGTTTGATATATTGTTCATTTTGTCGGTATTTATCTTCGACGGCATTTTGAATTTATTATTCAAGTTTCTCAATTTTTTAGCGGTATTTGCATCGCTTGGCGTTTCAGATTTTTTTCTTTCTGAAATGTTTTCTTTTTTATATTCTTTGTTAGCGGTATTACCATCGCTTGGCGTTTTAGAACTTTTTTGTTCCAAAGTGTTTTTTTCTTTTTTATTATTTTTCATAGCGGTTGATCATTGCTTGGCTTTGTAGAACTTCCTTGTTCCACATTCTCGTTATCCAAATACTTTATATCATTTTTTTTTTCTTCATATATTAAATGCGAGTTTTTAAAATCTAATATTATTTTATTCCGTTTTATACAGTTTAGACCTATTAGCAGATCTGTTTCTAAGTTGTCAATTATGTAAAATCTCTGCTTATCATTAAATAATGTTAATCCAGAGTAATGAGTTATAGTTGTAAATCCATTGATTGTCTTAACTCTTTTATAAATTGGGAGCTCAAATTTAGTTTGTAATGCTCCTGGTCTACAATAATTGCTTGTAGCACCTGTATCAATTAATGTTTTTAATCTTCTACCCGTGATATCGCTTGTTGCGAAGATGTAGGGCAGGACGTAATTTTCCTAAAAAAACATTCTCACTAACGTTATTTACTCTTTGTATTTTATTAGTTTGTTGGCCACTATCATGACTTCTTTTTACTGGTTGCCTAATTGGTTCATTTTATCTTTGTTGGAATGGTTTATTAAAGTTATTGCTATATCGATTAAATTGGGGAGGTTTTGATTGTGTAGAGGAACCTATATCCATTGTGACTTGTGGGGGTTGATTTGTTCGTGGTCGTATTTTGTTATTATTTATTGGGAATCTTCAATTATTGTTATTCATCGGATATCTAAAATTGTTATTGTTTCTAAAATATTGATTATTATTGCCTCTACCGAATTGCAGGGCGAAATTTGCTCTTAAGTTGTTTGATTCGAGTTCCTGGGCTTTCGCTAACGCATTTGGTAAGTCTTCTGGATATAAAGAGAATAAAATGTTTGACAAATTTCCGTTCAAACCTGTTATAAAAATTCGTAAAGCGTGTTGTCGATTTTAAGATTTAATTCTTTTGTAATAGGGTTGTTTGAACCGTAAGTCATTATAGTTTTGTTCGTTAATAACGTCAATTTCTGATTTACCATATTATAATATTCTACTATAGTCATTGATCTTTGCCGAAGGATACTTAATTCCTGTTCTATAATGTGTATTGGTCTTTTATCTGAATAAGCAATGTCTAGTCTGCTTATGATAGCGTCGTAATTTAGAACTGTACCATGATTTGTCAAATGGTCATTAGCTTCGTCGGTTATTTTGTTTCTAAGAATTGTTAGTGCTGCGAAGTATTTTTTGCTACCTCTTTCGTATAGTACCATAGAATTATTGGCTGCTTCTCGCCAACTAACGTATGAATTTTTACCATTAAATTCTGGTAACGATCGTATGACCTCTAATGATTCGTCACATCTTACATTCGGATCTATAACCTCAGGTTGGTATTCAGTCAATACGCTTGAACAAGTTAAAGATTCTAATTGATTTTTTAACGTTTCTATTTCTGCTTTAAAACTATTTGTGCTCGCCGCAATTAGTCTAGATATGATTTCTGTATTATTGTCGATAGGCATAGTTAGTTCTTTTATAATTTTTATATTTTCGTTAATTTTATTTATTATCTTTTCCAGATTTTTCCTAATAACTTAGTCTTAAAATACTTAAAATACTAATTATTCCGTTTTTTTCTTACTTTCGTAGATACTCGGTTGTTTTATACAGATAGAGCTGCTTCTTTATAACAAGATTGTTGCTGCTTCACTTTGACGTAGGCTCAGGCTTCTTCTACGCTGTATTTTTGTGTGGTCCCAGTGAGTTGTGAATCGTCCTTCTTCTTCCTTACTTTGTGTTGTCCTCTTTTTTCTTCCTTAGGAATTTTTGGTTTTCTCCGCAAGTTTGGATACTTCTTTTTTCCTTGTTGTTGGAATACTTTAGGATCTTATTTTTTTCAGGAACTTTTTATTTAATTTATATAGGAATTTTTCTTTTCTTTTTTTATACCTCAAGAGGGGCTGGCTTTATAGGCTACAGTATCGCTGTGGGTTATAAATTATTTTATTGAAGGATATTTTTATTACACAACTCCTGGCAGGATCGCCAATTAAATTTTGAAGTTCTTTTTTTTAAATAAAAAAAATTATTTATTTCAAAATTTCACTTATTACTATTTTACAATTTTAAAACTTAAATAAACTGCTTACACAATCTGAACAATCAACTGAAGAACTGAAGAACTCTCTAAAGAACTGAAGAAGTCTCTGCAAGAGTATCTTCTATTTATACTTAAAATATATGCTTATTCTTCTACTCTAGAACTTTCGATTTGGTTATCAGTACTTGGGCGTTGGCCCTTTATTCATAATGTAATCTTATATTTTACAGCAATAACTCAATGCTTGATCCCGGATGTTTACTCAATATTCATATTACATTAATGGGAATCCGTCTTGAGTCATATACTTTAATTCACGGTCGATATGATTTTATGGGATAATTTTAAGATTAAGAAATTGTTTACATCTTGCACAAGGCGTCTGTGAATATACAATATTTAACTTGCATGGTGGAAAGTAAAAGAACAGTTTTCTGTGGCTTTGGTTTGTAGCTAACAAGAGTAAGCTTGTCGTTAAAGCCAAACATTGATGTCCCAACAGAACGTGATGCATTATGCTTGAACTCTGCCGGAATTTCTTTTTTGTTATTCCTAATTGTCCCGATAAAAGTTAATTTATACGGAGCCGCAAGCAATTGCTCTGCTAAAGGTACAGATGTAAACCAGTTATCGACGGTTAAATTACGATTGGTCCCATATATAGTTTTCGTAAGCAGCTTATAATAGTAAAAGCCTAAAGGTTCGTTAATAGTTGTTTCACGGTTTTTTCCTAAATATGGGCTTGCATCAAACATATACTTAGTTCTAACATCACACGTTAGAACTATCTTAATGCCGTTTTTTGCAGGTTTGTTCGGAATATACATTCGAAAGGGACACCTCCCCCTGAATGCCAAAAGCTGTTCGTCTATTGTAACGTATGAACCGGGCTTATAAAGTTCTCTGCACTGCTTGATGAAAATTTCCCATATATATCTGATCGGTGCGAACTTATCGGATTTCTTTCTAACTTCTCGAGTGCTGCGATCATCGAAATGAAGACAACTTATAAGAAAATCAAAGCGTTCACAGCTCATTGCAGCAAGGTTTTGAGATCCACAAATTGTAGGATCAAAAATTTCTTTACTGGTCAAGTGATTATTTTTCAATGCACCGCTCAAAACAAGTACACCAAGAAGAGCGCGAAGTTCCTCTTTTCTAGTGGGCGATATAGTGGTACTCTGCGTTTTATACTTGCTTGCCTTGAGGTCAATATTTTCGTTGGTGCGAATAAGTACCTCATCCATCAGATTTGATGTAAAAAACTTTTCGAAGCAATCTAAAGGTTCTATTAGACCTTTAGCTTCTTCTTTTGGTCCAGGCAAAATATGGACTATATTTCTTAATGGAGTTCTGTTTGAAACTTTGTTTGACGAAGGTGGCTTAGAAGACCAAATATAATTGTTCTTACCCCTTATTACCGATGTCGATGGCGTGATTACCAAATGCTCACTATCTACTTTTTCATTATATTGTGACGTGCCTGCCGTTACAGCTTCTTGGAACGTGGTCGAAGTGGATTGAAGGTTGACATCATCCATTGGTTTAGTGACAACTATATTCTGCATGTCATCGTCAGACTCAGCAACATAAGTGGGGTCGGCTGCACTATCGTCCGAATCGAAATCTTCTTCCAAATTGTCGTCATCTTCACTTCCATTTAGCGAAATCTCTTCCAGCCATTTTATAGTTTTTTCATCGGAGGTAGCC
The DNA here is from genome assembly GCA_943735915.1 of Pherbina coryleti. Taxonomy (NCBI): domain Eukaryota; kingdom Metazoa; phylum Arthropoda; class Insecta; order Diptera; family Sciomyzidae; genus Pherbina; species Pherbina coryleti. Next base: position 38,825,864 of record OX030952.1, on the reverse strand, counting down.
ATCTCAAAAGCTTGAAAAAAATTTGTACAAAGCTTAGATTATAACAATTGAACAAAAAAAAGCTCAAACACGAATTCACAAAAAAATTACCTTTAACACTAAGCATCGCCTCACAGGCGACTTGCGTATCGATAACTCAGCAACTTCACGGTTTAGCGCAAAAAGTGTCTGTCTCCAAGCTCGTGCAACGCTAAACTGAGTTAGCACGAAGACATGCAGTGATATTCGTAAACGATCGTCAAATATTTGAAAAAAAAGAATTTTCTGCGCCTCTCAGGCGAAGATTAGAATTCTAGAGTTAACTAGCTCACGGTGTCATGAATTAAAACACAATCTATTTTTGTGGAGCTCAAACTCCGACTGACTTTATTATTAAAAAATAAACTTATGTTAAACTTACCCAGCAGTTATTTTGGAGTCAATTGAAAAAGTGAACTAGTTCATTTCTAGCGCAGTTCGCAGTAGCTCTGAAAAAGTACAAAAGGCGTTCAGTATAGAACAGTTATCTTTGCTTTTGTTTTCAAAAGTATTGCTGAAAAAAATAAACGCGTTGTGGCTACTTTTTAAAATTTGCTGCGCACAAGAAAAAATAATAAAAAAAATGTTTATATACAAAATGTTTTCTGGAATGTGGATGGCAAAGATGGTACAAATGAGATCTTTAGGGCCTTTCCGTTGTACTACATTTGTACACTTTTAATATGTTGACTTTAAAACTAGTTAAATAAGAACCACTTTCAGGGTACTGCGAAAGCAACCAGCTTAAAAATGTTCCTAATGCAACTAGTTCAAATATAGAAGAAAAGGAGTGTTTCTGGGGACAATTGTCTTTTCCTATGACATCAACCCGCAAAAAGCGTCAGTTCGTTCAATGTTAAAGGGTATTGTAGTGGAACTAGTACTGGTCCTTTTTGGAACTAGTTCAGAACTATTTCAAATTTGGTCCAATTTTCTGCTGGGTACAAACTTATAGAGAGAGAGAGAGAGAGAGAGAGAGAGAGAGAGAGAGAGAGAGAGAGAGAGAGAGAGAGAGTAGTGAGTAACGCATACGCTGAGAGCCACACGCGCATTCATAATAGTGCGCTGTAGGCATAAACTGTGGGAATAGATAAAGTGGGAAAACTGCAAGTGCATTGTTACCAGAAAGAGTGGGAACGTATGCGGATATCACTACATCTCCCTTTCTGAAAAAGAATGATCTTACAACGTTAAGGATCATTCTGTATACATTAATAATTAAAAAATTTGAAAATATAGTATAAACGTATTAACAATTTTAGTTATTAATTATGTTATCGTTTTAATAATATGAATTATGTCTTAAAACTAACGTTCGAACGTAATGAAAATGAAGTAAATATTGAAAATAATATTAATTATATATAATGTAATAGCTATGATTTATATCGTATACAAATTAAATAAATAAAACGTTTATTTTTGTAAATCAGCACTATGTGCTTCCTTTATTAGTTTAATTAAATCAGTTTGCTTATTTTATAAAATCAGCACTATGTGCTTTACATGGTGTGGCGTCCGTGGCGTAGTTGGTTAAAGTGCGTGACCGCTATGTCAAAGAACTTTGGAAACCCAGGTTCGAACCCCAGCAGCGACAGAAAATTATTTGAATTAAAATAATTTTTCTGTACGGCCGCCACCTCTCTGCAGACAATGGCAAACCTCAGAGAGTAATCAAAATGCCATGTAAAGCTTCTTGAGAACGAGAACTTTCCGTTCATCGCCGTTCGGAGTCGGCGTTAAGCATGTAGGTCCGGTTCTCGGTCAATTGTGTACAAACTTAATAACACGCACAACACAATTGATCATAAGAAGCTAGGTCGAAGTCCTTTCAAGGGCTGAAATGGCCAGTTATTTATTTTTTTATTTTTTTATGTGCTTTACATTGAGTTCAGTTAATGACTAGCTAACTTAAAGCTATTGTTCCTTAATATAAACCTACACTTGAGCCTGCCTATGACCAAGATAGCTTGGTCAGCAAAAAGAGGTTTGCGCGTGCAGCGCTCACTGACTCTAAGTAGAACGGATGCGCGTGTAGCGTATTGAATTTCATGAATAAACAAATGAATGTATTGCAATAATGCAATGATGCAATAAAATATTTCTTAACTTACATGATTTATAACGTACAGTTGTTAAAGTCGTCTATTTGCTTCACTTCATACGGACCTTTAAAAATGTTTTCTAATTTGTGACCTGCATTATTTTCTAATAATACTAAGTCAGTTATTGTCAGTTTTAGTGGTTTTGTCATAATTTTGTTTTTGGGTTAACTTAGCTTTTTTAATTAACTGTAAGGCTCTTTGTTGTGCTATCTGTAGTCTATATTTTACTTCTTTATTATAAGAAGCTATATTATATATTGGGTCTACTTCGTTTTGAGTAAGAAAATCGAAAGACGTTGGAATTTTTCCGAATACTAGCTCATATGGGCAGTAACCATGTGTAGTTGAAGGTGTGGTGTTGTAGCAATAAGTAAAGTATTTAAGCCACACGTCCCAATCTGTTTTATTTGTTGAAATGTATGATCTAACGTATTCATTGAATGTTCGATGGGAACGCTCAATGGTACCTAATGTCTGGTGATGGTATGCTGTTGTTGTTATTTTTTTTATATTTAAAAGTTGACAGAGCTCTTGTACAGTTTCATTTTTATATTCCGTACCCATATCTGTAATAATTTGTTTCATAGGGCCGTAAATCAAAATTAGGTTGTCGACTATTACTTTAGCTATTGTTTTTGCTGATTTATCTAACTGGTATTGCTATTAAATATTTAGTTAGATCACATGCTGCAGTGACTGCGTATTCATTTTTCCTATCAGATTTTATAAAAAATCGTTTTTTTTCAGTTGCTTTACGCTTTTCCTCAACAGTGTTAATACGTTTTACTTTGGATGATTCACTATTTTGTTGTTTCAATTTCTTTCTATAGTTTCTTTAGCGTTCTCGCTCCTTCTGCTTTAAAGCGTTCCATTCTTCTGGGTTATTTTGTTTTTTATTCTCCCTTTAGCGCTTATATCTTTCTGCTTTAGATGGCATCTCCAATTATGGACGAGTGAAAGCAAAAACGTAAATTGTGCAAATTTTCGCACTTGGACATATCATAAAAATTCATTGAAGTGTCCCCAGTACGCCACCAATAAAATTCAATAAACCGACTTTTATGTGAAAAACTCCGTATTAACTAAATAAAGCATCTCTGGAAATTTAAAATTATTGTGGCTTACGGGGGACAAAACTTTTAATTTGATATTCGATGTCATATCTTTGTAAAGGGTGCCAGCTATGTATTTTAATGCCGTTCGCAAAAAATTAATACTTCTGGAGTATCGGTGGTGAATCCTTACTGCATTCAGTAGGGTAATGATTTGGTCAACATCAGCTTTTAGCAGTTTCCTTATATGGGACTGTGAAAGGGACTGAAAATGATTAAGTATGTTCTCGGTGTCTTGGGCTATGTTTTCGTAGTCTGTTAGGTTTGTTGTGTAATAAAAACTCATAATGGTCTTAAGTGGCTACCATTCCTTCAGTTACTGGGATATAATAGGAGCTGGTGTAGTTAAGTATTTTCGCATGAGTCCATCGGGCTATTGTTAGTAGGATAAGTATAAACTCAACAGCATCCATGTTGTCCAGTGCAGGGTGTTATTCCTCCTTATAGTTCTTGGTCTAACGTGAATTAACGTATGTTTTTTGTTTCTCGTTTCAGGTGAGTACTGGAAGTTTTATTTCAGTTCAGTTTTATTTTTCAGAAAAATTTTAGATTTTTTTCACTTCAGTTTTTTTTTTTTTTTCAATATAGAAAAATTTAGATTTTTTCCACTTCAGTTTTATTTTTCAGAAGATTTTAGATTTTTTCACTTCAGTTTTGTTTCAATGTAGAAAAATTTTACGTTTTTTTTTTTTCAATATAGAACATTTTTACGCGAGTTCGAGCTCACTGGCTACTTTCAATCTTTCTTTTTATAAAGAATTTTTTGTAGTAGCCCCACGTTGGGCGCCAGTTATGCTTTTTAATTAAAACAATTATTTGTCGCTGACACTATGTGCCAGTTATTTATTGTTGGCACTATTGGCAATGTTCCTTTACATTCGAAATCAGTAAAAAGACTAACTAACATTGAAAAGAAAAGTTAAAGTAAACAGTTCTTAGGAGTCCAAACAGGACTCCATTATGGCACCATGTGCCAGTTTTGGGAGGGAAAATGTAATTTTAACGTCATGAATGCATTGATTTTATCGAAATAATACAAAAGATTATCGACTCTTTTCTTTATATCGTCTGGCTGTACCCAATTTTTCCCTAAAACACCCTCGATTACTTCTTTTAGAGTAGTCCAGGCATTCAGGTGATTGTTTTTCAGTAAGTTTGTAAAAGCTTCGCTTATCATTAATTTCCGTATATCTGGTCCATTAAGTATACCTGTTTAAAATGAAAAAAAAATGATTTTAAGTTTGTCAGTGCTGCCAAATAGTTAAATATTAGTACTTTTATCTACTTCTTGTTGTCCTTTGTTCGTCTGTTACACTGTCAAACCCGTCTGTCATTCTTACATTCGGTCGATATTAACCTTTAAATTAGCTTCATTTAATCTGGAAAAAATAATATCAATATTTTTGAGGTGCTCGTTTTCGTCCGCGCCATATACTACGATATCGTCGATGTAGACATAGCATATTTTCCCGATGTACTCTTTTAGGACGTCATCGATCATCCGCTGGAAGATCGCTGGTGCATTCTTAATGCCGAATGGTAATCGAAGGAACTCGTATTTGCCGTTCATCGTGGAAAATGCCGTTTTGGGTACATCTGTCGTTTTCATGGGTATCTGGTGGAATCCAGAAGTCAAGTCGAGCGTCGTAAAATATTTTGCGTGACTGAGGCTGGTAAGAGTGGAGTTTATGTCAGGAATTGGATAAGTATCAGCAACTGTGACAGCATTCAAACGCTTGAAATCTATCACCATGCGGTACTGCCTTTCCCCGTTCGGTTTCCGTTTCTTCGGCACTATCCAAACAGGAGAGTTTTACGGACTTCTCGAGGGCTGAATAATTCCTTCATCTAATAACTCCTGTACTTGCCTTTCTACTTCTGACCTCATACAAGCGGGGTACGGATAATTTTTGTATAGATAGCTTCATCGGTTTTGGTTTTAATTTCTGCTCTGACTATCGTACGCACAGCCCCACTGCTATTAATCGAACTGAAAAGTGATTTGTAATTTTCAATTATCGCGTTAAGCCTTCCTTTTGCATATTCAGACAAGCCCTCGTCTAGGATTAGATTCACCTGCTTGGAAAACTTCTCTAATAGGGGAATTTTTATGTTTGGGGCCAATGTTAACAGATTGTTTTTTTCTATCGATAGCTGCTTCCAACTCCTTCAACGTGTCGTCTCCTATAATTCCGTCAAAGGACTTGAGTTTAGGCAAAACATAAAAAGTAACTAGAATGCCATTCCCTACTCTCTGAAAAAAATGTACCTTTAACTTCCTCAGATATTATGATTTTCCCTCCAGCGGAATGAAAAAGAAATGGCTTAGGGAGTTTGGAGCAGTTTAGAGCTATTGATTTACTTATAAAATTTTTGTTGGCGCCGGTGTCTACAAGAAATTTTGGCACCGAGCCTTCGCGAGTCTTATATTCTAAGTAAGGAACGCTGGACAGGACCCATTCATAAAATTTACTTCATCTTCAATATTTTCCGCAGCGAGTTGGTCATACGCTACCTCTTCACTTGAAGCATTATTTTCTTTAGCCTCGACATCCTCATCTAGTGTCCTCACATTGGATAAACGCTATTGCTTCCGCTGCTGATAATTATCGGAGTTAAACCTTCTTTTAAAGGGATTACCAGGTTGTTGATGACTATTAGATTGACTGAACCTACGTGTCTGAGTAGTTGGGTCTACTTCCATTTTCTCAATAGGGTTAGGGGCGTTAGGCCGGAACGAGTTCTGTTGCTTAAATCCAAAATGGCTTCGAGGCCTGCCATTAAATCTATTATTATTTCCTCCTGAGGCAGCACTAGCAAACCTACCCTGTGGCTGTGCAGCGAGTTGTTCTCTTCGTACTAACTGATTCAACGGAACCGTAACAGTGTTTCGGCCTCCGGTAAAGTGAATCGGACGACTTCGGAAATTTAGATTTTGGATGTCCAAACATGCCATGTAGGCCTCTGGTAGCGTTCTTGGCTTTTGAACTATTAACGTCTGAGATAATTCCCCATCTAAACCTCTTATTAACACGTCTAGAGCCCTATTTCGATACGTTTCGACTAACGCGTCTATCGTCTCCTGAGAATAATCCTCGGTCTTGAGTTTGTTTATGATCAGAGAGAACTGGTTATTCACATTCGCATAGAATGCATCCAGTTTCGCTCCGTCCTGGTTCAGTTGACCTAACTGGTGTTCTAGGGTCCTAAAGTCTCTTTTTTCAGCATAGTGTAGGGAGAGACACCTCTTAATTGCCGGCCAATCATTATCAAAAATATTGTAAGATATAAGAGCAGTGTCTGCACTACCCCTAATCTTACCCCTAATACTCTTAAGTATCGCTCTATATTTTGGCTTAAATCTAACTATTTCGTAATCCTTAAGGATTCCTTCTACCGTATGAATCCATGACACGTACTGTGCCGGATTTCCCTCAAATAGTTGTAACTCCTTGACCGAATCAGGGAGTCTTCCGATTTCGCGAAGGTCCTCTTCGAAAAGGACCGATCCGAAATTGGTACTCTGGGTGTTTCGAGTTCCCGCAGATGTGTTTCTGCAGTTTTTAGTTGCTGCATCAACGCGTTGACTTGACCCGTCAGCTCCGTCACTTTCTGCGTCAAGGAATCCATAGTACAATTCTTAATCGGGGACTTTAGATAGCTTTTATTTTTCGTTTATTAGATTCAAGATTTTACAAGTTTTTTTTATATATATCTTTGTACTTTTAATTTTGTTCAGTACTTGGGGTTTACCAAGCATATTTCGGATTTTAAAGTTTATAGCAAAGGATTTCTGTTTTCACTAAGTTGTGGTTTACAAAATTTTAAAATTGTGGTATTACAATTCTATGATAATCTTACAAATATCAATAATTTTTAAATAAATTTTGAAACTTTTTCGTCAATGTTCTACTAAAAAATATGACTTACAGAATAATTATTTTCATCCTGCACGAGTAGCTATAAAGTTTTCCTCTGGGTTCTTGATTGGGTTTCGACTGAAAAGAGAATCGTTAAAGTCATTCTTGTTAAAATAAATATTAAATTATTTTCAACATTAAAAGTTTCAAAAATTTCATTACATATTTGGCAACCGATCAGAGAAGGACCACATTATCCGTTTTAGTCGTTCGCGTTTATACTTGCGATCGACCTACTAAGGCAAGGTTGACTTCACTCAGACCCCAGATTCTTTTGCGATCTCTACCTTTTCTCATGGGTAAGGAAGAATTTCACGATTATGTGAAGAAGGCGCTGTGTTCTCATGGGTACAGCGACATATCACCACTTGGGAGTATCACACATGAAATATCACTAATCTTGGAGTACTCCAATACACCAATACACCAATATTTTGCCGTACAGTGACAGTGGTGTTAAGGATCTAGCAGTCTGGAGGTTAATAGTTTTATATTCGAGTTCAAAATAAAATAAAAAAAACAAATTTTTATTTTTATTCACCCGCTTTTATTTGAATCTATCTATCTATATCAATTTTAATGTTGACGTTGCAATTTTCATCGGTAATCGGTGTGTATTGATAAATATGTATTGGTAAACAATTCTTAAGAATTCGAGCTTTATAGTTGTAGTATGTGAAGAGATCCTGCAGATATTTGGCAGCATCAGCCAGGGTGTCGTTGTTATTTTTGATTGGTGGACATGTTCTGGAGCCAGTTGTGCTCTGCGCTACCAGAGCAATGCTTACGCATATGATCAGTCCAAAACGCAGATTTGAATTCATCATTTCGGCTGAAATATTACACAATGAAGTTTATATAAATAAAATTTATCGAAATAGTTTAAGTTATGTTGAGTCGTTTAGGGGGCATTTCATGTGAAGCGGACAACGAAAAAAAAGTGAGGTTCTGAAATTCGTTCATAATGGGCACATTTGTATTTCTAAGCTTCATTTAATCTGGAAAAAATAATATCAATATTTTTGAGGTGCTCGTTTTCGTCCGCGCCATATACTACGATATCGTCGATGTAGACATAGCATATTTTCCCGATGTACTCTTTTAGGACGTCATCGATCATCCGCTGGAAGATCGCTGGTGCATTCTTAATGCCGAATGGTAATCGAAGGAACTCGTATTTGCCGTTCATCGTGGAAAATGCCGTTTTGGGTACATCTGTCGTTTTCATGGGTATCTGGTGGAATCCAGAAGTCAAGTCGAGCGTCGTAAAATATTTTGCGTGACTGAGGCTGGTAAGAGTGGAGTTTATGTCAGGAATTGGTTAAGTATCAGCAACTGTGACAGCATTCCCCGTTCGGTTTACGTTTCTTCGGCACTATCCAAACAGGAGAGTTTTACGGACTTCTCGAGGGCTGAATAATTCCTTCATCTAATAACTCCTGTACTTGCCTTTCTACTTCTGACCTCATACAAGCGGGGTACGGATAACTTTTTGTATAGATAGCTTCATCGGTTTTGGTTTTAATTTCTGCTCTGACTATCGTACGCACAGCCCCACTGCTATTAATCGAACTGAAAAGTGATTTGTAATTTTCAATTATCGCGTTAAGCCTTCCTTTTGCATATTCAGACAAGCCCTCGTCTAGGATTAGATTCACCTGCTTGGAAAACTTCTCTAATAGGGGAATTTTTATGTTTGGGGCCAATGTTAACAGATTGTTTTTTTCTATCGATAGCTGCTTCCAACTCCTTCAACGTGTCGTCTCCTATAATTCCGTCAAAGGACTTGAGTTTAGGCAAAACATAAAAAGTAACTAGAATGCCATTCCCTACTCTCTGAAAAAAATGTACCTTTAACTTCCTCAGATATTATGATTTTCCCTCCAGCGGAATGAAAAAGAAATGGGTTAGGGAGTTTGGAGCAGTTTAGAGCTATTGATTTACTTATAAAATTTTTGTTGGCGCCGGTGTCTACAAGAAATTTTGGCACCGAGCCTTCGCGAGTCTTATATTCTAAGTAAGGAACGCTGGACAGGACCCATTCATAAAATTTACTTCATCTTCAATATTTTCCGCAGCGAGTTGGTCATACGCTACCTCTTCACTTGAAGCATTATTTTCTTTAGCCTCGACATCCTCATCTAGTGTCCTCACATTGGATAAACGCTATTGCTTCCGCTGCTGATAATTATCGGAGTTAAACCTTCTTTTAAAGGGATTACCAGGTTGTTGATGACTATTAGATTGACTGAACCTACGTGTCTGAGTAGTTGGGTCTACTTCCATTTTCTCAATAGGGTTAGGGGCGTTAGGCCGGAACGAGTTCTGTTGCTTAAATCCAAAATGGCTTCGAGGCCTGCCATTAAATCTATTATTATTTCCTCCTGAGGCAGCACTAGCAAACCTACCCTGTGGCTGTGCAGCGAGTTGTTCTCTTCGTACTAACTGATTCAACGGAACCGTAACAGTGTTTCGGCCTCCGGTAAAGTGAATCGGACGACTTCGGAAATTTAGATTTTGGATGTCCAAACATGCCATGTAGGCCTCTGGTAGCGTTCTTGGCTTTTGAACTATTAACGTCTGAGATAATTCCCCATCTAAACCTCTTATTAACACGTCTAGAGCCCTATTTCGATACGTTTCGACTAACGCGTCTATCGTCTCCTGAGAATAATCCTCGGTCTTGAGTTTGTTTATGATCAGAGAGAACTGGTTATTCACATTCGCATAGAATGCATCCAGTTTCGCTCCGTCCTGGTTCAGTTGACCTAACTGGTGTTCTAGGGTCCTAAAGTCTCTTTTTTCAGCATAGTGTAGGGAGAGACACCTCTTAATTGCCGGCCAATCATTATCAAAAATATTGTAAGATATAAGAGCAGTGTCTGCACTACCCCTAATCTTACCCCTAATACTCTTAAGTATCGCTCTATATTTTGGCTTAAATCTAACTATTTCGTAATCCTTAAGGATTCCTTCTACCGTATGAATCCATGACACGTACTGTGCCGGATTTCCCTCAAATAGTTGTAACTCCTTGACCGAATCAGGGAGTCTTCCGATTTCGCGAAGGTCCTCTTCGAAAAGGACCGATCCGAAATTGGTACTCTGGGTGTTTCGAGTTCCCGCAGATGTGTTTCTGCAGTTTTTAGTTGCTGCATCAACGCGTTGACTTGACCCGTCAGCTCCGTCACTTTCTGCGTCAAGGAATCCATAGTACAATTCTTAATCGGGGACTTTAGATAGCTTTTATTTTTCGTTTATTAGATTCAAGATTTTACAAGTTTTTTTTATATATATCTTTGTACTTTTAATTTTGTTCAGTACTTGGGGTTTACCAAGCATATTTCGGATTTTAAAGTTTATAGCAAAGGATTTCTGTTTTCACTAAGTTGTGGTTTACAAAATTTTAAAATTGTGGTATTACAATTCTATGATAATCTTACAAATATCAATAATTTTTAAATAAATTTTGAAACTTTTTCGTCAATGTTCTACTAAAAAATATGACTTACAGAATAATTATTTTCATCCTGCACGAGTAGCTATAAAGTTTTCCTCTGGGTTCTTGATTGGGTTTCGACTGAAAAGAGAATCGTTAAAGTCATTCTTGTTAAAATAAATATTAAATTATTTTCAACATTAAAAGTTTCAAAAATTTCATTACATATTTGGCAACCGATCAGAGAAGGACCACATTATCCGTTTTAGTCGTTCGCGTTTATACTTGCGATCGACCTACTAAGGCAAGGTTGACTTCACTCAGACCCCAGATTCTTTTGCGATCTCTACCTTTTCTCATGGGTAAGGAAGAATTTCACGATTATGTGAAGAAGGCGCTGTGTTCTCATGGGTACAGCGACATATCACCACTTGGGAGTATCACACATGAAATATCACTAATCTTGGAGTACTCCAATACACCAATACACCAATATTTTGCCGTACAGTGACAGTGGTGTTAAGGATCTAGCAGTCTGGAGGTTAATAGTTTTATATTCGAGTTCAAAATAAAATAAAAAAAACAAATTTTTATTTTTATTCACCCGCTTTTATTTGAATCTATCTATCTATATCAATTTTAATGTTGACGTTGCAATTTTCATCGGTAATCGGTGTGTATTGATAAATATGTATTGGTAAACAATTCTTAAGAATTCGAGCTTTATAGTTGTAGTATGTGAAGAGATCCTGCAGATATTTGGCAGCATCAGCCAGGGTGTCGTTGTTATTTTTGATTGGTGGACATGTTCTGGAGCCAGTTGTGCTCTGCGCTACCAGAGCAATGCTTACGCATATGATCAGTCCAAAACGCAGATTTGAATTCATCATTTCGGCTGAAATATTACACAATGAAGTTTATATAAATAAAATTTATCGAAATAGTTTAAGTTATGTTGAGTCGTTTAGGGGGCATTTCATGTGAAGCGGACAACGAAAAAAAAGTGAGGTTCTGAAATTCGTTCATAATGGGCACATTTGTATTTCTAAGCTTCATTTAATCTGGAAAAAATAATATCAATATTTTTGAGGTGCTCGTTTTCGTCCGCGCCATATACTACGATATCGTCGATGTAGACATAGCATATTTTCCCGATGTACTCTTTTAGGACGTCATCGATCATCCGCTGGAAGATCGCTGGTGCATTCTTAATGCCGAATGGTAATCGAAGGAACTCGTATTTGCCGTTCATCGTGGAAATGCCGTTTTGGGTACATCTGTCGTTTTCATGGGTATCTGGTGGAATCCAGAAGTCAAGTCGAGCGTCGTAAAATATTTTGCGTGACTGAGGCTGGTAAGAGTGGAGTTTATGTCAGGAATTGGATAAGTATCAGCAACTGTGACAGCATTCCCCGTTCGGTTTACGTTTCTTCGGCACTATCCAAACAGGAGAGTTTTACGGACTTCTCGAGGGCTGAATAATTCCTTCATCTAATAACTCCTGTACTTGCCTTTCTACTTCTGACCTCATACAAGCGGGGTACGGATAACTTTTTGTATAGATAGCTTCATCGGTTTTGGTTTTAATTTCTGCTCTGACTATCGTACGCACAGCCCCACTGCTATTAATCGAACTGAAAAGTGATTTGTAATTTTCAATTATCGCGTTAAGCCTTCCTTTTGCATATTCAGACAAGCCCTCGTCTAGGATTAGATTCACCTGCTTGGAAAACTTCTCTAATAGGGGAATTTTTATGTTTGGGGCCAATGTTAACAGATTGTTTTTTTCTATCGATAGCTGCTTCCAACTCCTTCAACGTGTCGTCTCCTATAATTCCGTCAAAGGACTTGAGTTTAGGCAAAACATAAAAAGTAACTAGAATGCCATTCCCTACTCTCTGAAAAAACCTGTACCTTTAACTTCCTCAGATATTATGATTTTCCCTCCAGCGGAATGAAAAAGAAATGGGTTAGGGAGTTTGGAGCAGTTTAGAGCTATTGATTTACTTATAAAATTTTTGTTGGCGCCGGTGTCTACAAGAAATTTTGGCACCGAGCCTTCGCGAGTCTTATATTCTAAGTAAGGAACGCTGGACAGGACCCATTCATAAAATTTACTTCATCTTCAATATTTTCCGCAGCGAGTTGGTCATACGCTACCTCTTCACTTGAAGCATTTTTTTCTTTAGCCTCGACATCCTCATCTAGTGTCCTCACATTGGATAAACGCTATTGCTTCCGCTGCTGATAATTATCGGAGTTAAACCTTCTTTTAAAGGGATTACCAGGTTGTTGATGACTATTAGATTGACTGAACCTACGTGTCTGAGTAGTTGGGTCTACTTCCATTTTCTCAATAGGGTTAGGGGCGTTAGGCCGGAACGAGTTCTGTTGCTTAAATCCAAAATGGCTTCGAGGCCTGCCATTAAATCTATTATTATTTCCTCCTGAGGCAGCACTAGCAAACCTACCCTGTGGCTGTGCAGCGAGTTGTTCTCTTCGTACTAACTGATTCAACGGAACCGTAACAGTGTTTCGGCCTCCGGTAAAGTGAATCGGACGACTTCGGAAATTTAGATTTTGGATGTCCAAACATGCCATGTAGGCCTCTGGTAGCGTTCTTGGCTTTTGAACTATTAACGTCTGAGATAATTCCCCATCTAAACCTCTTATTAACACGTCTAGAGCCCTATTTCGATACGTTTCGACTAACGCGTCTATCGTCTCCTGAGAATAATCCTCGGTCTTGAGTTTGTTTATGATCAGAGAGAACTGGTTATTCACATTCGCATAGAATGCATCCAGTTTCGCTCCGTCCTGGTTCAGTTGACCTAACTGGTGTTCTAGGGTCCTAAAGTCTCTTTTTTCAGCATAGTGTAGGGAGAGACACCTCTTAATTGCCGGCCAATCATTATCAAAAATATTGTAAGATATAAGAGCAGTGTCTGCACTACCCCTAATCTTACCCCTAATACTCTTAAGTATCGCTCTATATTTTGGCTTAAATCTAACTATTTCGTAATCCTTAAGGATTCCTTCTACCGTATGAATCCATGACACGTACTGTGCCGGATTTCCCTCAAATAGTTGTAACTCCTTGACCGAATCAGGGAGTCTTCCGATTTCGCGAAGGTCCTCTTCGAAAAGGACCGATCCGAAATTGGTACTCTGGGTGTTTCGAGTTCCCGCAGATGTGTTTCTGCAGTTTTTAGTTGCTGCATCAACGCGTTGACTTGACCCGTCAGCTCCGTCACTTTCTGCGTCAAGGAATCCATAGTACAATTCTTAATCGGGGACTTTAGATAGCTTTTATTTTTCGTTTATTAGATTCAAGATTTTACAAGTTTTTTTTATATATTTCTTTGTACTTTTAATTTTGTTCAGTACTTGGGGTTTACCAAGCATATTTCGGATTTTAAAGTTTATAGCAAAGGATTTCTGTTTTCACTAAGTTGTGGTTTACAAAATTTTAAAATTGTGGTATTACAATTCTATGATAATCTTACAAATATCAATAATTTTTAAATAAATTTTGAAACTTTTTCGTCAATGTTCTACTAAAAAATATGACTTACAGAATAATTATTTTCATCCTGCACGAGTAGCTATAAAGTTTTCCTCTGGGTTCTTGATTGGGTTTCGACTGAAAAGAGAATCGTTAAAGTCATTCTTGTTAAAATAAATATTAAATTATTTTCAACATTAAAAGTTTCAAAAATTTCATTACATATTTGGCAACCGATCAGAGAAGGACCACATTATCCGTTTTAGTCGTTCGCGTTTATACTTGCGATCGACCTACTAAGGCAAGGTTGACTTCACTCAGACCCCAGATTCTTTTGCGATCTCTACCTTTTCTCATGGGTAAGGAAGAATTTCACGATTATGTGAAGAAGGCGCTGTGTTCTCATGGGTACAGCGACATATCACCACTTGGGAGTATCACACATGAAATATCACTAATCTTGGAGTACTCCAATACACCAATACACCAATATTTTGCCGTACAGTGACAGTGGTGTTAAGGATCTAGCAGTCTGGAGGTTAATAGTTTTATATTCGAGTTCAAAATAAAATAAAAAAAACAAATTTTTATTTTTATTCACCCGCTTTTATTTGAATCTATCTATCTATATCAATTTTAATGTTGACGTTGCAATTTTCATCGGTAATCGGTGTGTATTGATAAATATGTATTGGTAAACAATTCTTAAGAATTCGAGCTTTATAGTTGTAGTATGTGAAGAGATCCTGCAGATATTTGGCAGCATCAGCCAGGGTGTCGTTGTTATTTTTGATTGGTGGACATGTTCTGGAGCCAGTTGTGCTCTGCGCTACCAGAGCAATGCTTACGCATATGATCAGTCCAAAACGCAGATTTGAATTCATCATTTCGGCTGAAATATTACACAATGAAGTTTATATAAATAAAATTTATCGAAATAGTTTAAGTTATGTTGAGTCGTTTAGGGGGCATTTCATGTGAAGCGGACAACGAAAAAAAAGTGAGGTTCTGAAATTCGTTCATAATGGGCACATTTGTATTTCTAAGCTTCATTTAATCTGGAAAAAATAATATCAATATTTTTGAGGTGCTCGTTTTCGTCCGCGCCATATACTACGATATCGTCGATGTAGACATAGCATATTTTCCCGATGTACTCTTTTAGGACGTCATCGATCATCCGCTGGAAGATCGCTGGTGCATTCTTAATGCCGAATGGTAATCGAAGGAACTCGTATTTGCCGTTCATCGTGGAAAATGCCGTTTTGGGTACATCTGTCGTTTTCATGGGTATCTGGTGGAATCCAGAAGTCAAGTCGAGCGTCGTAAAATATTTTGCGTGACTGAGGCTGGTAAGAGTGGAGTTTATGTCAGGAATTGGATAAGTATCAGCAACTGTGACAGCATTCAAACGCTTGAAATCTATCACCATGCGGTACTGCCTTTCCCCGTTCGGTTTCCGTTTCTTCGGCACTATCCAAACAGGAGAGTTTTACGGACTTCTCGAGGGCTGAATAATTCCTTCATCTAATAACTCCTGTACTTGCCTTTCTACTTCTGACCTCATACAAGCGGGGTACGGATAATTTTTGTATAGATAGCTTCATCGGTTTTGGTTTTAATTTCTGCTCTGACTATCGTACGCACAGCCCCACTGCTATTAATCGAACTGAAAAGTGATTTGTAATTTTCAATTATCGCGTTAAGCCTTCCTTTTGCATATTCAGACAAGCCCTCGTCTAGGATTAGATTCACCTGCTTGGAAAACTTCTCTAATAGGGGAATTTTTATGTTTGGGGCCAATGTTAACAGATTGTTTTTTTCTATCGATAGCTGCTTCCAACTCCTTCAACGTGTCGTCTCCTATAATTCCGTCAAAGGACTTGAGTTTAGGCAAAACATAAAAAGTAACTAGAATGCCATTCCCTACTCTCTGAAAAAAATGTACCTTTAACTTCCTCAGATATTATGAATTTCCCTCCAGCGGAATGAAAAAGAAATGGCTTAGGGAGTTTGGAGCAGTTTAGAGCTATTGATTTACTTATAAAATTTTTGTTGGCGCCGGTGTCTACAAGAAATTTTGGCACCGAGCCTTCGCGAGTCTTATATTCTAAGTAAGGAACGCTGGACAGGACCCATTCATAAAATTTACTTCATCTTCAATATTTTCCGCAGCGAGTTGGTCATACGCTACCTCTTCACTTGAAGCATTATTTTCTTTAGCCTCGACATCCTCATCTAGTGTCCTCACATTGGATAAACGCTATTGCTTCCGCTGCTGATAATTATCGGAGTTAAACCTTCTTTTAAAGGGATTACCAGGTTGTTGATGACTATTAGATTGACTGAACCTACGTGTCTGAGTAGTTGGGTCTACTTCCATTTTCTCAATAGGGTTAGGGGCGTTAGGCCGGAACGAGTTCTGTTGCTTAAATCCAAAATGGCTTCGAGGCCTGCCATTAAATCTATTATTATTTCCTCCTGAGGCAGCACTAGCAAACCTACCCTGTGGCTGTGCAGCGAGTTGTTCTCTTCGTACTAACTGATTCAACGGAACCGTAACAGTGTTTCGGCCTCCGGTAAAGTGAATCGGACGACTTCGGAAATTTAGATTTTGGATGTCCAAACATGCCATGTAGGCCTCTGGTAGCGTTCTTGGCTTTTGAACTATTAACGTCTGAGATAATTCCCCATCTAAACCTCTTATTAACACGTCTAGAGCCCTATTTCGATACGTTTCGACTAACGCGTCTATCGTCTCCTGAGAATAATCCTCGGTCTTGAGTTTGTTTATGATCAGAGAGAACTGGTTATTCACATTCGCATAGAATGCATCCAGTTTCGCTCCGTCCTGGTTCAGTTGACCTAACTGGTGTTCTAGGGTCCTAAAGTCTCTTTTTTCAGCATAGTGTAGGGAGAGACACCTCTTAATTGCCGGCCAATCATTATCAAAAATATTGTAAGATATAAGAGCAGTGTCTGCACTACCCCTAATCTTACCCCTAATACTCTTAAGTATCGCTCTATATTTTGGCTTAAATCTAACTATTTCGTAATCCTTAAGGATTCCTTCTACCGTATGAATCCATGACACGTACTGTGCCGGATTTCCCTCAAATAGTTGTAACTCCTTGACCGAATCAGGGAGTCTTCCGATTTCGCGAAGGTCCTCTTCGAAAAGGACCGATCCGAAATTGGTACTCTGGGTGTTTCGAGTTCCCGCAGATGTGTTTCTGCAGTTTTTAGTTGCTGCATCAACGCGTTGACTTGACCCGTCAGCTCCGTCACTTTCTGCGTCAAGGAATCCATAGTACAATTCTTAATCGGGGACTTTAGATAGCTTTTATTTTTCGTTTATTAGATTCAAGATTTTACAAGTTTTTTTTATATATATCTTTGTACTTTTAATTTTGTTCAGTACTTGGGGTTTACCAAGCATATTTCGGATTTTAAAGTTTATAGCAAAGGATTTCTGTTTTCACTAAGTTGTGGTTTACAAAATTTTAAAATTGTGGTATTACAATTCTATGATAATCTTACAAATATCAATAATTTTTAAATAAATTTTGAAACTTTTTCGTCAATGTTCTACTAAAAAATATGACTTACAGAATAATTATTTTCATCCTGCACGAGTAGCTATAAAGTTTTCCTCTGGGTTCTTGATTGGGT
Organism: Pherbina coryleti; assembly: GCA_943735915.1. NCBI lineage: Eukaryota > Metazoa > Arthropoda > Insecta > Diptera > Sciomyzidae > Pherbina > Pherbina coryleti. The sequence goes on along the minus strand of OX030952.1, from coordinate 38,808,093 downwards.
TTCGACTGAAAAGAGAATCGTTAAAGTCATTCTTGTTAAAATAAATATTAAATTATTTTCAACATTAAAAGTTTCAAAAATTTCATTACATATTTGGCAACCGATCAGAGAAGGACCACATTATCCGTTTTAGTCGTTCGCGTTTATACTTGCGATCGACCTACTAAGGCAAGGTTGACTTCACTCAGACCCCAGATTCTTTTGCGATCTCTACCTTTTCTCATGGGTAAGGAAGAATTTCACGATTATGTGAAGAAGGCGCTGTGTTCTCATGGGTACAGCGACATATCACCACTTGGGAGTATCACACATGAAATATCACTAATCTTGGAGTACTCCAATACACCAATACACCAATATTTTGCCGTACAGTGACAGTGGTGTTAAGGATCTAGCAGTCTGGAGGTTAATAGTTTTATATTCGAGTTCAAAATAAAATAAAAAAAACAAATTTTTATTTTTATTCACCCGCTTTTATTTGAATCTATCTATCTATATCAATTTTAATGTTGACGTTGCAATTTTCATCGGTAATCGGTGTGTATTGATAAATATGTATTGGTAAACAATTCTTAAGAATTCGAGCTTTATAGTTGTAGTATGTGAAGAGATCCTGCAGATATTTGGCAGCATCAGCCAGGGTGTCGTTGTTATTTTTGATTGGTGGACATGTTCTGGAGCCAGTTGTGCTCTGCGCTACCAGAGCAATGCTTACGCATATGATCAGTCCAAAACGCAGATTTGAATTCATCATTTCGGCTGAAATATTACACAATGAAGTTTATATAAATAAAATTTATCGAAATAGTTTAAGTTATGTTGAGTCGTTTAGGGGGCATTTCATGTGAAGCGGACAACGAAAAAAAAGTGAGGTTCTGAAATTCGTTCATAATGGGCACATTTGTATTTCTAAGCTTCATTTAATCTGGAAAAAATAATATCAATATTTTTGAGGTGCTCGTTTTCGTCCGCGCCATATACTACGATATCGTCGATGTAGACATAGCATATTTTCCCGATGTACTCTTTTAGGACGTCATCGATCATCCGCTGGAAGATCGCTGGTGCATTCTTAATGCCGAATGGTAATCGAAGGAACTCGTATTTGCCGTTCATCGTGGAAAATGCCGTTTTGGGTACATCTGTCGTTTTCATGGGTATCTGGTGGAATCCAGAAGTCAAGTCGAGCGTCGTAAAATATTTTGCGTGACTGAGGCTGGTAAGAGTGGAGTTTATGTCAGGAATTGGATAAGTATCAGCAACTGTGACAGCATTCAAACGCTTGAAATCTATCACCATGCGGTACTGCCTTTCCCCGTTCGGTTTCCGTTTCTTCGGCACTATCCAAACAGGAGAGTTTTACGGACTTCTCGAGGGCTGAATAATTCCTTCATCTAATAACTCCTGTACTTGCCTTTCTTCTTCTGACCTCATACAAGCGGGGTACGGATAATTTTTGTATAGATAGCTTCATCGGTTTTGGTTTTAATTTCTGCTCTGACTATCGTACGCACAGCCCCACTGCTATTAATCGAACTGAAAAGTGATTTGTAATTTTCAATTATCGCGTTAAGCCTTCCTTTTGCATATTCAGACAAGCCCTCGTCTAGGATTAGATTCACCTGCTTGGAAAACTTCTCTAATAGGGGAATTTTTATGTTTGGGGCCAATGTTAACAGATTGTTTTTTTCTATCGATAGCTGCTTCCAACTCCTTCAACGTGTCGTCTCCTATAATTCCGTCAAAGGACTTGAGTTTAGGCAAAACATAAAAAGTAACTAGAATGCCATTCCCTACTCTCTGAAAAAAATGTACCTTTAACTTCCTCAGATATTATGATTTTCCCTCCAGCGGAATGAAAAAGAAATGGCTTAGGGAGTTTGGAGCAGTTTAGAGCTATTGATTTACTTATAAAATTTTTGTTGGCGCCGGTGTCTACAAGAAATTTTGGCACCGAGCCTTCGCGAGTCTTATATTCTAAGTAAGGAACGCTGGACAGGACCCATTCATAAAATTTACTTCATCTTCAATATTTTCCGCAGCGAGTTGGTCATACGCTACCTCTTCACTTGAAGCATTATTTTCTTTAGCCTCGACATCCTCATCTAGTGTCCTCACATTGGATAAACGCTATTGCTTCCGCTGCTGATAATTATCGGAGTTAAACCTTCTTTTAAAGGGATTACCAGGTTGTTGATGACTATTAGATTGACTGAACCTACGTGTCTGAGTAGTTGGGTCTACTTCCATTTTCTCAATAGGGTTAGGGGCGTTAGGCCGGAACGAGTTCTGTTGCTTAAATCCAAAATGGCTTCGAGGCCTGCCATTAAATCTATTATTATTTCCTCCTGAGGCAGCACTAGCAAACCTACCCTGTGGCTGTGCAGCGAGTTGTTCTCTTCGTACTAACTGATTCAACGGAACCGTAACAGTGTTTCGGCCTCCGGTAAAGTGAATCGGACGACTTCGGAAATTTAGATTTTGGATGTCCAAACATGCCATGTAGGCCTCTGGTAGCGTTCTTGGCTTTTGAACTATTAACGTCTGAGATAATTCCCCATCTAAACCTCTTATTAACACGTCTAGAGCCCTATTTCGATACGTTTCGACTAACGCGTCTATCGTCTCCTGAGAATAATCCTCGGTCTTGAGTTTGTTTATGATCAGAGAGAACTGGTTATTCACATTCGCATAGAATGCATCCAGTTTCGCTCCGTCCTGGTTCAGTTGACCTAACTGGTGTTCTAGGGTCCTAAAGTCTCTTTTTTCAGCATAGTGTAGGGAGAGACACCTCTTAATTGCCGGCCAATCATTATCAAAAATATTGTAAGATATAAGAGCAGTGTCTGCACTACCCCTAATCTTACCCCTAATACTCTTAAGTATCGCTCTATATTTTGGCTTAAATCTAACTATTTCGTAATCCTTAAGGATTCCTTCTACCGTATGAATCCATGACACGTACTGTGCCGGATTTCCCTCAAATAGTTGTAACTCCTTGACCGAATCAGGGAGTCTTCCGATTTCGCGAAGGTCCTCTTCGAAAAGGACCGATCCGAAATTGGTACTCTGGGTGTTTCGAGTTCCCGCAGATGTGTTTCTGCAGTTTTTAGTTGCTGCATCAACGCGTTGACTTGACCCGTCAGCTCCGTCACTTTCTGCGTCAAGGAATCCATAGTACAATTCTTAATCGGGGACTTTAGATAGCTTTTATTTTTCGTTTATTAGATTCAAGATTTTACAAGTTTTTTTTATATATTTCTTTGTACTTTTAATTTTGTTCAGTACTTGGGGTTTACCAAGCATATTTCGGATTTTAAAGTTTAGAGCAAAGGATTTCTGTTTTCACTAAGTTGTGGTTTACAAAATTTTAAAATTGTGGTATTACAATTCTATGATAATCTTACAAATATCAATAATTTTTAAATAAATTTTGAAACTTTTTCGTCAATGTTCTACTAAAAAATATGACTTACAGAATAATTATTTTCATCCTGCACGAGTAGCTATAAAGTTTTCCTCTGGGTTCTTGATTGGGTTTCGACTGAAAAGAGAATCGTTAAAGTCATTCTTGTTAAAATAAATATTAAATTATTTTCAACATTAAAAGTTTCAAAAATTTCATTACATATTTGGCAACCGATCAGAGAAGGACCACATTATCCGTTTTAGTCGTTCGCGTTTATACTTGCGATCGACCTACTAAGGCAAGGTTGACTTCACTCAGACCCCAGATTCTTTTGCGATCTCTACCTTTTCTCATGGGTAAGGAAGAATTTCACGATTATGTGAAGAAGGCGCTGTGTTCTCATGGGTACAGCGACATATCACCACTTGGGAGTATCACACATGAAATATCACTAATCTTGGAGTACTCCAATACACCAATACACCAATATTTTGCCGTACAGTGACAGTGGTGTTAAGGATCTAGCAGTCTGGAGGTTAATAGTTTTATATTCGAGTTCAAAATAAAATAAAAAAAACAAATTTTTATTTTTATTCACCCGCTTTTATTTGAATCTATCTATCTATATAAATTTTAATGTTGACGTTGCAATTTTCATCGGTAATCGGTGTGTATTGGTAAATATGTATTGGTAAACAATTCTTAAGAATTCGAGCTTTATAGTTGTAGTATGTGAAGAGATCCTGCAGATATTTGGCAGCATCAGCCAGGGTGTCGTTGTTATTTTTGATTGGTGGACATGTTCTGGAGCCAGTTGTGCTCTGCGCTACCAGAGCAATGCTTACGCATATGATCAGTCCAAAACGCAGATTTGAATTCATCATTTCGGCTGAAATATTACACAATGAAGTTTATATAAATAAAATTTATCGAAATAGTTTAAGTTATGTTGAGTCGTTTAGGGGGCATTTCATGTGAAGCGGACAACGAAAAAAAAGTGAGGTTCTGAAATTCGTTCATAATGGGCACATTTGTATTTCTAAGCTTCATTTAATCTGGAAAAAATAATATCAATATTTTTGAGGTGCTCGTTTTCGTCCGCGCCATATACTACGATATCGTCGATGTAGACATAGCATATTTTCCCGATGTACTCTTTTAGGACGTCATCGATCATCCGCTGGAAGATCGCTGGTGCATTCTTAATGCCGAATGGTAATCGAAGGAACTCGTATTTGCCGTTCATCGTGGAAAATGCCGTTTTGGGTACATCTGTCGTTTTCATGGGTATCTGGTGGAATCCAGAAGTCAAGTCGAGCGTCGTAAAATATTTTGCGTGACTGAGGCTGGTAAGAGTGGAGTTTATGTCAGGAATTGGATAAGTATCAGCAACTGTGACAGCATTCAAACGCTTGAAATCTATCACCATGCGGTACTGCCTTTCCCCGTTCGGTTTCCGTTTCTTCGGCACTATCCAAACAGGAGAGTTTTACGGACTTCTCGAGGGCTGAATAATTCCTTCATCTAATAACTCCTGTACTTGCCTTTCTACTTCTGACCTCATACAAGCGGGGTACGGATAATTTTTGTATAGATAGCTTCATCGGTTTTGGTTTTAATTTCTGCTCTGACTATCGTACGCACAGCCCCACTGCTATTAATCGAACTGAAAAGTGATTTGTAATTTTCAATTATCGCGTTAAGCCTTCCTTTTGCATATTCAGACAAGCCCTCGTCTAGGATTAGATTCACCTGCTTGGAAAACTTCTCTAATAGGGGAATTTTTATGTTTGGGGCCAATGTTAACAGATTGTTTTTTTCTATCGATAGCTGCTTCCAACTCCTTCAACGTGTCGTCTCCTATAATTCCGTCAAAGGACTTGAGTTTAGGCAAAACATAAAAAGTAACTAGAATGCCATTCCCTACTCTCTGAAAAAAATGTACCTTTAACTTCCTCAGATATTATGATTTTCCCTCCAGCGGAATGAAAAAGAAATGGCTTAGGGAGTTTGGAGCAGTTTAGAGCTATTGATTTACTTATAAAATTTTTGTTGGCGCCGGTGTCTACAAGAAATTTTGGCACCGAGCCTTCGCGAGTCTTATATTCTAAGTAAGGAACGCTGGACAGGACCCATTCATAAAATTTACTTCATCTTCAATATTTTCCGCAGCGAGTTGGTCATACGCTACCTCTTCACTTGAAGCATTATTTTCTTTAGCCTCGACATCCTCATCTAGTGTCCTCACATTGGATAAACGCTATTGCTTCCGCTGCTGATAATTATCGGAGTTAAACCTTCTTTTAAAGGGATTACCAGGTTGTTGATGACTATTAGATTGACTGAACCTACGTGTCTGAGTAGTTGGGTCTACTTCCATTTTCTCAATAGGGTTAGGGGCGTTAGGCCGGAACGAGTTCTGTTGCTTAAATCCAAAATGGCTTCGAGGCCTGCCATTAAATCTATTATTATTTCCTCCTGAGGCAGCACTAGCAAACCTACCCTGTGGCTGTGCAGCGAGTTGTTCTCTTCGTACTAACTGATTCAACGGAACCGTAACAGTGTTTCGGCCTCCGGTAAAGTGAATCGGACGACTTCGGAAATTTAGATTTTGGATGTCCAAACATGCCATGTAGGCCTCTGGTAGCGTTCTTGGCTTTTGAACTATTAACGTCTGAGATAATTCCCCATCTAAACCTCTTATTAACACGTCTAGAGCCCTATTTCGATACGTTTCGACTAACGCGTCTATCGTCTCCTGAGAATAATCCTCGGTCTTGAGTTTGTTTATGATCAGAGAGAACTGGTTATTCACATTCGCATAGAATGCATCCAGTTTCGCTCCGTCCTGGTTCAGTTGACCTAACTGGTGTTCTAGGGTCCTAAAGTCTCTTTTTTCAGCATAGTGTAGGGAGAGACACCTCTTAATTGCCGGCCAATCATTATCAAAAATATTGTAAGATATAAGAGCAGTGTCTGCACTACCCCTAATCTTACCCCTAATACTCTTAAGTATCGCTCTATATTTTGGCTTAAATCTAACTATTTCGTAATCCTTAAGGATTCCTTCTACCGTATGAATCCATGACACGTACTGTGCCGGATTTCCCTCAAATAGTTGTAACTCCTTGACCGAATCAGGGAGTCTTCCGATTTCGCGAAGGTCCTCTTCGAAAAGGACCGATCCGAAATTGGTACTCTGGGTGTTTCGAGTTCCCGCAGATGTGTTTCTGCAGTTTTTAGTTGCTGCATCAACGCGTTGACTTGACCCGTCAGCTCCGTCACTTTCTGCGTCAAGGAATCCATAGTACAATTCTTAATCGGGGACTTTAGATAGCTTTTATTTTTCGTTTATTAGATTCAAGATTTTACAAGTTTTTTTTATATATTTCTTTGTACTTTTAATTTTGTTCAGTACTTGGGGTTTACCAAGCATATTTCGGATTTTAAAGTTTAGAGCAAAGGATTTCTGTTTTCACTAAGTTGTGGTTTACAAAATTTTAAAATTGTGGTATTACAATTCTATGATAATCTTACAAATATCAATAATTTTTAAATAAATTTTGAAACTTTTTCGTCAATGTTCTACTAAAAAATATGACTTACAGAATAATTATTTTCATCCTGCACGAGTAGCTATAAAGTTTTCCTCTGGGTTCTTGATTGGGTTTCGACTGAAAAGAGAATCGTTAAAGTCATTCTTGTTAAAATAAATATTAAATTATTTTCAACATTAAAAGTTTCAAAAATTTCATTACATATTTGGCAACCGATCAGAGAAGGACCACATTATCCGTTTTAGTCGTTCGCGTTTATACTTGCGATCGACCTACTAAGGCAAGGTTGACTTCACTCAGACCCCAGATTCTTTTGCGATCTCTACCTTTTCTCATGGGTAAGGAAGAATTTCACGATTATGTGAAGAAGGCGCTGTGTTCTCATGGGTACAGCGACATATCACCACTTGGGAGTATCACACATGAAATATCACTAATCTTGGAGTACTCCAATACACCAATACACCAATATTTTGCCGTACAGTGACAGTGGTGTTAAGGATCTAGCAGTCTGGAGGTTAATAGTTTTATATTCGAGTTCAAAATAAAATAAAAAAAACAAATTTTTATTTTTATTCACCCGCTTTTATTTGAATCTATCTATCTATATAAATTTTAATGTTGACGTTGCAATTTTCATCGGTAATCGGTGTGTATTGGTAAATATGTATTGGTAAACAATTCTTAAGAATTCGAGCTTTATAGTTGTAGTATGTGAAGAGATCCTGCAGATATTTGGCAGCATCAGCCAGGGTGTCGTTGTTATTTTTGATTGGTGGACATGTTCTGGAGCCAGTTGTGCTCTGCGCTACCAGAGCAATGCTTACGCATATGATCAGTCCAAAACGCAGATTTGAATTCATCATTTCGGCTGAAATATTACACAATGAAGTTTATATAAATAAAATTTATCGAAATAGTTTAAGTTATGTTGAGTCGTTTAGGGGGCATTTCATGTGAAGCGGACAACGAAAAAAAAGTGAGGTTCTGAAATTCGTTCATAATGGGCACATTTGTATTTCTAAGCTTCATTTAATCTGGAAAAAATAATATCAATATTTTTGAGGTGCTCGTTTTCGTCCGCGCCATATACTACGATATCGTCGATGTAGACATAGCATATTTTCCCGATGTACTCTTTTAGGACGTCATCGATCATCCGCTGGAAGATCGCTGGTGCATTCTTAATGCCGAATGGTAATCGAAGGAACTCGTATTTGCCGTTCATCGTGGAAAATGCCGTTTTGGGTACATCTGTCGTTTTCATGGGTATCTGGTGGAATCCAGAAGTCAAGTCGAGCGTCGTAAAATATTTTGCGTGACTGAGGCTGGTAAGAGTGGAGTTTATGTCAGGAATTGGATAAGTATCAGCAACTGTGACAGCATTCAAACGCTTGAAATCTATCACCATGCGGTACTGCCTTTCCCCGTTCGGTTTCCGTTTCTTCGGCACTATCCAAACAGGAGAGTTTTACGGACTTCTCGAGGGCTGAATAATTCCTTCATCTAATAACTCCTGTACTTGCCTTTCTACTTCTGACCTCATACAAGCGGGGTACGGATAATTTTTGTATAGATAGCTTCATCGGTTTTGGTTTTAATTTCTGCTCTGACTATCGTACGCACAGCCCCACTGCTATTAATCGAACTGAAAAGTGATTTGTAATTTTCAATTATCGCGTTAAGCCTTCCTTTTGCATATTCAGACAAGCCCTCGTCTAGGATTAGATTCACCTGCTTGGAAAACTTCTCTTATAGGGGAATTTTTATGTTTGGGGCCAATGTTAACAGATTGTTTTTTTCTATCGATAGCTGCTTCCAACTCCTTCAACGTGTCGTCTCCTATAATTCCGTCAAAGGACTTGAGTTTAGGCAAAACATAAAAAGTAACTAGAATGCCATTCCCTACTCTCTGAAAAAAATGTACCTTTAACTTCCTCAGATATTATGATTTTCCCTCCAGCGGAATGAAAAAGAAATGGCTTAGGGAGTTTGGAGCAGTTTAGAGCTATTGATTTACTTATAAAATTTTTGTTGGCGCCGGTGTCTACAAGAAATTTTGGCACCGAGCCTTCGCGAGTCTTATATTCTAAGTAAGGAACGCTGGACAGGACCCATTCATAAAATTTACTTCATCTTCAATATTTTCCGCAGCGAGTTGGTCATACGCTACCTCTTCACTTGAAGCATTATTTTCTTTAGCCTCGACATCCTCATCTAGTGTCCTCACATTGGATAAACGCTATTGCTTCCGCTGCTGATAATTATTGGAGTTAAACCTTCTTTTAAAGGGATTACCAGGTTGTTGATGACTATTAGATTGACTGAACCTACGTGTCTGAGTAGTTGGGTCTACTTCCATTTTCTCAATAGGGTTAGGGGCGTTAGGCCGGAACGAGTTCTGTTGCTTAAATCCAAAATGGCTTCGAGGCCTGCCATTAAATCTATTATTATTTCCTCCTGAGGCAGCACTAGCAAACCTACCCTGTGGCTGTGCAGCGAGTTGTTCTCTTCGTACTAACTGATTCAACGGAACCGTAACAGTGTTTCGGCCTCCGGTAAAGTGAATCGGACGACTTCGGAAATTTAGATTTTGGATGTCCAAACATGCCATGTAGGCCTCTGGTAGCGTTCTTGGCTTTTGAACTATTAACGTCTGAGATAATTCCCCATCTAAACCTCTTATTAACACGTCTAGAGCCCTATTTCGATACGTTTCGACTAACGCGTCTATCGTCTCCTGAGAATAATCCTCGGTCTTGAGTTTGTTTATGATCAGAGAGAACTGGTTATTCACATTCGCATAGAATGCATCCAGTTTCGCTCCGTCCTGGTTCAGTTGACCTAACTGGTGTTCTAGGGTCCTAAAGTCTCTTTTTTCAGCATAGTGTAGGGAGAGACACCTCTTAATTGCCGGCCAATCATTATCAAAAATATTGTAAGATATAAGAGCAGTGTCTGCACTACCCCTAATCTTACCCCTAATACTCTTAAGTATCGCTCTATATTTTGGCTTAAATCTAACTATTTCGTAATCCTTAAGGATTCCTTCTACCGTATGAATCCATGACACGTACTGTGCCGGATTTCCCTCAAATAGTTGTAACTCCTTGACCGAATCAGGGAGTCTTCCGATTTCGCGAAGGTCCTCTTCGAAAAGGACCGATCCGAAATTGGTACTCTGGGTGTTTCGAGTTCCCGCAGATGTGTTTCTGCAGTTTTTAGTTGCTGCATCAACGCGTTGACTTGACCCGTCAGCTCCGTCACTTTCTGCGTCAAGGAATCCATAGTACAATTCTTAATCGGGGACTTTAGATAGCTTTTATTTTTCGTTTATTAGATTCAAGATTTTACAAGTTTTTTTTATATATTTCTTTGTACTTTTAATTTTGTTCAGTACTTGGGGTTTACCAAGCATATTTCGGATTTTAAAGTTTATAGCAAAGGATTTCTGTTTTCACTAAGTTGTGGTTTACAAAATTTTAAAATTGTGGTATTACAATTCTATGATAATCTTACAAATATCAATAATTTTTAAATAAATTTTGAAACTTTTTCGTCAATGTTCTACTAAAAAATATGACTTACAGAATAATTATTTTCATCCTGCACGAGTAGCTATAAAGTTTTCCTCTGGGTTCTTGATTGGGTTTCGACTGAAAAGAGAATCGTTAAAGTCATTCTTGTTAAAATAAATATTAAATTATTTTCAACATTAAAAGTTTCAAAAATTTCATTACATATTTGGCAACCGATCAGAGAAGGACCACATTATCCGTTTTAGTCGTTCGCGTTTATACTTGCGATCGACCTACTAAGGCAAGGTTGACTTCACTCAGACCCCAGATTCTTTTGCGATCTCTACCTTTTCTCATGGGTAAGGAAGAATTTCACGATTATGTGAAGAAGGCGCTGTGTTCTCATGGGTACAGCGACATATCACCACTTGGGAGTATCACACATGAAATATCACTAATCTTGGAGTACTCCCTATTGGCACCAATATTTTGCCGTACAGTGACAGTGGTGTTAAGGATCTAGCAGTCTGGAGGTTAATAGTTTTATATTCGAGTTCAAAATAAAATAAAAAAAACAAATTTTTATTTTTATTCACCCGCTTTTATTTGAATCTATCTATCTATATCAATTTTAATGTTGACGTTGCAATTTTCATCGGTAATCGGTGTGTATTGATAAATATGTATTGGTAAACAATTCTTAAGAATTCGAGCTTTATAGTTGTAGTATGCGAAGAGATCCTGCAGATATTTGGCAGCATCAGCCAGGGTGTCGTTGTTATTTTTGATTGGTGGACATGTTCTGGAGCCAGTTGTGCTCTGCGCTACCAGAGCAATGCTTACGCATATGATCAGTCCAAAACGCAGATTTGAATTCATCATTTCGGCTGAAATATTACACAATGAAGTTTATATAAATAAAATTTATCGAAATAGTTTAAGTTATGTTGAGTCGTTTAGGGGGCATTTCATGTGAAGCGGACAACGAAAAAAAAGTGAGGTTCTGAAATTCGTTCATAATGGGCACATTTGTATTTCTAAGCTTCATTTAATCTGGAAAAAATAATATCAATATTTTTGAGGTGCTCGTTTTCGTCCGCGCCATATACTACGATATCGTCGATGTAGACATAGCATATTTTCCCGATGTACTCTTTTAGGACGTCATCGATCATCCGCTGGAAGATCGCTGGTGCATTCTTAATGCCGAATGGTAATCGAAGGAACTCGTATTTGCCGTTCATCGTGGAAAATGCCGTTTTGGGTACATCTGTCGTTTTCATGGGTATCTGGTGGAATCCAGAAGTCAAGTCGAGCGTCGTAAAATATTTTGCGTGACTGAGGCTGGTAAGAGTGGAGTTTATGTCAGGAATTGGATAAGTATCAGCAACTGTGACAGCATTCAAACGCTTGAAATCTATCACCATGCGGTACTGCCTTTCCCCGTTCGGTTTCCGTTTCTTCGGCACTATCCAAACAGGAGAGTTTTACGGACTTCTCGAGGGCTGAATAATTCCTTCATCTAATAACTCCTGTACTTGCCTTTCTACTTCTGACCTCATACAAGCGGGGTACGGATAATTTTTGTATAGATAGCTTCATCGGTTTTGGTTTTAATTTCTGCTCTGACTATCGTACGCACAGCCCCACTGCTATTAATCGAACTGAAAAGTGATTTGTAATTTTCAATTATCGCGTTAAGCCTTCCTTTTGCATATTCAGACAAGCCCTCGTCTAGGATTAGATTCACCTGCTTGGAAAACTTCTCTAATAGGGGAATTTTTATGTTTGGGGCCAATGTTAACAAATTGTTTTTTTCTATCGATAGCTGCTTCCAACTCCTTCAACGTGTCGTCTCCTATAATTCCGTCAAAGGACTTGAGTTTAGGCAAAACATAAAAAGTAACTAGAATGCCATTCCCTACTCTCTGAAAAAAATGTACCTTTAACTTCCTCAGATATTATGAATTTCCCTCCAGCGGAATGAAAAAGAAATGGCTTAGGGAGTTTGGAGCAGTTTAGAGCTATTGATTTACTTATAAAATTTTTGTTGGCGCCGGTGTCTACAAGAAATTTTGGCACCGAGCCTTCGCGAGTCTTATATTCTAAGTAAGGAACGCTGGACAGGACCCATTCATAAAATTTACTTCATCTTCAATATTTTCCGCAGCGAGTTGGTCATACGCTACCTCTTCACTTGAAGCATTATTTTCTTTAGCCTCGACATCCTCATCTAGTGTCCTCACATTGGATAAACGCTATTGCTTCCGCTGCTGATAATTATCGGAGTTAAACCTTCTTTTAAAGGGATTACCAGGTTGTTGATGACTATTAGATTGACTGAACCTACGTGTCTGAGTAGTTGGGTCTACTTCCATTTTCTCAATAGGGTTAGGGGCGTTAGGCCGGAACGAGTTCTGTTGCTTAAATCCAAAATGGCTTCGAGGCCTGCCATTAAATCTATTATTATTTCCTCCTGAGGCAGCACTAGCAAACCTACCCTGTGGCTGTGCAGCGAGTTGTTCTCTTCGTACTAACTGATTCAACGGAACCGTAACAGTGTTTCGGCCTCCGGTAAAGTGAATCGGACGACTTCGGAAATTTAGATTTTGGATGTCCAAACATGCCATGTAGGCCTCTGGTAGCGTTCTTGGCTTTTGAACTATTAACGTCTGAGATAATTCCCCATCTAAACCTCTTATTAACACGTCTAGAGCCCTATTTCGATACGTTTCGACTAACGCGTCTATCGTCTCCTGAGAATAATCCTCGGTCTTGAGTTTGTTTATGATCAGAGAGAACTGGTTATTCACATTCGCATAGAATGCATCCAGTTTCGCTCCGTCCTGGTTCAGTTGACCTAACTGGTGTTCTAGGGTCCTAAAGTCTCTTTTTTCAGCATAGTGTAGGGAGAGACACCTCTTAATTGCCGGCCAATCATTATCAAAAATATTGTAAGATATAAGAGCAGTGTCTGCACTACCCCTAATCTTACCCCTAATACTCTTAAGTATCGCTCTATATTTTGGCTTAAATCTAACTATTTCGTAATCCTTAAGGATTCCTTCTACCGTATGAATCCATGACACGTACTGTGCCGGATTTCCCTCAAATAGTTGTAACTCCTTGACCGAATCAGGGAGTCTTCCGATTTCGCGAAGGTCCTCTTCGAAAAGGACCGATCCGAAATTGGTACTCTGGGTGTTTCGAGTTCCCGCAGATGTGTTTCTGCAGTTTTTAGTTGCTGCATCAACGCGTTGACTTGACCCGTCAGCTCCGTCACTTTCTGCGTCAAGGAATCCATAGTACAATTCTTAATCGGGGACTTTAGATAGCTTTTATTTTTCGTTTATTAGATTCAAGATTTTACAAGTTTTTTTTATATATTTCTTTGTACTTTTAATTTTGTTCAGTACTTGGGGTTTACCAAGCATATTTCGGATTTTAAAGTTTATAGCAAAGGATTTCTGTTTTCACTAAGTTGTGGTTTACAAAATTTTAAAATTGTGGTATTACAATTCTATGATAATCTTACAAATATCAATAATTTTTAAATAAATTTTGAAACTTTTTCGTCAATGTTCTACTAAAAAATATGACTTACAGAATAATTATTTTCATCCTGCACGAGTAGCTATAAAGTTTTCCTCTGGGTTCTTGATTGGGTTTCGACTGAAAAGAGAATCGTTAAAGTCATTCTTGTTAAAATAAATATTAAATTATTTTCAACATTAAAAGTTTCAAAAATTTCATTACATATTTGGCAACCGATCAGAGAAGGACCACATTATCCGTTTTAGTCGTTCGCGTTTATACTTGCGATCGACCTACTAAGGCAAGGTTGACTTCACTCAGACCCCAGATTCTTTTGCGATCTTTACCTTTTCTCATGGGTAAGGAAGAATTTCACGATTATGTGAAGAAGGCGCTGTGTTCTCATGGGTACAGCGACATATCACCACTTGGGAGTATCACACATGAAATATCACTAATCTTGGAGTACTCCAATACACCAATACACCAATATTTTGCCGTACAGTGACAGTGGTGTTAAGGATCTAGCAGTCTGGAGGTTAATAGTTTTATATTCGAGTTCAAAATAAAATAAAAAAAACAAATTTTTATTTTTATTCACCCGCTTTTATTTGAATCTATCTATCTATATCAATTTTAATGTTGACGTTGCAATTTTCATCGGTAATCGGTGTGTATTGATAAATATGTATTGGTAAACAATTCTTAAGAATTCGAGCTTTATAGTTGTAGTATGCGAAGAGATCCTGCAGATATTTGGCAGCATCAGCCAGGGTGTCGTTGTTATTTTTGATTGGTGGACATGTTCTGGAGCCAGTTGTGCTCTGCGCTACCAGAGCAATGCTTACGCATATGATCAGTCCAAAACGCAGATTTGAATTCATCATTTCGGCTGAAATATTACACAATGAAGTTTATATAAATAAAATTTATCGAAATAGTTTAAGTTATGTTGAGTCGTTTAGGGGGCATTTCATGTGAAGCGGACAACGAAAAAAAGTGAGGTTCTGAAATTCGTTCATAATGGGCACATTTGTATTTCTAAGGGATATGAACGTGTTCACATAAATTTTTTTTTATTTGAGGTTTAGCTGTTATGATATGGGATTCCATAGAATTCACCTGACTGACGGAAGGGTGTTTTGAAATTTTATTTTCATAATGAAGGTAATTATTACAAAATAAAGAATGTTATAATTCTTTGGAATTATTTATTGAATTTGGATTATTGCATTTTTGTTTCACCTGAATTTTGTCTGTGAGAACGGAAATGCAAATATGGTTATTTTTTAATATATTCATTTTTGTCAAATTGTACTTAAGTTTGTGAGAACGGAAATGCAAAAGTTTTCGAGTATTAAGAGTGTATATAGAAATATGCGTATATTTATATTATGTGTAAAGGGTTGGTTATAACACACCCACCGTTAGATTGAGGCTCCGACGAAATTTGCAAGGTTGAAGACGTATTCTTAAAGTAATTTATTAATAAAATTGTTGTTAAAATAATTGATAAAAGTAGGATTACATTTGTGCTTATGTTAACAATAGTGTGTTTTTTATTAGTCGTAGACATTATGTTTAGATCGTTTTCATAATTTAGCTGTTTTAAAAATAACGTTTCTAATTTTATCTGTTCAATAGTTACATTTCTTTCTTTTATTTTTGTCATATAATGGGGCATTATAAATTTATCGTATACTTTTATATTGAAATTAAAAAATGTTTCGTTTTGAGCATTGATCTCACAATTTTCAAATCTTATAACAAAGTTTCCTTTTAGTTTAATTGGTATATTGTTGCAGTTATGTTTTATTTCTAAATTAAAATTTTTGAAAATTAAGATGCCCGTTGTTACTTCTTTTACTTCAGTTTCGTTAAAAAACTCCAACTTACAATCAGCTTCTTTAAGGTTAATTATATTTTCAATACATTTATCATCTAGTTTTATTAGGTTTTTCCTTAAATTCAGAATCTTATTATCTGTTGTGTAAGTTAGTGTTTTGTTAGTTTAAAACACATAAAAAAAAATATTTTTTGTGAGCTTAAGCTCTTTATTGAATAAAACTTGAACTTAAACTGAACTTAACAATTTTTATAGCTTATAATGTAACCTAAATCCTATTCGCTGCTCTGCCAGCGTTGTTTGTTTCTCTTTATTAATTTTGGTTGTATTAGTGCTTAGCACCTGTAGTGTTGATTCTCTGGAATTTCACTAGTTGTTCCAGACATAGTGTCAGCACTTTTGCTGGGAACGGATGCGCATGTTGTTGAAATGCTTATTGTTGCTATTATCGAAATATTTAATGTTTCTGGTGTTAACTCCTCCGCCCCTAAATTCGAGCGTCCTCGTTCGATGGAGTTATAACGCATAATTTTGGTAAATCTTGTATCCCTATTTCTAATTTATTTTGTGTTTTCATATTTTTAGGTTTTAGCATTTTTGTTTTGATTTTCCTTATTATAACTATACTTAGAGACATAATGATTATGACAAGTGTTATATTTAAGAAAAGGTAAATATTACTTTTTATTTCTAATAATTTTATATCTTTAATTTCATTTACTTGAAATTGCTTAATAGATTTCAGAGATAACATTTCTTCAATTTTATTATTATCTGACATCGGCTGTAAAATTGCCGGTAATGGTTTATTTTCTGTTATTACTTTTGATATATATTTTTTTCCTCTTATTGTAACACTTGTATTATAGTGCTTAATTAAATAAGTTCCATTTAATTTAATAGTTTCATTTTCAAAGTTAACAATTCCTTCGAATTCATTTAGCAATATTATATCATTTGCAATCTCTTCTACAGATTCAATATGATCGTTGTTTATTTTTATACAATTATCGATTTTGCTTCTTAGCAGGTGTGCTATGCACGTGCCATTTGTTATATCATCTACTGTATTTCTTGTACAAATTGATAAATTATTATAGGCTTTACAGTCATTCTTTTTGCCATAAATTTTTTCTTTACATAATAATAAAGAGTTGTATTTTATCTTTTTTGGAAATTTATTTCTTTTTACTGTTCTTATTTCTAATGCTCTACAATCGCTTTTGTTGGCAAATTTATTACATATATTAAACATTCATTATTGGAGGCTACTTTAATTTCTGCAAATTCAAGTGCCTCGTCTACATTAACAAAAGGAATATTTTCTTTTTCTAAAAAATTTTTTGTAATTTCCATTTCTTTATTAGATAATATAAATGAATTTGCTACATTAACTTTTGCCCAATGAATTGCATAGGCAATATTAATTAATTCTTCCTTAATAATTTCTAGCTTATATTTTACTTGTATAATAAGATTGTTTTCAATTTCCTTTTTTTCTTGTACAAATTTTATTATTTTATTAGTAGTTTCTGTTATTTCATTAATTTTTTCGTTTGTCAATTTATTTATTATCACTTGTCTATTATTACTTTCAAGTACGTTATTCATTTTTTCGATCAAGATATTATAATCGCTATGATCCGGATTCCCGGCTATCCACTTCCAGGCGGATCCAATAAAATCTAAAGAACGTTTTTCAATTTTTTTGTTTATCTTAATTCTATTCAAATAGGTTTTTGCTTGTTTAATTAAAGATGAGAGGATAGGATGCAGGGGATGTCCATTAAGTTTTGTGTTAACAGTTGTTTCCATATTATCCAATGTGTCTTCGTAATAACGTAGTTCAATTACGTGTATAATTTTGAACGTTCCTGTCTGTAATTTGGTCGGTCCTGAGTCAATAGTGACAAGTTGCGATGTGGAGTAGTCTAGTATCTGTACGTTTGCAGCTACTATTGTAGTTACGATAACCCTAAAAAATGTATTATTTATTTAATTTATTTTTTATGTCCATGATTTACTTAGTCCTTAGACATGAGGACTTTTTTTCTTTTAAATTAAAATTCTATAAATTCTATTAATTTTTTATAAGACTTTTATGGATTACTTTTCCTGCTTCAGTGATGACTGTCGAGGATTTATTTTCCCTTATTATTTCTTTCTTATATCTAGCTGAAAGTTTATTCCCATATCTTTTATTAATCTTAACGTAAATGACTTGTCCTGGCGTGTATTCTTTAAACGGTTTTCTATTTTTATTATGAAATTCTAAGTCTTTCTCTTGCTTCTTTTTTATTCTTTGAATGTTATTTTGTCTGGAATTTTCGTATTGCTCGGGATTTGTATAGATTCTACGACCAAAAAAGGTTTCTATGGGTTTCTGTTTCGTGGTGGAATGTATTGAATAGTTATATTCATAAACTGCTCTATCCAAAAGTTCCTCAAATGTTCTTTCTACATTTTCTGATTTCAGACATCTTAGAATTTCAGACAGAGTTGAATGAAAGCGTTCAACTTGTCCGTTCGCTGCACTGACGTGTGGGGGTACTTTGTAAATCTTTATTCTTAGTTGATCTTCGAGCATAAATGTTATAGAATTGGAATTTAGTGACTTTTCATTATCAATTATTACTGTTTGGGGTACTCCAAAATTAAAAATTATCTGTCTAAGTGGCTCGCGTATGTCTTCTATAGATCTGGATTCAATTAATCTAGCCTGTGCGTATTTGGAATATTTATCTACGGCTGTTAATATTAACTTTTTGTTTGTAATATAAATATCAATGTGGACAATTTGTCCTGGATATTCTGGGATGGGCGTTTCTTGAAGATATGGTTTATTGGGATGTCTGTCATACTTATGCTTTGCACATATTCTACATTGTTTAACTATTGTTTTAACTTTACTTTGCATATGTGGAAAATAGAATTTTTCGATTATTTGGTTTTTGTTTTCTACCGCATTTCTATGGGCTCTTTTATGTTCCTTCAAAATTTCTTGTTCCTGTTCTTCTACTGTAATTAAATCTTTTACTAAAGTTTGTGTAAAACGAGTTTTATAAGCGCCGAAATGCGAGGGATAAAATCCTTGTATGATACCCATTATATTTTCTGTGGTATAAATTCCATTGATAACAGAGGGGTTTAAATATCTTCTAAGTATGTCGATAAGATTTTCTTCAGAGTAATTTTGTTGAACAAGAATATGTCTATGATACGTTGGGAACGGGATTTTAAATTGATAGCTATTTTCTTGACCTAATGTAAGCCAAATTTGATTTTTGTAGACATTAATCGGGATTTCAGTTATTGGTACAAGATTATGACCTGAGCTTTCGTCAGAATGAGATGATATTGATAGGGAATTTAGTTCTGGAGGTCGCGAAAGTGCGTCGGCTACAATGTTAGTGCGTCCTGGTTTATATTTAAGTTCGTAGTCGTACTCTTCTAAAATAGTTTTCCATCTTTTTAATTTTGAATTGTCATTTTTATTGCTGAGTGCGTATGTTAGTGGTTGATGGTCAGTAAATATCTGAATTTTTGCAGTACCGTAAAGGTAGTTTCTGAGAGATTTCAGAGCCCAAATGATGGCTAACATCTCTTTTTCATTTACGGCGTAATGTTCTTCGGTCTTACTTAATGTTCTGGAAATGAATGTGATGGGTTTTCCATCTTGTTCTAGAACTGCGCCGATTGCATACTTTGAAGCATCTGTCGTTAATTGAAATATTTTCTTAAAATTGGGATAAGTTAAAATAACTTCTTCTGAAACAAGCACGTTTTTGATTTTATTGAAAGCGTTTTTTGCAATGTTATCTAGCTGAATGAAGATTTTTTTCGATTGATTTTTTGATATTCTTCCTTCTTCTCCTCTTAAGAGGTTAGTTAATGGTTTGGCTATTTTTGCATAGTCTTTTATGAAACGTCTGTAGTATCCTGAGAGACCAATGAAAGCTCTTAAATCTTTAATTGTTCTAGGGTGGGGAAAGTCAACTATTGCCTTCACCTTATTGGGGTTGGTTTTAATACCATCTGCAAAAACTAAAAATCCTAGGAATTCTATCTGTTTTTTGAAGAATTCACATTTATCAATTTGCACTTTCATATTGGCTTCCTGGAGAGTTTTGAAAACTTCATGAATGTCTTCAGCATGATTTCTTTCGTCTTGACTGAATATGATAATATCATCTATATACACATAACAAATTCTGCCAATGTGTTTTCTAAGAATATCATCCAAGGCACGTTGGAAAATTCCAGGGGCGTTTTTCAAGCCAAATGGCAAACGTGTGAATTCGTATTTGCCATTTTTAACCGAAAAGGCAGTTTTCTCAACGTCAGATTCCTTTAACGGAATTTGGTGAAAACCACTTTTCAAGTCTATTACTGAAAAGATACTATTTCTTCCTAATTGGGCTAAAACTTCATTGATGTCAGGGATGGGGTAACGGTCGGCTATTGTTATTCCGTTGAGTTTTCTGTAGTCGATTACCAGTCTATATTTTTTTTCGTTGGATGCGTCTTGTTTTTTTGGAACTATCCATACTGGCGAGTTATATGGAGACCGTGAAGGTCTGATAATTCCATCGTCTAGCAATTTCTGTATTTGACTCTCTACCTCATCTTTTAAAGACATTGGGTAGGGATAGTATTTCGTATATACGGGTGTGTCGGAGTTTGTTCTGATGGTAGCGACGACTTTTGTGGTGTAAGTTAATTTTTCGTTTGGGTCGGAGAATAAGTCAGAATGTTGGAGAAGTATTGATTTCATTGCTTGTTTTTGTGTTTCGTTCATGTGGCTATCTCGTATGTCAACGTGATTAACATCTTGGGAAATTAATTGTTTTAATTTAATTCTAATTGAATTATTGATTGTCATGAAATTATGCTTGGTGTGAATAACGGCGGATAATTCCTTGAGACTGTCATTGCCTAATATGGCATGAAATGATACAAGAGACGGAAGAAGGTAGAATTTAAGGTTTACGTTGGATAAGTTGAATAAGTTAACATATGTGTAATGTGTAATTTTTATTTGTCCTGCTACTGAGTTTGCAAAAAAAGGTTTGTCATTTTTAATTATTTGCCTGGCTAGATGTGGCTGTACATAGTTTTTATTTGATCCTGTGTCTATTAAAAATTTAAGTATTTCTCCATTCTTCGTTTTACACTCAAAGTAAGGTAACGAAGAATTTTTTAGTCTAAAAAATGTATGTCTGTAAAGTCCTGAGAGTTATCAAAAGAGTTTGGAGTGTTATATTCATTACTTTCTGGTGTTGAGTCTTCTACTCTATCTTGGGTGGTCATTACATGAAAATTCCTTTGGATTTTCGTCGGCGGGTCTGTAAGGTTTGATTTGTCTTGCCTTTTTCCTGCATATCGGAAGTTTGGTCTATTGGCGTAATTGATATTTTTTGTCCTGATACTCTCGTCAATGTCCATTGGTTCGGGTCTTGGTGGTGGTTTAGGTGCTAATGGTCTTCCTGGTGGGTTGTAATAGTGGTTGTTGTATGGTTTGTCGAATGTCTGACTAGGCCATTGAGTAAACTGTTGTGGGGAGTTTTGTGAGAATACCTGTTGTGGGCGCGGCATATAAGCCAGTTCTGGGTTGAATTGTTGTTGCTCAGTTAGATTTGGGTAATTTTGTGATCGGAATTGTGGTTTCTGGGTAAAATTTTGGTAATTTTGTGATCGGAATTGTGGTTGCTGGGTAAAATTTGGGTAATTTTGTGAACGGAATTGTGGATAATTTTGTTGAACTACTTGCCGTGGAGGCAGTTGAGGTGCTAAATAACGGGGTTTTTCTGGTCTTTGTGGTTGTCCTTGATAATTATAAGCATGTGCTGCCCTAAAGTTTTGATTTTCCAACTTTAAGCAAAGGTGTAAGGCCTCTGGTAAGTCGGTCGGTTCTTTCATTCCTAACAATCTTGCGAGGTCTCCTGAAAGTCCTCTTATGAATATATCCAATGCCTTATCTCTGTACGTTTGAGATAGCATTTCTATGGATTCATGACTCATTTCCATGCATGATATTTTGTTCAAAATCAAGGATAAATGTGAGTATACTTGGGAATAAAACGTCTCTACTGATTGGCGTCCTTGTATTAGACACGTCATCTGATATTCTAAAGTACTTAAATCTCTTTTATCGGCATAGTGAGTCGTCAAGCATTTTGAAATTGCTTTCCAGTTTAACGGGGTATTGTAGGATTCTAGTACCTGATCTGCTTTTCCTACAATTTTGTTTCTAATAATGTTTATGATTCCAAAATATCTTGGCCTGCCTATTTGATTCTCATATATTTTTAATATCCTTTCAACACTTTTTTTCCAACTACTGAATTCAGTCGGATTTCCACTGAATTCTCTGAGTGATCTCACTACATCGGGAATTTTATCCATTTCTGATAAATTATCGGTAAATTGTTGGTCTATGGTCTGGTCAATTATTATGTCAGGATTTGGTCTAGCTATATTTTGTATAATAGCTGCACAGTCTGTTCTAATTACATTTATTACCATACTTTTAATTAGCTCTGTCAGTTCGGGGGATGCATGTACGGAATTGGGATTTGGAGTAGGTTGTTGAGGATTCTGAGTCCCTAACACTGGTGGTCTAATTAAGTTATTTGGATTTGCCATTTTTATAAAATAAATTTTATTGTAACTATCAATTGACAAAATTTTAACACTTAAAATAAAATAAAATTTATTGTTTATTTATTAATTTATTTTTTTGTTATCTTTTTGTTTTTATTTATAATTAGAAGGTCCGGCTGCTTGAGCTACAACTTCTAGTTCATTTATGTTTTATAAAATTTTTTAATTAAATTTTATTTATTTTCACTAAAAAAAAAAATTTAATTTATTTTATGTTTCTATATTTATACACTGGAGGGTCTGGAGTTCAGATTCGCAGCGTTATTATTTTTGTTATTGTTTATTTTTGTTATTTTCTACCAACAATTTTTTTCCTCTTAAATGTATTTTTAATATAAGTTTCTCTTAAATATATTTTTAATCCAATTATTTAATATAAATCTTACATTAGTACTAGCTTAAGCATTTTCCAGATAGTCCTTGTTGTTATAGTTGAACTGTTGTGGTTGTTATCCTCTTCCGGGCTGGCTGTCCTGGCGATCTTGGACGTCCTTTTTGGTTTTAATCCTACTCGGGTGCCTTTATTTCCCGCAAGGAAACGTTTCTTTATTTCGGTCGGTGAAGTGTTGCTGAATGAATTTTATTAATTTGCACTTTAAAGTGGCACTTGCGCTTTTTTTGTTAGCGGAAATTAGGCTCACTTTTTTATTGTCACTTGTGTTTAATGTGGCACTTGCACTTCTTTTTGTTTTAATTGAAGGGCAACCAGGCTCACTTTTAATTGTCACTAGTGTTTTTGTTACTAAGGTGGTTCTTGCTTTTTTTATTAGGCTTCACTCTTAGTTATTTTTCACTCGTTTTGCAACCGATTCGCCTTTCATAATCCGTACCGAAATTAATTAAACTGCTCGGGCGCCAGTTAGTGTTTTGTTAGTTTAAAACACATAAAAAAAAATATTTTTTGTGAGCTTAAGCTCTTTATTGAATAAAACTTGAACTTAAACTGAACTTAACAATTTTTATAGCTTATAATGTAACCTAAATCCTATTCGCTGCTCTGCCAGCGTTGTTTGTTTCTCTTTATTAATTTTGGTTGTATTAGTGCTTAGCACCTGTAGTGTTGATACTCTGGAATTGCACTAGTTGTTCCAGACATAGTGTCAGCACTTTTGCTGGGAACGGATGCGCATGTTGTTGAAATGCTTATTGTTGCTATTATCGAAATATTTAATGTTTCTGGTGTTAACTTGTACAAGGATTTATTGTTAAGGTTAGGTATTGGTTCAATTACTATTTCTGAGTAACTTTCTTTTGAGTATATTGGAAATTTAAGTTCGATAATAATTATATTGTCCTGGAATACAATAGCTATTTTGGTAGTCATGTAGCTGTCGATGTCGTCTATTAAGTCTAATTCGGTTTCGGTAAAAATTGTTGAAGCTATAACGTCTAATTTCCCCGAGAATATTATAAGTCCGATATCTTCAATGTGATCTTGTAACAAAGATATGTCGTTGTTTATTCTGCATATGAATTGTAGAAACTCAATTTCGTCTTCTAGACTAGCTATTTGCTTAGGGATGAAGTCCTTCATGTTGTTTAAGGAATTTTTTATGATTTTTTGTTGTGAATTTATGTGATTTGTAATATTGTGGATTTGGGAGGATAGTGATGTATTAATCAGTATATTTTTGTCTATTCTTGAATTGAGATTTTCACTATATTTTTTAAGTTCGGTTAATAACTTGTCAATTCTTATTTCATCGTCTGAGTCCATTGTTCCAGTTATACAGTGGCGAGCACAAGTGAGTGCATGTTCACGACACTGACTTTCGTAATCCACAAAAACAAAACCATACAAGCAAATCAAACAAAATTTTTAATTTTATTTTTATTATTTTATTCGTAACAAATAGAAGTAAAGCAACAATAATAAATGAGGTGAATTTGAAAGAAAAAACGAAAATAACCCGTATAAACTCAATTTTGCACGTTTCAAGAAAATTAATAACTAATCCAATTTCAATATTTGGTCCATAGACCCTTATTAGAAATAACTTGATTTACGCGGTTTGGCATGCTCTCTACCAAATTTTCGATAACATCTTTTGGAATTCGATTCCATTCCGCATTTACACGATCCCAAAGGTTTCCCATGTTTGTTGGGGCTGCTTCGTACTGCCCGAGCCGTCTTTTCACGATTGACCAAAGATTTTCAATCGGATTGAGGTCGGGACTTTGTGCTGGCCATTCCATTAATTGAAAATGTTGTTTCCCAATCCATTCCTTTACAATTTTTGCTGTGTGCTTCGGGTCACCATCTTGTTGAAAAACAATTTCTTTTTCGGGATAAGCACATTCGTCCATAAAATTGGGAAGATGGGTTTGCAGAATCTGTAGATAGTCCTCTTTTCGCATGATACCATCTACTAAATCCAGAGGGCCAACATGCCACCATGTAAAGCATCCCCAAACCATTATGCTCCCGCCGCCATGTTTAACAGTTTGCTTCACATGGTGTCTTTGAATACGTTCCCCGGGTCTTTTCTTTTAATAGTAATAGTAATGTTGTTTCTAATGTTGTTCGTGCGTTTTGTGCGGACGTTCTAAGTGTGTCTAAATTGTTACTTATCATATCAGTAGTTTCTTCGTATTTCGTCATGTTGACTAAATGTAATACTTTTTTATATTGTTCTATCACTTTTTGTTCACTTGTTTTTATGGTTACATATCCATTATTATTCGTTAAGTCTTGTATGTCTATTTGTTGTCCTTTTACGAGAGATAATATGGTGCATATTACTAATATCGTTTGGTATGCTGTCATTTTGGTCCTGTAAGAAAATTAAGTTTTGGCTTTTATTGTAGGGTTTGTATTATCTTGAAATTTGTTCTTGGGTTTTACATGGGAAGTATAATATTTGAGGCCTGTTTTGTGATCAATGACATGGTCAGCATCTATTTTGTTTGCAACGATCTTCCTGTACTTTGAGTGGTTTGTTCCACCTCTTATTTCTTTAATGAAATTCGGACCAGGTTCTATAACTTGATCTGCTCTGTCTTTATTAAGTTTTTCTATTACATGCTCTTTCTTCTGTTGAATCCTACTTGCTATTTCAGGATATTTGTCTAATGTAATTTTTCCATTAACGAAGTTGATTGGTCTTAGATTAGTCGTGCTATGAATGGAATTATTATAGAAGCTTATGATACGAAGTGTTTTCTCTTCCACTGTATCTGTCCTATTTCTATCGTCATGTTTTAGTAATCGAATGTGTTCGTTAATAGTGTTATGTAGTCTTTCAATGTCTGCGCCAGAGGTATGGTTACTGTTTGAGGTAAAGTGTATTTGGATTCCTTCATTGTCTAAAAATTCCCTGATTGGAATTAAATCCTAGTTCGTTGTCCGTTACTATTTTTGTCATTCTTCCTTGGGTACTAATGTATTGCAGTATTTTCGATTTGAATTCTGTCCAAGATCTATGTAAGATTTTATATGCCTGGGCATGTTTTGTGAATTTATCAATGAATGTAAGGAACATTTGTTTTTCGAGAGTATAGAAAACATCTATATGGATAATTTCGTTTGGTTTATTAGGTGTTTCAGTTATTTTATAGGGTATTTTTAGTGGTCTTCTATTGTATTTTTCAATATTGCATATTTCACAATTGTTTATAAAAATGGTAATTCGTTTCTTTAAGTTGGGGTGGTAAATTTCGTTAATTAGTTCTTTGAAGACTTGGTCTATACCTCTATGGTTATTTCTTTTATGCTCATGCTCTATTATGTTCGCGAGTTCTTCTTCATTTTCCGTATCTTTGACTATTTTTCGACATCTAATTATTTTGAGTGCTGAAAACATTTCGCTGTGAATTGTTTTAAGGATGGGGTAAAATTCGTCATAGGGGTAATTCATTATAGCGTTCAATCTATTAGGATTGAAGTGATTTTTTAGAAGAATTATAACTGTTTCCCTATCTAAGTCTTTAGTAGATATTATTTTTCTTTTATTACTAAACACGTTTACATTTCTAATTTTTAGTGATCCTGACAAAGTTTTATTAATAAGTATCTGATTCTTAAAAAT
The DNA here is from genome assembly GCA_943735915.1 of Pherbina coryleti. Taxonomy (NCBI): domain Eukaryota; kingdom Metazoa; phylum Arthropoda; class Insecta; order Diptera; family Sciomyzidae; genus Pherbina; species Pherbina coryleti. Next base: position 38,781,538 of record OX030952.1, on the reverse strand, counting down.
GTTTATTTATTTATTTATTTATTTATTGGTCAAACAAGGCAATACATTACAAATATCTTATTCTAACAGGTTTTGATTTATTCTAAATTACTTACTAAGGGTTTTTTTTTTTTTTTTTTTTTTTTTTTTTACTCTCCTTTCCTTGTTTTTGTGGTTTGTTTTTGGTATATTCAATTGAAGTGGGCAAATACCGCCCACTGGATTGACATTGTTTTCTCAGACTATGTCGAAAAAAGAAAAGAATGAAAAGAGTAAAAGGAAAGAAAATAGTAATAGAGCTCTAAGCCCGGGCTAGTTATGAAGAGAAAGAGACTTGAAAAGAGATCGCTTGAATGATAATTTGGACAAGGAGGGTGCGTAGAGGTCGGATATATTATTAAACTCTCTACAGCAACGGCTTATGGGTTCATTACTTGCGTATGCAGTATGATGCTGATATTCAGCTAACAGCCTAGTATGCCTTGTACGTCGTATAGGGTCATTGAGGATAATCTTGTTGGAGATGTATTCGCAGTTGGTTACACCCTTCTTAACATCGAAAGTAAAGCATGAATCCAATACCTTTCTTCTAATTGACAGCGGCATCAAATTTAATAGGTTCAGCCTGTGTTCATACGGTGGAAGGGTAGAGTAATCGCGGGGGTTGTAAGTTTCTCTCAGAGCGAATAACAAGAATTGCTTTTGAATGGATTCAATTCTATCACAATGGGTATCAAAAGCTGGACTCCAAATAATACAGCCATATTCGAGTATTGGGCGCACTAGTGCACAATACAGGGATGTAGTCACCCATACGTTTTTGAATTCTTATGCTCGTCTCTTAATAAAACCGAGCTGTTTGCTGGCCCTGGATATAATCTTATCATAGTGTAGATTAAAGCGCAGTTTGTTGTCCAAGACCACTCCAAGATCGATTACATAATTGACCCTGCTAAGATCGATATTGTTGAGGCGGTATTTGTGATTAATTACTTGGTTTTTGCGAGAAAAACTTATCACGTTACACTTATTTATGTTGAGGTAAAGTTTGTTTTGGGTACACCAGGTCTCAAGAGATAAGAGGTTTAACTGTAAGAAATTGGCATCTTCCTGCGATTTAATTACATGGTACATTTTAAGATCGTCCGCATACATAAGATGCGGAATATCCTTCAACAATATAGATAAGTCAGATATGAAGATATTGAAGAGAAGAGGACCAAGGTGACTACCTTGCGGTACACCTGAGGAGACTTCGATTTTCTTAGACACAATACCTTGGAATTTAACAAATTGCAATCTACCCTGGAGATAAGTTGATAACCAACTAAGTAAAGATCCAGAGAAACCAAATTTTTCTAGTTTATGTATTTATATGCCGTGATCAACACGATCGAAGGCTTTACTGAAGTCAGTATAAATAGCATCTATTTGGTCTCCTTTCTCCATCTTGCTCAAAACGTCAGAAACCATGGTCATGAGGTTAGTGGTGGTGGACCGTCCTTTCCGAAATCCGTGCTGTTGCTCGTTTAGTCGAGGGTTGATAATGCGTGTTAGCTTTTCGCAAATAATTTTTTCAAATAACTTTGGGATGGCTGACAAAATTGCTATGCCTCTGTAATTTTCAATCGAACTTTTTTCACCGTTTTTGTGTATTGGTATAAAGTGGGAAGTCTTCCAATGAGAGGGAAATACTCCAAGAGAGAGTGATTTGTTAAATATTATATGCAAGGGCAAAATTAGTTGGTCTAAGCATCGTACCAGAAACGTTGGGGGAATTAGGTCTGGTCCAGGTCCCTTGGTTGCATCTAGACTTTTTATTGCACTTGAAATTTCTTCTTTCGTCAAACTGAAGTTTTCAACCATGTGTCGTGAGTTCAAGGTGGGAGGAAAAACCTCAGACTGAGTAGTTGGTGGGCAAAAAACCTCCTTAAAATGATCCGCAAAGAGATTACATATTTCATGGGGGAAGGAAGAGCTAACATCACCTTTGTACATGGATGAAGGGTATCCGGCAGATTTTCGCTTCAAATTGACAAAGTCAAAAAATGATTTTGGGTCCCGGACAATTTTTTCTCCAATTAAATTTGTGTAAGATTTGTAAGCTAGCTCTGATTTGAGAGAAAACTCTTTCGATAGCTCATCATACCTAAGCCTCATTTCATCGCTTACATTTCTGGTGCTTTTGAGGAGTTTGTAAATTCTGTTTCTCTGGTTTCTCAAGTGCCTGAGATTTGATTTTAGCCAAGGTTCTGACAGTTTGTTTTTTCTCTTTAATTTTGGCACAAAACTTTCGATTGCTGTAGAAATATAATGATAAAAACTCGAAACAGAACTTTCTAAGTCTAAGTTTGATAGAACGCTCCTCCAGTTAATACCACCAAGGAGAGATGTTATGCTTTCGTAATCCGCATTAAGAAAGTCGTACACAATGGAGTTATTGAAGGACTGGGTAAAAGAGAGATTTATATCAGAGAAAATAACTGTTAAAGCAGTATGGTGGACAGTGTTTGCAAACAAATTTTCTGCTTCGACAGTTGGACCAACACTTATTTCATCGTACGAGTTAGTAAAGATTAGGTCTAACCACCTGCTATTCTGGTTTTGTGTTGCAGAGACTTGCTGTAGATCATTGCTATAAAAGGTACTAAGCAATGTAAAGTCTATAGAACTAGAGAGGTTTACAGGCAAAAGATAGTTGTCATTTTCGTCAATGACAAATGATATATTTGGACGGTTGAAGTCACCAAAAATAATAACTCTATCTTCTTCTTTTAAGGTTGCTGCAAATGAAGTGATTATTTCACATAACTCATTGTATGATGAATCACTAGAACTAGGTGGGATGTAAATGACACCAATGTACATATCACTCTTTCCTGTACAAACTTTTACTATGCGGTATTCAAAGAGATTGTGAGTAGGGGTTTCTATAAGCTCACTTGATAGAGAATTGTGTGTAGCTATTAGTACACCACCTCCTCGCGAATGGCCTGTGGAGGAATAGTTGCGGTCATTTCGGTAGATAGACCAGTTGCAGTCCAGAATTTCCTCATTTTTAAAAGTATCATTTAACCAAGTCTCCGTAAATACCAAAACTTTGAAGTGGCAAGATTTAGCATCAATAAATAATTTATTTAGTTTACCTCTCATACCACCACAGTTATGATAAAATATTTTGAGAGAATTAATTGAGTAGGTGGGTTGGCCTGGATCCTTGGACCTTACTTGTGGAATGTTGTTAGGTGATTTGGGCTGGTTTTGAGCGACAGGGGTTGTACAAGGGTGAAGGTTAGGAGCGATAATACTGCTGATGCTCTTTACGTGACTTTTGCAGAATAGAGACATGTTTAGACCTTACGTGGGCGCCATAGGTGTCAAGATCCGCATTGACTTGATTTATTGGCACTCCAAGTTGCTCGTGAAAGCAATTAAACATACGACGCAAATCGTGCACATCGGTCGGCAGCCCTTCCTGTTGTATTAAAACTTTTAAATTAGTTTTGGTCTTTCCTTCTATGCATGTAGTATCAGGGGCTTTATGCATATAGGCTAGATATAGACGGACGTTGTTATAGATGCTATTCTCTCTAAGGCGAGAAAGGGCATATCTACTTTCGGTGTCTGCACAGGAGTTCAATGTTAATTTCACCCTTGGAGGCTTAAGGGGGTCTATGAAGGTATCAGGGTTGCTAGGCTCATTGGAAGTAGCCTTGCTAGGCTCATTTACTGAAGAAGCCTTCGGTAAGGATCCTGTGGATAGTGGAGATTGATTTAAAGGTTGGGGATGGATGATAGCTGGGTTAGATGAAGAGGAAGTGGATATGAAGGGGGATGCAGACGGGTTAAGTATATGGGAGCGAACGAAATTAGGATAATTCGTGGTTGCATTTGTTGGTTTTTCACTTGAAACGGAGATAGGTGAGAGATTACAAGAAACGCGTCGACGTCTCGGAATAAGTTGTGTAGGAGCTGATTTTTGACCTGTGTTTTCAGGAACTGGATAGCCGGGGTGTTTGTTGTTGCTGTAGTGAGTGGTAGAACTTTCGAAAATTCGAGGGTTGAAGGAAGGAAAGATATTGGTTTTGAGTTCCCAATTATTAGAAATAGAACTAGTGTTATTGTAAGACTTATTACTAATAGTAGCCTTATTTCTAGTAGTAGGTATATGATAATTCTTAACTTTAGAATTAGATTTATTTTTAGGCTTAATTTTAACATTATTATTTACATTCTGCTTATTGGTTTTCTGCGCGGTCTTGTCCTTCCATTCGACTATTGACCAGTTCCCATGTTTGAAGTTTCCACCAGCTGTGTTGAGAAACATCCATGCGTATGCCGAAGGAATTTCCAGTTTGAAGCAGCTGAATTTCCTAGCTCGAGCCTTAGACGTCTTTATGCAATTTTTTATCAAAATACTAAATTTGTTGAAGAAGTAGGAAGACACCCAAGATTCACTTGTTTTTGCCGGAAGGCCTTTGATGAACAAAGTGATATATTCCTTTTGGTTGCCATTTTCTAGTTTTTCTATTCTTTTATTCCATTCAGTTTCTGTCCAAGACTCTCCAAACTGATGGATGAGGCTACGTGGAGCGGGAATTGGGGCGGGGGTTGGTTTCTGCCTTGTTTTATCCATAGGAGGTGTGTGTGGTTCTTCCTCCAGGGTTGATCCAAATATCTCTTCAAAAATCGAGGTTGTGTTCCGCGGCGAAATTTCATTTCTTTGCACATACTCAGGAGTCAGGTTATCTATTTTATTGGAACTTGACACAACAATTTCTCCAATTTTAGATATAACGGAGCGAGTGATCATAAGTTCGTCGCTAATATCATTAGTTTTTTGGACCAAAAATTCTAGAATAGGATCTGGCTGATGATGTGCTGTTTTATTAGTTTTGGTTGAAGATTGTAAAAAAGTATCGATATCATTCCTTAAGCTTATGACGTTATCGTGTGTAGTTTTAGTGAGGTCTGTTTCTTTAAGGGAATTTATGTAAGACCTCATGCTACTTTTAACATCGCTTAACGCACTGGACTGACTATCACTCACACTCTCTTGTAGCAATTTTATTTGTTTTGATACAGCATCAAATTGCAGCTTACAATCAGCTTTAAGCTGATCAATGGCACTGTTGGTGTCGTCTGAACTTTTAATGATGTCATCTAGTTTGGAGAACTGCTTTGCTACTTTTTTAACATAAAGCTTATTATCAGCGAGAGTGGCGTTATTCGTGTCAGTTGAACATTGGATTGCCAACATTACGTGTGACAAAGAAATCTCTTTGCACTCGCCACAATAGTATTTAAAGTTTTCCAAAAATTCCGGTAAGTATGTGATGGCCCTTTTAGATAAACCCACACACGTAGGGTGAAAGACCTTTTCACATATTCCTTTGCACATTACGGTGGGGACGTTATTGCCGTTTGATGTGCAAGATGAATTTCCACATGTATTTTCCATTTTTGTTTTTTTGTAGAAAAACGCAGCAGTAACAGAAGTTAATTCGATGGCGCAGAAGTAGAACGTATAGAATGTTTTTTGTTGTTTTTTTTTTTTTTTTTTTGCACAACAATTCTTTACTTTCGTTTTTGGGTTTTTTTTTTTTATTGTTTTAATTTATTTTTCTTAAGAAGTCACTTTTATGTATCGAGCACTTTAAACAGAATATATCAAGAGTGCTGAAAGTGGGTCAACAAAAATGATGACTAGTTCAAGTTTTGTTTTTTTTTTTTTATTGTTTTTTTTTTTTTTTTTTTTTATGTAGTAGCGCACAACAGAACAACAATTATGCAAGTTGCAGTTCGTTTATTGTTTTGAATTATTTATTGTTTTTTTTATTTCGGTTATTTTAATGGCACAGGCGGAATTGCGGAGCTTTTACAAAAACACGTCCGAACGGGTTGGAAGTACAATTTCAATTTCTTGTATCTTGTTGATACAAGATTTGTTTTCCTCTATTTTTTCCACTGATATATCTTCAGATGCGTTAAGGTGAATTTCTGGCGTTTCTATTTGAGAAAGTGCGTCAGCGTTTCCATTTTGTACTCCTTTTTTGTATTTAATTTCGTAATCGAACTCTGAAAGTTTCAAGCGGCATACTTTTGTTACGAATAAAAAGACTTGGTTTTATATTAATTTTTATTAATTCTTTATTTAATAAAACTACAAATTTGATTTTAATGCAATGTCGATCTTTCGACTTGCACTCTTGAATCTATCTTTTTACTGACCACTATTTAATTTTATGGTGGTATTTAAAGGAGCTTCGTCGATATCTTAAACTAATTCTCTGCTCTTCTAACAGAGTTTGCTTGGTGGGAAAGAAAGTGACGCAGAATTTGTATAAGCACTTTCTTTCCATTTTCAATTCTTTTTCTTATGTGGTTGCTGATTGGTCAGCATATTTTCGGTCGCACAAGTTTGCCTGCGCTTCTTTCTAAAGAAGCGCACTAGGTCAGTAAGTGAGCGATTGGTTAATTGTGCAAGCGTGGGTTTGTTTGCACAATTATGTGTATGCTCACTTTTCTGTCCACAGAATTTTGTTAGGTCGGCAGAATAAACTTGTGTCAACTGGCTTAGTATTTGGGTTGCTCAAGTGGATTCGGAGGAATTCGCTTGAGCAATCTTTTAAGCGCTTGGTATATTGAATTTTGTTTAATCTATATTTATGATTTACTGTGTCACAAAGTTGTGACATAAAATAGTTTACTCAAGTGGATTCGGAGGAATTCGCTTGAGCAATCTTTAACTAAGTTGGTCTATTGAAAAATGATTCTTTATAATTTACTATTGCCACACAAGTTGTGACATAAAATAATGTGAAGTGTACTTGGGATTACTAAAAGTACGTTTTATTATTGGGTATGGGTAGGGTTACAGGCTGTATTGTAACTCGGCATCTCACTAGTTTTGAATTTGGTTCCTTTATAGAAAAAAGCCACGTAAGGGGCTTGTGGTCAGTTTCGATTGTGAATTTACGACCGAACAGGTATGGTCGGAAATATTTTGTTGCCCAAATTATTGCTAACAATTACCTTTTCTATAGTGCTGTAGTTTATCTCATGTTCGTTGAGTGTTCTACTAGCAAAACAGATCGGATGGTTTTCTTGCGATAGGATTGCTCCAAGAGCGAAGTTGCTAGCATCGGTTGTGAGTGTAAAAGTCTTATTAAAGTCAGGGTATCGTAGTATGGGGTCGTTTGTTAGAATTGTTTTAAGGGTTTCAAAACTGTTTATATAATCTGGATTTTTTATGTCTATTTTATCATCTTTTTTCAAATATCTTGTCATTGGCTTAGCAATTAAAGAGTAATCTTTAATAAATTTACGGTAGTAACCCGTTAGACCTAAAAACTGTTTAATTTGTTTATTTGTTTTCGGGATTGGAAAAATTTGTACACATTCAATTTTCTTGGGGTTTGGTTTGATACCATTTGGTGTTACAATATGTCCGAGAAAGTCAGTTTCTTTCTTTAAGAATTCTGATTTGTCTAACTGTATTTTGAGGTTTGCTTCCCTTAATGTGTATAGAATTTTATTGATTGCAATAAGATGCTCTTGTAATGACGTTGAGAAGATGATTACATCATCTAAGTATACTAAACATATCTTATTTATATGTTCCTTTAGGACATTATTCATTAATCTCTGGAAAGTTGCCGGGGCTGTCTTCAGACCGGAAGGCATTCTGAGAAATTCATAATGGCCGTTTTCTACACTAAATGCAGTTTTCTGAATATCATTTTCACTGATTTCAATTTGATGGAATCCTTTGGCCAAATCAAGGGTCGTAAAGTATTGACACCTTCCTAATTTGTCAAGAATTTCATCTATATTTGGAATGGGATAACGATCGTCTATCGTTACTTCATTCAACTTACGGTAGTCTATAACTATTAAGCTATTCCACTACTATTATTTTGACCGCAACTGTATATATATATATATTTGTTTGTTTTTTTTAAATGTAGTTTATAAATTTCACTTCACAAAAATGTTCAAATTAATTAATTGATTTACACTTGTAAGATCAACAATTTACTATTTTAAAACTTTTTTCTCAAACACTTGTACTTTCTAATACAAAAAAAAAAATAACGTTTTTATTATCTCTCCACTTTTCTTTACCACTAGCGTCTGCCTTCTTAGGGACGATCCATACTGGTGCAGAATATGGTGAATTACTATGCCTAATTATTTTATTGTCTAACATTTCTTGGATTTGCTTATTTATCTCGTTTTTGTGTACGAATGGATATCTGTATGACTTAACATGTATTGGGACATCATTTATTGTACGAATATGATGTTTTACCTCGTTTGTAAATGAAAGGGGATTGTTTTCCTTATAAAATATATCTGAATATTGGTTAATGATTTTTATTAGATTTCTTTTTTCTTCTAAGTTTAGATGGTCCATTCGAATTTGTTCTTGGATAGGTTTACTTGCAATTTCTTCTATAATGTTAAAGTTTTCGTTATTAATAATCGTAGTTTCTATGGGTTTTATTTGGTTATTTTCTATCAGTCCTAATTTTTCGTGTACAGGTATTTCTATTTTATAATTGTTTGCTTCGTAGATACCTTCTTCGATTGTAATATTGTTTATTGCAGTTTGTTTAACGTATGTAAGCCCTTCCTTTTGACTTACTGGGATGCTTATGGTTTGACCAAATATAATAGGAATTTTCTTATTATTAACTTCTATTTGGTTGTTTTTGTAATCAATTATGGCTTCGGTTCTCTTAAGAATATCGTTACCTATTATGCCGTCGTACATGTCGTGGAATTTGCAAACTATGAATTCAGCTTTCTCATTAGGGTCGCCAAGTTCAGAGAACAATGGAATTCTTACTTTACTTGTGGTACTAATTGTATTTTGCAGTGTCTTGATGTTTATTTGTTTTGGTGGTATGTACCATTTGGGATGGCAAATGCCGGGATTAATGATGGAATGAGTTGCTCCACTATCTATTATGAATTTAAGGGTTCCTAGCTTTGTTACGATGTTTATATGTGGTAGTTCGTTCCGGAGGCTGGTAAATGAAAATTTTGTTCTATCTCTAATTTACCGATCTCCATTGGTTCTGGAAGAGGGAATTGAGGGTTTTGGGTGTGGTTTCTATGCGGTTGAAAATTTGAATGTTGTGTGTTTTGCTGTGTGAAATTTTGATTTCTATTCTGTTGGGGATTTGGCCTATTCTGGAAGGAATGTGATGTGTTTTCTTGAGAGTGGTTTTGTCTGTTTGGTTGGGAGTGTTGTCTGTTTGGTTGCGAGTGTTGTCTGTTTGGTTGCGAGTGTTGTCCGTTTGGTTGAAAGTGTTGTCTGTGTTGATGAGGGACGTTTTGTCTATTTGACGGTGAATATTGTCTATTTTGTGTTGGAGAATTTTGTCCAGTTTGTTGAAAGTCTCGTCTACGTGGTTTAACATTTTGTGGGTTGTTATACGCATATCCTGATTCGAACAGGATGTTCATTGCTTTTTCTAACGAATCCGGGTTTCTACAAGCCAGGATCGTATTCATGGGTTCCGGAATTTTAGACTTGAAAATGTTTAAGGCGGTACGTATATTGTTCTGAGCAACGGTGTTTGATCCACCTTCTGCTCCAAGGATGAATTGGGTTTTGATGTTAAGTCGTCTAAGTTTACTTTTTATTTCATTACAAAATTCAACACTATTTGTTTTAAAAGTTGTACCTCTCAGTTCGTCAAATAATTCGTCTACACTAAATCTGTCCCCGAAATTATTTTGAAGAACCTGTTTGATTTCTTTCCAAGATACGGCTTGGCAATTGATCTCGATGATTTCCCTTGCTTTTCCCTTAAGTTTACTTTTTATCGAGTCGGAAAATATTCCCTGTCCAAGTTCGTCGAAAGTTGTTAGTAATGGGTGCACTCTTTCTATGAGATTAATAAAGTTTGGCAGATCTCTCGGATCTCCATTGAATTCTGGTAAGCCACTTAGGTATTTGATGGGATTAAAAGTTACTTGGTTTACTGCCATTTTCAATATATATTTTTCTTAACTTAAGGATAATATTTAATATGTATATTAATACGTAATAAAATAATACGAAACTTATTTGTTTTAACCTTTAATAAGTGTGTGTAGTAGTAAAGTCTGTATTGGGCCTCCTTCCTGTATTCCTCCAAGTTGGGGTCCTCTAATACGGTTTGCGTGATATGAAGTTCTATCGGCTTGGCTCCGTCTTTAAGTGGTAGTGCCGTGAATGATGATATGGGCAGGTAACTTTTGGAGTGTTTGGTGATGTCTTCAGGTAACATTAATTCGTTTCGCTTATGTGTGTCAAATCGTTGTCGTAATCTGCTTCTGTTAGTGTTTATTGATGGTTTTACTGCACTTTGTTTTTTTTTATCTTCTTTATTTTAGTTTTTTTTTTTTTTTTTTTTTTTTTTTTTTGAAAAATTGTTCTATGTATTTTTTCAAAAACGATATTTTTTTTTTCAGAGTTTTTTTTTTTTTTTTTTTTTTTTTTTTTTAAAAATTTCAAATTAAAAGTTATTTTTCATTTGTACACATTTATAATTTTTTTTTTATTTTCTTTATATTTGTCCATAGTTGTTTTAAATTTGTCCACAGTTATTATTATTCCTTTAAATTTTTCCACATTTATTATTTTTCTTTAAAATTTGTCCACATTTGTTATTAAATTTAAAAAGGACTTTATTTTTTTTTTCAACTTATTTTTAATTGATCATAATCTTTTATGATTTTTAATACTTGCATAAGTTTCTTATTTTTTATGCAATAAATTTTACATAATCTTTTATGTAAAAAGGATTCGCGCGTTTAATTTGTTGAAACAAAAAATATCTTTTTATCATTAAAAGGATATACGCACTATCCTACCGACTGCGCCAGTTTTGTTTTTGGTTTTAGCAAAAATAAAAAAAAACAAACTTTTTATTTTATTTAAAACTATTTATTTGAATTACTTTTTTTATTAAATTTACACGAGCACTTTGAACTGTATAACTTAAATAAAGGAGTACTTCGATCTTTCGAAGGTACTCAGTAACTGTATAACTTAAATAAAGGAGTACTTCGATCTTTCGAAGGTACTCAGTAACTGTATAACTTAAATAAAGGAGTACTTCGATCTTTCGAAGGTACTCAGTAACTGGCTTCCTTAACTAACTTAACATATATTTATATCAACTTTAATGTTGATGTTGCAATTTTCATCGGTGCTATCGGTGTGTATTGATTAATTGTGTTGGTGAACAATTCTTAAGAATTGTTTACCAATAATGTTTTGTCAAGTTGCATTTTCGCTTGCATTGAACTTGGTGTGAACGGAAGTGCAGTTGAACTTATTTCGAAAACAATTCTTTGGAATTGTTTATTGAATTTGGATTATTGCATTTTCGTTTCACCTGAATTTTGTCTGTGAGAACGGAAATGCAAATATTGATATTTTTTAATATATTAATTTTTGCCAAATTTTACTTTAAGTTGTGAGAGCGGAAGTGCAGTTGATGTCGAAAGCAATTCTTTGGAATTGTTTATCAAATTGGATTATTGCATTTTCGTTTCACCTGAATTTTGTCAGTGAGAACGGAAATGCAAATATAAGAGAGTTATTGAAACACGTCAGTTTAAATCAAATGATAAAGAAGGAAGAAGGTTTATTCAATATAGCAGAAGTAACGTAGTGTTTAGATGAGTTAATAACGTAGTGTTTACATGAGTAGATATAAGTAGTAATGTATACTTATTGATACAATTATCAGAGTACTATTAGTGTTCCCAATACTCCTCCTTAATCTGAGGATTGTAGATGGATTCCCAAGCCTCGCGAAAGTATTTAAGTTTGATTTTATCCAATGGTTTGGTCAGAGCATCAGCTACTTGCAAATCAGTACTTATATATTTCAGTATGATTTGACCTAGATTTAACGTGTCTTGCACAAAATGGTGACGAATATCAATGTGATTCGTTCTCGGGTGAAATCCGCTACTCCTTGCAATTGCGATAGCACTTTGATTGTCGCAGTAGACCTGAAGTGGCTGTTGTTTTCTTCCAAGTCGAGCTCTAAGTCCATCCCACCAGAGCGCTTCTTGTACTGTGGCAGAAAGTGCCATATATTCTGCTTCGCAAGAGGATAGTGCAACAGTGGGTTGCCTTTTGGAGCACCAAGATATCGCTCCTCCTTGCGCTATAAATACATAGCCAGTTGTCGACTTTCGATCATCAGTATTAGTTGCCCAGTCAGCATCCGTGTATCCAGCAATGTGATCACTTCCACTTTCGTTAAATTCGAGCTTTAATGATGAAGTTCCACGCAGGTAGCGAAGTAAATGCTTTAAATCAAGTCAAGCCAATGACGACGTCCAGGGTTAGAATTGAATCGGCTGAGAGTGTTAACCGCAAAGCAAATGTCAGGACGAGTGCATTGAGATAAATACATTAAAGAGCCGATAACTTCCTGATATGGAATGTTCCGCATTTCCGCAATATCTTCGGCCGTGGTTGAACAGTCTGCTTTTGATAGTTTTTCACTCGCATTCATTGGTGTCTGTACCGGTTTTGCATCCTGCATACCAAATTTATTGAGTATTTTTTCAATGTATTGTTCCTGGTCAAGTGCAACTACCCCTTGTCCACGAGTGATACGGATGCCTAGTATTTGTTTGGCAATACCAAGTTCCTTCATGTTGAATTTTTGATGTAGCTTTGATTTGATTGTTTTCAGCCAGTTCTTGTTGTTGCAAAATAACAGTAGATCGTCGACATATACAGCTACAATTAGAATTTGTCCATCTTCTATTTTATAATATATGCAAGGGTCGTGTTTTGATTTTTGCAATCCAAACGAATTTAAGCCTTTGTCCAGCTCATGATTCCAAACTCTACTAGACTGTTTTAATCCGTATAAGGCTTTGTTAAGGCGACATACCTTTGATGGATTTTTCTTGTCTTCAAAGTGTGGGGGCTGCAACATATAAATTTCCTCTGATAATTTTCCTTGTAGGAATGCTGTCACAGCATCCATTTGTTCTACTTTGAGGTCCAGCTGAGCGGCTAGTGCGAAGAGATATCGAAGCGAATTATGACGAACAACAGGGGAGTATGTTTCCTCATAATCTTCCCCCTTTCGCTGCGAATATCCTTTAATTACATGGCCTGTGAAACCAAGCTTTTTACGATATACCCACTTGCATTTTATTGGCTTTCGGTTCTTTTGCAACTCTGTTAAGGACCAGGTTGCATTATCAAGTAGCGACTGATATTCTTCCTCCATGGCTAGTTTCCATTCATTTGCTTCAGGACTAGAGAGTGCTTCCTCTGGTGTTACCGGATCATTCAGGTTTTCCTGTGGAGCATTACTGAGAGTACTAGGAGTTTTACAGGGTGCTTCAGTATACTTGCCTTGTGATATGCGCCTCTCATCGTTTGGCTTAGACACTTGCTGGCAATGAACCAAGACCGGTCGATTGTGGTACAATGGAGGCGCTGCAAGTCCTGTGAAGTCATTTTGGAGCGTTGTTCCTACAAATTCAGTCTGCAAATTTTGATAATCTGTTGATGTGCTCTGCTTATTTGTTACATCGGTGGACTGACCTTCACAAAAGGACGAGGAAAAATTATCTGTTTCAATTATAAAATCTTTATACTTTCCTGGTAAATTGCGCTCCCTTTCGCTGCGCCTCAACACCTGTGACTGTTGTGGGTTCGAGTTAAATTGCTGAGGGAGCGCCGTAGAATTTGTTGTCTCATTTGGGTTAATTAAGTGTAATTCATCGTCAGCATCTTCGTATAAACTGGCATTTATCGACTGCGATTGCAATTCTGCAGGACGATCCAATGGAACTGTAGCGTATTGCTTTCCAGTAGCTGCTTCAAATTTCAATTGCTTCGAAAATTGTTCATTTGAAGTTATGCCTTCGTTAATGAACGAAACATTTCGGCTTTTGTAGACACATTTCTTCATAGGGTCGTAGAAGCGATAGCCTTTAGTGTGTTCATCAAAACCTACCATGATGCATTCTTGTGCTTTTGGGTCCCACTTTTTTCGAGTTGCTTTTGGTATGTGAACCATTGCTGTTGTCCCAAAAATTTTGATGTGAGACAAATCTGGTTGCTTTCCTGTCCAAGCTTCAAAAGGAGTCATGCCTATACCTTTTGAGCGTGAACGATTCAAAAGATATACTGAGTATGCAACTGCTTCAGCCCAGAAAATGTTTGGCAATTTAGCATCGGCAAGCATACATCTTGCCTTTTCAACGATCGTTCGGTTATTTCGTTCGGCAACTCCATTTTGTTCGGGCGTGTGCACGTTTGTTGTTTGGTGGTGAATGCCATTAACTCGCATAATTTGCTGAATCTTTTTGTTTAAAAACTCTTTGCCGTTGTCAGTTCGGAGCACTTTCAGCTTTTTACCACTTTGTCTTTCAGCATATTTGTAGAATTCTTCAAAACACTTTGTAACTTCCCATTCTGACTTTGTTTCCAAAAAATAAACAAAAATTTTGCGCGACTTGTCGTCAATGAACGTCAGAAAATATCGGCTACCAGCAATGGAATTATTTTCCATCGGTCCGCAAATATCAGAGTGCACGATTTCGAGAATTTTGCTTGCCCTGGTGCCAAATTTATTAAACGGCAACCGAATTTGTTTTCCAATTGGACATATTTTGCAATCGTTATGACCTATGTTTTCAAACTGGATGCCTTTTGCCAAACCACCACTTAGTTGATGTAAGCTTTTGTAATTTATGTGGCCCATTCTCCTGTGCCAAAGTTCTTCACTGCCGGCTCTTGCACAAGTTAGTGCTGTGCTTGCAGCTGCTGAATCTAATCTAAACAAATTATTTAAATGGCAGCTAGTAGCAATTACCTTTTGATTGCAATTTAGGACTTTAACACCTTGATTGTTAAATACAACAGTGTGGCCTTGCTTTACGATACGGCTAACAGACAGGAGATTAGTTGACAATTCGGGAATAAACTGAATGTCGTTGATCTGGATAGGTTCCGAGTTGCAAATTGGTCTCAATGTAGACATTCCAGAGCCTTCGATTTGCATTGTACTTTTGTTTGCAGCAACTACCGTGCCAGTGTCTGCATGTACATTTTCCAACATGTTTCGGTTCATGGTCATGTGAGACGTAGCGCCAGAGTCAAAGTACCAATCCTTCTTGTTTGTCACATCAATTGTTGATAGCACGGCACTAAATGCATCGAATTTTCCATCATTATTCTTTGATACTTGAGTTTTAGCATGACAGTGCCTTGCGATGTGCCCAAAGTTTTGACATTTTCTGCATTTTGGACCTTTTCGATTATTAGTTGGTTTGCTATCTCGATGTGACTGGTCTTTCCGCTTGTTTGAATAAAATGCTGCTGTTTCGTTTTCTCCAGGTCCAATTTCTTGCAGCAATTTCGTTTTTATTGCATCACCTGTAATTTTTGACCCAGAATTTTCGAGCGCCATTATCATTGGGCGATATTGTTCGGGCAATCCAGCTAACAAAAGCGATCCGATCCACTCGTCATTGATTTTGAACCCTATGCCATTCAATGATTGTGAAGTTGATATAACTTCATTTACGTACTTGTCCATTGAGCCGCAGTTCGACAGTGATGTAGTTATCAATTTACGCAGTAGGCCTACCCTGCGTGTTAGTCCATTGTCTTCATAGGCCTCTGCTAATTTTTGCCACAACTCCTTTGCTGTCTTTGCACTTTGGATGTGCACGTAACATACGGGATCTATAACTAGCGTTAGCTTGCTTCTAGCTTTGCGATAATTATAACTCTGCTTCAACTGGATGTCAAAACTATTATGATATTGCAATCTGCAATCTCATAATAATGAGCTTTATTTTAAAATAACACATACAAAATAAGATTGCATTTACATATATATAAAATTGAAATACAAAAGATACATAAAAGACATATTTAATATAAATGATAAATGAAACATAAAACTTGTTTGATTCTTAACTCTGCACCCACGCTGATTCTGCACCCACGCTGCGTATCATCGCTGCTGTTGCTGCTGTTGCTGCTGTTGAAACTGTTGGTCTGTTGGATAATGCTGTCGCTGCAATTGTTGGATTTGCAGCTGTTAGTCGGAAGACGTAACTTCTCCCCGCCTAGAATGAAGTGAAGGCCATCTGAACGAATGTCTCGAAGTTGTATTTCTCTCGTCTGAAGATGTTGGTATTGATTGTTTATTGCAGAGGCATTTGTAAAATTTTCGGCAAATTTGTAAAGTTATTATGAATGCTATTATGTACATGATGATAGAAATAGTCTTAGTTCCGATATTTTCATTTGCTGCATCTTTAAGTAGTTTGATTGTTTCAATATTCTCCATAGTCCAATTGCTAATTGCTTTTAGAGTTAAATTTTGTATAACGTAACTATTATTAGTTTCAGTATACGTTAAAGGCATTATGTAGATTGAATCCCAATATGTTTTAGCTTCGTTGGAATAAGTGATATTATTAATTTTTATTACACATTGATTAAAATGTATGAGTACGATTCCTTTCAAAAGTCGATTTCTTATTGCTGTGTCGCAAGAGGCTTCTTCAAGAATTGTTTTTCTGCTTATCACCAACAAAAGGTTTGGTTGAATTAGCTCAACTATTTCTTTTGTTTCGGTTTCAATTAATTCGCAATGGGCTTTTTGATGATTAATTATATTAGGTATACATAAATCTGTTTCTAATTTTTGTGGTACCGTTTTTGAGCAAAATCGTGTATTGTCTATCAGCTGACATGGTTCATTCAAATATTGATACATTGCATTATTTAAAAGGATATAAGGCGATATTAGGGAAACTGTATAGTTACCATTTATAGGTAGTTGCTTTAGTTGGTATAAGGAAAAGGTTGGAATTGATAAAAATGGGATTTCAATTACAAAGATCAGATTAGAATCATTATAATATGCATGCAGTTTTAAAATCTCATAAATGTTATCTTTTGAAGATATTTTAATATTTTGTTTGCTTAATTGTTCTTGGACGTATGTCATTTCTATAGGATGCAGAATAGTTTTTGATATAATATTTAATTTACTCAGAATTATGGACTCCGAAATGTCGTTTATATGATCATCAAGGTTATCAATGTCATATATTATTTGTTCAAAATGCTGGTTAAAAAGAAATATATTGCCAATTTTTTCGATCTTTGTTGTGACGTTCTTTTCAAAATTTCGTAAATGGAGTTCTACTTCCATTTGCTGTGTATTAATGTGTTTTGTTATATTATTGAATCTTTCAATCATTTTCTCATTGATAATTATTTGTTTATTAAATTGATTGGCAATATTGTCTTCATTTTTCTTAAATGTTTCAAGATGTTTATTTATTTCAACATAGTCATTATTATCTAGATTGCCAGTAATTGTTTTAATTACTGTGCCAAAGCCATCAATTAAGCCACGTTTTGCTCTATAACTTGGTAAAACTAAATCTATGTCAGAAAGTAGTTTATTAAATTTCCTTTGTACCATTTTAGTTTTTACTTCAAACACTTTATCGTCCATTGTATGTTTAAGTAAATTTTCAATATTGTTTTGGATAATGTTAACACTACATACATAATCGGTCAAGTTAACGATATGTATAAGCTTAGAATAATTTTCCATTATCCTTGCATTTCCTAGTTTTAAATACAGTAAGCCTTCGTTTTTGTTAATGTGTTGTACGTTTAGTCTTTGTTGTTGTGAGCCTGGAATGAACCTAAAATTTTACGTTTCGCTTTAATTTTTTGCTTGTGAACTTTGCGTTTATAAGTATTAATAGTAATGATATTGTCGTTTAAAACTTTATGCTTCATAAACCTAGGTGCTAATTTGTTGCGTCTGTTTTCAGCTTCGTAAACTGTTTCGTTTGTTTTATAGTTTGGTGGATCTACTCTTTTTTCATTTAGTTTTTCTATAGTTCTCTGTTTTTCTTTTAAGCTTCTTTCATAAATTAATTTTTTCAATTGAGCATAATCTTTTCTATGGTTTTCTATGTATTCTTGATTTAATTGCGTAGAAGAATTTGTAGGTAGGGGAACTGATTTTTCATAATGACCTGTTATTGCTTCAAAAGGAGTTACTTGTGTTGTTGAGTGGATAGAATTGTTATATGTGAGGATTGCTTCATTCATTATTTCACTAATTGGTTTTTGTTTATTTTGACTGTATATGATTCTGATTAACTCAGTAAGTGTTGAGTGTAACCTTTCTACTGGTGAATTGCCTGTTGAGTTTTTAGCAGATGTCAGATGATGTTCTATATTATATAACTTTAAAAATTCTTTTAATGTATTCGAGGTAAATTCTAAGGCATTATCAGACACAATTTTATTTGGTATTCCGTGGTGTGAGAAAAAATGTTTCAAACTTTGAATTGTAGTTATACTATTTCTACTACTTAATATGTAGGCACTTGCAAACTTACTAAATTTATCTATAATGGTTAAAAAGTTTTCTTTATGGACAGAGTAAACGTCAATATGTATTATTTCTAACGGCTGACTTGGGGTTTCTGAAAACTGAAATTTTATTTGTTTTCTGTTTCTTTCATATTTATTTTCTAGGCAAGTTTGGCAATTATTTATTATTTGATTTATAATATCTTTCATTTTTGGAAAATAGTATTTTCGTTTTAAATGTGCAAGAGTTTCATTTATACCTCTATGGAATGATTTTTTATGGTAATCTCAACTACATCTTGAACTAATTTTGTACATCTTATAAGTTTAAGTCGGCTGTTGCTAAAATAATTAGAATATACTTCTTGAACTAACTTAAAGGTATCATTGTCTGTCAATATAGCTGTTAGATCATTTGGATTTACATAGTTTGCTAAAATATCTGATATAATTTCGGATTTGTCTAAATTATTCTGTTTTATTATCTGTCTTCTTTTGTTTTTGAAAATAATTTTTAAACACCTTTGTGGTTTGAGTTGTGTTTCAGATTGTTCTAAAATAAGTTGATGAGAAAATTCATTAAGAGGTCTTTCAGATATTGGTATACCATCTCCAACATCTTCGTTTGCGGAATGGTTTGTTTGAGATATTGTATCTACATTATTTTGTAATGACTCGTTTACATTTATTTCTACTCGGGATAAAGCATCTGCATTGGAGTTTTGCTTTCCTTTTTTATAAATAATTTCATACTCGAATTCCTCAAGCTTAAGCCGCCATCGGACTAATTTTGAATTGGGTTCTTTTAAGGAGAACAACCAAGTTAAAGGCTTGTGGTCTGTTATAATTTTAAATTTTCTTCCAAACAAATAAGGTCGAAAGTACCTAGTAGCCCATACGATAGCTAATAGTTCCTTCTCAATAGTACTGTAATTTTGTTCTGATTTATTAAGAGTTCTACTAGCGTAGCAAATTGGTTTATCTGAACCTATGGGGCCTTGAGATAGTATGGCTCCTATGGCTACATTACTAACATCGGTTGTAACATTAAATTCTTTAGAAAAATCCGGATATTGTAAAATTGGTTCGTTACACAATATATTTTTGCATGTTTCAATACAGTCTAAGTATCTGGAGTCTAACTTGATATAGTGGTCCTTTCTTAAGCATTCTGTTAAAGGTTTTGTCAGTTTTGAGAAATCCCTTATGAACTTCCGGTAATATCCTAATAATCCCAAAAAGGACTTTATTTGTTTAACTGTTTTTGGTATCGGAAAATTTTGTATGGCTTTTATTTTATCGGGGTTAGGCTTTACACCTTCGGGAGTTACTAAATGCCCTAAAAATGCTATTTCCTTATGAAGGAATTCAGATTTATCAAGTTGTATTTTTAAGTTTGCTTCTCTTAATTTTTGGAAAATTGCCGCAAGATTTTCAATATGCTCCTGTAGAGAAGTAGAATATATTATTATATCATCCATAAAAACTAGGCAAGTTTTGCCAATAAAATCACGGAGGACATTGTCCATTACTCGTTGAAAAGTTGATGGGGCGTTTTTCAGCCCAAAAGGCATACGGACAAATTCGTAATGTCCATTTTCGACAGTAAAAGCAGTTTTTGGTATATCCTTATCTTGAACTTCAATCTGGTGAAAACCAGATGCTAAATCTAGTGTTGTGAAGTAGAGGCTTTTGCCTAATTTATCCAAAATATCGGTTATGTTAGGGAGGGGATATCTGTCGTCTATTGTTTTCTGATTTAATTTTCTATAATCGACGACTAATCGCCATTTTTGTTTCCCACTTGCGTCTGGTTTTTTTGACACAATCCATATGGGTGAAGACCAAGGTGAAAAACTGGGACGAATGATTCCGTCGGAAATCATTTTTGATATTTGTGTTTGTACTTCCTGTTTATGAACTTCTGGATATCTATAGGATTTCATATAGATAGGAAGATCGTCGGAAGTTTTGATTTCGTGTTTTATTTGATTAGTAAAACTTAAAGCTTGTCCCTCCTTGAAAAATATGTCTTCAAAACGATTACATAATTTTTTAATGGATTTCTTTTCTTCATCGTTTAGATGATCAATTCGAATTAAATCTGAAATATTAACTGCATTGTGAGGTTGCGATATACCTTTTATTGATAAGTTATTTATTTCTAAAATTTGGTTGCGATTAAACTGCTCTGCTTTCAAAGGTTGTTCTATTGAAAACTGTTGTGGATAATTTGAAAAATTGGTAATTTCAATGAGAGAATACCATTCATGTGCTTTATAAATCCCTTCAGCTATTACTAAATTTTCTCTTATTTGTAATGGTTTTAGGTAAATATCTCCCGATTTGATATCTACAGGTAAATGAGCTATTATTTTGCTACAGGAAGGTACGGTGTATAATTTTGATATATAATTTGGTTTGTAGAAAAGCGGTAAAACAGCATTTTTTGATTTCAAAATTGAATTTTTAAATCTATTGTTACTTCAAGATTCTTCATTGTTTCTAAGCCAATTAGGCCATCAAAATAATCATGAAATTTAAATAATAAAAATGTTAGTTTTTTTTCACTATTAAATTCCTTAAATGCATTGATTTGAATTTTTTGATCAACAAAGTGTGTATTGAAAGCGGTTTTTATTTGAATGGGGTTGATATGCTGTATTAATTTGGGTTTCACTAAATTAGGGTTAATGAAAGACATATTGCTTCCGGTATCTATTAAAAATTTGAACACGTTATTTTTATTATCAACAATTTGAATGTATGGTAAAATATAAGATTGATGTACATTAAAATCGATATAACCTATTGATGATCCGAGGCAATTAAAGGAAAATTCTCGTCATCTATCTCATTTGGATAAAAGTCATCTAAGTTTTGGAAATGTGTTTATGCGACATTGTCGGTGTTGTCTATTTCATTTTTGTTCTGTTGCACTATTTGATTAGGTATATTGGAAGAACAATGTGGTTGTTCAGCATTAAACACTTCTTCAATAACATAGTTAGTGTTCGTTTAATTTGGTGGTCTTTGGTTTTTAAAACTTATATTCTTGCTATATGTATCCATTGGTTCTGGAGCTGAACTCCTCACGTTTGAATTAAATTGCTTAATCTGGTTGTTACGATTGAATGGAGTTTGTGTAGAAAAATTTTGAAATTGTCTTACTTGTTGCCCGAACTGATTGTTGTTATGAAGAAAAGAATTAGGGGAATAACTTTGTTGAGGCTGAAAATTTTGTCTTTAATTTTGTTGGAAAGATGGTCTGAATGATTGTTGAAAATTATTTCTGAATGGTTGTTGAGAATTATTTCTGAACGGTTGACCTTGAAAAGGTGTTCTAAAAGTGGGCGGCTGTTGACGATTAAAATTTACAAAATTTGTTTGGGTATTAATTGGTTTTTTTACAACTGTAGCACTTGTTTTTGAAATAATAGAAGAGTTCCTTATATAATGAACATTTTGTTCTTCAAGGCAAAAGTTTAAAGCCTGTGCCATAGTTCTAGGTCTCATCGCCCTAATTGTTGAACCTAGTGGTTCCCTGAGTCCTGATAAAAATACATTTAAACACATTTCTTGGTATAATAAATTTTTAGATTCTACTACACTTAAAATAGTTTCATGAAGTCGTACATGATTTGTTATACTTGAAAGTATTTCAATAATTTGCGAATAAAATACCTCAACAGTATTTGCATTTTGTTTTAATAAATGAAGATCACGAACTAAACTTGTTTCATTCCTTTTGTCAGCATAATGAGTCACTAAATTTGCTTTAATAGATTCCCAATGAATTATTGTTCCATACATGTTTAGAACTTCATTGGCGTCGCCAACTATTTTATTTCTTATGGCACGAATTATTATTTAAGCGTAAGATGTTCCGTCTATTGCTGTCAGTGTACTTAATATTTCTTCCACATTTTCAATAAAATCATACAACGATCGTGGATTTCCATCGAAAGTTGGTAAATATTTAACAGCGTCCGGTACTCTAAGATTTTCCATAATTAAATTTACACTAGCACTATTTGCAGTTGCGATGTTTTGATTTACGTTTGTATTGCTAACACTATTATTTTCGGTAGCCATAATTATATTATGTTCTTCGCAAATATTTTCACTAACTATTCTGTTTTCTGCTGTGTTAAAATAAATCGAATCTGATCTTGTATAGGGACGTGTTCTTATTTTTATTTTTTTAAAAAAGGATTTATTTTTTGGGAACGACATGTATCACTATCTGAACTTACCCGGCCAACAAAAATATCCAGATACACATGCTCATATTTCGGTTTTCACTTTATTCGTTGTGTTTGTATTCTTCTTTCTCAATTTTTTTTTTTTTTTAGCGAAGGTCTTGTTGTCCTTTTTATATCAATATTCCTTTGATGTCTCAATTTTCCTTGCGAAGGTCCTGTTGTCTTGCGTTGTCCTTTTTATATCAATATGCCTTTGATATGGATTCTGGAGATCCTGAACTAAGCTCAACAAAAGAAAATCCTTGGTGACTGCGCCAATTATAACTCTGCTTCAACTGGATGTCAAAACTATTATGATATTGCAATCTGCAATCTCATAATAATGAGCTTTATTTTAAAATAACACATACAAAATAAGATTGCATTTACATATATATAAAATTGAAATACAAAAGATACATAAAAGACATATTTAATATAAATGATAAATGAAACATAAAACTTGTTTGATTCTTAACTCTGCACCCACGCTGATTCTGCACCCACGCTGCGTATCATCGCTGCTGTTGCTGCTGTTGCTGCTGTTGAAACTGTTGGTCTGTTGGATAATGCTGTCGCTGCAATTGTTGGATTTGCAGCTGTTAGTCGGAAGACGTAACTCGATCTTTGTCGGCGTCTACAGGAGTTCTCGGAGCACCGCGAGCATCCAATTCGTATTCAATCGTTGTAGTCCATAGATCATCCAAATCGAGATAAGCTTGAGCTGAAATTTTCCATGTAGGATAGTTTTCGCGTCCAAGTAATTTCTCAATTGTTAACCCGTTCATGATTAGTATGATTGAGGCTTCCTTTATCGATTTAAGTTTTTTTCACGTGTCCTGGGCCCATAACCTATAAGAGAGTTATTGAAACACGTCAGTTTAAATCAAATGATAAAGAAGGAAGAAGGTTTATTCAATAAAGCAGAAGTAACGTAGTGTTTAGATGAGTTAATAACGTAGTGTTTACATGAGTAGATATAAGTAGTAATGTATACTTATTGATACAATTATCAGAGTACTATTAGTGTTCCCAATAGCAAATATTGATATTTTTAATTTATGTCAAATTTTATTTTAGGTTGTGGGAATGGAAATGCAAAATTATGTAGGTATATATATCTATATTTATATTATATGTAAGGGCTCGTCACGGTTACGATTTCTGGGGTGACGCGATTTGAATGTGTTTTTTTGTTCAGAGCAAAAAAATATGTTTTGTCGAACAAAAAGTCGATACCTCAACTTGTTATCGAGTTATCGAATTTTGAAAATTTTTTACAATTTTGCTACAATAAATTTTATTGCTAATTTGATAGCTTTAAAACAAATCGATAAATCGATTTTTCCTTTGGCAAATAACGGCGCCCCAGAAATCGTAATCTCACCGGCTTTTCATATTTGTAAAATTTAAAATTTATTACCTGTTCTTTTTGCCACAAAAAAAGCTTCTCCCGAAACTCCGCCCTTTTCCCAATGTTTGAAAATGTGTCGGCAATATCTCTTTCGTTCAAATAAATGATGTTGTTGTATGTGATGCCATTTGCTGAAATTTTAAAAACCATCAAAAAATTAAGATTTTTACGATAAGTTGATCTTTCCGAAAGGCAGGAATGTGTGGCCGCATATAAATATGTATGTATCTTTGTGCAATTGTAGTAAACCATTGCAGCATGATACAATTATACAGGTAGCATTGACAGTTGCTTGGGAAACTAGCATCTGTCAAAAAAATATCAAGAAAGAGAGACTTCAATTATTGCTTATGCTTACGCTATTGTTTATGTTTCAAAGCTTGCAAGTAACCAACATTTACTTACAAAATATTGCTATTTTATTTAATTTATAGAGTTATTATTACTAGAACAAAAATAATTTGTAAACTTAATGTTATTAAGTGCAAACATAAAAAAAAAGGTTGAAAACATTTAAGTGCAGCAACCTCAGCAATTGCAGATGCATATGGACGAAATGAGAAAAGTTTTCAATTAAAATTAACACACCACGACTGGAAAACGTTAAACACATATCATAGATAATTTTATAACAACTTTCATTATAAGAATTGTTTATTTCACGCACATATTTTGTAGAATTTATTTGTTTTCACATTCGTTTCACTTTTGTTGCACGATCAAGTGTTTTTGACAGATGCTAGTTTCCTTGTAGCTGAGAAAATCAATACTTATCAATGCTTCCTGTATAATTGTATCATGCTATTGCAGTAGCAGTTTCGCAAACAAAACACAGAATATAAACGCAGAATGCGCTACGCAGTCTAACGGGATGACTTGCCATGCGTGGAGAGTTTGTTAGTATGAGTTATAGAGAAAATGCATGGTTGACAAAGACACGGTAAGCACAGTTAAAATGT
This sequence comes from Pherbina coryleti, assembly GCA_943735915.1. NCBI lineage: Eukaryota > Metazoa > Arthropoda > Insecta > Diptera > Sciomyzidae > Pherbina > Pherbina coryleti. The sequence continues at coordinate 38,756,530 of OX030952.1, read as the reverse complement.
TAGTTTTTCACATTTTGCTTTGCTTTTGTAATGTCCCGTTAAAAGAATTAAATAAATAGTTAATTATTAAATAAACGTCCAAAATTTTAGCTTCATCACAGCGCGATACAGAAATATGTATACAGAAAAACGTATACAAACTACTACTTTTACGCAACCACACACTTTTTTTATTGTAATTTTTGCACTTTAAACTTTTTCACTTCTGTTAATATTCTTAATGTTTTTCTTTTGTTTATATTTTTTATTGCACTTACTTTTTAAATCTTCTAATATTCCCGGCATTCCGAACTGCAAAAGCAGATTTTTTAAGCGGCTTTCGTCATCCATTTCGATATAGCTTTTAGTGCACTCACTCACCACAGAATAACAAAGACTAATTAATCTCAATTGACACCAAGCTCTTGACAGCTAAAAAAAAAATGGGAGATATCTAATCGCAACGAGTGTTATTACATACATTCGTATATCATCGGCAAGCAACGAACTCGGTTTGTAGCTTCAAAAAGGAAATTAAAAGAACATTACTTTTAGTTTTCTTTTACAGCAGAGAAGATTCCTTTCAAATTGCTGTAAAAGGTAAAATACATTAAATGTAAAAGTAAATGCAGTAATTTTTTTTCTCGGTGTATGCACGATTCATATAAGAGGATTTACTCAAAACACCGACACCGCAATACATATTTTCAATCCGAACAAAATTATTAATGTTTTTTAAATCTGTTTCACCAGAATTCAAGTCTTTAATTTTCCAAATATTTCTTAACACTTGCTTTTGCAATTGGCGCATGCGAGGAACGAAGAGATGGGACATTGTTTTTTTTTGGGATTGGAACTCCCTATTTAGCTTGTTAGGCATGCCAAGAGTAAAGCTCATAAAAATGCAGTTAGTTTTAAGCACCGAATCTGCCAACTGCATAGAAATTTCTCGTCTTTCATGCTCTTCAAACTCCTCCAACAAAAAATACGGCTTGAGTGCATTGCTCTAAAAGCCTGTTGACTGCTTCTTCCATAGACAATCATCTTGTCGCTCCTACCGATAAAATTTTTCTTAGCGGTATGCCGAAATATTCTTGAAACTTATAAAATTCGTTTCTTCTGTTACTGCTGTGACAAAAATGATTACAAAACGACTTTATTAAGTTTAGTTTAGTTTAGTTTAATCTTTATTAGAAGTGTTTGAAACACTCTGCAATTCATAATTTGATTTTTTTTTTACAATTTTAATATAATTAATATAAACAGATTTATATACAAGTAATTAAAGAAAAAATTAAAAATTATAATACTTTTGGCTTTCAAGTGTTTACAGAACCTTCTTGGTAGTAAATAAAATGAGTGATTAGAGCAAAGTAAAGTAAAGTAAATTTTATTGAGACTTCTCGGTCAAGATTACAGAGAGATATAACAAATATTTAAATAAGAAAACTTAGAACTATTATAGTATTATTCTAAGATTAATTTATAGTTAAACGCTTCAAGCTTTTATTACCAAATGATTATATTAAAATTTTTTCTTTTGAGTATGATATGCTTGCTCCCGGCATATAATTTTTTCTTGTAAAGGTTTTTTACAAATTTAAAAAATCTTAAAACTAAAGAAACATGTTAATACTATATACAAATGAAACTTAAAGTAAATAACAAAAATCGATTCATTTTCATGTTATGAATTTAATATATAGATATTTTTCTTTTTAATTTGCAAAAATGATTAATAATAATAATTACAAATAGTAACTACCCTCTATGAGTATTTGCAGTCGAATTGACATAAAAATTTGGTAAAAGTGATGTAGTTAAATCTATATCCAAAGAATAATTTTCATTTAAAAAACTTATAGGAGAGAGATAATAAATATTAGACCAATTAAATAATTTTTGATGTTCATATACATCTCTAAGCAAATTATTATCATGAACAGCCAATTTTTTTATGAATCTATCAAGTAGAGTAAAAGCATAGTAACAAAAAGGATATACATTTGCTTCTGTGTATACAAAATTATTTGAGTATTTTTTTACATAGGACTCATAATGCCTATCAATGCACAATCGAAGTATCTTTCGCTCAAGAATTTCAATTTCATGGGCAACTGTGGGAGAAATAGAGAACCAAATTGGATATGCATAAACTAATACTGGGCGAATACAAACTTTATATATAAGAAGCTTCGTTTTTTTCATTAGATATTTACTATTTAAAAGCTTAGCGAACATGCTCTTAATTCTGTTAGCTTTTTTTTAAAATAAGTCTGCAATGCTCATTAAATTTAAACAACTTGTTAAAATTAACACCTAAATATTTGAAGCTATTCTTAAAAGGTATAGAATCTCCATTTAACGACAAACTTAATTTTTTGCTTTCGGGAATTACAAATTTAGCACATTTACCACTAGCATTACGAAGACAAATTGCAACTGACTTTGAAGTGTTAATTTTGATACCCCAATTTTCATAATAGCGATGCACCAAAGAAAGATGACTTGATACTAAACCCAGAGCTATTGTCGGGGAAACGTTATGTGCGTATAATAAAGAATCATCAGCATAGAGAATACCTCTTGAGCCATTCCATTCATGTGGGAAGTCAGATATAAAGATGTTATACAAATGAGGGGAAAGAATAGAGCCTTGGGGCACACCACTTTTAATAGAGCCTAAATCGGAAAGGTAGTTATTAATTTGAACACAAAATTTTCGGTTACTGAAGAAGCTATTGTTAAAACACACGATAAGTATTCTGCTAAGTCTCAAATACTACTGACTTTATTGTTTCATTTACACATGTCTTAAGCTAAATATAATAAGTAGTATAATACATTACATAGAGAGAGAGAGAGAGTATGGTATATAAGTAATACAGGGTGATGTATATTATACAACATCTTCCTTTTTATAAAAAATATTTCCTTATATTAATCTTATATACACTATTTTAATCAAATATTTTAATACTATTTTAAATTCAATCTTTTTGGAGGCTTTACATTTCGGCCTGCTTTAGTCACGTATAATCCATCTTTTTTATCTTTCACAATATTTGAAGTTTCATTTCTTACAGTAGTTGGAGTATTCATTTCATTGTTACAGGTTTTTGGAGTATCTTTTTCTTCAGTTATATTTGCCTCTATCTGTGAATTTTTAATTTTATTTTGTTTTTGTAACTCATTTTCAATCGATTCCTGTACTTGTTTTTCATTTTTATTTATTTCATTTATTAACGAATTATCATTTAATTTCAAAATATGTTCCCTGTTTCTCCTGTAAATTGATCCATCTTTATCTTTCACCATGTAAGACCTTGGCTCCTTACAAGTTTCTGTTATAGTACCTGAAGACCAATAAGATGCTGGCGTTTTTCTGAACATGACACTTTCACCTTGGCAACACGGCTCCAAGTACTTTTTTCCTTTGTTATAATAATCAGCAGACTTCAGTTTTTGATAAGTCACTTGTTTTTGATATTTGTGCATATTAACAACCCTTGGCTTAAAATTGTTTTCTATTGAAGGAATTTTTGTTCTCAACGGTCTCGACATTAACAAATCTGCTGGGCTTGGTAATCCTGATTTTGGTGTCGTTCTATAATGAAGTAATCCAACATAAGGATCAGATTTACTTTCTAAACACTTTGCAAGCATTTTTTTAATAGTCTGAATTGAACGCTCAGCCATTCCATTCGATTTGGGAAAATATGGACTGGACGTCGAATGTTCTATTTTCCAATCCTGACAAAACATTTTAAATTCTTGCGAATTGAAAGGCGGACCATTGTCAGATATTAAAATTCGAGGCACACCATGTCTGGCAAAGATAGATTTCATTTTGGTTATAACTTGGTTGCTTGAATAGCCGCTAGATAATATTTCAATCTCTATATATTTTGAAAAATAGTCTACAACCAACAGATATGTTTGCTTGTTGAATTCGAACAAATCGCTCCCTAATTTGTACCAAGGACTGTTTATGACTTCGTGTGACAATAATTCCTGTTGTGGATTGGCATTTTTGTATTTAATGCAAGTTTCACAGCCTGAAACTACGTTAAAAATGTCGTTATTTATATTAGGCCAATATACTGACTGTCTGGCTAGAGCCTGACTTCTTTTTATGCCCAAATGACCTTCATGTAAATTTTTAAGAACTGATTTTCGTAGTTCAGTTGGTATCAGAATTTGATTATTTTTTAAAATTATGTCATTAATTATATGAATATCGTCTTTTATTTTGAAATACGGTACGACTTCTAAGTCTATAAACTTTTTGTTTTGTGGCCAACCATTTTTAACGTAATTTTTAATTTTTTCAAAAATGTTGTCATTTTTTTGTTTTTCTTTAATATCGATAATCACTGAATTCGAAAAAGGAAGTTGCGAGAGCAATAAATTACAATGTAACGAAATGTCTTCGTCCATGTTTATGCACGCGTTGTTTGAGAGAGGTGCCCGTGAAAGAGTGTCTGCAATGTAAAGATATTTTCCTGGCTTAAACTGAACTGACAGGTCATAGCATTGAAGACGAAGCATGAATCGCTGCAGCCTTGCCGGAATCTTATAAAGCGGTTTTTTAAAAAGGGTAACCAAAGGCTTATGATCAGTTTCTACCAAGACTTTCATGCCATAAACATACTGGTGGAACTTAGTACAACCATACAAAATAGCAAACAACTCTTTTTCAATTTGTGCATAGTTAACTTCACAATCCGTCAACGACGCTGAAGCATAGGCTATTGGGTGTCTGTTATGCATTATACACGCACCCACTGCAAATTTGGAGGCATCGACAGATAAAACTAATTGTTTTGCTGTATCAAAATAGGTAAGAACCGGTGCTTTAGTTATTGCTTGCTTCAAATTTTTAAATTCTTCTTCGTGAATAGCATCCCAGTGCCAAACTACATCTTTCCTTAATAAGTCGCGTAAATTTTTATTTTTTACTGCTAAATTTTCTATAAATGACCCTAAGTAGTTTATCATACCCATAAATCTTTGTAATTCCTCTATTGATTTTGGTGAAGGAATTTGCAAAATAGCTTTTATTTTTTCATTATCAGGACTAACACCATTTTCATCAAAAATATGACCAACAAATTTTATTTTATTTAATCCTATTTTGGATTTTTCTTTGTTGAATTTAAGCCCAACCGATTTTGCTCTTTCCATTACAGCTAATAGTATGCTATTATGCTTTTCAATTGTGTCTGCATGTATAAGAAAATCGTCTATATAAATAATAAGACCCTCAATATTTTCAAATAGTTTTATCATTTCGCTATGAAAAATTTCTGGTGCCGCATTTATACCAAATGGCAGCCTTAAAAAGCGATACCTTCCAAACGGTGTATTGAATGTGCACAATTTAGATGACTCTTCGTCCAATGGGACCATCCAAAAACCTGAGTTTGCATCTAAAGTACTAAAAAACTTAGAGCCGCATAGTCTAGCTTTACAGTCCTCTACATTAGGAAATGGGAAATGCGGTCTTAGAATAGCCTCATTTAAATGTCGAGGGTCTAAGCAAACTCTTAATTTACCGTTTGGCTTTTTCACCAGAACTATTGAATTTACCCATTCTGTTGGTTCAGACACAGGCACTATAACTTGCAAATCAATCATTCTTTTTAATTCATTTTTTAAAAGAATTTGCAAACGAAATGGTATTTTCCTTGGTGGATCAATGACAGGAGTTACATTTTTGTTGACTTTTAATTTACATTTTTGTTTCAAAGAACCTAAGCCAGTAAAAATTGATGCATAATCTTCAAAAAATTTATTTGTGCTACTTATTATATTAACATTGTGTATAAGATTCATCTTTATGGCTGTATTTAAACCAATAATATTTTTACAAGGCATTTTTAGAATATGAAAATTTTCTGAGTACTGTTTGCCACGAAATATAAAACTTATCATTATAATGCCAAAATGCTGAAGATTTTCACCACTAACAGTTAGTAATCTAATGCGAGACTCTTTAACTTTACTAGTTAGATTAAAAAATTGTACAATTTTTTCTGAAATAATATTAGTTTGGGCTCCAGTATCTACTTGAAAACTGTAATTTTTATTTTTAATCATAACCTCAATTATCCATTCATTTGCTTGACATTTGTTTTGTTGCTGTTGTTGTTTCCAACAATCATCACTTACTGCAAAATTTCCACCACGTTTGTTGTACAAGCCGCGATTGTCTGCTGACTGAGAGGGAGAAAGAGCTTGCAATGTTCCAAGGAAGAGATCGACGTCATCATTGTTGCTATCATTGTTGTCTTGTTCACATAACTTTGGGAGTGCTTGCAATTTTCCAACGAAGAGATTATCATACTCATAATCGCTTTGCTCTTCACCATCGTTGTCTTCCTTGTATATATTTTTTACATACTTTTTCCTACCATTCGAACTATTGTTTGTTGCAAGCCTATGTTCATAACTGTCTTTTGAAAAGCACATTTTTGCGAAGTGATTCCTTTTCTTACATATATTGCAAATTACGCCATATGCAGGGCATCTACTTCGATGAATATTTCCACATTTGTTGCAGTTTTGCTGCGAACCGCTAGACGAAGTCTGCGTTGACCTTTTGTTGCTGTAGTTTGTTGCTGACCATTTATCATATTTTTGTATAGCACCAACACATGCTTCAGAATTTTCGGTACTCACTTGCTGAAGCTGAGAAACGTTTCCTTTGACAATTTCTAGATTTTTCGATATGTCTACCGCCTTCTGTAAAGTAATGTCACCTTCGCTGAGTAGCCTTTCTTTTATGAACGATTTCTGGGTTGACAATCCGCAAATAAAAATATCTTTTACCAAATCTTCACGTAAGCTTTCGAATTTGCAATTAAGACTTAAATTTTTTAACGCGGTGACATATTCGTCAATTGATTCATTGGCGTCCTGCTTTCTAATAAAAAATTTATGTCTCTCCATAGCGAGATTGACCTTGGGCAGAAAATAGGCATCAAATTTTTCCAACAAATCACTGTATTTCACTGCGTCCACATCCAAATTGAAAGAATTAAAAATAAATAGTGCTTCTGTTCCCATATGGTGTAAAAGAAGCGCCACTTTTCGCTGATCCGATTGGTCTTCCAAACTTGAAGCACGTAAAAATCGCGTTCAAATGTTTCTTCTTTTAATGACATTATTCTTTTTTATTAACATCTGACACCATGTTAAAACACACGATAAGTATTCTGCTAAGTCTCAAATACTACTGACTTTATTGTTTCATTTACACATGTCTTAAGCTAAATATAATAAGTAGTATAATACATTACATAGAGAGAGAGAGAGAGTATGGTATATAAGTAATACAGGGTGATGTATATTATACAACAGCTATGAAAAATTTTAACAACAAAGGGATCAAAGCCTAAATTTATTAATTTAAATAAAATTCCGTCATGGTAAGCGTTATCAAATGCTTTTTCTATATCTAATGAAACTGCAACCGTACAGTTTTTTTTTCTTAAATTACATATAACATCATTTTGAAATTTCAAAAGTGCGTGAACTGTAGAATGTCCACTTTTGAAACTAAACTGATAGTTTGGAATATAATCAACATTTAAATTTAAGTCCATTTTAGATTTTATAACTTTTTCAAAAAGTTTACCAAAATTTGAAAGCAAAGAAATTGGTCTGAAATTGTCTGTATTATAAAAACCAGGTTTTTTTTTTAATAGGTAAAATTTTTGCAATTTTCCATTTAAGAGGAAAGTATCCATTATTTAAACAATTGTTGTAAATTATAGTTAAAAAATTTATAACAGAAGATGGTAATTTCTTTATTAAGAAATTTGAAATTTTGTCCAGGCCATATGATTTCTTAGAATTTAAAGTTTTTATTAATGAAGTCAGATCTTCGTTATTAGTAAAATGAGATGAAAGATTGTTTGTTGATGAAGAAAATTCGCTGTTGAAATTAAATAAACAATCTGCACAAGACGATAACGTTGACAATATAGTATTTTTTATACCAGAAACATTAGACGTTGAGGGTATGGTTTCTTCATAAATAGTATTAAAATGATTTAGCATATTTCTAGATATTTCAACTTCGTCTGTTATGATTGCATTACCCACAGTTATTTTATCACAAAAAGCATTATTTTTTTTCTTCAAAAAACTATATATTTGCTGAAAAGCAGACGGACCCGGTTTAATTTGTTCAATTTTTTCATTAAAGGCTTTTGCTTGAGCAAGTTCAACTTGTTCCTTTATGATAATTTTGAGTAACTGTATTTGCTTGGAAAGTAATTTGTATTCAGAACTATCTCGATTATAGTTATTATGATACATTCTTTTAAGTTATTTTTGCCAAGAATGTTTGATATCAAAAAGATTTTGTATTTCATCTGATACTAAAAATTGCATATTTTTGATCTCAATTATTTTGACATGTAACTCTGTTGCATAGTTTATAGATTCAGTTAAATGGTCTATATATTTATCTATCTCATCATTATTAAGATTACGATTAGATGGAGGAAAAAAATTATTGACAAAATAATCTAAATCAGATCTTAAATTATCCCAGTTTGTATCCTTATATGATAAAAATGTACGTGGAGATCTTACCAAAATGTCATAAGCTAGAAGATTTATTTTAATTTTTAAAGGGTAATGGTCTGAAAAAGAGGACAAACTTGAAACTTCAAAATTTTGATTAATTAAGTCTGCAATGTTCGTGCTTATTAAAAAATGATCTAGAAATGATGCACCATTTGGATAGGATGGTTTGATATCACAAATACGCGAAAAATTTAGTGAAAAGTTTTTAAGCCAGGTTAATAATGTTTTTCCATTACAATTATCTATAACATCTCCCCAAGAGCAGTTTTTAGCATTTAAATCGCCACCGATAAAAGTACCATCAAAATTATTGGGAAAGCTGCAAATTTTCGTAAGGCCATTGTTAATTCCAGATAATGAGAAATTACATGGAAGATAAATACTACCAAATAAATATTTTTTTATTTGGCCATTCAACGAGAAATTTATTACAACAAAAATATTTGGAAATGATACTTCGGGAATTTTTACATTAGAAAACTTATAACTTTTTCTGATTGCAATACCCACTCCAAGAGAGCTGTTATCGCGTATAAAGTCAAAGTCATCCAAATTGACAAAGTGATTTGGCGACAAATGGGTTTCTTGAATAAATCCAATGTCGATATTGTTATGCTTTAAAACCTTTGAAAGTTCAATTTTCCGGCTTGTATCAATTAATGATCTTACATTAAATGTTAAAATATTCAAAAATTTATGGACCATAAGTTTTTTCAACGAGAGATAAAAGGCTTAGACATTCTAATCTAGCTTGTGTTTTTGTAAGATTTTTATAATTGGTCATAAACGTTTCTATTTTTTCTTCCAAAGAAATTGGATCAATAGGATTACAGATATGTTTAGCAATTTTTAAAAATTCTTCTATGACAAAAGGACGCTGCTTTTTTGACTGTTGTTGATTATCGTTAATCATATGAGGGTTAAATAGACTAGCAAAAGTTGTATCCTTGGAGACCATTGAGGCGGTATTTAAAGCGTGACTAACATTATTTATTGCAATAGATTTTTTTTCACGAGCTTCCGAGATACGTTTCATTTTGTTCATAACAAAAAATTTATATGCTGGACAACCTTTCCAGTTGGCAGGGTGACCTGTTTTGCCGCAGTTAACACAGTATGGAACTGAGTTTTCGCTTTTTTTTAAAGAACACTCTCCTGGAGCATGTAAAACACTACATTTAACGCAAGTATAAGCCCTATTGCAATTTCTTGCAATATGACCCCAATGCTGACATCTTTTGCACTGAATTTCCTTTTGTTTAAAGTTAGGTGCTTCCCACTTTATAGATTGGCTCAAGAGGTATTTAATATATGATATATCGCTATGTTTTTTCCCGGGAAGTAAGGAGACTATGAAAAGACAGTATCAATATTATTTTTAATGGAGAAAGGAGTTTTGAACTTAGCAACTGTGTGCACAGTGTTTGGGACTTCTAAGTTAAGAGCGTCTTTTATTTCAATTATATCAGTTTTATAATATAAGCCTCGTAAAACTAAACTAACCGATTTGAACTCCTTAGGCGTAAAGGAATATGAATCAATGTTCTTATCTTTTAATAATGCCATCATTTCAGCGTGAGCTGAGGCATCATTTAAATAAAGCTTACTCTTAAATTTGCCAATGTTGCTTATTTTAAAAAAAATTTTAGGATTTTTTTGGTTTAATTGGTCTACCAAATTTTTTATGTTAACATTATATAAAAAAATTGGTGGACATAAACTCTTTCGATTTTCAGGCCCTGAACCACTTTTACCAATTACAGTTTTTATATTTTTTAATGTTTTGCTAGTCTTAGGTGCGTCGCTTTCGATTAAGTTATTAAGTAAAGCAAATCTATTGCTAGATAAATTAGTCCGGAAACTAGAGACGTCTACATTAGCCTCTGCTGGTTTTGAAGCTGCTTTGCGTCTTCTTCTCTTGTAAGGATAAAACTCACCTTCGCTTTGTTTGACTGGTGAAGGGACTGTTTCCATGCCAGTGAATGTAAAAACTGATGTTTCCATATTTTGAGGGGAATTTAAGCTCAGCGTCATGGAATTTGATTGATCCAAGTCTTGGGAGTTTGGAGATACATGTGACGTTGTTTCATATATAGAGTCCATGGTATTCATTTGCTGCGGTTGGGTTTCACTCACTTGTGGGTTTGGATTAGAAACTTCTTGCTGCTGGGTCAAATTTGATGCGCTTGTAGGTGGGAGAAACATCTGCGAGTTTATTGTTTTTCCATTAAAATTTGCGCTTTCAAAGCTGCAATAATTTTTGTCTGGCTCCTTTTTGTTTAAATCCATTTAAAATATCGATAAAAAAAACGTTTTATGATCGCGAAGCTTTAGATTTAAAGACTTCAAGATGTTAAGAAAAAGAGAAAAAAATTGATTTTATTTTTTAATTAATTTTTCCTAGAGCAGAAAAATCGATGTTTCCTATACGAAAGTTCGTTTTGGAATCGTGATTAGAGCAATGCTCACATATGTTAGGCCAGACGGACGGGGCCGGACTCCAACTTATGCCAGGCATGACGGACGAGGTCTTGCTCTGGATAATCGAGTTCTATTTACTTTTGTTAATACGTATATAAATCATGATTAGAGCAAAGGTCACATATGCTAGGCTAGACGGACGTGGTTTAGCTCCGCCATATGCCACGCATGACGGACGTGGCCTCGCTCTGGATAATCATGTTAAATTTTTTCTCATATTACACATAGGCTCTTTTATACAATTTCCCTATTTTCCACGAACACAATACATTACCTTCTAAATTCATTAAATCTATCAATATTTTTTGCCTCTTCGGGCAATGCATTATACAACTGTAGTCCCTTTTAAAAAAAACAATTCTGGGCTGATCTTGTAAACTGTTGCTGGAGTCTAAAGTTGTTAACGTTCCTTAAACTATAAGGCTGTACTTCTTTCACGTATCCTACTTTCTCAATTAAATATTTTGGCGCTTTTCCAGTTTTTAATCTATAAATCGATAACAACGTGCTCAATTCCATTCTTTGACGCACACTTAGCCATTTAAGAATGTCCAACATTACACGAATTGATGTATATCTGCTACATTTAATTATGCTCCTCATTCCTTTATTTTGTAGCTTTTGCAGTCTTTCCATTTGGGTTTGATTACAACATGAAAACAACAGAGAAGAACAGTATTCAAAATGAGTTTTAATAATAACGTTGTATATTCTAATCGCTGTCATATTACTAATCCTATTTCGAATCCTTTTAAAAAAACCTATTTTTTTGCCAATTTTTTTACACATATATTCTACATGTTCATTGAATTTATTATTTATTTATTATATTTAATTTCATTTAATTTTTCTATGATTTCGCCATTTATTTCAATATTGGCTTCACTGCTCATATTTATTTCCATCAACTTGGTTTTGTTTTCGTTTAGTTTGAGTTTATTCATTTTAAGCCAGATATTTACTTTCTCAAGATCATTCACCCGCATGCTTTTGCACTCCTCCTCATTTCGACCCTCACTATACATTAACGTATCATCTGCGTATAGCACAAATTTACTCTCACTTATTATGTTTTGTACAACATTTATATATATTATGAATAGGAGTGCCCCTATAATTGATCCCTGTGGTACACCTATATCAACATCAACATAGTCAGATATATATAAGTCTCCAGGATTCTTTGTTAATTTGCTGCAACTATATTTTGCACACAAAGCAAGCAAGTGGCAAATACAGCCGTTTATAAATAACTTAGGACAATCTTTCTTAAGAATTGCCTGTACACCGTTGAATTGTCCCATCATTGTGGGGCAATTATCTGCAGAAAATGAAATAAGATTTTGTATGTTTATTTCGCACCGCTTAAGATAATCAAAGAGCAATTGAGTAAGGTTTGCAGCATTCGATTGTACACGTATTTCCAATAATCCGATCAACCTGTCCTACACAGCAAACAATGGATGCACAATTATAACAATAATTGCTAAGCTTTTTGCGGCTATAGCCGTTGACTCATCCATCATAATGGAGTATTTTGTGCCTTGTGTCAAAGCAGCCAACTCATTAATAGCAAATGGAGCAAGAACTTCCTTAATTTTCGCTGTTGCTTGGTTCCTATTCAACGAAATTAAATTCAATATTTTTGAGTCGACTGCTATGGACTTAAACAAAGGCAGCATGTGGTCAATTGTTGAAAGTGATTCATGGTGCTCTGCCAAGAATGTACAAATTTTAAAGATTCCTGATCTGTGCGGCGCAGAAAGAAGCGTTTTTGGCTGAACAATCGAAGTCAGCTCAGGTAGCGAAGCAACTTTAACCCTGTATAACCAAACATATTTCTAATATGTATAGGAGTTTTAACAATGTAGAAAACTGATAAATTGTTTTGTTTTGAAGTTTTATTTATTTATTATGGTTTTAACAAAAGATTTATTACTTTAATATATTTTAGAAATTAAGTTTAAGGATTGATTTGAAATGTTATATATATTCGAATTGGAAGTTGTACGTCTTTACCGTCGTTCGTCGTTTTCTCAACTACTTTCTCTTCTGCTTCTGTTCGTTCAGTTAGGTTTGAAAAGTTGTTCTTGTCTGTCAGTGTTGCCTTTTAAGCAATAGAAATGATACTACTAAAATAAATCCCACATATGTTATAACCAATGTTAGTCGATTCGACTAACACGCTCTAAAAGTCTTTTTTGAGGAGCTGGTGGCATATAAAATACGTTTAAAGCTGTTAGAAATGAAAAACTAGATAATTTTATTAGAAATCAAAAAACGTAAATTTTGGTTTATATTTAATTGTTGACATATTTCGATAAGCTACTTATTTCTTGAGATAGAAAAAAAATAACAATGTAAGTCTAAACGACTAAGATTGGCTATCCAGCACGGATAGAAAAATATACTCAAATTGAGTGGGGATTAAGAAAATTGCGGCCACAGATAGGACACAGCGAATATAAGCTTAAATAAAGTCAAATTCCAAAACATGAACGAACACTGTTGTGAACGAAACGATTGATCGGATAGAAATACAAAATGAAGCCATTAATTTAAAGTATCATCAAGCATATTCGTTTGTTCAAAATATTTTTTTATTTGCGTTTTTATAGGCATAATTGTTCCATCATATTTCTTTACAGAAATTGTTGACGATCCATTTTTAATAGTTTCAGTCATTACCGAGTCGAATACAAACTTTTTTAGATATTCTATTATTTTGTTTTCAACCATATAATTGTTAAATTTATATTCCGTTTTAAAAGAATTAAAAAGATTTACACATTCACATAGAAAAGTTTTAAATATTTGTCTATTTTCAAAATCGTCAATGAAATAAATAAAGATGGCTTAAAATGGGACGAGCAATTGCTTCTACAATTGTTTGAAAGTTCGCGACCACTTCTTCAGCATGCTTTCGCGTTAAGTTACCTTCCGCATATAAACTTATTATAAACTTGATAAGAAGAGATTTGACCTCTTCATAAAAGTTAGCAAAACTATCTTGATTATTTCCCGAATTAATATTCGTTAAGCAAGGATTGATTGCTTCGTGATCACTATTATTATGATTATGCGTATTTTCAGTTTGAAATTCAAGAGAAGAATAAGAGACTGGAAGTAGATGGTAAATGTATACTGTTTAAATGCCTTTTAAAAATTTTTATATTCGAAAATGTCTGGGAGCTGGTACTTGTCTACACTTATAAATATCATATGTTTTCTTATGATGGTGAAATTTTAAATGAGTTAAAAGTACATCAGTAGTGGTGAAAGTTTTTTGACAAACAAAACACAAATACATTTTTTATGAAATTTAAGAAAACTCTTGCAACATAATAGAAACTCGCGCAGCTTCAATTGTAAAGGAATTTAAAAAAAGAGTTCTTGAATAAACTCCCACACGTAAATGCAATACTTTTGAAACTCTAAATCAAATACGAAATGTAACTTAAAAATGTTTGTTATGGCTTCTAAAAGTGAGTTGTATTTATATTTAATATTGTCGTATACCCCAACTACTTCGACTGTATCTATATTTTGACTTGCAGTTAAAATAACCATTGGCTGAAGCTTTAAATTATAGTTAAGTAAACCTAAAGATAACTCGTACAGCCTATTTGCATGTCATTTGAATGATTGACTCGTAGGATGAAATATTGCTTGGAGTCGCATATAGTTGGCTTCAAAACTCTGGATGATTCTTTTTGGTTAAATGAACCGCATGGAGGCAGTTATATTGGAGAGTTGGGCAATCAGATCCTAGCTTTCCTTATCTTTTATAAGAAATGGAGCTTTTACTACAAAGTTGCTGATAAATGCATTCCATTTATTGAGGAGGCCAAATTCCACGCCAATTTTCAAATATTGAAAGTCGATGTCAATCTAAGTTATCCAAACAATTAATAAAATAAATTTCACTTTTAAGCAGACGATATTTCAATTTTGTAAAATTGTAGAACTATAGAACAAGATAGCTAATAAATGTTTGTTTTTTATAACGTTTTGCAAACCATTTGTTAACACTCTACCGACACTCTTCCTCCAGGAATTGTATTGGCCTGGCTCACCAGAGAAATCTCTGAGACATCGTACTACATCGGGTATTCTGTCTAGGTCTGCTAAGTTTCCTGTTTGGTTTGAATTAATAGTCTCGTCTGTAAAATTGGATTGGTTTGTGTTTGGATTTATGATTGAATTTACTAAGCTTCTACCTTCTCTTTGAAATATGCGACTTACTAAGTCTGTTATAACACTTTCAAGTTCTGGAGTTACATTCGCACTTGTACCGGATGTTGATGGATTTTGTATAATAGGGGGTCGGATAAGGCTTGGGTTAGATATTTTCTTTATTTATACTTTTTGATTTTACTGTGCGAGTTATTTTATACACGAGCGGTACCGGTTTTTTTGCGGCTGCAGTGTAGATATATTGTTTTATAGTTTGTATGTTTATTATTTATTTCTGTTAATTTTTATTTTGTTATACACTAGAGGGACCGGCTTTTAGGGCTACGGTTTCGCAGTGTAAATAGATTGTATTATTTTTTTAATAATTAAAGTTTGCGATTTATTTAATATAGAGCATCAATTTATTTAAATTATTGGAATAGAATGATAAAACTTCTTGAATAAAAAAATTTCTTTAAGAATTGAGCGAAAAAATCAATTATAATTAATTTCTTTTTGTAAATATCAAACCTCTTACAACCTAATGTTTCAAAAGTTTCACTAATAATTTTTAAATTTCTTGTATTTATTTTCTTGCTTTGTTTTTTGAAACAACAATTTTTGTTTTTATTTACTAAGCAGTAGAAATATTATTATTTTCTTTTAAAAACTTTGATCTCTTTTTCACTTTTGTAATTATATTTAACTTATCTTACATAATAAAAAGTATCTGCAGGTACATCTTTCCCTCGATGGTTTGGATTTTTTCCCTTTTGTCCGTGTTCCGGTGACTTAGGATCCTCGCTCACACTGGTTTCTGCACTGCTGGTCTCGCGGCTTTGATTATGTGTTGAATTGCTTCTACCGTTTCGGGAGACTTTTGCAATTTTTTCACTTTAACTGTTTGTTTTTGTCGCTTCTACCACTTTGTGAGATTTTTCGATTACTTTTTTTCTACCACTTGTGGAGATTTACTAAAAAGTCTTTCGAAAAACACTACACACGCGGACCTTTTACGTTGGGCGCCAATTAATTTAATTCATGTTGTTTAAATTAAAAAAAATATTTTTTGAAGTCTTTCGACTTCTTCTTTATTTGAATTCTTGATGTGAACTAACTTGACAATTTTTATAACTTAAAATTAAAACTGTTCTGCTGCCGTCTCTGCTAATGTTTGCTGCCAGCGTTACTGTTGTTTATCGTGCTATTGCATTTTTCTGTAGAATTGTGTCAGGTGGCTGTCTGGAAATACGTCAGCATTTTTCGTGGGAGCGGATGCTCGTGTAGTTGAAGTTGTTGAATTAATATTTCGTTAACTTAAATGTATATTAGAGTGGCCCTTAAATTTTTTTTTTTAGAAATTGAACATGTGCGGTGCTCTCATTTATTTCTTATCATATCAAAAGTATATTGTGAAAATTTCAAGAAAAAATATTAATATTTAGACGTGCCGCAAAGCGAAACTTCATTAAAAATATGCCTTTATATTGGAAAAAATTGTTTTTTTTCCAACAATAATTAAAATGAAGACTATTTAATGTTCTTTTCTAATCTTCTCAACATAATATCGTATTTTACATAACATTATCTCTCAAACGAGCTACCATCCGTTGAAATTGACTACAAAGTGAGAAAACTACAACTATTTTGTCGAGCGAAAAAAAAAATTTTAATTTTTTTCGAAAATTATTTTACTAACGCTCTACAATTATGTTTAACCGATCAACTTATTACATTTAAAATAAAAAATATATTTAATTGAATCTACTAAAAGTGAAAGCACTGGTTACCTTCTAACATAGATGTCCTTCAAGTATTATTTCTTTAAGATAAAAACAGTGAAATTATCTTTGAATACAAGTGCAAGTCTTACTATAGAAAAATGCAAATTAATTAAACACGTGTACTTTTTGTGTTTTTAAAAAAGTTTATTATTTTTAATTCACTTCACTTAAACACTCTAGGAACTCAACTGGCTGAGCTGGACTAAAAACCTAACTGTGAAAATCAGTTCTTCTCTTATTTAAAGGCTTTTAATATAAACAAAACTGAGGATGGCTTGATCGCGTTATTATAAACAGCCAGAATTTTTGCTGACATAACAAATTTAAGCTTAAGAAAAAGAATCTTAAGACAAAACCATTCTTGAATCTTTAAGATACAATTTTCTTTGCATGGCAGAAGCTCAAACTTATTCGGAAAAAAAAGAAAAACAGAGGAAGCGCAAACTCGAGGAGAAGAAGCGGGAGAAAAGTACGATTTATAAAATAATTAAAAATTGGTTTAGCTTTATTATTTGAGATCTTACGAGTATTATAATGTAGAAAGAGCACAGGAATAATATCATATGAATTACAGTTTCCATGAGAATTAGTACTACCCAGATAGACAAATGTACCTTTTCTCCTCCTTTTGTGTTGTTCGATGAAAGTATTCCAACAGAAATTAAAGTTGACATGGCTAAAAAAATCCAGGAAGATGACCAGTTTGAAAGTGATAGCAGAAAGAAAGTATTTTTATATAAAGAAGATATACAAACACCATCTTCTTTTGACTTTTTGAGACTTTTTATCACCATCATCAATGAAATTTTCCCACGTTTCAAAATTGGAACAGATTTCCTTTGTTCTTATCTACACTGATGTTCTGAAAATCATTACTTCTCTTAAATTACTGAACGACACAGCTTAACATGCGGTTAAATTAATAACTGATTTTAATAGCCTCCTAACTAAGAACACAAACAACCATCAGGATTATCTCCTAAAAGTATATATGTATTTCTCATTATTTGATTGAGAATTTAATGATTATCCGGGACTATCGTAAGAAATATCCAGGATACAGTCGTGAAATTTTATTTTGGCCCTACGAGCAATAACTAAAGTAAAAACAATTATGAATAATAAACGGTGTTAAGTTTAAATAAAAAAAAAAAAAAAAAAAAAATAATAAATGTATTGATTAAGATTTAATTTTATGTGGTTATTGTTGTGTTAGAAACGTACAAACTTTATACAATTTATAATTAGAAACATAATTTTTTTCAAAATAATTGATTTTACTTATGTATTTTCGAAAAAAGTATTTTTTAAAAATATTTTTTTGCTTCACTAAAAATTTTGAGTTTTCGCATTTTTTACCCGATTTCGACACATAATATCTCCTTGGAAAGAAATGTTTATGCTCATGCGCCAATAAAAGATTGAAAAAAAATTAATTGCATTAATTTCATTTGTTTCCGGAAAAAAAATATTTTTTAAAAACAATAAAAATGTAATTTTCGTATTAGTCAACCGTTTTCGACGAATGATAGCACGTTGGAAAAATAAATTAAATGCCTAATGCGATATTTTGTTTCGTTGATTAAAAAATCACACAAAATTGTCTTAATTTTAATTATTGTTGAAAAAAAAAACAATTTTTTCCAATATGAATGTGTATTTCGAATGAAGTTTCGCTTTGCGGCACGTCTAAATATTAATATTTTTTCCTGAAATTTTCAGAATATAATTTTGGCATGATAAGAAACAAACGAGGGCACCGCACGTATTCAATTTATAAAAAAAAAAATATCGCATACAGTTAAGGGCCACCCTAATGTATATGTATTGAATACAATAACCCAATAAACCAAACGGATTCGTTTCGAATTCAAGGTGAAACCGAGATCTCGTATATTTAGTTCGAAAACGAAATTCGTTTTACTTTTGTTTTCAAATCCGAAGCTCAAAACAAATTAGAAATTAGTTTTCTATAAAAAAAAACAGTTGATTTTAACTATTAAAAATACCAAATTTTCCCCATACATTATATATTTTATTATATATTTATTTATCCTTTAAACAAAATGAGGGAAAGACCCACCTGACACTAGGGGTTTTCAATAAGTTTTTACAAAAAACAGAGCATTTATGCAATGAATGAATTTGAATATTGACATTGATGTTCAAATGAAAACACAAACTGTGGAATGCCCAGCCCCTAGTAGTCAAATGAAACCAACCAAAGTTTTTCATTAGAATAAGTTATTTCGCTTTGCATGCACCTACTTTTTAGAAAAAATAAGGAAAAAATAAACAAAAATAAAAAAAATTAAAATTTGTTTAAGCTTAAAACATTGCAAATATAGGGTTTGTTCAATATCTACAAAATATTGCACATGTTATGCCGCATTCTTGCTTTTCTGCACTACTTATGCTAATGCACCTGCTTTTCTGCTTTGCTATTGCCTTTCTGCGCATGCATCCTTGCTTACACAGCGCAGCGAATAAAAGGGATTAAAAATGGATTTATTGATCCCAACAAACTTAATAATCTACGAGTTAGATTATCAAAGAAACGATAATTTCTCAATACGCTTGAATATTAACAGAAAAAATCGCCATGTTACTGCAAAATTTTTTGATAAAAAGAAAAATTCCGAAAGTTTCTTCGACTGAACCAAATATTGTTCTTAAAATCAAAGAATCTCGTTCATAAAGGGAAATTCATTAATTTTTAAGAACTATTCATTGCCCCAAAGAACGAATTCTTTGGCTCAATGAATCGTTGTTCTTAATTTTAAGGAACAGTTCATTGTTCGTGTTCATTAAAATTTTGTTCCAGTTCTTGTGTTGTAATATCTAAAAAACCATTAGAGAATTTTATCTCAATAAGAAACTGATTTTTTAAAATACATCTTGATATTGTTTTAAAATGTCTAAGTACAGACTAACTTATTGTAACAGTTGTATGTGTCATTAATTAATCGTTTTTCTTCATAACATATCAAAGAAATAACGTAAGAACAAAGATTCATTGAACCAAGGAACTCGTTCTTTGGACCAATTTTAATGTATAATACATTGGCACAAAGAACTTTTTCTTTGTTATTAAGTACGTTTTTGGTTCTGCGTACTACTTTCAAACAATAGAAGCATACCCTGGCGATATATTTGTTGGTCATTTTAGAATAACTCGCTCAACTTTTTGTGTAAGTGGTTGTCTCCTTTTAGTGAAAGTAATCCATTTTATTGAATGGAATTGTGTTCTTCAGAAATTAGAACATGCCTTGCAGGCATTTTGGAGCATCGTTCCATCGTCAACCCGGCCAACTGCATATTCATTAAAAAGTTGCTTGTATCTTACGTTATGGAAACTTTGTAACAGCAGAACTATCTTTCGGTAACTATCCGATAGATTTGGGGTTGGAAAAGGAAGAGCACATTATATGTTTTTTAAAACAATAAAAGCAATTTGCTGCATAATAAATCAAACAACTTGGCCTTCTATTGCCCAACAGCAAGTTATAATGGAAGATTTCGCAGCTGTCGTAGAAATCCCATGCTGTCGCATCCCTCCCTGTAGAGTTGTTCCTGTGCTTAATTCGTTGAATGTTGTTTGCATGTTGGAGAACTTTCGTTGAAGCTGCTCCTTTGTATAGCTGATATCGGGCTTCACAGCTTTCATTTCTTGCGCAATTTTTCCCCATAGCACCGATTTACTTTTTCTTCCAGAGTTAAACTCTGCTTCCATTTGCAGACGAATAGAAATTAATAGTTTGACGTCTGCTTAAGTCCAAATAACACTAAAATAATTAAAAAATCATATAAGACATCTTCGTTATCATAAAATATTTATTTTTACTTAGCATCCTCCATTTTGATTGTGCAGAATTCAATTTCGTGTTGCTTTTACTGCTGACGTTTGCGCATTAAAAAAGCAGGGTTGCACTTCATTAAACGTTTGACTTTTGCAACGTTGCCAGAAATTTTTTTGCAGAACGCAATGCTTTGAATACTGCAGCAGTGATTATGCATTATTGAGAAATTGAACAAACCCATATTCTTTAGGTTGTAGATGAATTTTCAAAGCAGGAAAAAAGAAGTGCAAAAATTAAAAGTTCTGGTTCCTCTTAAAGAAAAACTGCTAAAAATATGGATTTTACGTTAAGTTCGATTCTAATGTTGATAATTTTGCTTTGAAAAATCATTTTTTTCTGTAGCTGTATTGCCCTGCCTAATTGATTTTCAGCAGTGTTATCTTCCTTAAACGAAATGAAAAAAATGCAAACGAAATGCAAAATTGAAATAGGACAAATACAACACTGCAAGCTATGTTTATGGTGTGTGCTATCCGGTCAGCTGTTGCTTTAATTTGTTCCTCATAATTTGCATTGAAGTTTCTGCAAATTATTACGCTGGCAACATGGAAATAAACAAAAATAATTGGGTAAATAAGTAAGTTTATTGGAGAAATTTATGCAAATACTTACTTGATTCAACATGTAATAAAGTAAAAGCATGATTTTCGCACTAAGCAGCTATAATTGTTATTTTTTTCACTCTCGTGCAGCATTTTGGTTTCTTCACTTTTCATGATCAGCTGATTATGTGAAAAAAAAGAGTTGTCTGTGTCGTGGACACACCCGTAGGTTTTGCCGTGAAGGTGTTTCTTTAAACTCCTATTTCATGTCCAAACTCTTGTTTTAATCCATGACCAAATTAGACTTAATCAAATATACCGAATCCCTTTCCTAGTTTGGAGAGGTGTGGTTTCGGTGTGTCTAAATGTTTGTCCTAATCCATATCCTAATTCATGTGTTTTGTATGAGGTTTTTTTAATTATTTTAAAATTAAAAATAAAACTTCGTTTTTTATTTCAGAAAGAAGTATTTATTAAGAATTAATTATTTGTCTACGTAGCACGATTAGCAGCAGGGCAGTTGTGCACTTCTTGTCTTCTATATTCAGAGTGACAAAGAAGTTTTTCTTGCACTTCAGTAAAGAAAAAAAACTGTAATAATTACATACTAGATATGTATGTATATAGGGAGAAGCTAATGAACAGAGTAATGAAAAGATTAAGAGAGTTAAGAGTGAATACCAAGTAGGAACAAACTACCAAGTAGGAACTCGAACTTCTTTAACAATAAAATATTAAAGTTTAGTTTTAAGTTATATATAGACATATACTATAAAAATATGAATGAATGCAAATTATAAATATTAAAGAATTATGCATAAACACATGTCATGGTCTTTTTCAGGTTTCATAGTCCGGTTTCATTGTGTTATTTTGTTGTCTGTGAGCAGTATTGGTTGCCACGAAAAAAGCTGTTGAAATCATATCTAACTAGATTTTTGTTATTGTTGTGTGTTGCTGTTGGTGTTGGCTTCCCTTAGCTGCATGCAATTAATCCAGTAAAAGTGATGCATATGCGTCAAATTAGGTGGTTCCCTGAGGGGCCTCATGACGCCACCAGTTTTTTTTTTTTATTTTTATCATGTGCCCGAAGACCTCATCTTCATTTTCGTTCCTAAAAACTAACCGTTACGCCAATAATCACAGAGTTAAAATTCCATGCAACGTTTTTTCATGGTTTTTCTGTTTCTGTAACATTTCTGTTACATTAACTGCTATCTTCACGACCTGACGGCGTTGTAATTTATGTTTTTATTTTTGTCGTAAGGCCAAGTACAAATCCTTAATTTTCCTTTTGAAACATTTATCGTAGCTAATATACTCACCGAGTAAAAATTCAATGCAACGCTGTTGCATGAATGTTGCATTGTCGATCTTTTAGAGCAGGGGTTCCCAAACTTTTTTCACCGCGGCACCCTTGTTGCGCGAAAAAAAATTCGCGGCACACCTACTCTTAAAAAGGTTTGACTACTTAGGAATACAAGAAAACACAATGCAGTTTAGCGTTCATTTGTCTTTAATGGGAAGAATGAAACTGTTTAAATGAATTTTTCATTATTTCTTTTAAGTTGATAGGAAGTTTTGTCAATTTTACCCTTAAATCACTTGAAGCTGAAAGTTTGCTCCTGTATCTGTTTTTTATGTAAGCATACGTTGAGAATGCAGACTCACATAGATAAGTTGAAGTAAAACGGACAAGTTTTTTTATTGCAATTTTGCCAATAGAATTATTTTCTGTGTATACTTGCATCCAGAACTGTTCTTGGTTCCCGTCGTGGTATTTTTGTTTCAAAGTGTTGTCTTCACTGATTTCCAGCAGATTTTGAAAAGCTTCATTTGCCATCCCAATAGGTTTATGTGTTGGGTTGCACGAAAACGGGTTTATCATCCAGCTGTAGACATCCTCAGAATCAATATCAGGAAAATACTCAACAATGGTTTTTTCCAAACCTACCAAGTGGGTGGTAATAATTTCGAGAAATTTTGGTTGAAGATGGATCTCATTTGTTTTGACAAATTCTTGTAACCGAGGAAAGTTGGAGATATCTTTACTCTTAACACACGTGTAAAAAAATATAATTTTTTTGCGCAGTCCTTTAATTTTAGCTAATTGTGCTCCTTCTTTCCCTTGAAGAGATGTGGTGGTTTCATTTAATTTTTCGAATATATCGGAAAGGTATCCCAATTTAAGCAGCCAATCGATATCAGTTAATTTTTGAATGAAAGATTGCTCTGTAAATGTGACCACCAGTGCATCTTTTAGTTCAAACAGTCTGGCTAAAGCCTTACCCCTTGAAAGCCACCGCACTTCTGTGTGCAGCAAGAGGTGAAAGTGTTCCATACCCATATCTTCGGTGGTAAGTTTTAAAAGGCGTGCTTGAAGTGGGCGGCTTTTAACATGATTAATTATCTTGACAGCATCATCCAGTACGACTTTTAATTCTTGTGGCATCTTTCTTGTCGCCAGAGAATGCCGATGGATAAGACAGTGGCTGCTGGTGGCGTTTTTTGCCACTTGCTTAATCTTAGCCACCGCTCCCTTCGTTTTTCCAACCATTGCGGCCGCTCCATCACTGCAAACATCCACGCACTTGCTCCATTCCAAACAATTTTTCTGTATGAATTGGTCGATAACTTTGAAAATCTCGTCGCCAGTGGTGTAAGTCTCAAGCGCTTCGCTTATCAAGAGTTCCTCTTCTATTTGCATTGCGAATGGGTACCTCACAAATACAAGAAGTACAGCAAGTCCCGCTACGTCGGTACTTTCATCAAGCTGTAAACTAAAAAATTCACAAGATTTTAATCTTTTTATAAGTTCGTTCTCGACTGTCTCTGAAATTGAGCTAATTCGCTTGCTTATCGTATTATTTGATAACTGCACAGCATCAATCTTCTTGGCAATATCTGGACCTAAAATACAACTAACAACATCCTTCAGACAAGGTTTAATTAATGTCTCGGCAATAGTATGAGGTTTTCCAGTTTTTGCAATATGTAAACTAACAATAAATGAAGCCTCAGTTGCATTTTCATTTTCATTTTTAGAAATTCTCTCCATCATAGATGACCCTGCCTGAAGAGATAAAGCGCGGCGCTTAAAGATTTCTTCACCTTTATGCACTAAATCAGAATGATTACATTCCAGGTGTCTTTTTAATTTGGATGGGACTAAGCAGCCATTAGCAACAATTTTATGACAATTAACGCATTGCCCTTCGGGTGTCTGTTCGTTTCCAACTGAAACAAAGCCAAACAGAGTAAGGTAACTAGGGTCATATTTTCTTATTTTTCCTCGAATCTCCTTTGAAACATGAATTTCCTTTTCTCGAACTGAAGCAGAACAGTTTGGGCTTAGGCTGTCAGAAGGCTGCTGGCAGATTTCGTCACATTCGGCGATGCTGGTTGTCATTGAATCAGACGTTTCAGAAGCTTCTACAATTTCACCACCTTTTCTTTTCAAAGACCCAGTTTTTAGCCAATTGTCCATAATTCTGCAACAAATACGTTCATAATTACTCCATTAAACGTAAAAAAGACAAAATTTCTTTACCAAACACGTCTGACTGTATTGATAGTTCATAAAATACTAACACTTTTCAATTGCTCTGACAAGTAAATTTGCTTATATGCACAAAAAGGGAATTCCACTAAATTTGTGCTACTATTTACAATTGATCTGACCAAAAAATTGCTTGTATGTATGTACATATGTATGTATACACTAAAATAAAACCAAAGAAAAACAAATATGTACATATTCTCTTTGTGCTCTTTCTTGTTTTCGTATGGTTTCTAGCTGTTTTCTAGCTGTGTGTTTTTTTTTATTTATTTGTGTTGTGTTATTGTGAATTGTAGACGCGGTATAATAATGGTGTTGCCATATTATAAAATGAAATTGGGGATTTAATAGTGGTATTGCCATATTATAAAATGAAATTCTACTGCTTAATCTCAATTTTATTGTGAAAATTATGGAATGTGTTGGCATCGCTGGCATACGCTGGCGGCACCCCTGGCTTGTGCTAGCGGCACCCCAGGGTGCCGCGGCACCCACTTTGGGAAGCCCTGTTTTAGAGGCTCTCTGTGGGTCCCCATGATGTCAAAAATTTTTTTGTCTAATTTTGTTGTGAGGGCTTATGCGAGGTGGATTTTCATGCCAAACTGATTCAAACATGTTGCAAATACAAATAAATTTTTATCAATGTGATGTTAGCTCATTTGCATTTTTATTGTTTTCTTTAAAGCTGAATGTTTGGAATCAGCAAAATTTCTATATCCTCCTTTATCTGGAGTGTATTTAATTCTGTTCCACTCTTGAGCGTATGTTGTTCACGCAAAGCATATATTTCTTGTGGAAAATTTCTTTTCTTTCACTCATACTTGGGTAAGTTACTCCAAATATAGATTCAAATCCATAGTTTAAACTTATTCCAATTATTCCAGCTAATTCAGCCACTTAACCGTTTTTTTATAGTCTTTAATAAAGGACGAAATCGCTTCTCTATCAGTTTTTCTAATATCTGCTTTTGTTGTTGCTAATTCATATTCCAAATCATGAACAAATGCGTCGTAATCTACGTCATCCACTGGTTATTCGTTTTTATAAATAGTATTTCCAGGTCCTAAGTAATTATGGCCTGGCCACGTGATACCGTCGTCAAACAATTTCATACTGAATATGGGCATTTCCAGGATTCGTACGCACTCAACTTAAAAAAAAAATTTGAAAACTCAAATTTTTTTTTAAACTTTTTATAAATATTAAATATCATTTTAGTAGAACAATTTTTGAGAACAATAAGAAAATTATAAAATATGAACGTTCTCCAAATATTTTCGATAAACTTGCGATCGCGAACGGGACAAAAAATGTAAGTCATTTTTTTCGGTGTGTGGTTTTGTTAAAACTCTGCGAGTTTTGTCAGTTTATTAAATGGAGATTATTTTTTAACTAAAGCAGAGATATAAAGCTTTTATTTAGCATTTTGTTTTTTTTAATTATCTTTATTATTATTTTTTTTTAAATATATTTTTTAGAATCGCGAACGGGACAATGATTCCAAAGGCATTTTTTAGGTTTAAAATTTTTTATTTATAAGTATAAAAAATAAATAAAACAAGATATATTCCAATGATAACAAAAATAAAAGAATTATTATTTTATTTTAATTTTAAAAGATATTACAGTTTCAGCTCCATGGATATCTAAGTTTGCGTTGCAAGAAAACCAATGAAGTTTTCGTATACCGGTTATATTTGGTTAATTATTCCATTTATCTGACAAAAAAGAAGCCTTATCAATTTCATTTTCATCTACGTATAAAATAATGATTCCTTTAACGGTTTGCTTTGCACACTGATAAAAATCCGATGCATCATTAAGGCAAATATTTTTAGTTTTTGTGACCTGCCAAATTTTCCGCTTAATTACGGCTCCAACGCCATCGACTGCACCTTTTCCGTGCGATATTGCAAAAAAATTCCATTCAATATCTTCGCATCCAAATCTTATTTTAAAGTCCATTAAACTATAAATTATAAATTTGTTTTTAAACTGGCAACTACTGCCTTCAGAAAATATAAATATTTTGTTAAAATATCCGTGTTCTTGTTTTAGTTCCTCGACTATTTTTGTCAAGAAAATATAGACATCAATTTTGCTGTGTTTTAAACTATTACTTATAAATAATAGCAAATGATTGAGTTTTATTAACAGTGCATGCTACGCAAGTAAAAATTGATACTTGTTTGTAGTTAAAGTGTGCGCTTTGTATCTCATTTTGGAATAAAATCCGATAGTTTTCGGCAAAATCTAATTGTAATACCAGCTCATTTTCTTTTAAATTATTCTTTGTGGTGTCAAAGTGATTCTGTTGAACTCTCTTAACAAAGAAATGTTCCTTAAACTTAGGTAACTGCACTTCTAATTCATGAATCAAATCTGAAAATGGACCAACAGTGTTCGTTAATGTTATTCTGTCGTTAACTTTTCTCCAATGCTTCCATTGTATTTGTTCATCCATTTGATTTAACTGGCAAGGGGCAACAATTCATTTTTTAAATCGGTTACACATTTTCCACAGCGGTTCGACATACAATTTTTATTTTCAATATTGCAACAAACTGATTTTAGAAAATGTTGATGACCACCAGAAAAAGATTTAACAATTTTAGACCAGCCATCCAATAAAAACGCAAAGTTGGCGTGGTAAATGCAAACGCACATATTATGTGGCATTTTGCTAGTTAGCTGAACATGTCTGGGCCGACAACTGTTAAAGAAAGACTTACTGACAGGTTGACTTGTACATTTATTTTTATAAATTTCATATGTTTCGGCCACTGTTAATAACATAAATCTCTTCGGAATAATTTCTCCATCTACGATCAGAGTATCTTTTTTACCAGCAGATTGAACGCTAATGTCACTAGAAACAAAAAAGTTCTGTACTTCATTTATTACTTGAGAATTTTCTATTACAGGTTTCTCAAAAATAGCTGGCTGACCATACTTTGCAAATAAAGCTTGTACAATGTTCGTTCTTTTTGCAGCTTCCTTCGGCAACGCCATTTCGGCCTTCTTTAACGCTTTTCCAAAAGACTGTTTGCTGTTATATGGCTCTAAAGTAATGTTTGTCTCCTTTCTTTCATTTGCTATGCGTATGCGCATTTTTTGTTTCTTTATACGCTCCTTTTCACGGAAGCTGTTAAGCACTTTCTTATTATTACTCGCCAATTGTTTGAGCTTTGAGCGATGTTTTTGCATTCTCTCTGCCGCCTTCTCTAGGTACTTCTTCTTCTTAATGGGATTGTTTTTTATTCCTTCCATGTATTTCTTTTGGGCAATTTCTTTACCTCCACAACGACTCTCCATCTGCACAAACAAATTTTATTTTTATCACAATAGGGGTATTCTCTATGCCTAGGATATGCCGTTGCACGGTGCAAGAATAGGAAATGTATAATATCTGCAATTGAGAAACAACAATGGCGGATTGTACATTTCCTATTCTTGCACCGTGCAACGGCATATCCTAGGCATAGAGAATACCCCTAATATGTATTATTTTTTGAAAAATTTAACACTTACGATCGCGAACGGGACACACTTTAAAAATCAATAAAAAAATATTTATGGATCAAAATGTTTTCGGTTTGGTTTTTTTAAATGATCTCGGTTATTTTGTTTTGAATTGTAAATATCAAACTATACCGATCAACGGTCACGGAGAACTAAACACAAATGCTTATTTTCGGTCGCGAACGGGACAGAAGAATGTAGTACAAAGAATCTTTGAATTTAACCGTTATTCGGAGTTTGCTTGATCTGTACTGTGGTGTTTTTAAATATTTATTGTTGGTATATTTAGTCTATAAGAAGAGTGCAATCGACATGATATGTAAGACTCAGAAATAACTCAAGGAAAAATGTCAATTAAAAACGCTAAAACCAAAAAAAGAAAAGATGCTCTTTGCAGACCACTTTTCTTAAATTACAAATGGTAATATGTATTTAATTAGGTATATTCTTAAAATCCAATGCATTAACTAACTAAATTTTCTCAGAAAAGTCTTTTTTCTCCAACTTTAATATTTTGGTAGCGGTTGACCTTTTCCAGGAAATGCCCATATATTTCTTAACTAATGACTTTTTATAAACAAACAACTCGCAACATTGTTGCGAATGTTACAAAAATATATACAATACTATCGACACACCAATCCATTAAAAATAAATATTGATGAATAAACATTTAAAGTCACGTTGAAATAAACAACTTAATAATAATTTATTGTATATACATACTATATGTATGTATGTCAAAATAAGATTAATCGCAGTAAAATTAATAAAACAAATTTCTGCTACGACGACGACGACGACAAGCGCCAATCAGAAATCAACCAATCACAACAAGCCGTTTGCGTCGGTAGCGATCGGCCGAAGGCCATGATCTAGCCAAGCCATGACTAGCTTGTGCTAGCCAATGCCCCACGGACCAATAATTAAAACTCACGATTCAAGATTAAGATTTTTATTAAGAATTCTAATTAACAATATTGTAAAGACCCGTGTAAAATCAAAAGAAATCCGTAAAAGCTCAATAAAGTCAATGTTTAATTATTGTAATAATATTACATATGAGGAATTTAAGTTATTTTATTAATATTCGGTTTGAGAGACGCGTGTATGAAAACGAGTGCGTGCATCAAGAAAAACGTTCGGCGTAACTGACGCTTCTAGCAATTTCTGTCGCTGGCGTTGCCAGATCCGCTCACAATATCAAGACTTATTTCATAAGTTGCCAAATTAGATCTAACTCCTTAATTTAAAATTACCCTATAAGAAAACATATTTCACTAATACAACCTTAAAAACTACCTGCGCAAGCATACATTGGTCGCACGATGCGACGAAAGCTATCCAGATGCTGACGCGGCTCAAATTGCATGCGCGAGTTATGGTTCCTTGTGTGGAGTAGTTAAATGAAAACACGACTTTACTTTTCTACTGCAAATTCAGAACCATAACTGCCGCAATCGGTAGGATTGATAAATTCTGGGTTTATAAAGGAGGACGAAGCTCCAGTATCAATTAAAAATTTGAAAGGTCTGCCAAATGGAGATGTTATGTTAATGTAAGGTAATTCGTTTCCGTGTTTGTTGATGTCTAGGTACCCTGTTGGTCATTCAAGGCAGGTAAAGAAAAATTTTGTGTGTCAACTAAATTGTCTATGTCTTCGATATGATCTTCTTGGTAATAGTCTAATTTTTGTTGATACCTTTCATTTGGAGGAATACCTTTAAAAACATTGGTGTTTATGTTATTTAATTCATCCCTTTTAAAATTTGCATTCTATTTGATCGTGTACGCATGCTTTGTGTGGTTTTAAAGTTCTGAAAAGATGGGTTTCTATTATAAACATGAGCAGATAATGTGTCCATGGGCTCTGGTGGTGGATGCCTTGGTGAATTAGAATTTTGTTGATTAAAATCTTTTCTAAATGGGTTTTGGTTATATGTGAATCTTCTATTATTATAGGAATTGTTGTTGTATGTCTGTGTATCTGGTCTAACGAAATTTCGTTGTTGTGGCTGATAAGTTCTTGATTGATATGGAAAACTCCTATTAATGTTATCAGAACCCTGTGGTTGTTGATAATAGTATGGATAACGTTGCCTTGCATCGTTATTTCCTGATCGCATGTAATATATGTTTTGTTCTTTTATACAATATGATAAGGCGGTACTTAAATTTTCAGGACACATTGCTCGAATGCCTGAGCCTAGAGGTTCTTTCAGTCCTGTCAGAAATGAATTAATACATATTGCACTGAAAAGATCTTTTTTTGCTGCTATAATATTTTGATCTTTTTCATGAATCAAGATGTTATTGCATAGTGCTGGCTGTATTTCAATTATCTCACTGTAGTATTTTTCGATCGTTTTATTGTATTGTCTGATGCTATGTAAGTCTCTAATTAGTGAAGTTTCAGTCCGTTTGTCCGAGTAGTGTAGTATTAAGTTCCCTTTAATTTCATCCCAGATAAGAGATGTTTCGAACATGTTCAAGATTTCGTTTGCTTGATCTTCTATTTTATTCCGTATGGCTCGCAAAAGTATCTGGCCATACGGCGTATTATCAGTTCCTCTTATCTGAAGAAGAATCTTTTCAATATTATTAATGAACTCGTATAATAGCCTGGGATTCCCGCCGTATCTTGGCAAATCTTTAATTGCATCCCGTATGCGCAAAGAGTATTCATTTCGTTATTTGGTAGAGCAATTTTAATCGATTAATCTTCACTAGATAATTCATGAATTGCACTGAGACTTTGACTTTTAAATAAGTTTTACACACATTTTGGTTATGGTAGGAAGAGTTGTGATTTACTTCTTTTTTTTAACATTTACACATATATCTTTAATTATTAAAACTCCACTTTTTATTCTATATATTATTTTATTTGATTTAATTGTTATTATTTTATTATTTATTCACTTTCGACTTATAGGCTTCCAACGATGATGACTATTGACTGCATGATGACTTGAACCAACACAAATTGCTAAATTTCGTTGTTGATTTTGATGAATCTCGTTAATAGCCTCTTAAGAGCTTTAGGTTGCAATGGCGATTAAAAGTTAAAACTTAACCGATGCTGTGAATTTTGACAGTGTGATGATATTCAGTCAACACTCAAAATGTTGTGTCCCGATATTCTCTCGACAACAACTTCTGCACCGTTTAAGTAACTTTAAAATTCGATGTGCTCTCGAACAAGTTATTTTAAATAGCAGAAATATATGCTCCGACTCCCTATCATCCCTAGAAGACCTAACGAGAATTGAACGTCTACGAATAGGTCACACTAAACTAACTCGCGGCCACCTAATGACTAATGAAATCCTCTTCATTGTCATTTTTGCCACTCCATATCTACGATCAACATTCAACACCCTGCAAGACAAGTACTGGTTAAATAATTCGTTATTTAACCAATAGTCCTGTCGGAACTTTCGGTTAGTCTGTAGAACAAAATTTCTATCAGTTTGTTAAGGGCAATGTGAAAAATCTAACCAAAACTCATGTATAAGTGTGTTTTCATATCTCTTTCTTACGCAAGTATTTCAATGTCTTGCCGAACACAGCTGCTCTTTTCTAACAACAAATTCCGTAAAGAATTTCATAACAAACTCAGCTGCTTACTTAAGTACACAGTTAGCGTCACGCAAAACCTTTCCGCCATAGTGTAGTGGTTAGAGCGCTGGCCTTTAACGCAAACATGCGCGGGTTCACACCCTTCACCAAATAAAGCCAAATTTTTTTCTATTTTTATTAATGGGTAGTATTTACAAAAGATAAATTTAAGTAAAATATTTAAAGAAAATAAAAAAAACAAAGTCCCAGAATAAATCTGTTCTTTTTTACTCTAGCAAGGAAATCTTGCTTTTCTTTAGAAAGAATGCGTTTATTTATAAATTCGTCTATTTTTAATCATTTTTGAACTTTATTTTATTAATTAAACACAATTGAAAATCTTTATGCCTCATGCGATATTTGAACCACGGTCCTCTGTCATATAAGTTCCATATTCTACCCACTGCGCCACGGCCACTATCATTCAATTTAGTTATTTTAGGATATTATTTATTGTGTGACTTACACTTGCACCTCTTAAAGTTTTTTTTCACACCCCTGCATTGTATGAAGCTATACCAAACACTATCTAAAAGGTAGCTCATTATTATACAGTACTAGCTCAACTTTATACACATTTCATACAAAATAACTGTGGCGTTTAACATGTCTCATGTCCTAGGAACATGACACCTCTGTATCGTCACGATATACGAAGAGACTGTTATGAGACACTATAAAACATAGATGCCCAAGGTAGTAGTATTGGTGAGAGTGACGAAATAACACTGGAAGAAAACAATTTGCTATTCATTTTATTTAGTCGTCAACGAGATTGCGACGAAAGCACATGTGTGGCGGGTGTTGTCATTTTTATACCCCAACGTTTAAAAAACGTAAATGGGGTATATTAATTTTGTCACTCTGTTTGTAACGCCCATAAGGAGGCGTGGTAGGTATGGAAAAGTATATATTTTCTTGATCAGCATCACCACCCGAGTCGATTTAGCCATGTCCGTCTGTCTGTCCGTCTGTCTGTCTGTCTGTCTTTCTGTCTGTCTGTTTGAAAGTTTTTTTAAAGTATAATTCGCAACAATAACCCTTCAAAGACCGGATATATTCAAGTTTAAAAAATTTTTTTTTATATTTTCCTCTTGTTTTTTATTATTCGATAAGTTGTTAATTAAGGTAGTTATTGTAAAAAGTTATTTAAGTTTTGCTCATATTTTGAAGATTTTTATTAAAAAACTTTATTATTTTATTAAAAATGTTTTTTTAAATTATATTTCTTATTTTTTATAAAAGTCTTATGACAAATAAGACATTGCATGTCATCAAAAGCATTTTGTAGGATAAAATACTTTTCGGCTGACATCATTAATGAATCGCAATAATTATGTGTTCACTGACAGCAGTCTCGATGACGAATAAAATGTAAAATAAGACACAGCAGTTCTGCAAGTGTAGTTTGTCTCTCCCACTCAACATGCTGATTTCCTATTGGTTGATTGACGATCAAACAAAAGAGCGTAAGTATACGTGTGAGTTTAATTTGCTGATATCAGCCACTACTGGGCATCTATGTCATAAATCATAGATGCCCAAGGTAGTAGTATTGGTGAGAGTGACGAAATAACACTGGAAGAAAACAATTTGCTATTAATTTTATTTAGTCGTCAACGAGATTGCGACAAAAGCACATGTGTGGGGGTCTTGTCATTTTTATACCCCAACGTTTAAAAAACGTAAATGGGGTATATTAATTTTGTCACTCCGTTTGTAACGCCCATAAGGAGGCGTGGTAGGTATGGAAAAGTATATATTTTCTTGATCAGCATCACCACCCGAGTCGATTTAGCCATGTCCGTCTGTCTGTCCGTCTGTCTGTCTTTCTGTCTGTCTGTTTGAAAGTTTTTTTAAGGTATAATTCGCAACAACAACCCTTCAAAGACCGGATATATTCAAGTTTAAAAAATTTTTTTTTATATTTTCCTCTTGTTTTTTATTATTCGATAAGTTGTTAATTAAGGTAGTTATTGTTAAAAGTTATTTAAGTTTTGCTCATATTTTGAAGATTTTTATTAAAAAACAAAATTTATTGAAACCGCGCGATTTTTTCAAAACAATTTTTTATTTTTATGATAAGGAAAGCGCCGCAGACAAAAAATTAATTAAAAAAAATCGCGCCGCAGGCAGAAAAGCACTACAACAACAACAACAACAACAACAACAACAACAACAACAACAAAAACAACCACAACAACAACAACAACAACAAAATGAAAAAAGGAGTTAAAAAACTCCTATATTTCGTAATAAAAAGATTCTTTGAAGTGTTAATACATTTTCCCTCAAATAATCATTGTTCAATTTGCAATTAAAAAGTAATAAAATCTTCTATGTTGATACTCTTATTGCAGTTACGCAATAAAAGTATATTTCTCAAACTAGAAGAATTCAGCTTATTGCGTTTTTTTGAGCAAATATAATTCAAATCTGAAAATATTTGTTCCCAAAGATACGTTGAGGGAAATAAAGATAAACACTTCAATGAAATCTTCTTCATTTCAGGATATATTGTACCATCCAGATTTTTCCAGAATTCTATATTGATAAAATTATCCGGAAAATCTAATTCACTTCGAAGTATAATAAGTTCTGTTTGGATTGGAAATTCGTACTTTAATATATCGCATTTAAAAGGATTTTGAAAAATATCCAGTAAATGCTGAATATTTTCAAAATCCTTAAATCTGTCATTAAAGTTATTAAAAAGCGTTTCTAATATTTCCAAAAGTTCAAACTTTTTCAAGATTTTCTCCTTGTCGTAAATAACAGAAGTTTTCGGAAAGTCCGAAAAGTCTTCAGAATCAAATTGAGCTGCAAGTAAAAATAGCTGAGTTTTAAAATCTGAAAGAATTTTAAACATATCAGAAATATTATTATCTTTTCCCTGCAGCTTCAAATTCAACTCATTCAAAATGTTACAAATGTCTGTTAAAAACGCCATTTCTAAAATAAATTGATAATCTTTTAAATATTCTTTTTCGGTTATTTCGATATTTTCAGATTCTAAAAATTCAAATACTTCATTTCTAAGCTCAAACAATCTATTAATACTGTTACCTCGGCTTAACCAACGTACCTCAGTAAACATTAATAGATCGTGGTGAGAAGCATTTGAATTTTTTAGAAATGTCACAAATTTTCTATGAGTCAGTGAGTTATGGCCGCCCCTTATCCTATTAATTATCCGCTCAGTAGCCTTCATGACCGGATGCTCGGATATAAATTTAGAAGCAAGAGCAGCCTGGTGTATTATGCAATGCAAGGTATAAACCTCAATTTCATTTTTTTTCATCTGGCCTACAAATCCATCACGTTTGCCTGTCATAGTGTTCGCACCATCCGTACAAACTCCGGCTAATTTGTTAGAATCAACAACGGAAAGAAGTTTTTCGTTGACGACATCGAACAATAATTTGCCGGTTACATTGCCATAAAATGTTTCAACAGAATATATTGCCTCGAAAACATTGTAAACTGAATCAACGCATCGAATGCAGATTACAAGTTGACAAAGGTCATTAATATCGGTGCTCTCATCAATACAGAATGAAAAAAATTCGCAATTTTTTAATTTTTCCCTTACTGCCGATTCCACAATAGCACCCAAATAAAGAGAACGCCGGGTTATACTATTGCGGGACAAAGGTAATTTTTCAATAAAATTAGTTTTATAATGAAGTTTTCCAAAAACTTTACTTAATATATTTTTGACAAATGGCCCATCTGAAAATGGCCTTCCCTTTTTTACAATATCTAAACTTATTAAGTTAGATAAACCCATTTTTAATTTCTCCTCCACCATATCTTCATAATTTTCTTTAGATTGATTTACCCATTCCTTCAACTTTTCAATAAAAATTTTATTATAAATTTTAAATTGTTTTTTTTTTTCCCCCTGCAAATAATTCATGTCTTTGTGAACATCTTCAAAATGTTTTTTTAAATTATTTTTCTTATTTTTTATAAAAGTCTTATGACAAATAAGACATTGCATGTCATCAAAAGCATTTTGTAGCATAAAATACTTTTCGGCTGACATCATTAATGAATCGCAATAATTATGTGTTCACTGACAGCAGTCTCGATGACGAATAAAATGTAAAATAAGACACAGCAGTTCTGCAAGTGTAGTTTGTCTCTCCCACTTAACATGCTGATTTCCTATTGGTTGATTGACGATCAAACAAAAGAGCGTAAGTATACGTGTGAGTTTAATTTGCTGATATCAGCCACTACTGGGCATCTATGCTATAAAACAAACTTACTCATTACCACCTACATAGAACTGTCATACAGCCAGCCATTCTAAACTATCATACAGCTAACCATATTGAACTATCATATAGCTATCTACTTTGGGCCTACTATGAGAGTGTTTGTTAAAATAATACAAGTTGTTAATTTAAGATATTTTTATTTAAATTTTTAGTAACTTAAATGAACACTTCATGTGTAAATGTAAATATAAAATAACGTTTAACCTTCTATTGTTTTCTGTTCTTTTGGGTTTTTACGGTAGTACCGTTTTTTAATTAAATTCAATGTTTTGGCCAAAACTTTTTCAGGACATGGAGAGAGAGATGATAATGCAGCTGTAAAAATTAACGTGTTATAAGTTATAGTTTTTATAATTTAAGACTTTAGAGAGTACCCAAAAGAGCGTCATAAAAGCTGGTATGCTGTCTTAGACTAATTTTGCCGTGGATACCTAGGATGTTCACCTTATTGCACATATCTCTTGAGATAATGTTTTCAAAATTTTTCTCCACCTGGCCCCGCAATAGATATTTCATGGCAGCTATCTGGAAATTTTTAAAAAAAATGAGATTATGCGTAATAAAAACAATATTTTGCTTACATAATCGGACACATTTATTTGGTCTATTTGGGCATTAATTTCCATTAAGGCAGCTTCTGTTGTTATTGGGAATTTTTCACATAGTGAACGCACTCCTTTTTCCTTATTGTTCAACATATTCAACTGCGTAGTCTGGTTGGCCAATATTTCTAAAACTTTATTCAGCTGAGCTGAGAACATAGCTGGGGAAATTTGAATAGAATGAGTAATGATAAGAATTAGAATTAATGAATAATTAATAATGAATTAAGTAAAAAAGTATATTCACCTTGCTGCTGAATCATCTTGTCCATTTTTTCTTCCAAATTTTTGCAAGAGTCGCATTTTGAAAACTGTGAAGCGTTTATGTTATCTATAAAATAGAACAAAACAAGGTCAGATTTATAAAAACATAAATAAATTGTTCATATTTATACATACAATTCAATAAATCATCACCCATTGCAGCATTCATCCTTTTCAGTGTCGTGATTTTATTATTATTCATTTTTTATTATCTGTAATCTGTTTATAATATTTGTTGAATTATTTTTTTTTTTTAATTAAAATAATGTTATTATTATGCAGTGCATCCATGCAATATTGGAATTATGACATAGGCATCGTGAAAAGGGAGTATCATTATTTTACAATCAATATCTTCAAGTTTGAAAATTTCTGTATTGTTTGATATATTTTTATCTACGCAAGCAATACCAAGAGCAGATAAGGAATCTATTTCTGTATTGTTTGATATATTTTTATCTACGCAAGCAATACCAAGAGCAGATAATTAATCTATTGGTTCCTTATAAAAAGGACGGACGTTGGAAAACCGATGTCCAAAAATAAGAATGTGATTCTCTTCT
Organism: Pherbina coryleti; assembly: GCA_943735915.1. NCBI lineage: Eukaryota > Metazoa > Arthropoda > Insecta > Diptera > Sciomyzidae > Pherbina > Pherbina coryleti. The sequence continues at coordinate 38,718,690 of OX030952.1, read as the reverse complement.
CTTATGAATTTTTCTATTAAAAACGGTATAAATGGTTTAACAATGCATGCATTGTTTCCCATTTTAGTTTTAAACGTGTAATTTTTGAAAGGACAACTGAAAATTGTGCCATTTTTTTCTTTGACTGTCAATTCTTTTTTCTTAAAATTAAATTGCGCTAATTCATTAATATTGTGTAGTTGTTTTAAAATGTGTGTCGGTTTTTTCACATTCTTCTTAACTGTTTGCAGATAATTTTCAAAGCTGTAAGCTGAGAAACTGTACAAAGATCCGAATTCTTTGACACATTGAGAAATGTGAAGGAGGTTGTGAACGTTGTATGTCACATTTTCTTCTCCAAAAACAATCGAAAAATTTTCTACAAATAATTGGATCATGCATTCAGCTATGTTTATATTTGACAAATAATTTCTTGGACATGAAAGCATTCTCACTGCAGAATGCAATAAAAGAAAAACGTAATAAAATTCTTCTGGGACATTATCTTTAAGAACAACTATTCCGGTATATAACAAAAATTGACGGAATTCAATGGCTTTCCAATTATTTAATTCATCAAAATTTCTGGGCAAGCGAGCAAACTCTTTTGGAATATATTTTTTAATGCGTGCGAATTGATCTGCTATTTTAATTTTGAAATTTGAATTCGTTTTAAATTTTATTTTATTTTTTATTAATTTTAATAACATTTTTTTCATGATTCCAATGTCAATTAAATGCATTGCATCCAAAGGTACTTGGCTTATCATTTTTACACCAAGCGTTTCCAAAGGAGTCATGGCATTTTGAAATGTTAATAAATGATGATATATATATCTTCTTGCACTGAAATCTTCATCTGTTATTAAGTCCCCTGTATTAGAAGAATAAGTTAATATATGTTTTTTTTTTTGCAATTTGATTGCATTTGGAACACCCATGTGCAGATGAGTGATGAGCGATTCCGCAAACAAAAGATTTTGCAGGAGCATCGCAAATAATTGCTCTTAACCGCAATTTAATATTTTTTCCATTAATATGTATACCATTTGTTCGTAGCGTTTTAAATTCACCAATGAAGCTAGCTAAATAAGCACAAATGTCATAAGGTTTTTTTTTCCCTTCATAAATGCCTACTGGAAAAACGACACAATTTTCTACATTTACTATTTTTAATAAAATTGGCCAAAGCTGTTTTTGAGAGCTTTTAAAAAGCGGAAGACCATCTATGTTCAAATCCACAATAATTGAATTTAATTCTAAAATGGCGCCTGACAATTTTTTTAACTGTTTCTCAATGCCAAAATAAATAAACTCGCCAGGAAAAACTTGCTCTGTAACTATATTTTTACGTTCTACTCCCATAAGAGCTTCAGTGCTAGTTGGCACATCTAACCCAGAGTCTTTTAATATTTTTAACAATTCATTAAATCTGGCATGTGGAACGCGTGCTTTTATTTGCCATTCTCTTAATTTCTCTTTAAAGTTATTTTCTACTTCAATAGAAATATTTGCATCAATGTTCTCATATTGCGCACTATAATCGCATTCTACACTAACATTAACTGCGTCATTGCTTGAAGTTGGCGCAGCGCATAAATTCAATTCTGCCTGAAAACTATCCAACTGATTTTTCACTAGCCTTCGATAATGTCTTTTTGAACACTGCATATTTTTTATTTTATTTTATTCATACATTTAATTATTGGTTATTACATTTTTTTCAATTGTTTTTCCACTTTGTTGCACTTTTTTCGCGTTGTTTTCACTTTGCTTCACTTCAATTCACTTGTTCTCAATCAACTGCACATGTCAAAATATGATTAACATAAATAACCGGCACGCGTCAAAACCGATAACGATCGTAGTTGATCGTGTTTGACCTCGCAACAAAGATGCGTTATTCGCGTTTAGAAGAACGATATTATTAGCTGTACAGCAAGAGCTAGCTATGAGCTACCTAAGACAATGTGGCATTCTACCTGTTTTTTATTACAATTGTCTATTTTCACAATGCAGGGACCCTCAGCTTGTTTGCTATATAATTTAATATTTATATTGTTGTCTCATTTCAACAAAACTGACAAAAGTGAAATAACTCAGCATGTATTAGTTTTTGCTGCAAATGTTGTGATTGTGTTGGAGTTTCAGTTGGGCATGTCTTGCAGGGCATCTTGAAGTAATTGAAGTATTTGACTGTGATGGTGGTGGAGATGTCAGATGAGTGATGTGGTTGGTGCTGCTGAGTATGATCCACCTACTGTTGGTCTCGCTCATTGTATGTGTGTATTGCTTTTCTTCTGTCCACTTTTTCCAGAGTAATGATGGCTTGAATCTACTTTTCTTTGATGAATATTGGACATTTTTTATCGTAAGCATTGTGGTCATTGGGATTGTTTCCGTTCTCTTTGCAGTTGATACAATTTTTTGAGAGATTGCATTCTTCGTTAAGTTCAATGTTTGTGTGAAAGTTGTTGGAGCAGTTTGAGCAAGTTTTATTTTGTGAGCATATTCTTACAGTGTGTCCGTAGCGAAGGTAATTGTTGCATCTCATCGGCATTGGAATGTATGGACGAATTTTTGTTTTTTCGTAACCTATTGAGATCTCTTGTGGCAGATCAAAAGACGCAAATGTGATTATTATTAAGCCAGTCTCTCTTAGTTCGTTGTTGATCTTTTTGAAAATTTTTTTGACTTCGTTGACGTTTTGTTGTTGTACTTCACTTAGAATTTGTTCTTCGGGTAATCCTCATAAGTCGTTTGAATAGATAACACCTTTTGAGGAGTTGAGCGTGGAATGTACCGTTACAACGATTTGTATTGACGGAGCTAGTGCAGTGAGCTTTATAAGCTTGTATGCTTGCATATAGGTTTTTGTTTTTATTAGAATTGTTCCGTTTCTGAGTTTTTTACTATTCCAACCTCGCCGCCGCACCTGTAATCTAAACTTTTTTAAGTAAAAATGGAGAAACTTTGGCAAGAGTTTCGAAGCTATTTTTTCGCGTCATCACTAAAAAGTTTGCACCGGATGAAGGCATTGTTAGACACTTTGAATTATCGTAATCTGTTTGTGGTTGATTAGTTAGTTTTGAACTGGTTGGTAAGTCCAGAGGGTCTTTCATTGTTTGTTTAGATTGAGGGGTGAACCCCTTTTAACCTAACGGGTGAAACTATTTTAGCACTAGATTTATAAGAAAGTTTTAATCAATGGCAAGGAAATTTAATTGTGTTATAATAGACTCGACTTGGTTTTAAGTTATTGAATTGAAAAATTGTGTTTTTAATTTTTTCCCAAAAAAAAGTCTTTTTTTTTACAATTTTTAAAATGAAATCAACCGTTTGAAATGAAATCAAAATTCAAACTGTATTTTGTTTATATCTTCGAGCCTAATTCTTTCCTTCAACCAGACTAAGGGGTGCATGTGGAAGACCTCTTTTTTGCCATTCTATGGTAAACATGTGACATTGCGTAGCCCCGAATACTTACTTTTTAGTTATTGAATCCATATTGTTTTTCTGCTTTAAATGGAAAACTGTTGAAATTAAATCATGCCGGTTGTTTGACCTTTGACCAGTAAGGAGCTCTGAACGAATTTCGGGCCTCTCAGAGTTACATGTGAAGGTGATAAATAAGTCTTGTCTACCATAAGTACAAACATAAGTAAGCACATCTTGTGTTCTCTCGTGCCAATATCTTGGCGAACCTGTAAATGTTGGTGGCAAAATAACTAGTTGTCCTAAATCCGAGGGATTGCTATCTAGGTTAAGAGCATCTTTGAGATGAATATAGCTATCCGCGCGCAATGACTACCGATGATTTCGAATATAATTCAGAAGCTCTGTTATCATTTTAACAGCCATTTCGACGCAGGTTAAAAGTTGCCCATAGCGATGAATGTGGTAAATTGAATTTTCTCTAACCATCAATCTGTATGAATAGAAGTTCATGCATGAAACTGTTTTACATGAATGGGCAGCACCAGTTCCAGAAATAGTTTGGGGAATGTTGATGGTGTACCCATCATCACCTTTGATAAACATACCGGATATTGGAGAGGATCGTATGAACGATGAAATACGATTCAAGGTTTCATTTATTTTATGGAGAACCGTAATATCACGTGAAACATGCTCAGGCTGTTTTAAAACTTTTAATATAGGTATTATGGTTTGCAAAGATTGTACTATTTCTGGTTTTAAGTGTGGCATAGAATTTTCCCTAAATGGCAACTGTTCAGACTCAGAAATGAAATACACTTGAAGAAATTGAACTTCTTGGTTAGACATCGGAAGCAAACTACCTATTCGATGATAAATCTGCCTTGAATTCGAATAGTAGGCATGAATTGGCCCTCTTTTACTTCATGGGCACCGAAAGAGGTCATAGCAAAGGCTCCATTGTATCTACGAATTTTATCAATAAAATGTTTTGAATTTGGATGACTTATGACTTCCAAGCAAAAGACTTTTTAATGTTTCGGGAAGCTCATGAAATTCATTTAAGTTAACTCGACCATTTAGACAGCACATTGACGCAGTTTCAAAAGGGCATTTTTTAGCATTACAAGTTTAACAAATTTTTGCCATTTTTCCGATATGAATCTCTAGAGATTTTGCGTAATCTATTGAATCTTCATAGTGAAAAGCAGATTTGTTGGAAAAGTTATTTTTCTCGCGATTTCTGCGAGCTCTTTGATTTTGTTCTTCTAGCAGGCGTGTTGTTATATTTTCCTCGGTGTCAGTACTTCTAAGTCGAATATTTCTTTGTCTCGTTCGTAGTAATCGTTCGTCTCTATTAGCTGGAAGTTCTTCTCTAAGCATTTGAGCAATTCTTTGTGATTGTTGGCTGGGTTGAACCTGAACTCAATTCTTTCGAAAGTCGTTCTATAAGCGAAAGTAAACCTTGTTGATTTACAAATTTGATTTTGCTTTCGGCATTTTCTAGAAAACTTAAGACTACTTATAAAAGATTTAATATATATAAAATATAGTAGTTTTTGCCTTCGCTTTTATAAAAAAATACCCTTTTTTTAAAAAAAAAGAGTCGGCTGTGTCGTGGACGCACATATAGGTTTTGACGCGACAAAGTTTCATTATCCTTGTCCTTATTCTTTTCCTTGTTACCTAACTTGTCCTCATCCTTATTCTTATATTTGACCCAATAATTGTGTATGCAATTTTTGACAATAATTGTGTATGCAACTTGTCAAAATTATTGTTTTAATCCATAGTATTGTAACACCTCTGCCATGGGTTAACCAAAAAGGCGAGTTATACGAGGATATAACGCAGTCGGGCGGGACCCGTTTAAGCAGCTAGCTAATCAGCCTGTGGGGTGGTTCTTGACTGCTTTATCCGTTCGTACAGGCAGAGGTAACATTTTATTAACAGAGTCCCTCAATAACCTTATATTTAATAAAAAAAAACCATAGAAAAAAAAAACCCATAAGTTGAAACAAATGGCTAATACCAGAAAAAAAAGGGGACAAGCATTAGCCCTGAAATTAAAGAAAAAAGGAATTTGATTATTAAAGCCAACAAGGAATCGGCGCAGGATCTTAGGTTGTTATTTCGATCCGCGATCTTTACCCACCCTCCATGACTATTTACAATTAGTTTTTAATAGTCCCAAATCTATCTTACGTCGCCATACTACAGGAAAGAAAAAATTTAGAAATTCATTCTAAACAGAAATTTTATTCACAAAATATTTTTGTTTAATTACTAAAATGAATCTCATGGTTCATATGCAAGGTGTTAACATTTTAATCTATTTTTTTTTTTTTAATATATCTTCAAATTTTCAAAAAAAAAACTAACATGAATTAGGATTTACCATATATATTTAAGGCGATAATAGAACTACTAACAACTTAAACTATTAAATAACAATATAATTATTATTTATTAATTTTATTCATTACTCATGTTATTCATGTTTTTTTGTTTTTGTTTTTTTTTTTTTTTTTTAATAATTGATCAGAAAAAAAAGCTAATACCTAAGTGGCTCAGTAAATACAAGATTAGAATTTAAGATTATTTGTAAGTTATTTGATTACGTATATTGGCCGTATTTATTTTGTTGAGGAAAAAAAATAATGTTTCAATACTTTTTTCTCATCTCTAACGCATATTTTCTGTATATTTACTTTTTTTTTTTTTCTTTATACTGAGTTAAGAAAATAAAAAAAATAAATGTTATACACAAAATCAAAACAAACCTTAAACCTGTATAATCATATCAATTTTATCAAAGCAAACCATGAATGACAGCTTACCAAGTAAGAGATTGAATGAATGAGAGAGTGATAAAAGCTTTTGCTTAACCGCTGAATGTTAAGCGGGTAACAACACGATCAACTCTCACGTTGTGGCGCTAAACAATTAAGCTTTTGCTCATTCTCTACCTTGGTAAGAGTAAAGCTTAGCAACACAAAGAACCATAAAATAAAATGTATGTAGCAACAACTATTATGCGAAAGTTAGCAAGACGATTTTTTTTTGTTTTTTTTTGTTTATAAAAGTAAAATAAATATGTTAATTAAACTTACATTATTACATCCTCGCTTCTTTTGAAAGGCCTTCCATAATGGTGATGGTGATGATGCTAGAATTGCAAGGAATCTAAAATTTATGTTGAAGATATGTATATTGAAGTTAAGTTGTTTTTTTTTTTTTTTTTTTTTTTTGGCGTTTTAACTTGTTTTAACTTGTTTAGGTCTTGTTATCGAAATTTTTATTTCTTTTTATTATTTTTCTTTTCTTTTTTAAATAGGCACTTTTCTTTTCAAACTACCGAAAGTTTAGTTTAGGAAACTACTTGCTTTTTTTTTTTTTTTTTTTTTTTAAATTTTGTTTCTAGCAAAAAAAAAACAACGACGTTTCACTTAGAAGTACCGGAGCAACTGATCTCTATGAATTATTATTCTTAAGGTTAAGGCATTTTATATATGCCGTGGTGATGTGATGTCGGGAGAAAACTTGGAGCGCTGACTAGGAAGTTTGAAGTAGGCTGAATTGGTGAGTGCACCAAGCCGATGCGAGGAATTACCAGGTTGAAAATAATCCTGTATTATTCGCACAATCCTCAATGGGCTTTTTGGAACAGGCGATCTAATAAAAAAAATGTATGTTCTGGCTTTAAAAGAATACTAATATGAAGGGGGAAGCTTGAACTTTTTTTGTGCTTTTTTTTTTTTTTTGATTTTTCCTTTTATTCCATAACTTACCTTTGGCGCAAATTCATCACTTTTGCTGGATTAATTAAAATTAGAGCACAAGCAATGGGGAAGCAAAAAAAAAGCTAAACGAAAAGGCGCCGTGTTGCAATCCCATATACCATAACCCCATATTGGCTTTATAGCACTTTTTCCTATGCTATAAACCCATAATTTGGGTTTGGGGTTATCGCACAAAATAAAATGCAATAAAGCCAATATGGGGTTATAGCACAAATTTTATATTTTAAACATGGTATTATCTCACTTATTTGAAGGGAATAAACTCATATTGTATTATTAGACATTTGTATACAAATGAAACCAAATGATTTTGTAGGGTGTACGAATTAGCCCCCACGAACAGTTATAAATTAAAAATTTTATTTAATTTCTTTGTTTTCTTACGCCATATTTTCGTAAATCTCCGTTACAAAATATTACTTGATTAAGTTCGACATTATAGCTATAGTACTTGTGAGCGTTCGGAGAATATGCCAGCCATAAGAGTAATTCTGTTATTTTTTTTTCGTGAGTTTTTGTGAAAGGTATCCATCGTATGAGTTGAAGGATTTGCGACTCGCTGATTCCATTAACAAAAGCAAAAGCACAAGCTATTAGTTGCGCTTTATAAGTTCTTTTTCCGAAAAAAGAATCAATTATAAATCCGGGAACATTAGAAAAATTTATAATATCGCTTTTATTTAGTAAGATCTTCCTTGCGTTTAAACGATTACTCTCCATTCTTTTAAAATTTTCCATATTTATTTTTAAGCAGCATACGCAAAACTGTTTTTAATATTCGCTTTTTATGTGATAACATAGTTATTAGGCAATTCAATGCAAAACAGGTTTAACAGTTAGTTCACTCTCTATTATTGATTGCAAAAAAAAACCCAGCAGAAAATTCAGTATGCCATGAAAAAATAGTTGTAAGGGATTGATTTCGATTATTTTCAAAATATATGAAAAGTTAAAATCACTTATATTGCGCATTTCGTAAAAGGGGAAACCATAATTTTGCAAAAAAATATTATAATAGAAGGGAATTTTCCCTTTTACGAAAAGTTAAAATCAGTCATACTATGTTATTTCTATAAAAAGGAAACCAAATTATTTTGTCTTTTACAAAAACATAACAAAATATATTTATTCAACAAAGAGTATAATATTCAACGCAATAAATGAAACTCAATACAAAATTCACCAAAAAATAATCAACAAAGAAAGAATTATACGTTTAACAAAATATAACTACGGCATCAATAATAACGGAGCGACAAACTGGGCACAATGGTTTAATTTTCTTTACTTCAGCATCTTCCTTCATGGTATCGTAACAGGTTTTACAAACTTTAAAATGTTTACATGGCTGAAACATAAGTTGACGTTCCCTATCACAACATATAACACATTGCAAATAATTTTGGTACAGTGCTTCGGTCTCAATTTGTTCATCTGCATCTGATTCATCATCATTACTGTCAATTGTGTTAATGAAATCGGCTTCTAGCTTGCAGTTTTTAATATTCGAAAACTGAGCGAGAGCTGTTTGAAATGATATTTTATTTTCTTTTAATAAGTCATATGTTTTTTTTAAAAATGTATCCCTATTTTCAATAGTTAATTTTTTTTTCGTATACAATGATGTACATCCAGAAATAGATTTTAAAAAATCACATGACTTAGCGGCATCAATTTCACATAAAGCATCGACAAATTTATAAAAATTTCCATGTTTTCTAAGTTTCATATTGAGTTGGCTATGAAAATTTTCTGCACCATTGCTTGTTCTATACGGCTCCTTATAAACCGAAAAATTTGTCACTTTTTCCTTAAAAAAATAAATAATAATGTGTATAAATAATTATTCGGTAAACAAAGAGGGAATCATACCTTTTTAAGCCAATAAAATTCATAATATTTAAAAAACTGTTGAAATTTTTTTCCAGATTCATCATTTGTTATATCAGTCTTTAAGCATTGGTATGCTGCTTCTATATCACTTGCCTTTAACAATGGAAGGTATAAAAACTTATTAAAAAAGTTTTTAGCGTTTTTATAACGATTTAGATGCTGTATAAAGCCAGTTATTTTTGATGCCTTTCTCCGTAATGCATTGGTGTAATGGAACCAACAACCAACCATTTTCACCGTAGGATATATTATTTTATTAGCATTACGTAATGCATTTTCATAATCGGTTATAATGGTTGTTGGTCGCAAATCAAAGACATTAGATTTTATATATTGAAACATATGTAAATACGCTTCTTCTGTTTTATTAGACATCAACGCATAAATAAATGGAAACACCTGAAAAGAAGAATAAATAAAATTATTTTTAACAAAGTACATATAAATACGTATATCTAGTACTTACATGATCTGCGTGAATGAAATGAATTATCAATAATTGCTTAAGAGTTTTCGATCTTGGTAGAACGTTGAAGGTTGCATCCATTATATAATTTCGTGGCTCAGATGAGCTCAGTGATTTTATACTTTTTGATATTGTCGGTGATACGAATAAGGTATATGAGAAGTCATTTGTTATCACAGAATCCAAATAAAACGATTTGTCTTTCTCATACCTCGACATACCAAATTCTTTCAAAATTTCTTCGTTTTTAAAGTTGTCAATAATATCAACTACATCATTTGGATTTTTCGGCATCTTATCTTGTCTTATTTTGAACAATTGCCTACGCATATTTCCGTAATTAATGGTATGAGCCGCGTCTTTGAATTTTTTGCATTGCTCGTCAAAAATCTCACGAACGTTTGATCTTTTTAGTGGAGCTTTACGAACTTCACATTTCACTGAATTCATAATTTTCAATTTTTTAATTATTTCGATTTGAGATCCATGATTATGCACTTTATTTTTACCACATAGACGGCAATACATTGTGCTGTTAAAATCAATCGCGACTCCAACGTTACAATTTTTATTGTAGCAGTAATAATATGCTGTATTCATTTTTTTATATTTAAATGCAAAAATTTGTTCTTGTGCTTCTATATATAATAAATTACTGTTTGTCCGAAATCCAGGGATAAATTTAAATTCAAATATTTCTTCTTCCATTTCTAATGTTATTCATCTATTAATATTAGTTTCTTTTAAACACTTCTAGCACACGTTGGACACTGAACTAATTGATTGCAAAATGCGATAAAACACTGCATGCTGATATAAACTAATAAGAAATAGATGAGTGTACATATATACAAATGTAACTGTAAATTTGATAAACAATTTGATAATATATTACATTAGAGTTAGAAGAGCACAACAGGACGTTCATAACAACAAGTTCAATTTATAATATATTTATTTCATAAAAAGAAATTCACAATAGGTTTATTTTGTAAAAGGAACAATATTTTGTTTTAAATAGTTATTGTTGTTTATGTACAGTTATGTACAAAACATATTATTATTCCTAACAAATGAATATGGAACATAATTCATAAGATAATGCATGTGATACAAAATTTTTTAATTATGAGGTTATCGCACAGAAAAAAGTGCAATAAAGCCAATATGGGGTTATAGCATAAATTTCAATTTTTTAATATGGTATTATCTCACTTATTTGAAGGAAATAAACCCATATGGGACTATAACACATCGCTGGTGCTATAAAGCCAATATGGGGTTATGGTATATGGGATTGCAACACGGCGCCCTTACCTTTAGATCATAGAAAATGGATTTTTTATTTTTAATCCAATTGTCTTCGTGTGTCAACATTTCAAACTTGACTTATTAATTTTAAGAAAAAACTTTTAATTTTTCTAACTCTTCACTTGATGTTAGGGTATAAAATTTTGTTTCTAACAATTGGTTGACAGGTCTGCACTTCTTCAAGATCAAAACGGAAAGAGTGCATATTAGTTTTACCTCCGGTTTCAGACATTAGCTTAACTATTCGATGGCTAACTGGTATACCAAATAGAGCCAATGTTGCCTGTGGTACATGTGGAATTCCTCAATATGTTTTAAGTAGCTGATTGTAGCAAATTTTAATTTAATGTCTTACGTTACGTATATGTCTTTAAGTTATGCCCATATTTATGATTTTGAGTAAATAATTAAGCAACTGCAAGAAAAATCGGTACAAATAAAAAAAACTAATTATATTTCTTACGACTTGCTACAGTATGTACAATTTCCTGACTTAACTCTTGTTTAAATCCCTTTCTCATCTGTGTCATAAATCTTGTCCTTAGTGTATCCAAATCCCTGTTCTATTCCTATTCCCAGTCCTTGTCCTTGTTCTTTTTCCAATCTTTTCAAAAATATTTTTTTGAGTGTGACCAAATTTTTTTTCTTTCCGAATCCTAATCTGAATTATTGACATATGTAATTATTGTCCAGTTCCATGCTCTAATTTTTATCTTATTCCCGCTCTGTATTTTAGTCTAAATCCTTGACATCCTTTTCCATCTAGTGCTAACTCTTATAAAAATTCTTGTCACAGTACTTGTCCTAATTTTAATTTTATTTTGCATTTGCTTTTGCTTTTGTGAAGAACATTAACATTTTCCTTAGCGTTATGCAATTTATCCATGCAACGGTGGTGCAAATAGGCTTCTTTAAGCGGTTCCCTGAGAGGTCTCATGACGCCATTTATGTAATTTTTTTATTTTTATCACGTGACCGAAAACTTAGCTTTACTGTCGTTCCATTAAATTTAACGTAGCGCCAATAGTTACGGAGTTTAATTCCATGAGACGTTTTTTATTGTTGTTGCATTTTTTTACATTAAGGGATGTTTAAGGCAAACAATTTTTATAAAATCGATTTTTTAATGATTTTTCTCGAAATATTCGACCGATTTTAATTTTTTTTTATCGATTTGTAATATAATTCTCATCACAATTTTGCATTTTGGAAAACTGCCTTTTTAAACTTTTTTGGAAACCTGCTCGGTAAGCATAACAATGTCTCGTCAAAATTTAACACTTTTTCACATCACTTAAAAAAACGAAGGTTTTACTTATTTTGTTTTTTTTAGTTATTTGTTACCTGTTTTTAAATTTTTTAAAATTAAAAGTTTTTATTAGTTTTTTTATTAATTTTTATTAATATTCTGAATATAATTCAACAATTCAATCTTCAATCTTGCAGTAAAGATTTGCGCATTAATTAAAAATACGTTTCGGACTGAAAAAACAGTCCTGTTGTTATATGTCCCAAAAAGCTTTTTCGTTCAGTTTTATTTAACAGTGATGTTAACGTATGAAAAAAGGTTGTAGTTATACATGATGTTTTTAGATGCATCTTGTAACGAACAATTTTTACTGTTCTTGACCTAGATATTAAAAGGCTAAGACCTGTGATCACGAAGCAGTTCTGCACACCTAGCTCTGCTTCATCTTAGCTCAGGGAAAAAGGAGAGTTCGTTTGCTTCGCATCACTGGGATACAGAAACTCACAGAATAGAAAATAGTTTAGGTGCAGATAAGTAAAAACGACGTAAGAAAAAGGAAGCCTCAGCCAACACCAAAAACAAAAACTTTTGATGAATTTGTACACTTGGAGCTTACCATGATACTGATATGGGTGGCACTACTGAGGATAGGGTTAGATGTTAGATCCCTCCTCCATTTGTACCCGCCCAACTTGCTCACAACACAAAAAAAAATGTTAACCCTGTGAGCCCTCTTAAAAATTCACTTACCCTGTTACCTCATTGTTCCTTTCTTTTGGCCAATTGTAGAATGAAATATAACTTTAAAGCTTCATAATTATAATTCTCATGAATTTATTTATATGTATATATTTATATATGTATATTTATTTATTATATGAATATATTTATACAAACCAACGAGGTGAATACCTTTTAGACTTCCTTATCTGTAATAACTTGTATGTATGTAACGTTGAAAATGACCCAACGTTTATTACCTCAAATAGAAGAGAGGTTCTAGACCTAATCCTTACCACATCAGCTCATGATGATATAATAGCTGACTGGTATGTTTCAAAAGAACCTTCGTGTTCAGATCACAGACACATAAGGTTTGAAATAAAGTCAGCCATTATACAAAACATTTATTATCGCAGAAAACAAGATACTGACTGGAACTCCTATAAAGAGCAGCTTGGTCAGGTCATCCTCGATAAACTTCCCCTCAGAATCGACACGATAAGCATATTGGAATACTCAGCAGACTGTGTCCAATCATGCATTACTCAATCTTTTGAGGACAACTGCCGTCTTAAACTGAAGAAGTTCAAGAGACAAGCACCCTGGTGGAACAACCACCACAACGACCTCAGAAAAGGAGTAAGGAAGCTGTTCAATAGAGCTAAGCGCAATAATGATTGGCTATCTTACTCCCGATATCTTACTTATTACAATAAGGAGATCAAGAAGGCTAAAAAGGACTCGTAGAAGGCTAAAAAGGAACAGCTGACTCCTTGACGAGGAATCGAAACCTTAAACCTTTTTCGTCAGGAGTGTATTGCTTTAATTTTTCAAGAGATTTTTGTTTTTTTTTTTTTGTTTTTTCCCTCTTTCTTTTTTTTCAGAACTTTATAAGAAGCTTAGAGGATTTTTTCTTCAACAAAATTTTCTTTTTATTAATTTTTTCTTTAACGCTACCTGTGGCTCTTTTTAATCTGAATATGTGACAGTGTCCATTTATTTAATCTTTTTTTTTGTAACAATTGGCTCTACTTAATTCACAAAATTAACGTTATTCCAATCTGGCAATATTTTTTGGTTGTTGAAATAAGTCAGGCAGCAACATTAATTTTGTCTTTAATTGAATCTGAGGGTCTTCGGGGTCACAGGCTTTTTTGTTATATCCTGAACTAGCAGGATGTAGACGTATGTATTTATATACACAACTCTGAGGGTCTTCGGGGTCACAGAGCTGGTTATTATGTTATACCCCTTTACACCATAGTGCACAGGGGTTGTGCTTTTTATAATTGATTCTTGACTTATTTCACTGTAGCAAATTATAATTTTTCTATAATGCCACACCATTAACACTGTCACATTGATTTATCCCTTACCACAGCACCACAGGATTTTTTTTATTTTATCCTCTAAGTTTCACAATTTTAAAGTTCAGTAAGTTTTTTTGTTCAAGGAACCTGCATTTGAAGCAGGTCCCTGCTCGGGCGCCAGTTAACGCGAACACAACGCGTATTATAAAAATAAAAGGCCGCGTTGGCTAGCCGAAGCTAGCCAACGCCCACAGGCCAACCGCTTAAATTAGAACTCAAAGATTTTTAGTTTTGCAACTGTTTATTCCGTAGCTCAAAATAAGACTAACTCTAACATAAACTTAACTAATGCTTTTGCCTAAAAGCCCTAGCTTAGCTCCTACCCTAAGACTGCTGACATGGCGATTCCCACGGTTACCAACTCGCTGCTGCACTCGCTGCTGCGCTGCCGGATGCGCGTGCACTGCATCGGCACGTATTGTGCGATTGTAACTGGATCTTCAGGTGTATCGTGGGAATGCCGCGTGATAACTTGAATTTCCTATAGTATCCTAACAGTCCTAAAAATGATTTTATTTCTTTTCGTTTTCATGGGATAAGGACATTTTTTACGGCTTCGATCTTAGCTGGAATTGGTTTTACACCATTGGTGGAGACAATATGTCCAGGAAATGAAATTTATTTTTTAAAAAATTCTAATTTGTCTAATTGAATTTTAAAATAAGATGTTTTTAATTTTTCAAAAACCATTTTTAGATTCTCAATGTGTTCTTGGAGCGACGTTGAGTAAATTATGATATCATCGAGATACACTAAGCAAATTTTCCCGATAAGTTCTCTTAAAACATTATCCATAATCCTTTGAAATGTTGTTGGAGCCTTTTTAAGACCAAATGTCATTCTTATATACTCATAGTGGCCTCCTTCAACGCTAAATGCAGTCTTTGCGATATGTCCAGGGTACATTTCAACTTGGTGAAAACCGCTAGCTAGATCTAGGTTGAGAAATACATGCATTTGCCTAACTTGTTTAAAATTTCGCTGATGCTTGGAAGAAGATATCTATCTGAAATTGTTTTTTCATTTAATTTTCTGTAGTCAATAGCAAATCGCCATTTCCGTTTACCGCTGGCATCTTGTTTTTTTTGGTACAATCCAGATTGGGGAGCTCCAAAAAGAATAGCTTTGACGTTTTATCCATGATTCAATATGTTCGTAATTTGGTTTTTAACTTCTATTTTATGCACATATGGGTACCTGTATGATTTAACATGGATTGGAGTATCATCTTATGTTGGAATAACGTGTTTGACTTCTTTAGTGAAACTTAAGTTTTCACCCTCTTGAAAGAAAATATTTCCATATTTTTTGCAAGGATTTATCAGTTCACGTTTTTCTTCGACATTTAAATGATAGTTTAAATGAACACGAAGTAGTTCGGTTATTCTTGTTTGTTTAGTTT
Source organism: Pherbina coryleti (assembly GCA_943735915.1). Lineage (NCBI taxonomy): Eukaryota > Metazoa > Arthropoda > Insecta > Diptera > Sciomyzidae > Pherbina > Pherbina coryleti. The sequence continues at coordinate 38,703,056 of OX030952.1, read as the reverse complement.
CATCTGTTTGTTCTATGTTAAGATTATTCATTTCAATGAACTCGGTGGAATTGTACAAGCTACACGGTTAAAAATGTTGGACTAAATTAGTTTAGTTTAGTTTAGTTTAGTTTATTAATAGAAGTCTTTGGAGTACAATTCCTTACAGACTAAATGTAGATAAAAATAAAAAAATCAACAATGTTTATAAAACAATTCTTATAAATAAAATAAGAATATAATAAAATTCTATGTTAAAAAAATACTATTAACAGAATTTTTGAATAATTGCTTAGGAACAAAAAGATCAATGTCGTAGGATACACTTAACTCATTAAAAAGTAATAAAGCTCTTGTAATTGGCTCATTTAGGGCATAATTAGTTTTGTAATATTTTATATAAAACAATTTAGATTTTCTTAAGCTCCTTACGGGAATATTAAAAGTAATAAGTTCTAATAGCACTTGACAATCAATTGATCCAGATATAATGTCAAATACAAATAAAAGAGATGTGATCTTGCGCCTTGATTCAAGAGATTTTAAACCTAAGAGCATTAAACGAGCATCGTAGTGTGGCAAAGGCTCATGAAAGTTGGAAGTACGTAGTGCATATCTAGTAAAATTTTTTTGAACTTTTTCCAGCCGAAAAGAAGTTGAGACATAAAACGGACTCCAAATAATAGAAGCATATTCTAATCTCGACCTCACAAACGCGGTGTACAAAGTTTTAAGAGTATATGGATCCAAGAACTCTTTACTGTGCCTACGAATAAAAGCAAGTAAGGAATAGGCCTTAGGTATAAGAAAATTTACGTGGTCAGTAAATGTGAACTTAGAATCAAAAATAACCCCCAAGTCACGGTAAAGAGAAACGGTTTGAATAATAGAGTTAGAGAGATAATAAGAATTACTGATTGTATTTAAGAGAGAGAGTTTAGAAAGTGTGAGATGGAAGCATTTAGAAACATTTAAAGGCAAACAATTAGCTACACTCCATGACAATAAACTTGAAACGTCACACTGTAGATCAAAAACATCTGCTAAACATGTTATCTTTTTGAAAAGTTTTAGGTCATCCGCGTATAGTAGAAAACGAGATTTTCTTATATATTTAGATATATCATTTATGAATAAAATGAAAAGCAAAGGCCCAAGGATGCTACCCTGAGGAACACCTGAGGTTGCTACAAACTTATAAGAGTTAACATTATTTATACGGACAAAACATGTCCTATTCGATAAATAAGACTTTATCCAACTCAAGAAGGATGAATGTAAACCCATTTTCCGAAGTTTCATAAGTAAAATTTTGTGAGAAACTCTATCAAACGCTTTTGAAAAATCGGTATAAACTACGTCAACTTGGTTTCCAGAAGTAAATGAAGATACACAGTACTCCGAGAAAATAGCCAAGTTGGATACAGTGGACCGCCCAGCAACAAAACCATGTTGCTCGGGGCAGATGTAACGTTTAATCAAAAAATTTAATTTTAATTTAACAACACTTTCGAACAGTTTAGATACATTAGATAACTTAGCAATTGGCCGGTAGTTTGCCACATTGCTTTTAGAGCCAGACTTAAAAAAATTAAAATAAATTCTGTACTGTATTTATGACGAAACCAAAATTGTATTAATATTGAAACGACGTCAAATACTAAAACTAAGTTTTATTCCCGCATAGGATTAAATTGTAAAACCCGATTTGGATTAAAAACCTTAGTCGGAGTTTTATTTAATTTTAGATCTTAAAATACTAAAACCAAAACGTCTTTGCATTAAATTTTTGTACAAGAAAGGATGATATTATATTACTAGCGGTTTAAATTTTAATGCTAGTAGTATTAATTATTATTGGTTATTGTACTAAAATTAAGTCTTCTCAACATTAAAAAGCAATCCAGTTGGTATTAATTTTTATCAATTGTATGTTTTAATTTTAATACAATCAGTATTTAAAATTGAATTAAAATTACACTTGATAATAGTAAAATAAAATATAAACTCAAATGCAGATTTATATAATTGTAAACTATAATATAGAAGAATAATAAAAAGCATCAAGCTGCAAAATAACCCAATAATATCTTACTTCTTACCTTTTTAAGTCGAATCGAATAAAAGCAGTATGTAAAATTATTTATTAATTTATTGTTTCTCTTATAAGTAACGATTTTCATTTAAAAATAAATTTCTTGAGGTTTCTTATTAACTGTGTCATTAAAACTTATAACTAAATATTTATTTGTAGGACAAATAGGTCAAATGTTTTCTTTCAGTGAGTGTTTTTTTAAGCTTTTCTTTTAACTCTTCTCGCTGTTGTGGAAGAACGCAGTGAGCGAAAAACTTCATGTCTACTTTTTTATTTCTTTTTTAAATCTGGAATTGTTGTTGTTGTTGGTGCATCTACTGCAGTTTTATTCTTGCAGCAACTTTCTAGATATTTTATTTAATTTTGCGTTCAGATTTTTTATTCAGGCTGCCAAATATCGAGAATTTGTCGTGTACTTACATGTTTTTAGAATATCCTTCAATTGTAAGCTTTGGTTTTCTTGTGAAATTGACACAATTTTGCAATTTTGTCCCAAACGAATTGTTCCCATAATTTTGAATTTGGTTTAAATTGCAATGATATAGTTGGTTTGTTCGTATTTAGTGTTTTGTTTACTAAATCAACTTTTGCTCCTAATTTTGTTAAAGAATCTATTCCGAGTAATCCGTCAAAGTATTTATGAAATTTAAAAAGTAAGAAATTAAGTTGACCTGTTTCATTGAATTCGATGAATATAGGAAGTATGACCTGCTTGTCTAATTCGTATCTATTTAAAATTGTTGTTAAAGTCCTAGGCTTATGTCTTATTTGGTCTTTAGGATTGATAAATTCTGGGTTTATAAATGAGGACGAAGCTACAGTATCAATTAAAAATTTGAGAGGTCTGCCAAATGGAGATGTTATGTTCATTTAAGGTAATTCGTTTCCGTGTTTGTTAATGTCTAGGTACCCTGTTGGTCTTTTAAGGCAGGTAAAGAAAAAAGTTTGTTTGTCAACTATGCTTCGCCCGAATGCTTGCGCCTAAAGGTTCTTTCAGTCCTGTCAGAAATGAATTACGACACATATCGCTGAAAAGATCTTTTTTTGATGCTATAACATTTTGATCCTTTTCGTGAATCAAGAGTTATTGCATAGTGCTGACTGTATTTCAATTATTTCGCTGTAGTATTTTTCGATCGTTTATTCTATTATCTGATGCTATGTAAGTCTCTAATTAGTGAGGTTTCAGTCCATTTGTCCGAGAAGTGTAATATTAAGTTCCCTTTAATTTCGTCCCAGATAAGAGGTGTTCCGAACATGTTCAAGATTTCGTTTGCTTGATCTTATTCCGTATGGCTCGCAAAAGTATCTGGCCATACGGCGTATTATCAGTTCCTCTTATCTGAAGAAGAATCTTTTCAATATTATTAATGAACTCGTATAATAGCCTGGGATTCCCGCCGTATCTTGGCAAATCTTTAATTGCATCCGGTATGCGCAAAGAGTTGAATATTTCAGATTGGCTAATTTGTGCCACTAAAGGATTCATTTCGTTATTTGGTAGAGCCATTTTAATCGATCGATCTTCACTAGATAATTTAGGAATTTCACTAAGACTGTGACTTTTAAATAAGTTTGACACACGTTTTGGGTATGGTAGGAAGTGTTGTGATTTACTTCTTTTTTTTAAACATTTACACATATATCTTTAATAATTAAAACTCCACTTTTTATTCTATATTATTCTATATTTTATTATATTATTTTATTTGATTTAATTATTATTATTTTATTATGTATTCAGTTTCGACTTACAGGCTTCCAACGATGATGACTTGAACCGACACAAGTTGCTGAATTCCGTTGTTGATTTTGATGAATCTTGTTATTAGTCGCTTGTGAGGTAAAGGTTGCAGTGGCGATTAAAAGTTAAAACTTAACCGATCCTGTGAGTTTTGACAGTGTGCTGATATTCAGTCAACACTCAGAATGTTGTGTGCCGATATATCTCGACAACAACTTCTGCACCGTTTAAGTAACTTTAAAATTCGATATGCTCTCGAGCAAGCTACTTTTAATCAATAGTTCTTCAAAGGCTCTTATAAAGTTGAAAGGATATTGATTAATTCACAGGAAGGTTTGCCAAGCCGTAGACTGCGCCAGTTATGGTTCCTTGCGTAGAGTAGTGGAATGAAAACTTTTCTTTTCTACTGTAAACTTAGAACTAACTTTACTACAATTCGTTCTTTAAAATTCAACTATTTGTTTCAGAAAAATGTAAATATGTGAAAAGAAAGATATAACTGTATAAATGAAAGAAATACAATTGTAAAAAATAGTACTGTAAATATATGTAAAAGAAATATTTACAATGTAACAGAAATGCAATAGGGTTAATGTGTAAAATAAATAATCGTAAATGTTGCCTTATTTATGGTTGCAACATAGTACCAGAAATGAGAGGTTTTAATAATTTAGAATGCAAGCTATTTTAATAGTTGCGAAATATGAGGAAAATAAAGAAAGAATGTTATAAAATATGTGGAACACCTAAAAATAACTTAATGACTACGCTGCACTTTACATAGTGCAGTGGTTCTTATCATGCTGTTGTTTCTGTTGTCATTGTTGTGGGTGCCGTGATTTAAGTGGCGTTTGTGATGTTGTTGTTATTAGCCGTGTTTTATTCGTACTGGTTTAACCAAAAATGTTCTAAATTACATGCAGAACACTAACAAAAAGATGAACCTGCTCAGTAGCTGGATCATCTTGTTAAACTTGTTTTCGTTCCGCTACTGCTCTATAGATGTCGTTGTTTACTTGTGTTTTTCATTGATTTATGGTCACCCTTTGCTGTCAAAGTAAACAGCTGTGCTGAGTTCTTTGCAATAAATAACAAATGGATGCAAAGGAGTCGTAATTTTATTGCCCCAAGCGGTCAATGCTCCAAGCTCCAGAGTCCGAAGCGGTCAAGGCTCCAAGCTCCAATGTCCCAAGCGGTCAAGAGAAAAACTTAAAAAAGTTTAACTAATGCGATCTATTCGTTCATCAGGTTAAACCAGAACGAATAAAACGCGGCTATTGTGAGTATTGCAGCGGCGTACTGAGCCTCTATGGTTTGGGTTTTTGTTTGAGTGGGTGTCGTAACTCTGGCGACAAATGTTGAGTGATAACTCGCTTCCCTCCACCATTGATCTTTTGGCTTCTTCCAAATCTTGCCGTAGTCAAAGACATCTAACTTCACTACCTGGAATCCACGTTCTCCCGTTGATGTCCAAGTGCAGACAGTATCGTTCATCCTGAAAAGAAATTATGACTTTATATTTAGATCAAATGGAATTATATAACTTCTTACCTTTTCAAAATAGATTGCGATATGAAGCCAGTGTTCGAACGTGTATTTCCAGCTTGGAATGACTCTTCTAGAGTATCTTCTATTGATTTTAGACTCAAATACTTTGTAGAATCGACATCGCCAGGATCCGTTAGAGAAGGTGCAATCATGGACGATGTGGATTTGATCTTCATATTTCGCGATGAAGAGCATGTGGTCCCGGTAAATTGTTTGTGTATGTTGTGGTGTTCCAATCTGATGTCTCTGTCGTTAGTTGGCGATCCAAAAATATCGTACACCACTCACTGTTTAATACTGCACTTATTAATCCCTTCAAAGAAAATTTGTCTAATTCTCTCTTCTTCTAATTGAAGGGCCTTTTGAGTAAATGACAGTATTTCCATCAATGTCTGTAGTGTATAGCTTTTCGCTTGAAATTGTTTGTCCTTCAAAGCTTGTATCAATACCCTCTGACAAATATCTGAGAATATTAACAGAATATCGGGAGTCTATATTATCACTAGTACAAAAATCAAAGCTGTTAGACCGTCTTCCTCTATTTCGGTCGCTTCTTGCATTATTACGTCCACATCTAATTTGTTTTTTTTTTTAACTGGTTTTATTGATGTCGACTTTCTTGTTTTTATAATTTTCTTTTTTTTCACTTTTTCCGGAATTGTTTGTTCTTCTTTTTCGAAAAGAACTTCCAGTTTCTGTCCTGGTGTCATCTAATCGTCCGTACAAATTGGACTTACTGAATCTGTCAATTCAATCATCGGAGTATTTGAAGGTTCAAAAAGTAATTTGCTCATTGTCTAAAAATTTTTTATAATAACTTATCAATATAAAATGAAAAATACCTTACCTGATGTTGATAAATTAGGCGGAAAATATTTATATTTTGTATAATCACTGTTATGGCTTAGTTCACTACTTATTTCAGACTCACTTAACATTTGATTTCGAATTGAGAAGACTTTTTTATGTATTGAGTGCAGTACATATGTGTATACAATACAGTTATAGTGCAGTAAAATTAATAAAACAAATTTCTGTTACGACGATGAATACTACAACCGCCAACCAGAAATCAACCAATCACAACAAGCCGTTTGCATCGGCAGCGATCGGCCGAAGGCCATGATTTTGCTAAGCCATGACAGGCAAACGACTCATTGTGATTGGTTGATTTCTGGTTGGTGGTTGTCGTCGCCGTAGTAGAAATTTGCCGTAGCGAAATGAACCGTATAAACGCAGCAGGTGAGTTGCAAAACCAATATGTGAATGCTGTAAATTTTTTACTTTCCTCTTCCAATGGTACATGGAAAAAGCCATTCTCCAAGTCCATAATTGTAAAATATTGCGTTGCTTGTAACTCCTCCAACACTTCGTCGATGAGTGGAACAGGAAACGAATCTTTCAAGACCATCATATTAAGCTTACGAAAGTCGGCGCAAATTCTGTTTGTACCATGTTTTTTCCCCGTAACTACTATTCTGCTAGCGAAATCAGATTTGGACTTACGTATTATTTTCTGCTGCAACCATTCTTGTACCTGGTTTTCCCCTGTTGGTTATATGGCAATCTGCCTGGCGACTGGAGAAAAGGAATAGCATTGTCTGTTGTTATTTTCAGCTGTATCGGACACTTTAGTTCTTTAGGTTTCTCATTAAACTCGTCGATAATTTCTTCGATTTTATTTTTAAACATACCCGGCGCATTAATAGAATTTTTGTTTTCGTTTATTTGATACACGTTAAAAATATCATCGCTTTGTATCATATCAACGACCGTATACCCATTCACATCATGTTTGTAATTTGTATTTCACATCATGTTTGTAATTATTTAATGAGATCATAATATATCACAAAATATCATCAAGAATAGCGAACATACTCTGTCCATAAATTACGTAACTTCAAGTAAGTCAATATCGTTCTCCGTTTTATTATAAAACTCAACCATACTCGGTTTCTTACTAGTCACATTAATTGTCCCCTCTTCATCACAAGAAGATAACAAATAAATAATTTTGCTGTGCTTAATTTTGTTTCATTATCGTAGCAGAACATTGATGGCTCAACTTTTTTTTTCATTTTTTGACCTTTATTTCCTTAGAGATAGATGTATGCTCTATTGGAACGCAATGTAGCGAATACAGTTAGATTGAATGGTTGTTGAAGTAGAAGCAAGCGGAATTGAGGTGAATCAATTGGCCGTCGTTATGTTTCGGTTGGATCCGTGCACACTTTTAGTGACTTCTTTGACACAAAAATCTCCAAGGGGCATATTTTAATATTTTGCAGAGAATGTCATTTTAACGTCATCGATGTATTGATTGTATCGAAATAATACAATAGATTATCGACTCTTGTCTTTATATCGTATGGCTGTACCCGATTTTTCCCTAAAACACCCTCGATTGCTTCTTTAAAAGCGATCCAGGCATTCTGGTGATTGTTTTTCAGTAAGTTTGTGAAGGTTTCGCTTTTCATTAATTTCCGTATATCTGGTCCATTGAGTATACCTGCTTAAAATCAATCCTTTTTTGATTTAAAAAAAAATTAAACAAAATTTATTACAAATAAGAATAGACCGAAGTTAAAGAAATATAAATATGAAAAGGAATATACTATTCAAACTAATCCTTCCATATCTCTTCATTTTCCGAGCTACTCATCCTGATTGTTGTCTAACTCATTTCCGAGCTACTATTTCTAATCTGGATTCCACGAATTTTTCAAATTGCTACATTTCAGCTGAAACATAGACAATAATAAAATAGACAATAATAAAATATAATTCGTACCGGATTTAATTTTATCATCGCCGAGTTTTGAAAATATGGTCTTCACACAATCAAATGCGCCATCAACATCTTTGACTACCACTTCGAATTTCCCACAGATTCCCAATATTACATGAAGTGGTGGCAGCAATATATCAGTAATATCCTCTATTATTGGGTCATTGTGTAATCTTAAATTTTGTTAGTTTGTGGGAGTTCTCTGATTCCAATTTCTACACTCATATTGGTTACCTTTGCATCGTGAATCCCAATTACGAAGGAAACAAAAGTATTTTGGAAAACCGCCCTTTTCTATAATACCTTGCAATATGTTGATAACCTTTAGATCACAAAAAATCGTCTATTTATGTTCTTTATATTTGATTTTTTCCATTATATCGTGCAATGTTTCCTTCATATTTATGCCGAATTCTCCTGGAACGGATGGTTTTCTTTTTTGTTATGTGCATTAGCACAGCCTTTAAACCATCTTTAAGTATGGTTGGCCACTCATGGTATGGTATGGCCACTCATCAGCGTTATAATCCATTCCCAATCTTTTCACAAATCCTGGAATATCATGGCAGTCAGTAAACGTACTTGCATCGTCAACGGTATGTATATATTATATTCAGAAAATCAGCTTGGCTTTACCAATATGATGTGGAGCTAACAATTTGCTGTGGAAATTTTCTGCGCTGAATAAATGAGGTCAAAAATTTTGAATTCCGTTGCAATAATCCCAACTAAGCCACAACCCAGGCAGCATTTTTGGTCGCGAAAGAGTCGCTTGCAATCAGTGAAACGTTTGAATTAATCGTAAACGAGCTCGTATTCTAATCGTTTAAGTTCAAAGTATTGGAACTAACTGTTGGCCGTTATAATTTCTTCAAAAAGAGTCGTTTGCGATGCATTAAGAAGTCTCTTACTTACTTACTTACTTATCTGGCGCTTACAACCGTAAGTCGGTTTTGGCCTCGTATAAGAAATTGCGCCAGCCATTTCTGTTCTGCGCTTGCTGGCGCCAGTTGGAAACACCAAGTGTAGTCAGGTTATCCAACACCTGATCCTTCCAACGAAGATGTGGGCGTCCTCTTCTGCGTTGACCACCACCGGGCACCGAATCGAATATTTTTTTCGCTGGAGCGTCGTTTTCCATTCGCTTAACATGACCAAGCCAGCGGAGCCGCTCGATTTTAATAAAAAAAAAAAATAAGTCTCTTTAACCCGTCGTAAAAATTTATCATAAGAGACTCGCGCATACAATTATTAAAAAGTTCATTTTTATTCCATCGTCAAAACTGATAATAAGAGTCGCCTTTACTATTATCAAAAGATCAGTTTATAAAGTTCCGATACTGATCCTTAAATGATCGCCTAGGCGATTGTTAAAATTTTATCACTAAAACCACTGTACATGAAAACAGTAATGGATATGATTTCAAATTTTATTTCAAATAGTTGTTGTATACAAGAAAATATACAGAGAAAAAAACTTAAGAGAAATTAACAATAAACTTGTGTTAATTTATTCAATGGCTTTGACAATTTGGTGGCTTCCAAGTTCTTGGATAAGACAACCAAGTTTTATTTGTTGATGTATCGAATTTTATTTAAATGACACATTGTCGATACATATGTATAGATATACACAAGTACACTCGTATAATAGAGAGACAAAATTTACCAAGTAAATTAGTATTTAACTTACTAAATCATATTATATCTTAGCGAAGTATTTTATTTTGACTAATTACAAAATATAAAAAATATTCTTTCAGTGATACATATGGCCTCTAAAACTTGGTTATCTCTTATATATGCTTAATCGTTTCCAAACTTTCTGTATCAACCAATTACCGTATAAATGTGATAAATTTGTATTTATATTTAGAAAATTATTTTAATTAAATAGCATTTGATTATAATATATTTTTAACTATTTTCATTTCATAAGATCTGTTGAAGTTGCTTCAGCCGCCTGGGGGATTTAATAAGAACGCATTTGTTCCTTTCTATGCGTTTTATTTCCTACACATTTTAGTTTACAAATAAAATTAGTTACATTAATATATATATAAGTTACTTACACTTTAGTGTGCCTCCCTCGGCTTGCAACTTCGCTGGCTATTTTCGGTATGCAAAAATTAAAGGAAATAAAATGAGCTTATCTAGTGACATTAACACCGCCAGGGTTGCACCGAGGAAGCACGTTCGTAAAGGTGGTAATTTGAATAAAGTAGTAAATAACAAAATTAAATATTTATAACATCCCGACCTCCGTGAATCCAAATCCTAGGATTCACCGACATCCAATTTAGCTAGCAAGCAAGCTGGTCTTCGCAGGATTCCCGTTTCGGTTTGAACTTCGGCAGTTCGTACTTGCCTATCTTTTCCAGGAATCGCCTTTATCACTCGTCCCATCTGCCATTTGGATCGATGTATGCTGCTATCGCAAATTAGTACGATGTCATCTTGGGATAGTGGTTTCTCAGCCCGATACCATTTGGTTCTTCTGTACAAGTCGGGTAGGTATTCTGAAAGCCATCTCTTCCAGAAACTCTGCTGCGCCTGCTGCACCTTCCGCCATTGCTTTCTGGTCACTCGCAATATCTCTTCATCGGGGTGAGGGGTCTGTTCTGAGTTAGCTGTACCTATAAGGAAATGATTGGGAGTGAGAGGTTCATTGGTTGGCGTATCTAATGGAATATGAGTTAACGGACGCGAGTTTACTATGTTTTCAGCTTCACACATTAAACTATAAAGCGCATGTTCCTGCAAGTTTTCGTCGTATAGCGCGTGGCCCATCGCTCTTTTAACGCTCCGCACTAAGCGTTCCCAACAACCTCCGGCACTCGGATTCAACGGACAGTTAAAAAACCATTCCACCTTTCGCTTGACGAGAGCATTAGCAATTTTATTATTTTCCCAATCACTCAGCTGGCGTTCCAGCTCCCTCGCCGCTCCTATGAAATTCGTGGCATTATCGGAACGAATTCTTATCGGAGTTCCTCTTCTGTTAATAAAATTCCGTATACACATAAGACAGGTATCTGTTGTGAGATCACGAGCTACCTCCAGATGTATTGCGCGGATAGTCAAACATGTAAAAAGTGCGATCCATCGTTTTTCGGTTCTTCTACCAACGACCACTTGAAACGGTCCCATGTAGTCTAGGCCAACATAGGAGAACGGCCTTACGAACGGCGTCGTCCTATCCCGCGGCAGCTGTCCCATCTGTGGATTTACCGGTGACGCTTGCGTGTTTTTACATTTTTGACATCTTCCGGTAGCTCGTCGAACCTCTGCCCTAAGGTGCGGAATCCAATATTTCCGACGAACTTCAGCCAAGATAGTATCTTGGTTTTGGTGCCTCCATAAACTGTGATAGAAGTCAATAATAAGATTAGTAATGTGGTTCTTCGGTGGCATGATGATCGGTCTTCTTGTGTACTGCGGTAGTGCGATTGCTCCATCGATCCTTCCGCTTACTCGGATTACACCTTGGTGATCTAGATACGGTGTCAGTGACCAGAGTTTGCTGCTACGATCGACTTGCTTGTTTTTCTTAAGCGACTCGTACTCCTCAGCATAGACAGGCATTTGTATGCTTCTGCATATCATCAGCTCAGCCCTTTCAATCTCAGGCACTCTCAGGCACTCGTGTTGTCTTTCTTCAATTTTTCGTCTGCAGTTTTCATGAAATCTTCCAATCCATGCTACGACTCTGGTTAATTTTAGAAACGAAGAAAATCTTTCATAAAAGTTACGATCAGTTTTCACGAACAAGCAAGTATACTTAACCCGGAGCTCCTCACTGGTATTCAACAAAGGTTCTTCTTGTGGCCATTGCTCCTCAGGCATTAATAAAAATCGCGGTCCAGTTATCCAAAATGATTGTCGTTTCGGGTCTTTTCTACGTGTTCCAAAGTCGGCTGGGTTAAGAGCGCTAGGTAGCCATCGCCATTCCAGCATATTGGTTCCATCTAAAATTTCGTTTATTCTGTGTCCAACGTATGGTTTGTAGCGACGGTGATCAGACCTGATCCATGCAATTACTGTTTTTGAATCGCTCCACATAAAGATCCGTGTAGGCTGAAAGTTATGACTGTTCAGGATAAGCTGCCGGAGACGCGTGGCTAAAACGGCTGATTGTAGTTCCAGGCGAGGAATCGACGTAAGCTTCATTGGAGAACACTTGGATTTGCCGCATACAAACGCTAGCTGCATTTTGTCCCCATCCGGAACTCTCCAATAAGCAACAGCTGCATAGGCCGATTCACTAGCGTCAGAAAACACATGCAGCTCCAATGGTGATTTAGCAAACTCTGCACCATAACAGCGAGGGACACTGATGTCAGTTATTTCTTTTAGAATTTGAAGCCATTGCTTCCATACTTCGTGATCTTCCTCTGCTATAATCTCATCACGTTCTGTGCCTTTACGCTAAATTGACTGCAACAAAAGCTTTCCAACAAAGCACGTATTCCGCCGCTATGCCGAATGGATCAAATACCGACATCGTTAAACGAAGTACTTCGCGTTTTGTTACTCTGCGTTCTTCCTTCATTATTGCCGGATCAACTCTACCGAATGACAGTACAAACTTCAAAGCGTCTTTCTGTGTGTCCCAGTGCATTCCTAAAACCTTCTGGAAGTGAACATCGTCGCCTCTTTCTAAATTGAAGATAGTCGTTTCTGATTTCTCTTTATTCAATTTACAATTTATCAATTCAGAGTTGGACACAAATCTCTTTAGCTCAAATCCGCCTTGCTTATGGATCCAGATGACTTCTTTCGTTATTCGCATAGCCTCTTGTTCCTCATCAAAACTCTGCACAAAATCATCAACGTAATGATTATTTACTATGGCGTCTACCGCATCCGGTAACATCTCGCGAATTTACTCAAGCCGACCACTTACTCAAGCGCATTCGAGTTTTTCACGTACTGTGCAGAACATGGTGAACAGGTTGCTCCAAAGGTCATGACCCTCATCTCATACTCTTCTATTGGCTCTTTCTGGTTAGTTCTCCACAGGAAACGTTGTGATGCTCTATCCTCTTCACGAATTTCGACTTGGTGAAACATTTCAACGATATCAGCGCATACGCCGACTATCCTTTGTCTAAACTTCAGAAGAATGGTTATTAAAGGTTGTCCTTGATCAGGCCCACATAGTAGGGTCGAGTTTAATGAAACGCCATTAACCTTCGCCGCAGCATCGCAAACAAGACGTAGTTTATCTGGTTTATTAGGGTTATAAATTCCAAAGTGAGAGAGATACCAGGTACGAGGTGTTGTTATTGCTCGCTCAGCTGCGCTTAACTTTCGCGAATATCCTTTTTTCTCGTAATTTTCCATAATGAAAGCGTATTGTTGAGCAAAAACTACTTCCCGTTGAAACTTCGCTTCCAGACCCAAAAATCTTTTCATCGCCATATCTCGACTCGGTGGCATAACTAAGTCATCATATTTCCACAGCAATCCCGTCTCAAATCTCATACCCTTTCGTACGGTCGTTTGCTTTAGTAATCGATTAGCGCGTGTGACTTCAGCCGCCTCCACGGGTGCCGCCTGCCGTACGCCCAGATCATCATCAACTAATCTTTTTACTTGTTGCTCCAAACTCATAAGACCTTCACTGGTATCAGCTTGTGTGAAATATACGCCATGACGTTTTGCTCCAGAGTCACCTTCGTCGCTTCCATACACAACCCATCCAAGTTTTGTCAAGACTACAGCAGGCCCTTTAAAACCACTTGCTATCGTTCTACGCGAGACGCTCAAATGTACATTGTCCAAACCAATTAAGAGATCCGGTGTAGCTTCATTAAAACTCGATAATGGTATCTTTTTAATATGACGGTATTTATAGTGCAAATCAGCAAGATCAATCGTTTGCGTTGGTAGTTGGAGGTTCCGTACTATTCTAACACCCTTTAGGTCATATACCTTGCAATTGTTTTTAACGCCCGATATCTTCAAATCATGTCGGCTGGTGGTCTCCGTGACTGTATTGTTGCCGAACCACTGCAGCGTCAAATTTTCTTTAGGGCCACTGAGTTCGAGTTTATCTGCTAGGCTTTGGTTCATGAGCGATATTGCTGATCCTTCATCAAGGAACGCAAAGCAGTCGACTTCCCTTTCATTACATTCTTGTCCCTAACCAGGTTCTTGTCAGTTCGTTCGTTGCTTTCTTTTCATACTGACGTGTTTAAGTCTAAAAAGTTTCAAAGTTCTTAAGTTCGTTAAAGTCAATTAATAATTAAATTTAAAACAACATTTGGCTGATCATCTTTGCTGGGTCATCTTGCAGCGTGCCAGCATTCTTATTAATCCTTTTTATTAAAAATTTTATTTTTGTGTCAATTTTAATATACACATTATTTTATTCTTTGTGCGAGAGCGAATTATCATATTCTTCTTGCACATATATTTCTAAGCTTTAATTACATCTTATTCTCTTTTAACTACAAACAGGTTTTCTGTGTGCAAGCGAGTGAGAGCGATTGTTTGTTTTTTACACTTGCTCATCTGTTTTTGGCCTGTTTTGTTTTGTTTATAATAAACATAACCAGGGCTGCACTTAATAACTTTGCAGTGCTTATTAAACTGTTTATTGGAAAACCGGGTATCTTCTTTTTTGTGGTTATTTTTGCATTTTATTAATACTTCAAATTTAAAATGTTCTGCAGTTTCCGTAATTGTGCTATAAAAGACGAATCCGACCGCGTAGTAAATTGCTGGTTGTGCGATTCATTTTTTCACTTCAAGTGCGCAGCGTTGAATGCAAGAATTTATGACGCAATCAACGAAGGCAAAGGACTTCGTTGGTCATGTGTTGATTGCAGATCTACGGATGTTGATATCCTTAAGCTTATTAGACAATCTAGAAGAGGATTCTTGGAAGTGTCTAAAGATTTAGAGGCGGCTCAGGCCAGATTGGCTGAATTTGAAACTTTGTTCAAAAAGTTTAAGGTCTTGGATGAATCTTCTGCGTCTCCAAAACGAAAGCGAAGTAACAAAAATCTTCGAAGCTCAGCAAAATCTACTGCAATAGCCTCGCCTTTGTCATCAAATATTGATCTTATTTCACCTGCCTCAGTTTTACCACCTGAAGGACCACTGAAAAAGTCTGTTATGGATCAGTTGACGCCTACTAATGCTGCAGTTTCAGTTGATTTAACTTTAACTGTACCTTCTTCAGCTGTTCCCGCAAATGAAAATTCTCCTCCTGTGGCAAAAAAAACATATGCTCAGACTTGTGCTTCTATTGTTTCTCCTAGCATTGCTACGAGTACTAATATTATTCCTTCCTCTCCTAGTTCGGTTTCTACTGGAGCTATACCGAAGCAAATATCGAATAGCAGCAATAAACTACCTGTTCATAAGGAACTTGTAGTTATTCCGCCAGCAAAATCTATATTTGTTTCTCGCTTTGCAGTTGATACATCTGAAGGTGATATATTATATTATTTAAACTCTAAGTTAAACCTTCTTAATAAGAAGATTTCGGTTCACAAACTGAGATTTTCTTATCAGCGCACTATTTCATCTTTTAAAATTACTTTGCCTAGTGATCTCTTCAATAATGTTCTGGATCAAGGTTTTTGGCCGGAAAATACTTTGGTGCACGAATTTATTCAAAAATCACCGCCTCAAACTTCACTGGCTATCTTACCTGTTCACAGCGTGAACCCAAAAAACTAGATTGTTGCCTTCAGTTCCTAGCCTTATATCAGAACGTTCGTGGTTTAAATACTAAACTTACAGACTTACACATTTTAAGCCATAATCTTCATTTTGACATTATTGCTTTCAGTGAGACTTGGCTTAAACCTAGTACTTTAAATACTGAAATTCTGTCTAACAATTTTAATATATACCGCAAAGATAGAAACTCTATTGCTGGTAATTTCTGCAATGGTGGTGGCGTGTTAATTGCCGTTAAATCTTCTCACTTTTCACAAGAAATATTAATATCTGAGTCTTTAGATATTGAATTTTGCTGTGTTCTTGTAAAGTTTGGTACTTTGAGAATTTATGTCACATGTTCATATATACCTCCACTTTCTAGTGTTGAAGTGTATGGGAAACATTTGGAGTCGATTTATAAAATTTGCTCTCAACTTCAGCCTTATGATCACATTCTAATAACGGGTGATTTCAACCTTCCTAATGTTTCCTGGAACTGCTGTACTGAAAATTCTGCAGTACTCTTGCCATCTTCAGAGTGTTCATCTGATAACTCATTTTTAAATGAGCTTTCGAGCCAAGGACTTTTTCAAATAAACTGCCACTATAATAGAAACAACCGCTTGTTAGACCTTATTTATTTTGATGATAGTAATATTGTTTCAGTTAATAGGTCAGATCCACTTGTGTATCCTGAAGACGCACACCATCCAACTATCGAAATCACACTGAATTTTCCTAAACAATCTATATCAAACCGTATTCAAAATCCTTCCTTAGAGTTTAACTTTAAAAGAACGAATTATGTAGTTTTGAGAAATAATTTGTCAATTATCAACTGGTCATCTGTACTTAATATTAATAACACAAGAATATTGCCACAAACGCTTGACTCTGCTGTATTTGCCTTTAACAGTACTCTTAATAATTGTTTTTTAACTTCAGTGCCACAGAGAAAATCCTCTTTAATATCTGGTCCCGTTTGGTATACCAAAGAACTGAGAAAGCTGAGAAACTTAAAATCGAAATATTATAAAAAGTATCAAAAAACTCATAACATTTGTGATTTTGCTTCTTATACCTCAACTAAATATAACTACCGGCAATTATGCAGACAATCCTATAATATATATTTAACAAAAGTTAAATTAAACATAAAATCTGATGCAAAATCTTTTTGGAACTTTGTTAATACTAAACGTAAGATAAATTCATATCCATCTTTTATGAAATATAAAACATTTGAATCAGATGTTGATTCTACTATCTGTAGTCTTTTTGCAGATTTCTTTAAGACCACTTATTCATCTTCTTCTTACGATAATTTTGGTTACCCTTATAATGTGCAGCCTGGTGACATTTGCTCCCCAATAATTAATGTTGATACAGTTTTAACCTACTTAAAAAACCTCAAAACATCTTATAAAAGCGGTCCTGATAACATACCTTCATGTGTTTTGAAATATTGCAGTGAAGAACTTGTAATTCCCATCACTTTACTTTTTACAGCGTCTTTGCAATCCTGCTATTTTCCACTGGCTTGGAAATCATCTTTTATTATTCCGCTGCATAAATCCGGCAATAGATCTTTAATAGATAACTATCGCGGAATTGCAAAGCTTAGCGCCCTACCTAAACTTTTTGAGGCTATTGTAACCTCACAATTATCACATAGCGTGAAATCTTTAATGTCCCCATTCCAACATGGATTCTTATCTAGAAAATCTACTGTTACTAACCTTCTAGAATTCACATCAAAGACTATTGAGAATTTTGGAAAAGGTCTACAAACAGATGTTATCTATACTGACTTCAGTAAAGCTTTTGATGTTGTAAATCATAAGCTCTTAATTTTAAAACTAACCCTTCTCGGTTTTCCAACACCATTAGTGCTTTGGATTGAATCTTATTTAGTAAATAGAACACAAAGTGTTATCTTTAACCTTGTTAAGTCAGAGGAGTTCCCTGTTACTTCCGGTGTACCTCAAGGAAGCCACCTTGGGCCTCTGTTGTTTCTTCTTTTTATTAATGATTTACCATCTGCTGTAATTCATAGTAATATTTTACTATATGCTGATGATGTTAAACTTTTCCTGTCATATAAAAATGAGCAAGACTCTTTTTTCTTACAAACCGATCTTGACCATCTTTGTGACTGGTGTGAAATCAATTGCATGAAGCTTAACTTGAAAAAGTGCAAACACATGACTTTTTCTCGAAGACAACCTTCTCGAAGTTATTACAAAATAAGTGACTATACACTTGAGTCCTTAGAAGTTTTCGACGATCTTGGAGTAACTATGGACCCAAAACTTCGCTTTCACATTCATATTAATAAAGCTATAAGCAGAGCGAACAGTACTTTAGGGTTTATTAAACGATGGTCAAAAGAGTTTAATGATCCTTTCATTACTAAAACATTATTCACTTCGCTTGTAAGGCCCATACTTGAGTATGCGTCAATTGTCTGGTGTCCTAGATATGGGTGTTATGTTGACGATATAGAATCAGTTCAGAAACAATTTCTTTTGTTTTGTTTACGCAATATATATTGTCATACTAACATTCACTTACCACCCTATGAATATCGATTAAAGCTTGTTAACCTACCTTCTCTAAGAAATCGTAGAATCATGCTTAATGTTTGCTGGATTTATCAACTTATACATGGATTTGTTGACAGTCCATACTTACTGAGTAAAATTTACTTTAATCTTCCTCTTCGACCAAGAAGATCTTTTGAGCTACTTTTTATGAACTTTTGTAGAACTAACTACTTGCAAAATGAACCACTAAGAAGCGCTTGCGGAGACTTCAATTCCGTTTCAGATGTTATATCTTTTAATGAAACCCTATACTCAATTAAACTTAAAATAATAGATTATCTGCAGCACCGCCACTGATTCTCAACATACTCTTCCAAGGATACGGAATTTTTACTGTTGGATGGTAATCAATCTACGCATTTACATCTGAATGGACCTGAACTTGCCGGACTTATTCCTATATAGAATTTGAGAACGATCTGCATAGTATATATATTAATATAAGTGGCTTATTAGACCAAGTTTGTCTATGTGCCTGCGTTCGTTACCTTTGTCTTAGCTTGCTAGGAACTTGGTGTGATAAATAAAAGATGAATCAAGACATCATCGGCTTTAAAATCACAGAATGAATAATATTGTATATATACTATTCAGCATGGCGTACCGGGCCTTGTTTGCCTTGATACCTAACATTTTTCTAGATCTCACACTCTGATACTATGTAGTGTGGCCAATGAGACCCAGTTTGTCTTAGTGCCTGCGTTCGCAACCATTTCTTTTCGTACAAGAAATTGGTGTGGTAAATACGACCCAATTCGTCGGATTACCATCTTGTTAAGCCAAAACTTTATTGGCTTCAAGACAGAACGATATATATTTTATACATATTCTAACTCTCGATACCACCGCCTTGGACCCTCTGGATGATTTATTATTAATTTATTTATTTTTTGTTTTATAATACCTTTATTCATATTATCTATTAGTCTGTGCATTTTTAAACGCTCATACTTTAATTTACATTACATTACAATTGAACTTATTTTACTTTGGTTTTGTTTTTGCATTTGAAATGAACTGAGCTCTTTATATTAGTATTATTGTTAGCATTATAAGTATTAGTAAAATTGTATTTCTGAATTTAAATTTAAAAAAATTTTTCAAATTGCTATAAAGCCTAAAAGGCTTAGCACACAAATAAAATAAAAATTAGCATAGAGTTTAATTGGTAGTATTTTAAAAAGTAGCTTTTCTTTAAAAGGTTGCAAAGTCGTACCTGAAAATGCCTGCTGCGCGTGTATTTCCTTTTCTTGCAATGAACCATTATTGTTAATTGAATCTTGTTTATGCAACAGCTTATGGACTCTTTTCGTGCATCCCTCTACATAGCACTCATGACGCTGTTTACAGCTTTCTGTACGATGCCC
This sequence comes from Pherbina coryleti, assembly GCA_943735915.1. NCBI lineage: Eukaryota > Metazoa > Arthropoda > Insecta > Diptera > Sciomyzidae > Pherbina > Pherbina coryleti. Next base: position 38,683,246 of record OX030952.1, on the reverse strand, counting down.
AGACTCTAGACAATTGAAGCATAGCCTTCGTTGCCGAACAATGGACCACCTTTCTTTGGAGCTCATATTTATAAACCGCATGCAATTTTTAACCTTGTGTTCTCCGGAGCATACCCTACACTTGTCACTCGTCGATTGTTCAGTGACGTCATTTGCAAGAAAAAACTTGGCACGCCGCTCATCTTTATTGCGTGATTCACGACGCTGATCATTTGAGCCAACACATGCAACACTCACCATGCTCGACAGCTCCTGCAACCACTCACTGCAGTGTATAACTGTTGCTCTGGATCCTAACTTTACTGCTCGCCGAGCCCAATCCAGACGCCGCTGCACCGGAAGCTTCATTAAAAGTTCATCCATTAACGCGGGGTTACACAGGTGATGACTGCAATCTGCTGCCTCCAAAAACGATGTGAGATTTTGCACCTTTGTCGCAAATGACTCCAATAGTTCGAGCTTATCTTCAGGGATTTGTGGAAAGTTGCGTACTTTCGCTATTTGGCTTTTAACCAATTGTTCCGGCCTTCCAAACCGTGTTCGCAGTGTGTCCACAACCTTTGAAACGTTGCTGCTATGGATAAGCAAACATTCGACTACTTCACGAGCCCTTCCCTTTATTGCCTTTTGGAGTCGCAACATATTTTGGCGATCGCTGTAGCCGTACTCTTCTGTCGTCATCTCGAACGCCTCCTTGAACATAGGCCAGTCTTCAGGTTGTCCATCGAAATCAGGCAGGTCATACAGCTTACGCACATGTTCTGTTCTTGTTGAAGACAATGTGCGATTAAGGTTTTCGACAGCTGCAGTGATAGCATTTCCCGCTTCCTCGTCACGGTTATTAACTGATGATCTTCTAACAGCATCTTCGTGCAATTGTGTTGGTTTCTCTTGTGCACCTTGGCTGTATTTAGCTACCTCAGCCCGAAGTGCCTTTATTTCGTCCATCATTGCAGCAAGCTTATTTTCCATAGACTTTGTTGCTGTGCTCTCGCAGACCGTTGCGTTGAGTTCTTCGGCGCTATCGCCTTCATCGCGTGCACTGGCAGATGAGTCAGACCGAGATCTGGTGGTCGGCATTTTTTTAAAATTTTCAAAAAAGGTTTTCTAATTAGTTAGCTTAGCAATATATTAAAATACAGACCCCTGTTTTCTTTCCTTAAGCTATAATAATTTATGAAAATGGCGAATTTATTTTTCTGCAATGTAAAATGGCGTATTTTTTCGAATATAACGGCGTATTTATTTTTCATTAGATGGAGTATGTTTTAAAAGATGACGTATTTTTTTTCAAAAGATGGCGTATTTTTCGAGGTTAGGCGATTACAACATGGTGGAATTTTCAAGTTTTATAAATACAAATTTTTCTTTATTCCGCCATACCAATCCAACTAAACGACTCAATACCAATCAAATCTAACAGAATACAGACTTACCCTTCACTCCGACTACTATGGTTGCGCCTTTTGTGCCGACCTTTTATGTGGTGCTCCGCTGGCCGTTCTTTAGAATACAGCTCGTGCGTAGATTAGAGGTGCTCCGCTGTCAGTTCTTTCCAAATTACAGCTTGTGCCTTAATTAGAACAGCAGTCCAGTTTGCTTTGCTTCTGCGCTCGTGTCGAACATCAAAAAAAACGAAAAAATGTTTCACTGTATGGTTGTGTGTTTGCTAGCAATAGCTAGCTAGCGTTCGGCGCAAGTCTCTTGCCAGGCCTCTTGCCACGTTCAACTTTAAAGTGAAATAAAAGTTGTTGAAGTTGCTTCAGCCGCCTGGGGGATTTAATAAGAACGCATTTGTTCCTTTCTATGCGTTTTATTTCCTACACATTTTAGTTTACAAATAAAATTAGTTACATTAATATATATATAAGTTACTTACACTTTAGTGTGCCTCCCTCGGCTTGCAACTTCGCTGGCTATTTTCGGTATGCAAAAATTAAAGGAAATAAAATGAACTTATCTAGTGACATTAACACCGCCAGGGTTGCACCGAGGAGGCACGTTCGTAAAGGTGGTAATTTGAATAAAGTAGTAAATAACAAAATTAAATATTTATAACAAGATCTTTTTAAATTATTTTTTTTTTTGTTATAAAAGAAAAAAACAAAATTTTCAATAAGATATAATATATATTTGGACAGAGTAAGGAAATAAAGTTTTTTTAATTTAAGGACAAACATTTTTTTATAAGTTATAAAATCTGTTGTCTAAAAAGTTATTAAAAAGATAATAATTTAATTTTAAAATTATTTAATATTTTATTTTTAATTTATTTTGTATTACAAGGAACTTTGAATATTTTTTCATTTAAACAAGGTTTAAACAAATTTCATTTAATATCTGATATTTATGAATGTCTCAGATGAAAGTTTCGAGAGCTGGATAAACTACTTCTTGTTCTTCATCCGTGATGCCAAACAAATATTGTTGCACAAACATCCACACCAATAAGCATTCCCTAGGGTATTGCAAGTTAAGAACATAAAATATTTAAAAATAATATCCCAATGCAGCCATACATTAATCAAATTTGTATTATTAGTCGCCTGCGATCAATTAGATTAAAAGGAAAGTTATTCTTTTATACTTTATTTGAAACGTGTTCTATTCTTGGTAATAATGCATTCACATTTTGAAGGGTTGCTTATTGGTAAAAAACGATAGCGATTGTATAATGTTACGATTATCATGATTATTTTACGAAGTACAATGAATGCATTGAAACACAATGCATGCGATTGTTTACATATTTGATATTATCAAGTACGACGTAGAATTCCTTTACGTTATAACGATCACCCACAACAATGATTATATGTTTCAAGCAAGTTCTGCAGGCAAATTTCTCGTTTAGAAAATATTATATCTTCTACTTCCCCAATATTTTCAACGATGAGAGCAAACGAATTTTGGGAGTCACTAATACTAAACTTTTTGCATTTATTTTTGATAACAGTGGATGATGGCACTAAAACTGCATGAAGTAAATATATGTTTTGAAAGTTTACGGTGTCTGTGGAGTAAATTAAAGTTTTTTTTCATAATTTTTATATACATTTTAATCAATGTAAAAACTGGATTTTCTTTATTTTTTGCTTTTATTTTATATTATATAACAATTCTAGTGAACGCGCGGTTCATTCTTTGACAGTTGCTTTTATTCTATTCTATATTTCCCGCGCAAGCAAACAGTGGTCCCACGCTTCCTCTGACAACACAAGAAAGAAAGAGAGCGATAGTCAAATATCACAGCTGTCAGTCAAATCACTCTGCAGCTGTCTCGTTTCTCAGGAACGTTGCCACCTAAACTTTACGGCGAATTTTAACGCACTCTGCATGTCAGAAAAAGCTGCGACAAGACTGACACAGTGTAGCAGGAGCTGACTACAGTTCGGCCGTCCTGACGACCGAATTGTCCTCAATTCCGCTGAACACTAGATTTAAAATATACTAACGAGCAGTGGTGGTAAGTGTTGCCTCAGAAATGTCGGTGACCATATCAGCCGAAGGTGCGAGCCATTTACGTAGTTTATTTGCTTCTAAAACGCCATTATAAGGTATTTGAGTTATTTGACAACCGTCAATATCCCGAATAACATATCGGTCATTCGGTAAGTTTTTACAAACAATATAAGGGCCTCTATATCGAGGAATCAGTTTTTTATTACTCTCTACTGTATTGTCGACATTTCGTATAACTACATACTCCCCCTCTTCAAACTCAGGTGCTGCAGTATGTGACCTCATGAAATTTTTAAAATTACTCTCTTGTGACTTTCTGATGTTTTCGTCAGCTTTAAACCTCATTTTTTCTAAGTCCCGGTTCGCACTTTTGTTTTTAGTTGCTAAATGTTCTGTTAGTTCATCAATGACTTTACCGCGTTGTTCGACTCCAAAAAGTAGGACAGAAGGGGCGCATCGAGTGGAGGTATGCACCGTGTTATTGAGAGCGTATTCTGCAGATGTTAATTGAGAACTCCAATCAGAGTGGTTAAGGGGATTAGAGAGTTTACTTAATATTGGTCGAAGAACCCGGTTGACCCTTTCCACTTGCCCATTCGGCTGAGGGGATGCAGTGGCGTTGAGGACGTGTTCAATATTTCGTTCATGAAGAAATTGCTTAAATTCAGTGGAGGTAAAACAAGTGCCACGATCACTTATAATCCTTCTTGGGCGACTATAATAAGAGAAATATTGGCTTAAGGCGTAACAAACCTCTCTAGTACTAGTAGAGGCAGCGGGGTACAATTTTGTAAACTTAGTAAAGGCGTCAATAACAACAAGGACATACTTTTTCTTGGACTGAAGAGACGGAAGTGGGCCTAAGTGGTCAATATGAACAGCATTTATCAACTCCCAAATGACCTATTTTCTCATGAATGCTTCTTACCACATTGTTAACCATTTCCTTAGGGACGTACAATTGGAGGTTTCCAGAAGGCGACTTACGGAAAACCAAACCATCTTTAAGTTCGTAGACGTTAACAGGACCGTTTTCTAGATTTGATTTAATTGTTTCAATTTCTGAATCACGACACTGGGTCAATTGTAATTGAAAATCAAGGTCAGACTCATCAAAAACTATGCATATACCTGCTCGGCTTAATGCATCCACGTGCTTCATTGCAGTACCAGCACGATGCTGCACTGTATAGTTGTAATTTTCCAAAAAAAGAGACCAACAAGCAATTTTAGCGGAATGCGTTTGATTTTTTAAAGTTTGTGCCAATGAATCACAATCAGTAACAACTTTAAAAGGAATACCGTCAACGTAAGTGTGGAATCGTTTAAGAGCGTAAATAATGGCTAGTGTTTCCAGTTCATAACTATGTAGTTTAGACTCATCCGGAGAAGAAGTTTTAGAAAAATACGCAACAGGATGAAATTTTGCATCGTTTTGCTTTTGAAGAAGCACCGCGCCAAAACCATACGAACTCGCATCACAATGCAGTTCAGTTTCTCGCTTAGGGTCGTAAATGGCCAATATGGGGGACTCAAGTAGTTTTTGTTTCAACAAATTAAAAGAGCGCACGCAGGCGTCGTCAAAAACAAAGTGAGCATCTTTACGCAACAACAAGGTCATAGGTCTGGCTATTGTTGAGAAGCCTTCAACAAAACGGCGAAAATAAGAAAATAAACCAATGCATTTCTCTAAATGATGCCTATTTGTTGGCATTGGATAATTTTTGATCGCTTTTAGATGCATATCACTAGGTCGGATTCCCAAAGTATTTACACGATAGCCTAAATAATCAAGTTCTGTATAAGCAAATTTACACTTGTCTAACCGAAGTTCAAGCCCATGCCTCCTTAGTAAGCGTAAAACCTCAGTGACGATATCTAGATGCAACTCAAAATCTTCAGATGCGATTAGAATGTCATCCAAGTAGACAACAACTTTACCGGTAATAATAAGGTCACGCAAAATTCTATTAATGAAGCGTTGAAATTCCGCAGGTGCATTTTTAAGTCCAAATGGCATTCTAACATATTCATATTGACCATCAGGAGTTACGAAAGAAGTATACTTAATAGATTTTTCGTGCATTTTAACATGATGGAATCCACTCCTAAGATCCATCAGAGTGAAAAACTTTTTCCCTCCTAAGTGCTCAAGGCAATCTTCAATCAGGGGCAAAGGATAGTTATCCCGGATCGTGATTTTGTTAAGAGGGCGGTAATCGACACATTTGCGAATTTCCCCATTCTTCTTACGAACCAAAACAAGTGCAGAGGCGTACGGGGAGTTACTAGGTCTAATGATCCCTTTCTGCATTAAATCACTCACAATTTTCCTAACCTCCAATCTATCAGAGTACGACAATCGTCGTGGTTTACAAAAAAGGGGTGTGTCGTGTATCAGGTTAATTTTCATAGAAAAATTTGTTTCTTCAACTTGACTAGCAGAAAGTTTTTGGTTATTATTAATAATGACCTCAGTTATATTTTCTTTTTGCTTAACAGATAAGTAAGGATTGATGTCGACAACCGGTTCAGATAAGCTAACATCAATTGCACACATTTGGCCACACACACCATCAAATGAGTTATCAGAAGGAGCCTCCATGATACGGAGCTGATTTTTAATGTTATCTAACGGCGTCAACGGAACACAATGCACATTCTGGGCTGCAGTATGGCCAACATTAGTTTTCAAAAGATCCAAAGAGTTTAAAACAGTACACACGTGTGGTTTCAATATCATAGATTGCTGTATTTTATTAAATTCATGTAACTTTTCTTTTGAATATTTATATGAAACAAAACATAAGTGTGTTTTCAACTTTGGTAACAGATCTCTACCAATTATTAAGGGAAAAAATAAAATACCTTTCGGCAAAACAATGAATTCATGTTCAACTTTAATTTTTTTGAATATAATGAAGCATCGAATACGTCCCAAGGTCATAAGCGGGGTGTTACCAAGGCCATGGTATCCAGAAGGGCAGGCGTCTTTTTTGCCTAACTTTGGCACTTGGCGTTCATCTATGAAGCTTTTAGGGCTACCAGAATCGAAAAGAGAAAACACACGTGAATACTGAGCACCCACAAGATCGCTCGATTCAAAGGCAACACTCACCTGCTGCAGAGATCTAAGCCTTTCAGCTATAATATAGGATTCAGCAGCGTCATCGGTGTCATCAGATTCCTCAGTACGACCAGTAGCAGCTGCAGCCAATTTTGCAGCACGATGAGGGCAGTCCTTATACAGATGATTCAGTTGACCGCATTTAAATCACGAACCAGGCAGGCGCTTAGGCATCGGGCATTCGCTTTGAAAGTGCCCAAAACGTTGACAATTAAAACAACGGATTTCCGACTTAGCTATGGCACCAGTTGCAGCAGTGGAAACAGTAGTAACAGCAGTCTTAGTGTTGTTTGAGGCACTCGGCTTCGTGCGAGTAGTCATCTGAGCTAAAAGTGCACTCACATCAACAGCAGGGCGTCGAGATGGGGCAGTCGAAACACGAGCTCGCTTGCGTTCGTAGCGTTTTATGGCGTCTTTTAACGATTCCATACTAGTTGCATTGTACAAAATCATTGCATCGCCCGAAGTGTCACCGATGCCATCGATTATTATATCGACTAACTCATTTTCGGCTATATTGGCTCGCGAAGCAATTTCTTGCATCTCTATAACGTAGCGGTGCAAGCTCTCGTTGGACTTTAAAGTACGGGCACGAAGTTGTTGGTGCACCTCATGTAGAGAGTATCTTCGACCAAATTCCTTTATCAATGCATCTCGTAAAGCTTCATAGGTGTGGACAGATATGGTGCGAGCAAATATTTTCGCTGTGCCGCCAAGAAGTCTACGCATCCCAATTAGTCGCGCACAATTGTCAAGTTGAAGACTATCAAATGCATCCTCGACGTCATCCACCCATTGACGGACGTCATATGTATCATCAGCAGTAAACTGCATCACCATAGATTCAATGACATTAACATTCATATGAATTGGAGCGCCAGTCGTCGGTGTAGTAGATTGAGCCCGACGAAGAGCAGACACTTCCTGTTGCAGCAACAGCAGTTCACGTTCTTTTTGCATTTGCAGCAGTTGCTCATCAATGTTGCAACTAAATGCTCCAGCAGTACCATCAGTTGCATCTGGGTTCCGGAAATCATTAACAGCAGTTGTGTTCACATTTGCAGCAGTGGTAATATTTTGACAGGCATCAGAACCATTTGTGTCCACATTACCATTTACTTCAGCAGTAGTTACATCAGGGTTGGGATTCACATTTGAAATTGCATCAGAGGCATCAGGACGCTCGGCTTCTTGATGGGGATAAACTTCTTCATAAAGTGTTCGAATTCGGCTCAAGCTCGTGGTAGGTAGGACATCAATTTTACTTGCTTGCAGAGCAGCTATCATCTCTTCTCTTCCAATGCGGCTCATAATGCATTAACGATGAACAATTTTATCTACGAGTGATCCCACTTCTGAAGTTTTAATCAATGTAAAAACTGGATTTTCTTTATTTTTTGCTTTTATTTTATATTATATAACAATTCTAGTGAACGCGTGGTTCATTCTTTGACAGTTGCTTTTATTCTATTCTATATTTCCCGCGCAAGCAAACAGTGGTCCCACGCTTCCTCTGACAACACAAGAAAGAAAGAGAGCGATAGTCAAATATCACAGCTGTCAGTCAAATCACTCTGCAGCTGTCTCGCTTCTCAGGAACGTTGCCACCTAAACTTTACGGCGAATTTTAACGCACTCTGCATGTCAGAAAAAGCTGCGACAAGACTGACACAGTGTAGCAGGAGCTGACTACAACATATTTATTTTTAACTTCAAATAAATGTGCCATTATTAAAAATATTCTACCTGATGTAAGACGATTTCTCCACTCTAAGAACTCAGCCAAGTTGTGCCTTGCTACAGGATCTTTGATTCTCGTTTTGAACAATTCCATTACCACTTTCAGAACATGATCCCATTTTTGGAAAAAACAATAATTTTTCTGTCTTTAGACAATTAAAATCTTTATCAACCTTTAAATAAAGACAATCTGTATTGTTGTTGATTCCGTCAAATAAAAATATACATAACCAGTTCTGGGGCTCGAGAAAACTTATATATGTACTAAGTGGCCATTGCTGTATGATCGTTACAAGGTTTGCTGTATGATCATTACTGTTGTCGATGTAATTTCTCTTATACTTGACAGTCTGTTTCCATTTAACAAGAATTTTGTCCCACTGTCAGATATGCTTTAAAGTTAAAGCTATACTGGCCAGCTGTTCTGCGGTAAGTACTGAAAATGAATTCTGTATTAGCAACGATGTTACGAATTTTATACAAAAATGTTTACTATCTTCTGAGGTGTGCATTTCCATCTAGAGTTTCGTAAATTGTTTCCCTTTCCTCCCGCGCATATTTTGTGTACGCTCTTTCGTGCAAATGGTAATGCCTCTTTACATTAATAATCTTGCATAGCCCGCGCTTTCCACAAATAACACAATCTATTTCTCCATCTACATACTTGCAAAAATTATGTTTTTTAAAAATTTTCTTTGTCTTGTAATTTTCTTTAGAATTTGTCTATCGGACATGTAGTTCTGCATAACAACGGCATTTTCTTGACGAGCGTTGCAGCACTCAAAGCGAACACATCATTACCATGGCAAAATAATTTCTTGCTGCTCTACTTGTTGCTGAAGTACTGGAAGAAGAGGAAATGGAAGAGAGGAAAAATTGAGATGAAATTTGAGACTCCTGGTCATTTAAGAAAGATAGGTCGTCAAAATACCACAATGACGATGTATACAGATCGTCTGCACCAGCTCACTTCTCACTTCTCTGCATCCTTTGTAATTCCCGCCTATAGCATCCTCTTAAATTATTAATTTTTTTTTTACTGTGTCCAACAATGCATTTGGCTCCAAGTCTTTATATTTTTCTAACAAGACCTGGTATGCTTTATATTTCGCCACTTTTTTTTTATAAACCTCGCTTTTAATTTTCCACGTTTCAGTAAAACTTCTATACATTTTAATAAATTCTTTCCAAAAATCCTTATGTAGAACACTTGGCATCTTTTATTTTTCACTTTTTTTTTTGCTTCGCGGTGCTGTTCACTCCTCGACTATTTGAAAAATGCAACGAGCCCGATAAACGTGGACCGGCAGAAAAATCGAAATCATTTGTCCATCGGACATGTAGTTTTAGCTTTCACACATCGAACATGTCATCGGACACGCAATGTCCATCGGACATGTAGTATTGTCTGAAACCAACTATTGATTGTTCGTATTCTAAAAAAATATTGGCATTGCAGCCCTAGTGTCGGCTTTGGAAAATCATAATGCGCTCAGTGTTACACTCTCTTTCGTTTCTTCTTCGCTCAATATTTCTCTCTTCTACTCGAGTCATGCCAACTCCCCCATCTAGCACACTTAGCATGCAGTCAGCACGCTCTGATGCGTACAATGTGCGACTTTTGCCCAACTCTATTCTATCGTGATCGTGATTGTCTGTTTACCCAATACAAGACTAAAGTTAACTGTTATTTCAGTTACAGTAGCAATTGAAAAAAAAAATAAAACAGAAAAAAAAATGCAAAAAAACCATAAAAATGCATATTATGTATTGCTTCACATATACAAAGTGATGTTTACATTTCATACAAGCCTTCTTGTATAAATGTATATCTGTTTTTTAGATTCGTTTATTCTTTTGCTTCATGATTTCTAACCTAACGATTAGTGGTAGTAATGTTAAATCTAACGGTAATTTATAACTAGACTTAGGAAGTTGACGCCACGACTTATATAATGGTGAATTTTGATTAATGCAAAAATTTGCGTGCTGTACTTGCTCACAGTAGACAAGATAAGTTTTAAAGGGATAGGGGTGAAATGTCATTCCGTATATTGCCCTCAGACGTTTGGGATCGAACATCATAGTTGGGTGGCCGTCAGGGTGTAATATTAGCCTTGTTCTACAGAATTCCACCCTATGAATTGAGGTTACGCTGGGAGAAAGCTTTGATACCATATTGTAGCGAAGTAGCTCACGTGCAATGGTATTTGTGTTGAGGGGTACATTTGAGAATGTTTAATAAATCTCCTGTAGCATATATTGAATGTTTGATGACGGGCCTGTATAAGCCTAGGTGCTTTATACTTGGTTGTACTATATTTTTCCAACTTTGTGAAGGGAGTAACGTCGCTGCGCGTGAGATATCCCGCATTAAGTTTGTCAAGCCACTGTTGATATGTCCGTTAACAATGACGTCGCATGTGATCCCAAGTCTTCCGATACATGACTTAAGAATATGGAAGTGTGATAAGTGAAAACAACTGTTCATTGATGTGCCGAAATTAAAAAACTGACTTTATTATTTACTGAACTTAAAAGTACTTAAGACTATGCTTGTGTTAGTTTGCATATATGTTTAGCTGAGCTCTAGCAGAGAGTTGTTGTATATATTTGTGTTTGTGTTTCAGCAGCGGGATTATGCTGATCAGACATATCCCACGTCGCTGTGCAAAAAGGTATTATGTTACGAAGCGATTGGGATAGTGCTGTTGAAGCACATTCCACATCGCTGTGTTCTAGTCAAAGTGAAAGAATAATAATGGAAATGTAAGTTAAGGATTTCCCTTGTGGAAACCCCAAAAAATAAGGCCGCGTTGGCTAGCACTAGGCTCGTGATAACTCCTTCCCCTTTAAATATCTGCGTCCCGCAGATCTAAGGATGTTTGACAACGACGAACTGGTTTTGGTGGTGGAGACATCTGCGTAGCAAACTGCTTCAATGGAGGCAAGTTGACCCTTCGTAGTACCCTGTGCCAAAGTATGACCCCAAAGGACATTACTAAAACAATGATGACAATATCTGTGGTGAACGAAATGTCCACTATTCCTTGCAGGTTGCTCAAACGTTTTATATTTGTCAAACTGAGACTATGCACGTATTCCAGATCCACTTTTGGTCCTTGAATGGTGATATTAGTTAGGACGGACGGTAGTGCTTGTAGGTGAGACCCACTTTTGCTAGTAAACGTTTGATTTCTTATTAATGTGGGATTTGGCACAGGAGGGACATCCCCACAAAGGGATAAAATAACAAGAAGTGGACATACCTACTAGGGACAACACTGACTGAACGAACGGACGCTAACACTAGACGAATAGACGCGGACAGCTCGAACAAACAAAACGGACGAATGAACGGACAGTTGCCGACAAACACTCGACCGAGCGAGTTAATTAAATTTATTGTTTTTTTGTTTTTAAAAATAAAATGTGTTGTTGGAAAACACACATAAAATACATTGTATAACATTAATATAAATGAACTAACTAAATAAAGTGTTGAAATAATGAAAACTAAATAAAAATAATGTTTTAATCTACAATTGGGGGCTCAACCGGGATTGAGACCAGTACAGTTTTAATGTAAAGTAGTGTCAGTGTCGAACAAACGCAATCGTGTTTCGAGTGTATACCCTTAATCTTAACTTAATCTGAGAAAAAGAAGAAAATAAATTTACTTAAAGTGCGCATATTGAATTGCTTCAAATTTGTTCTCAAACTGTGCATTAGTTTTGCTACCGGGAAATACCATAAAGAGCATTAGCCAACTAGTGAAAGTCTCGCGCGAATTAATAAAGTCGAGAAATTGAACATTTTGCTATACTTTGTTCATGGTGTGGCATAAGCAACTTTTAAAATTCTATCGGAATCGAAATCGAAGTGAAATTTGTTAGCATATCATAATGAAAATTCATAGAAAAGTATTCAGAATAGCTGACGACGCCACAAATTGAATTTCAACAGACATTTCAGCATAATTGCTGAATTGCAGAGAAGCAGTCGTAAGTTACATATTCGTTATATGACGTAACAACGAGTCAGCAAAACATGCAAATTGAGAAAGCATCAGAAAGAAGAACAATAAGAAAAGAGCAACAACAACAATATCTGGAAAAATCCAGAAGCAACAAGCATGCGTAAGCACTTCAGTCCAGAGATGCGCAGAGAGAGTATCGAGCAGCGGCAGCGTAGAGAGCAGAGCGTTTAACAGCACGAGTTATTTTTAATTTTGGCAACAAGTATTTGCACAACGAGTATCAGCATAGCGAGCAGAGCGCTTAACTGAAGAAATTATATTTAATTTGAGCAACGAGTGTTACCATAACGAGAATCAGCGTAGAGCAGAGCGCCTAACTACAGGAGTTATTTTCAATTATAGCAACGAGTGTCAGCACGGCGAGTGCCAGCGTAGAGGACAACAGAGAGCAACGGAGAAGCAAGAAAAACCACCCTTATTTCAACGTAGTGAGATATTTTTATAATTACAAATTATTTGTCAAAGCAGCTTAGGGTTTAAGATTGATTTTTTCTTTTGATTTTATTTAAAGTAAAATACGAGAAAGTAAATATGAATTCAAAATAGAGTTATTTTATAATAATTAAATCGGTTTCATTTTAAAATTGAGATTAAACTGAATGAAATATTAAATGGAATTTAGGAATATGTTTTAGCTAATATATACGCTGAAAGAAAGAGTTAACAGAGTTAAAGAGTTAGTTGTTTTTTTTTATAATAACTTCAACATCAAGTTTGAGATTTTTGTAGCTGCTTAACGAGAATAAAACAATAAGATTTATTTTATAAAATAATAAATTACTAAATAATATCAACAAATGTTATCTAAGTTCTACGATTTTATTATTCAAAAATAAGATATTGACATACTTTTTAATTTACTTTTCATAACTTAATTTTTAATATTATTACTAAGAAAATGGATGTCAATAGTATTAGAAGAATGACAGTGGACGCATTGAAGGAAAAGTTAAGGGAATTAGACTTGAGCATAATTGGACGAAAGGTAGATTTACAAGATAGGTTGTTACAACACTTGGGCTTAGAAGATAGGGGGGCAATGAGTGACAATGAATCAATAAATTCAGTGTACGCTGACCCTGCACCTGTGAATATGCGTGAGCTAAGACCGTCTTTCACTCTACGCGATATTGAGGACAGTGTGTCGTCATTTGCTGGCAATGACTTAGAAGATGTCAATCAGTGGGTTGAGGAATTTGAGGACGTGGCGGATACGGTTGGATGGGGTGAGTTGCAAAAATATGTGTATGCAAAACAACTTTTGCGAGGAGCAGCAAAGCTATTCGTAAGAGGATTAGTGGGCATTCGAAGCTGGAGCGCACTAAAAGAATCAGTGATTGAAGAGTTTGGGAAAAAATTGTGTGCATCAGAAGTTCATAGAATTCTCAGGAATCGGCGTAAACAAGCTAGAGAAACGCTGCAAGAGTATTTGTACGCTTTGTTAGAGATAGGTAAACCAATATCACTCGACGAGCAAAGCGTAATCGAATATTTTATTGAAGGTATTCCGGATTCGAGGTCCAACAAGACAAATCTGTATCAAGCCAAGAATTTAAAAGAGCTTAAAGAACAAATACGTGTTTATGAGAGAATCAAGGGTCCTCAGCAGGTGCAAAATAAGTCAAGTGTGTCGCGAGGGTTATCAGAAAACAAGCAAGATGAGAAAAGTCAATTAAGGGTTTCAACAAAAAAGTGTTTTAAATGCTCTAAAGAGGGGCATATAGCTAGAGAGTGTCGCAGCAACGATATTACGTGTTTTAAATGTAAGGGCAAGGGTCACTATGCACATCAATGTGGTAGCAAACAAACAATGGTAGAAGTAAAACCTGAAAGGATAAATAAAATTACTGAGAGGGGAAATGGGAAAGAAAAAGGTGGAATGGTTTTTGTTGACATAACTTTATATAATTGTACATTAAGTGCACTATTTGATACCGGATGCGATATGTGTATTATTCGTTATGACGCATATATGACTTTGAACGGCGATATTGAACTTTCTCAAGAGAGAATCCATTTAATAGGAGTTGGTAAAGGCGAGCTCACAACAATGGGCAGTTTTCAGGCGAATGTGACTATTGATGAGATTGAGTTGAATATAACTTTTCATGTGGTTAGAGAAAGTGACTTAGCATATGTAGCAATTCTGGGAAATAGTGTACTGAAGGATGTAGACATAACTATCAGAAAGGGAAGCGTAGAGTTTATAAAGAAGCCAATGGTTTATCCTACCAGCATTGAAAATCCTTTATTTGTGGAATTTGAGGCATTATGTTTGTCAGCAGAGTCAATATCACGTACTGAAACTCCTGAAGTTGATTTATATCATTTAGAAAAATCACAGCGAGAACAAATACAATCTTTAATAAGCACCTATAGTCCCGAAAATTCAGTTAATCCTCCGATAGAAATGAAAATTGTCCTTAGAGATGATATACCGGTACGACAAGCTCCGCGACGAACTTCTTATACAGATAAATGTACCATTGAGAAACAGGTTCAAGAGTGGTTGGACAAACAAATCATTACAAAAAGTACCTCTGAGTATGCGTCACCAGTGGTACTCGTTTCAAAAAAAGATGGATCCAAGAGGTTTTGTTGCGACTACAGAAAATTAAACGAGAAAATAATTAAAGATAATTTCCCAATGACAATGATTGACGAGGTACTAGAAAGGCTGCAAGGTGCGAATGTTTTCACAACGCTTGATTTGAAGGATGGGTTCTTCCATGTCCCTATCGAGCCCGGTTCTAGAAAATACACCTCATTCGTGACTCATAATGGGCAATACGAATTCAGCTATGTACCATTTGGAATTTCGAATTCCCCTGCTGTGTTCTGTAGATATGTTCAGGCAATATTTCAAAATTTATTAAATGACGGGACTGTCGTAATATACATGGACGATATAGTGATTCCAGCAGAAAATGAGGATGAGGGCATACAAAAGTTGAAGTCTGTTTTAAGAGTAGCAAGTGAAGCTGGGTTGAATATAAAGTGGTCGAAGTGTCAGTTTTTAATGAGGAAAATATGTTTTTTGGGATACATTATTGAAAAGGGGACTATTTTACCATCTGAAGAGAAAACTAAGGCTATTACAAATTTTCCTGTGCCGAATAACACGAAAGAACTACAACGTTTTCTTGGTCTTACGTCATATTTTAGACGGTTTGTAGAGAATTATGCTAGGGTAGCCAAACCTCTTTCAGATTTGCTTAGGAAAAACGCTGAATTTAAAATGGATCAAGAACAACTACTGGCAATCCAAGAGTTAAAATACGCGTTAACACACGCACCGTCATTGAAACTTTTTAACCCTATGGCTTCTACCGAAATACATGCAGATGCTTCTAAATATGGGTACGGGGCTGTTTTACTACAAAAGGACTCAGAAGACCAGCATCTACACCCAGTTGAATTCATGAGCCGCAAAACTACTCCAGTTCAGGAGCGATACAGTTCATACGAACTAGAGGTCTTGGCAATAATTCAGGCAATTAAAAAATGGAAAATTTATATTAAAGATACAAAGTTCAAGATTATAACTGACTGTAACGCATTTGCAATGACGGTCAAAAAACAAGACGTACCAGATAGAATATTGAGGTGGGCAATGTATTTGCAGCAATTTGATTATGTTATTGAACATAGGTCAGGGACAAGCATGAAACATGTAGACGCCTTGAGTCGTGTGTACTGCCTTTTAATAGAAGATTCATTAAAATTTCGATTGAAAGAATCGCAGGCAGAAGACCATTGGATACGAGCAGTAAAAAAAGTTTTGGAAACTGGTCCTTATGAAGATTTTTTTTTGCTGAACGAAATATTATACAAAGATCCGGTAAAAGAACAATTAGTAGTCCCTTCTACGATGGAGGAAGAAATAATCAAAATAGCGCATAGACAGGGACATTTCGCTAGCAAAAAGACCCAAGAGCTAGTAGAGAGATCTTACTTTATTCCCGAGCTGAGTGCCAAGGTCATTAGAGTAGTAAAGGGATGCGTCGAATGTATTATAAACGATGCAAAATTGGGTAAAAAAGAAGGTATGTTGACGCCAATAGACAAGGCCAGCGAACCCTTAGGGACCTATCACGTCGATCATGTTGGCCCGCTTACAGAAACGCACAAAAAATACAACCATATTTTTGTTGTAATCGATGGATTTTCGAAATTTGTGTGGTTGTATCCAACTAAATCGACTGGTGTACAAGAAGTTATAGATAGGCTTGAGAAGCAGGCCGCAGTTTTTGGTAATCCTAGACGGATAGTATCTGATAGAGGGTCCGCGTTCACTTCAAATCTTTTTAAGGAATATTGCAATCGCGAGAATATACAACACCTGATGATCGCTACGGGAGTTCCACGTGGAAACGGACAGGTTGAGCGAATTCACAAAGTAGTATGTCCAATGCTTTCCAAAATGTGTCAAACTGACTCAGCCCACTGGTACCGTTATGTTGATAAAGTACAGCAAGTGATAAATAACACTGTTCCTCGAAGCACCAAAGTCACTCCTTTTCAGGTTCTCACAGGGTTAAACATGCGGGTAGTTGATTGTCCAGATTTACGTGAGTTTTTAATAGATGCTGCAGTAGAAGAATTAAATGCGGAGCGAGATAATCTTCGGGAAAATGCACAAGAGAATATTATTCGAATTCAAATAGAGAATCGCAAAGCATTTAATAAGAAACGTAAGCCTGAGACCAACTACAAAGTAAAAGATTTAGTAGCAATTAAAAGAACCCAGTTTGGAGCTAATTTGAAATTAAGACCAAAATATCTCGGACCGTACACTATAACTGAAAAGTTAAGACACGGAAGGTATAATGTTAAGAAGGTAGGAGACCATGAAGGACCAAACACGACCAGTACAGTAGCAGAATTTATGAAACCCTGGAGTCAGTCATTCGGAACGAATAACCCATCAGGACGGCCGAATGTGGGATTTGGCACAGGAGGGACATCCCCACAAAGGGATAAAATAACAAGAAGTGGACATACCTACTAGGGACAACACTGACTGAACGAACGGACGCTAACACTAGACGAATAGACGCGGACAGCTCGAACAAACAAAACGGACGAATGAACGGACAGTTGCCGACAAACACTCGACCGAGCGAGTTAAATAAATTTATTGTTTTTTTGTTTTTAAAAATAAAATGTGTTGTTGGAAAACACACATAAAATACATTGTATAACATTAATATAAATGAACTAACTAAATAAAGTGTTGAAATAATGAAAACTAAATAAAAATAATGTTTTAATCTACATTAATATACTTTCATTATCTAGCTGAAGTACATATGTCCCATTGAGGAAAGTGGTCTTATTCGCTGCTACTATTTCGCCCATGAAGTTTGTAAGAAAAATAGTATTTTCGCTAATTATTTCAACTATCTCTTAATTATTTGCTCGGAATTTGCAATTAGCATGTCCACCTTTTAATAGCCTAGGCACGCAGCTTTCTTCCTCGAACTTCTTCAGTGAGCTAATTTCACAGATGGTAGAGTTGTTGATAAGAAGGCATTCTTTTTCCACACCAAAGGTTTCCTGTTGGTTAACGAGCATCTTGTAAAATTGAAAGTCCAATTGCCTACCTGCAATTATTGCCGCTCTTGTCCTCAGTAAGTGGTATTTGCGTTCACTTAATTTTGGCATGGAGAGAACATATAAGAGAAGCGTTCCATTTGTATACACTGAAGGTTTTCCATACTCTGTTGCTTCAATAGCGTTTTGGTAGGGTAGTGTCTCTATCTCGCTCAAAAGATTATTTATTTCTTCCTTATCAAGTATATTGCTGTTGACTATTCCTACTTTTGCCATCTGACATGCACGAACAATCTCACCTATTTCAGCCCGTAGTACTAGTTTATTATATTTTATACTTATATATAGTGTTTACAAATTTATTTTTATTGCGAGCCTTTATTCGACGGGAGTTAAACCCTGGCATTCTGCGTTATTAGCAGGCTTTATACCAATTTGTCATTAGAGCTGTTTTTAAATAACTTTCTCATATGATTTCAATTTTTTTTTTATGCAATATTTGGATTTTATTTGAGCTTTATTGAATTAGTGCAATTATGTTGGAGATGTGTAAGATATACGTGCTTTATGAATTTTATTGCCAATCAGTCATTCTCATGCCCTAATTAACGATCTAACCAATTAACCTAATTAATGAGATAACAAATTAAAATTTCTGTTCCCCTTTTTTTCCCTAGGGTGGAACGTTTTTAACATGTGCCTTATGAAATCTTTTCCCCGTATCGGTTACAATTGTGACTTTATTATCCCTTGCCACAACCTCTTTTTTGAAAAGAGGTTTCTGTTTTCCCTTGATTTGCCTGTCGGCAATATAAACTTGGTCACCTTGGTTAAATTTCCTGGGAATGGATTTCTTCTTGTTAAACCTTAAATTTCTCATTTCCTGGTTTTTTTCAATTTGTGCTTTTATTTCTCCATGTACCTTATCGCGAAAGTTCACTAAATTTTGATAATTAACCCTCTGTGTTCTATCGAAGAAGATATCGTTGGGTTTTTGATTCGTCACAGTATGGAATGTATTGTTGTATCGATCCACAGCAATGTGGATTAATTCTTTTGGTGTTACATTGCGCATTTCTTGTTTTAGGCATCTGTAAATTTCCAAGAGGGTTGAATGGAGACGCTCAACTTGACCGTTAACCTCACTACGCTGAGAAGGCGTCTGGTAAATTTCTACCCCCAGGGACCTAATGTAGTTCGAAACAATTGGGCTCAAAAAGCTCCTTTCATTATCTGTAACGATAATCTTTGGAATTGTAAAGTAATGGAGGACCTTGGTAAGCTTGGTACGTAGGTGAATCGCAGATTTGTTTTTGATATGAAAAAGCTTAGCGAATTTAGTAAATTTGTCAATACAGCTCAAAAATTTTTCTTTTTGTAGTTCAAAAATATCAATGTGTAATATTTCGCATGGATAGGTAGGTACAGGGGTTTGTTGTAGTTGTGGCTTAGTGGGGTGTCGGTCATACTTACTAACTTTACAAATTTCGCAGCTTGAAGTATACCTTGTGATGAGTGCATTCATTCGCGGAAAATAATATTTCTCGAGGACTTGTGCTCCATTGGTCCCTGCTCGGGCGCCAGTTAAGGATTTCCCTTGTGGAAACCCCAAAAAATAAGACCAACGGGCCAACCTGTAAATTTATAAGTTGATTAAAAAACAGAGAGTATCCAAATTAAAGCACTGATTTATTCCGTCACCAAAATTAGACTAACTTAATATCATTCTCAACTTATGCTTATTCCCTAAAGCCTAGCTTAGTTTCTACCCTATAGCTGCTGACTAGCCAGTTCCCACGATGTGCCAGATTCACTGCTTCGTTCCAACGGCGCGTGGACTACGTCAGCACAATTAAGCTCATTTACCTGCATGTAATATGATCGGAGTGCAGGTGACAGTGGGAACGCTCGTGATAACTTGTATATACATACAACACCTCCCTTTTTTTTTTAATGAATTTATTTTTATAAATTCATGTTTAAATCTTACTAAATATGTGTTAAAAAAAACTTAATGTTATATTTAAATTTATAGCATATAGTAGTTCAAAGTTACATTGCTTTCTGTATTAATATATTTAGTATAATATTTTATTTTTATTTCATTTATTTTTGTTTTTATTTTAAAAACTAAATGCTAACTAATAAATGCGTAGATGAAACTATGTATATAAAATCAATCTGTATATGTTTGAATAAAATATTTTTTTTTTTAATAAAATGTTGTTACTAAATAGTTTTGTTGTTATTAAATTAGCAAATATATTAAATTTGAAATTAAATATTGTTTTGCTTTATAAAGTTTTTTTTTTTTTTTTTTACTTAGCCATTCTACTTAAATCTTTACCTAAACAAGCCTCAATCTATCTTTATGAATTTTCACTTCTTTATTTGGTCCAATTTTTACTGTACAATTATTGCTATTTTCAATTTCTACAATTTTGTAAGGACCCTTAAACTAGTTTTCGTTTATTTTAAAATCCCGTTTTAAACAATTCTTATCATACCGTTGCTTTTGTGTGTTTTTGTTAGAAACCAGCATTTCATGTGCACGTTTGTTTGCTACTTGAAGTTTATATTTGACTTCCTTTGCATATGCTTCTATGTTATAAAGGGGATTAATTTGACAATTGATTAAACATTGTGGGTTTAAGGGCATTTTGCCATTAACCAGTTCGTATGGGCAATATCCATGAACTGTACTAGGTGTAGTATTGTAGCAATATGCAAAATACTTAATCCATACATCCCAATCTGTTTTGTCTGAGCTAATGTAGGATCTTAAATATTCATTACAAGTCCTATGTGATCTTTCAACGGAGCCTAGAGACTGATGGTGGTATGGTGTTAAGGTTTCAAAATTTATGTCCATTAGGTTGCATAATTCTTGCATGGGACCAAATGTTAATATAAAATTTTCAAAGATAGCTTTGGCTACTGTTTTTGCTGATTTGTTTGTGATGGGGGTAACGACAAGGAATTTTGTTAAATCACAAACTATTGTGACAGCGTATTCATTATTATTTATTGTTTTGGGCAGTGGTCCTATAGTATCAATTTGTATTCTGTCAAAGGCTTGTATTGGATTTGGTGTGATTATTAGTGGCTCTCGTGGTCTTCGGAGAGATTTGTTTTTATTGCAACTTTCACAATTTTTAACGTAATTTTTGATATCCTTTAATATGGATCTCCAATAAAAATATTTTTTCAATTTATTCAAAAAACAAGTAACACCTAAATGTCCTCCGATTAGCTTATCTTCATGAAATTTTTGTAGCAATTGTTTCTTTTCATTTTCGTCGACGACGTATTTAATTTTTGGTGTTATCGCGATTTTAAGATTTCTATTATTATTATTATTATTTAGGCCTTTTTTATTTAATAATTCATTTGCGTACGCTTTAAATGTTGATATTTCAACTAATTGAAATATATCATCTCCAGCATTTATCTGGAGTTTATGAATGGAAAGTTCACTGGCCTCTTTTTCTAGCCTTAGGAAGAATCGTTTAAGATCAATTTTCCCATTAGTGAGATATTCATTCAAATCAATCGATTTTAAAATTTTCCTTCCGTTTTTAAAAATAAACCTTGGTTTACTTTGGAATGGGTAAAATTTTAAAAATATACTTTTAGCTACTTCTTCAGGATTTAATGTTTCAAAACAAGTTAATTCAATTTCATCTTGAATCTTTGCATTTTCATCACATGTTGTGGTTTTCTTTGTACTAGATCTAGTTGTCATTTTGAAAACAGTTTTGTATTTTTTTTATTTCACTAAAATCAATACGTGATAACGCGTCTGCTCCACAATTTTTTGAGCCTTTTATATATTCGACTGTAAAATTATATTCTTCTAAATCCAATCTTAGACGAGTTAATCTCGATGATGGAGTTTTCAGTGAATATAAATATGTTTAAGGCTTATGGTCACTTTTAACAATGAATTTGTTACCGTATACATATGGTCGGAAATAATTAATAGCCCAGTGAATGGCTATTAATTCTTGTTCGATTGGAGCTTTATTAGACTCTCCTTTAGTCATTGCTCTGGAAGCAAATGAAATAGGCAATTGGATACCATTGTGCTCCTGACTGAGGATAGCACCGCAAGCAATTTTGGATGCATCAGTTGTGATGAAAAATTGCTTGGATAAGTCTGGATATTGAAGGACTGAAAAGCTGTTGCACACTCTGTTGACCATTTAAAAGAAGTGTTTTTGCGTGTTAAGCGTGAAAGGTGTACCGAATGGTGTGTGAATTTAGGGATGAACTTTCTGTAATAGTTACAGAAGGCAACAAACCTTCTTGTTTCGTCTGGGTTAGTCGGTTTTGGGTATTTTTCTATTATTTCAAATTTGGAGGGATCGGGTAGTATGCCATCTGCTGTGCATTTAAACTTAATATATTAAAATATATAAATTCCTAAATAGGTAACTTCTGGTTTGAAAAAGGTGCACTTATCAGGGTGAAGTTTAAGATTTGTTTCTCTGCATGTATTAAAAACTTGAGTTAAATTGTTGAACATATGTTGTTCAGAACATCCTATAACAATCAAATCATCCATATATATAAAAGCTTGTGAGGGTTCGAGGCCTGAGAAAGCTAAATTCATCATTCGCTGGAAACTATTAGGTGAAATTTTCAAACCATAAGGAAGTCTAGTGAATCGAAATGATCCTTTTTCCGTCGAGAAGGAAGTAATGTCCCTCGAATTTTCTTCCAGCTCTATCTGATGGAAGCCTGACATTAGATCTAAACAGCAAAAGTATTTTGCTCGACCTAACTGGTCTAAAATATCTTCGATACGCGGCAGAGGAAATTTATCTGCCACTAGTTTTTTGTTTACTTGCCTATAGTCGACCACAAGACGCCATCGTTTTTTGCTACTGTTTGGTAGTGATTTTTTTGGTACTAATAAAATTGGGCTGTTGGAACTAGAGCATGATTTTTCAATAATATTATCATCTTCTAATTTTTTGACTTGTCTATTGATTTCATTTTTCTGAGAGTGAAGCGTTCTGTAATTTTTTACATATACGGGGTTTTTATCTGTTAGAGAAAGTTTTTGTTTATAGAAGTTGTTTGCTGATATTGTTTCAGTATCAAGTGCGAAAATGTCTAAGTAATCTTCACATAATTGCATTAATTTGGTTTTAACAAAGGATGGAAGGTTTTTAGATAATTGTTTAAAATGTCTGTATCACGTTTTATAGGGTGGTTGCTAGTTTGCACTATATTGTAGTCGGATAATTTTTCCGTTTTAATTTCAACATTTGACAAAAATTTGTTGTTTATTGTAGTATTTATTACTCGAATAAAAGGGCTATTGTACGACACGATCGTGTTAGCAACAAATATTCCGTCTGCTATAAGTTGATATGGAACAAAAAGATCTTCTCTATTTTTTATTATAATTCGTCTTATTACCTCGGAACGCGCGGGTACAGAAAATATATTTGTAGAAGCGTTATCTAATAAATTTATTGAGATTTCATGGGCAAAGTTATTGGGCCTAATAGTGAGTAAATCTTCGTTGCCCATATTTTGGTAACTGAGGATGCAATTGTATTTCTTTATAAAGTCAAGACCAATAATACCGTCACAGCTTATTGGGAAATCTTCGTTTACTATATGAAAGTCAATTGGTACAAAATAATTTTGAACTAGAAGGTCAGATTCTACCAATCCTAAAGATTGTATCACTCCGGTTCCTATTCCAGTTAAATTTGTTCTTATTGTTTTGTTTACAGGCAAATGAGCCTTTATGGTATTTTCCTTAATAAGTGAAACTTCCACACCAGTATCTACAAGAAAAACACACACACCGTTACTAATTGATGTTTTAAGTTTTACGTAACTATTTAAATTGAGATTGAAATTAAAAATTGTATTATAAAGTTGATTCACACCGGTGTTTTGTTCAGTCTGATTTTGACTAATCGATACATTATTAATATTTTTAGGACCACTATTATTGTTTTGGCTCCCAGTAGCCTCTTTTACTGGGAGTTTGTACCGTTTTCCTGATAATTTTCTACAATTCTAACGTTTCTGTTAGAAATGTTGTTATTATTTCCCCGATATGTACGATAGCTATTGTTATAGCCTCGACCTCTATTATTATTATAATTTCCGTTGTAAAAATTCTGTCTTGCCCCTCTGGATGGGCCACGGCCACGACCGCGTCCATTGAAATTATTTCCATATCTTTGGAAGTTATTCCGGTTCCTATTATAATATAGTACCGAATGTTCATTTGCAGTTGCTTCAGTGCAACTGTTGATGAATTTGGAAACGGCCTCGTTCATATCGGTGAACTGGCCCGATTCCATTATAAGTTTAACTTTTGGGCTTGTGGAGTTTTTGGTCATCGCTTTAACCGCAGCATTTGTTGCGTATTTAGCCGCTAGGGGATTTTGTAGACCATCTGCAATGTATGCGGATTGAAGAGTTTTAGTTAATTCTTCTATTTCTTTTACATATGTTGTGGCTGTTTTACCATTTTGTTTTGTATTATTTAATTTTGCCGTTATGAGCTCTACTGATTCCCCCTTTACTGATGTATATAGTTTATTAATAACGTTGCCTTTCAGCTTAGTTTTGACCAAGTTCACTGCAACAAGGTCATGGTCTTCTTTAATGCTATTAACGAGGTTAAGAGCATCGATAAAAGTTTGTAGATTTTCAGATCTACCATCAAATTCTGGCAGAATTTGTGACGCTATACGCAGAAATTCTACTGCTGTTTGAGTCATTTTTGTCGAATTTATTGTAGTGGTTCGTTGAGAATAGTCTGAAGAGTTTGAAGTCCTTAGTCCTGTATGTTCGTTTTGTTCTTCATCTGTGTCAGAGCTCTTTTTAAACAGTGTAATCTGATTTAACCTCCTTATCTAGTGTAGTTGGTATTTTGAATTCTATTTGTCGTTTTGTGCTTATTTTTATTAGATTGTCCCTAAATTTCCAAAATATTTTATTAGCTGTTGCCTTATGATCTGGTGTAAGTTTATTGTAGTCAACATTGAGAATGCTCCTAATTCCGTTGAAATTATCTATTAAAATTTGTATATGTCTATTTGTAATGTTTCTTTTTGAATTTGCCTATTGTTATTTAGACATTTAAAAGACTTATCGAATTCTGTTTTATATGCGCTGATTTTATCTAGTATATCTTCCCACTTCATATTTCTTAATTATTATCGCCATTATATTGTTTTTTTTTTTTTGTTTTAGTTTTGCTTTTGTTTTTAAATTTTATCCATATTTGCTTGGGAGTATGTTCGAATATTTTTTTTCTTTAGGCACTTGTTGTGCATCATGTATAGCTTAATAATTAAATATGCAGCTAGAATAGTTGCTATGATCCATATTGGGATCTGGAGCGATTCTGTTCCCTTATTTGTATTTATTACTTCATTTACAACATTTGCTCGTGGATGATCTATGTCTGAATTCGGTCCACACATTTTTATTTTTAATTTATGTTTTTAAAAGTAACTTCAATAGAAATGTATGAATATCAATATATTAGAATAAGGCGAATAATTTTGAAATACATAATTGAATATGAGAGTAAGCAAAATATATTTTTATAATTAACTTATATACAATGTTATGCATTCATTAATAATATTAATTCACTTGCGACATTTTAAACTTCTTTGGTTGTAGTTGCTGGCAGCTAGAAGACAGCATTCCTGGTTGTAGTTTACACACTGGACAATGACGATGTAGGCGGTTGATGAATACTTTTCGGTTGATGAGGAAGTTGATGATGTACTTTTTTTCTGATGATGATGTGAAATTCTTTTCACATTGAATTAATTAATTAAATTCAAATTGTTCACATTGCCACTGTTTTTTTTTTTTTTTAATCATTTTAAATATAAGTCGTTTAGTCAGTTTGCCTTTAGCATTTTTTTTTTTTTTTTATTTATTTCTTTGGTACTTGAATAGTTTCTTTTGTTTTTACTATTTTCTTTCAAACTGCCACACTTAAAGGATTAAAGCAGTATTTTTTTTTTTTTAATGTATTCATGTTCTTTGTTGGATAAATTAACATTGAAAAAAAAAACAGTTTCTTTTATTGGATTTTTCGTATAAATTGGAGCATTATAATATTTGCTTTTTTTTATAGCTCGATCGCGCACACTTGGCTATTTTTCGTAACCATTCGTTTTTATTACATTATAACCATTCGTTTTTCGTCACGATCGCCATGTGATAAGTGAAAACAACTGTTCATTGATGTGCTGAAATTAAAAAACTGACTTTATTATTTTAACTGAACTTAAAAGTACTTAAGACTATGCTTGTGTTAGCTTACATATATGTTTAGCTGAGCTCTAGCAGAGAGTTGTTGTATATATTTGTGTTTGTGTTTCAGCTGCGGGATTATGCTGATCAGACATATCCCACGTCGCTGTGCAAAAAGGTATTATGTTACGAACCCAGTAGGCAATTTCAGCAGTCCAAAGGCCTTTTAGCAGGCCTGCGCTAGGATTCAATAGGCCTTACACATCTTTGCAAACACCATTGTTTTGCTTGTATGGAATGGGAAAATTTTAAAGCACTTCCCCACTCGCTACGCTTAAAAGGCCTTCAAAAAGCGCCTTTGTGAGGATGCATTTGTACAGTACTTTTTTCATAAGACTTAATTATTGCACTTCGTTTAATGTTAACATCCCCACATCAAGTAATAATAAATCATGAAGTAATCATTAAATAAAATATATTAACAAAAAGTTAAAGTTAAAGCTACTTTACAAGTTTAAAACATTTTGTTTGTGTTCAGCGTTTGGTTTTGGGTGAAACACCGAAAACTTCACAACTGAATGTGCTTGCTGTGTTCAGCTTTTGGGTTTTTGGGTGAAACACCTAAAAACCACCGAAAATGAAATGTTTGTTTTGCTTTGGGTGAAACACCGAAAGCTTTATGTTGAATATAGCAATTGGTACATAAACCAATTGCTAACCAAAATAAAGAGCACTAGTTCTTGATTGAATTTGTACTGTTCTTAATATTTATTGATTTCTCTATTTATACTAATTTTCCTTAAAATACAATATGTAAAAATGTTAACAAATCATTTTATATATATACAAGAAAATAAAAATAACAATAACTGATATTATACATATTAATAAAATTAATTAAAATGTTAATTTGACAATATTAAAGTTTAGTGACCGACACGGTCAGTCACCTGCTTAGTGCAATTCAAGGCTAAGCTAACGGCATGCAGTTTTCTGCTGACGGTTGTTTTTTCTGTTTTCCGTTGTCGCTTGTTTGTTGGTCGCCAAGGTTGTTGTTGTTGTTGTTGTAGCGACTGATGGTTTTAAGTTGCAAATATAGTTTTTTTTGCAGGTATAAACATTCTCCCCCGCGTTGAACGATCGTTCAACAGATACGTCTTATGAGCCGAGTTATACGTCTATGGTGAATGAGTGTTGACGCGGCCTTGGTTCAGGTGGAGTTGTGTTGGTTTCTGTCTGAAGTGGGTTCATCTGGGGTGGAGTGAGAACGAAAACACCTTGGTCTGTTAGTTGTAGATGACTTGGTGTCGCCCTTTTTTGTCTCGATGTCTCTTGCTGTTTTCTCCACAAATAATGTTTACATAACATGGCGATGATGAATAACAAACTTAGTGCTAGTGCTGTATATCCAACTGCAAAACTATGGTGGCGGTGTTCTCGAAAGGCATTAGGTAGATCATTGATTTGGTGTGATTCTAATTTTTGTTGTAGCGATGTGAGTTCCTTTAGCTGCGTGGTGTATTGATCTTCCATTATGTTTGCATAACGAGGATGTGGTGGAATAGGTTTTTTCGCTTCAGTCAAATGACCAGCGCTGGTGTATGAAGTACTTGCTTCTGAAGAAAATAATTGATTTCCT
The DNA here is from genome assembly GCA_943735915.1 of Pherbina coryleti. Lineage (NCBI taxonomy): Eukaryota > Metazoa > Arthropoda > Insecta > Diptera > Sciomyzidae > Pherbina > Pherbina coryleti. The sequence continues at coordinate 38,655,427 of OX030952.1, read as the reverse complement.
AACAACGTCAGGTGTTTGTGTTTGATAATGCATGACGGTGCTAGCTGTAGGAATCCTGAACCTTCCAATGATATTTGTGTTACTTGGTTATCGCATATGGCCGTTACTGGTATCCGTTCAGCTAGTGCAAAAATCCACCGATTTCTTTGGTTAGTCTGAATCCATACGTGATCATCCATTTGCACAAATTCACAAAGCGAACTTGTTTCGTTGTTGAACAAATTGACTTCACATGAGCAAGTGGTTGCGCCCTTGTTGTAGATTGGATGTGTGTTGGGGCATAAGTATGCGTCTTCTTTCAATTTGGTGCAAGACTGCAAATATTCTGTGTTGGTTGGAAAGTATTTGTCACGATGCAGAGTGATGGCAAGTATTGGTGTTGACGGTTTTATTGCTACCATAGTGTTGTTCACCCAGATAGGTATTGCTAGCAACCGATATAACTCAAATTGATCTGGCTCGGTTAGTGGGATCGTTATTCTGAATATGGCATGTCTTTTGGTAATGCTTCCTTGGACATTCATTAAATTGTATATTGATGGAAGGTTTCCGTGGTAACCTGGAATCTGCCTGGTTGGTGGTAAATGTGTCGTGATTTTTGCAATTTCGCTGTTGAGTTGTTGTGGTGATAGAAGGTGAGGGCTAATTTGTCCATGGTGAACATTGATCAAAACATTAATTATCGCTGATTGTATTCGTCGTATGTTTGATGATGTAAGCATTAATTGAAGAGCCTGTGAAAAGAATATTTGACTTAATTTCTCATTGTAGACCTCCTGCTCTTCTTCGTGAACCATGTTCACCATCTCAACAAATTTTTCCTCGAATTTTGCGAAGGTTTTTTGTGCTGTGATCTGGTCGTGTTTTATGATATTTATCGTTGAATCAATAATTGATGTTTGCTCCTTTACCAACCTCACCACCTGCTGTTCGTTGTTTCCTATAGCTGCGATTGTGTCAGACATTTGATTAGCGTACTCGGAGTCTAACAATCCAAACAACGAATTAGCTATGTTTCCCACAAAATTTATTGCTCCTCTTTTTTGACGATGAGGAGTCAAAAAACTGTTGTCCATGACTAATTCTGTGCCAGTATGCAGAAATTGCGTGACCAGATCTTCACATAACGTTTTTTGCTTTAATTGCTGACACACAAGTTGCATGGCGTATGTGCCATTTGTAAATAACTCGATTTCAGTAAATAACGGTTTGAGATCATAAAAGATCACCATGTTTCATTCGCTGGCAATTATTTGACTTGTTCCAATATGTTCGAAATGAATGCCCGCAGGTGAATCAATTTTCTCAATCTTGATTGGACTACAAAGCACGATTGGTAACATCAGTAGGATCGCCAGAATTGTTATTGGGGTGTAATGTAGTGCTCTTCTTTGCCTTTTCTTGGATACTACTTCCTGATTTTCATCGACATTTTGTTGTGAATTTATTTGTCGTTCATGTTTTTTGGATCCATTTGTTAAATTGGATTCCTGGATTGACGAAATGGTTTCATTCTTGCCATTGTTGCTGGGTGGGGGCATTGTACCTTGTTCATCGTTTTCTTCTGTATTAACAGGTAAAGGAGCTAGACGATGAATTGCACGTTTGAAGATACCCTTGGCAGTTTTTACGTCAACGACTCTTACAGCTCCATCGTCTCCCTTGTAAACCTGCACGATGCGTCCCAAGGGCCAATGCATGACAGGGACATTATCTTCCTTGATGATGACCATGTCTCCAGGCTTGATGTTAGCAGTTTGTGTTTTCCATTTATGGCGTTGCTGGAGCTCGTGGAGATATTCACTGGACCATCTTTTCCAAAAATCATGCTTTAGTTGAGATACCTGCTTCCAGCGAGATAAAAGCGTTAATTTTGTTGGTTCTGCTTGATTGTCTACTGGTGTTGTAAGGGCCTCGCCTATAAGCAAATGTCCTGGAGTTAATGTTGTTAAATCAGTCGGATCATTTGACATTGGAGTTAAGGGCCTTGAGTTGAGTATTGCTTCCACCTCTACAATTACCGTCTCCAATTCTTCGTACGTCAGTGACGCCTTTGAAATGCTTCGTAGCAACAGATGTTTTGCAGATTTTACCGCCGCTTCCCACAAGCCTCCAAAATGTGGTGCCCTAGGGGGAATGAAGTGGAATTGTATTCCCTTCGTGCTGCATGTGGAGATGATTGTTTCCTGTCCATTATCGGAATAGATATTCTGAGCCAGTTCTGATAGTTGATTTTTGGCTCCTACGAAGTTTGTTGCATTGTCAGAATAAATGTTCTGACAACGTCCACGACGGCTGATAAAACGTTTTAGTGCCCCGATATAGGCCTCTGTCGACAAATCGCTTACTAATTCTAGGTGAACTGCCTTGGTGGCAAAACAGCAGAATACAGCAATATATGCCTTGGTTGGTCTTTTACCTCTGATTTTGTAATGAATCCAAAGCGGCCCGCAGTAGTCAACGCCAGCATTGATAAAGGGTCTTGCGGGAGTCACACGCGCAGGTGGAAGATTACCCATGATCTGTTGGAAAAGTTGTGGTCGAGCCTTGTTGCATATTATGCACTGTTGAACAGTTGCTCTGGCTGTTGATTTTCCTTTAATCGGCCAAAACCGCTGTCTTATTACTCCCAATAATGCTTGAGATCCGCAGTGCTTGTTGTCTTCATGTACCATGATGAACAATAATTTAATCAATGGGTCCTTGTATGGGATTAATATTGGGTGTTTAGAGTCATATGGTAATGCAGAAGCCTCCAGACGTCCTCCCACTCGAACAAGACCTCTATCATCAATGAAAGGAGCAAGACTGGTGATTGAACTTGTTTTTTCCACTTCATGATGCATTCTCAAATGTTTTAGATCTTGACTAAAATTGGAAGCCTGAATTGTTCTCATAATGTAAACTAGCGTTGTGTCTAACTCATCTGAACTTGGTGATTTGTGGATTGGGCGAGATGTCCTTGGAATTCTTGTGTTTTTAACGAATCGGAAAATGTAAGCTACGGTTCTTTGCAAACGTCGAAAAGAGTTTTTGTGATTTAACCCTTCTAGAAGATTTGTAGTAGTAAATCCAACTGCTGCTGAAATTACCTTGGAACTTCTTATTTCCAATGAACATTCTTCACGTGGAGGCTGCAATGGCCATGAAGTCACAGCTCTATGCAGAAATACTGGACCGTAAAACCAGAAATTGTTGTTAACTAGTTTTTCCGGTGTGAGTCCTCTAGAAATAACGTCGGCAGGGTTGTCTTCAGAGCGGACATGTCGCCACTGTTGTGGAGATGATATTTGTTGAATTGCTGAGATTCTATTGGCTATGAACGTGTGATAATGTGAAGATTCTGCATTTATCCATCCCAGGACTGCTGTGGAGTCGGACCAAAGAAAAAAAGGAGTTTTCTTGAAGTAATCGATTTCTTGTAGTTTTTGCATTAAATCTACGGCGAGCTTAGCGGCGCAGAGCTCTAGCCGAGGCAGTGTAATTTGTTTTGTCGGAGCGACACGTGAGCGTGCACATAAAAGTCGTACTATGACTGTCTTGTGTTCGTCAATTGATCTCATATAGGCTACTGCTCCGTACGCTTGCTCTGACGCATCAGCAAATATGTGCACTTGAGGATCAGTGATTAGTTTGTGGCCAAAAATGTGACGGGGAATATTGATATTCTCCAATAGTTTAAATTCGCTTTTGAACTTGTGCCAGGTCAATTGCATGTCATGGGGCAGAACAGCATCCCAATCAAGCTTAAGCTTCCATAGTTGTTGAAGAAATATTTTTGCGGTGGCAGTTACTGGCGCAATAAAGCCAAGTGGATCAAATATGCGAGAAATGTCCGACAAGGCTGTTCGTTTTGTCAGGCTCAAATTTTCAATTTTAGTGATTTTAATTTTGAATTCGTCCATTTTAGGGCTCCATGTAAGACCCATTGTTTTGACGCTTTCGTTTCCTGAGTTGTCGAAGCAAAGCTTAACTTCTTGGTCTGCAGCCGGAATGTTTTGAAGTAATTTCGGATGATTTGCGCACCATTTTCGGAGGTTGAATCCTGTTGAGCCCAGCATCTGCCGGAGTTGATGTTGAAGTTCGATGGTGGTACTAAGTTTATCTGATCCACATAGCACGTCATCGACATAAAAATTGCATTTTATGGCCTCTGCAGCCAATGGAAAGGTGTTTGCTTGCCCTTCAGCTAATGCTTGCAGCGAGCGAATGGCTAGGTAGGGAGCAGAAGTTGTACCGTAGGTTACTGTGGTAAGTCGAAAACATTTCATGGGCTGGGACGGATCCTCTCTCCACCAAATCAGTTGGTATTTCTGGTCGTCTTTGTTGATCCGTATCTGTCTGTACATTTTTTCGATATCTGCCGTAAATACGAAACGATGAATACGAAATCGCAGGAGAATCGAGAACACGTCGTCCTGGATGGTAGGACCAGTAGCTAACAGATCGTTTAGTGAAACGTTGGAAGATGTTTTAGCCGAGGCGTCAAAGACTACTCTTAACTTTGTTGTCGAACTGTCTGGTTTAATAACTGCATGATGAGGAAGAAAATAATGTGGTCCTTTGATTTCAGTTGGCGATATTTCTTCCATGTGACCGAGCTTCTCATATTCGCGCATAAAGGAAACGTATTGCGTTTTGTATTCTGGATTTTTGTTCATTTTTCGTTCAATAGCCTTGAATCTCTGCAAGGCTATATCTCTTGATTCTCCGAGATGGCTAGGGTCACTTTGAAAAGGTAGTCTGACTATAAATCGGCCGTCCTGATGTCGACGAACGTTGCTTATGAAGTGATTTTCACAACGCATCTCGGCAGCTGTGAGTTTGCTGGCCCGAGAGTCACATTCTTCTAACTTCCAAAAATTTTCCAGTGTTTTGTTTAGTGATTCATCTTCTGTACATATACCACAGGTGATAGATCTAGTGGCTGTATCTTGATTGTATTCTCCGCCTATGATCCAGCCGAAAAGCGTATTTTGCAGGATTGGTCGTCCTTCTCCAAGTGATATTTTTCCACTGCTTAGTGTTGAAAAGAATAGTCCAGCCCCGATGAGTAGGTCGATGCTTCCAGCTTCATGGAAATTGGGATCGGCCAACTGCAGGTGACGTGGTATGTTCCACTTGGATACATTGATGTCACGAGATGGTTGCTTAGATACTATTTCTGGTAGTACGTGAGCTTCAATTTGCTGCTTGAAGTTATATGTAATTGATGAGATTTGAATGTTGACTCTTTCTGCAGTGTGATTTTGAGTTTTGCCGATGCCTTCGATTCCGATAAGGCAAGCGTTTTTCTGCAGACCAAGCATTTTTACAAGTCTTTTTGTTATGAAATTGGCTTGCGACCCATTGTCTAGAAGAGCGCGGCAAGGTATTTGTTTTCCCCAATTGTCACTTATGGTCACAGAAATGGTGCTGAGCAGTGCTTTTGTGGTGTTTGGTGAACGATCTCGAAGAACGGTTAATGAGGCTGGAATATCTTGAAGTGACTGTGTATTTGTCTTGTTGTTGTTTTGAATCGATTTCGACGCCAGGTTTTGAGAGGATGAAGTAGCATTGGGCGCCTTTCCAGATTCTTCTAAATGCAGGAGTGTATTATGTTTCCTCTGACATTTTAGACATGTACCTGACGAGCACGACTTGGCATTGTGACCATTTTTGAAGCAGTTGACACAACGTTGGGCCTTTTGTACAGCATTCAGGCGTTGCCTTGGCGTCATTTTTAGAAATTCCTGACATCTGAAAGGCATGTGATTTTGTTTACAGATGATGCACTTTTGATCCGTAGATATTGACACGCTCAATGCTTGATATGACTTGTTGCGTACTTGATCGCTACTGTCCTTGCTTGTTCTGGCACCAAGAGCTTCTAGTGATTGAAAGCGCAGGTTTAAGAACTTTAGGAACTGGTCTAGCGTAGGCATCTCTTTTGGTTGAGACAATGATTGTTCCCATAATACGTGAGTACTTTTGCTGAGATGCTGAGTCAGGATGTACAATAAGACTGGGTCCCAATTTTCTGTTTTACCGCCTAGATTTTGGAGGCTCAGAATGCATTCCATAGTAGTATCGTGGAGCAGCTTGATTGTTGCTGCACTTTCAGCGTTGGATGTTGGTTGCGTAAGTAACCTTCTTAATGATGCATTAATCAGCATTCGTGGATTTTCATACCGTTCATTTATTACCTTCCAAGCTGCTTCGTAATTGACTGCGGATGCCGTGAAGTGCTGAATTAATCTCGCAGCATCATCTGATAAGCTTGATTTCAGGAACCACATCTTTTGGCATTGTGGAATTGATTGCTTGTCGACCAGTTCCACAAATAGATCGTGGAATTGCCTCCACTTGTGGTAGCTGCCATCGAATCTTGGCAGCTCGACCTTTGGCAGTTTTAATCCTGATTGCCTATTGATTGCTGTGGGAGAGGCTTGACTGCTTGATGGCGCCGATTCTTCAGCCATGTCCTGAAGTTGGAGGATCTGCGCAGCGATTGTTTCCTCACTTTGGGCAAAACCCTCGTAGTCGTAGTCGCCAGGTTCTTCAGATAGCCATATTTTTTGGTGCAGCTCTTGGGCGGTTTTCCAGTGCATTTCTGCTGTCCTTGCCTGCATTGCGTAATAGTGTGACGTTTGGCGTGTCACACTGTTAAGCACTTGGGTCAGCACTTTGCTTGCTATACCGATTGATCGTTTTTGCTTTTCAATTAATGAACTTAGCCGACTTGCCGGACTTCTGGTGGCCGTTGTCTCGGTGTTTGCCAGGGAATTTTTGTTGCTGGCACCCTGCTGGGCTGCTGCTTGATTTTTGCCTAGTAACTCGAGTCGCTGGATTTCGCTCTGAAATATGTTCTGGTATTCAGCTGCTATTTTCTTGATCTTGTCGTAATACTCATTTGTGAAGTATTCGTGATCCAAAGAAAGATTGCTAAGACTCCGGAGCTTGAAGTCATACTGTTCGAAACGTTCCCAAGCCTTATCTAGTTTCTGGAGTCGTTCATCAAAGTATTCAATTGATTTTTTCCTCTCTGCTGAATCCTTCTTGAAGTTTATGATTAGGCGCTGGATTTCTTCACCCGTATTCTTCAGAATATCCATAAGATCACTGAACGTAGCCATGATGATGTTTCACCAAATGTTTCAAAATGTTTATGTTTATGCTCTGAGCTGGGAACGCACCGTACTTTACGAACCGTGTTTTAACGATTTAAAATTTTACGCGTTTGACTGAAGGATGTGTGTCCTTCTCGGGGTCACCAAAATGTTTGTGTTCAGCGTTTGGTTTTGGGTGAAACACCGAAAACTTCACAACTGAATGTGCTTGCTGTGTTCAGCTTTTGGGTTTTTGGGTGAAACACCTAAAAACCACCGAAAATGAAATGTTTGTTTTGCTTTGGGTGAAACACCGAAAGCTTTATGTTGAATATAGCAATTGGTACATAAACCAATTGCTAACCAAAATAAAGAGCACTAGTTCTTGATTGAATTTGTACTGTTCTTAATATTTATTGATTTCTCTATTTATACTAATTTTCCTTAAAATACAATATGTAAAAATGTTAACAAATCATTTTATATATATACAAGAAAATAAAAATAACAATAACTGATATTATACATATTAATAAAATTAATTAAAATGTTAATTTGACAATATTAAAGTTTAGTGACCGACACGGTCAGTCACCTGCTTAGTGCAATTCAAGGCTAAGCTAACGGCATGCAGTTTTCTGCTGACGGTTGTTTTTTCTGTTTTCCGTTGTCGCTTGTTTGTTGGTCGCCAAGGTTGTTGTTGTTGTTGTAGCGACTGATGGTTTTAAGTTGCAAATATAGTTTTTTTTTGCAGATATAAACACATTTCATTTTACAAAATTATTCAAGTATACATGTATTGAATTGAGATCATTTAAATATTTGAGATAATTTGTTGTATTTCAATAAAATTGAGCATCAAAAAAATTAATAAAATTAAAATTCGTACTAAATAAAGTTAAGGGGCATATAGGTTACAAATTAAAAAATTTTTTTTAGAAATTTGTTTTCATAGAAGGAAAAAAGATATCGTTTTCAAATTTTGCACAAACATTAATATTTAAAGAATACAAAAACAAAATTTATCAGAATTTATGAAGCGGTTTTTTGACGTTACGCTACTTTACGCTTTAAGTGGCTATCTGAACGGGCTTTAGTGAGATGGATCGTGAAGTTACACTGGAGGCAAGCAGTATGTTTTTCCTGTCGCTATTTCCTACTTTCCTCTCTTCTCACTATTTAGGTTACATTTGCTGAGACATATCCGAAGGTGTGCTTTTACATCACTCAAACCAAATTTCAACTGCAATGATACACGAAACCTACTTAGCAGTTGTCGGTTCAGATATGAATTCGCTGGAGCATCGTCACTCATACGATGGACATGACCTAGCCAACGCAGTCGCTGGATTGCTATACGCTGAACTACTTCAATGGCGTTGTATATATAGCTCATACAGTTCGTGGTTCATTCGAATGCTATAATCGTCGCCAACTCAAATAGGAACGAAGATTTTTCGAAGAAATTTTCTCTCGAACATCCCAAGAGCGGCTGCGTCTGCTTGCGAGACAACCCATGCCTCAGAGCCATAAAGAAGCACCGGTATAACGAGCGTCTTGTAGAGTGCCAGTTTTGTCGATCGAGATAGGGCTCTGCAATTGCTTACTAAGCCCATAGAAGCACCTATTTGCAATTGTGCTTTATCTCGATTTCAACTAGGAATGGTGAACTCAATGAATTTTTTCTATATTTTTTTTCAACATTTTGGTATTCAATCAATAAAAAGTTTTTTGAAGCTGTGTTCTGCCCTGAAAAAACTATAATTTTTTGATGAATAGGGTCTTTCAACAAGAGATGTTGTTTTAAAATAAAAAAAAATAAATATTTTAGTGAAACCAGCTTATAATTTTATTTTAAACCAAAGTAGAAACTCAGGTTAGTAACGAAATACAATATCTGTCAAATGTCCGCCACGAATGTTTTTGTACATGGTCATTCCTTTGATGAAATTTTTCAGCGCATGTTCGTATAATAGCGGATGCATCTCGCGAAGCTCTAATATTGTCTTTGAGTGCTTAAATATTTGCTAGAGCATTGGTGCAGACTTTATCTTTTACATAGCTCCAAAGAAAAAAGTCTATTGGTGTTAAGTCCCACGATATCGGCGGCCAATCAAAGTGTCCATTTCGAGAAATTGCACGTCCAGGAAATTTTTCACCCAATAGAGCCATTGTTTCACCAGCTGTATGGCATGGGGCACCGTTCTGCTGAAAATAAACGTCGCCTATGTCCATTATATCAATTTCAGGAAAAAAAACTCTGTCAACATCGTTCGGTAACGCAATCTATTCACTGAAACGGTCGCAACAGCATCAATTTCGGAAAACTATGGCCCAATGACACCGCCAGTCGTTTTGGGTGGAGAAACTTTGAATATACTTTGGTTCGGACATGGGGGTAATTTAACCCGGTCGAAAATAATTTCTAACTATTTAGTTTTTTTAGTTTTCGGCAAGCAATAAATAAATTTTTTTAGCATATTGTAAATATTAACCTTTTTTCTATAATGAATTATTTTACTATTGTAAATCCTTAATCAAACCCATCTAAATAAATCTTTTAAATGTTCTATGAGAACTTTCAAGCCTTAAGAAACAATAAACAAGAACACAGCGTTTCCAACTCCAGCACACATCACAGAGAAATAACGAGTATTTTTACCTTCCTTTGAACTAGCAGGCCTTGTAAAAGCGCTCGTCGATGCAGCGATGTTGTTAGCTGTATTGACTTTAAAAAAAGCAGTTAATGCATGCCTTCTTTTCAAGAGCCCTGACGAAATTGCCTATTGGGAAGCGATTGGAATAGTGCTGTTGAAGCACATTCCACATCGCTGTGTTCTACTCAAAGTGAAAGAATAATAATGGAAATGTATATACATACAACATCCTCACTTGGAGTACGCAAGTCAAGTTTGGTCTCCAAGTTACAATATGCATGTTGATAGAATAGAGAGATTCCAAAAATGCTTTGTTCGGTTTTCCCTAAGGGGCTTAAGTGGATTTTACATTTTTAACCTTCCTCCTTACGAGGATCGCTGAAAACTTTTAAAAATGCAGTCATTGAGTGAGCGAAGGAAGTCTGCAGATATCGTCTATTTGCACCTACTCATCACCGGTGTATTCGATTCTCCAGAACTTCTTTCTCTTATAAATTTTAACTCTAATCGTAGAAGCAGTAGAAATGCTAACAATTTAATTTACATTTTTTAACAAATTAATTTACATTTAGTAGAACAAATTATATGTTAACTGCTCCATTAAACCGTATGAGTAAATTAGTTAACAATTGTAGCTTTTTTGAAGTTAAATTGTCTAAAGGTCAACTCAAGAGTAGATTAAAAACTATTGTGTTATTGCATGGTTATGTTTTTGCATGGTTAGTCGTGATGTCTTGTGTTGTCCTTGAGCCCAACCATTTTTTGGTGGGTAAATTTTTCTCACATTAACTTATTTTGAGCCACTAATATCAATATCGTTAAAAATTTCAAAGATTTTTGGGTGGTGACTTTGAATGCGTTAATGCTGAGAATGTGCGAAAAAGCTGTAGTAGCTAAACTCTATGGTTATTGCATGTTAAGCTTCTCAATTATTTTAATTTTTTCCTGTTTATATTTTTCACATAAACTCGAAAATAACTCCTGTCATAGTTTTTCGTTAAAAAATCAATTGATCTTTACTTGTCGTTGAGTGTGTTGTGTTGTTTTAAATAGTAAATATTTGATCAAGTTTTTCATCAATGCCTTAATTTTCATGTGAATTTTTTATTTCTAGCGTTCTTAAATGTCCGTTCAAAGTTCCATGTAACCTTTCGATATCGGCGTTACCTGTTTTCTGATAAGCTTTCGTTTTGTGGAATGTAGCATATTTTGTGAATTTATCAATTGTAGTGAGATACATAACATTTCTATAAGATAACCAAATATCTATGTGTACGATGCCGTTAAACTTGGAGTTGGAGTCTCGCTTACTTGATAGGGAATTCTTATAGTTTGTCTGTCATGTTTTGCTAATTTGCAAACATCGCATTTGTTAATAAACTGTAATAGTTTTAAATAAATTTGGGTAAAAATATTTTTCTTTTAGTTCTAAGTATACTTCATTTACACCCCTGTGATTGTTTCTCAAGTGTTCGCTTTTAATAATTGTAAGAATCTCGTTTTTATCTGATATGTATGTCTTTTAGTTTAATGTTTGCCCGATACATTCTTAGATTCTTATTTTGAAATTGTTTCACATAAATGTATTGTAATTTTAAAAACAAATCCTCATTATCACAATTGATGCACATTAACCTTTTTTCAATTATTACATTACACATTAATCCTTATAAGCTAGATCCTTCCTCAACGGTAATAAAGTTTAGACATTTTTTGTTCACAATTTTTGTGAAAAATTTTTCTTTTTCTCCTATTTGTAAATAAATTTGGTTTTTAAAAATATTTATGCTTTTCTCGGTGATCTGGATGTAACCAATGCTATCATTGGGTGAACTATGTATCGTAGCGTTTGTAGATACAACCTCTACGTCCATACTACAATTATCATCATCGTCATTATTACCAAAATTTCATCTTTAGTTTGTTTATTGTCATTTTCCCATCTACAATACAGTTTTGCTTGCCTTTTATATAAGAATATCAAAGTCGTATTAGTTTCGTTGGATCTTCAATCTTTGACGTTTTATGTTGGGTTCTTTAATTCCATCAAGCCACATTTATGCCTTTTGATCAGTGTATATTGTAAATTTCCGTCCGTATAAATAAACTCTAAGATGTTTGTCTGACCAAACTATTGCAAGTAGTTGCTCTTTTTCGATCGGACCATAACGTCGTTCATGGTCGTTTAAAGTACGCGATTGTTATAACAAATAGGGTGACCATTAAGGGTGTTCTTATTTTGAAATTTTTGAAATTTATCAACCGCCGGCCCGATTCTTGTTCCCTTCTGTTAAAAATGTAATCCTGTAAAATTTGGAGTCAATCCGATAATTTTTAGTGGACCCGGAAACGATTTGAAAATTTTCATGGGGTCTATATGGGCAAAATATCCATTTTTAACGAAAGTAGTTACATCAAATGAAATTTCATATTAAAAAATAATTGTATTTTATATATAATAAATTTATTAATCATTACTATTTTATTTATCATGTTATTAAAGTAGCTTTGTTATATGATGGATATTTCATTCGATAAGCCTCAACAACCTGAAGCAACAATTGTTTTTCGTCTTCATCATTTGTCAAGATTCTATTATAGTCTTGAATAAACTTAACGCCTCTCTCTGCAATATCATTGACGACAAATAAGTCCTTACATGCGGTCCAACCTTCTTCAAATGCGTATGATGTTTCCCAACTTGAAGGCTCTAACAGTAAAAACTCCATTGGCAAACCAAATTTACTAAAGAAACATTTTGTTTTCTCTGACACGAAATCACACAACGAAATATTTTTAAAATCCAATAAATTCGAACATCTTCGACCATTTTCTAATTTTACTACTGGTTCCTTTAATTTGAGGTTTTTAATCATTTTCTGTTTCTCTTCTATGGGTATTTTCGAATCATAAAAAGCCAGAGCTACTACTTGCTCTGAAATGTACCATAAATGGTTGCTCATTTTTTTTAGAATTATTGCTGATATGTCCGTGTCTATTTCAGTATACTTTATGGCATCTTGAATAAAAGTTAAATCTTGAAGCGGTGCGTCTATAGCATTAGTGCATTTGAACCAAACTTTGATATAAAGAGTCACTATAAAAACGCAAATATCGCGGAAACCATTCAATTCCTTCTTCGTTAGTTTGAATTGATCACGGAACATAAATATTTTCAAGGAATATATAGCCTTTGCCATCCAGCGTGCATGGCTAGTTGGTCCAGGCGTTCGGAAATTATACTGCTCTGCACCGACAAACATCAAAGCCAACTGTAGTAATTCTTTATAGTCTTCTCGATTTTGAGATTTAGCCAGTTGAGCATAGCAAAAAGTTTTACAGTGTTCTAGTTCAGCTGCACTTATTTTTTCACAAATGGTGGAATCTTCAATGCCACTTTTGAAAGCTTGTTTATTTATATTTGGCCAAAATTTTCCAAATCTTTCAAAGATGGGAACTTCTGGTGCAGAGGTTGAAGAAAGTTTTGTTTCGAAAACACTTCGCAAAACGACCTCATAAATATGGTGGCGGCAAGGTAGATTGATAAGACTACGGCCAATTTTTTTTTCTAAAAGAACTGCAGCACCTGTTTTTATGCCAGTATTTGTTGACGTTGTATCATATGACAAGCCTTTGACTTGATCAACAATTTTCCATTCACGTAATCTTTCATACACTATATCAGCAATATTTTCACCACTCGAAGATGCTACTTTTGGTGCGCCGAGAAATTTTGATGTGCCGTTGAAACTAACAGAAATTGCGATTCGCTCAACCTTCGTGGGGCCGATCAAGTCTTTCATGAATTTTCCATCAAAATGAGCTACCAGCGATCCAGTTTTACTCACCTATAAATGATGAAAAGATTGTTACAATATCAAAAACCAACTCTTGCTGAAAATCACAATTTACATTTTCAGTGAAATTAGCTGAAATTTCTTCAGATTCCCTTAAACGGTTCTCTTGGCGTAAACGATGAATAGTTGAACGATTGATTGCAAGTTCTTCTACGCGTAGTCCAAATGCTTCACCTGCTGCTATGAGAATATGAACTGCCATTCCATCAGACACTTTGGCATTGTCAAGAGCTGCTAGCAACCTTGCTGTTAAAAAATTTTTTAAAAAGCAACGATGTTTTGTTTCACTTCGGTTGAAATACACTACGAGTTAATAAAAATAACTTAAAATATGCATGTTTGAAGGCGTGTATCTTGCGAACCCCTGCTCCGATTTTGGAGTTTCTGGTCAATAAATCTTTATAATTTTGCTACTAATAAGATCCGCTAATGAAAAAATTTAAAAAATTTTTTTTTAGTGTCGAAAAATTGCAAAAAGTCAAATAAGCCAAATTGTCCCTATTTCAAAAAGTAGCTACAAATTGAAATCGACACCAAAGCTACAAATATTGGTCGATCATCCTCTTGTTTGCCTCAACGACTTTTGTTTGTGTACTAAACAAGCTCAAACGTTAAAATGTCGAATAAGTTGATTCGTTTATTATTATATGAAATTATTCAAAACTGTTATTTTATTCCATTTATGCATATTTGAAGTCGTTTCCGGGTCCACTAAAACTCATCGGAATGGCTCCAAATTTTATTTACTTATGTTTTTAATATAAAGGAACAATAATCTGGCCGGCGAACTGGAATCAAAACACTTTGAAATTTGCCCATACAAATAAGAACACCTCTAGTGACCATTTTGGCTAAGTACCCCCCCGATTGCCTAACTAGATGCGTCCTTAGTGAGTGTGAAAGATTTCTTAAAGTCTGGACTTTTAAGAATGGGGTCACTAGTTAACAATGTTTTTAATTTATTGAATGCAAAAATATACTCTTTTTCATTTATATCAATTTTCGAATTTCTTCAAGTATTTTAAAATTGGGTACGCGACCTTGTCGCAATCTTTCGGTAAAATCCTCTTATACCAAGAAATTTCTTTATTTCTTTAGTATTTTTAGGTGGTATCATTCTGTTAATGGCTTCTAATTTTTCATTTGTTTAGTATTGGAAGATTCATCTGGTTTACTTCCAATACTTGCAACGATGTGGCCTAAGAATTTCGTGGATATGTCTGCAAAGTGACATTTACCTATATGTTCTTTAAGGTTACATTCCCTTAATTTTTGTAATATTTTCCTTATTACGACCAAATGTTTAGGAAAGCTTGTAGAAAATATGAGAATATCGTCAAGGTAGACGACGCACTTTTTGTTAATGAAATCTTTTAGAACCAGATTTATTATGAAAGGTTGCCGGGGCATTTTTAAGCCCGAATGGCATTCGTGTGAACTCATAATGACCATTTTTTTGTTAAAAATGCCGTTTTTGCTCTATCCTGAGGGTCGACCTCGATTTAGTGAAAACCCTTTGCCAGATCTAAGGTGGTAAAATAATTGCATTTCCCTAATTTTAGAAAAGGTCCTCGATATTCGGCATAGAAAAACGGTCTTCAGCCGTTTGTTCGCTAAGTTTGCGGTAGTCTATCACTATCCGCCATTTTTGCTCTTCATTTTGGTTGCGCTTTTTTTTACTACCCACAATGGGGAATTGTATGGACTATTACTTTTAACGATAATTTTTTGTTGCAACATATTCTTTATTTGCCCGGTGCACCCCTCGGTAAAGTTTGCTATAAATTGGAGTATCGCTTTTAGTAATTTTTTTATGCGTAATGTCGTTTATACATGACAAGTTGTCCCCATCTTCATAATATAGATCCTTGTAAGATGACAAAACTTGTTTAAGTTATGTTAGATCTTTCCTACCAAGTGGTTTGAAATAGTATTTGAAATATCATTAGTGGCTTCTTCGTTACACGATATTTCCAAAATTTCGTCAGTATGCAATATTTCTTCATAATATTCTTAATGTTGGTGGGCTCTGCTGAGATGTTCTGCCCAAGCTCAGCAGCTTCATTATTTTAACATATAACTGGCGTATAAAAAGCTGTTGTTGTTTGAGTGGCATAGCTCATAGGCGGAACATACGCAGGCGTATAAAAAGTTGTTGTTGTTGTAGCTCCATCGTTGTGTTCAAAATTGGAGGAATCATAGCGTCAGATGTTGTTAGAGCGGCTGAAGAAGTACCCATACTCACCGTTGAAGGACCACTAACTGCACCTATCAATGGTGAAACTATATTGTTTTGACCTAATGACGTCGATCCATTGACTTTCCCATCAGCTAATTCCTTCACTAGATCAGCTCGTTTCTTTTCAGACTCAAGTAGAAGCTGCGTGTTGAGTTGGCTACTCACTTCAAGCGCATTTAAACGAATCATTAAAACTTCAACTCTATTACTTGAATCTGCATCTTTCGTTAGCTCTACAATTGTGCCATTTAGGCTCGATTCATCTGACTCGTGACTAGATGACCCCGATCTACTAGCCATGATACATTGGTATTTAGTGTTTTGGTAAAATTACTTTATTTATTCGGCTACTTCTTCTTGGCATACCCCAAAATGTTAAAATGTAATAGAAAAAACTACTCACAATCTGTGTATGAAATGTAACCAATAACGGTTACAGCTAGCTAGGACTACAGGTTAATTGTTGGCGTAGTCCTCAATAAAGCAGGCGGCATAAGAAAATATGCAAATACAAAATGGCGAGATAAAATTTCTTCCATCAAAATTTGATGAAAACCTTTCGCAAGGTCCAACGACGAAAAATACTGCGCCTTACCCAACGTGTCAAATAAACAAACATTCAATATTTGGAAGTGGGAATTTTTCATTCACTGTAATTTCATTCATTTTACGGAAATCTATTACTAATCACCATTTTTCTTTATTTGAATTATCAGATTTCTTTTAAACAATCCATAAATGAGAATTATGGTGATTAACTATGACGTATTATATTTTGCTTTAACATGTCATTTATTTGCAGTTCTATTTCATTTTCTAAAATTTGTGGATGTCTGTAATTTTTACAATATATTGATTTATTAGAAGTTGTTATTATTTTGTATTTTTACAGGTAGTTGTAGTTCAATTTTGACCTTCAATATAAAAGGTATTTTTATTTTTATGTAGGAAGTTTTCTAATAATTTATTTACTTCACTGTTTAAGTCCGCTGGTATTAAATCTTTACTTCCCGGACGAACCGCAAATTGTGGAGATTGAAACACAGAGTGCTTTTGGTTTTTAATTTTATTATAAATGCGTTTAGTTCAATTTCATTGTTCTTACTTTTAGTTAAGCAATGTATTAATTGTTTAATAGCTTAATTTATATAAAATCAAAATATAATTCACTTTATAATTTGCTTTGCGTCTGTTTTCGTCGGCGTCCGGTTTCAACTCCATTCGTCCTCTTCGTGTCCGTAAGCATCAGGATTGATGTTGTTCGTTATATGTTGGTTTAGTAATTTCTTCCAGCCCATGTTGCCTTGTTCGTAAAATAGGCTGAATTCCAAAACATCAAAATACTTTGTAATGATGCGGTTAAGCTACCGTACCAATGCAAAGTAACCCTACATTCCGTAAACTTTGTAAAAACAAAACATTGTATACAGTTTGACGTTTTGGAACACGTTGTGTACAAATAATTTTTTTTTGTTTTCTAAAATTATAATTTCTAATAATAAATTAAGTAACAAACTACCTCTTAAATAGCAAAAATACATTCTTATTCTTCAATATCGGCCATTGTTGTAAATCAAATGCCAAAGCATTCCAAACCTTAGCGATGCGCAGTTTGCTTTTGTTTGCGCAGTCAAACACTTTTGAGTAATAGTTCGTATGAGAACTGATATCTTCTTCGATGGATTGAGAAAACTCCTTGCTTGGGGTTGAAGAATTTTCTTTTCTTCTCTTAGTGCGCTGGTTAACATATTTTGCAAAAAGTTTTCCTCTTGGATTATGTTTTCCTGTTTGTGGTATGAAGTAATACTCCTACGAGAAATTAAATAATATAACTTCAGAAGTGGTAAAGACAAGACAAGAAGATTCAATACACCCGCACAAATTACAGATTCTTAATAATAATATGTAAAAATAAAAATAGAATAAGTTTAACAATACCTTTTAACTTGCTTCACTTGGAAAAACGGTGCAAATTTCGACGACAATGCTATGGAAGTGCCTAGGTATAACGTTGATGTTATTTCCAATTAAGTCTTCAACGATGATGTGTATTAAATCATTTCGGTTAGAATTAGACAAGGCGCTATTCTGTTTATATCATTTCAGAAATGCCTTATTACCTTTTGCAGATTCCTTAAGCAAGGAAGTTAAATCCTTGATGGGATTATGAAAATAAATATTTATGTACATATGTTTACTTAGTCCCATGTTAGACATGCCGATATTGTGCCGATTTCTCTCACCGATTTTCTTATTTTTTCTTTTGTTGCACTGTTTCGTCGGCCATTGCTTGCAGACATGACGATTTTGGCCGAGGCATTTTTTTTACTTTATTTGCTTAAAATGCACAAAATAAAGTTATTTCTTTACAAAACGCCATAAAATGATGAAATTTTGTGGAAAAGTTGAATAAAACGGCAAACAACGATTTTAGTTCAAAAGCAAAAGCAAACGTCACAAGATCGTCGCAAAATCGCTGGTACGGCCGATTTTTTCATTTCCGCTTTCGCTTCCCTTCCCGCTACACCGAACAAAAAATCGGTGAGAGAAATCGGCACAACATCGGCATGTCTGACATGGGACTTATTGGCCTTCTTAAAATGTTGAGTTGTTATATAAAGGCTCTCACCGTAAAATTAAAACAAATTATGCAAAGTTTCAAACTACATAATTTATTTCCTATACTTCAATAAACTTTACATACCGTTATCAGGGGTCATTCAGATTGATGAGGCGGCTAATGAAAATTACGTGAATCTATTGTGTGACGGGTTCTAAATGACTCCTAATGACAGTTTGCACAGCCAAACGAAGTATTGCAAATAAATCCGTTCGAAACAAAATTGCATAGCTTTGTATTAATTCTGCGGTCAGGAAAATTATTATCTATAAAAAATTACAAAATTTACTTACCTTTTTTAACAAAACGTTTGTTGTACACTCCGGTGAAGCCGATGTAATGCTCTCACAACTGCCTTGTTTTTGGAGCCAATCATGGACTTTACTTGGCATGGACATGGTGTCATTATCCATTCTAAACTGAAATATTATGTTAATATTAAGATTGGTTAAGGTTTTAATTTCAATGTTGTAATATTTTTTTATAAATTGTTAATGTTTGTACTTAGCACTTCTTTTTTCCACTTAAATCATTTTTCTCTGAATTCCATGCGTAACCCGAGTGGATTATGTTCGTACTAAAAAACAAAACGCGCCCGATGTTTCCTTCTTGACAATTGAAACGAGAATAATGTTAAGTGTAAAATTTTATTCGTTGGGCTCTCGTGCTGACAATTTCAAGAGTTACCAACCTTCTTTTAATGTGCAACAACCTCATGTTAAAGTTTAAGCTTTTACAGCTATTAATTAATATCTTGTCACTACGAATTTGAGATTGTAACGATTCTTCTTTTTAAATTCCTGTAATCTTAAATTAGGCAGAAAATTTAAGTTGTAAATGATATTGAACATTTTTAAATTAAAGTTGTCAGATACTCTTTTTAAATTGTATACATTCTTATTTTTGGAGAGAATAATATCGACTGGTTTCTGACTTAACCTCGTAAGTCAAAAAATCAAAGTCTTCAGGAGAAGCAAAAAATTTAATTTTTTTTTCTTAGGGGGAGTTAAAAGTTGTAATATTTTTCTTTATTATGGTCAAAATAATCTTCAAGAATTTATTGACATAGAAAATAGAGCAAAATTAACTGTACATACATTTTACAAACGTTGCAAATGACTTACGAGGTCAATGCTTTTGAAAACAGACTTCTTTTTGTTGAGCTACGAGGTTCCGACTTTTGTCTGTCTAGATGTTACTTTCAAAATTTGTTCCAAATATTTATTAGTTCTTAAGCTTGGAGATTGTTTTAAAAGAGAACTGTGTGTGTAATTTTTTACCGTTTACTGTTTAGTTAGGAGTAAGAAAACATAAAAAACTTCAGGCCATTAAAATATATAATAGTTATATTAAGGGCCAATATCAGCATCTGCCTAACAGTGTTAGATGGATTATTTAGAACTTTTTAAACCACAAATTGAATTTTGGAGATATTAGTTATAAAAATTGTATAATAATTATTTTAATATTTCATGTAATTTTCAGCAGAAGTAAAATTAACCATAAATGGTTTAGAAAAAAAAACAAATTATTCAGAATTTTTTTAAGTTATAATAAGAATTTATGAATTTTCATGTTTTAAATTATCGTAGAAAAAATTATAGTCAGCTGGAATATATAATTTTAAAGTTTACAAGTCTTGATATTTATTAAATGTTAATTTAAGAGGTTCGTTGCATAAATTTTCGATTACCGATTGAGTTTCGGTATTAAGTTTACCAATCTTTCTTCGGATGGGCAATATACTCCAATCATCAGCATAACTTAATTTATAAAAGGTTCCATCTGCTGCATATTTTAAACACTTCATATCAGTGCAACACGGATCTCCTGTTTTGGATCCCGGTCTGATGGGTTTATAATAATTTGAAATTGAATATTTCTTAAAAAAATGATGGTCAATCTGATGGACTTTATAAGTACCATGTTTTGTTCGTGGTTCCTTTATAATTCTTACATAATCAGCAATATTTGCGTGAACGGAGTCACACTCCATTTGAGTGTGTCCAACAGCAAGGAACTTTTGAAATATTTAAATTTTATGCAGTTTAGAAAAATGCTGAAGAACGTTTGATAGAGTGACATTGTGGTTTTGTGCGCCACATCCGTCATCGAGCAACATGGAGCTATATTTTTGCGGACTTTTATTATTCATTTCTAAATAAATAATAATATTATAGCACTGATATTTAATCACTTAATTTATTAAACTTAATTGGTGACAAAATATTTTAAATAAATCACGAGAATTTTTATATTAATAAAAGTTTTGTTTTATTTAAATGTTTGTTAGAATAATGACTAATTAAAGTGAAACTTAGCACAAGTATTTGACATTTAGCTTTATATAATATAACGGCGAGTTAGATAAGTGTTGCCACAACTTTTTCTATAAAATGCCAGAATTTTAAACAATATACGAGGTTGTTGCATTTACTAAATTCACCTGTTTTGTATACGAGGTTAGTGCACACACGTTTTTCACCAAACAAGATACACCTAGAGCTCTAAAATTGTTGTGCTAAATGCGGAGCGTAATAATAGAACTATTTCCATAAAAAAAGGAAAATCCATTTTTTTGACTTACGTGGTTCAGTCAGAGACCAGTCGATATGCTAATGAGGTTGCAAAGGTATTAAATTAAATTTTAAAATCTTAATAGATAAGACAACGTTTTATTCAACTTGATTTAACATTTTAGAGGACAAAAATAAAAAGACTAGCATGCTCGTTTTGACATTTGCAGACTTAAAAATCATCGGTTTTACTTAATTCGAGATTGTTACATTTTAAAATAAGGTGGATTTTACATAACAGTTCTACAATATTTAATTAAAAATGCAACAATCTAATTTTGTTTTTCTCTGTGTAGGGACTTTATATGTAAGGTGATGATATTCTATAAAATTAATAATGGAACATTTTAATCTCCAGTGAACGTCCTCATGGCTTCTGATAATATAAAAGTGCCTTGTGATTGGTTCGGTGGCACCAACACTGCCACACTTTCGATACAAATTTCTTCCCTATCCAACAGCGTCGAAAATATCATCTTCAAAGGAAAATCTTTCCATTTCTTGCGAATGAGTATCTGATGAGGAGCTGAGTTGTGCAGAACTCGACGACAAATGCGAATCAGGATTTCGAGTTCTGTACTGGTTTCCAAAATCCATCAGTACAGAATTTTGAGTTCTGTACTGGTTTTCTAAATCTATAGTGCAGCTCATAGAAGAAACATTTGATGCGCATTCCTTTTTTTGTTTTCCTGCTTTGTATTTTGCTTTTGGAGAACCCTCACCAAATGGAGAACTTGTTCCTTAACGTCGTCGAATCGTTCCCCAAGTTCTTCGAGCTCAGAACGTGTATAATTGCAAAATAAAGATATTTTTGATGGTTGGAAAAACGAACTGGAGCTCCAGTGCTGGATCTCCACTTGACAATGTAGCAATGTAGCTTCTTCTGCAACAGTAGAAGTTCCAAGTCCTTCTAGTGATCCCCCTGCAAATTGAATTTTTTAACTCCGGTTAAATATTGGTTAAATAAGCTTCTTAATTGTCTTAGAGTTTCTGGAATAGGATAATTTATTATCGTAGTAATTTTCTTTGGATCTGTCTTGATTACATTCTCTGATATTACATATCCTAAAAATTCAATTTCTTCTTGGTAAAATTTAGATTTTTCTAACGATATCTTCATTCTTGCGTCACGTAATGTATTGATTATTATATTTAAATTTTCAGTATGTTCTTTTATATTTCTTGAAAATATAATTATGTCGTCTATATAAATATGGCATATTTTACCTATATAATTTCTTAATATATCGTCCATTGCTCTTTGAAAGATACTTGGTGCGTTTTTTAATCCAAAAGGCATTTGCACGTACTCATACTTACCATTATTGACCGAAAATGCTGTTTTTCAATATCAGATTCTTTCATGAGGATTTGATGAAATCCTGATTCTAAATCTATACTTGACAATATTTTAGCTTTACCTAGATTTGACAATATGACATTTACATCTGGAATCGGATATCTATCCGATATTGTTTGTTCATTTATTTTTTTGTAATCAATAACCATTCTTAATTTTGGTGAACCGTCTTCATTTAGTCCTTTCTAGGGAACGACCCATATTGGTGAATTATAAGGACTCTTACTTGGCCTTATGATATTTTCTTTTAACATTTTATCGACTTCTTTATTTACAAATGTATTGACCGAAAGAGGGTAAGGATATTGCTTACTCCATATTGGTGTTTCGACAGTCGTTCTTATTTCTGCTCTAACGTCTGTCCTAAATGGTAAGTTCATATTTTTTTTTTCATATGATTCCTTAATTTTTTTAATAATATTTTCCTTTAGATCGTATATTTTTCTTCCGATTCATTTTGTTCATTAATATAGTGTATTTTTTGTTCACTTATTATTTTCGTGTCGGTAATTGCATCGACTGGCGTTGTAAGACTTTCTTGTCTCACATTTTTTTTGCTTTAATTTTTAATTTTAATCACTTCATTATTTAAGTATTTTATATCGTACTTCAAACCGTTATGTATTAAATGTGAATTTTTAAAATCTAAAATCATTTTATTTTTTGATAAAAAGTTTAGACCTATTAATAAATCCGTTTCTAGATTGTTTATTATATAGAATCTCTGCTTAATGTTAAATAACGTTAATTCAGAGAAATGTGTTATTTCGGTAAACCCGTTGATTGTTTTTACTCTTTTTTTTTATTGGCAATTCGAATTTTGTCATGAGTGTGTTGGGTCTACAGTAGCAACTTGTAGCTTCCGTATCGATTAAAATTTTCATTAATTTTCCTGATTGATGCTTGTCCCGAAGATGTAGGGCAATACATTCTTTCGCCTTAAAAAGTCTTTTCGTTCATATTACTAATTCTTTGAATTTTGTTTGGTATTTGCATGCTATCATGAATTCTTTTTCTAGCTACATCAAAACTATTGTTATTATATCTTTTATTTCTGTAATTATTATAGTTATGGTTATATCTATAATTGTTATAATCATTATAGTTCCTTTGTTGGTCGCTTGGTCTAATTCCTACTTTTATTGATGAATCTACCTCCATAGGTTCTGGTTTAGGTTGTTCGTTTTTTAGTTTAAACATTTGGTCCGCTTCTCTTTGTGATTGTATAATGTTTCTAGGATGCCATGGTGACCATTCTTTACCGTTATTTCTCACCATTCTGTTATTTACCGCAAATCTAAGATTATTATTTCTATTATTACCTTGATTTATATTTCTACCGAATTGTAATGCGAAGCTTGCTCTTAAATTATTCGATTCTAATTCCTGTGCTTTCGCTGAAGCATTTGGTAAGTCTTCTGGACACAATGAGAATAATATATTCGGTAAGTTACCGTTCAATCCTGTAATAAATATTCGAAGAGCGTTTTGTCTATTCTTCGAATTCAACTCTCTAGTTATTGGGTTATTTGATCCATATGTCATTGTGGTCTTATTAATCAGTAAAGTCAACTTTTTATTTACTACGTTATAGTATTCAATAATCGACAAATTTCCTTGTCTTAATATACTAAGTTCTTGTTCAATTATATGTATCGGTCGTTTATCTGAATACTAATAATGGCATCGTAATTTAATACCGTACCGTGGTTCGTCAGGTTGTCATTGGCTTCTCCTACTATTTTGTTTCTTAATATTGTTAATGCTGCAAAATATCTTTTGCTACCCCTTTGATATAGAAGCATTGAATTATTTGCTGCTTCCCGCCAGCTAACATATGAATTATGTCCATTAAATTCTGGTAATGATTTTATTATTTCAAGAGATTCGTTACACTCGATTGTTCCGTCTATTACTTCGTCTTTATAATCGGTTACTATGTTAACACAAGTTAAATTACTCAGTTGACTCCTTAGAGTCTCAATTTCTGCTTTAAGATTTAATGTACTTGTCGCGATAAGTCTCGAAATCACGTCAGAGTTCATGTTTTCATTAGGCATTATTAATGTTAATTTATTCAATTTTTCCGTTATATTATCAATTAATTCCTCCAGAATTTATAATTTTCTTGATATAAAAATAACTTAATTAACTTAAATTTAATATCTTATTTTTCTCCTTTTCCTAGGATACTTGTTTTTGAACGTAGATCGCCTCTCTTCCTTTGGTTTCGGGAATTGTGTAGTGTTGATTTTTTTCGGTGGCTCAAGCTCTTTCACCGCTACGTGTGGTCTGTTGGTCCGAAGAGTGATACTAGTTTTCCTTTTTTTCCTCTATGTCCTCTTGTTCTCCCTTCAAGTACTTTCTTAGAACTATAATTTTTCTTCAGCCTTCTGAATATTTTTAGCCCGTTCTTTTCTTTTCCTCTCTTATAGGAGTTCAGGATCTCAGGATTTTTATTTAATAAATTCTTAGGAATTTTTGTTCCTTTATTAATACTCTAGGAGGGACTGGTTTTTTAGGCACAGTTTCGCTACGAGTTTGTTTATTATTAAAGATTACTTTTGATCACTCCTGGCAGGATCGCCAATTAAATTTTTTAACTCCGGTTAAATATAAAAAAAATTCTTTTTTATTTAATTTCCTTTTTAAAAAATAAACTAACATTTATTTGCGCAACATTTATATTGTTTCCATATAATTTTGTGAGCGGAACTTCCGTCCGCTTATTTATATCTAAAAAACTGAATGCACCTCCATGCTACAGGTGTAAAATAAGCTGCATTTGCATAGTCTACTTGCTCTCTCTCTTTTTTATTCTTAAGGTATAAAATTAGTTTAGATTTGATTTAATCCAGCACACAGTGTCATAATTAATTCCAAAGATTGGCCTTGTGATTCATTGATTCAATTCTTGGAATGTGCACTTCCTCACCTTTGAATTGGCCTACTCAAATGCGTTCATCTTTGCTTGAAAAACATTATTCTTGATTTGCTTCACGACCAATTTTGTTCCCTTGCAGAATTTGGATTGATTGAGGCTCCGAAGCATGATAACAGATCCAACCTTCAGTGGTACATTATATGGTGGTAATCCTTGCAAACCAATGAATTCAGGAACACTATTCGATAATTGGTTGCTTCGTCTGGACACAACCAACTGATTTGAACGAATGTAATTGTGCAGAAATTGCATTTCGAATTATGAAATTAAAATCGAGTTTTTTTTTATTTTTTATTTTTCCATACAAAATGTATGGAACATCGATTTTTCCGAGAAAATTCCAATTTTTTTGCTGTTAAAAGCTACGTTGTGCGGAAACGAACACAAAAAAAAACAAAAAATAAGGGTTCTTATGTATGCCACTCTGTTTTGTTTATATATGACACTTATTCGGACATGACAATCTAATTGTTTTCATTATCCGTCACTCGCTGCTGTGTGGCTTACACGTGTATTAGCTCGCCGAGCATTTCACTGATTTCGTAGACCTATGTCAGGCTCGTCCCCTCCTTGGAGTTGTAATGAACACTGTACGACACGAAAAATTACCAATTTCAATTCTTTCGATTCTTTTCCTTCAGATATTCAGAAAATAGAAGATAAAAACACGATTGGTTTTTGTCTAAGATAAATATAATAGGCTGCTATAATTCGATTTCAGAAGATTGTGCTGTCATATCATTTTATTGCAAATTCTATTAGGAAATTTTTGTAGTACATTTCAATTTGAATAAAAAAAGTCAGCTCAACCGTCAGTTTTGAAGCCATGAGGTAGTCTAAGTCTCGATCCTCACAATGGGCAAACAAATAATATATAAAATTCCTTAAATTTTTTTTATTTATTGAAATGACAGCTTTTGTGTTCTTTTTGGAGTAAAAAGTGAATATGTTGGAGCTTTCTTCAAAAATGGATTTATTAAGTGCTTAAATTAAATTAATCAACGAAAAGAAATTGAATGAAATATATTCAAAAACAATGGAGTTATTTTCATCGAAAGTAGGAAATACGAATTTCTGATAGTTTTTTGTTATTCTAAGGAAACGATGTTATTAGAAAAATACGCTGTACTAAAATATTGTGTAATTTTGAAGATATGTGAATGCTTTTGGTGTTACAATAAGAGAATTTTCTTTTGATTATTTAGACGAACAGTTTCGCTAATAAAAGTACGCTAGAAGGATAATTTGCTAAGGATAATTTGCTTAAAACTAAGTATGCTGTAACCTTATCTAGGATTCAAGTAATGTGTGTGCAAAATTTGAGTTAAATCCGTTCAGCCGTTCAGATTTGTTGGCTATTTAAAGTGGTCTGATGTGGCAATTCCCATACAAAATTATCAATTTCGATTTTTTCGATTTTTCCGCTGTTCCTTCGAGTTTTTTGTAATCTTCTTTTTTTCTAAACCACATCTGTATTAAGGCAAACAATACAAAAAAAGAATTATTAAAATCGGCCAAACCGTTTCTGAGCCTTAGCAAGACTAACGCACACGTATTTCATTTTTATATATAAGATTATTTGAATTTATTTATTTATTGAAATAATTTACTGCAGTTTCTGATTTCCTTTGTTATTTTGTTGGAATTCACTTTGTTTGACACAATAACCAAAACAACCTAGTGTTGCCACATAGAAAAACAAATTATTTCTTTGACACTTCAACAGTATTGCCACTTTGAAAACTAGCACATCTCAAACCAATTTCCAGTTAAACTCCAAGATCTTTGAACACTTTTTTCCAAGCTTGGAGAAAAATAGTTTTCTTACTTGTTGTGAAGTTTTAAAATACAACAGATCAACATAACTATACAAATATATGTATGTACATATTGTCACTTAAAATCCAAGATGGCGTAACACTTAAAAAGTTTGCTGTCTTTCTTACGCTGCCAATTCACTGGCCTTTTGAATTTTGTTAATAAAATAGCCTTTTTTGGATGTATGAGTTTAAAGCCTTGTTGGCACTTGAAGTTTAGTTTGAATTTTTTGTTGTTACGCCTTCTTGGATCTAAGGTGACGATATACAATAAAAACGAAATTTTTAAACTTACTAAATGATGAATTGCTTGAATGAATAATGTTGAGATTTTAATAACACGGTGTTACAAAATGAAAAAAAATCAAAAAACTTGCCTCGAGATATAGAAGAGGTAGTAGGCCTGGTTGAACATAAGATAACTGCATACTTAGTTTTTTGAATATACCCTCAAAATCGGGATTTGTGGTCAAAAAACCGATTTTAGGTAGGTGCGTGTATAGTTTGTTATGTAACTCCGTTATATCTAGCTCAATTTTAAAAATTTAAACATTGATAAAAAGAAGAAAAATATACCCTTAATATAATATATAGACCGTTTTTTTACAAAAAGAATTGACAAAGTTACAGGTAAAATCATTTGAAAATTTCTCATTTTTTTTTAATTTTTTCAACTTCAACAACGTTTTGTTAACAAATTTTGTTTTGTGGCACTATTAGTTTTAGCAGGATTCTGAAAGCCTGTTAAATTTTGCGTTCAACAAGCTATCATTTACTTCAATTGGCTAAAATACAAAAGCACTATCGTATTTTTAGTATTCGTAATAAAATACAAAAAAATTTTTTTTTTTCTAAAAATTTGACCTTTTAAATTTTTTTTGACCTTTTTCGTTTATACATATTATCCTAAAGCTGGTGTATTGCCCGGATGAGACGGAACTGTTTGCAGTTTTCAACCACAAACACGCTCCGAATGAATGGCGTTTGTTTATTGAGGGATCTTGCAAGAGTATGATTTATTTAAAAACTTTTTCTGTGATTCCTCGGCCTCGGTAGTCGAGTTGGTAGCGTTCTCGACTGCCACCCCAGAGGTCCTGGGTTCGATTCCTGGCCAGGCCATGATCCTTCGCTTTTAAAAAAAAAAAAAAATAAAAAATAAATAACTGGCCATTTCAGCCCTTGAAAGGACTTTGACCAAGCTTCTTATGATCAATTGTGTTGTGCGTGTTATTAAGTTTGTACACAATTGACCGAGAACTGGACCTACATGCTTAACGCCGACTCCGAACGGCGATGAACGGAATGTTCTCGTTCTCAAGAAGCTTTACATGGCATTTTGATTACTCTCTGAGGTTTGCCATTGTCTGCAGAGAGGTGGCGGCCGTACAGAAAAATTATTTTAATTCAAATAATTTTCTGTCGCTGCTGGGGTTCGAACCTGGGTCTCCAGGTTCTTTGACATAGCGGCCACGCACTTTAACCAACTACGCCACGGACGCCACAATGTCCTTCGCTTTTAACCTTTCTTTATTTTCTATCCTCATTTCTAATTAACTGAAATTAAAAATTCATCAATATTTACGACATGAAGTTGTAGTTGATGGTAGAGAAGTTTGTGGATGAAATTGCCTTATAACTTGAATTGACTGAGGTAAAGGCATAACACTTGCGTCTGATTCAAATTCATATGTTTTTTTGGCTTTCCACCACGCTTAGAACATCCTACACGTGTTTCACTTGATTGCCCTTTCCTTCCCACTAATCTATCATCCCATTTTCGAACCAAGGCAGACTTGACTGAATAGGTATTCCACCTCGAACCAAGGCAGACTTGACTGAATAGGAATTCCACCTGAAATCCTTGGTTCAAAGCTAAAAAAAAAAAATCTGATTGCAGCGTTTCCTAGGTTAAGTGAGGCCAAAATCAAAGAAAGTATCCTGCACGTTCAAATCTTTTATAAAAGTTATTTATTCATTTCGGTTATTCTAAGGTTTATTTGTGGGCCCACAAATTCGGAAAATTTTCTTGGACACTGATTTCGTTTCTAAATTAAATCCAGTTGAAAAAAAGTGCTTGGAATAGTTTTATTTCGTTATGCATTTATTTCCTCGGCAACAAGAAGAGTCGAAATTACTTAGATGTTGTAAATGAATTTTTAAGTGCCTACGAAGAAATGGGCTGCAATATGTCAATCAAAATACATTTTATGCACTCCTATATAAACTTTTTCCCGAATAGCCTTGGGCAGTATAGTGATGAACAAGGAGAAAGGTTCCACTAGGAGATGGAAGCTATAGAAACCGGCTTTTAGGGAAAAAATTCCATAAACATGCTGGCAGACTACTGCTGGTCCCTAAAACGTAAAATCGATTTTAATATATATAAACGAAAAAGGTCAAATAAACATTTTTAGAAAAAAAAAAAAAAAAAAATTTTTGTATTTTATTACGAATACTAAAAATTCGATAGTGCATTTGTATTTCAGCCAATTGAAGTAAATGATAGCTTATTGAACGCAAAATTTAACAGGCTTTCAGAATCCTGCTAAAACTTATAGTGCCAAAAAATAAAATTTGTTAACAAAACGTTGTTAAAGTTGAAAAAATTAAAAAGAAATGAGAAATTTTCAAATGATTTTACCTGTAACTTTGTCAATTCTTTTTGTAAAAAAACGGTCTATATATTATATTAAGGGTATATTTTTCTTCTTTTTATCAATGTTTAAATTTTTAAAATTGAGCTAGATATAAAGGAGTTACATAACAAACTATACATGCACCTACCTAAAATCGGTTTTTTGACCACAAATCCCGATTTTGAGGGTATATTCAAAAAACTAAGTATGCAGTTATCTTATGTTCAACAAGACCTACAACCTCTACTATGTCTCGAGCCGAGTTTATTTTCGCTGTTACACCGTGTAATTATTGTAAATAGTTATATTACACAAAATAAATTCCTTTCACAAATTTTTATTAACAAAAACACTACAAATGACAAATGTTTGATAGCTTATTGGTCCAATTGCTGTTCATTATTGAGAAACTAATGTAAACAAAAACAGCTGATTGGTTACGACACCAAAATAAACATTATTTTCAGGGATGTAAGTTTTAGGGATGTAAGTAACATTTTAGACGAGTGTTAAAACTTCGGATATTATGACAATATAACATGATACTACATGTGAATTTTTTTATTTTTTTTTTTACTACATGTGAATCTCCTTAATTAAGAAACTTTTCCATTAAATTAATAGACTATTTCGCGACCTAATTCCACGTTCAACGTTACGATTCATCGATGTTTCATATGTGTAATTTTTTTAAAAATCTTCCATATATTTTTTTTTAAATCTGCAGCCAACCATTTACTATTTGTAGTTTCATCGAAGGCCCCTATAAGCCAAGGGCCCCGGTGCACTGCACCGCCTTGCACATATGGAATCACGCCACTAGTTAAAAACGTAGGTGTGAGCGGGAGGATATGATTTGTATAAGTACGAATAGAATATTAGGTTGCCACATCAAATATTTAACATAATACAAGTTAAAGTTGTCATAATAAAATATTGAACACTGTTCTCATAATTAGATTGGGATTCTATACATATGCTACTACATATGCAAGTTAAATGTAT
The DNA here is from genome assembly GCA_943735915.1 of Pherbina coryleti. NCBI lineage: Eukaryota > Metazoa > Arthropoda > Insecta > Diptera > Sciomyzidae > Pherbina > Pherbina coryleti. The sequence continues at coordinate 38,624,628 of OX030952.1, read as the reverse complement.
GAATAGAATATAAGACTAGGGTTGCCATATCGAATAGTTATCATTATACAATTTAGAGCTATCATTATGAAATATTTAAAAGTGTTCTTATCAGTAAGTGGGATTCTATTTTATATACTACTGCAAAAAATACTTATCCAAAGCAGTCTACATTGTTCGTTGCCAATAAATTTTAAGAATTCGCTAGCCAACTGACAGCCAAAAACAGTTACGCGTTCTCGACATTTTCAGGGCTGCAAATCTGTAGTTTGTACATAGAACTCTATTGTGCAGTAAACATGCTCATATTCAAGCTAAGTTGGAATATGCTGGCTGAGCAGATTCCTCGTTCTCTTGTTAAACCTTTACAGCGAATGCTATGTTTACTACAGTAAACTTTTACACAATTATTTGTTATGCATTATCTATTAAAATAAAAAAATAAATTCAAAATTTTCCAATTGTATGTATTTCAATTGTAAGATTTTAAATGTTAACATGCTATTAATTAAATCATTATACGTTTTAACAGAGTAAATCATTTATAATTTCTTTGTTTATTTAATCAAGGTTACGACCGATCCCATCTCCTATCCGTGAAATACATCCTTAGTGAATGTCTCGTCAGTATCTGCGAGTTTTACAAAAAAATCCTGTACATGAAATAAACATGACTATACGATAAATATTAAGTTCGCTGACATTGTCCGCATACAGTTGTAAGTTATGTTTTGTTTTTTTTTAATTTATTTTAATTTAATTTCATTTGTTCGTAAAGAGTCTCATCTGCACTTTTGGCATCTTTTTTTCTAAAGCTGGGTTTCTGTGCAATTCATCGATTAAGGAGTTCAACTTCTACCTACTTCATTTTGTTGTACTCTGTGTCATTTTCATTTACTTTATATGCTCAATCAATTCATCGATTCGTTTACTGGTTGCATTAATTAAATCACCGAAAGCAAAAGCAATCGGTTATTTTAACCCTTTCTTCACATTTACATTTTAGACCTATTTTCTTAATTTTTTCCTGGTTGTGAAAAAAACCCACTTTCTTTTCACAATCGAAAATTCTGCATAACGCATGCTTGGATAAAATAATAATTGTTAAGAAATTTAGGAGTTAAGAAGTTTTTTTATTGATATTTGAATTTTATTATGGTTTCTATGGTCTATGGTTTCGTTTTATTTAAAACATCTACAAACGAGTCTTCAAAAATAACTTGCTTGATTGAGTAGTTTTGCTTGATTAACTTGAAGATCCTTTCCATTTTTTGAGGATTTCTTTTGGCTTTTGGATAATTTTATTCTTAATATAGCTTATTCTTTCCGTAATTTTTTCTATTTCTCTTAACAACTAATTCATTTAAAACAAAATTTAGATTTATCTGAAAGCATATTAAAATTCTTCATTTCTTTTATTAACTAATGTGGAGGTTTCGAAATAAAAGAACTTCACTCGTTTGTAGTTATGTTCAGACTGGCCGCTTTATTATTCTTATTCTCTTCAGCATGATACAATAAGCTTACATACCTACATACATATATTACAGTTACAGGGTGAGGCACTACACCTCCGCTTTTTAATAAAAAAGGAAAAAATAAACTTGTTTAGGTCTTACTTTTTTCTTATGTGTATGTATAGTATACTTTTAATTATGTAACATAAATTCTAATATAATGTCTATAAATTAATTTATTAATTTCTTCAATTTTAACATATTTTAGATTATAAATAATTTCAGTTTAAAATTTATTTTTAATTTATAATAATTTTAATGAAAATAAACAATCAAGCAATGGATTTAATGAAGATCAATTATAAATTTAATGAATGTTATTAATTTACATTTATATATTTCTTGTTTTGTACAGTAATAATTCAGTTAGTATAATTCTTTTTTTTTTAATTTATGGATTCAATAGATTTGTTTTGGTTTTAAGTTTTCTTTTTAGATATCGAAATAGACAAAGAGATATACCATTCAAACATACAAATTGTAATTTTACTTAATAAAGAATTAATATGTTCTTGTTCTGTTTTTTTGTACAGTTTTTTATTTTTTTGTTTCGTTGTTATAAATTGTTACATTATCTTGAATATTTTTAACAACATAAGGATCTTCGTAAACACTTTTGTGCTTATCGTAAGGTTGTTTTTGAACTATGACATTATCATTGACTTCTAATATCAAAGGTTTTGCAAATTTATCGTATAAGTTTTTGTTCCGTAATTTGTGTTCCTCTATCAATTTAGTAGCAAGCTGATGTGTTTTTTGCAAGCGATATTTAACTTCTTTGGAGTGATTTTCAACGTTATAAATAGGATCAATTGTTTTCTTTATCGTCCCATCAGGCAAAGATGCTGTTTTACTAAAAATCAACTCGAATGGAGAAAATTTGTTGTCAAATACAGCATTGGAAGAGTAATAAAAAAAGGTAAACTATTTTAAGTTAATATCCCTGTCTGATAAGTTTTCGCTAGCAAATGCTCTAATGTATTCATTAAAGAACTTATGATTACGTTCAATTATCCCCAAAGTTTAATGGTGAAAGGCGGTAGAGAAATTTAATTTGATTTTTAAAAATTTACAAAGTTCATGTAATACTTGGTTTTTGAACTCAGTTCCCAAATCCGATTTAATTGAATTCATGAAACTATAAACTAAAATAACATTTTCGAAAATTGCACGAGCAACAGTATTTGCTCACTTATCTGCGATAGATATAGTTACTAAATATTTAGTCATGTCACAGACGACTCTCTAAGACGACTACGTCAAAGGGTTTAATGGGCGTTGGTGTTAAAATTAAGTTTTCTTTATTTCTTGGTTTTACTTTGTTTAAGTTGCATTTATCGCAATTTTTTATGAATAGATTTCTTTTGCTCTATAGAGGCCATTTTATTTTTGTATTCAATATTTAAATCAATGTTATTACTTGACTTGTCGTAGTAACTGTCTAATTACTATCCTCTGGCTCACTATCACTATTTGTCAAAATATCTAAATTAATGAAACTTGTCAAATCAAGTGGAAATCTAACTTTACAATTTAATTTGCCAAAACATCCGACTGAAAACTCTCTGCCGTGCTTTACTGCACCAAGATTGTTTTTGTAATATTTGGAAGATTTTTATTTCTTTTATTATTATTAGTGTTCGATCAACAATCAATTCAAATAAATAACAGAAAACCACTTTGTTTTAAATTCTACTTAAAAATATTTATTAAACAAAGAGATATTAAAAGGAGTTACAATTTATTAACTTCAATGCAAGATCACACGTCTGTTACAGTAAACGGTTGAAAAGCGACAAACTAAATAGCGGAGCAGCGTCAACTGCTTCAGCCCAAAATGTCTTGTACATACAGTACAAAGACAACAACAAAAATAACGCGATGAACAGTTTTATATACATTGTAGTTGTATAAACAAATAAATTGTGTGCTGCTAAGAGCACTGTTGAATGTTATAAATATAACAAAAAAATGCAAGTTTGCATTTTTGGTATGACGTGCCTCGAAGTTATTTAGATTATTGACTGGACAGCCATCCGAAACCTTTGTTTCAAGTGACTGGATAGTCATGAAAGAATTTAACTTAATTATAACTTAATTATAATAGTTCGCATTGAACATTCCGCCCCCCAAGGACGATAGTTCTTGTATGTGCGTAGCCAGAAAGATATGCTTAGGTAAGTAGACCTCAAGGATGAGTAGTACGGCCGATGGAGGTTATTGATGAGTCGCCCGGTTGACTGGCTGCGCCTCGACTCGCAGCCGATGTGCCATTACTTTCATCGCTTTCTCGAGTGGAATCGTGGGAATCTAAATTCGGAAGAAAACAAATTTTTCTAATTGGTCGTTTAAAAAATTTACCATTGCATTTTAAGGTTACTACGCGGACCAAGTTATCTTTGCCTGGATGAACTTCTGTAATGCGTGCTAAAGGCCATTTTCCAGGTGGACATCTCTCATCGTATAGTAAAACCAGATCTCCGATTCTTGCATTCGTGCGTGTAGTTGCCCATTTTGGTCTCGATTGCATTCGACTCAGGTATTCTGAGCGCCATCTTGACCAAAAATGTTGTTTCATCTGTTCTAGCAATCGCCAGCGATTGTTGCCGGTTGTTTTAAGATCGAGGAGATCCTCATTTGGTATGTTGATTGTAGGCTCACCAATAAGAAAATGAGCGGGTGTGAGCGCATCGCAGTTTTCAACATCTTCGTTAAGTGGACTTAGTGGTCGTGAGTTTAGACAGGCTTCAATTTCAGCTAGAAGCGTAGCTAGTTCTTCATAGTTTAAAACATGGTCCTGCATGATTCTTTTCAAATGATGCTTGGTAGATTTCACGCCTGCCTCCCATAAACCACCAAAATGGGGAGATGCAGGAGGAATAAAATTCCAGGTAGTACCTTCTTCAACCAAAAGTTCTCTCAGATCCTTCGTTAACGCAGAAGTATGTTTTGAATGCATTTTTTGTAAAGCAGTATCAGCACCTACAAAGTTTGTGCCGCAATCTGAATATATTTGACTACATTTACCTCTTCTTGAGACAAATCTTCGGAATGCAGCAATGAAAGCCTCAGTGGAAAGGCTCGATACGGCTTCTAAGTGGATGACTTTAGTTACCATAAACAAGAATATACATATATATTCCTTTGAAATTTTCGAATTTCGAAGTGAAGACTGTCGAACGTCGATGGGTCCCGCATAGTCCACACCGCTATGTAGAAATGGTCGAGCTGGCTTAAGTCGAATTGATGGCAAATTTCCCATAAGTTGCTCAGCAGTTTTGGCGGTAGACTTAAAACATACTAAACAGCGTTTCAAGATGTTCTGTGCGATATGTCGAGCATTTGGTACCCAGTATTTACAACGAACGAAGTTCAACATCAATTGAATGCCACCATGTAATGTTCTAACATGAGCATCTGAAAAGATTAGAAATGTAAGTGGATTTTTATTTGTTAAAAGAATTGGATGTTTCATAGACGCCGGAATGTCTGCAAGTTTAAGTCTGCCACCAACTCGTAAAATGCCAGTTTTGTCCAAGAAAGGACACAGGTTTGCAATAGCATGCCCCTTTTGTAGGCAACCATTGGATATCTCTTCGATTTCTCAGAAAAATCTATCCGTTGAGCTATTCGAATAAGATGATTAGTTGCCATTTGTATTTCTTGAAATGATATAAACCCTATACGGCGATCTTCCTTGTTGAGACAGTTATGATGAAATCGAAGCAGGTAACTGGTAATGATAAGTGTTTTTCTCAATGTAGAATATTTTACTAATATATCTGGATATGACTTCGAAACAAGATTCGATACTTGAACGGATTTACGTTCCTCTAAGTTTGTGTTTACTGCTGGATCAATATCGGACGGCCAAGAGGCAGGAACATCTCTCAGCCAAAGTGGACCATGCCACCATAGATCATGGTTAACTAGGTCTCGCGGCATAACACCTTTTGTTGCGCAGTCAACTGGGTTATCCTTCGTAGGTACGTAACGCCACTGACTTGTTGAAGTCAATCGTTGAATTTCAGCAACACGATTTGCTACATAAACAGTCCAGCGAATTGGTTGTGCTCTTATCCAGGCTAACACAGTTGTGCTGTCACCCCATAAAATTACTTCATCTATGGATCCTTCGAGTGATTCTGATACTTTGTTTATTAGTTTTGTCAATAACTGTGCTGCACATAATTCAAGCTTTGGTATTGATAATGTTTTGAGGGGTGCAACCTTTGTTTTTGCTTGTAATAACTGTATTATAATGTCTCCATTTTCCATTATAGTCCTTGAATAAACGACTGCGGCAAATCCAACTTGTGAAGCATCACCAAATCCGTGTAATGAACATTTTCTTTGTTTGGAAATACCAATATATCTATGAATTTGTACCTCTTCCAAGTACTTAAGTGAGTTTCGATACTCCATCCACTATATTCGTATATTGTCGGGGAGCAAATCGTCCCATTTAATGCCAGCGAGCCATTATTTTTGGAATAACAGTTTAGCAATAATTGTTGTCGGTGTCAGCCATCCTAGTGGATCAAAGAGTTTCGAAGCATCAGATAACAGGCTTCTCTTAGTTGGAGTCGAAGATGTATCAAAGTTAACTATAAATGAAAAACAATCAGTATATGGTTCCCAATATAAACCTAATGCTTTTATAAAATTATCTTGATTAAGTTCAACAGAATCTGATGATTCCCTTAGCTCATGTGGTATTAATTGAAGTAAATCCATTGAATTTGAGGCCTATTTCCGCAAATTGAATCCACCAGCATTCAGCAATTTGCACAGTTCTTGTTGTAAAGCGAGGGCTTCTGGAACATCATCAGTTCCAGTCATGATGTTATCCACATAAATATCAGTCAAGAGCTTATCCGCTGCATCGGGATATCGATTATATTCATCTCTAGCTAGTTGTTGAAGAGTTCGAATTGATAAGAACGGTGCGGAAGTAGTTCCGTAAGTTACAGTGTTTAATTTATATATTTGAACTGGTTCATTTTTAAATTTTCTCCACAATATTTGCTGATACCATTGGTGTTCTGGTTTTATAAGTATTTGTCTGAACATTTTCTCAATGTCAGAGCTCAACGCAATTTTGTGTCTGCGCCATCGTAGAATTATTTGAGACAAATCGCACTGAAGAGCAGGGCCTGGTGCTAACTCTCCATTCAACGACCGTTGATTACGATATTTGCTAGACCCGTCAAAAACTACACGAAGCTTTGTTGTCATACTACTTTGTTTTTCAACTCCGTGATGAGGAAGATAATACGCATTTTCCTTTACGTCATGTGGGTACTCGCCCACTAGTTGCATGTGTCCAAGATGATGATATTCATCCATGAATTTGCTGTATTCTTTATACAACTCAGGTTTTCTCTCAAAAGTTTTCTCCATATTACGTAGCCAGATGCCAGCACCGATATGAGAATCTTCAAAGTCTTGAATTGATTTCCCTTCAATTTCAGCTTTGAATGGCAATGATACTATATACCGACCTTTGTCGTCTCTTTTATAGTTCGAAATAAAATGATTCTCACATGCAACTTCTTCTAATGTAGGTACCCGTGCTTGGGTTAATTCTTCTTGTTCCCAAAAGCGCCTTAATTGATCATCTATTTTGCAAAAATGAGTGCTAATAGTGAACTCTTGATTCAAAGTACTAATTGGTCCAGAGAGTATCCAACCGAAATAAGTTTCTTGGAAAAGTAGTCCATTTTCATTTTTATGTTGGCCCTCTTTTAAGATTAAACCATATACATCAGCGCCTAATATAATATCAATTGGACGTGATTCGAAATATTGAGGGTCAGCAAGATTGAATGGTAAACTTGATGTTATTTTTAAAGGCGAAATGCTTCGATTTGGTAAATATGTTGATAAATTTGGCAAAATAAAAGCTTCAACAGCCACAGAGAATGTTTCATGATTTGAATATATGTGGAGATTGAAACACTAAATTCATTTATTTTAGGTTTATTATAAACAAATTTTATTATTTTAAGTTAATACGGTATATATATATATAGTTCAAACAAGTTTTATTAGTTTTAATTAATAAAGTATATATAGTTGAATTTAATAATTTATTTAAACATTAATCAACTTTAATTCAATCAACTTAACACAACACGTCTTTTTTCTTCGGCTGCCCGTTTCAACTCAACTCTTTCGTTTGTCGTTTCGTTCGATTTAATACGTTCGTCCAGTCCGGGTTGTCTTGAGCTGTAGATTTGCTCCCTTTTCTAATTCTACATTCGGCCCGCCTGACTCGTCGATCGACCCCGACGACGAACCCCATTTTTTCATATGATCCGCGACCGTATAACACCTTCCAGGTCCCTCAACTTCTCCAATTTTTTGCACGTAATAGCGGTCATGGTTCAGAATCTTGACAACCTTGTACGGCCCCAAATATTTAGGCTTCAATTTAAGACCCGGCCCACACTGCGTACGCTTTGTTGCTACAAGTTCATTCACGAGGTATTTTACTGCAGGCTTTCTCACTTTATTATATGCCCTGCAATTTTCAATCTGCAATAACTGAATGTTCTTTTGAGCTTCTTCTCTAATAAAGTCACGTTCAGTTTCCAGCTCATCAATCATGGACCGATCTAGGAGTTCTCCGAGTTTATCGTCACCTGAAACCCTCATATTCAAACCAGTGAGAATCTTAAATGGTTCTACGTGAGTGCTACGAGGAGGCGAATTATTTATGGCTTGTTGAACCTTCTCGACATGCTTGTACCAACAATTTGGACTTCCAATGCTCAATTCTGTTAGCATAGGTACGACTACCCTGTTCATCCGTTCAACCTGGCCATTTCCCCTTGGTACCCCAGTTGCAATTAAAAGATGCTGAATTTTTTCTTATTTGCAATAATCTTCAAATAATTTTGAGGTAAATGCAGAACCTCGGACGGATACAATTCTGCGCGGATTACCAAAAATTGCTGCTTGTTTTTGCAATCTGTCTAATACTTCCTCTGCACCAGTGCTCCTAGTAGGATATAACCAAGTAAACTTCGAGAATGCGTCCACTACAACTAGAATGTGATTGTATCGTTTTGGTGTCAAGTCCATAGGACCAACGTAATCAATATGGTAAGTGTCTAATGGTATGTCCGATTTATTTATTGGGTTGAGAAGACCCTCCCCTTTTCCACCTTTTGCTTCTGAAATCAAACACTTAACACAACTTTTAACTACCTTTGTAGTTTTTTCGTCTATGTTGGGAATGTAATAACTTTTTTCTACGAGGTCCTTTGTTTTTTCACGCTAAAATGGTTCTGACGATGTGCTATGTCAATTATTTCTTTTTCCATTGAAGATGGGACCACTATCAATTCTCTTATTGGATCTTTGTGCAGGATCCCATACTTCATGAAATAGTTATCAAATCTGTCCTTTTCTAAAACTTTTGAGATCGATCTTATTCTCTCGTCTTGCATCTGAGCATCTCTTAATCGGTGTCGTATGGAATCGTCCAACAAATAACAATATACCCTGCTTAAGGCATCAACGTGACGCATTTTAGTTCCTGAACGATGCTCAATGACAAAGTTAAAATCTTGAAGGAAAAGTGAAGTACCATCTGGCAACTTTTAATGGTACATCTTTTTTACGCATTGTACAGGCAAAAGCATTGCAATCTGTAACTATTTTGATTGGCATCCCTAATACATAAACCCTCCATTTTTTCAGTGCCTCTATAATGGCTAAAACCTCAAGCTCATACGAATGGTATTTCTGTTCTGTTGGAGATGTCTTACGGCTAAGGTATTGTATAGGGTGAAACATTTGGTCTTCTGCATTCTTCTGTAGGAGCACAGCTCCATAACCATACATGCATGCGTCGGTGTGGATCTCTGTCTCAGCTTTTGGATTAAACAAATGTAGTACGGGTGAATGCTCTAAAGCTGCTTTTAGTTGTTGATAAGAAATAGTCTCCTCTTCTTCCATCTTAAATTTGGCATCGTTTTTTAATAGGTCAGTCAAAGGTTTAGCAATCAGTGCATAGTCAGGTATAAAGCGTCTGAAATATGACGTCAGCCCTAAAAACCGTTGAAGGGATTTCTTTTCGCTTGGAAGCGGAAAATTTCTTACTGCTTGCGTCTTTTCAGCTGACGGCCTGACTGTGGAATTTTCAATTATGTAGCCCAAAAATGTCACCTTTCTTTGCAGAAATTGGCACTTTTTCCACTTAATCTTTAATCCGTAGGACTCTGCGACTGACAAAACCAATTTAAATTTTTTAATACCTTCTTCTTCGTCTTTTGACGGTATTATAATATCATCCATATATATTATAATAGTGCCATTTTGCACCAACTCACGGAAAATAGAGAAAATAAACCTACAAAAAACGGCAGGTGAATTTGAAATACCAAATGGTACAAAAATAAATTCAAATTGCCCATTGTGTGTTACAAAACTTGTGTATATACGTGAATCTGGGTGTAAAGGTACATGAAAGAATCCATTTTTGAGGTCAAGCGTTGTATAAACTTTAGCTTCTTGCAATCTAAGTAAAACGTCATCTATAATAACCATTGGGAAGTTATCGCGTACTATTTTCGCGTTTAATCTTCTGTAATCACAGCATAAACGTTTCGTGCCGTCCTTCTTGCTAACAAGTACAATAGGCGATGCATACTCGGACAAGCTTGGTTGAATTATGCCCTCCCTAAGCCATTCTTGCACCTGATTCTGCACAACACATTGATCTTGATACGACATTCGCCGTGGACCTTCGTAAACAGGTATGTCGTCACTCATGATAAGTTTCATAATTATTTGAGACGTCTGACTTCTACGAGGCTTATATGCGCTAACTAATCTCATTAAATCTGATTCACACTGCTTACTTAGGTGCCCTAATTCAATATCTAACCCAGAACTTTCCGTTACTTCCGCTATGCAACACATTTCCCGAAATTCTTTCTCCAAATTATTCTCCGCTTGATTTTTAGACCCCACTTTATCTTTTTTAAGTACTTTTACATTTTTAGCATCTTTGACATATGTTGCCTTAATCTTTTGTATACCTTTTTTTAAATCGTCCTGAACGCTCTTAGTAACTTTAGCTCCTTCACCTTCTTTAACATCTTTAACTTCTTTAACATCTTTAGTGTTTTTACCAACTTTAACTTCTTTAACATCTTTAATATATTTTACTTCTTTAACGTCTTCAGCGTCTTTAACAACTTTCACCTCTTTATCACCTTTAACACCGTTCTAAATACTTTTAACTTCTTTGACTATCAATTTTGCATTCTTCTTTGTAACCAAAAGGTCTACCTTTTCAAGTATATTATTACCTAAAACAGTTTCAAAACTTAAATCTTTCATAGCTACCACATGCAAGGTTAATGCCAAGTTAATGCCATCTATAACGATTCCTGTTTCAAAACTGCCCAAGGTAAACACTTCAGAATCTCCTATTCCACTCAAGCGCTTTTTCTCCGAACTAAGTTGAACGTCTTCTAAATTCAATATTTTGTCCTGCCTTATAAGACTCAAGTCGCATCCAGTATCCAGCAACGCAGATAGTTTTTTATTCTTTAACAAAAAATCTTTAAAAATTAACCCACCTGCAGCCTCCATTACTTTTGCGTGGTTCTTTTCTACCTTGATCGAGTAATTTTGATTAGGATTCCCTTCCCTACACTCAAAAGATCTGTGACCCATCTTATTACATCTAAAACATTTAAAAGCAGTTGATGGGCAATTCTTTGCTAAATGCGATTTGTCACCACATTTGAAACAATTTCTTTCGTTACTTGAAGAGGGCAGAGCGATCTGATTAGGTTTGTCCACCCTGGGAGGACGGTCTTTCAAGTTTGATGACTCGTGACCACGAACCTTTTCATACACCTTCAACCTATCCTTCAGCTCTGAAATTGTTCGTGCTTGGTATAAGACAGTTTTATTAAATTTTGTGTCGGGTATGCCGTCAATAAAATATCCGACGATGCTTTCTTCGTCAACTTGTATAGGCTTCCCAATTTCAAGTAGTGAGTACAAATATTCCCTAAAAGTTTCACCAACCCTCTTTCGCCGACACCTCAAAGCACGGTGAATTTCAGCCGACGATAACCCAACACCAAAATCCCTTATCAGTGCATTCTTTAAAGAACTCCAATCCTTTACTGCAGATTGACTGCGCACAAAAATTTTTGCAGCACCTTTTAGCAGTTGCTTCCCGTAAATAAACTTCTGCAAATCGTTCCAATGAACTGTAATTGCATTTTCTTCAAAATCCTGAACCCATGTCGTCACGTCCGGATATCCGTCACCTGAAAATGATGTCAAAGAGTCTTCAATGTCTTTAAATGAAAATGTCGCACGATTCATTGTTCTTTGTATGTAAGGTGAACCCACTGCACTGTGAACGTCGTCGTCACTTGAGTTTTCTCGGTCTCTAGCTAAACCGAAATGTTCTAAAAGTCTGTCCTGTAACTCTCGTTTTCGTCCTTGATTTGACAGTCCAATTTCTGTCAACTTCTCTTTCAGAGCCGCCACGTTAAGTCTCAAAATAGTGTCAGCGTCCATAATACGTGTTGTTAAAAATATACAGAATAAAACAAGATATTAAAAGTTAAACAATACAAACATAAATTGTGCTGGAAGAATTTGTTAATTTAAATTATATAGCTAAAAAAGTATTATTTAAAAGAAATAATTTTTTCTAAAAATCCAGCATAAAAATATAAATTTCTCACTATTTTCTTGCTTTGTTTACATATTGATAGTTTTTTTCTTTTTCGGCTTTTCACATCTGACATTTATGCTCTTCATCGTCTAAGTTGGTGTTTTGTTGCTCTTTTATTTGTGCTTTTCTTCGTCTAAGTTCGTGTTTCTTTTGTCGCTTTTATGTTGCTCTTCACATCTGACATTTGTGCTTTTCATCGTCTAAGTTGGTGTTTTGTTCTCTTTTATGTTTATTAATCTGCTTTCTTCGTATTCTTCGTTAAATTTTGTTTATGATTTGCTTCTTTCATGTCGTTGACCACTGTCTTTTCATTTTTGTACTTTTCTCGTTGATGCGTCCAATATTTATGTTGTTTTATGAGGTCATTGCTTGATGAAATTTGTTGTTGTTGTTAAATTATTCTTTTGTTGTGACTTTCTAACTCTGCGTTGTGTCTCCTTGACTTACACGGTTAATTCGCTTGTTTTAATTTGTATTTGTTGTTGCTATCTTGTTAAATGGTGCAAGACTCTGGGTTGTGTCTGTTTGAATTACACGCCTTATTCGCTTGTTATAATTCGTGTTTGTTACAATTTTCTGACTCACTTTGATTTCTTTTCTTTATTGTCTATTGTTGGTATTGTTGGTCGCTGATTATTGTGTAGCAAATGCGCTTGCTCGAACTGCTGCTTTGAATTAACTGTGTGTTGATGCACGTTGCGCTGCTGTATTATTGTTCTTCTGCTTTTAACTTTCGTTCACTTCAACGTAGCTTTCGATATGAAGTCGTAAAGCTTTTATTTTTTGTGACATACACTATTGGTCTCACTTGCATTGGCTATTGTCTGTTTATAGAACTATTTAGAATGTTCTAAAGCTTAAAAGCTCTTTGTTCAAAATTCAATTGTTAAAATAGGCCGGTTTTGCAAAATTAATTTTTTAATTTTATAAAGTTCTGAAATTAGTAAAAGGAATAATGTAATAAAAAATTTTTCCAAAAGTTAACTTAAGAGCTTTCAAACTTATAAAAATAAAATATATAATTTCACTTTTTATTTAAAAATGTTATTTACATTTAATAACTTGGATTAATTATTATAATTCAATAAAAAGTAAGTTTCTGTAAGAAGTAAGTTAATTAGATTCGTAGCACCCTGTTATTTTAATTTTGTTTTGCAACGCCTTATTTCCATTCTCCTTGTTTTTCTCCACACTTCTTTCTGCTTGCTATTGTTGAACATGCTCTCAGATACTCATATATGTTGTTATTGTTGTCGTCAATACACTGGAAAGAGCGTTCAGGTTGTTTTCTTGTAGTCATAACAAATTCATATAAATGTTGATTTCTTGGTTTTATTGTTTATTTTTGTAATTATATTTATGTAATTATAGGTATTTGCATTATTCTTTTTCTTTTCCGTTATAAAAAACTTGTAGTAATATTATAGTAGTAAAAGTTGTTGTGCTGCTTTCTTTCTTTTTTTCAAATGTTCAAATTCACTTTAAGTTTTGTTTCAGAGTTTATTTTTCTCTTATATTTTCTTTATGTTTATGTCAAACAAATAAACAAAGTTTCATTTGTTTTTTTTTTTTTTTCATTTATGTTTTTTCTCAATTTGTTGGCGGAAGTGCGTGAACTACGTCGGCACATTTAAGTTTATCTAATTGAATGCTCGCAGTGAGTCAATTCTAATTGAATGCATGCAGCTGACTATGGGAACGGCTGGCAATAATTTGTATAAATGCTTACAATATACAACTTATGCTTTTTTTGTTGAAATGCACACTTCACTTTGCACAAAGAAATAAATAACCAAACAGCTGTTTGATAGTGATGTGCTTTTTTAGAGTTAGTTTTTAACGAGTTGGTTGTTTTAACCGAGTGTTTCACTTTAGTGTCGCAACTATCGCCTACGAAAGAAAAACGTATATGTGTCTGAACTTTCTCTCGCTGAATCACACATATACCCCTCGCGTTACATGTCCAATTTTCACCAGCAACAGGACATGTCAACTAGGAGCAATTACCACCGCTTTATGCGTAGGGTATCTATTTGGCTTACAAACATTAAGCAAAAAGACATTTCCATCTAACGTTGCTCGAGTTTGTAATTCTCGTATTGAACCTTCAGTAAAGTTTCGAGAAAAGGTCAAGTTTCTTGTTTCATGTTTAAAAATAATTGGGCTTCCAGAGTCGCGTGTAAGCGTTTTCAAAGATAAACAATGTTTTCATAATTTTTTAAATAAAATGCTTAATTTCATACATATTCTCCTTCTTCGCGGAGGAAAAACACGATGTTCTTTACTTCTGGAGTGGCCATCTTAAAATTTTACAAATCTGACTTGATATTCGTGATCAGTGACCCCAAAAACCCCTGTATACTTAATTTGGTGTGAATGGGTTGAATTTCAAAAATTTTGTCCGTCTTATTAGATCCGCCATCTTGAATTATACATGTAGAACTTTATTGAACAGAAAAACAAACAAACTTTAGTTGGTAATTTCACATTTAAAAGAGGTTTATTATACTTTAGTTTTATTATAATTTAGTTTATATTATTTAAATTTTTACAAGTTTGAATTACGGATGCCGCTTAGAGGCGCACAACCTTTATCATCTGCTTCTCAACTACTTCTGTCCTTTGTCTGAATTGTCCGCGTCGTTTTCTGTCCGTCCCCTTTGTTTGTCCATTCGTTCGTTCAGTCGTCAGTGTTGCATCGTTAGTATGTTAGTCCGCTTCTGGTTGTCCGCTGTCCGTTACTCACTCCTACATACATATTTGATTTCGTATTCGTAATCAGCGATACCAAAAACCCCTGTGTACCAAATTTGATGTTAATCGGTTGAATTTCAAACATTTTATTCGCCATATTTGATCCGCCATATTGAATTTTACAAATCTGACTTCAAAAACCCCTAAATACCAAATTTGGTGCAAATCGGTTGGTTTTTTTAAAATAGCCATTTTTCACTGCTTTTGGGCGCCATATTGAATCCGCCATATTGGATCTCATATAACTATCTGTTCTATCTTATAGAGGAACACAATATGGCACCAGGTACAAAGTTTTAGCACCCTATATTAATAGCTTCATGTTCAAATTCACGTTTTTCTGAAAAATTGCATGAAAAATTTGAATTTGTTTTGCTCTTAGTTGCCATATTTAAAAATGGCGGCCAGATAGCGTTTATCTGAGGCCAGATTATGAAAGAGCATAAAGAATTACTTACCAACTGTGACCGGTTAAGTACAGTGTTGGATATTCCACAAGAAATAGAAACTACTCATACTTCTATAGGTTACTCGAAAAGCAAAATTCGATCCCATATTGTGTACTCAATCCAATTATTTCAGCTAATATCATAATAAATTATGAAATCGTTTGTTTTTTCTAATGTCTTCTTTTGTTTTTGCTAATTTATACTCTAAATAGTATACAAATGCGTTGTAATCTAAACAATTTCTGCTACGACGACGGCGACGATGATGATAACCAGCAGCAAGCTAGCCAATCAGAAATCAACCAACCAGCGACCTTGATAAGCGGCCATGATAAGCAAACGGCGGTTTGTGATTGGTCGATTTATGCCTTCGGCGTAAATAGTGGTGTCTCCGGTGGTTAGTGGTTTAGTTTTCCTTCTAAGCTAGTGCCTGTCAAAAATAAATATGACCGTGTGTTGGTGAAAAGAAAACGTTGTGCACTGAAAAAAAAATTACGTTCAAGTATTTCTAACTAAATTAATATATGTTAATTTATTGCTCCATCTGGATAAAAACCTACCTCTTTTTACAATTTCATACTTATTAATTTAGTGATTGTTACTTTCAGTTTATTTTGTTTGTTTGTGGCTATGCTTTCAACTAAGAAATTTTCCATTTCAGAAATCGAATTTTTTACTTTATAAAAAAGAAATTGTTTTTTATCTTTCTTTGTCTTTGCTTATCTACATCATCTTATTTAGATTCTAATCTATCACTATGCACTTCAAAACTTGGATCCCAGACTGTGCAACAATATTCTAGTATTGGACGCCCTAAAGTGCAATATAAGGTTTTAGTTACCCACACATTCTTGAATTCTTTTGCACGTCTTTTAATGAAACCGAGAAGCTTGTTAGCCCTGGATATGATATTATCGAAATGAAAGTTAAAGCGCAGTCTAAAGTCAAGGATGACTCCAAGATCCACAATGTGATTGATCCTATTTAGTTCTACCCCATTAAGCTCAAAACGTCTATAAAGTATTTATTTTTTACGGGAAAAACTTATAACGTAGCACTTTTTTCATTTAGGGAAAGCTTATTTTGAACACACCAATTTTCCAGGGATAAAAGTTTACTCTGTAAGAATACTATATCCACTTCTGATTTAATGACATAGTACATTTTTAAGTCATCTGCATATAGAAGATGTGGAATGTCATACAAAACTTCAGATATGTCAGCGATAAATATGTTAAAGAGAAGTGGGCCGAGGTGACTACCTTGAGGGACGCCCGATGAGACATTTGTCTTTTTAGATAGAATACCTTGAAATTTAACGTATTGTGATCTTTCACTAAGATATGAATTCAGCCATTTCAACAAAGAACCTGAAATACCAAATTTTTCTAATTTTTTAGTTAAGATTACATGATCAACTCGATCGAATGCATTGCTAAAATCGGTATATACTGCATCTATCTGATGACCTTTTTCCATAGTATTAAGAACATCTGAGACCATGATTGTGAGGTTTGTTGTGGTTGATCGTCCTTTACGGAATCCGTGTTGCTGTTCATTTAAATGAGGATTTACTACTTCTGTGAGCTTAGAACATATTATTTTTTCAAAGAGTTTCGGAATAGTTGACAGTAAGGCGATTCCTCTGTAGTTTTCGATGGCTCTCTTATCACCGTTCTTATAAATTGGTGTAAGATGAGATGATTTCCAATAGGATGGAAAAACGCCTAATTGCAAGGACTTCGTAAAAATAATATGTAACGGAGAAATTAATTCACTTGTGCACTGAGCAAGAAAAGTTGGTGGTATAAGGTCCGGACCGGAAGACTTATTAAGGTCTAATTCATTTATAGACTTAATTATATCATCTTGTGTTATGTTGATACTGCTTAACAACGGAGACGAATTGGAATAAAAGGACGGAGTTTGAATTCGGGTTAAAGGTGGACGAAAGACTTCTTTAAAGTGATCTGCAAAGAGATTACAGATCTCCTGTGGGTTAGAAGAAGAATTATTTCCTTTAAACATGGATATTGGATACCCGGTCGTTTTTCGTTTGACATTTACGAAGTCGAAAAATTTTTTCGGGTCTTTAATAATTCTTTCTCCAATCAAATTGGTGTATAATTTGTAAGCTTCAACAGACTTTATAGAGAACTTTTTAGACAGCTCTTCGTACTTTGCCTTTACTTCATCACTTACAATGACGATGTTTTTAATGAATTTGTAGAGACTATTTCTTCGATTTCTGAGTTGTCTAAGATTTGGATTCAGCCATGGTTCAGATAATTTGTTCCTTTTTTTTATTTTTGGTACAAAAGCCTCAAGTACGGAGAATATGCTCTGATAGAAAAACGACACAGCATCATCCAAATCTAAGAGCAATAGTCGTTCCCAGTTCATACACTTCAGTTCATTTCTTATATTTGTATAATCGGCGTTAAGAAAATCGTACACGATTGAGTTATTAAAGGATTGTCTAAAAGTTATATGGGGAGAACATAATTTGACCGTGAAAGCTGTGTGGTGGAGGGTATTTGCGAATAAATGTTCGGCTTCTGAAGTTGGAATGACATTTATTTCGTCGTAAGAGTCAGTAAGAATTAAATCTAACCAGCGACCGTTCTGGTTAGGAATTGGAGCTACTTGCTGACAATCGTTACTATAAAAAGTACTCAGTAAGTAAAAGTCAATCGAATTAGAAAGATTAACCGGAAGGAGATGCCTATCGTTTTCATCGGTGATAAAAGAAATATTAGGACGGTTAAAGTCTCCTAAAATAATAATCTTATCTTCTTCGTTTAAGGTGTCTGTTACTGAGGTTATAGTTTCACATAACTCATTGTATGAACATTCCGTAGAGTTAGGAGGAATGTAAGTTGCACCGATATAAACATAAATATTTTTATCAAGCATAACTTTAATTATTCGGAGTTCATGATTTTTATGGGAGGGAGTTGCAATAACCTCGCTAGATAAGGAATTGTGAGTGGCGATCAAAACGCCTCCACCACGAGAAAGCCCTGTTTTTATATAGTCCCTATCGTTTCGATATATTGTCCAATTACTATCAAGAATTTCCTCATTTTTAAAAGAATCATTTAACCATGTTTCCGTAAAGACCAGGACATTAAACTGACATGATTTAGCATCAAAAAAAAGCTTACTAAGTTTACCTCTTATACCATCACAGTTATGGTAGAATAAGTTTAAGACACTTGAAGGGTTAGGCTGGTTTTTGGAGATAGGGGTCGTGGTCGGGTGAAAGTTAGGAGCAATAGTAACTTTTTGTGTTCGCACGTGATCTTTGTAGATGCCAAATTCTCTTTGAATGTGTGTGCGATGCAAATGCAGATAGATCATTTTCCACATCTTTTGGGGATAAGTTAAAGCTATCATGGTAATTTATAAAAATTTTTTTCAACTCAACTGGGTCGGTTGGAAGACTATCTTGATGTATCGACACCATAACACTAGTTTTTGTTAGACCATCAATGCAAATAGTATCCGATTTGTTATGTAGGTAGGCAAGGTACAAGCGAACATTATCATATAAACGCCGGTCACGGAGACGTGACATGATAAACCGGCCATCACTACTTATGTCGGCGAGATTTTTAGTTAATTTAGCACGTGGAGGTAAGAGAGGATCAATAAACGGTGGTGTTGAGACTTTGTTGGGTTGATTAGGGATAGGTGAGTCTAAAGACGATGTAGCAGTAGATATTTGTTGATTTGTGATATGTGGAACTTCTGAAGTTGTAGGCATGGATATCTGAGGACTAACGGAACTTGTTTGTGTTTTAGATGTTGTTGGAGCATATGACTGTGCAGGGTTCATAACATGAGACCGAATGAAATTGGGATAACTTTTACTGGTATGCATGTTATAGGTAGGTTGGGGAGTTGGTGTTGTGGAAGCCTTAACTGTGGGAGATGTACTGGTTAAGGATGACATAGGATTGGCTTTTGGTGCAAGATTAAAGGATACTCGGTTCTGCTTCGGAGTCTTTGGCTTAGATGGCTGTTGCGCACCTTTATCATAAGCGAAAAAGGAAGAGGTAAAAGGCTGCTTATGGTGAGAAAAGAAGTTAGGGAAGATATTAGTTTTGGAGGTCCAGTTAGAATCTGACAAAGGTTTTTTGGGTACATTAAATTTATCATTAATCTTAGGAATACTCTTAACATTACTAGAGTTAAGATTATATTTAGAATTTGAACTATAATTATAATTATATTTATCAATAAAAGTAGTATTGTAATGAGTCTTATTAGAATTAGAATTAGAGTGGGGTAATGTTTTATTTTTGATGATCGATTTTTTAGTCTTCGATTTATTTCTAGGCTTGTCGATCCATTCGGAAATTGTCCACTTTCCGTTCCTCACACTGCCACTATAGGCATTCAGAAACATCCACGCATATTGTGTTGAAATGTTCAGCTTAAAACTGCAAAATTTACCTCTCCTGCTAGACATCTTCAGGCAGTTTGAGATTGAGACGCCAAAATTATCCAGAAAGTAATTGCGCATCCAGGACACACTTGTTCTCACTGGAGTGCCCTTAATGAACAGAGTGGTTTTTTCATTTCCGTTCAGATTATTCAGCTTTTTGATCCTATTTTCCCATTCAGACACTGTCCATGATGTTCCAAACTGCTGTATTAATTTTCTTGGTGCAGCGACAGGATCTGCTGGTATTTCTTTAACACTTTTAGAGACAGAAGCCGGTGGTTGTGAAAAAGAGTTAGCAGATGGAGAGAGAACAGTGGCTTCCAAGATTTCTTCAAAGATGGAAGAAATGTTCTGATTAGGAGAATCTTGTGTGTTCTGAATTCTTTCGGGAGCAAGTCTGATGACATCCGTTATTTCTGCAATCGACACACGGAGCATGCCTAGTCGTCACTGACTTCATTTATTTTATTGTATAAAACTTCTATCAATGGATCTCGCAGATGTGGTTGTGGCGTATATTTTTTTGAAGTTGATTGCATCATTATGTTTACATCATTTCATAAAAGTTTTAAGCTCTCCGTAACTTTTTTTAAACTATCACTGTCAGTATTGTTATTCCTCTCAATAGTTATTTGCTTGACGCTATTGATCGAGGCTTCTAATGAGTTCATGTCACTCTTAAGATCATTGGTGAAATCTGTTACTTTTGGCACACTTTTTGATAATTTACCAATCTTAAGATCAAAGTCTTTTTTAGCTGATTCAAAGAAGCTCGCGAGATCTTCCGCAGATTTCATAACTTCATCAAGCTTCGTAAATTGGTCAACTATTTTTTTAACAAATTGTTTATTATCCAACCGAATCGAATTTGTTGTGTCACTCAGACACTTCACTGCACGGAGGACATGCGAGAGTGTAATTTCTTTACACTCATCGCAGTAAAAAATAAAGTTTGCGAGGTAGTGGTTTAAATAATTAACACTTCTCTTTGATAATCCTATACATATTGCGTGGAAATATTTTCCACAAAGACCTTTACATGCCACCATAGGTGCATTTTGGTCTTCCAATGAGCAGAGAGATGAGGCACAGTATTTTTCCATTGCTACTTTTTCAATTATTTTTCTTGTGATAAATTTTATTCGTTGGTTTATTTTTTTTGTTTTTTTTTTTTTTTTTTTTTTTTTTTTTTTATTAATATCACTTTTCGTTAATTGTTTCTGCTTATAAACTGAGAAGTGGGTCACTGAAAAAGTACTCGAGAATGCAACATTGCAGTTTTAATACAAAATTAACACTTGTAAAGACCCGTGTAAAATCAAAAGAAATCCGTAAAAGTTCAATAAAGTCAATATTTAATTATTGTAATAATATTACATATGAGGAATTTAAGTTATTTTATTAATATTCGGTTTGAGAGACGCGTGTATGAAAACGAGTGCGTGCATCAAGAAAAACGTTCGGCGTAACTGACGCTTCTAGCAATTTCTGTCGCTGGCGTTGCCAGATCCGCTCACACACTGTATATTTTTTTTAAGTTTTGTTTTTTTTGCTTATTTTATTGTTGCAAAATTGCAGTTTTCAATGAAATTAACACTATAGGTTTTTAATTTTTACTTTTCCGTAGATTTTATTGTTGTATTTTATTGGGTTGATTTTTTATGTTCAAAAATTTAATTTTTTTTTTTTTTCTTTTGGCGAATAGGGAAAAAGCGAAACTTGTGGAGCTGATTCAAATCACGTTCGAACGGTTTGACGGTTAATTACTCAATATGAGTAATATGTTTATTAAATATATGTATATGTTTAATAAAAAGAAACTCACCAATGTTCTTCTACCTGCAAACACTTTTCACTTTATTTAAATTGATTATCATTTGATCGCGATGGGAAAAATATCGATAACAGCTTTTATCGCAAAATAAAGCACATTTAATCGCCCACTTCTCAAAAGAGGCTTGATAGAAAGCATATAAAAGGGTAATTCTAGCATGTGTAGTAAAACACGTTAGAAGTGATGCAAGTATGCCTTCACAGGTGGAACGCTTACGAAAATGCCGACTGGGCGTGTTCTATTCTTGGTAATAATGCATCCACATTTTTCAGGGTTGCTTATTGGTAAAAAAAGGATAACGATTTTATTATGTTACGACTATCATGATTATTTTACGAAGTAAATACAATAAATGCATTGAAACACAATGCATGCAATTGTTTACAATACAATACCTTTTTTATTACCGCACTACACTTGCTTCGGCCAAGTTTGAAACTGGTAGAAATTTTGCTGTATGTAAAAATATTTCACTGCATTTAGTTAGGTGATCAATTGACCGAATTGATTTTTGTGGAGCTATGAAGATTGCATTTGATAGCTCCGCCTTGCTATTTTCAGGTTTATATGGAACTAAAGGCTGGATTCCTGCGCAGACGGGGACATTGTCGATATGTGTTTATTTGTGTTAGTGTTAAAAAACCCAATAAAAAAGTGGATCTATGAGCGATCCGGGAGTGCTCCCTGAGGAGCAGTGGATTGATCCCTATTGATACAAGCTGAGTGCATTTTGTGCTCTCTTTTAACATTGCATGTCGTAGGAAGGCGAGAGCTCCTTATAACATCCCAGGCGAGCGGATAAGGAGCGATCAATGTATGATCCATTGCGATGTGCAATGGAGCGCTCTCTATTACATCCCAGGCGAGCGGATAAGGATCGATCAATATATGTTACATTGCGATGTGCAATGGAGCGCTCCCTATAACATCCCAGGCGAGCGGATAAGGAGCGATCGATGTATGATCTATTGCGATGTGCAATGGAGTGCTCCCCATAATATCCCAAAGGAGTGGATAAAGAGCGATCAATGTGTGATCCATTGTCATATGTAATGGAGCACTACATTCCTGAACCATGGCGATACGTAGTCGAGTATTTTTTTATAAAATTAAACAATATATTTTCTATATTTTACCATTTATTAACCATTTATCTTACTACCAAAAATATAAAATAAAAATAATTTAAAAGTTCATTTTTATTATAAGAAAAACATAAGTATTAATATTTTCGTAATTATTAAAAGTTGGAGTTCAAATAAAAAATTAATTCAATACATAGTTTTAAAAACTTAATAAATTTATTTTTTGTTTTAATCCTATATGTTTGCCGATAAAAATATAGTTTCACCTCCCTAAAGGCATTTTTGACGGCCTTCTCATATTCTGCATAGTTGTCGAAGTTTTCTTTCAATGCTTCTGGAATATAATTACCTCTATAAGTTGAGAAATAGATTAAATTTTATTTATAAAATTACCAAACAAATAAATAGTGAAAATTTTATAGTCTTTAGCCGCCGCCTTAGCTTTGGTTCCATCCCAATTTATGCTTAAAATATATTTTTGCTAAAAATATCTGTGATAATTATACAGAAAATTCCTTGTAAAAATATTTCACTACATTAGTTAGGTGATCAATTGACCGAATTGATTTTTGTGAAGCTATGAAGATTGCATTTGATAGCTCCTCCGCCTTGCATTTTTATTTGCTATTTTCAGGTTTATATGGAACTAAAGGCTGGATTCCTGCGCAGACGGGGACATTGCCGATATGTGTTTATTTGTGTTAGTGTTAAAAAAGACCATGAAGTTGCGGCTGAAATCGACATTGGCAGTATTTAGACATCACAATCTCTCCATCCTTCATAATCCACTACTCTAACCGTTTGTCTTTCAACCAAGAAGTTCGAATTTTTTGTTTGTATTTCTACATTTTGTATTTCTACGGTAAGGTATACCGTGTTTGTTTGTTGGCACTGAGTGTTGTTTTTGATCTTTATTTAATGAGCGTACAATATGAACTGAACTTACAAAACTAATCCAAGAGCAGGAGAGCAGCACTTTAGCAGGTCGGTATATTTGTATGTGAGTTGTATTCAAATTATATTTTGGATTTGATAATTTTAAAAAAATTATTTTACTTTCCAAAATTTCTTACACAAAAATGCTGATAACTTAAAACTGATTTCCACTACTGAATGCTTAGATAGGAACTCTAATTGAAGTAAACTGCTGGATAGGAACTGATAGGAACCGAAGAAGTCTCTGCAAGATGCTAATTCTTTATTTATCTTTAGATGCTAATTATGGTTATTCTTTATTATGATCAAAGTACATTATCGATTTGGCTTATCTTTAACTGGGCGTTGGCCCTTATTCGTAATGCAATTTAATCTTTAGATAATAAAAATCAAACGATCCATTGTATAATCGCAGGATGTTTATTTTGGAGTTTTAATGTTAATTCGTTAAGCGTCATATATTTTTCTCAATATGATTTTATGTGTTAATTTTATGATTTGAGTGCACTAACATTAATACTCTTTGAACTTAACATTTTATTATATTCATTAGTTGTTGTAAAGTTTTTACATTTTTCATTTTGGATTAAGTTAATATTAAATTCACGCATAAAATCGCGTCCAATAATTAAAGGCATATTCATTGTTTTATTATAAGTTACTATCAAAGGCAAAAATTTTGTTTCTTCTCGAAATTGTATTATACAGTTAATGATCCCATATGTTTGAATATTTTGTCCCCGAAGTCCAAGAAATTTGGATGACGTTAGAGCATTGCTTAATTTAACAGATGGTGGACACTTGCACGCCGAATCAAACTAACCGTACTTCCGAAATCAATAAGAGCATACAAGTTTAAAAAATTAGTGCACCTATTCCGATTACAAGAAATAAAAGCCACCCTTACCATTTGCCTAAAATTACAGCTTCAAACTCGCCTTCCGACTCGTCGACAGCAGCAACAGTTGACTGGTTTCGTTTCAATTTAGGACAGTCCTTATGTAGATGGCTCATCTGATGACATCTGATGACACGTAAAACAAGAGTCTGGTGGACGCAGCGTTTGGGCAGGCACTCTGGTAATGTCCAAACTGCGAACAATTGAAACAGCGGACCTCAGCGGCATTAGTTGGGGCAGAAAACTTTGTTTTTGAAGAGACGTTTGTACTATTCAGCTTGTGGATACTAATCTTAGGGCGACGCTGCTCGTATCGGTCCATCCTTCGTATCAATTCGTCTTTTGTACTGGCACCGAATAAGTAACTTATGTTTTTGGTGTTGTCAGGTATGCCATCTATAATGATATCGACCAATTCCGTTTCATCGATTTCAGATTTAGCAGCAATCGACTGCATCGACACAACATAACTAAGGCAAGACTCACTTGTCTTAAGAGTGCGTGCTGTAGCTGACGATAAACTTCTTGTCTAGTTATTGTTCTGCTGAAAATTTTTATCATGCCAGCCTTCAGTTCATCATAATCAACCAAACCCAAATTGAACATAAACTCTCTAGCTGTACCCTCCAGACGGCGTCGTACCCCAAAGCACTTCTCTTTTTTGTTATAATCACACGTATTGCAATAGTCATCGAACTGTGCAAACCATTTGGTGACATAATAATTATCCCCACTAAATTTTGGTACAGCAGCATCTAGCTCATCGAAAGCAATGCGAGTTACTGAAGGATGTTGATGAGTTTCTTGCATGGATTGGATCTAATTCTGCAACTCTAATATTTTAACTCTAATATTCTCAATACGTTAAATAGCTCTTCAAGCGCCTTCACATCATTTTAATTTCTTGTATTTTGGTTAGAGGGCACAACAGCAGAAGTTACAACAGAAGCATCATTTGCAGCGAATGCAACAGTAGCAGTTGGAAGGACAGCAGAGACATTACAATTTACAGCGGACGATGGAGCTGACGCACTTAGCTCATCAATAGCAGACACAACAGCAGAATCAACGGCAGACTTACCGGCGGCAGAAACAACAGCGGGTGCAAGTGGATCAGCACTACAAACAGCAACTGTAGTAGCCTCAGCTTGAGCTTCAAACTTATTATTGGAATTTTCTTCATCTTCCTCAGCAGGATCATCAACATTGTCGTTTTGATGCCTCATTTCATTATAGAGAGGCCGCAATTGCATCACTGAAGCGTTAATTAGAAATTCTATGTTGGCTTCTGTGAGTGCCTCAACCATTACCTGGTGACTAGGTCGACGATTCATTTCCAATTATTTATTTAAAAAAAAACTTTTATTCCGTTGAATTTTACTTTAAAAATGAAGCAGAATACCCCACATCTGATGTTGAAATACACTAGGATTGTTTTTATAATTTCAGATTTTTATTTTCTCATCTGTTGTCTTCAATCGTTCAGCAAAAGTGACGCTTTCTTCGTCAACGATCTTAAGTGCTGCCAAATTCTTGTTTGTTTTTTTCTTTCAAGTTTTCGATGTTGGCAGCTTTGACATTAAGTGCCTTTCACATTAATATTCATAATTTCTTACATTAAGGCTTGCTCACAATGCAGATAAAAATTATATTAAACTTTCTTGCTTTTCTCTTCTGCTCTTGAACGAATTGGAAATTCTTAAAATCGGTGTTCGGTTTATTGGAGCACTACTGTACATTCAAAGAATGTTCCATCAAAAAAATCAAGTTTAAGTTACTGTGTTAGGTCACTTAGGAATGACGAAAGAGAACTATCATTAAAAAAGTATTTGTCTAAAAATAACCAGACGTGTTTACATTGTTCTGGAAATTTTAAATTTAATACAAAAACTATTTTAAAGCAAACGTCAATGCCCTTTAAAAAAGTTAATAACTTGTAAAAAGTATCAGCAAAATTAACAAAAAACTGTAGTAAGTCATAAAACTCATCGTCTACTCCACACAAAAATGGCTGCAAAGTAGTACCGTTTGCATAATGTTGATCCATGGTCGCAGCTACTTTTTGTTGCAATTCCATTCATGTTTTCGCATGCATGATGCCTTGCGCGAATCAAAAATAGAAGTTTTCTTACCATTCTTTCGGTTTTTTTGCTTTTAAATAGAGTGGAGTAGCAACGATACCATAACATCACGGTTATCTGTAAATTTTTTGTATATGTAGTTATATAAGTGTAACCGACTAAAACAATTGTTCTTTATTTTAAATCAAAATGTCGCATTGATGCCGCTGCATTTGCTTCGTCAAAAAGCTCACAGACATCAGAGAGCTTTACATCAATAATAACTTACAAACTAGAACTTAAACACTATAAGAAAGTATGAGTGTAGTAAACTGCAAGACTAACGAAGTAGAGTGTGAATCAAGCTGCAAGATCAACGAACTAAAGTATGACGACAGGGTGAACACGACAAACTTATATTAAAGTAAGAAACAGAGCAAAGACTACAAACTGGTACTACTACAACTCGGCCATCCTGACAATGAGATCACCTGATCTCAAGTTTTCTGTATAAAAACTATGCCCGACCTTTAAACCAAGCCTTTCCTCGCCAATACTCCTGAGTATGGAATTCTGGATTGCTGAAACCTTCAACATCTTCAAGTAAATATTGGTCATTGCGCAAGACTTTTGCCACTCGGTAAGGGCCTTTGAATTTTGGAAGAAGTTTTTTAGACACACCCGTGTGAGAATAAAAATTTTTTATCATAACATAATCTCCATCTTTATAGACTATCGGTTTTTGACGTTTTTATCCACATAATTTTTGTTGTATTCTTGTAAACTTTTTTGTCTCACTGCTGCTTTTGTTCGTACCTGCTCAGGACTTTGTCGTTCTGAAGACTCCCCGACCCCAATTAAATTTTCTTTCAACAAATCTTGAACTTCTCCTCTTTGTCGAGTTCCAAAAAGCATGACACTAGGATGCTCACCTATAGCTCTATGAACCGTATTATTAAGAATATGTTCTACCGCCTCAAGAACAGAACACCATCTTAAACCTTTCGCTGGGTCAACTAACTTTGCAATCATTGGTCCTAGACTTCTATTGACTCTCTCCACTTGACCATTTGCTCGTGGAGATCCTGTGGCGATCTTTATGTGTTTTATACTATTACCCAGCAAAAAAAGTGCTTCCAAAAGAAGGTAACATGGAAGGGAAAGTCTTGAATTCCACCACTTCCACTTTCATACCCAGAAGGCACTCTTTTAACATAGGCATGTCATTGGTAGGAATGCTTTCCTTAGTCTTCTCCAGATGTGCCTCTAGAATTTCTTCAAAGGAAGATTTCTTTGAGGCATTTAATGAAAGTGTTCTAGTATGTATTTTTCAGGAGAACTTTAAGAAGGCAATCCATGGAATGCTTCTTAGTAGCCATGTTATAGTAGCCTTTCAGAAATAAATAAATAAATAAATATATTTCATTTTACAAAGGTTTTAAGTATCTACTATAAATCAATAAGTTAAAACATAAAAGAAATATGAACCAACAATAACTTAAAAACTTTCACATAAGAATTAAACTTCATAAAAATAAGCTGTCTAACAGATTAAAAAATATAATATTTTCGCATCAATATGTTTTGTTTTTCTTCTAAACTTTAATGTTATTTTTTTTTTAAGGCAAGTAATCTTGTATTGTTTATTTTTCATGAGCTTAACTCCTCTTCTCAAGTCATTAAGGAAATCCTTGTATGGCCGATCATCATTTGTTGTTGTTGCTCCTAAATAAAGAAGAATTAGTTAAAAACATCAAACAAATGTGATCAAATATGAATACTTACTATATACAGTGTGTGAGAAAAAAACGAGTTGCGTATAAATCGTTAAAACAATAAGTTTTTAAAATTTTTTTTTATTAATTAAAAATTACAACCAAAATATGTTTTCGCTATATATTTAATATTTGGTCCAGTCGCCGTTGTTGTCAATTATAGCTTGACATCTTCTGGGGCAACTTTTGCTGAGTTGTGCAGCATATTCCGCGGGAAATGCTTTCCATATGCGTTGCAACGTGAGAATAAATTGTTTTTTGGTTGAAATATGTTTTCCTCTCAGTTTTTGCTTCATAAGGGACCACACATTTTCGATGGGATTGGCATCGGGGCTTTGAGAAGGCCAATCTAGTGTTTGCACCCCATGCTCTCGTTTCCATGCCGTACAAAGGCGACTTCGATGCTTGGGGTCATTATCCTCCTGCAGTAGCCAATCATTATTTTCTTTTCCATACAATGCTTCAGCAGATTTCAGTAGGCCATATTTGTATAATTTGCACATATACTCCGCGTTTAAATTTTGTGTAAAAGCGATCAATTTCCCAAAACCGTTTTCTGAAAAGCATCCGTACACATGAACCTTCAATGGGTGCTTGACTGTTCGCTGAATCAACCTCTCGCCTTTTTTTGTCCAAGCTTTCTTAAAGCGATTATAAATTACGAAGGAGGACTCGTCAGTAAAGATAACGTTGCTCCAGTCACGATCCAAATGTTGACGTGCCCATGTTAATCTTTTTTCAATGTGGTTTTCAGTTAACAAAGGTTTTGTGTTGGTACTCTTGTTAGAAATGTTTGATTCCAAAAGTCTTTGTCTGATTGTGAATGTAGAAACTTCGACTCCTTTCTGAGATAATTTTTGTTTCGCTGCTCTAAGGCTAAGAGTCGGATTTTTCTCAAATAAATTGCATATAGCCTTATCCACCTTTTTTGAGGTTACTCGTTCTCTGCCTCTGCCCTCAGAGTCGTCAACATTACCAACTTTTTTGTAGCGTTTGATCCACTTGTTAACAAATGATATTGAACATTTCGTGTATTTTGCGGCGGCTTTAGCACTCATTTTTGGGCCTTTTGGGTGGTTAACCAAAAACACAATCTCAAATCGCTTTTTAAATTTCGCACTCATTTCGAATTGTAGTGTTCACAACAGAAGTTTA
This sequence comes from Pherbina coryleti, assembly GCA_943735915.1. Classification (NCBI taxonomy): domain Eukaryota; kingdom Metazoa; phylum Arthropoda; class Insecta; order Diptera; family Sciomyzidae; genus Pherbina; species Pherbina coryleti. The sequence continues at coordinate 38,595,013 of OX030952.1, read as the reverse complement.
CGTTCGAATGGAAAACTTTTTGTGTTGCGAAATGGGGAATAGGCAATACATAAAAATTTACCGTTAGCCATAAATTTTTTTAATACACTTGAAAAAATATGCGAAACACTTATATTTCTCACACACTGTAGTGCTTGCGAAAGTTTTTTTAAATTTAGAAGACGTTTTTTGTTGTGGTTCCCATCAATGTTGTACTCCATTATAAGAGTTGGAGAAAAAATAGTGCATATATTTTTTTGCATACCTCCAGAACCAATAAATTTTTTTATGTAGGCGACTTTGAAATTGGAATAGGCCAATAAAGTATTATAACCTTTATATATTCTAAATTAAAATTAACCATTTCCTCCAAATTCTCTTCGTCCAGCTCTGACTCAAGTTTAATTAAACTTGTCTCTTCTTGAATGGGGAAAGTTTTGGAATATTTCTGTGAGATCGAATTTGTTTTAAATATGGTTTTTATAAGAGTTTGTTGCTCCGAGAGTAAACTTGAAATTGCATAATTTTGATTAGATATATCTTCCAAGACCAACGTATTTCACCTTTAAGTGTCCCGATGAAGTCGTTTTGAACTTTTAATATGACTGCAATAAATGATACTTATACATCAGTTAATAAAAAAAATGTTGTCAATATTCTTAAAACTACCTTTAATTTTCGTTATCCAATTTTTGATTTCCTGGGTGGAATTGAAAACATCTCTTATTTGGGGCTTTACTATATCCATATTAATTTCTAAAAATAAACATGAAGGTTATTACTTTGATGTTTATTTTTTTCGTGTTTAAAATTTACATTTATACGTGCAGAAGGGGAATTAAAAGAATGTCATCTTTATAAGGTAAATTAATCAGCTTTTTGCAAATGGATTCAATGCTATATAATTGCTCATTTCCCAATTGGTTTAAATTAACCAAGGATATCCCCATATCAAGTGAATGGATTGGAGTAAGGAAATAGTTTCTAGGATTCAAAAATTCCTTTCCTTTAAAGCTGCCATTCTCAAATATTTCAATAATGATTAAAGGTCTATTAGGATAAATTATGCAGCAGTTATCAGGAAACTTTGAGGTAAACGTTCCATTACATGATTAATATAATTTAACAATGCCCTTAGTATCTTTCTTTAATCCTGAAAATTCTTCATTTTCCTTTATAGGAGCATTTATAAATTTACCATAAATTTGTTGTGGTATGAACTGTGGTTTTCTTATACTTTTTTTCAATTTCTTTAAATAATTTTCGAAAGGATAGGCTGTAACACCTCCCGCGTATCCAAAAATATTGACACATTCATCTAAATGAAGCAAATTATGAACATTATAAGTTACAGCTTTTGTTCCATAAATTCTTGAAAAATTCTGAACAAAGTTATATATCATTTCTTCAGCTCTACCTATGTTCGATTCGAAATTTTTAGGACAAGGGAGCAATCTATAGGCACAATAAAGGAGAAGAATATGATTAAAATAATCTTCAGATACAAAATCCTTCAATACAATTAAGCAGGTGTACAGAATAAACTGCCTAAACTCTACTGCCTTCCATCTCAAAACCTCATGAAAGGATCGAGGTTTTCTAGCGAATTCCCTCGGTATAAAAGGAACCAATGCCGTCATTAAGGATGACATTTGTATCTTAGTATTGGGCTTAAGTTTAATGCAGGTTTTATTATTTAAAAGCAATGTGAGCATTTTTTAACAACACCCAAATCTACTAGATGCATAACATCGATAGGAAACTGTGAAATCATTCCTATTCCAATCTCCTCTAGACCCATTTTGATATCAATAAACGAAGCTTGGTGGAAATTTGTATCTACTCGATTTATAAAATCAGAGTCAGTCCGCAAGTTTCCTCTCTGTGTGCTAAAAGTGGTAACATTTTCAATCCTGATACCAACTTGATCACATTTGCTGCAACCATTGAAGGATGTATGGCCCTTAATACTGCATATATGATGAATTTCATGTAAAAATCGAGATGCATTGAACCCGACCACCTCAGATATCGATGAAATTTTGTTCATAGCTAAATTTGATTAATACAAACAAACCCTCATTTTTAGAAATGACCGTTTTGCGATTTTTTGGGCGTGGCACAGTGGGAAAGTTTTCGAAAAAACGCGAAAATGGTCGAAAAGAGCTCCATTTAAACTGCAATAACTCAGAATCAGCTGAACCGATTTCCATGATCTTGGTATCATTAAAAAGATATTTTAACAGGCTTTATGACACGTTTAAAAAAATGAGCAGACGTAGTTTACCAACCGAAACTCTAAGCACAGTGAAGTTATTTAGAATTGTTGAACTATTTTGCAAATGTGTAAGAATGTGACCTGATATTTTCGCTGTTATTCGAATTATTTCGAAAACTTTCGGTACGTTCATCAGGTGCATTTATATAGCAATATTGAAGGCAATTTTAAAATCAATTCTTTAATTAGGGGTACCTGCAGTGTGTTTATTTTGCTAATCCTAGAAACACAGTTACAGTAAGCATTTTATGCGCTTACCTGTATACTTATTGGTTTGGGCTGGTACGGCCGCAATAACTTTTTGGGGTTAAAACATATTCATAATTTTTCTGGGACAATGTTTATTTTTTTTACCTGTATACATACATAATTTGCTTTAATGCATATTATATCAATAATCTTTGCACATTATAAGTATATTTTGAATATAACTGAAATTTGAACACTTCTCAGTAATATAACAGATGTTTGGCTATTTTTCGTGGCTTCAATATAAAAATATATGGGCAATTACTAGAAGTGCCACTACTTAAAAAATTATATAAAAAAAACTAAAAAAGAACCCATTTTTATTTTTTGATATGTTATAGGCGAAGGATAAACCTTTCTAAAAAAGTAATACACTGTAAAAAAACCCTTGATCTTTTTGGTTTTTTCGTTAGGTAAAATTTTCTTTTTGTTATAAAATTTTTTACAGTGTAATTTTTTTTATTTTTTTAAACGTGTCATAAAGCCTGTTAAAATATCTTTTTAATGATACCAAGATCATGGAAATCGGTTCAGCTGATTCTGAGTTATTGCAGTTTAAATGGAGCTCTTTTCGACCATTTTCGCGTTTTTTCGAAAACTTTCCCACTGTGCCACGCCCAAAAAATCGCAAAACGGTCATTTCTAAAAATGAGGGTTTTTTTGTATTGATCAAATTTAGCTATGAACAAAATTTCATCGATATCTGAGGTGGTCGGGATCAAAATTTCAGTTTTATCTAGATTTTTAAATGAAATTCATCATATATGACTTTGCAAGTGCATCACATATGAATTCCCGTATTTCAACCTGCACAGTTCTATTTTCAAATTCCAATCCATCGTCAATAAGAATTTTAGCATCTTTTAAAAAGTCATGTAAAAAGCAATCCGGATTACGAGGTTTTTGGATCCCAACGTAACTGCCTATAAGGAAAACTTCAATATTTGGTATATTAACTACCCGTCCTAATATTGGCCATAGCCCAACAGCTGAACTCTTAAAAAGTGGTAATCCGTCAATACCAATATCCACTACCAATTTGTTAACACTTTTACTTAGCTTTTGGAGGATTTTAATTAACTGATTTTGGAAGCCAATATGGACATATTCCCCCGGTGAAACTGTTCTTGAATGAAACCTTTGTGACTTTTTGACTAAGCCCGCAACACTTTTAGGGACATCTAAGTTTTCTGATTTTAATATTTTAAGCAAACTTGTTGGAAAGTGGTTGTGATACCATGACAGAAGTTTGCTTCTGAGTGTGCCTTCGATATTTTCGGGGGCTACTTTGTCTATGTGACATACAGTAGCATCACTTATATTTTCAACATCACTATTATTCTGCAAAACTTCGACATTTTGTTTAAAAAACGTGGAGAGCATTCTTTCCTTTTCTTTTTTGGCCAATCTTTTAAAATGCCTTTTGCTTATCATTTTTTATTGCGCTTTTATGAACTTTAAAACGTATACTATAGTTTATATGTAATAAACACAATTCTATTAAGTTTTAAAGGTTGCGTTGCCCTTACTTTGCAGTTTTAAATATATTTTCACACTTTTTCACTGTCGTAGTCAAATGAGAAGCTGATTGAATTTCTAGTTATGGATATTTCTAGTTATGGACATCGTAAAAATAATCGATATATTTATAAGCATGCGCCATTTGATGTTGTTTGTTATTGTTGCTGCTGCTCATGCGTTTACTGTCTTCTGTTTTCACTGTTTGTACTTTTATTATTCACACTTTTCTTTTGCACTATTTAAATAAAATCATAATAGATTAATATATTTTGAGAATAAGACACATATATATACATTATAAATTAAATTAAATTAGTATATTAGTATTATCATGAGAATAACTTTTGAAATCGCTTCTCGAGAAGGCGAGGAGAAGGATGGCTATTTGAATCTATGGAATGTGTTATGGAAGCAGTGTTTCTAAGAATGCATATCAAATTTGTATTAAAAATTTTGCTGGGTACTTTCCAAAAAATCTCTAAATTCATTTGAAGTAAAACAGCTGCCCCTATCAGAAATAATACACCTGGGGCGACTATAAGCTCTAAAATAAGTGCCTGAATTGCTTCTTTAGTGTTTGTTGTTTTAGTTAAAAAAAAATCGAACAAACTTTGTGCAAGCGTCAACCACTACCAAAATATGTTGCTTTTCTTTGACAGAACTATCCACAGGACCATAATGATCTACATGCACAACTTCAAAAGAACGATCACCTTTAGGAATTTCGTGAAGGAAACCCTCTTCTTTACCACTTTTTGAAGAATAAACAATACACTTCAAGCAATTTTTAATATGCTGATTAGCAATTAAGTTTTCCGAATGGTTCGAAAGTAAAAAAAAACCCAAGTTTATTTTAATCAATTTAAAATATACTAATTAAGTTTTCCGAGTGGTTCGAAAGTAAAAAAAAACACAAGTTTATTTTAATCAATTTAAAATATACTTTATTTATTGAAGCCGTCAATCAACTTAACTTAAAATGAAAATATCTTTGCTTTATAAAGCTTTGTTTCAGTTTCCAAATATTCTTAAAGCTATGTTTCGATATCTTAATGTTCTATATGTTTCTCGTACCTGTATGTATCTATATGTTAGTGTTTGTGCTGCGCTGCGATGGTCAGCGCTGCTGCAATAAGTTCAGGTGAAAAGTGCAGTTGCGTGAGTTATGTTCCTTGCTTAGAGCAGTTTGACTGAAACACACTTTTCTTTTCTGCTGTAAACTTAGAACTGAACTTTATTACAACTCTTTCTTAAAATCTAACCAATTCGTTTTCGAAATGTAAATATGTAAAAGTATGTAAAGATATAAATGGAAGAAATACAATTGTAAAATAGGAGAAATGTAATGTATGTAAAAGAAATACAATGTGGTTAATATGTAAAAGTTAATAGTCGCAAAGTGTTGCCTAATTTATAGTTGCAACATAATATCAAAAATGCAAGGGTTTCATTTTAATGTCTTGTGGTTAATATGTAGAATAAATAATCGTAAAGTGTTGCCCAATTTATGGTTGGAACATAATATCAGAAATGCAAGAGTTTGATTTTAATGTTATATTTTAAAATTGAACCTATTTTAATAGTTGCGATTTATGAGGAAAAATAAAGAAAGAGTGTAAATAAAATTGGAACACTTAAAATATCTTATTGATTACGCTGCACTTTAAGTAGTGCAGTGGGGCTTATTATGTTGTTGTTTCTGGTGCTATTGTTGTGGGTGCCGAGATTTAATTGCCGCTTGTGCTGTTGTTGTAAATGTAGTAACGATGTCTTTGACTTGTTGGTTAATTTGGTATTGTTGTTGTGTTTGTTGTAGTTGTTACTGTAAGTGTTGCAGCGGCGTATTGAGCCTCGATGGTTTGGGTGGTGGCTGAGAAGTATATGTTGTTGTTGTTGTCGTTTGAGTGGGGGTCGTAACTCGTGCAAGAATTGCATTTTGTGTGAACGGAAATTGGTCGGCTAGAATTCTCGATAATTGTTTACGACATTTAGAGTAAAGAATTATTTAAAGTTTCGATTATGCCGAAATTGTGAAATAACATTAAGTGTGCGAAAGGAAATTGGTCAGCCAAAATTCTTAAGAATTGTTTGTGACATTTGGAGCAAAGAACTATTTAGAATATTGATAAATATGAAACTAAGCGAAATTGTTAAATTAAATAAACTATGCGAACGGAAATTGGTCCGACAAAATTCTTAATAATTGTTTGCGACATTTGGAGCAAAGAATTATTTAGAATGTTGATAATTATGAAACTAAATTACATTATTTTTAAATGGGAGGAAGAGGTTTGCTATAACTCCTAGACTTTTGAGTTGTTCAATCCACACGCTAAAATTGAAACCACCTTCATACTCCTGTAGTAAATTTTTAATCGTGTTAAACGACGTGCCTCGCGACGTTTCAACTTCAACTCTAGTCGTCTCTACGCACGCAGTTTAAGAGATTCCGGCACAGGCCATTTTCTTTAAACACTCGTTTTCTCTTAATAGCAGCTGTTTTTCACGGTCAAGCAAAGCTATCTCCCTTCTGTATAAATCGCCCGCTTCTATCCCTTTCGCCACGCCGTTGACATTGCTGCATTAAAATTCTCACTTCGTCGTTATCGTCACCTTGCTTTTGTTGTTTGTCGGTTTCTTCTTCGTCACCTTCTTGTTCAGCTGGCGGCTCATGCGCTTTGTCACATACGTTGTCAACCACCCTCAGCCATTCTCCCCGTTCCTCAACGGATAGTTCATTTATGCGCAACACCAACGCACTCTTTGTGCCGCTCGTTACCAAACTGAGTCGCTGCAGCCACTCACGAAGCTGAGCAGCAGTATATTTGCTTGAGTCAATAGAATTTTCCATCACCTTATTTTAACTTTCTTTTGAGTCTTTAAATCAATCTTTTGTTTATATCAAATGATATTCTTTCCATTTAAATTTAATTTTATGTTTCAGTCTTTTGTTAAACAATTTTTTCGATCTTGTTCTTTTTCAACCGTTTGTCTTTTTGCAATCTTTTTCTTTAGTTTTGTTGTTTTTTTTTATATATATATATATATATTAAGCTTTTTGTAACTTTATTATTTTTTCTTGGGCAATCCCACTTCTGAAAGAATTGTAACCGACTAAAACAAAACACAACCTCTTCGTTCGGTGATAGTTTTAACATTGTTCTTTATTTTAAATCGAAATATCGCATTGATGCCGCTGCACTTGCTTCGTCAAAAAGCTCACAGACATCAGAGAGCGTTACAACAATAATAACTTACAAACTAGAACTTAAATACTTTAAGAAAGTATGAGTGTAGCAAACTGCAAGACTAACGAAGTATAGTTTGAAGCAAGCTGCAGATTTTATTTAACCCTTCTATTGCTGTGGTAGATAATTGTAGGTTTTGGAAATTAATTTTAGGTTTTGAGATGATAAATTTTCCATTTTTATGTAGTAAGCATTGATAAAAGCAGATAATGGCGACAAGGATAAATATTGTTGACCCAAGTCCAAAATTAGGGCCTATATTTGTCTCTTCGTCCTCCTGGAGTAGACTGATAAAATTTTAGTTGTTGATTTGCAATTCTTTCATCATTTGTAATGAAAGTATTTCTTCGATGTGGTTTGGTTCGGATGAGGGCTGTAACACTGCTGGTAATGGTTTACTGGCTGATATTTCTGCATTAAAAAATGTATTTTCGCCAATTTTGATGCTGCCATTGTGATAATGTATGATGATTGTCTCATTTAAGCTAAGAGATTATGAATTAATTACAGCATTACCGCTGAATCTGTTTAAAAATATTATTCAGGTGATATTTCTTCAATTGCTGGTGCATGTTGATTATTGACTTCAGTGCAATTAGGTGGGCGACTTTGCAACAGGTTTGCTATACAGGTGTCATTATGCAAATTAACTAAATTACTCATTGGACATATTTTTAAATTATTATGCTTTACATGTTTCTTTGATTCCAAATATATCTTTTTCGCATGAAGGCGTTGAATCGAAGTTAATTTTATTTATTCTTTTACAATTTTTTTACAGCTCTAATTTTTATTGTTTTACATATCGTCGGTAAATCGTAGAAAGGCCCTAATTGACATTTTTGGTATTGTTCTGGAGACGCAAAAAACTGTATAAAAACCGCCAAAATAGAAAATTCAAAATTGTTTAAATGTAGTATACTTAAAAAAACAGCAATATATTTATTTTTATTGAAAAACATAAATTTTTTTTATTGATACTTCTTTTATTTCATTTAGGGCTTTTTGACATCATTTTTATGTATCCGAAAGTGCATTTAGGGCTTTTCGCCGTAACTTCTGAAACTAAAAATTTAATTCATTTATACAAAAATAAAATAAAAACAAGCCCGAAATTAAATATATTATTAAATATAGCACTACTAAATGTAGTTTGTAAAGCAAAATTAATGAAATTATTAATGTATTACATAAATTGCAAATTGTCATAAAATTGGTGGCAATCCTGCGGCAATAAAATTTTCAAATCTTGTAAATGGTCCCACTTGTAAATTTGGATTTTTTGACTATATAAAGGGCCTGGCATTACTATGGAAAAACTTCTTGATTGTGATGTCATAGGTAAGGGTTGATATTCATCCTGTATGTCAGTTTTGAAAAATATTTCGTGAGAAGGGTCATATGCCAAGGCTCTGAGCATATTTACTGTCGGATCGCCAGCTTTTTTTCCTGTAAATATAATCAAAATACATACAAATTAGAAAGCTTAGAATGTATCAGAATAACTTTATCAGAATAACAATGTATAAGAATAAATAATTTAGAAACTTACCAGGTCGAATTGTTGTATAACGTTTAGGAATATTTTCATAATTTAAGAAGTAATCATAGCTTAATTGGTGAACTTGAAGAGGTGGTTTTTTCCGTGCTTCGCTGATCAACTGAACGAATTGAGATGGTAGGTTGATTTTCTTGTTTTTTATTTTTCTTTCAATAAGTGAGTGTGTTGCATCACACTCCATTTGTGTGTGGCCCTTTATTAAATATTTGTGTTCTATGGTTATTTTCTTTTCTGCGCATAAAGAAAGTAAAGCATTTGAAAGTACGACGTTTCAATTTTGGTATCCACAACCATCGGAATAAATTATAATGTGATGGATGTCTGCTCTACGAGTTATAAGATTGTTAATGTGCTTGATAATACAAGTCGCAAATATTGATGCGACGAGCTCTCCGTCCGTTTCATCCCATACATAGTTCACCGATTCATGACTAACAACATTATAGATGGTAAAATTATGTACCTGCAACTTCATTTTATAATAGGCAGAGTTTGCGTTCAACTGAGGAATTAGTTTAACAGCCTGCATATCTACGCAAAGTAGAGTGCTTAATCCTGCAGAAGCGTTTTCTGTGTCACTTCGTTTTTCTTCCCGCATTCTTTCTACATCTTCCCTATGCAGTTTATACTCTTCCTCCGATACATTTTTTGCTTTATACGATAAGCATAAATCGCACTCGTCTTTTTTAGGAATATAAACTGAATAATTTAACTCTTTTGTTAATTTTCTAAAATAGTTATAGCTCAATGCTTGTATTTCGTCACTTTCACATTTATTTTTATATAATTTATAAACTTCAGATAGTGAAGTGAAATCTGCTTCAAAGTAAAATTTGTTTGTACTTTTTCTACAATAGTGGGACTCCATCTTAGGTAGGCTATCTAAAAAGCTTTTCAAATTATTCCGGTTACGCAGGTTTTGTTGACCGATTAAGGAAACCCGCTTTGACTGTACTCGCAAGATTTTTGAATCATCAGGGCTAATTTGAGTGCCATGAATACAGCTGCCTTTTATCCAATTTCTCACCATCTTCTCTTTTAAATCTAATGTCGAAAAAAACATTTGACGACATACTTGTAAACGTTGGGAATTATGTTTTAAAAAATATTCAAGAGACTGAGTGCGCGCTGAGTTTTCAGACACAACTCGCTTTCTGTTAACGGAATCAACAAGGCCTGTTACATATAACTTTTTTTGTTCCCATGTCATTTTCCAAAATCCATCAAAGATTTCTTTTCGTACAATTGCACTAAAACGTGAACAGTTCCGGTTACTTCTTTGTTCGCAATATTTCGAAGTGCACGGTGGTCCAAGCTGTCTTTTAGTCCTCTGGCACAACCCGTTTTTAATCGAAACGCCCGTATATTCATCTCCTTTCATTCGTTTTTTAGTGTTTAAAATTCGAGCGCGTTTTGATTTTTTCGGTATTGGATCAGCGGCATTAATCTCACATAAAATATTGTCAGAAACACTCATTTTGAAAGATTAAAAAAACGACCGCACTCGTTCCGACACAAGTTATGCACTAATTTTTTCTAATTCTTTAAAAATTAAAAAGCCACTTTGCTATGCATTTAAAATTCTATAGAAATTCAAAGCCTTCTACGCTACCCATTGCAAATTAAAAATTTTCAAATTCAAAACTACTTTGCCAGGAAATGCATTTAGGGCCTTTTTACATCAAGAAAAGGTAAAATGCATTTAGGGCTTTTTGATATCACCTAATAACTTCGGTATTTTTGGTGCTATCGATTCAATTTTTTGGGTGAAGGTGTATTTCAGGTTAATCTTCAAGAATATGTAAAAAAAACGTGTTTCAAAAAAATCGTCAATTAGGGCCTTTCTACGATTTAACGACGATATGTGATTTTCAACTGTTGGAAGGCTTATTATAAAATTATTATTTGAGGCAATTTTAATTTCGGAAAATTCAAACGCTTCATCTATATTTATAAATGGTATATTTTCTTTACTTATTATTTTTTTGGCTAAATCAATTTCGTTATTTGACAATATAAAAGAATTTATTATATTGGCTTTTGCCCAGTGAATTGCATATGCAACATTTACGAAATCTTCTTTAATTATTTCTATTTTATACCTTAATTCTAAAAATGGTTCATTTTCAATTACATTATCAATTTTTAACATATTTGTAATATAATTTGTAATATTAGAAATTCCATTGATTCTCTTTAAAGTTAACCTGTTAATTATTAATGGAATATTGTTATTTTCTAAAACATTGTTTAACTTCTCTACTACAATGCTATGGTCATGGGACTTCCAGAATCCACTTCCATGCACTGCCTAAAAAATCAAGTGATCTCTTGTTTTCTTATTTATTTTTAAATTATTGATGTGGGATTTTATTTGGGATATCAGAAGGATTATGAAGCGGTAATGTGAATTTTTTTTCTTTCTTGTACTTGTTTGCTGTTGATTCGATATTGCTAGTAATTTCGATATATTTATCGTTGCCAATTTCATGTATTATTTTAAAAGTTCCTGTCTGTATTTTCATGTTTGCTTCTTCTAGTATTTTCATGTTTGCTTCTTCTAGTGTCTTCATGTTTGCTTCTTCTAGTGTTTGGAATACTAACTGTAAATTATGTAAATGTTCTTCTTCGTTTTTCCCGAATATAATCACGTCATCAATATAAACGTAACATCTTTTGCCTATATTTTGTCGGAGGATGTCGTCTAAAGCACTTTGAAAAGTAGAGGGCGCATTTTTGAGCCCGAAGGGAAGGCGTAGGAATTCATATTTTCCATTGTTTATGGAATACGGCGTCTTTTCTATGTCTGATTCTCGAAAGAGTATCTGGTGGAATCCGCATTTTAAATCTATAACTGTGAACATTTTGTTTTCTCCGAGGTTGGCGAGAGCCTCATTAAATTCCGGAATTGGATATCTATCGGGAATAATCACGGAATTTAGTTTTCGGTAGCCGATTACCATGCGATATTTCTTCTCACCGGAAGACACCATTTTTTTATCGACTATCCAAACGGTAGAGTTATAGGGAGATTTGGATTTCCTAATTATGTCATCTTTTAGATCAAGTTCTTAAAAATTATTCATCATCCAATCATCCAAAAATAGTTGTCCATTATTCTTTTATTGAGGATCGTAAAATTAAAGAAACGAATAATGTCTAACTATTACTGCTAACCAGCAGTGACACCGATCAACATTTACTGGCATAAAAGTAATGTCTTGAAGAACTTTATCAATGCCAAAGATCTAATTTATTTGTAATGCAATTGAAAGCAAAACCAGCATCACAAAATGCAAAATTTGCATGCCCTGAAATAAAAACATCAATGAAATAGTTGAGGGTTGAATCATGCAACCAAGCATCTACTGAATTTTCGAGCTTATTATCTAAAGTTGTAAATTCTTCATACCTAATATTATACGAGCCTCTCTTTGCAATTAAATAATTAAGTAAAGTACCACCCGGTAATGAAATTTTCTTATAATGTTGTAAAAGTTTTACGACCTCATTTTGTGGAAGAAAAATAAGTTTCTTCAAGTTTATTTTTATGTTTGGGATAATATTCATTAAGAGTGAATTAACTGAACACTCGCAAGAACTTATTTCAATGAGATCTAAATTATTCACGCTTGGGAATTTCCAACGGAATTGATGGGGCTTAGTTCTTCATAGACAGAAGATAGGTGTAAGCATTTTCTGGCATTTTGGCTAATGGCATTGCGGTGTACCAGCGTCTTTAAGTGTTATTCTTTTTCAATTTTGAACAAAGTTGTTAAGATTTACTAAAAAACTAGTTCTTGCAGTGGAGGTATCCTGACGACCCCACGATTTTGTGAAATATAAGCTATTACCATCAATTTGAGCCTTTTTTATTTATTTTCAATTTTCTTCGAAAATTTGTACAGTTACTTGAAGGAATGTTTAAAAAAAGCCTGTTTCGTTTCACTCTCTATACTAGCCCTTACTGTTGTATAAGTTTATAAATCTCCCATATTTTAATCTCCCTTGAACAAATTCTATAGTGGATGTCATGTCATGCTTAACTTCACGAATCCAGCCCTCAACATGCTGTTTGTAGTCGCTGTATATCCATTAAATCCATCTGAAATTATGCATGTCCACATTGGCAAATATGTAGCACAATACTTCATAAAATAATCTATAAATTTTTTTGAGTAAAAGTAGTTTTTTGAAGTAGAGGAAACTTTATCATGTTTTAATTTTTGTTCAGTAAAAATATTCTTCAAGTCCTGATGTTAAACATGCTATGTTTAAAACTAGCTTTTTCTGTCTCATTATCACAAGTTTCATCAATAGAAACATGTTCTTCAGAGACCTTTTCCTTACAGTTTATTGAAAACTCCCCGGTACAGTTATGAATACCCTTAACATATCTTGTTTTTTATTCTGAATTGCATCATATGATAATTTATTTGAATCATTAATTGCCCATTTCACGTCTCTTGTTTCAAATTCTGAGCTCATAACTATACAAAAATGTGTAAACCACGTTTTTCAATCTGATTCGTGATACACATAAATGAAAAGATTCTTAATCTGCCTTTTTGTAGCAATATCTTTATAAGCTTTACCCGATTCCAAGTGGCTTACTTCCTTAAAAAGATTTTTATGTACTGCAAACCTCTAAGGTTTGTCAATGCCTGTGGAAACTACAAATTGCAGTCGAATCAGGTATCTAATACACAATTTTATAAACCATGTGAACAGACTAGACAAATGTACCTAATATTTTTTATTTTTTTATATTTAACAGATGCATTTCGGTGGTATATTTTGGTGCAAGTTATGTGTAATTTATATTTGTAGTTGAAGCACTCTATTAAGGAATTATCTATAGATTTTTTTTTTTTCTCATGGCTGCAATATATACAAATATCATTCATGCATTCTGAAGTTTCTAAGCACCATGTCGCTAAATTCTGTCTGCAAAATTCCGAGTTAAAATGATGGGAAGTGCGAGCAGTATTTAAAACTTGTTGCTCAATGAAGTTCAAAACAAAATACCCACAACCCATATACCCACCTTTTTGAATGTTGTTGTACTCTAGTACTTTCAATTTCCAGTCGTCTTTTAGGTAAAATTCTTTAAAATTGTTGTTCGAAGCAAATTTATTATATGAACCTATAAAAGAGTTCTTGAAATCATCAAAAAATAGTTGTCCATTATTCTTTTGTTGGGGATCGTAAAATTGAAGCAAATAATGCCTAACTTCTTTTATCTAACATAAAAGTAATGTTTTGAAGAACGTTATCAATGCAAAGATCTAATTTATTTGGAATGCAATTGAAAGCAAAACCAGCATCACAAAATGCAAAATTTGCATGCCCTGAAATTAAAACATCAATGTAATAGTTGAGGGTTGAATCATGCAACCAAGCATCTACTGAATTTTCGAGCTTATTAGCTAAAGTTGAAAATTCTTCATACTTAATATTATACGAGCCTCCCTTTGCAATTAAATAATTAAATAAAGTACCATCCGGCAATGAAATTTTCTTATAATGTTGTAAAAGTTTTACATTAATTTTGTGGGAGAAAAATAAGTTTCTTCAATTATTTTTGTATGTTTGGGATAATATTCATTACGGTTGAATGAACTGAAGACTCGCAAGAACTTATTTCAATGAGATCAAAATTATTCACGCTTTGAGGGGAATTTTCAAGGGAATTGATGGGGCTGAGTTTTTCAGAGACAAAAGATAAGCGTAAGCATTTTCTTGCATTTCGGCTAATGGCATAGCAGAAAGGTGTACCAGCGTCTTTAAATCTAATTTTTTTCGATTTTTAACAAAGTTGCTAAGATTTACTAAAAAACTAGTTCTTGGAGTGGGACTATCCTTACAGTTTAACGTTTCCTTGAAATTGCAAGCTATTAACATCAATGTGAGCCTTTTTATATGAGGCATGGTAAGACTTTTTTTTCCAATTTTTGCGTATAGGTTTTTTTATTTATTTTTAATTTTCTTCGAAAATTTGTACAGTTACTTGAAGGAATATTTAAAAAAACCTGTGTCGTTTCACTCTCTATACTGGCCCCTACAGCTTCCATAAATCTCCCATATTTTAATCTCCCTTGTCCAAATTCTATTTATAGTGGATATAATGTCATGCTTGACATTTCACGTCTCTTGTTTCAAATTCTGAGCTCATAACTATACAAAAATGTGTAAACCACTTTTTTATATTGTCATAATCTGATTCATGACACACATAAATAAAAAGATTCTTAATCTGCCTTTTTGTAGCAATATCTTTAAAGAGCATATTGGTTTTATTAAGGGCAAATCTTAAAAACAATTTTACTCGTTATTTTACTTTCATTTCGGGAAATTTTGAAATGACAATAATTTAGATATGAGATCACATCAAAATGATTCCAGTGCAACATAGCGTTATTAATTAAAGCTCTACTAAAATCAGTCACTAGTGTTGTACAAATGGTCCAGGCATTTTCTCTTTCGCAGAGTTGTCTTAACTGCATTAGCCAATTACCAATTCAGCCTGCATCATGCGAAGAAGCTATTCTGACTGCTACTGGATATGTTTTTCCTCTGTTATTAGATATAACCAAAACGTTATAAAAAATTGTTTTCTTATAACCTTAAATTTTTCTGATTACTGATCCTGTAGCATCGAGATAGCATACTAGCCCACCCTTATTATATTTTTATGCTATAGAAGCTACCTTTATTTGTCTTTTTGAAAAAAGACCAACTTCCATAGGTTCATTGAGAAATTGAAAATACGTGTCAGATTCTTGTTGATTTTCATCGAATCTCATTCTCAGGTCATCTCTGTTATTTCTGGAGAGATCATTATTATTTATACTTCCGCTTTAAATTTTTCTGTAATCGCTTTCAGACATTATGTCCTGCAAGTTTAAGTTTACTTATTCTTTTTTGGAAGCTTCATTTACAAACTCATTTCTAAGTTGTTTTGGAAGAATACTTTTTAGCTCTTTTTTTAAGAAGAACTCTATTGTAATCTGTAATTACTTGTGAAGTCTTATACTCCACTTAGTTAAAATGATCAGTGGTCATAAAACAGCATTGCATTGCTTCACCTAGTTTAGGACATGTTGGAATTTTAATATTATACTTTAAGCATGATGCATCTTTGGAAAATTGCGAACAACATGCTCTAATAACTGCAAACGTTTTTTTGAGTATCTAATATCCTTGCACTCAGTTAGATATTTTTTTTAAATCAGTATCAAAAATTCCATTTCTAAACCCAAAAAATTTATTTTAGACAAAAATACCATTAGCATATTCGACTAAAGAAGAATAAGATCCTTTTTAATCTGAAGTAGTTTATTATATTTGTCAATAGCCAAACCAATATATATTTTTTATATAATAAGAAAAGAAAATTTTGTATTTCTAGGAATGGAATAGAAAAATAGACGGGATCGCTATAAGTTTTAACAGAATCGACGGCTTATATATTTAAACTGGCACTAAAAAGCTTTTCGTCTGTATTTTTTTCATCTTTTTCATAAAAACCAATATATCTTCAATACAGTTATTTTTAATTTTTGAAATATTTAATGTTTTCGTTCATCTAAAATATTTGTAATATTTAGAGAAAGTTCATCCAATGGGTTTTGTAAGCCTGTCAAAACGAGTGCCTTAGGCAACAATTTCAACTCATTCAATCAGCCAAACTGAGCGTAACGAATCCAGCTTATTGCTAGCGAATGAAATTTGATTGCCGATATTTGCAAAATTTTCTTTATTAAAAGATTTCGAATAGTCTTGTGCATTAATAAGTGAAAGTCAAATTTGTTGAAGTCATTAGGAGAACTACTTGCATAGCTTAGTTTTGTCAGTTCTTCCTTTTTCGCAGAATGCGAAATATGTTGACTTAAACTTATTCTTCTTTTCATTTCAATAGCTATCTGTTGAAAATATAATATTGTCTTATTATTGCGTTATTCTAATCTGTGCATTTGAACTTTATTTCAACACATAATAGGTTTAAAAGTGAGTTCTTATTCCTATAGTTCTAATTCAAAGTATTTTCCTTTATGTCTAATAACTCCGAAGTCTTCATAGTATTTTGATTACTATCACACACAAGTCAAAAACAAAATACCCACAAGCCAAATACCCATCTTTTTGAATGTTGTTGTACTCTAGTACTTCCAATTTCCAGTCATCTTTTAGATCAAGTTCTTAAAAATTATTCATCATCCAATCATCCAAAAATAGTTGTCCATTATCCTTTTATTGAGGATCGTAAAATTAAAGAAGCGAATAATGTCTAACTATTACTGCTAACCAGCAGTGACACCGATCAACATTTACTGGCATAAAAGTAATGTCTTGAAGAACTTTATCAATGCAAAGATCTAATTTATTTGTAATGCAATTGAAAGCAAAACCAGCATCACAAAATGCAAAATTTGCATGCCCTGAAATAAAAACATCAATGAAATAGTTGAGGGTTGAATCATGCAACCAAGCATCTACTGAATTTTCGAGCTTATTATCTAAAGTTGTAAATTCTTCATACCTAATATTATACGAGCCTCTCTTTGCAATTAAATAATTAAGTAAAGTACCACGCGGTAATGAAATTTTCTTATAATGTTGTAAAAGTGTTACGACCTCATTTTGTGGAAGAAAAATAAGTTTCTTCAAGTTTATTTTTATGTTTGGGATAATATTCATTAAGAGTGAATTAACTAAACACTCGCAAGAACTTATTTCAATGAGATCTAAATTATTCACGCTTGGGAATTTCCAACGGAATTGATGGGGCTTAGTTCTTCATAGACAGAAGATAGGTGTAAGCATTTTCTGGCATTTTGGCTAATGGCATTGCGGTGTACCAGCGTCTTTAAGTGCTATTCTTTTTCAATTTTGAACAAAGTTGTTAAGATTTACTAAAAAACTAGTTCTTGCAGTGGAGGTATCCTGATGACCCCACGATTTTGTGAAATGCAAGCTATTACCATCAATTTGAGCCTCTTTTATTTATTTTCAATTTTCTTCGAAAATTTGTACAGTTACTTGAAGGAATGTTTAAAAAAAGCCTGTTTCGTTTCACTCTCTATACTAGCCTTTACTGTTATATAAGTTTATAAATCTCCCATATTTTAATCTCCCTTGAACAAATTCTATAGTGGATGTCATGTCATGCTTAACTTCACGAATCCAGCCCTCAACATGCTGTTTGTAGTCGCTGTATATCCATTAAATCCATCTGAAATTATGCACGTCCACATTGGCAAATATGGAGCACAATACTTCATAAAATAATCTATAAATTTTTTTGAGTAAAAGTAGTTTTTTGAAGTAGAGGAAATTTTATCATGTTTTAATTTTTGTTCAGTAAAAATATTCTTCAAGTCCTGATGTTAAACATGCTATGTTTAAAACTAGCTTTTTCTGTCTCATTATCACAAGTTTCATCAACAGAAACATGTTCTTCAGACACCTTTTCCTTACAGTTTATTGAAAACTCCCAGGTGCAGTTATGAATACTCTTATCTTGTTTTTTTATTCTGAATTGCATCATATGATAATTTATTTGAATCATTAATTGCCCATTTCACGTCTCTTGTTTCAAATTCTGAGCTCATAACTATACAAAAATGTGTAAACCACGTTTTTATATTGTCATAATCTGATTCGTGATGCACATAAATAAAAAGATTCTCAATCTGCCTTTTTGTAGCAATATCTTTAAAAGCTTTAACCGAGAGCATATTGGTGGATAGTCCAGTGAAAATTAGGAATATTGATACCGTTTTTTATTAAAAAACTTACAAATCCCTCTTTATTACCCTTCATTACATGGGCGCCATTAGTAAGTACATATGGAAGTAAGTCGTCTTATATCTGCGAATGCGAATATATTTTCTTTTACTGCTTCATAAATTGTACTTCCTTTTTCATATCCTTGCATAGGAATACCTGTAAGCATTTCTTCATGTGTAATAAAATGACGGTCAACTGTTTTAACAAAAATTAACAGTTGGCTGGTATCGGTAAGGTCTCTCGTCTAAGCAAATAGAAAAATATTTACAGTTATTTACACTTTCCTTCATATAAGTATAAATATATTTACTCAAATGTATATATTTATACTAATTTTTATTTAATCAAATTTGTTCGTCTAGATATGGTGTGCCTTGATAATGCAATGGACTGAAATATTTCTGATATTTCTTTTCCTTTAGTTCTTGAAATCATCCAAAAATAATTGTCCATTATTCTTTTGTTGAGGATCGTACAAATTAAGAAGCGACTAATGTCTAACTATTACTGCTAAGCACCAGTGACACCGATCAACATTTACTGGCATAAAAGTAATGTCTTGAAGAACTTTATCAATGCCAAAGATCTAATTTATTTGTAATGCAATTGAAAGCAAAACCAGCATCACAAAATGCAAAATTTGCATGCCCTGAAATAAAAACATCAATGAAATAGTTGAGGGTTGAATCATGCAACCAAGCATCTACTGAATTTTCGAGCTTATTATCTAAAGTTGAAAATTCTTCATACCTAATATTATACGAGCCTCTCTTTGCAATTAAATAATTAAGTAAAGTACCACGCGGTAATGAAATTTTCTTATAATGTTGTAAAAGTGTTACGACCTCATTTTGTGGAAGAAAAATAAGTTTCTTCAAGTTTATTTTTATGTTTGGGATAATATTCATTAAGAGTGAATTAACTGAAGACTCGCAAGAACTTATTTCAATGAGATCTAAATTATTCACGCTCGGGAATTTCCAACGGAATTGATGGGGCTTAGTTCTTCATATACAGAAGATAGGTGTAAGCATTTTCTTGCATTTTGGCTAATGGCATTGCGGTGTACCAGCGTCTTTATGTGTTATTCTTTTTCAATTTTGAACAAAGTTGTTAAGATTTACTTAAAAACTAGTTCTTGCAGTGGAGGTATCCTGACGACCCCACGATTTTGTGAAATGCAAGCTATTACCATCAATTTGAGCCTTTTTTATTTATTTTGAATTTTCTTCGAAAATTGAAGGAATGTTTAAAAAAGTCTGTTTCGTTTCACTGTCTATACAAGCCCTTACTGTTTTTATAAATCTCCCTTGAACAAATTCTATAGTGGATGTCATGTGAATGTCATGTCATGCTTAACTTCACGAATCCAGCCCTCAACATGCTGTTTGTAGTCGCTGTATATCTATTAAATCCATCTGAAATTATGCACGTCCACATTGGCAAATATGGAGCACAATACTTCATAAAATAATCTATAAATTTTTTTGAGTAAAAGTAGTTTTTTGAAGTAGAGGAAACTTTATCATGTTTTAATTTTTGTTCAGTAAAAATATTCTACAAGTCCATGTTAAACATGCTATGTTTAAAACTATCTTTTTCTGTCTCATTATCACAAGTTTCATCAATAGAAACATGTTCTTCAGAGACCTTTTCCTTACAGTTTATTGAAAACTCCCCGGTACAGTTATGAATACCCTTATCTTGTTTTTTATTCTGAATTGCATCATATGATAATTTATTTGAATCATTAATTGCCCATTTCACGTCTCTTGTTTCAAATTCTGAGCTCATAACTATACAAAAATGTGTAAACCACTTTTTTATATTGTCATAATCTGATTCGTGATACACATAAATAAAAAGATTCTTAATCTACCTATTTGTAGCAATATCTTTAAAAAGCAAATCAAGGGCAAATCTTAAAAACAATTTTACTCGTTTTTTACTTTCATTTCGAGAAATTTATGACAATAATTTAGATATGAGATCACATCAAAATGATTCCAGTGCAACATAGCGCTATTAATCAAAGCTCTACTAAAATCAGTCACTAGTGTTGTACAAAGGGTCCAGGTATTTTCTCTTTCGCAGAGTTGTCTAAACTTCATTAGTCAATTACCAATTGAGCCTGCATCATGCGAAGAAGCTATTCTGACTGCTACTGGATATGTGTTTCGTCTGTTATTGGATATAACCAAAACGTTATAAAAAATTGTTTTCTTATAACCTTAAATTTTTCTGATTACTGATCCTGTAGCATCGAGATAGCATACTAGCCCACCCTTATTATATTTGTATGCTATAGAAGCTACCTTTATTTGTCTTTTTGAAAAAAGACCAACTTCCGTAGGTTCTTTGAGAAATTAAAAATACGTGTCAGAATCTTGTTGATTTTCATCGAATCTCATTCTGAGGTCATCTCTGTTATTTCTGGAGAGATCATTATTATTTATACTTCCGCTTCTAATTTTTCTGAATTCGCTTTCAGACATTATGTCTTGCAAGTTTAAGTTTACTTTTTCTTTTTTGGAAGCTTCATTTACAAACTTATTCCTATTTTGAATAATTTTGAGCGCTTTCTTAAGAAGAACTCTATTGTAACGTCTTACTTGAGAAGTCTTTTTTGAGTATCTAACATCCTTGCACTCAGTTAGACATTTTTTTAAATCAGTATCAAAAATTCCATTTCTAAACCCAACAAATTTATTTTCGATGAAAATACCATTAGCATGTTCATCTAATAAAGAAGAAGAACCTTATTTTTCTTTTCAGCGAACCGATTCTTTTACCGGTGGAGTTCCGAACAGCTTTTATTAAAGATGTTTGAATTGGTTGGTGTATGTTTCAGAACTGGCTTCAATGCCTTTATTGTGGATATATATGTAGTGTTAAATGTCTAGGGGTTTTTTATCTATTTATTAAAAAAAAGTCAAATGTTCTTTATTTTACACAAATTATTTATTTCATTATTTATTTGTTTTAAACAAACAAACTTTTACTTTAACAAATTTGTTTCACTTAAATTACTTTTACATTTTCTTTTAGAACCGATACAGTCAACAGTCGTTACTCGTCTGTCTCTTGTGCTTTATCCTTTTTTGAAAGTCGGCGTCTCGTTGAGTTTTTTTTGTGCAGTGGTTTTATGTTCAGTGTCAGTAGTTTCGTCCACTTCTAGTACTACGCTCTGGCGTTGCCACTTTGTTCGTCGGTCCGTCAGGCTGATATCCCACATATATATAATATATTTGAGAACAAGGAACCGCACCAAACAGTCTCTCTTTGTGAGTGCATTGGTTTTTCGACAATCACTCTTGGATTATCATTCGCCCAAATGTGGCAATTCTGCTTATTGACGAATCAACTGAGGTGAAAATGTGCCTCATCACTGAAGATGATTTTCTTCGAAGTGCACGATATGCATTTTGATTTAAAATCCCATTTTCATAATAAGCCTCGAGTGTTGCTCGATTGTGTATCTTTCCAAGGTTCAAATTTAGTTAATCTGAAATTGAGAAATGTCAAATGAAATGCAGAAAAAACTTTACGTTTAGGTGTGGTTCACATTCAACATCGGCCCTTAAAATTTAACCACCCTTTACAGTAATACATTGTTATACTACAAACTCATTTTAAATTTATTTTTAACATTCAGAATTGTTATTGCAACGTAAAACATTACATTATCAATTTGATATTTTTCTTATCAATTCAACATAATACATGTCAACTTAACATTTTATGCCGTAAAATCAACATTTTCTGATTTACATTGGAAATAATATTACAAAACGTTAATTTTACATTGCTGCTTTTTTCTGAGACTACATTAACAAAAATTAATATATATATATATATTACTTATATTCAAGGCACGAGCGGAAGGCTACAAGCAAAGTTTACGTTTTAAATTTGGTTGTAAATATTTGAATGATGCATTGAAAATTTTTAAGCAAAAAGCAAAGATTTTGGCGCGTACAGAGAAACTTCTCCTGCAGGTCTTTCCAATCTTCAAATAAAGATGCAAATAATATCTGCGTTGGTCTTATGCACAACATTATACTTGCCGACGCCTTCTCGTCTTTTGCATCAAACGCTGCTGACTCTGCATCCAATAGAGACTCACTCTTTATCTGCTTTTCACATACTATTGCTCACAGTTCGCAATGAACTAGGACACTTCTCATGTGAACCGACCACGATGCGTAATTTTCATCGTCAAGTTTTTCAATGGAATATAAACTTGCGGCACTCATTAATTTTGGTTTTTCTTTTCGAACAAGCGAATATTAAAAATTGTTTTTCTCCTTTATTTAAGATGCCTTTATTTTTAACTTAATAGCAAGTCATGCATTTTGCGTTGAGGTCCACGCCAATCAGTGTAGTTGTATTGGAGTTTGAAAATAGTGAAATAATTTGTCCGTTTCAGACTTGAAGAAATTGATGTTTATATTTGGTGGTGCTTAAAGGCATATTATTATTGTTATATTTTATTATAGATTTAAAGTAGACACTCCAAGCACCTCTGTGGCTGAGTTTAAATTTAAAATTTTGAATTTAATACTTTTCCTTAAATAAATTCAAACTCCTCTAAAACCATCATCGCGATATTTGCCAATGAAATTATAATTAGACAAACTCGTGGTGGAGTTATCAAGCAACCAAATCTCTACGAGTAAACATACACCGATATTGAATTTTTCCAAAAAATACTCTAATTTTTCTTTATTTCCTTTCTTGTTAAGACTTTGTTTATTAAATTGAAGTATTTTCATAAATGTTATTTAGTTTGAATTTCGTCAATTATACTTTGTGCGTCACTTTCAATGTGATAACTATCTATTGAGTTTTTGATGGATTGAAAGCAAAAGCGAAAATCAGAAGATAATGAATTAAAGGTTTGGTTAGCTAAAAATTTATTTATGGCTTTGTTAGTTAGAAGAAAGGGTTTAATTAGAGTAGGAAACTCGCAGACTTTGTTATTATTTTGCAGCATTGGAGTAGTCTGGAAAGGTACTCCTTTTGTGCATTCATTCCATAGTGTTGTGCTCGCTAAGAGGCCAAGATAAAGATCCGAAGTAAGACACGTGCTGTTCCTCTAGCCTAGAAAGCAATTAATTTATTCTTTTTGTTAGAGATGTGTATTTCATAAAATATGTGCAATGCTATCAGAAAGTCATGCTTCGTAAATATTTAGGTTAATAAGAACACCCCTGCTTTCGATGGAGGTTGTTTTATTTCCTAATTCATTTATAAATTCTTAAATATGAAGATTTTAAATGTATAACAAGATTAACTTACGTTTGTATGGCTCTTACGATTGCCAAGAAAGTGCCGGAAATTTGCAATTAATACAATGGCGAATAATTTGACAATTTATTATTTGTTTGCTAAGTCTTTTAGGCTTTATAGCATTTTAAAACATTTTAAAATTAAAATTCATAATAAAATTATACTAATACTAATAATAATACTGATGTAAAGAGATCAGTTCATTTCAAATGCAAATACAAATTCAAAGTAAAATAAGTTTAGTTGTAATGCAATGTAAATTAAAGTATGAACGTTTAAAAATGTACAGACTAATAGATAATATGAATAAAGGTATTATAAAGCAAAAAAACAAATAAATTAATAATAAATCATCCACAGGGTCCAAGGCGGTGGTATCGAGAATGAGAATAAGTATAAAATATATATCGTTCTGTCTTGAAGCCAATGAAATTTTGGCTTAACAAGTTGGTAATCCGACGAATTGGGTCGTATTTACCACATCAATTTCCTTGTACGAAAAGAAAATGGTTTCGAACGCAGGCGCTAAGACAAACTGGGTTTCATTGGCCACTCATATTAATATACATATAACACCTCAAAGCGGAAATGTGGTACAAAGTATCAGAGTGTGAGATCTAGAACAGTGGTAGGTACACTCAGAAAAGTCTCTCGGAATATGATAAAAAAGGTATCATATTTAGAGAAAAATGGTATAGAGTTTGCTCCAGAAAATGCTTTTCCCTAAATGTGATTCCAAAAATTCCCTAAAAATGGTAAAAAGCTTCCATGAAAAAGAGAAATATTTTCTCATCAATAAAGACACCTTCTCTTTAACAGAAAAATATTTCTTTATAACAGGCTCAACCATTTTCTTTATCGTGTCCATTTTTCCCGAAAACAGAAATATTTATATAATTTTAATAAATCTTTTCTTTATATTGCGTTTATACATACATTGCTTATCACAAAAAAAGAACACTTTCTTTAAAAGAGAGATATATTTTCTTAATATTGGTACAATACATTTCTTTATTGCGTAAATTTTTTTTTAAACAGAGAAGTTTATCTGCAATTACGATTAAATATTTATTTTATCTGTGCAAACTTTTTTCCACAAATGAAAAACAACTTTTCTAAAACCAAGATATATTTCCACAATATCAGAAAAAATCTTCCCTATATTGTTTAAATATCTTCTCATAAATAAAGAAAACATTTGAAAGAGGCATTTTTTTTTTATTTTTGTTGTTTTTTTATATTTTGAAACAAAAAATTATCACAATCATAAATATTAAGGCTATAGTTTTATATAATATATTAATTATACACAAAAAAATTATTCATATTCTTAAATAAACTTAAAAAAACATCTTGGGTTTAATGAAATATTTGTTTTTTACACTATATAAGTGAACTGGAGGGAATATAGTATTGCTAGCACAAAATATCATAAAATCAGAAAGCCTTAAATCTACACTATAAGATAAGTATTTTTTAACATAAATGATATTCTCAAATTTCTGACATAGTAATAGTATTTCTTCTCCTAATGTGAATATTTCTTTAATTTCGTAGGCAGTAAAATTTGGATTATAGAAAAATATAATATAATTTTAAAGTATTTTTTTTAAAAAATTTTTTTTAATAAATTTATCCCATCGCTCGAAAAGTAGATTTTGTTTTTTGTTAAACAGTTCGTTGAAGTCATATTCTATCTAAATATTGGATTGGACAAATAAAAAGAAAAGTTAGTGTGTATTTGAATTTTGTGAAATTTCAACATTTTTACAACATTTCAGATTGTGTAAATGAATAAAACTTACCAGAATATGCCCAAAACTTTGCTTAAGTAATGGCCACTCTTGGAGAATTTCCTCTAAATTGGATAGCTATGGAAATCTGAACATCTGATGGTAAAAGTTAATTGCCACTTTTGGAGTAGTTCATGGAATGGTTCCACGTTGTACATTAGCCAGTTTTTGTCATTACTTTTATTAACATCTTTAAGAAGATTGATTCAAAAAGTTAAATAGCTACTTTTTATTTGTAAACTAGTGTTACATACCAGGTGGTGTTGATGGTTGATTTTCCTCTTCCTTTTGAGGGATTTTCAAAACTGCATCCCGTTTGAGTTTATGTAAAGCTCTGTGGTATTTTGAATAAAGGCACTCACAGGTTTTTTACCCTTAGTATGGATATAATAAACTTCTTAATATATATTTGAATATTGAAAAAACTCGTACACAAAACATTTTGACATTTTGACTTATTTAATATTATTATTTAATATTAATATTAAGTGGCTAAGAAACTTACCGTGTCCTCTTGTACAAAAAATTTTTTTATATTGTTTGCTGTTATTTCGAAGATTTTTGATGAAGGTGTAATATGCATAAGCATTAAATAATCCGTAATGCAAGCAGAAAGCGATTTTCTGTATTTTGGGGTTAATGTTCCACTATATTTATAAAATTCTAGTATATGCGACCCAGCAGCAGATAAGCGTCAAAATTTCTTGCATAGAAAACTAAAATTTATACATAATAATAAGATTTAAAGTTTAGTTGAAAATAATTTCTTTAAAATGTAACTTACTTTATCTTGTTGTGGTGTACTTTCTTTAAAGCCACTTAAAAAAGTTGTGTGTTTTACAGATGCTGGTGATAAGTTATCGATTAGATAAATTTCCTTTATAATGTAATTATTTAGTTTAAAATTAGAAAAAATCAGACAACGGCATGCGTGTGGTGTGGTCCCAAGCTCTTTTTTACTTTTTTGTTTATGTATTTTTCAATGATGGAAATAATGGCCAACAGTTAAAAGGCTTGTCTGGCCTGTTTCTAGAGCAGAATAAACACATATTAAATAAAAGTGCGTAAAACCTCTTACCTGTTGTCTTTGCCAATTTTGCAAATTATACTCGAAGCATGCGCGCGTTTCAAATAGATTTGATGGTAAAGATATTTCCCGGCCTTTAGATATTTTAGATTTTCGGAGTCAAATCCGTGTTCTGCAATAAATGGAATATAATGCTTATTGTTTTGTTACTTCAAATAATATAGTACAAACCTTTTAAGATGTCATAAAAAATTTCTCCTTTGAGAGCTTTAAATATAACATCCTCAACTAATTCGCCATCTTCGTTAACCGTACCAATGTAAATGATGTTGTTGGTTGTGTTAAACAAAGTTTTATCCGAATTTGAAGTATTTTCTATTTTTTTTTGCAATCGAATAAAAAAATAAGCACAGCCACCTGAATTTAAAGTTTTATATTTCTGTTCTTGCGCATTGATCAGCAACGAAAAGCCAACGGCTGTTTTCTAGAAATTTTCTACGCACACACAAGATAAAACCACATGCAAACGATAACAACGCATGACTATTGCCGTTTCGTTGCTGTGTCGAGCCGACTAGGCTTGGGTAGTTCATGAACGAACTAGTTCAATTGAACGATTCCCACTCATGAACTATGTGAACTAGTTCAGTGTTTCTCGTTCTTTTAGTTCTTTTAGTTCATTTTAGTTCAATTGATATTGCAGCGAGTAGCAGCAAAACGAACGAGAGCAAAAATAACTAAATTCACCAAGCTATGGTTTGAGTACTTGGTTTGAGACTTTTTGTGTCTGCACTAATATAAATGTTGGATTTGATGGCTATCACATATTCATACCAAGTTTGTTTCATTTCATATACCTGTACATGAAAAAGGAAACGAAACGAACTAAAAAACCAATCGAACTAAAAGACCTAACGAACTAAAAGAACTAACGAACTAAGAGAACAAACGAAGTTAAACATGCAACGAACAAAAAGAACGAACGAACTAAAAGAACTAAATGAACGAACTAGTTCATTACATACGATTGAACTAAAAAGAGCGATCTTTGTTGTGAACTAAAATGCCCAAGCCTAGAGCCGACTTGCATTCTTTATTGCTCTAATATGCAAGTTATGGTATTCAAAATTAATAATACCAAAAAAAAATGTTTTTTACGAGCTATGCTCTTTATTCTTCAAACTAAAAACTTAAACTGCAACTAACAATTTTTATATCTTAGAATTTAACTTATTTCTGCTGGTGTTGTCTTAGTGTTGGTTGCTATTTTTGTTATTGTATGTTGATGTTGAAATAATCATCCAACTTCCCAACAGACAAAATAAATTTACATTAAATTTACTACAAACTTGCATCAGTAAACATAACATTTGGAAAAACCTTACCGCAAGCATTGTAACACATTTGCCTCCAAATTTCGAATAAACAAAAGGGATCCCTGATTGTATAATTGTGATTCATGTTTGGAAAATATTTGGAAATAAATATGGTAATGTATTGCATAATAAAGAAATTCAAAAGTTTGTAATAAATTTGCAATTACAAATATTTCCAAATATTTTCCAAGCCTGAATCACAATTGTACAATAAATGTTGTAATGTATTGCATAATAAAGAAAATAAGACGCATGAAATAAACTTGTAATTTCAGACATATTTATTTAAAAGTATGTTTATAATATAATAATAAATAAATTATTGAATAATAAATAAAGTGTTCATAAATTAACAATATATAGTAGTGTCGTCACAGTGCTTTGTTGCCTTGCTTTCATACTCTTCTCGTTGCTTTTGCCTATTTTTCGAAAAATAGATACCATCCATGTTTGATGGTAGCATCTAAAATTAAATTAAAATCAAAATAATTTTTGGGCTCAAGAATTAGATTAAGTTTTCACTTTGTTCTATCCTTACGTTTATGGCCAGCACTTTGTTTTCTAATATTTTTTTATTTATATGACATTTTCACTGACGCTTAAAAATTTACACAGTTATTTTACGCAAACATAAACAGCAAATGACATAAAATGCAGTTCAAACATAGAAATAGAACATATTCTACTTACAAACTACTTACGAAAATATTGCGACACATAAGTTTTTACAAGTCTGCTTGAAAAAGCTTTGCGAAATGTTTGGGACAAGTGATTTTCACAAACTAATTTGGAAACAGTTGAAAAATACGTTTGGAAAGTATTAATTAATCAACTGGCTTACATAAATGTTTATTGGGTTATTTCTGCTGAAGTTGTCTTAGTATTTGTTGCTATTCGTGTTGTTGTATGTTGATGTTGAAATATTTATCCAATTCCCTGGAATTGTTGACTTGCAGGTGGAACGATGTCTGGAAAAACGTCAGCATTTATTTTAGAGCGGATGCGCGTGGAGTTTAAGAATATTTTATTAACGAAACATTGTTATCGTTAACTTGCATAAACAACAACGAAACGCTCGTATGTGTGCACTATGTTCGCAGCCTAAGCGTCTATTTTGTGTTGAGTCATCTAAAACAAAACGAACAAAATAAGAACAACAACAAATTCATCAAAAAATGTTCAACTCGTCTGTCTTGTGTGAGTTAGTGTTTTCCGTGTTAGAAAACTTAAAAAATATATTTTTTTAATATTACAGACCGAAGTCAACTTTATTTTTTTACTGATTACAAAAGACTGAATTAAAAGCTAAGCTTAAATTTACTTATCGCCTAAAACTGCGCTGCTATGTCGCTGCTGCTGGTGTTATTGTTGTTGTCGTTGGTTCACCTGCACGTAGGCCATTTCTGCGATAAGCGCTAGACATAGCGTCAGCAGAAATTATGGGAACGGATGTTGTGGAGTACGTACATTTGAAATTGCAAGTTTTGATATTTGGCAATATTCAGCTTAAGTGTCGTTAACTTGGCGAAACATAAAGCTACGAAAAAAATTAACTCTTAGGGCCGTTTTCTCAATGTCGGGTTAAGCAGTAACCACAACTTTAACCAGCGGTTAGCAAAAAAGCTTTATCTCAATGTTCGGTTAGTGCTTATCTGTCCGTTAAGTGCTGATTAAGTTTAAGGCAAGTTGTTGTTCCGGTTAGCTGCTAATCGGAAGAACAGCTAAGTGTGGTAAAGAATTTTATTTTTATTTTACACCCAAATTCACAAACAAGAAAAGTTTCTTTATATGGAGTAAAATGTTGCTATCTGTTGCGTTTTTCCACTTTTATTTCTTTTCGCGGCATAAAATCACAAAAAAACGCAAACACAAAACAGATGATATGCAGTTTTCGTGCATTCACAATTGAAAAATTCACAATTAATGATGTAGCCGGAGGTTGCTAAATCAGCACTTGGTGAAACCGAAATTGTTTTTTTTAGCTATCTCCTGGTTAAGTGCTAGACTAACCGGACATTCAGAAAACGGCCCTAACTCTATTATTTAAATAGAGCCGCCTTTTCTCTAAATTTGTAAATTTCACCTTTCAACAGTTTTATAATATGAAATAAGACACACTACCGCCTCGTATGTGGCGAAAAAATGTGCTTCATTGCCCGAAGTTGATCTTAAAAGCATGA
Source organism: Pherbina coryleti (assembly GCA_943735915.1). NCBI lineage: Eukaryota > Metazoa > Arthropoda > Insecta > Diptera > Sciomyzidae > Pherbina > Pherbina coryleti. The sequence continues at coordinate 38,564,717 of OX030952.1, read as the reverse complement.
CTTTTATTTCTTCCTCTTCCTCTCTTTCATTTTGAGATCTTCTTTACATAAGACGCCTTGAGAGGAACTTACAGTACCTGGGAATTTTTCGCTTGTACTCATCGAAATCATTTCTTTCGGTTCAGCATTCAATTCCTGTTCACTGTCTCTTGAGTACACATCAGAGTAGTTTTACTTTCCTTCTTGTATCAATAAAAAATTTACCTATTTAATTTTATAATTCTTAAAAAACTTACTAACTCATAATTCTTAAAAAAGCGCTCTTATATTATGAGCTCTATGCCAAGTAATTCATGAAGCAAAAGGTTGCTACAACAAAAGTTCTTTGCAGAACAAACCGAAGCAGACTAGACCATGGCTTCGTCGGACACTACTCCGACTCATCAGTCGGCTCTGTGCTTTTAGCAGTCCACTTACTTTGACAAGCTAATAAGCGCAACAGCAATAAAACCAAAGCGGAATTATAGAAGCGCTATTCACTTTATCAAAGCAGTGTTTTTCTACTCTTTAGAATCTAAAGTTTAGATCTACTGCAAAGATTTTGTTGTTGCGCTTATTGTTTACTTCTTTATCACGTGTCCATCTAGGTTCCAACATTTTGTTGGTATTACACCATAGAAGGCATGAAGAAGGTGTTTTTATGTTTTTTTTTTACCAATTTATAAGATTTTGTGATGAGGGCATGATTAAAGCATTTATCTCTTTGGGATTTAAAATAGTAGTGTCTCTGTAAGTGTAGAATCAAAGGATTTCACGATGATCATCAATATCGGCAACTGCGACAAAGAAAATATGCAATATATTGATATCTTTTGGTAATTAGTGTTATTTTAGCTGTTGCTCCTATCCCATCGACACCCCCCGCCATGTCCAGGGGCAAAAAAAATCCAATCAATTTCAACACCCCAGTATTATTCAGAATATCACGGGATCGACAATGTAAATTCATTTTTCAACTGTGCAGCACACCCACCCGAGAAAATTACTTTCTTAAGGTCCACAAAGCGAGATTTTAAATACTCAATAATTTTTTTTATGAGCACCCATAATATGCCATTAAACACTCAAGTTAGACATAAAGAAGCTTTATCTATGTATTTTATTTTGGGTCAGAGAAGTAAGTAAATTAATCTATAAACAACGGCATTGTGACCCAGTACACTAAGGGAAAAAAATATTAAATTTATCCAAGAACTTTTTTAATTTATCCAAAAAGCGAGTCATTTTTGCACCAATAACGCATTTACTTAAATCGACTACGTCAATATTTTAAAATTTATTAAAATACTTTTTTAATTAAATAAAATATTAAAATATTTAAACAGAATTAATAAAAAATATATTAAAATTATGCACGAATATATTTAAATATCTTTCAAATATTTACTATTTGAAAATAAAACTATCGCATTTAAGGAAAATTTATATAAAAATATTGAAAGGGAAAAACAATTTATTTGAATATTTCCCACGAGCTGCATCCATCAAATGCGATCTGTGTGAATATTTTATTTTCTTTTTTACTTTTTTCGTTCTCATTCATACTAGGGTAATTCACGATCTTGTTGCATCGTTGCAAATGCGTTTTTGCAAGAAAAGATTTTTGTGAACACACTTTCAATGTTATGATGTTGCAAATGCCTTACAACAGCTGTTTTTTGTTTTACATTTTTTCATCATTTGTTTGTGTATGTTGAGTTTTAGTGAAATGCGGAAAATATCGAAAAGATAAGAGTTCAACAAGGTCCATTCATCAAAACAAATTCCTATTTAACTGCAAGTCGCCATAGTCATGTTAAGATGAAGGAAACAGCTGCTCAATCAATGGTTGTCAAAACAAAAAAGTGGTTGTGTTCAATGCAATATTATGAAATTCATTCACAATAGAGTCTTGCAATCTTATTGGATTTGCACACGCAACAGGCTCTTATTATTGCAAATGCAAATATATTGCAAATGCATATCAATGCTTTTTGTTTTTGTAAAAGCAGCTAGTTTTGCATTTGCAACGATGCAATAAGATCGTGAATTACCCTACTATTTCTGACAGTTGGTGCAATATTATGGCATCAAATGTCAAAAATAGTATAAATTAGAGAATGGAAAAGTAAGATAAAAAATAAGAAGCAAATTATGCAGGTAAATAACAACCGGTGCAAGACATTCTTGAGCAAATATCGAGTTGTCACTCCACCCTATATAATTTCATTTCCTGGCCAAACATCCAGGCTATATTACCCTTGCAACAAAAACTAAACGAGAACTATAAGAAACCTGCAATTGCAAGAAATAAACTGCAGGAACAGAGTGCGATGCTGTTGCTTCTTGTCGGCTATTTGAGCTGTATGAAATATGTGTGTAGGTGTGTGGTATAAATACAATTTAAAAACGGGGAAAAACGAGTTGTAAGGAAAATATTTGATTTATCCACGTAAAAATTTAAATGAAATTGATACTCAGGCGTGGATAATGTTAATATGCGTTATTTCCCTTAGTGTACGTCTACGAAGTATTGAATTTATAAGGTTATCTTTCAGGTTAGAGAAAAAGCTTTTGTATATTTTTGCTTTCAACATGCATTTGTTGAAAGAAAAAATTCACAAAAACTTACATATTTTTTCGCTTTATTTCTTTATTATTAGTTAGTTATTTCCAAGCTTTCTTTAAAAGACACGCGCCAGATTTCTTAAGTTAACAGAATGCCTGATAACTATGTTGCAAACAGAAACAACATTTTACTCCCTAGAAACTCTATATGCTAACAATAGTTGCCATATACAAAAAAAGGACTTTTTGGGGAATTTTTTAAAATCTTTTTTTCACATATTAATATAGTATATACATTTAGTATATACTTTTAAAAGATAATTTATATTTAAAAAAATTAAAGATAATCAATGAAAAACTAAAATTGATCTCATTTTCCTATTTTACGTGGAATGCCCCTTTAGTTGGAGAATGTTGCAATATGCCGCTTGACACAAGTCAAGAATGATAGAAATAAGATTACGCGTTCCGCAAATGAGAGAGAGAGAGAGAGCATGACGTCATCCAGCGCTATTGTCAGACTTTGGAATAATCTTACTTCGGGACCCACGCCAAAATATTTTTTTTCTTATTTTTATAATATGGATATGTACCTCCTTAACCTATTGGTGCAATCAAATTTTGTCGATCTCGAATGGTTAAGGAGATAAAAGTAATCGTGAAAGTTTAAAAAAATTAATATTTTGTCGTATTCGAAAATATCCATATTTTTTTACAGAAGAGTAGTTATTTTTACTTTACTTTTTCGCAAGAATTTATTTTTATTTTCGTCAATTTGCCTAAGCGATCAAAACGACATTTGCATACGTTTCTGTTAAGCAAAAGCGCTGCGTGACGGCAATCACTCAATTGAGAAAGAGAGCATTAGATAACGGGACTGCGGAACGCGTAATCTTGTCTCTATCATTCTTGGACACAAATATGGCACATCTTATATTTCGGCGAAAATACTTTTGTTATTGTTTATTCAAGTATTCATCAAGTATAAAAGCTTAAGCTGTTAAAGAATTTAATAAGTAAACCATTTTATTAAGGTTGTCTAATTGAGTGTCAACTCTTTCTATTGTGACCATTCCCTTGACCAATTTTTATATTTTTTATGCAAAACAAACAGAACATAATTAAATTTTATTCATTCTTTCATATGTTATAAGACTTTACTGGGCTACATTGCGTAATAAAACTATTAAGTAAGCTTATGGAAAGTTTTATGAACTGTGAAGAAATATACTTAAATTACTCATTCCTTAATGTTAAGTTTAAATTAGTAAACTTACCTAAGTGTATGTATTTGTGATTTGAATTGCGTCATCAGTTGAAAATATAGTCTCTTCCATTATATTTTTCAAGACGAAATCATTGACTTAATAGTTTTGAAACGCAGTGTATAAACAGTTTGAGTGAAAACTCTATCATCACTGCTTACTGGCTTGTATTGTATTTAATTTTAATTCATCATTTATTGGTTAAATAATAAACTGTATGTATGTCTGCTTAATTAAATGAATATATGAATGACAATAATAAACTAATAAGTTATATAATACATATAAAAAATGGAAGATTGGAACAAATGTTAAAAAATTATTTTGAAGTCATTGGTAAAATATTTGAATTTCATTTACAGTACGTCTTCGAAGCAGAAAAATTGTACTTAAGCCTCTACCCTACAAATATTAAACATTTATGTTATAGAAAAGAATTTAAGTTTTTCCCTAAAATCGATACTGATTGTAACTTATGTTATCGAAAAAAAAAAATAAATATATATATATATATATAAAAATACTGTTTAATATATTAATATACAAATATATTTGCCTCTAACTCGTACTATTGAAGTTGTAGAGATATATAATGTATGAACAAATGAGAATGTCAATAATTTAAGGCAAACTAACTATAAAACATACTTTCAGAATACAAAAGGCAATGATTCATTGCATAAATGTATATATATTTCTTATTTTTGAAAAATTTAATAGAAAAATCTTTTAAATTATTTTATTGAAATTTTAAGCAATATTTTTTAAACATGTCATGTTATTTTATGTTTAAAAAATGAAACTGATTGTAACAAAATTAAAACATCTTTAAACGACATGGATCTTTGGAGAACATACTCTCTTCTTTCTGATTGCTTGTTTTAAATTTATTTTTTCATCAAGTTCAACATTTATTTTAAAATGCTCAAAAATACATGTCGTCTAAAGGTGCTTTCAATATAAATGTAAATTTTAAATATAAGTTCTTTATTTTATTTTCTCAGAAAAAAAATAATAATAACTAAGCTTTTAATTTAAACAATTTTAAAAACCAATATTATTAAATATTATCATAATATTAAGATGTAACATTTTTTTGTGTTTTAAATAAAAACAAAATTAAAAAAAATATAATTTTGTTAAATAAAAGAAAATATCTAATAAAATAAAAACCAATGCCGTTTTTTTCTGTCTGTCATTTACTTATATAACCAATTATTATGGATCCTTCTAATTCTCTTTCCTCACTTTATTCCTACAAACAGCTATCTGATCCTAAAACGAGTACTCAAGAATCATAAGAATCAGTTTGATTGATGATCAGCCTTTTGACGTGACTTCTTTAAGGAACCAACAATGGATGATGTCACCGAGAAGGAAAAATTACCAGTTGAAACTCTACAAGATTATTTGAATTTCATTTCTGGAAATACCAATGTCACTTCCTGAATAATTTATTTATACTCGTGTCTAAGTGTTTGCAAAACAAGCAGTAAGAAATCAAATTTGCAAGTTATTTCAATCAAGAGCCTACTAATGGCGTTTTCTTCTCTCGCCAAAAAATTCTGCCCTTTGAGTGAAGAATTTTTTAAATTTTTACCTTAAATTAAAAAAAATGTTAACGTGTTCGTAATCGAGAAAAGCACATGGAAATGCAAAATTTTTTTTTATGTTGTGTTTGCTGCCCTGCTTTATCGAGAAACGTCAAATAAATTGCAAAAATTTTCCGTGAAATAGCAAAATACAAAATTAAATTCAAAATGTCTGGCCGCGAAAGTTTTGTTGAAGGTAAATTAACTTATTTGTAATATTCTTAAACTTTAATATTTATTTTTGCACTCTTAGGTTTTCCGTGCGAAACTCTTGACGAGTATTTCATGGAATATAACTTCGGCGAACGAGGGAATCAATGGTCTCATCACGAGGAGGTTGATGGTCATAAGAATGTTTGCAAAATTGTGCAGAGTAAGTTGGCCATGGACATGCAAAAAGCTCATTCAAATAGATTCTGCGCTGTGAGCAGCGTCCAAACACATTTGTGTTGCTTTAGGGATTGCGCATGTCATGCAGTGAGCACCACACATTCATTGCAGCTGGCGCAGGAGCACGTAGAAGCACAAAAGCAAGCAACAATTTACCGGCGACGAAAACTCGAGACTTAATATTTTTTTAATCATTTGTATTATCATCATCATTTATATGCGTGACAATAGATGTGTTTTTTACCAAGCGAGCTGTAAAAAAACGCCCGCTTATCATATGAATACTCGCTAAATAACGCAGAAAACTGATAGTGGCTTAAAAGTTTAGCGAGCAAACGAAAAAAGTGTTTCCAAGTCATGTTTTAATTATTGTGTACTTTTTCTATGAAGGTGGCAACTGTGACGAATTGTCAGTTAATAGCGATACATGAAGTCGAAACTTCCTTGTACCCAATACTTTGAACGAAATTTTCAAAATGTCTTTTTCACCAACATTTCTACAAGACACTATTTAGTAAGTGGTATAAAAAAGGTTTATTAAATAAACTCATTGCTGAAAAAATATAGTTGGTTTTTCAGTCAGTATCGGGTATTTTTGAGAACCGAGTTTTAAATATTTGAGAGATGAAAAATTATGCAACAAAAGCTGTCAATACAATTGAAAGCTTCAAACAATCGGTGACAAAAAATCGGTTTACATTTTTGACACATCAGACAATGCTTCCAAGTTTGAAAAAACATTCTTAAGCGACTCAGCACTCGTTTTTCGACTACTCGCTTGGTAAAAAACACAGCTATTGTTCTTCTTTTCGAGAAGAAAATGTTCTTTTGAAACGAGCTATATATTGTAAAGAAGAAGCTTACTCTAATAAAATGTCAATACAATGTTCAATGTTTTCTTAATATGTCACTTTTTGGTTTCTTCAGTTGGTAGCATTTGAGGACAGAACTCTGAAACTGTCGATCTTGAGAGTGCAAAAAATTCTGCATTTTTTATACTTTTCAGGTAAAAATTTCGAGAAAAGAACACGATTTAAATTTAGAGGTCTACATTTTTTTGAGAAAAGAACAGAAAAAGTGCAGAATTCTCAAAGAGGCCAGAAATGCATAATTTTTTCGGGAAGAGAAAACGCCACAAGCTTTTAAGGCCGAATATAGTATAGTGCGCGCTGAAGCAGAAGATGGCAGCCGTTGCTGAAAAAAGCTTTGTGTGTAATCTTATAGGAAAAGCCATGTTGTAATTATTAAGGTGTTAGTGAGTTTGACACTTCTCTCTCAAAATGATAAATTTTTTCGCCCCGCTCCTGTCAAAAACAGCTGATGGTGAATCATGGTATAATAATACAAGGAAGTATTGACAGTTGCTTGGGAAACCAGCATCTGTCAAAAAAAAAGTCAAGAAAGAGAGCGTTCAAGTATGCTTATGTTTCCGCCATTGTTTATATTTCAGAGCTTGCAAATAACCACACATTTGATAACAAAATATTGCATATTTTATTTTATTAATAGTGAGTTATTATTACTAGAACGAAGATAATTTGTAAACTTAATGTTATTAAGTGCAAACATAAAAAAAAGGTTGAAAACGTTGAAGTGCAGCAACCTCAGCAGCTGCAGATGCATGTGGACGAAATTGAAGAAGTTTTCAATTAAAATTAAAACACCACGGCTGGAAAACGTTAAACACATATCGCACATAATTTTTTCACAACTTTCAATAAATTTATTTATTATTTATTTATTTCTTAATATTTCATCAAGCAGAGAGAAAATCTTTTACAGACTACTAAGGATATATATAACATTAAAATTAATAATAACATTGATTGTATTAATTACGAGTAAGTTACCTGTAAAAATTGAGATTGATGACAACTAAGTTAAGGTTAAACTTTGCATAAAAGAGAAAACGGTATGAATGTATATGGAAGGTATAGGTAACTATCAGACGGCGAGACCAAAGTAAATCATCAAGGTGCGTGATAAAGACAACCACAGGTTAGTAACATTAGGTAACGCGCAAAACTTGGAGCAGGTTGAGATTTGTTTTAAACTGAGTTCTTGAAATTGAATCGAATATGTCAATCAATGACAAAACCCTGTTTGCCTCAATAGTGCAGCGCGTGATAGGCTCATTTCGAGCATATTCAGATCTGTGAAAAGGAACCCGAAAGGTAAACTGGCTACGAAGATAGCGGAGTGGGGTAAGGAAATCTAGCAAACCAAGTAGAGTGGGACACTGGATATGGTGATGAATCAGGTCACGAATAAAAATGACTGACTGCATCTTGCGTCTAGATTCGAGGGAGCAAATATCAACTAATGCACATCTAGTGGAGTATGGAGGAGGCTGATGTAGGTTCCAGTTAAGTTTAGATATCACATATCTTGTGAACTTTTTTTGTACTCTTTCAATTCGCAGGGATTGACTGGGAGAGGAAGTATTCCATAAAATGGAGCAGTATTCTAAATGGGGTCGGACTAATGAAGTGTACAAACTTTTGAGGGTGTAGGGATCCCTAAAGTCCTCTGAGTTCCTAATAATGAAGCCAAGCATCGAGTTAGACTTGTTGATGATGAGATTTATATGATCTTTAAAATTAAGACGAGGGTCAAATAAAATTCCAAGGTCTTTCTTAGAGGCAACACGTTGAAGTGAACATGAGTTAATAAAATAGGAGTTTGTTGACGGGTTTGATGATCTATAAAAAGAGATACATTGACATTTGGAGATGTTAAGTGGTAGTTTATACTGTTCGCACCAGGCGAAGATTGAATCAATGTCTGTTTGGAGAAGTATGGCATCCTCATTTGACTTAATCGATCGAAAAAGCTTCAGATCGTCGGCGAAAAAAAGGCTTTGGGAATGAGGTATGACCCTAGGAAGATCATTAATGAATATTAAGCACAGTAAGGGCCCTAGATGGCTGCCTTGGGGAACACCGGACGTAACTTCGAAAAGATTGGATAGGTTGTTATTAATTTTTACTGGGCTCTCATCACGTAACTTTCAAAACGATCATCGTTCAAACGTTACCATCTGACGATATCGTCAACAGTTTGATTCATATAAGATTATCGTTATCGTCTCGTTCATCGTATATTTTTTTAAGTTTAAAAGTCACTGAAAAACCGCAGAGCACCGCAATTAGCGTATGCATAAACCGGCCGGTTAGGATCCGAACTTATAAAAAACAATCGAACTTATAAAAAACACTGCTTGGCTTGCATGTGCAGCGTGCGCTGTTGCACATATGGTCCTCTATCTCTTAAACAAATAAGGATCCCATTTTGAAACTTTTCGTGTAACATTAACATAGTTTTCGCATTATTTTGAGCAAATAAATATGAAAAAATAAATTATTCAAGTTACTAAAGATATGCATTTAAAAATTCACTTCCGGTTTTCAACAAGAATTTTTTATATCGTCGTTACAAATGTGAAGTTGCGAATCTGAAATATTAAATATTTTTTACTATTACATCCCATTGCTTAATTGGAACTTTATGTTGTGCTAAATTGCCAAATTTGTACTTCTCACAAAAATAAGTACAAATATAGACGTACAACTACGTAAATATAGTAACAAGAACAATAATGATATCCACGCCAAATTTCTATTGAGTGTTTTTTGATATCTTGAACAGTAATGATTTTCAGATTCGCAATTTCATATTTGTAACAACTATATTTTTGTATTATCATTCCAAAATAAAAAAAAAAGTATTTTTTTCTCGGTAAAATACTACTTAGAATATTTTTTTATGTAGTGATTATTTCCTACAGCACCATCTATAAAAGTATCTCTAAATGCCTCTACACCAAGGAATTATGCGAACTTTCAGTAAATCTGTTGAACAATTTCAAACATTTATAATTTGTTTAAGTTTTGTTATAAGTTAACAAATATACTCACAATCATCGCATTCGAACTATTTTCACATTGAAGGTCAATTGTTTTTAACACAGACAAAAATGGCTCCTTCGACAAGCGAAAGCGTTGAACAAAGCTTAATTTGTTACAAAAAATAAATAAATTAGTATTTTTACCATACATACTTTTTTGAGGGAAGAGATAAAGGATTTGATTTATCTCTAAGGATCCTTCTTTGTCGCAGCAATTAAATTTTTTCTTTACACTCATCATCGCTTATAAAAAAAAAATCAAATTTCATATCCAAAACATTTAAATTTAATTTCTTTCACGATTTTCAATAACACAATAAGCCAAGACGATATCAAATTTACTATCGTTTCAAATCAATCGTTCAAACGATAGCAATGATCAGCTGTTAGCCATACATGAAGCAAGCAAAACGATATCGTAAAGACGATACTACAGTTTTAGAGTTACGTGAAGTTAAACTGTCGTCAAGACGATATCGTCGAACGATTCTCAGCATACGTGATGAGAGCCCTGATTGGCGGCGATTAGAAAGGTATGATTGGAACCAATATAGGAGGTTAGAGTGAATTCCTAGGGAGGCAAGTTTTAAAATAAGGTGCTTGTGAGAGACTTTGTCAAATGCTTTCGCAAAATCAGTAAAGATGACATCAGTTTGAAGACCTGCTTCAAAGTTAGTAATAATAACATTACAAAAAAGTACCAAGTTCGTTAACGTTGATTTACCTGCTAAGAAACCATGTTGTTCCGGAGATCACATTTTTAACATGGAATGTCATTTTGTCATATATGATTTTGTCGAAGATTTTAGGTATGACGGAAAGTTTACAAATGGTTGTATAGTTTTTAATTTCATGCTTAGGACCGGATTTGTGGATGGGGACTATGTAAGAATGTTTCCAGGCATCAATAAATCGGCCACTAGATACTGATTTTCTAAGGATAAAAAAGAGAGGAGTCGCCAGGGAAGCGGCACATCTTCGTAAAACGATTTGAGCTAAACCATCAGGACCTGGTATATGGTTAGTTTTAAGGCTAGCTAAAGCAGTCGTGATATCTTCAGTTTGAAATGAAAGATCACCTAGGTCAAGGACAGAATCATATGGGCGACTAAGCAATAAAGGATCAGAGCTGGAGACGGAGGAATAAACTGATTTTAAATAATCAGCAAAGAAATTGCATATAGTTTTACGGTCATCTGAGGAGGAACCCAGATAAGACATAGTGCTGGGTAGTCCGTTTGTTTTCCTTTTGTTATTGATATAAGACCAGAAGTATTTACTATTATTCTTTAGAGTTTGTTACGTGGAGGAGATAAAGGAGTTGTAAAGGAACCTATTAAGGATTACAAATTGATTATGAAGTGACAGGTAGTATGTTTTTATAGTCAGATTAGACGAATCTTGCCTTAATCGTTTATAGGCTTTATTCTTTTTGTTCTTTAAGTTTGAGCGCCTCTTGTTAAACCACGGGGGGTTCCTATTGCTGAAGGTCTGTTTCAATGGCACGAACTGATTGATCGAGTCATTTAAAATAGATATAAATTTATCATAGGCAATCGATAGATCTGGTTCACGAGCGATGAAGTCCCATGAGATCGAGGATAAAAGTTCATTCATTTCAGCAAAATTAGCGTTTTTAAAGTCTAATGTAAGTTCCTGATTAGTAACTAGTTTCTGGTATTGATAAAGTGAAAATTCAAGAAAGAGAGGAACATGGTGATTGGTGCTGTTAAAAATTTGAGAAGCTGGTAAGTCTGAGTTAACGCGGAATTCTTTATCGACAAATATGAGGTCAAGAACGCGGTTTAGATAATTTTTGAACTTATTGACTTGAACCAAGTCATATTGGCTAAAAAAGTCTATTAAAAGGGTTTCAGTTGAGCTATGAGCATTAAAAGGATGAAGGTGAGAACCGTCGACTTCAGGTTTCCAGATAATGTTACCTAAGTTGAAGTCGCCGGCGAACACAACATGCTGAGCAACGGATAGATTTTCGAGAACAGGCCGACAGTCATCGAAATGTGCATTATTAAGTTCTACGGAACTGTTAGGTGGTATGTAGCTAACTTTCAGAAAAAGCTCGAAATTATTAGACAAAGTAAGTTTAATAATGATTTGGTCAATGTCAAGAGCCGCTGTAATTGTTCACATGGGAATGAATTTTTGATCGCAACCAGAACCCCACCCCCACGTGAACGACCAGTAAGTGTAGGACAACGGTCCTTACGGTAAACATTATAAGAGGTGCCACTGAACAGTTCTGAAGTGAAATGATGCTCTGTTAACCAAGTTTCTGTGAATAATATGAAGTCATATTCTAACGAACAAGATATAATAAAGAATTGATTTATTTTGGTTCTCATACCTCCGATGTTCTGGTAGTACAATGAAAATTTAATAATGGGTGAAGTCGGTGAGTGATTTGATGGAGACGATATTGTGTCTATAGGTGTTAAAAATGACGATGGTAATATTGAAGCTGATGCTCTCAATGGCGCTGTTGATGATGACGACATAGTTGAAGATGATGATGACGAAGCAATTAAAGTTGATGATGGTACGTGTGGTGATGCTAATACATATGATGATGATAATGATGATGCTGTTGATGATGACGATATAGTTGAAGATGATGGCGGCGAAGTAGTTGAAGATGATGATGATACGTGTGATATTGCTGATACATATGATGATGATAATGAAGATGATAATGATGATAATGATGATGATGATGCTGATGAAGATGATGATAGTGATGAAGATGTTGATAATGATGTTGATGAAGATGATGATGGTGATGAGGGTAATGGTGGTGATGATGATGAAAGAGGTGATAGTAGATTGGTTATGGATCGGTGATCAATGATGGTAGATTGGAGATTTTTGTCAGCAGATATGCTCGGCTTACTATTGTGGTTGGTTAGTTTTTTGGAGATGTAGACGAAATGCCGTTGAGAGACTGGTTGTTCAATGTGGGTGCTGGCCAAGGGCGTGGAATAAAGTCACGAACTAGGACCCCGTTGGGCCAAAAGTTTTTACAAATTATCTAAGCATAGTCTACCTCGGAAGCATAAATTTTAAATGAAGCAATTTTTTGTCAGCTTTTTGTTTAAACTTTAGGCAAGTAATGGTTGATTCAGGATGCGGTAATTTGTTAGAAACGTATGCGATAATATTTTCAATTGTTGTAGCGGCAGCTAGCCTCGAGACAAAGATAGGCTTTCGTGGAGGCCGTGTTATTACCACCAAATCGACCAATGGGACTGATTCCGAGACACCGAGGGACTGATTAGGCGTGTTGGCTAGATGATGTGAGACGTTAGGCAGTCTATTAGTTGAATTCACAGCACTTTGTAAGTCGTGCCCAGCTGAGTTAGAGTCTGAAGTGATGTTCCTGGAAGATGCGGTGTCTTTAGTCGATGGTGTGAAAACTACTAAGTGGTCCACATTCCGTGGACACGAGAGGCTGATTAGGAGTGTTTAATTGATAGTGCACGGGCTGATGAGAGGGCTCGGGAGGCTGGTGAGATGGGTCCCCTGGACTAGGTTGAGAGCAGCTTGTGGATACTGGTGTGGTGGCTTGCAAGGCATCAATGTTGATGACCCTCTCTAGATTGGATTCTTTAACCTTTCCTGTTTTTTTCTTCGTTTTTTGTTGTGGTGAGACGGTTCATTTGTTGTTATTCAGTGTAGTGGTGATATTATAGAGGTTTATGCAGCCTTCGGAGTGGGTGACAACGGCCTTTTGGAGGCGTTTCACCTCCTCCACAATGTTGTTGGCAGATTTATTGACATTTACAAGGGCTTGCAGCAGGTGGCTAGTGGTAATTTTACGACAGTTTAGACAAAACCATTGCAGGCCATTAGATGAGGTGCAGTTGAGGGCATCTCCAATCCTGGCAGAAAGTCCAACACATTTCCCATGAAAAAGGTTGGAGCATCCGTTGCAGGAGATTATAATTGTTATTTAACTTATTTCAATTCAATTCAATTCAATTTCAATTTCATTATTATAATTGTTATTTGGCGCACATATTTTGCGGAATTTATTTATTTTTACATTCGTTTAATTTTGGTTGCACGATCAACTGTTTTTGACAGATGGTGGTTTCCTTGTTGTTGAGAAAATCTATACTTGTCAATGCTACCTGTATAATTGTATCATGATGGTGAATTGGAATGAAAATAAATCAGCTGACGTGCAGTCAGTCCAAGCTCAATGCCATGTCCACTTCTTTTGATGGCTATTATCAGTTGAGGTATTGAACATTCTTTCATGGCATTCGATATTTTCTTGAAGCAGTCTATGTGAATGCAAGACAATTTGCATGCTGGCCGAAGCTTCATGTCGGTGGCACCTTCCAGCGCACGTTTTTGATAAAATGACAAAACCATTCAATGGCGAACTTGGCAAATGGCCGAAGACAACTGCAATAACTTTTTGTCAACACAACACGGCACAAATAATTGAATTAAATATTTATTTAAACTTTATTCGCACAGGTTATACAGGTTATAAAAACTATAACACATCATCATCTAGCAACTCAAACAAATAACACAATTTGGCAACTATCAACGGCTCCTCTCTTTCGCTCTCAATTTTTTGACAGAAAGAAAGCTATTCTTGGTGTTGGCAAAAATTCACTAACACCTTATTATTATTACACCATGGGAAAAGCTACTTGCTAGATGGTTTTTAGCAGCTTTATCTTCCATCTCGCTTGTTTATACAGTTTGGATTTTTTATTTAATTTTATTGTTTATGTTTTTTTTTTGCGTAGAATTTTATGAGTTGGACAATTACTGTGCTTTAAACTGCACTCGACGGGATTTTGTTCCAAATAAATAAATGAAAACGAAACGTAAGCAAAAAGTACGTTATAAAACTGGTCTTATCCGTAAGCAACAAGCTCACACTAAATCACAACCAGCACAATAAAGTTCTTTGCAACTGTAAGTACAATCTCGTACCAGTATCAGTGCGCACTTTAAAAGAGGCATAATGATTTTATTTTTCTTTTCTAAATATTGTTATCAGGCGTACAAAAAAAATTTTAAAGGATTTTCTGAGATGGTATTAAATCGAATCGAACAATGTTGCAACCAACTTTATTTTAAAGCCTCATCATTAGTCTTTCTTTTCCAGAAATGTGTCGTTTCGATGAAGTGTAAAAAACATGGTTTTTGTAAGCTCCGATTATGTCAACTTTTACGCCAATAAAACACAATATGCGGGAAAGTTTACTTTTCTGCTTTCATTTGAAGAAAAGTGCAGCTGAAGGCCATCGAATGATGCAAGTAGATTACATGGAACATGCTTCATCGATTTCCACATGTGAGTTTTGGTAAAAATTTTTTAGAAGTGGTAATTTTAATACCGATTACAAAAAACGTGAAGGAAGGCCGGAAAAGTTTGAGGATGCCGAATTGGGAGTGACCCAACAAGCCATATCTGTTCGCTTAGAATCTATGGGAATGATCCAATATGTAGGATATTGAAAAGACAGGGATTTTTGCATCGTATTGTGACTGGTGATAAAAAATGGGTTCATTACGACACCCCCAACTGAAAAAATCATACGCCCATACGCCAAAATCGACGCCAAACCTGAATCACAGTGGCAACGTCATTCACTGTATTTGGTGGGACTAATTGAGCGTGGTGTACTATGATCTGCTACAACCGGGTGAAACCATTATAGGGCAACTCTACCGAACTGAATCGATGCTTTTGAGCCGATCATTGAAGCAAAAACGGCCAGAATACGAGCAAAGGTACGACAAGGTAATTTTGCAACATGATAACGCCATAGGCCATATGTTGCGCAGCAGGTCCGAAACATTCTTGCTTAAAAATAACGAATGTAGGTACGGCATCATGTAAAAGTTGTCTAATTATTTAGTAATTTGCAAGATGTGTCCGATGTACGTATTTGATGCTCGGAGAAAAAATTATTAATCAAATCAATAAAACATTAAAATATAAAACCACGTTTAAAAGGGAAACTATGTTTTATTTTTAGTTTTTAGAATTTAAAAAAAAAGTAAAAAATATAATTCTGGTGATTTCAAAATAAAAAAACAACTAACAAAAAGGCTAAATTTTGCAAATTTTGATAGACATTTACTATCAAATTAAAAAAGTGCTTAGCTGAGTCTTTTAGTTAATAACCTTAGACTTTTATACAGGGTGGGCCAAATACAATTTTTTTTTAGGAATGCAATAAAATGAACAAAATGAAAGTTTTTCCATGTATTATGGCTTTATTAGTAAGAGCAAACATTCCCATTAATTATGGAACACAACGTCGTTCAAGTGGCTGCCTTGGCTGGCTTCGCAGTAGCGTATTCTGTTACTCCAATTTCCCAAGATCTTGTTGATGGCTTAGATGATATTGGCCTTAAGTGCATGAATCCTTTTCGGATTGTTGGCATAACATTGATCCTTTACGGCTCCCCACAAAAAAAAGTCAAGGGCTCAAATCGCAGCTCCGAGGCGGCCAATTGACATCGCCAAGACGGCTAACACAATTTGGGAATTTGGTGTACAAAAGATCGATTGTAGCATGGGCTGTGTGGCATGGCGCGCTATCCTGCATGAACCAGAGGTCGTCCAAATTCATGTCTCTAAATTCAGTAAAAAAAAAGTTGGTTAACATGGCTCTGTAACGCCCATCGTTGACCGAAACGTTGTTCCTAACCTCATTTTCCAAGAAAAATGGTCCAATAATGCCACCACTCCACAATCCGCACCAAACTGTTACTCTCTGTGGATGCATCGGCTTCTCGATAATAACGTCCGAGTCCCAGATGCGACCATTTCGTTTGTTAACGTAGCCGCCGAGATGAAAATGCGCCTCGTCAGAAAAGATGAATTTTCGCATTTTCAAATAACGCACTGTTTGGGCTACACAGCACTCATTTTGCAAATAAGTTTCCAATATTTCCCAACTTTGTTCAAGCGTAAAGCGACTCATTTCTTTCCGCGGAGGTATCATACTGACTTTACTGTCAAGATTTCGAGCGGGAAACAGCTATCAGTGTCAAAATAAGCTATGTCTTAAGAAGAAACCACTAAATGGCCCACCCTTTATAAGGATATGAATGAGGACAAGATTGATACCGATACGCTATCACATCAAAACCTACGGGTGTGACCACATCAACTTATTTTTTAATTGTTTTTTTTTTCAATCTTAATATTTGTATACGGCCTTTACATATTTATATTGAAAACAAATTTTTCGAGCTTTAGGCCAAGCATGTGGACAACAAGACAACATGAAAAACAAAGAAGGCAACAACTAACAACAACAACAACGGCTCTGTATAGAGCAAATCACACAGCTTGACTATACAGACTGTTTCATTGGTCGCTATACCAACTCATCAGTAGCCTTTGTATGACTTTACACTGTGATCCACTCAAGCTACTTAGGTTCAGAAGCGCAACCAAAGGGGGGATTTTGGGGTTTAAACCCCTCCCCCCAAAATTATTGTCACAAAAAGGAAAACATGGTAAGTAATAACATGTTTTTGTCAAAAGCGCGAAAAATTTAAATTTCAAATCGATTGCGGTTGAAGCATAACACTTCGCGACAGACATTTTGGTACCGGAGATTTTTCAGCTGATTATAGACAAATTGGGTTTCCTGATTTTAGATATAGACTCCGTTTTTCTCCATGAGTTCGAGTTTTTGAGCTATAGGCAAAAACATGAAAATCAGTTCTTTTTCTGATAATTTTGCTATATTTATTGCACTGATTTACCGATTTGTATCACGTTGATGAATTTCAGTGAAGAAATACTAGACCTTTCAATTTTTGCACATGGTTTTGCAAGTGGTTTTGAAACAATGCCTCGAAGAGTTAAATATTTGTTGTCAACAAAAACTGAAGAAATATGTCCTACTATAGGGTGTTTTTTTTAGGGGTTTGTTTTTCGAATAGAGATAAAACTGGCATTTTGTGGTCAAATCTGGCAACTCTAATGTCATTTATGTTCAGTTTGGTTTGCCATTTCATCATGAACAGGTTGACAAAAGAACAACGCTTGCAAATCGTGCAAATTTATTTCGAAAATAATGGTTCAGTTCGCGAAGTTTACCGCAAGCTCCGTCCATTTTATGGTCGACATAATCGTCCATCAGAGCAATTAATTCGGTTAACCATGAGTCGTTTTCGCACTACGTTTACTCTATGTGATAATACGCATCCGCAGAGACGTCAAACAGTGCGCACCGAAGAAACAAGTGCCGCTGTAGAGCAAAATGTTGAAGAGGACCCGAATGAATCGATTCGCCACCGTGCACAGCAATTGGAGCTTTGTCCATCAACTTTATGGAAGATTTTGCGCAAAGATCTTGGCAAGATCAAGCTTGTGCAAGAATTAAAGCCGCGAGACCATGCAATGCGTCGTGATTTTGGTGTATGGGCCGAAAATGAGATTGATCTCGATGCTGATTTTCATCGCAAAATTTTGTTCAGTGATGAGGCTCATTTTTGGTTGAATGGCTACGTCAACAAGCAAAATTGCCGCATTTGGAGTGAAGAGAATCCACATGAGATCCTTGAGACGCCATTACATCCACAAAAACTGACTGTTTGGTGTGCTCTATGGGCTGGTGGAGTCATTGGGCCATACTTCTTCCGAAATAATGCTGGAGAGTCAGTTACCGTTAATGGAGACCGGTATAGAGCCATGATAACCGACTATTTTGTTCCCGAATTGGATGGCATGAATGTGGATGAGTTGTGGTTCCAACAAGACTGCGCTACATGCCACACAGCGCACGTCACAATCGATTTATTGAAGGAAACATTCGATGAGCGCATAATTTCGCGGAATGGACCTGTCAATTGGCCACCAAGATCGTGTGATTTGACACCATTGGATTATTTTCTTTGGGGATATGTGAAGTCGCTCGTCTACGCCAACAAACCAGAAACGTTAGGGGACTTGGAGGCCAACATTCGTGGCGTTATTGCCGCCATACGGCCCCATATGCTCGAAAAAGTGGTTGAAAATTGGACCTGTAGAATTGGCTTTATTCGAGCCAGCCGCGGCGGCCATATGCCCGAAATCATATTTAAACAGTAATGGCATAAAATTATCCTTCCAATAAAGCCAAATTGATGGACATTAAAACGATTTTCTTGTGTTTTATTTCAATTCGAAGTTCTATACCTCTAAAAAAAACACCCTTTAGATGGATTGAGAGATACAACTCGGTTACGGTTTTTGTGAATTTTTTCGATGCCATAATATTGGCATTAGGCAAAATTTCCTGTTGGGAGGATACAAACACATCCAGCCAAGCCAATTTACTGAATTGTGCATTACAAGAGACAGACTTTTTTATATCTTTGCAGTGTATTAACCAAATATTTGGTTATTCATATATTTTATGCAAATTTCTTCACACTCGAAACATTGATTTGACACAAGCAGTCGATATAGTCAATATCAGTTTGCAAGAAGTAAAAAATATAAGAGATAATGCTGAAATAGAATTAAAAAAATTGTATATAAATGCTGAAAAACAAACAGAAACCAATGGCTTCATTTTGACGAGACCAAGAGTTGCATCTTTCCACCCTGACGTACAATGTGTTGAATCGCATATCGGTTTACATACCATTCTTGGATGCATTTATCACAAGCCTGAGTGACAGATTTTTAAAACATAGAGGTATTCTAATTGGATTTCAATCACATTTTCCTGATGCAAAAAAATCGCTAAATGTTGAAGCTTTAGGCGCTTTTGAAAAACTAATCGCATTTTATAAAGATGATTTGGAAGGAGATTTTGATGACCAAAAAAAACAAGCTGAATGTTTGGTATAAAATAAGTAATAAAAAAGATTATGATGGCAAAAACACAGTTTTTCAAGTTATACAACAGTACAATAAGGATATATTTCCAAATATATGTAATTTACTTATTATCCTTGCAACTCTTCTAGTAACTTCATGTGAAAATTAACGAACATTTTCAGTACTTCGCCGACTCAAAACCTATTTAAGAAGCATGATGTTGCAAGATAGACTAAACGGCCTCACATAACTTTATGTGTACAGAGAAATGACACCATCAGTGGATATTATTTTAGATAAACTCGCTGAAAGTAAGCATAAACTGGATTTAAAAATAAAAATTATTTTCTTTAATTATTCTTAATCGCCTTAATCCTGTAACTAAAGTCTTTTTAATGTTAAAATAATAAATAAAATTTTTTTTCTATTCTAATAACTATTTATAAAAATTTTATCATTATGGGGGTATATAGGTTACAAATTTTAAAAAATTTTTTATCGGGAATTTTTTTTCATAGAAGGAATAAAGATATTGTTCTTAAATTTTGCACACATATTTATTAACATTTAAAGAATACAAAAAAACTTTCATTATTCAGAATTTTTGAAGCGATTTTTGGCGTTATTTGATTTTTGTTTAAAAAATCTTTGTTTTTATTTGTGCTAATAACATTCTTGTTTTAGTGTGTTTCGTCTGCATGCTTGCTTTCTAGCTTGCTTGCTTAGTGTGTTTTTGTTATTGTTTTAATTTTAATATTCTTTGTGCTCTGTTTTGTTATTATCAAGCGTAGTTAGTGTTGTATTTGTTTTTTAACTGTGCGCTCACTGCATATATAGCAACAGATTTTTAACCCTTTAGGCACGTTCAGCTCAATTTGTAACATGGATTATTTTTCTGTTGAAAATATTGCTGCTTGTTCCCTAAACGAGCTATGCAAAAGCCAGAATATTCTGAACCCAATGTTCAGTTGTTCTGGCCCATGTGAGCAAATGTTTCATTCGAGATGTGCGGGTATTTTCAAATCGTGCTTAGACGATTTAATGTCTGTCCGATCAGGTCTTCGCTGGTACTGTGCTTCGTGCAGGGCCCTTTCCCCAGATGAGCTTTATTCTAAAATAAAGCTATTTGGAGAAAGTCTTAACTCGTTAAATAACAATTTTAGGGAAATTGTAACATTCTTTAGCGAAGTTAGTGCCGCACCCAGTATTAGCGTATATGATGAATGTTCTTCACCGGAAAACATTTCGCCTTCTTTGTCTCAGACAATCTCTTCCGGGACGCAAACAAACATTCAGTCTGAAGAAGACCAGAATATTTCTAAAAAGAAGAGGAAGAATAAAAATAAAAATAAAAATTAAAATAATAAGCGTCGTAGGACGTCTTCAAACCCTCCTCAGGCTATGCAGCCCTCAGCTATGCCTTTAATACACAATAATACAATTATTTCTTCACCTCCTTCTTATACTCCACCATTGGCTAATAGTCCAAATGTGATTTCAACTGAGCCCAATAACCCAATAATTAATTTAAGGGCAGTGTCGAGGCGAAAACGCTTATTCATTTCACGTCTTCAGCCCGACACAACAACTGAAAATATATTGACGTTTGTCAAACAAAATATTTTATTTAGTCAAAATGCATTATGTTCATGCAAAAAAATTGGCAACAAGCCTTCCCACGCCTCCTTTATTCTAACGGTTGGAGCTGAAGAGTTCGCATCTGTTCTTAACTCTAAAAGGTGGGCCGATAATATCCTCGTTTCTGAGTTTACGCCTAAAAATAAGTCTAGAAGGACGAATAAAATCGCCCATCAGACACAAAAAAACTAAATAGATTATCCCTTTACTATCAAAATGTAAGGGGATTACGTTCTAAAACACGCGACATATTTTTGGCATCTCAGAATTTCTCTGAGGATATTATCGCGTTAACAGAAACATGGCTGAACGGAAGCATTATTGACTTGGAACTGTTTGACAATAGTTTTCAAGTTTTTAAAAGGGACAGACACACTGACAATATTTCTGCTGTTGGTGGTGGTGTCCTTTTAGCTGTAAGGAATTCCTTTGTCAGTTCCTTAATTGATATTCCCTGCTCTTCCAATATTGAACTGTTATGCGTTAAGGTGTTACATTGTAATTCCAATGTATATGTTATTAATGCATATGTTCCCCCAAAGAGCAGTGCAGAAGTCTATGCAAGCCTTGCGGATTGCATAGAATATATAATAAATCTACTTGACGTTAATGACGACATTTTACTGTTGGGCGATTTCAATCTGCCTGACTTAAAATGGCATTCTTCCGACGATGATACATATTTTTGTGCATCAAATTCGAAGACTCGCCAAGAGCATATATATGTTGACAATATATGTATGTTCTGACTTACAACAAGTTAGTTGTATTTATAATAGTCTTGAAAGACTTCTTGACCTGGTCTTAACTACAGACAGTAACAATGTGATTGTAAAGAGGGCCCTCCATGCTCTGACTATTGTATATGAATACCATCCACCATTGAGCATTTGGTATAAATCGGACAGAGAGAGCATAGTTAATTCGAGTTCAATCGATAAGGTTTATAAATTCAATTTTAAAAAAGCTGACTTTTTGAAGTTGAATCATTTACTTCATAACAAACTAAATGTTATTTTAGAGTACTTAGATGGAAATAACCTTGATGATTCCATACATTTTTTTTATACGGAGCTCTTTACTGTGTTCTCTCAGTCCGTACCATATACCCTCAAATTTGCGAAAAACTGTGCGTACCCTTGGTACACAAAGGATTTAAAAACTCTTCGCAACAACAGGAATAGGGCATGGAAGAAATATATCTGTAGTTTAGACTCAAATGACCTGGAAACCTACAAACGTTTGTTTCTGGAATTTGAAAATAGCTCAGCTGCATTATATAATGAATATTTAGACAATATAAAGTTGAGAATACTGTCTGATCCAAAGAAGTTTTGGGGATTCATAAATACAAAGAAGAAATCCGATGGATTCCCTTCATCATTCAAAACTGTTGATGGAATTACTGACGATCCCGTCATTATTTGTAGTTTATTTGCAAATCTTTTTAAAGAGTCATTTTGTTCGGATTCCTTTGATCCTGATGAGGGGTATTTTGAACATATGAATTCTACACCCAGAGTTTCTTTGGACTCTTTATCTTTTACCTCAGAGGATATTTTAAAATATATTAGTTCGATCGATGAAGATTTTAGCGCTGGACCTGATGGAATTCCTACCGCAGTGTTAACTCAATGCGGTTCAATTTTGTGTCAACCACTTTCTTTGTTATTTAATAAATCTATAAACGAAAGTTATTTTCCACTCTTTTGGAAAAAATCATTTATTAGTCCTATTTATAAAAAAGGTTGCAGGAATGATGTTATTAATTACAGGCCCATTGCTAAACTGTCATCGATTCCAAAACTTTTTGAGCGAATCGTGTATGATCGGGTAAGAATTCACTGCCGTGAAGTCATAACAACTCGTCAGCATGGTTTTTTTGATGGCAGATCTACGGTATCTAATCTACTCGATTTTACAACCTTTTGCTTAAACACCATTGAATCTGGTTGCCAGGTCGACTGTATCTACACTGACTTTAGCAAAGCATTTGATAAGTTACCACACAATCTAATTCTATTTAAACTTAAGTCCATTGGATTTCCACAATATTTTGTAAACTGGATTAAATCGTATTTGACAGAGCGATCTTATCAAATACGATTCCGAGGGGTTTTGTCTACTGAGTTTATTGCGCTATCAGGTGTTCCTCAAGGAAGTCACCTTGGTCCACTTCTGTTTATTTTAGCCATTAATGATGTGACCCATATCATTAAAAACTCTCATCTGCTTATTTATGCGGATGATATGAAGATATACAGAAAAATAAATTCTCAAGACAATTCAGCCCTACTCCAGTCCGATCTGAAATCTTTTGAAGTTTGGTGTTCTAAAAATAATATGTTTCTTAATCCAGATAAATGGCAAACTATGACCTTTTCGCGAAAAAGGATTAATTTAGTTTCTGATTATAAAATAAAAGATACTGCTTTATGTCGTGTGGATGTCGTTAAAGATCTGGGAATATATATGGATTCTAAGCTTTCATTTACCATTCATATTGATAACATTTGTAAAAAAGCATCTTCTATGCTTGGATTTATTAAACGCTGGGCCAAAGAATTCAATAGCATGATTACGACTACAACGTTGTATTATGCAATAGTGCGTCCTCACTTGGAGTACGCAAGTCAAGTTTGGTCTCCAAGTTACAATGTGCATGTTGATAGAATAGAGAGAATCCAAAAATGCTTTGTTCGGTTTGCCCTAAGGGGCTTAAGTGGATTTGACATTTTTAACCTTCCTCCTTACGAGGATCGCTTAAAACTTTTAAAAATGCAATCATTGAGTGAGCGAAGGAAGTCTGCAGATATCGTCTATTTGCACCAACTCATCACCGGTGTATTCGATTCTCCAGAACTTCTTTCTCTTATAAATTTTAACTCTAATCGTAGAAGCAGTAGAAATGCTAACAATTTAATTTACTTACCATTTAGTAGAACAAATTATATGTTAACTGCTCCATTAAACCGTATGAGTAAATTAGTTAACGATTGTAGCTTTTTTGAAGTTAACTTGTCTAAAGGTCAACTCAAGAGTAGATTAAAAATTATTGTGTTATTGCATGGTTATGTTTTTGCATGGTTAGTCGTGATGTCTTGTGTTGTCCTTGAGCCCAACCATATTTTGGTGGGTAAATTTTTCTCACATTAACTTATTTTGAGCCACTAATATCAATATCGTTGAAATTTTCAAAGATTTTTGTGTTGTGACTTTGAATGCGTTAATGCTGAGAATGTGCGAAAAAGCTGTAGTAGCTAAACTCTATTGTTATTGCAAGTAAAAAAAAAATGCCAAAAATATGACGGTGTGCAGGATATCACCAGTCTGGAACATCTGAGAAAAATTAAAAAAAAATCAAATTAATCCTTGTTTAAGTGGCTATCGCCTGAACTAGGATCATTTTTATCCGCCGAAAAAAAAAACAAAATGGCGGCCATTTGAAAAAAAATCGATTTTTGAGGTTACAAAATCGGTCGGTTTTTTTTAAATTTGTAACCTATATCCCTTATGTTTGCTGCCATTGTGGTAGAATTAACGTTTTCAGTGCAATATTTGGACTCATTACACCATAGCCGCTATAGTTGCATACATTTTCTTTTATATACATACAGTATCCCGCCAAAAAATTAGAATAACTGTCGAATTTAATTTCATTTTCAGAAACAGTATGCATATTTAAATAATTCAGGACAAATCAAATTTTTTTTTTCTTATATATTGTTGCCTTTGTCAGTCTCAAGTGTTTAACTTTAAAATACGTTACTTTATAGTCAGTGTTAAATACAGCGATGTCTGTTTAAAATTTTTCTAAAATTGAAGACGAAAATATTTTAATAGATTGGATAAAGTTTTTGCGAACTTAGCTCTTTTTAACCAATTTCGGTGCGTTTTTGTTATTTCAATTGTGAAAAGACATTGGGTAATTAATCATATGACATTTATTTTAATTGTTGGATAGTGTTATATATGGGTTCTTTAATTATAATGAACTACTAACGTGTTAGGGACCATGGGTAAGAAAAAGGACATTTCGCGCGAGACTAGAGCTTCAATTATAGCATATCTTCAGAGTGAGCAATATTCGCATAGCCAAATCTCTAAAAAAGTCCACGTGAGTCAACCCACAGTCTCCAGGATTGCGAAAACAATTCGAAATCAAGGTGATTTAGTAATAAACCGAAGAGCGAATTGTGGAAGAAAAGTGAAAATTACTGAACGGACAAAAAGAAAACTCGTAAACTTGGCTATTCAAAACCGACGAAAACCTGCTCGTGAAATTGTCAAAGAGCTAAACAGCGCAGGAGTGGATATTTCGCTTATAAGCGCCGAACGAATATTTTCAGAAAAAAATCTTAAATGTCATCGTCCTGCAAAAAAGCCAAAATTAACACCGCGAATGATCAAACAGCGATTAATTTGGGCTAAGCTGCATCAATCATATACGCAAAAAGATTGGGACATGGTAAAATATCAATATATTCCGAAAACCAGTGGTGTTTTCTAAAATATTTGAAATCGTCTTTTTTTTTAATTCCATTAGGTCATTTTCAGCGACGAGTGCCGTCTAGAAGCTGTCACAGAATCTATCAAATTCGTTCGTAGATTTCCTGGAGAACGATATTCTTCCGGCTGCATCCAAAAGAGTGCAAAGCATCCACCAGCTGTAATGATTTGGAGCTGCATTTCTTCGGAGGGGCCCGGTCCAATAAACTTTGTGCAACAAACAATGAACAGCGAGCAGTACATTAAAGTACTTAATGATGTATTTTTACCCTATTTGACTAGTACCATATACATTTATGCAGGATGGCGCTCCTTGCCATACCTCTAAAAAAAGTAGTAAATGGCTTAACGATAACAATATTGAAGTTCTTCCTTGGGCTGGAAATTCTCCGGATATGAATCCTATTGAGAATTGTTGGTCATATCTAAAAACTAAAGTTTATGCTCGCCAAAATACTACCATTCAAATTTTAAAGCAAAACATTGAAGATATATGGAAAAACTCAAATTTTTACCAAAGTTGTAATAGCTCATAAGCTAAATCTCTTATTTGTTACCTCTCTCTTATTGTTAAAAATAAAGATAAAATTGGAATGGAATGGAATGCCAATATGCCGAGAAAGTTACCCGGAATTTATTTTTGGCAGAGAACGCTTGCATTTTTGTAACTGAGCTCTTATCTACTTTTTGATGCATACTGTACCAAGGTTAACCTAGATCGGATCGTATCATACTTTTAGGCATAGCCTTAATTCATGTGCATCTTCAAAATTCGATCACATCGGTTTACTGCTATCAGAGCATATTGAAGTTGTTGTTATTTTTGCTGTTTAGCTCCTCCCTTTTTTCCACACTTTCATTTTTAGGGTTCAGTTAGTTTAACTGATGGTACACCCAAGATGGCGTGGAGACCATTTTTTTGTTATGAAAGACTTTGTTGTTTTTTTATGTGATAAACACACAACCAATCATTTATCTTAACATTTTTATGGGCGTGCTCTCCCAGAATATTTAATATTAATATTTTGTATACGGCCTCTAATTATTTATATTGAAAACAAGTTTTTCGAGCTCTAGGCCAAGCATGTTGTCAACAAGACAACATGAAGAACAAAGAAGGCAACAACCAACAACAACAACAACGGCTCTGTATAGAGCAAATCACACAGCTTGACTATACAGACTGTTTCATTGGCCGCTACACCAACTCATCAGTAGCCTTTGTATGACTTTACACAGTGATCCACTCAAGCTACTTAGGTTCTACATATACTGCCAATATGCCGAGAAAGTTACCCGGAATTTATTTTTGGCAGAGAACGCTTGAATTTTTTAACTGAGTTCTTATCTACTTTTGGATGCAAACTGTACCAAGGTTAATCTAGAACGTATCATACTTTTAGGCATAGCCTTAATTCATGTGTATCTTTGAAATTCGATCACAGCGGTTCAGGCGCGGATCCAGGGGGGGGTTTTGGGGGTTCAAACCCCCCCCAAAATTCTATAAGAACCTGTATTTAAATGTGATGTACTGATGTTTATTATGTGGGCTAAGAGTACCAAAAAGAAAAAAATTGGTTTTAATAATTTACTTTAAATATTCACACCCCTATGCTGTAAACGTTTGTAGCTGTTTCTACACGTATTGCTAAAATACTGAATTCTGTTCCAGTTTTTGATTGTTTTTGCGATATTGAGCTTTCAAATCAAAATGCATATCGAGCACTTCGTGATTTTTTCGGTCAATTTAATCGTCCAAATGTGCGTACAATCGGAAAAATCGTGCAAAAATTTGAACAAACCAGGTCTGTTGGAGATGTGAAAACACCAGTGCATGCTCGTACTGCAGAAAATATTGCTGCTGTTCGCGATAGTGTGGCTGAAGAGCCGTTCACCTCAACTCGTCGTCGTGCCCAACAATTGCACCTCTCACGTTCATCGTTGATGAACATTATGCATAAAGACTTGCATTTACACGGTCAGAATGGTGGCAAGAAATGGCAACAGTGGATGATCAATTTTCGAAGAAAATCATCTTCAGTGATGAGGCACATTTTCACCTCAGTGGATTCGTCAATAAGCAGAATTACCGCATTTGGGCGAATGATAATCCAAGAGTGATTGTCGAAAAACTAATGCACCCACAAAGAGTGACTGTTTGGTGCGGTTTATGGGCTGGCGGCATCATTGGGCCGTATTTTTTTCCAAAATGAGGCTGGTCAGGCAGTAACTGTGAATGGTGTTCGGTAGCGTGAGATGATAACGAACTTTTTATGGCCCGAATTGGAAGATATGGATGTGGAGGATATGTGGCTTTAACAGAACGGTGCCACTTGCCACACAGCTAACGAAGCGATGGCTCTTTTGCGCGACAAATTCAATGGCCGTGTTATCTCACGTGGTGGCGATGTCATTTGGCCACCAATCATGTGATTTGACACCGTTGGACTTCTTTCTTTGGGGTTATTTGAAAGAAAAGGTGTACGTCGATAAGCCAGCAACAATTCAAAAGCTAAACGATGAGATAATTCGGCGGCGGGGTGCAATAAGGCCAACGGCAATTTTATTTATTCCATTTGAAAAAGAAATTAAGCCAATTTGGCCTTATTTCCCTTTAAAAGGAACCAATATTAAAACGCCATCAAATAATTTTTTTAGTTTTATTTAATGAAAAATTAAAGATATAAATTATTGGAATAATTGTACTTAAGGGCCCATGCTCCTTTTTTCTTTTTTTTCTAAATGTGCATTAGGAGCTCCTAATGCACATGCTGCAAAAAAAGGTCGGTCTCAAATGGTTTAGGAGATAAAAATCGTGAAAGTTTGAAAAATGTACATATTTTGGAATAATTGCACTCTAGGTACACGCTTCTTTTTTTTTTTTTGTTTTTTAAATGTGTATGTAACTTCTAAATCTAATTCTGCAAAAAAAAATAAGTAGGTCTCAAATGGTTTAGGAGATAAAAATCGTGCAAGTCTGAAAAATTTACATATTTTTTTATTGAGAAGACTAGGATATCTTATTTTAATAAAAGAAATATATATCCGTTTAAAGCGAAAAATATGATCGTTTAAATGCTAAAGAACATACATCTTTTTGTAAGTGGTCGAGAAAAAAATGTAAAATATAAACGTAATAATTATGAATGAAAATTTATAAAATATGCGCGATTTTTACTAAAATTTTTAATGAAGCTTTAATATTATAAAGAATGAGCGCCGCAGGTTTATAATAAATCGCCGCGATTTTTAATAAAAATTTTTTGCCTGCGGCGCTCATTCCTTATAATATTAAAACTTCTTCACCTTCACTATTGAACTACTACTAATAAATTTTTCGCGTTGATACGAAAACAAGCACATTGAGGTTGACAATGGCAACTGTTCTCTTGCAAATTGAGTACCTACGCTGAGTCCAGTAACTTTTCAAACAACAGACTACAGAGAGCGTACTTTTTATTAAAAATAATTATAAAAAATAATCCTTAGTTTGCAAAAATTATTTTTCGGCCTTATTACCATTTTGCTAAATTTTTTTTAGGCTTTATTTCCTTTTCAAATGGAAATAAAACCAAATTCACAATTTCGGCCTTATTTCTCTTTGAAAAGGAAATAAAGCCAATTCGGCCTTATTGCCGTTGGCCTTATTGCACCCCGCCAATTCGGCACATTAACGGCATAGAACCTCACTTGTGCCTCGGCGTCATCGAAAATTTGGACCATCGGATGGTGGTGTGCCGCCGAGGTCGCGGCGGCCATTTAGCCGATATTTTGTTCCATGCATAATTGAACCATACCAATATTATCATAATAAAAAGAAACGACAATAGTTTCCTTAATAATTTGTGTTTTATTCAAAATCAACATCGGCCTTCAAAATTTAACTACCATTTATATATATAACGTACATAAATATTTTTGAAACCCCCCCCGAAATATATTCCTGGAACCGCCCCTGCAGCGGTTTACTGCTGTCAGAGCATATTGAAGTCGCTGTTATTTTTGCTGTTTAGCTCCTCCCTTTTCTCCACACTTTCATTTTTAGGGTTCATTTAGTTTAACTGATGGTACACCTAAGATGGCGTGGAGACCATTTTTTTGTTATGAAAGACTTTGTTGTTTTCTTATGTGATAAACACACAACCAATCATTTTTCTTAAGATTTTTATGGGCGAAGTAGTAACATTTTTCTCTCTCTGAAGTATACTCGAACCAAGGAAATACTTATGTGCTGATTAGAACAATTCTTTATTTACACAGTTATAACAAATTCATCTGCGGCAGTTTAAAATTTTGGAAAGTAAGTATCCAAAGTAAGTATTTATATTAAGGTATAATATACGTATACGTATATATTTTTTTTTGTTTAATGTGTTCTTTATAGTTTTAAGAATATACATACACATTTTTAAATCGATATTTAAAAAAAACAGAAGTTATAACGGTTTTTGTTAACCTATGTCTAAGCTCCATACAACAAATAAAAAGCTTTTAACGCGATTTCCTCGAAACTAGTTTTTTTAAAACGGTTCGATAGATAACTCGAAATCTATTGGTTCAATTTCAATGATTTTTTTTTGCATTTTGTTCGTTATTTTGTCCTTTAAGCAGCCCCCCTAAATTCAAGCATCTATTTTTTTTTATTTAAACAAAAAAGCGCGCGAAAATGTATCTATTTTTCCAACTTTTTACTTCAACTTCCACCATAATTACAAAAAAAAACCCCGTGAGTCTTACGTAGGGGGGTGCTTAATATAAGGTCTATGCTTTAAAATGTCATTTGATTTTTTTGTTTCCGATACATGGGAAAGGCCATATCCATCGAACCGTTTTGGATGTCTTTTTTGCAATGCCATTTTCAGCGCCCTCTATATAAAAGCCAGAACTGTATTTAACCCTGGATGTGCTTCGTTAGTCGATTCGACTAACAACGATCATATTTTTTGTGTTTTCTTTTCGCTTCTTATTGGTATTTAGCTGTGGGGTCGTGTATCAATAGTCGACGGTGAGATGTTATTGTATACGGACGTATAAGGCTCTCTGCAGGTTGGAAGTAAGTCTTTTAAGAACGCATGTAAGTCGAAGCGACTAACAAAGCATTTAGTGTGACTTTTTTATTTGTTTGTGTCATGAAAAGTGAATTTTTCTTTATTTAGATCGTTTAAAAAATACGTTAAAAAAATACGTAAGAATGAGTTTTAATCTGGTTCAAAAAAAAATAGAAGATTTTCTCTATGCATTGGACGGTAACGATGACGAAAGCTCCAATTCCGGTGAAGAAGAAGATGACTTGAGAATATCAAATGAAGAAACTGATTTTGAGGAAGAGGATATTCCATTGAATGTTTTGCGTGGAAGGTTTAGTAAGGCAAAAATTGTATACACGTCAAAAAATTCATTGTAAAAAAAAAAATCATCGCAAATGGTCCAGCGTTAAGCCAAAAAATCATCATTATGGTGCAAATCTTGCACATTCAGCAAGAGGACCAACACTGCATTGCAGAGGCAAAGTTGAGCCACTAGACTGCTTCAAAATGTTTATAACGGAAGATATCGTGCAACATATCGTTTAGTGGACAAATGTAGAATTAGATGCACAAGAAAAAAATTGCACAAGGATCTTTTTCGGCCACATATGACCCAAGGGCTAAACATAAACCCTAATATGTCTAGTACGATGTCGGCGTTAAGCCTGTAGGTCCATTTCTGGGTCAATTGTGTACAAACTTAATAACACGCACAACACAATTGATCATAAGAAGCTAGGTCAAAGTCCTTTCAAGGGCTGAAATGGCCAGTTATTTATTTTTTTATTTTTAAGATTTGCAGCCTATGTGATTACAAAAAACATCAAATGACAAAGTTATTCTGCAAAATATGCCGAAAAAATGTTTGTGGTGAGCATAAAATTGAAATATGCACAGTTGGTGCAAACGAAACTTTGCTGAAATAAATTTTTTATTTTTATGATAAAATTAGATGTTAACTTTAGGAATCTTATGGTGCTTCAAGCATATTTTAAGTTATATTAGTATTTAAGGCTCCTTTCTAACATTATCTCTAGAAAAGTGCAAAAAATGAAGTCTTTATTATTTTTGTTCAATATGTTAAATATGAATGATAAATTAATAGTTTTTTCTTCTTGAATTGCTATAATAAATATTATATCATAAAATCATTTCTTAACTTGAACTTATTGGGCCTATTTTTGTGGTAAGTTTCCTTCAAAGTTGATATTAGTCGTTTCGACTAACAAAGCCCACAAACAGGGTTCAAATAACGATGCACATCCAGGGTTAAAAAAAAAAATATTTTTATAAAGTATTTTTTATGTACAATAACCTGTATAAATTAAAAAAAAATAATAACTTCTTATATCTAAAAAAATTTTTTGAAAACAGCTCCTGTTTTTGTTTGCTACACTAATATACGTTAAAGGAAAAAGTAAAGAAAATTTTTGAAAGGTATGACTGAGCTAGAAACAAAATTTAAAAACCTCTCCAAGAAATATTATAGCAGGGAAGGGAAATGCGAGCAGCTCAAAACACTACTTTCTGTTTTACAAGTTCGAGATTTTTTTTATTTCCTGCAACTCTTGCTTACGAGAACAATTTTTTCGAGAACGAGGCAAATTTTTAATTTCAGGATTTTGCGTTTTGTGAGCCATTTTTGTTGGGTGTTGGAATTAATTAATTGCGTTATTCTAATAGAAAAAGACCGTTCATTTTAAATAAATAAAATTTATAAATATATCATTTAAAGTATTGTCCATCGTTAGAAAATAATGTTTCCTATCTTTTAGTCGGGAGACGAACACCACATTGGAAGAAGGTCCGCCCCTTTTTTTATCTATATATGAATTGGTCCATTTTTTAAATTCTCATAAAAAGTCGACTTCGACACAAGAGCTCATCAGAATTAGAGTTCTCCATCGAATAACTGGAGAATGTTTTTGCCAGTTTTGCGACGTGTGGACGTGTGTTGTGTCCTTTCCTTGCGGCATCGGTAGTTGACTGGTAGTGCGCTCGAATGCTACCCAAAATGTCTCGAGTTGAAATCCCTGCAATGACATATTTAAAATTAAGCTAAAATATCTAGAACCATACAAATCGCAGTCCGTGGCGTAGTTGGTTAAAGTGCGTGGCCTCTATGTCAACGAACCTGGAGACCCGAGTTCGAACCCCAGCAGCGACAGAAAATTATCTGAATAGAAATAATTTTTTCTGCAGACAATGACAAACCCCTCAGAAAGTAATGAAAATGCCATGTAAAGCTTCTTGAGAACAAGAACATTCCGTTTTTTGCCGTTCGGAGTCGGCGTTAGGCCTATAGGTCCGGTTCTCGGTCAATTGTGTACAAACTTAATAACATGCACAACACAATTGATCATAAGAAGCCAGGTCAAGGTCCTTTCAAGGGCTGAAATGGCCAGTTATTTATTTATTTTTTTATACAAATTGAAGAAAAATTTAATCATTCAACGTATAATAAAATCTGTTTATTTTTTTATATTTTATTAGTTTCAACAGAAATAGGAAAAGAGCAGAGCAAACGCAATACAATTTTTCGAAATTATTTTTTGACGTAGAATACGTCATTCTCGGAGGTAAGTAGGGTGGTTGATAGTGATCAGGTGTCGGTATTTATATCACTTTTTGAGCCTTTGGTGAGCCTAAAGTACTGATCGTACAATGTTGATGTTAGCACTTGTTGGTCTCTTGTTAGAACTCTCTAACTTATATACATTTTGCACAATTACATGAAATATAAAGCCAACATTTGATGTTTTTGTTTGCTTAAAGTTGCTACCTATTTATCGACAGTTTCCGGTTTTATCGACAAAACCATAAAATTTGTATGGGAGCCCCCATAAGGAGTGGTCGGAGGAAATAGGTGTTGAAGGCAAAAATGTTATTTTGCAAAAGTAATGGGGGTCGGTGGTACATATTAACCCTTTCCGGCACAAACACAATAAAATTTGTATGGGAGCCCCCGTAAGGAGTGGTCGGATGGAATAGGTGTCAAAGGAAAAAATGTTCCTTTTGCAAAAGTAATGGGATCGGCCATACATATCATCCCTCTCCGGCACTCTCTTAAAGGTGATATGCTCAGGTGTATGGAATAAATATTTTGCTAAATATTTTTTAAAAAAGATGTCATCAAAATCGAATTGAATAATTCTACGTCTTGTGTTACGACATAGTCGAAACTACTGTATCTTTTTTTTTTTATTTTATGATGTTTTTTGGTTTATGGCATTTATGTATGAAATACAATATCAAATGTCCACCTTTGGCAACACAGGATGCGCATATCATAATTTTGCCTAATATATTGGCATATTTCGGGCTGTATATCATTTATCACGCGTATGATTTCGTTCTTCGGCTCTGGAATCGTCTCGGGCTTATTGACATAGATATAGATACTTTTTCATGTAACACATGGTCCAATAAGTCCCGAGACTAAGTAATAAAAAACTTTTTTTTGAAAATATTCTTCTTTGTTCATCAACATAGTTTTATTCAAGAGCAATACATTCATTCCACCGTTTTTATAACTTTTCAATACCGGTTTTGTAGAACGATTTGTGCTTCGCCTCAAAATACTCTTCAGTTTCAGCCATCACCTCTTCATTGGAGGCAAATCTCTTGCCGGCAAGCATTTTTTTGAGTAAAGAGCCAGTAGTCGCTGGGGGCCAAATCTGGCAAATACGCTGGATGGGGAAGCAATTCGAAGCCCAATTCCTGGATTTTCGCCATCGTTTCATCGATTTGTGACACGGTGCATTTTCTTGGCGAAAAAGAATTTTTTCTTCGTCAAATGGGGCCGATTCTTCGCGATTTCATCCTTCAAACGCTCCAACAACGCTATATAATAATCACTGTTGATTTTTTTCCCCTTTTCGAGATAGTCGATGAACAAAATTCCATGCGCATCCCAAAATAAAGATGCCATTATCTTTCTAGCCGACTGTTGTAGTTTTGGTCGCTTTGGCCTGCTTTCAACGGTTGCTCTTCACTTAGCTGACGACCGTTTTGATTCCGGTGTGTAATGGTGGATCCATGTTTCATCCATTGTCACAACATAGCAGCTTTCTCATCGAGAAATGTTCCTGTAATATTGTTTCCACACTGCCTTTCGATATCTTCAGAGCCTCAGCTAACTCGGGCACCTTCACTTTAAGGTCGGCCAATACCATTTTGTGTACTTTTTTATGTTTTGTGGAACAACTGCCTCATTTGGGCGTCCTGAACGTTCAGCATCATTTGTATCTGTACGACCAAGTTTAAACTCAGCATACCATCGGCAAATGGCAAACGCTTTTGACGGAGCAGAGTCCAAATAACACTTTCGAAGCCATTGCTCAGCTTGGATGGTATTTTTTCCCATCAAAAACCAATGATAAATCAACACACGGAATTGCTTTGAATCCATTATTTTGAAAATATCAACAGTGGCGTCACTTAAATCACTGCAACTTCTGAACTAAACCTTAGATTGTCATGAAATTTTTACACGTATTGTTTGCAGGTTGGAATTTTGTAGGCGTATTAAAATAAGTCTTATTCTTAAAATCTGTTGAACGGTGCTGTAGGAAAGGTTCAATTGCTGTGCACGACGACGATTTGAGGTTGTCGCAGCCTGGTTCACACTTTGTTCCACAGCACCAATGTTTTCCGTCGAACGACCTGTAGGAAGACGTACGGCTGTTGTCACGTTCTGCACCGATCTGCTGTCTCGGATGGCCGGTTATGTTGATCGAAAAAATCACGCAATGCACGAAATGCTCTTCTTGCAGAACGACCACTTTCATAAAAGGTTAGATCACTTTTAAACGTTGTTGAACCGAATACAGCTCCATAACTAAATTTTCCAAAGACTGTAGATTTGAACGTATCACCAAAACTAACCTATATTTGACCCCACCTCAATCGTTAGACATTTAAAAGACATATTAGACATATTTTTTTTTAAATAGTCCCTATGGTGCTTTTTTCTTGTTTTCATTATATCTTCTGTGTTTCTTGTCCGATCCGAAAGATTTTTCATATACATATGTGTTTATTAATTTTTTTGCAATTTTTTCTGATTTTATTTTTTCGCGAATCTTGTTTTTTTAAATTATCACCCACCTTATCTCAGTTGCTACTATGTTAACAAAATCTAAAAAGAGCAAATAATTAAAGCTCACAAAAAATCATTAAGACCATGGAAACAAATGATATCCATAAAATTTATTTTTGGTGCAGTTCCGACCGATTTTATCCCAAAAATAACACTTTCGAAATGTTCGT
This sequence comes from Pherbina coryleti, assembly GCA_943735915.1. NCBI lineage: Eukaryota > Metazoa > Arthropoda > Insecta > Diptera > Sciomyzidae > Pherbina > Pherbina coryleti. The sequence goes on along the minus strand of OX030952.1, from coordinate 38,528,751 downwards.
CACTCATAGTCGACTTTTTATTAAACAAATAACTTGGCTTTTTCAATCACAACTGTTCTCATCTGACAATTAATAAAAGTCAATTATATCGAGTGTTGAAGATTGCGAAAACCTTTTATATTTGAAATTTGATATTTACTAGAATTGTAATAAAATCTCTAATTGTTTATTAAAGTTGACGTTTATTTTTTTAAGTTTAACTAATGAAATCATGCTCTGTTACAAACTCTGTCCAACCGTGGTTGTTGTCGGCTTTAAATGACACCATAACCCCCCAGCTCATCATCGTCGCTTCCATTCATGAACAAAAAATATTTAAACACTTTGTACCAACAACAAAAAAGGCAATCACCACCACCTACTCTTCGTTTTCGCTATGCAGTCAACAACAACAACAACAACAAACGTCTTCGCTTTGCCTGCATCATTGTTACAACAACAATAGCAACATACATCAATTCTTCGTCTTCGATTTGAAGGCCGTTCAAACCTAACAGATCGTATTCGGCAATTTCGTGGACCCAACCACCAGCCCTTTATCCAATATGGCAGCACCACATACACTGAAATGATCGATTGGACCAAATTTCAGATCACTGATCCACCATGTCTTCAGTTTTTTACTCAAGAGCAATTGACTGATCTATAGTACTTGGACGTCATTATTTAAATTCCTGGTGAGCATTTAAGCAGATATTTTTTTTATGAAATAAATGATTAAATTTGACGTCATATATTAAATCGTATTTATCATGTTACTAGCTGGTACCCGACGCGTTGCTGTCGTAGCGGAAATAATTTCTATCTCTATCTGAATCTCAAACTCAGTCTCAATCTCAATCTCAACCTCAAGCTCAATTTCAATCTCTATCTCTATCTCTATCTCTATCTCTATCTCTATCTCTATCTCTATCTCTATCTCTATCTCTATCTCTATCTCTATCTCTATCTCTTTCTCTATCTCTATCTCTATCTCTATCTCTATCTCTATCTCTGTCTCTATCTCTATCTCTATCTCTATCTCTATCTCTATCTCTATCTCTATCTCTATCTCTATCTCTATCTCTATCTCTATCTCTATCTCTATCTCTATCTCTATCTCTATCTCTATCTCTATCTCTATCTCTATCTCTATCTCTATCTCTATCTCTTTCTCTATCTCTATCTCTATCTCTATCTCTATCTCTATCTCTTTCTCTATCTCTATCTCTATCTCTATCTCTATCTCTATCTCTATCTCTATCTCTATCTCTATCTCTGTCTCTATCTCTATCTCTATCTCTATCTCTATCTCTATCTCTATCTCCATCTCTATCTCTATCTCTATCTCTATCTCTATCTCTATCTCTATCTCTATCTCTATCTCTATCTCTATCTATATCTCTATCTCTTTCTCTATCTCTATCTCTATCTCTATCTCTATCTCTATCTCTATCTCTATTTCTATCTCTTTCTCTATCTCTATCTCTATCTCTATCTCTATCTCTATCTCTATCTCTATCTCTATCTCTATCTCTATCTCTATCTCTATCTCTATCTATATCTATATCTCTATCTCTATCTCTATCTCTGTCTCTATCTCTATCTTTATCTCTATCTCTATCTCTATCTCTATCTCTATCTCTATCTCTATCTCTATCTCTATCTCTATCTCTATCTCTATATCTCTATCTCTATCTCTATCTCTTTCTCTATCTCTATCTCTAAGTGGAACGACTCGTGTAAATTGATAACCAAATTTCGAGGCTATGCTACCTATAATTATAAAGTTATTCGATATCGCAAATTTGGCTTGTATGGGCGGAGCCACACCCCCTTGTTCAATGACGTCTCAGTTTTCTAGTTGATGGATATCACCCAATAGTAATTCCATACTGAATTTCGTTGTTATACGACGTTTAGTTCCAAAGCTATCTGATATCAAAAATTTAAAGTGTATGGGCGGGGCCACACCCCCTCTTACAACGCCCATCCCAGTTTTATAGTAGAAATATATCACCAAGTAGCAACTCCATACTGAATTTCATTATTATACGGAATTTAGTTCCAAAGCTATTCGATATCATAAATTTGAATTGTATAGAGGTGCCACGCCCCCTTGTCCAATGTTCCGTGAAATTTTTCCAAAACCTTCGCGGAAAAATTACGAACAAACTCACAGAAGGAAGTATCCAATTTGGTCCATTAGTTTTCAAGTTTTAAGTGGTCGAACAAACCAAGATTCATTTTTATATCATGTTATATGTTTTTCACAGATTATCCTTGTCACTCGCAAAACACCGAGCGTTACGTCCAAATTGTGCAAAAGTCGGCCACAGCAGTCACTGACGAAAATCGTTTGGGGCACATTTTCGCGAAGCTTGACAGCTTCGAGCGCTACAGCCACCTTGAATCCCGTAAAGATTTAGAAAATTAATAAAAATTCGAGTATGAGTGACGAACATTTCGGAAGTGTTATTTTTGGGATAAAATCGTTTGGAACTGCTTCAAAAATGAATTTAATGGATATCATTTGTTTCCATGGTCTTAATGATTTTTTGTGAACTTTAATTATTTGCTCTTTTTAGATTTTGTTAACATAGTAGCAACTGAGATAAGGTGGGTGATACCTTGAAAAAAACAAGATTCTCAAAAAAATAAAATCAGAAAAAAATTGCAAGAAATCAATAAACACATATATGAAAAATCTTTGGGATCGGACAAGAAACACAGAAGATATAACGAAAACAAGAAAAAAATCACCATAGGGACCATGGTATAACAAAAAATCGCTGTAAAAGGTCTGCGTTACAATTGAATCACCCTACAATTGTGTCTTATGCTCATGCAAAAGATATATCGTCGTTGCGCATACAAAAAAGGCTATGTGAAAAATTTCTTTTTTTTTTATTTTACCATTTAATAGCCATATGTATGCCCCATCTATTCACCAAATGGTTTCTTGATATTCTTATTGGTTCAGAATAAAACAAATGTGAAAGTTAGCCAGCTATGTGAAAATAGTATTGAAATTGTTAAAAAACAAAAATGTTTTTTTCGTCTCCTGAAAAATTGTTCAAAAACACATAACCTTTTTTGTATGCGCAACGACGATATTATACCTGACAAGATTAGAATTCAACGTTCAACTTTGTTGATTTTTTTTTTCATTTTTTTCTGTTGGAATTGTTGTTGGCGTCCGTGGCGTAGTTGGTTAAAGTGCGTGGCCGCTATGTCAAAGAACTTTGGAAACCCAGGTTCGAACCCCAGCAGCGACAGAAAATTATTTGAATTAAAATAATTTTTCTGTACGGCCGCCACCTCTCTGCAGACAATGGCAAACCTCAGAGAGTAATCAAAATGCCATGTAAAGCTTCTTGAGAATAAGAACATATCGTTCATCGCCGTTCGGAGTCGGCGTTAAGCCTGTAGGTCCACTTCTCGGTCAATTGTGTACAAACTTAATAACACGCACAACACAATTGATCCTAAGAAGCTAGGTCAAAGTCCTTTCAAGGGCTGAAATGGCCAGTTATTTATTTTTTTTATTTATTTATTGTTGTTGGCATTGAGGGCTTGTTATAAGAATATTTTTTGACATTCTCAACACCACTCGTTTTATAAGATAAAGCTAAAGGGACTGAAATACAGCGCATGGTATCTTCTATTCAAATCCAACAGTTAAATATTTTGGTACTTATGAAAGCTACCGTATTTATATTAGAATCATAGGTAAATGTAATCAGAACTAATTACAACTAATATGCGCAGTATTGGGCAATGGCGTGTGCCATTCATGCTGTTCCCACACTAAATCGTGGCCGTTTAGACTTAATGATGATGACTTTAACTTAATCGTCCATTTCCATATGTATATATTCTATTAAATTTATTTATTTCTTTTATAGAATATATTTTATAGAAAATCTCATATATGGGCAAATCCTGTGTGTCGGACGTCACATTCGGACGCATTTTTTTTTTCAATTTATATGCTGAAAATGTTTTGTTTAGGAAAAAAGAGAACTAGTGCACCATTAAGTATTAAGGGGCTTTTATTTATAAATATCAGAAAAAAATACAATATAAGTGTAAGTACATGAACAGTGGTTTTGATATTCAGCGTTCGGACGTTATTAAAAAAGAAGTAGTTTTGATATTAATTGCAAAATCTGCTATTTCCAGCAAACTGATTAGAGCTGCGAGAAAATATGATAGGAATGAAACGTTTAGAATTAACTGAAATACATAAAAAAGTTAGCATAGTCATTAATTTATATTATTTTTTTATTTTTGTAATATTTATTTTTCTTCGGACGTCATGTGTCGGACGTCATTCATTTTTCCAACATTACAGTATTTTACTTATACATATATATTTTTTTAATAATTTTTAATGTGAACATCGACGTTGCGTTTAAAAAAATAGGCTATATAAAAAATATAACAAAAATTATGAGATGTTTGAAGTCCTTGAAGATATATGGCGGAGCGATGTTACGGAGTTTTCAATTTTTTTTTAACGTTTATGTACATTACCTTAATTTATGAAATATATACCTTGTGTTTTCTTCACAAAAAACTGGCGGTAAAGAGACATCCCTGCAAGACAGCGCTAACAAGTTTACAAATACAATGAAACAAAATTTTGTGTACACTAACACACTCATACTGTGTCATGTTAAGTGAAACAAGGAAAATTATATGTGCTTGTATATCTTGCTCTTTTACCATCAAAATATAAACGAAAAAAATTTTAAAACAGTCAAAATAAAGTGAGCGGTGCAAAAAAGTTTCCGAAAAAATAAAATAAATTTGTGTAAAATAACAAAATATAAGTGAAATAACATAGCATATACATATGTAAGTGGTGTGAAAAAGCTGTGCTGTTTTTATTTTGTTGTTTTGAGTTTCATTGGTTTCCTTTTTTTAGTTAAAATTAATATGTTATGTGTCGAATATATTTTAATTTGTCCATGCATTATTTTTACTTTAGTATTGAAAAAATTGTAAAATTATATTGAAATATGTATTTTCATAGTTGAATAAATAAGGTTGTCTCGTGGCTGATTGTACTCTCTTCTCAGTACCCATAATTGTCAAAATCAATGAAAAGATACAACAACAACTTCATCGGCTTTGCATGTTAATAATTTCCCCTTTCAGATTTTGTATGAGCTGTCAACTTCGATTTGACATTTATGGGAACTCGCTCTCACCCATGCGACAACCTTATTTATTCAACTATGTGTATTTTCTAATATTTATAAGGAAAATACCGAAATAAAATAATAAAAAAAGTTTGTGTTTTTATTTGAGCCAGGGTTTGAACTCGCGATTCGAACAGAGTAAGTTGGCATTAAAGGTCTGAGCTCTAACCATTACGCTATGGTGAGCAAACGGCGGGCGGCCGCTAACTGTGTTTTGAATAAAAAGCCTACATTTGTTATGATTTTTCTTATGTAATATCCTATTGGTGTGTGCAGTGCCGCTTTAGTCTTTTTAAATGAACAAAACATGGGTGCCAGAGCGAAATGCAAGGTCACACGTATAGGACAATATTTGTTCGATTTTTCCCACCGCCTGAACAAATATAACGAGTTTTGTATGGAGATTTTTATATGGGCCTAATACCTGCGACACATTGGTCCATTTAAACTCGTTTAAGTGTTTTTTCTCGTTTAAATATCTGCTAAACTATGTTTAAAATTCGTTTAGTCAAAACTAGTTTCCGAAACTCGTTTATCGCAGTTAAACGAGTTATAGCAGCTGATTTTGACATTCCTTCTTATTACACAGTGCGACAAAATGGAACGAAGTTGAAATACCTGGGAGATAATGCTATTTTTCTGATAGGCCTTGTTGATTTAAAGAATGTTCTATACTTGAAATTTGCCGGACACCCCCAAAATCTAGACTTTTGGTAAAAAAACCGATTTTGCCTACCTTTGTCCACTTATTGGCGTATAACTTACCTGATTGCCAACTGATTTTAAAAATTTAACCGGATCCTGAAAGACGATACTTGAACCTTTATAACGATATATACACTATTTGGAATAACTTCAGAAAACTGTGTGAATTAACTCTGCAAATACAATTTTTTTTAAATTTTCTTGACTTTTTTCAACTTTGACGATTTTTCTATACACTAAATTATATTGAGACCATACTAGTCCTGTATGGATTCATAGAAACCATTTATTAGAAATTTTAACGCAATTTAGTTTTTAAAAATTGGTCAGTAATTGACGAAGTTATTTAACTTTTCATGAAAATAGATTTTTTTCCAAAAATACATTTTCGGTATGACAACTTAAAAATGTTTGCTTGATCTTTTTTTTTTTTTTAAGTCGGCATCATTAGTTTCGCATTAAAATGATCAGCAATACTCCGAAATCATTTTAATTTTATTTTTTCCTTCAAAAAGTTTTTCTATTGTTGCCATTTCTTGGTGAAAATATTTTCCTTGCTCATCGCTTAACTGGCATAAGTTCTCTGGGAATAAGTCCAAATGCGAATGAAACCCTTCCACGCACGTTGTTCCACGAAATTTAACTTCCTTACAAAATTTGTATCTCTCATGACTTTTCGGATTTGAGGTCCAATGAAAATACCTTAAGTTCATATCGATAAAAAGATTAAAAAGTAATAGATATGAAAAATATACATTTTTACCTCCTTTTATTTTCGCTTCACTTAATTTTGGAAACACCCCTTTAAGAACAACATTTTTAAGGAAAAAAGAAAATTAAAATGATTACGGAGTATTGCTGTCAATTCAACGCGAAACTAATGATGCCGAAAAAAAAGATCAAGCAAATATTTTTGAGTTGTCATACCGAAAATGTATTTTTGGAAAAAAATCTCTTTTCATGGAAAATTAAATAACTTCGTCAATTATTGACTAATTTTTAAAAACTAAATTGTGTTGAAATTTCTAATAAATGTTCTCTATGAATCCGTACAGGACAAGTGTGGTCTCAATATAATTTAGTGTATACAAAAATCGTCAAAGTTGAAAAAAGTCAAAAAAATTGAAAAAAATTGTATTTGCAGAGTAAATTCACACAGTTTTCTGAAGTTATCCCAAATAGTATGTATATCGTTAGAAAGGTTCAAGTATCTTCTTTCAGGATCCGGTTAAATTTTTGAAATCGGTTGGCAATCAGGTAAGTTATACACCAATAAGTGGACAAATGTAGGCAAAATCGGTTTTTTGACCGTGAGTCCAGATTTTGGGGGTGTCCGGCAAATTTCAAGTATAGAACATTCTTTAAATCAACAAGGCCTACCAGAAAAATAGCATTATCTCCCAGGTATTTTGGACTGTCGCACAGTGTTATTTGTTTGTAAATTAAAATTAAAATTTATTCATAGCATCATAAAAAAATATGGATTTTAATAATTATTTTCGCTTTTGGAGCTTGAACAAGAACATTCTACATAATGCAAAGCTCATAAGCACTCATAAGCACAGAGCTGCAATGTATAGAAGACGGGCCCAACAACTAATGCAGTATGTAGTGTCGTTGTCCATACCCACTAGAAATCGATCAATATGGTCACTGGTATGGAGCGCAGAAATATTTTGACGTATAAATTTAAAAATATGTATAACACAATTCTATTGTAGCATCGAACTAGTTTATTTTGGGAACATGAAGTCCAGCGTAATGGCGAAAAAAAATTTAAAGAGGACTTCCGAATGTCGTCTGAGACATTGTACTGGTTGGTGTCATCAATGTCTGGATTAAGTAGAGAAAACACAAATTTCCGCACAGCTATAAGTTTAGATAAGCGAATTGCGGTCGCTGTATATGCACTTGGTTCCTCTGCCGAGTATAGAACAATAGCTAACATATTTGGCATCGGTAGGACGACGGTGGGCGAAATTGTCATCGAGTTTTGCGAAGAAATATGCGATATATTTGAAAAGGAATACATCAATTCCTATCCTCCAACACAAGCCAAAATAGGAGAAATCGTGAAAGGCTTCGAAGTTTGGGGATTTCCTCAAACATATGGAGCCATTGGTAAATTCCCTGTTACAAATAAAGCGATTATTGAATTATGAAATCATTTTCAGATGGATGTCACATCGAAGTGTGTCCCCCCAAGGATGTAGCTATTGATTATTACAATTATAAAGGCTGGTATTCGGTGGTACTCCTAGCAGTCGTTGACTAACGGTAAATAATCGTCATGTGATTATATACATTGAAAAAAATATAAAGGAAGTTTTCGGTAGTAGACCATACCGAAGTTAACGTTTACTGTGCGCGCTTACGACCGAGTAGAACATTATTTTTACTTTCTTATTAATTTATTACACTATTCAACACGATTTCTGTATGCCATTATTATATATAGTATATGGTGCCTCGCCTTGTATAAAGGAAAAAGTTGCATTTGTACCCCTCTAAAAATTAACTTCTTTGTAATGTTATGATGTTTTTTGTAAAATGGTTGAGCTCACTGGAGGCTTTCGTTATTGCCAAAATATTTTGGGAATTGTCATAAAATACATCAAGGTTAATTTTTAGAGGAGTACAAATGGAACTTTTTTCTCCCATACAAGTCGAGGCAACTTAATATATATAAATATAAAAAAACATATATATATATATACATATATATATATATATATAATAATGGCATACGGAACTCTTGTTGCATGGTGTAATTAATTAATTTATTTTATCTAGTTATAGATTTATGTACATAAATATTGGTTCGCCAGGAAGAAACAACGATTCATACCTATTTGAAAAATCAACTTTGAAAAAGTGTCATCAAAATCATAAGCTTTTTTCGCAAAATATGAGGAAAATGGGCAACATTGAAGTTCCCGTGTTTTTGATTGGTGATTCAGCTTTCCGTCTAACTAGATACTTAATGAAGCCTCTTCCTATCAGTGAGCAGCCGAATGAAATCTTATACAACAAAACATTATCACGAACAAGGCGCGTTGTCGAAAACGCGTTTGGCCATCTGAAAGCGCGTTTTCGTCGAATAGGGAGGGGCCTACAAGTTGATATCGATAATGTTCCAATAATTGTTAAGGCTTGTTGTATCCTGCATAATATTCTAAATGGTAGAAATGAAGATATAAATGAAACATGGCTAGAAGAAGTGCGAAAAGCAGATGCACTTCGTGTGCAACCGGAATTTCACTCAGTAGCTGGCTGCACAGACGAAAGTGCAAGCATCATTCAGAACTCAATAATGGAATATTTAGCACTCGGAAGTCCAAATTAAATTGAAAATGCAGCCTATTGCAAATATGGTAAAAAAAATATACAAAAATGAAAAAGAAAAATTTGTACTTTTTATTGAGTATCAATTTTAAGGCTTTTTAAAATTCTTAGGTATCACGTTGTATGGAAAGACTATTATTTTGTCAATCTCATTTCACATTTTTTGAGCATTAATTTTGCAGACTCTTAAAAAATATTAAAGTGTCACGCTGTATGGAAAGACTATCTCTTGCAATCTCATTTGCTACTCGCAACTCTTCTTCCGCTGCCAGGTTTGCCCTCTTAATTTCACGCATTAGTTCATCTTGATGCGACACATTTTTCCTTTTCCTTCTATTGGAAGTACTAGGTGTACAATCAGCCACACTCTGCGATGTTCTCATGTCTTCCGTCACACTTTCTATTATTTCAACAGCCGGCTCCTCTTCATATAAATCAGTTGAAGTAAACATGTCCTCCGTATCATTAAAATCCTGCGAAAAACCATTGGTAAACTGAAACAATCACAAAAACATTTGAACTGACCCAAACAATTTCAGTTTCCCTTGACAGTGAATCGTCGTTGCACGGGAATCGTCCAATTATTCTATTTATTTTATGGAAAAAGCACCACCTTGAAGGAGCGCCTCCAGACGGCCCGACGGAATGTTTTTCAGCCCTATATTTTAATCACGAGTTAATTTTTCTTTTAATAAGTACTTTTCAAATGTGTTCCATACCTAAACTTCTTTGTCAGATTGGCAATTTTAGTTGCAACTTCTTGTGGAGACTTCTTAATGGATTGTATGTGGAGCTTTGCTGAAATTTCCTCAAAAATTTTTAAGTTTCTTTTTGCCCTCCTAAGGTCATCCACACGCTCTTCCCAGCAATCCAACAATGAGTGGATTTCGGGATCTGTCCACTCCACTCTTTTCTTTCTGGACATTAAAATTTATGCAAATCAAATTTTCTTTAACTGAATTTTAATAAAACCGCGAAGAAATTAGCTGAGCATAGCTGATTTTGACATTCCTCTTTCTACACTTTCGTTGAGAACTATAGCGCTCTCACTCGAGCAAACGCTCTGATATTTACGATTATAGTGTTGTTCGCTTATCCATATTTCTGGTTATTTTTATAAACTAGTAAACAAAATTATAGAGTGTGTCATCCCCTATGGTTATATTTTAAACTACAAAAGATAATCTAGGTTTCCTATGCCAATGTGTCGCAGGTATAACAGATTTTCTGTTACGACTCGCGTTAAATAACAAGTTAGCTAACAGTTACTGTTCTAGCTGGGATGTGTATCCAACCAACAAACTGTCAAAATTGCATTCAAGGCATGACAAATTTAAAAGATGTCAGGGACAATTAAATTTAAAAGTTGCTTAAAAAAACAAATTCCTGAAACCTCAGCGAAAGACATCTACAGAAAGAGTTCGAGAATTCAGAGCTCGACGAAGAGCTTTTTGTTTTTGTATGATCAGTTTAAAGGAAGTTTTTCTATTTAAAATTTTTGGATAAAGGTTTTTACAAGCAATAAAAGTATGGTATGGTATGATTATTATAATATGATGGTATGGTATGATTGATATAGTATGATTAGTTGATGGTACGGTATTATGGTATGGTACGATGATATGATGGTTAGATATATGATATGATGGTAGGTATGGTTTAGTGGTAGAATATGATGGTATGGTATGATAGCATTGTCTAATGGTATAGTATGGTGGTAAGATGAGCATGGAATGATGGTATGGTATAGTTTTATGATACAGTAAGACGGTATAGGATGTTAGTATGGTATGATGGTATGGTATAGTAACATTTAACTTTTCGAAATTGTACATGTTAAAACAGATTTAATCTTATCTTGCAATTATATGAAATGGGATTATATTTAAGAGTAAATCAATTTAACCACTTAAAAATCTCTACTTTTTTGGGCTCAAGCTTCACTTCTACCGTGCGTGGCGGCCCCACACATATTTCGTTTTTATTTTTTTCCGCTCAAAAGGCTATATCTCCGCTTTATTTATACAAAACTCGTCATCAAGTTTTTTAATTATTTCGCTTATTTTTGGATTTTTCCGCACTTTTTTTTTAATATTTGGCTTACCATCTACAAAAGTAATATACAAAAGTTATTTCCACGATAATTCTATTTGAAAATGTCGCCTACCGTTCGGACGTCACTAAGTTTGCCCAGTTGATATGAGCTTAAAATTATTTATATTTTAAATTTGCAGTTATATTCTGGAAAATGTGCAAACACTTGCTTTGTAACAGGTTTCAATTTTTGTTTTTAATTTTATTTAACAATTTTATTTCAACAAAACCCTTTTTATGTGTCGGACGTCAGAACAGAGTTTATCATATTAATTTTGAAAAATACTCCGTTATACCCAAATTTTGTCAAACCTATTATGGTGCCAATTTGCGAAGAAAGAAGTGCAAAGGGGAATAAAAAAACTTTTATACCTAAAGTTATAAAATTGTGGCATATTTTAATAAGTTAATTTCTTTTATAATTCTTAAAAACATATTTTTTAAGAATTATATTGTGAGCTTAATGCCAAATAATTCATGAAGCAACAGGTTGCTACAACAACAAAGTCCTTTGCAGAACTTAAACCAAGCTGACTAGACAATGGTTTCGTCGGACGCTACTCCGACTCATCAGTAGTCTCAGCGGTTCTAGCAGTCCACTAACTTTGACAAGCTAATAGGCGCAAGATCAATAAAACCAAAGAGGAATTATAGAAGCGCTATACTTTGTCAAAGCAATGTTTTTCTACTCTTTTGCTAGTCGCAAAATTTCGACTGCACAGTTGACTGCATTGATTCTGCAAAGATTTTGTTGTTGCGCTTTTTTGTTTACTTCTTTATCACGTATCAATCTAGGTTCCAACATTTTGTTGGTATTAAAGCATAGAAGGCGTGAAGAAGGTGTTTATACCTGCAAAAAAAACTATATTTGCAACTTGAAGCCATCAGTCGCTACAACAACAACAACAACAACAACAACAACAACAACAACAACAACAACAACAACAACAACAACAACAACAACAACAACAACAACAACCTTGGCGACCAACAAAAAGCGACAACGGAAAACAGAAAAAACAACCGTCAGCAGAAAACTGCATGCCGTTAGCTTAGCCTTGAATTGCACTAAGCAGGTGACTGACCGTGTCGGTCACTAAACTTTATTATTGTCAAATTAACATTTTAATTAATTATATTAATATGTATAATATCAGTTATTGTTATTTTTATTTTTTTGTATATATATAAAATGATTTGTTAACATTTTTACATATTGTATTTTAAGGAAAATTAGTATAAATAGAGAAATCAATAAATATTAAGAACAGTACAAATTCAATCAAGAACTAGTGCTCTTTATTTTGGTTAGCAATTGGTTTATGTACCAATTGCTATATTCAACATAAAGCTTTCGGTGTTTCACCCAAAGCAAAACAAACATTTCATTTTCGGTGGTTTTTAGGTGTTTCACCCAAAAACCCAAAAGCTGAACACAGCAAGCACATTCAGTTGTGAAGTTTTCGGTGTTTCACCCAAAACCAAACGCTGAACACAAACATTTTGGTGACCCCAAGAAGGACACACATCCTTCAGTCAAACGCGTAAAATTTTAAGTCGTTAAAACACGGTTCGTAAAGTACGGTGCGTTCCCAGCTCAGAGCATAAACATAAACATTTTGAAACATTTGGTGAAACATCATCATGGCTACGTTCAGTGATCTTATGGATATTCTGAAGAATACGGGTGAAGAAATCCAGCGCGTAATCATAAACTTCAAGAAGGATTCAGCAGAGAGGAAAAAATCAATTGAATACTTTGATGAACGACTCCAGAAACTCGATAAGGCTTGGGAACGTTTCGAACAGTATGACTTCAAGCTCCGGAGTCTTAGCAATCTTTCTTTGGATCACGAATACTTCACAAATGAGTATTACGACAAGATCAAGAAAATAGCAGCTGAATACCAGAACATATTTCAGAGCGAAATCCAGCGACTCGAGTTACTAGGCAAAAATCAAGCAGCAGCCCAGCAGGGTGCCAGCAACAAAAATTCCCTGGCAAACACCGAGACAACGGCCACCAGAAGTCCGGCAAGTCGGCTGAGTTCATTAATTGAAAAGCAAAAACGATCAATCGGTATAGCAAGCAAAGTGCTGACCCAAGTGCTTAACAGTGTGACACGCCAAACGTCACACTATTACGCAATGCAGGCAAGGACAGCAGAAATGCACTGGAAAACCGCCCAAGAGCTGCACCAAAAAATATGGCTATCTGAAGAACCTGGCGACTACGACTACGAGGGTTTTGCCCAAAGTGAGGAAACAATCACTACGCAGATCCTCCAACTTCAGGACATGGCTGAAGAATCGGCGCCATCAAGCAGTCAAGCCTCTCCCACAGCAATCAATAGGCAATCAGGATTAAAACTGCCAAAGGTCGAGCTGCCAAAATTCGATGGCAGCTACCACAAGTGGAGGCAATTCCACGATCTATTTGTGGAACTGGTCGACAAGCAATCAATTCCACAATGCCAAAAGATGTGGTTCCTGAAATCAAGCTTATCAGATGATGCTGCGAGATTAATTCAGCACTTCACGGCATCCGCAGTCAATTACGAAGCAGCTTGGAAGGTAATAAATGAACGGTATGAAAATCCACGAATGCTGATTAATGCATCATTAAGAAGGTTACTTACGCAACCAACATCCAACGCTGAAAGTGCAGCAACAATCAAGCTGCTCCACGATACTACTATGGAATGCATTCTGAGCCTCCAAAATCTAGGCGTTAAAACAGAAAATTGGGACCCAGTCTTATTGTACATCCTGACTCAGCATCTCAGCAAAAGTACTCACGTATTATGGGAACAATCATTGTCTCAACCAAAAGAGATGCCTACGCTAGACCAGTTCCTAAAGTTCTTAAACCTGCGCTTTCAATCACTAGAAGCTCTTGGTGCCAGAACAAGCAAGGACAGTAGCGATCAAGTACGCAACAAGTCATATCAAGCATTGAGCGTGTCAATATCTACGGATCAAAAGTGCATCATCTGTAAACAAAATCACATGCCTTTCAGATGTCAGGAATTTCTAAAAATGACGCCAAGGCAACGCCTGAATGCTGTACAAAAAGCCCAACGTTGTGTCAACTGCTTCAAAAATGGTCACAATGCCAAGTCGTGCTCGTCAGGTACATGTCTAAAATGTCAGAGGAAACATAATACACTCCTGCATTTAGAAGAAGCTGGAAAGGCGCCCAATGCTACTTCATCATCTCAAAACCTGGCGTCGAAATCGATTCAAAACAACAACAAGACAAATACACAGTCACTTCAAGATATTCCAGCCTCATTAACCGTTCTTCGAGATCGTTCACCAAACACCACAAAAGCACTGCTCAGCACCATTTCTGTGACCATAAGTGACAATTGGGGAATACAAATACCTTGCCGCGCTCTTCTAGACAATGGGTCGCAAGCCAATTTCATAACAAAAAGACTTGTAAAAATGCTTGGTCTGCAGAAAAACGCTTGCCTTATCGGAATCGAAGGCATCGGCAAAACTCAAAATCACACTGCAGAAAGAGTCAACATTCAAATCTCATCAATTACATCTAACTTCAAGCAGCAAATTGAAGCTCACGTACTACCAGAAATAGTATCTAAGCAACCATCTCGTGACATCAATGTATCCAAGTGGAACATACCACGTCACCTGCAGTTGGCCGATCCCAATTTCCATGAAGCTGGAAGCATCGACCTACTCATCGGGGCTGGACTATTCTTTTCAACACTAAGCAGTGGAAAAATATCACTTGGAGAAGGACGACCAATCCTGCAAAATACGCTTTTCGGCTGGATCATAGGCGGAGAATACAATCAAGATACAGCCACTAGATCTATCACCTGTGGTATATGTACAGAAGATGAATCACTAAACAAAACACTGGAAAATTTTTGGAAGTTAGAAGAATGTGACTCTCGGGCCAGCAAACTCACAGCTGCCGAGATGCGTTGTGAAAATCACTTCATAAGCAACGTTCGTCGACATCAGGACGCCCGATTTATAGTCAGACTACCTTTTCAAAGTGACCCTAGCCATCTCGGAGAATCAAGAGATATAGCCTTGCAGAGATTCAAGGCTATTGAACGAAAAATGAACAAAAATCCAGAATACAAAACGCAATACGTTTCCTTTATGCGCGAATATGAGAAGCTCGGTCACATGGAAGAAATATCGCCAACTGAAATCAAAGGACCACATTATTTTCTTCCTCATCATGCAGTTATTAAACCAGACAGTTCGACAACAAAGTTAAGAGTAGTCTTTGACGCCTCGGCTAAAACATCTTCCAACGTTTCACTAAACGATCTGTTAGCTACTGGTCCTACCATCCAGGACGACGTGTTCTCGATTCTCCTGCGATTTCGTATTCATCGTTTCGTATTTACGGCAGATATCGAAAAAATGTACAGACAGATACGGATCAACAAAGACGACCAGAAATACCAACTGATTTGGTGGAGAGAGGATCCGTCCCAGCCCATGAAATGTTTTCGACTTACCACAGTAACCTACGGTACAACTTCTGCTCCCTACCTAGCCATTCGCTCGCTGCAAGCATTAGCTGAAGGGCAAGCAAACACCTTTCCATTGGCTGCAGAGGCCATAAAATGCAATTTTTATGTCGATGACGTGCTATGTGGATCAGATAAACTTAGTACCACCATCGAACTTCAACATCAACTCCGGCAGATGCTGGGCTCAACAGGATTCAACCTCCGAAAATGGTGCGCAAATCATCCGAAATTACTTCAAAACATTCCGGCTGCAGACCAAGAAGTTAAGCTTTGCTTCGACAACTCAGGAAACGAAAGCGTCAAAACAATGGGTCTTACATGGAGCCCTAAAATGGACGAATTCAAAATTAAAATCACTAAAATTGAAAATTTGAGCCTGACAAAACGAACAGCCTTGTCGGACATTTCTCGCATATTTGATCCACTTGGCTTTATTGCGCCAGTAACTGCCACCGCAAAAATATTTCTTCAACAACTATGGAAGCTTAAGCTTGATTGGGATGCTGTTCTGCCCCATGACATGCAATTGACCTGGCACAAGTTCAAAAGCGAATTTAAACTATTGGAGAATATCAATATTCCCCGTCACATTTTTGGCCACAAACTAATCACTGATCCTCAAGTGCACATATTTGCTGATGCGTCAGAGCAAGCGTACGGAGCAGTAGCCTATATGAGATCAATTGACGAACACAAGACAGTCATAGTACGACTTTTATGTGCACGCTCACGTGTCGCTCCGACAAAACAAATTACACTGCCTCGGCTAGAGCTCTGCGCCGCTAAGCTCGCCGTAGATTTAATGCAAAAACTACAAGAAATCGATTACTTCAAGAAAACTCCTTTTTTTCTTTGGTCCGACTCCACAGCAGTCCTGGGATGGATAAATGCAGAATCTTCACATTATCACACGTTCATAGCCAATAGAATCTCAGCAATTCAACAAATATCATCTCCACAACAGTGGCGACATGTCCGCTCTGAAGACAACCCTGCCGACGTTATTTCTAGAGGACTCACACCGGAAAAATTAGTTAACAACAATTTCTGGTTTTACGGTCCAGTATTTCTGCATAGAGCTGTGACTTCATGGCCATTGCAGCCTCCACGTGAAGAATGTTCATTGGAAATAAGAAGTTCCAAGGTGATTTCAGCAGCAGTTGGATTTACTACTACAAATCTTCTAGAAGGGTTAAATCACAAAAACTCTTTTCGACGTTTGCAAAGAACCGTAGCTTACATTTTCCGATTCGTTAAAAACACAAGAATTCCAAGGACATCTCGCCCAATCCACAAATCACCAAGTTCAGATGAGTTAGACACAACGCTAGTTTACATTATGAGAACAATTCAGGCTTCCAATTTTAGTCAAGATCTAAAACATTTGAGAATGCATCATGAAGTGGAAAAAACAAGTTCAATCACCAGTCTAGCTCCTTTCATTGATGATAGAGGTCTTGTTCGAGTGGGAGGACGTCTGGAGGCTTCTGCATTACCATATGACTCTAAACACCCAATATTAATCCCATACAAGGACCCATTGATTAAATTATTGTTCATCATGGTACATGAAGACAACAAGCACTGCGGATCTCAAGCATTATTGGGAGTAATAAGACAGCGGTTTTGGCCGATTAAAGGAAAATCAACAGCCAGAGCAACTGTTCAACAGTGCATAATATGCAACAAGGCTCGACCACAACTTTTCCAACAGATCATGGGTAATCTTCCACCTGCGCGTGTGACTCCCGCAAGACCCTTTATCAATGCTGGCGTTGACTACTGCGGGCCGCTTTGGATTCATTACAAAATCAGAGGTAAAAGACCAACCAAGGCATATATTGCTGTATTCTGCTGTTTTGCCACCAAGGCAGTTCACCTAGAATTAGTAAGCGATTTGTCAACAGAGGCCTATATCGGGGCACTAAAACGTTTTATCAGCCGTCGTGGACGTTGTCAGAACATTTATTCTGACAATGCAACAAACTTCGTAGGAGCCAAAAATCAACTATCAGAACTGGCTCAGAATATCTATTCCGATAATGGACAGGAAACAATCATCTCCACATGCAGCACGAAGGGAATACAATTCCACTTCATTCCCCCTAGGGCACCACATTTTGGAGGCTTGTGGGAAGCGGCGGTAAAATCTGCAAAACATCTGTTGCTACGAAGCATTTCAAAGGCGTCACTGACGTACGAAGAATTGGAGACGGTAATTGTAGAGGTGGAAGCAATACTCAACTCAAGGCCCTTAACTCCAATGTCAAATGATCCGACTGATTTAACAACATTAACTCCAGGACATTTGCTTATAGGCGAGGCCCTTACAACACCAGTAGACAATCAAGCAGAACCAACAAAATTAACGCTTTTATCTCGCTGGAAGCAGGTATCTCAACTAAAGCATGATTTTTGGAAAAGATGGTCCAGTGAATATCTCCACGAGCTCCAGCAACGCCATAAATGGAAGACACAAACTGCTAACATCAAGCCTGGAGACATGGTCATCATCAAGGAAGATAATGTCCCTGTCATGCATTGGCCCTTGGGACGCATCGTGCAGGTTTACAAGGGAGACGATGGAGCTGTAAGAGTCGTTGACGTAAAAACTGCCAAGGGTATCTTCAAACGTGCAATTCATCGTCTAGCTCCTTTACCTGTTAATACAGAAGAAAACGATGAACAAGGTACAATGCCCCCACCCAGCAACAATGGCAAGAATGAAACCATTTCGTCAATCCAGGAATCCAATTTAACAAATGGATCCAAAAAACATGAACGACAAATAAATTCACAACAAAATGTCGATGAAAATCAGGAAGTAGTATCCAAGAAAAGGCAAAGAAGAGCACTACATTACACCCCAATAACAATTCTGGCGATCCTGCTGATGTTACCAATCGTGCTTTGTAGTCCAATCAAGATTGAGAAAATTGATTCACCTGCGGGCATTCATTTCGAACATATTGGAACAAGTCAAATAATTGCCAGCGAATGGAACATGGTGATCTTTTATGATCTCAAACCGTTATTTACTGAAATCGAGTTATTTACAAATGGCACATACGCCATGCAACTTGTGTGTCAGCAATTAAAGCAAAAAACGTTATGTGAAGATCTGGTCACGCAATTTCTGCATACTGGCACAGAATTAGCCATGGACAACAGTTTTTTGACTCCTCATCGTCAAAAAAGAGGAGCAATAAATTTTGTGGGAAACATAGCTAATTCGTTGTTTGGATTGTTAGACTCCGAGTACGCTAATCAAATGTCTGACACAATCGCAGCTATAGGAAACAACGAACAGCAGGTGGTGAGGTTGGTAAAGGAGCAAACATCAATTATTGATTCAACGATAAATATCATAAAACACGACCAGATCACAGCACAAAAAACCTTCGCAAAATTCGAGGAAAAATTTGTTGAGATGGTGAACATGGTTCACGAAGAAGAGCAGGAGGTCTACAATGAGAAATTAAGTCAAATATTCTTTTCACAGGCTCTTCAATTAATGCTTACATCATCAAACATACGACGAATACAATCAGCGATAATCAATGTTTTGATCAATGTTCACCATGGACAAATTAGCCCTCACCTTCTATCACCACAACAACTCAACAGCGAAATTGCAAAAATCACGACACATTTACCACCAACCAGGCAGATTCCAGGTTACCACGGAAACCTTCTATCAATATACAATTTAATGAATGTCCAAGGAAGCATTACCAAAAGACATGCCATATTCAGAATAACGATCCCACTAACCGAGCCAGATCAATTTGAGTTATATCGGTTGCTAGCAATACCTATCTGGGTGAACAACACTATGGTAGCAATAAAACCGTCAACACCAATACTTGCCATCACTCTGCATCGTGACAAATACTTTCCAACCAACACAGAAAATTTGCAGTCTTGCACCAAATTGGAAGAAGACGCATACTTATGCCCCAACACACAGCCAATCTACAACAAGGGCGCAACCACTTGCTCATGTGAAGTCAATTTGTTCAACAACGAAACAAGTTCGCTTTGTGAATTTGTGCAAATGGATGATCACGTATGGATTCAGACTAACCAAAGAAATCGGTGGATTTTTGCACTAGCTGAACGGATACAAGTAACGGCCATATGCGATAACCAAGTAACACAAATATCATTGGAAGGTTCAGGATTCCTACAGCTAGCACCGTCATGCATTATCAAACACAAACACCTGACGTTGTTGGGAAATCAATTATTTTCTTCAGAAGCAAGTACTTCATACACCAGCGCTGGTCATTTGACTGAAGCGAAAAAACCTATTCCACCACATCCTCGTTATGCAAACATAATGGAAGATCAATACACCACGCAGCTAAAGGAACTCACATCGCTACAACAAAAATTAGAATCACACCAAATTAATGATCTACCTAATGCCTTTCGAGAACACCGCCACCATAGTTTTGCAGTTGGATATACAGCACTAGCACTAAGTTTGTTAGTCATCATCGCCATGTTATGTAAACATTATTTGTGGAGAAAACAGCAAGAGACATCGAGACAAAAAAGGGCGACACCAAGTCATCTACAACTAACAGACCAAGGTGTTTTCGTTCTCACTCCACCCCAGATGAACCCACTTCAGACAGAAACCAACACAACTCCACCTGAACCAAGGCCACGTCAACACTCATTCACCATAGACGTATAACTCGGCTCATAAGACGTATCTGTTGAACGATCGTTCAACGCGGGGGAGAATGTTTATACCTGCAAAAAAAACTATATTTGCAACTTGAAGCCATCAGTCGCTACAACAACAACAACAACAACAACAACAACCTTGGCGACCAACAAAAAGCGACAACGGAAAACAGAAAAAACAACCGTCAGCAGAAAACTGCATGCCGTTAGCTTAGCCTTGAATTGCACTAAGCAGGTGACTGACCGTGTCGGTCACTAAACTTTATTATTGTCAAATTAACATTTTAATTAATTATATTAATATGTATAATATCAGTTATTGTTATTTTTATTTTTTTGTATATATATAAAATGATTTGTTAACATTTTTACATATTGTATTTTAAGGAAAATTAGTATAAATAGAGAAATCAATAAATATTAAGAACAGTACAAATTCAATCAAGAACTAGTGCTCTTTATTTTGGTTAGCAATTGGTTTATGTACCAATTGCTATATTCAACATAAAGCTTTCGGTGTTTCACCCAAAGCAAAACAAACATTTCATTTTCGGTGGTTTTTAGGTGTTTCACCCAAAAACCCAAAAGCTGAACACAGCAAGCACATTCAGTTGTGAAGTTTTCGGTGTTTCACCCAAAACCAAACGCTGAACACAAACAGAAGGTTTTTTTTGAAAGCAGATGTTTATTATATGCGCAGACATATAATATTACATCATGTTTTCGTAGGTCGTGCTCGCACCAGTTTACATGAGTTATAAAATTGTGGCATATTTTAATAAGTTCATTTCTTTTATAATTCTTAAAAAACATATTTTTTAAGAATTATATTGTGACCTAAAGCTTTTATATCAATAGCTTTCTTAGATCAGTAAGCAACCTGAAAAAAATAAAAAAAAACTTAACTCAAGAAAAAAAAATTTATTGGGAACTTAAATGTAGATATGTATATTAAGCTTTTTATAAACAATGATGCTTTTGAAAAAGGAGCATCTTTAGTTTTTCACACTTGGTGGACTTTTTTCGGGATTTGCCCATATAAAACTCATATACAAGGTGGCGCAAAAGTAATCCTCCTATCAGAAAATGCTATACATTTTGCAATTGGCCCCTAATGTCAGTTCTGTTTTGACATTTGTGTAGTAAACACATGCGAAATACACGTTAATAAACAATGTTACGCTACACTGCTCCAGAACGCGAAATTAATCACCACCAAGAGGAAGATGATTTTTCATCAAAAATAATCATGAGTGATGAGGCCCATTTCCATCTTAGCGGGTACGTAAATAAGCAAAATTTACGCTTCTGGGGCACTGAAAATCCGCGTGTAACCCACGAAGAGCCATTACACCCGCTCAAAGTCACTGTATGGTGTGCTGTTTTTGCTGGAGGAGTCATCGGACCTTTTTTCTGCGAAGACGGTTACTGTGAATGGTGAGCGCTACAGAGCAATGATCAACGAGTTTTTTTTGCCGCAACTTGATGAATTGGGATTGGAAAACATGTGGTTCCAACAGAACGGTGCAACGGCACACACTGCACGTGCCACAACCGATATGCTGAAGGATGCATTTCCCGGGCGCCTAATCTCCCGATTTGGCGATTTGCACTGGTCAGCAAGATCGCCTGATTTGACCGCTCCAGACTTCTTTTTGTGAGGCTTTTTGAAGTCACGGGTTTATGTCAACAAGCCTCAGACTCTTGCAGCTCTTAAAGACAATATCCGTCAAGAATGTGAGGACATATCGCCGGAAGTTTTGGCCGAAGTGATGAAAAATGCCATAAAAAGGGCTCAAACGACAATCAACTGTGGCGGCGGCCATTTACATGACATCATATTCTCGACTTGATGTAAAAAAATTAATAGACCAAATAAAAATAATCCACAAGAAGAATCAAAGTTTTTCTTTTTTTTTTAAATTACAGTCAAAAAACATCGGAAGGTTATTTTTGCGCCACCTTGTATGTGTATCTTTAAAATTTGGAAATCGTATCTACTCTACATTCGCGACAAGTTCTTTGAGCAACAGAATGAAAATTTGTGAAACATTAGGGGTATTCACGATCCGGAGCTCTTTTTAGAGCTCTTGTGCAAAAGAGCAAAAAAGCGCAACAAACTGTGAACACACAGTTGTGATGTGAAAAGAAAAGTGATATTAAGAAGTAAGTGATATTAAAGAAATTAGTACCTAGAAGTGTACACAATGTACCATCACTATTTGCTTGCTATCAAAAATTCATAAAATGAACTCAAGAACTCAAGCACTCTACAAAAGAACAGAATACAAAAAGCACGTGTATTTTGTTATTGTAGAGCTCTTTTTTGTTGCATTTTTGCTCTTTTGCACAAGAGCTCTACAAAGAGCTCCGGATCGTGAATACCCCTATTGTGTATAAACATTTATAAGGTTTAATATTGTAATATTTTTAAATATAATGTTTCTGTTCAATCCGACCTACCTTGTTATTGCGTATTCTACGTATTTCGTAATTTTCACCACGGTAGAAAAAGAACAGATTTGACAATTTTTAAGTGTCAAATAAATGAAATCTTTTTATTAAAGTAAAACAAACAAACAAACACAATATTATTAAGCATCTGGAGGACCTGCCGCGGTGACTGTTACCGTTCCGTATATTAATGGGTACCAAAATTGGCAGAAAACGATTAACAATGCGAGCAATACAATGGTTGGTATAATTCCAGCAATGAACTGAAAGGAAACAAATTTTTAGTTAAAGCTTACATAACTCACAATAATTAGTATCAATATGAATTCAATAATTTTTGTCAAATATTGCAATTAACTTATTTATTATTTAAGATACAGTTGTAGTCAATAGAATAGAATCGAATAATTTGAGCGATTAAAAAAGGATGTAGTAGGCTGTCCTTATCCTTGTTCTTATTCCTAATTTGTTCTTCTCATTGTCCTTGTCTTAATGCAAGCCCTTTGTAGTATTACTTGTCCTAGTCCCTGTTATAACCATAGTCATATTCCTTGTCCAAACAGTTGTCCCAGCCCTCGTCCCAATACCAGGTGTTTTTTAGAGGTATGGAAGTTCATTGAAGGATAGCTGTCAAACCAGTTGTCAAAGTGAACACATGTGTTCAGTATACTTACAGTATACAGTGCAAAGACTTGCACCGGAACAACGTTTACAAATCGTGAAAAATTATTTCCATAATTCGCGTTCTGTGCGGCAAACTTACAGAGCACTTCATACACATTACAGTGCGCATAATTTTTGGCTTTGTCATATTTTGAGTGAATACAATCCTGAAGAGACTATCCAAGCTCCATTACATCCAGAAAAAGTTACTGTCTGGTGTGGTTTGCATGCCGAATGTGACATTGGTCCATACTTTTTCAAAACTGAAGATGCGGCAAATGTTACCGTCAATGGTGAGCGCTAAAGACAAATGATTCGCGACATTTTGGTCAATATCAATCTTCTAAGTGCTAAATGGTTCCAGCAGGACGGTGCAACAAGCCATACAGCGCGTGTAGCCATCACTTTATTGGGACGAACTTTTGGTAACCGAATTATGGGCTGTCAAATGGCACCTTGGTCATGTGATTCGACTTCGTTAGACCATGATACAATTATACAAGGTAGGAGAGTATTAACAAGGTCAGTACCCACAATCGTCAAATTCAATGAAAAGCGACAACAACAACTTCATCGGCTTAACATGTTATACATTTTCGCTTTAAGATTTTGTATGAGCTGTCAACTTCGATCTGGCATTTATGGGCACTCGCTCTGGCCATGGCTGAATAAATAAGGCTGTCGCATGGCTGAGAGCGAGTTCCCATTAATGTCAAATCGAAGTTGACAGCTCATACAAAATCTTAAAGCGAAAATTTATAACATGTAAAGCCGATGAAGTTATACAAAATCTGAAAGCGAAAATTGATAGCATGTAAAGCTATGAAATTTTTGTTGTTGCTTTGCATTGATTTTGACAATTATGGGTACTGAGAAGAGAGTACGATCAGCCCAGAGACAACCTTGTTTATTCAACCATGGCTCTGGCCCATGCTACAACCTTATTAATTCAACCATGGGAGTGACAGTTTTTTCGTCGTGCACCAACTGTCAAAAATAGTATTAATTAGAGAACGAAAAAAGAAAATAGAAAGTAAAATTTACAGGCAAATGACAATCGGTGCATAATTTTCTTGCGTAAATTGCGCCAACGAGTAGACGGATGCATATGCAAATGCAGTGAATGAACTTCCAGTTTAACAGCGAGAAGAAATAAAAGAAACGAGTCAGAAGTTCATTACTTTCAAAGAGGGCGCTTCAAAATAAGTTTTAATGAATAAAGATTTTGAAGAGTTTTTGGTTGATGTTTGGTTAAAATCCCTTTTTTATGCTAACTGTTCAAAGTTTTTGTTATTATAAATCAAAAAATTAGATATATTTCAGCGTTAATACATTTCGAATTCAATTTTTACCACATAGAAAATATTTAATAATTTTGCAGCCCTGCTTTCTCTTAGCGTCGAACGCATTCATTGAACTCTACCATAAATTCCTTGCGTAAATTTTGCCAGCGAGTAAACGGACAAAAAACAACTGCAACTGCATCGAATGAACTACTAGCTCCATGCGTAAATTTCATTATTCCAACGTTACGCACGTAGGCTCTCCCTCATAAGCTTTAATACATTTCTATTACATTGCGTTTAGCGAGTAGACGGACGCATATTTAAATGCAGTGAATGAATTTCCAGCTTTAGACCATACCCATCGATATATAGCTTAAATTTTTTAATAATACAGCTATGTTCCGAATAATAAGAACAACCAAAGCGCAAATATAAATTTCCATATAAAATTGTAAAAATATTATTTTAACTTGACAAAGTTAAGTTTTACCGCGCAGGTTTCCAAAAAAGTTGAAAAAGGCATTTTTTTCAAAATTCATCGGCGTTGCATTGCATAGTTACTCGCTGAGTATAAGAGCTATGATTAAAAAGATGGTACGACCATAAAGGTTAATCCTTTGACTTCATTATAAAAAAAAAAAAAAATTCAAAACGTCATTGCGACGCGGTGGGCGCTGCTTAAGCAACGCAACTGAAAATTTGTTACATGGCATTTTTACTCGCTGAGTATTAGTGCTACGATTAAAAATATGATACACCAATAAAGGTTTGTTCTAACCCCTCACAACAAAATTCAACAAAAAATGTTTGATGTCATGGGAACACAGAGAGAACCTCTCAAAGATCGACAATGCAACATTCATGCAATGGCGTTGCATTGAATTTTAACTCGGTGAGTATATAAGCTACGATAAATGTTTAAAAAAGAAAATGAAGGATTTATATTTGGCCTTATGACAAAAATAAAAAAAAAAACTAGTAAGAAAGGATCATCGACTGGGCCGAAGTAAACATACACCCACGGCCGAACCAAAATATATTCAAAGTCTTAAGGGGACATATGTAGGTTACAAATTTTAAAAAACAAATTTTTTTCGGGATTTTTTTTTTTCATAGAAGGAAAAAGATATCGTTTTAAAATTTTGCACTTATATTTATTAACATTTAAAGAATACAAAAATTTTTTTTCAGAATTTTTAAAGCGGTTTTTGACGTTATTTGATTTTCTTTAAAAAAATGTCAAAAAATTGACGGTGTGCAGGATATCACCAGTCTGGAGCATCTGAGGAAAAAATAAAAAAAACAAATTAATCCTTGTTTAAGTGGCCACCGCCTGAACTAGGATAATTTTATCCGCCGAAGAAAATCAAAATGGCGACCATTTGAAAAAAAATCGATTTTCGAGGTTACAAAATCGCCCCCTGGTGTGCAGGGATGTTTCGGGGAGAACGTGTCAAGAGTCAGGCGCACAGAAAAAGGAAAGTGCTGATCCAGCTGAAACGCTCAACCACGCAATCAACACAGCAGCTAAAAGAGAAGTTCGACACTGTGTTCAAAGGCCACACGAAGACAAAAGCTCTATAAGAAGAGACACTGATTGAGATAAAGGACCTCGATGTGGTCACAACAATAGATGAGGTACACAAGGCAATCCAAAATGTGCTTGGTGATAATACCGCGGCCAACGTTAAGTCACTGCGCAAAGAGTACGCCGGCTCACAAACGTTATCAGTTTACCAGTGCCAGTCGAAAAAACTGATGAAAATCGGGAGAATTAAATGTGGCTGGGTAATCTGCAGAGTCCGAGACATGGTTGTTCCAACCAGGTGCTTCAGGTGCCTTGACTTTGGGCACACCGCAAAAAGCTGTGCTAATACAGACCGGAGCGGATGCTGTCTGAAATGTGGCAAGGAGGGCAACAAGGCCAAAGAGTGCGGAGCGGATGCAAGTTGTTTTCTTTGCCTAGCAAGAAACCGCAATGCAACCAACCACCGCGCTGGAAGCTGGAGATGCCCAGCCCTACAGGAAGCCAAACAACGCAAACGCTAATGAGATTTCTGCAGTTGAATCTCAACAACTGTCGCGCAGCACACGACCTCCTAACGCAAACCATCACCGAGCAAGGCATCGACCTGGCTATCCTCAGCGAACCCTACGCCCAGTGTTGCCATGTGGGCAGATAAAACTTGTTTTGTCAGTTTTTTGAGAGGGTAGAAAGTTTTCAAGTTTTTCCCTAAAAAAACAAAGTTTTATTTTATTTTACTCAGTTTTTCAAGTTTTAACGATTAAAACGATGCTTTCTATTTAAGTGAATCTATGAATCAAATAGATAAACTAAATTGTATGTTACTACAAAAACATAGTGTACTTATGGCCGTTTTATTCACTTTTTCTAACTTTTGTTAACTTGTACAAGTTAAATAACTTTTGTCAACTTCCCAAGTTGTTTAACTTGAGAAGTTGAAAATTTTAATTTCCAAAGTTAAAAATTGGTTTCATTCAGTTTCGATTTTTGTCAGTTGACGTATCTAGCATTAAAGTTAAGTAAAGTTATAATTTCTCAAGTTATCAAAATATCCCAAGGAAATTCAACTCATTTGTAGTAAAAAAACAAAAATATTGAAATTATAACTTTTGAAATTGTTTCTGAATCAATCAATCCAGTTTGAAAATAATATCGGTGCCAAGCTGAGTCAAATGAGCTCATTTTTGTTTTTGGTTCTAATTTATAAAAAAATAAATTTAGGAATTTACTTTTATAATCATTTAACATTTAATATTTAATATTTAACATTTAACATTTAACATTTAACATTTAACATTTAACATTTAACATTTAACATTTAACATTTAACATTTAACATTTAACATTTAACATTTAACATTTAACATTCACATTAAAATATGATGCGATTGATACTGTACAGTAATAAATATTATATTGTTGAATGTCTGTCTTCTTAATTGTTTAAATATCATACACCTGGCTATTTCCCAACATTAGTGGTTCAAAGTATTGACGAACGAGGTGAGCACGAGCATTGTCAAGTGCATTCCGAGAACGAACTAATCCTGTTCGTTCCGTTTGTGTGCTGAACTCTGTTCTATTAAGCATGTCAGTAAATCCTTCCATTGCTGGTTCGATCAATACATCATGTTGATCGGTCGCATAATTATGAAGTACTGCATATGCCAAGATAATAATTTGTACAATACTAACATCGCACCGCATCCCGGTCGCCAAAACAAAAAATCGACGCTTCCACACGCCATATGATCTTTCGACGGTGTTTCTAGTTCTAATTTGTGCTTCATTGTACAACGCTATCAGCTTCGCAATCGAGGAATGGTGTGGCCAAATATTTGGTATTCTTATAACCAGAGTCACCGACCAAAATGAAGAGTTCAAAATCACCACGTTCAAATCGCTGCTTCAAATTGGAGTTATTGAAAATAGTTTGATCATGTGACGCCCCTGGCCAACACGCGACAATATCTAATATTTTCAAATTGGCATCCGAGACGGTTTGAACATTTAGAGAAAACCACCACTTTCGATTTCGGTAGTTTTCAGCATCCTCTCCACCTGGCGATTGAATTTTTACGTGTGTGCTGTCAACTGCACCGATTGTGCGCGGAAATCTAGATATACTAAAAAATGCTCTTGAAACTCTTAGGAATTTTGCGTGGTTGGCATTCTGACGAATTGTGGCCTAAGTACAGCAAGTGCTTCACCCACTCTATGTAAAACATTGTGCACTGAGGATATACAAACTCCACTAAAATCCGCCACGGCGACCTGAACTGATCCAAGAGCACAGTAGCGTAGGAAATTCAAAAATTTAGTGATTGGCCGTAATTCACGTGAGCTATTTGAGATGAAGATGAAGGAAACAATTGCACTTAATACGTGCTAAAGTATAAGCAATAATTCACTCAATTTACCGTCGTTCATCGCAATGTAGCTTGTCTTTGATCAGCTCCAAAATCATCAATGTGGTTCCTTTTGCCAATCGAAAACGATAAACAAAATCCACATCATCCCACTTGTGACTCTTGACAAAATTTTATATTGAAGACGGCTTACGACAAAGTCCTCTTCATCTTCCGTACACGATGATTTGCTATCGGCACGTCCTCCAAGCCGTCCTAAACAGCCTAGTCCGTCCAATCGAAGCATCTTTCAATCTGTGCTTAACACTGCTCAATACCACAATTTTTAATAAAATTTGTTGTTACTTAAAATTTAATAACTTCTGTGTTCAATTGTAGGCAGCAGATTTTTTACGAATGAAACAAAAATCTCAAGTTACACAAAATATCTCAAGTTAAAGCAAATAACTGAAGTCAATATCGGAAGTTAATGAAATCACAAGTTGACGAAAGTTATAAAACTCAAGTTATATCAAATTTTCAATTTCAAAAGTTATAACAGAAATATTGTACTGAATAAAACAAATTTTTTTTTCAGTTTCAAAAAATCCTAAAGTTATTTCTAACTCTCAAGTTATAAAAGTGAATAAAACGGCCCTTAATGCCCTTACTCTTATGCCTTAAGAGAAAAAATATTAAATTTATCCAAAAACTTTTTTAATTTATCCAAAAAGCGAGTCAATTTTGCACCAATAACGCATTTGCATAAATCGACTACGTAAATATTTAAAATTAATTTAAATACTTTTTTAATAAAATAAAATATTTAAATATTTCAACAGAATTAATAAAAATTATATTAAAATTATGCACGAATTTTTTTAAAATATCTTTCAAATATTTACTATTTGAAAATAAGACTATCGCATTTAAAGAAAGTTTATATAAAAATATTGAATAAAGTATGAAGAAAATATGCAGGTAAGTGACAACCGTTGCAAGATATTTTTGAGAAAATATCGAGTTGTCACTCTACCCTACATAAATTTATCATCGCACCCATCACCTATCACACTCACAAATCATAAAAAAAAAAAAATAAATAACTGGCCATTTCAGCCCTTGAAAGGACTTTGACCTAGCTTCTTATGATCAATTGTGTTGTGCGTGTTATTAAGTTTGTACACAATTGACCGAGAACCGGACCTACATGCTTAACGCCGACTCCGAACGGCGATGAACGGAATGTTCTCGTTCTCAAGAAGCTTTTGATTATTTTGATTACTCTCTGAGGTTTGCCATTGTCGGCAGAGAGGTCGTACGGCCGTACAGAAAAATTATTTTAATTCAAATAATTTTCTGTCGCTGCTGGGGTTCGAACCTGGGTCTCCAAAGTTCGTTGATATAGCGGCCACGCACTTTAACCAAATACGCTACGGACGCCACGGCAAAGTTATAATTGGTTGTGGTATAACCAATATTATGGTGCACAGTCATTTGCTGGCATCCGGTCCAATAAATGGATGTTTAGAAGGAAAACACTTCAATAGGTGTAAGCGACTTCATCCTCTGATAACACTGGGATTGGAAATTTTACATTTTAAGTCGTTTTTGAAAAATAAAAATACAGTGGTCACAGATGAAATGGTTGAGGAAATTAAAAGAATACAAACATTTCCAACATCATCATTTAAAATCGAATGATGAAACACCAATTGAACGAACAATTGTAAAAGATTACAAAAAAGTGATGCCAACCAGTTCTTTTGTAAGGAATTTAAACTTTTAAAAATCATGACACGGTGAAATCCCACACGTTCTCAAATCGGCCAAATATCTCAAAATGAGCCCGAAATCCCACCAAAACACATCACTGACAGAGACGAAAGACTTTCTGTGTATATTATTGGCCCCACAAAGAAAGTTTCATATTAACTATTCGCACAAAGTGAAGAGAAAGAAAGCTCGCCAGTTGACGCCAAAATAGTATCTTTTTCGGTTTTCCGCTCTCATTGTGCTCTTCTCTAAGGCGAATTCATTAGGAAAGTAAAAGTGATGCCAAATTTTTATGGAAAAATATATGTCCCTTACATTAAATTTTTATTTCAATGCAATTAAAACATCAAATTTGATGGAAATAAAATGCGTTGTGAAAGTCTAATTCTTCTGGAAATTTTATTGTTACCAATCCAGAATACTATGAAATCTAAACATAAACAACAGTAAACCAGTTTTATGTTATAGTACTTTTTTTGAGACTTTTTTAACGTCTCTTCATTAAAAAAGGTTAAATTCTGATCAGAATTTTTGAAAAAAAAAAACAAGTTAATAAATTAGCCATTATATTTTTATCAAACACTGCAAATACTCTTATATTTTATTGTATGAATCACTCGCGTTGTATATAGCAGAGAAAAACAAAATGCAATAAAAGTTACGCGATCTGAGACTCACTGTAAAAACCTACTTGAAGTTTAAGCATTTTCAAGTGTAATAATGTGTTTACATGTCTAATAATTTTATAATACAAATATCGTTCATCACTATAAAATGAAATTTTCAATATTAATTAATTAAAAATATAAATTTAAAACTTTTATTGTAATTTACTTGTAACACGGTTAACACTAAACAGGTGTCTGGGGGGATGTTTTGCCCATCGCATGTGTCTGGCTCTTTATGCAATGTTTTAAAATAGTCCCCTTAATATTATATTTAAATTTTGCGACTCAGAAAATAAGTAAGGTTCAGTCATTTTTTTGCCAACTTTAAAGCGTCTGGCAGAAATTACTGCCGACGAGAAGTGTCTGGCAATACTAAATATTGATAATTAACAATATTCCTTAAAACATATAAAAAATTTAGCAGTTTAAATTTGCAGAAAGTACCCAACAAACAAAATGATTCACTAATGTTATCGTTTACGAATCGCATTCTCGTACATTTCATTCCTTAGCAATTATTAGAAGCGATTCACTTATAATATCGTGAGCGGAAGAAATTCCTCCTTCGTTAACAAATCCGAAAAAAGGAATTCATTAACGATTCGCCAAAACTATAAGAAGCAATTCGTTAACGAGTCTCCAAAATTAAGAAAGCAATTCGATAACGACTCACCGAGACGAATCTTATCTTATCCTATTGTGCACTTGGTATGAACCAGAACTTTCAAATGATATAAGTTTCATTCGAATTTGTTGTCTTGAAAAGGGGTAAAAAGGAAAGTAAAATTTTGTGTTTACGTATTAATATATTTATAAGATAGCAAAAACTAATTTTTTGTTTTTTAAATAAGAAACATAAACTAAATATTGGTAATAATTGGGAACATAAGAATTAGTTCACGAATCGTTGAATATAACTCGGTCACTCGGTAACGCTAAAACTGAAAATAGTCGCTAAAAATAAAAGTAATAAAAGTAAAAATAAAAGTAACGAATCGCTTAAATTTAAAGAATTGATTCACTAACGACTTATAAAATTGTTGAGAAGCGATTCGATAGCGTATCGTTGAGACTGAAAAAAATATATTTAATTAGAAAAAAATTGTTTATTTTTTTCGATTTGGCTAAAAACATCTTCAATGGAATTTAACAAAGTCATAATTTCAATCGGTGCTTTCTTTAAGCATCAAGCCAACCTATGATACAGTCGTAACGAAACTATTCGAAAACAATTAACCCCTTGCCAAACCACCCCTTGCCAAAATGTTTATTGTATATGTTATGTTTTTACGTACCATTTCTACTTGCTACCTGTAATTTCTCAAGCTAGCAGGTACGCATACATTCTCAAGTATATATTGCACTGTTCGTTCGTCATGATTTTGAAACTTTGAAAATAACGAGTGTCTGGGGGGCTTGGGATCTTACTCTATTACCCTTGCAACTAAACGAGAACTATAAGAAACCTGCAACTGCAAGAAATAACTGCAGGAACAGAGTGCGATGCTGTTGCTGCTTGTCGGCTATTTCAGCTGTATGGAATGTGTGTGTAGGAGTATGGTATAAATAAAATTTAAATACGGGAAAAAAACGTGGTGCTAGGAAAATATTTGATTTGTCCACGTAAATATTTAAATAAAATTAATACTCAGGCGTGGATAATGTTAATACGCGTTATTTCCCTTAGGGCCAGTTTTTCAGCGCTGGTTTAAACTCTAGTCAAATTAAACCGAGGTTAACTCACCAAAATTGGACGTTTAAACTCGGTTTAAGCAAAATAAAAACACATTATATGATAATTTAAGTCAATTCAACTTAAACGAATGCAACAATATCTAGTTAAACCGAATTTTAACGTCCCTTTTTGGTGAGTTAAGCTCGGTTTAATTTGACTAGAGTTTAAACCCGCACTGAAAACTGGCCCTTAGTGTATCATTTGAAGCTGCTACTACTAATTTTCACTCCTGTTGCTATTATTGTTGCTGTCATTGTTTCTGTTCTTTTGTCTCGGTTTCACTTCGTCGAGTCTTGGCGGTCAATTTTTGACATTCCTATTTAAACTTGACGCTGCAGTTTATATATATTCCGAGTTGACGATCAAGTCTTCCGGATTTTCTTGAGAAATGAAGTGGCCAAAATAACAGGACAATGAGAGAACAAAGCGAATTGCCAAACATTTTAAAGCACACATTTTAAAAATACATGTTTTAGTTAATTTTTAATATCAAGTTTTTTCACCAAAAAACAAGTTTTTTTTTTTGGAAATTAAAGTTTTTTTTAAAAAAAATATGGCAAGACTGCCTACGCCGCTAAAACGACAGGGAAATGGGCCTCGGACCTAACCGGGAAAGCCGCCATATGGTCATGCGGTTACGTACCTCCGTATTTTCGCCAGCACACATGCTCAAATGGGTTCGTTCGGGTCGAAGTTGACGGCATAGAAGTTGTGAGCTGTTACCTAGCACCAAGTTTGTCCATCCAGGAATTCACGGAAACCCTAGACGCAATAGCCGATGATGTGAGAGAGCTCCAATCCTTACTCATCGCTGGTGACTTCAACGCGTGGGCTGTTGACTGTGGGAGTCAAAGTACGAACCAGCGGGGGCTCATTCTCCTTGAAGCGTTCGCCTCACTAGACGTGGTACTATTGAATACTGGAACTCAGCCAATATTTATCAGAGCAGGTGGAAGCTCCATAATCGACCTGACTTTCTCCAGCAGCGAGCTTAGTAGAGAAGCACAGTGGCAAGTAAGTGATGCTTATACGTATAGCGATCACCAAGCTATCACATATGAGCTGAACGAACAACTATATAGGCGAGCACATAGAAGTAGCAACAGCAGAGCTTTCTACAGAGTCGAAATGCTGGACGAGGATGTGTTCAGAATAATAATGGCCGATACATATATCCTGGGCACACCGATCGTTATGGCAAGGCAGGTCATGGAGCAAGTGAGTTGAGCTTGCGATGCTGCAATGGTTCGAAGACGAACCAGCAAGCGACACTACAACCCAGCCTACTGGTGGACTGCCGAAATCGCCGATACACGCAGACAATGCCTCCAAGCAAGAAGGCTGTACTACAGAGCTAGAGGTTCTCACCGCTTCGACGAGCTCCATGAGAACTACGTAATGCTTAAGAAGGTACTGAAAAAAGCGATCAGCAAAAGCAAGCGCGAGTGTTTCCTGCAGTTATGCGACGAGGCAGATGCCAGCCCATGGGGCACCGCATACAGACTAGTTATGAAGAAGCTAAAGGCATTCAGGCGGCCAACACCCTCGAACCCACTGGTTCTAAGTACCATAGTACAAGCACTTTTCCCTCAACAGGCCGAGATGCAACATATAGATGAACAGAGCGAGTCGCAACCAACACTGATGGTAAGTAAAGATGAGATCGTGGCAATAGCAAAAGCCATAAAGGACGATAAGGTGCCAGGTCCTGATGGAATCCCGAACCGAGCACTGAAGGTCGCCATTTTCTCACAGCCGCAGACGTTTGTGCAGTTATTCAACGCGTGTTTGACAGAGAGCATATTCCCAGCACTGTGGAAGATCCAGAAACTAGTGCTCATACCGAAGGGTAGTGGAGCCATGGACGACCCTTCAGGCTACAGGCCGATATGCCTCCTCGACACAATAGGCAAGATCCTCGAGCGAGTGGTGTGCAACCGCCTCGAACAGGCGATCCAAGCGAGTGGAGGACTCTCTACTCAACAGTTTGGGTTCCGGAAATTTCATTCCACAACCGATGCTATCAAGCTAGTCACTAGCACTGCGCATGAAGCTATTAAAGGGAAACTATGGAGAAGGGTAACTCTGTAAAATTATCAACTTTTTACATAATTTTTCCAGCTTTTTTGCATTCTTCGAGTTTGAGGGCCTTTAGACAAAAAACCAATAAATATTTTTCAAAAATATTTAAGATTTATGCTAATTAAATGCTACACGGTCAAAAATATTGGTTTAAATTTAAAACCTTGAGGGTTTCTATATTTATCCAAACCCAAAAAGGTTTTAAATTAAAAACCCTTGGGTTTCAAATTTAAAACTCCGCGGTTTTGATTTCAAACCGAGAGTTTATTTTTAGAACCCTTGAGTTTACATTTAAAACCGTATGGGTTTACTTTTTAAACCCTAAAGTTTAAAATATAAACCTCAAGGCCAAATTTTAAACCTTTCGAGTTAAAATGTCTAAATACATATAGTTTTAAACTTTTTGAGTTTATTTTTTAAACCCTAGAGTTTAAAATTCGTGAATTTTCCGAAAGTAAACCTTGACGAGTTTAAGAAAGAAACCGTAGGGTTTAAAAAAGTAGGTTTAAACCCAAAAAGAGTTTTAATGTTTTCATATTAAAACCCAAATTTTCGACCGTGTAATTAGCTAATTAAAAACAATTCTTAAACGATGTAAATTAAAAAAAATATAAAAGAGAGAACATGACTTTTAGTATTTATTACCACCTTTCAACCACTGCGCGCCGTGGCGGCGATGGCGGCCGTGTCGCAGTGGATAGAGTGCGTGACCCATGCGGCAGAGAACCTTGGTTCAATTTCATCTGACACAGAAAGTTTTATCAATTGAATAAATTTTTAACTCTCTGCAGACAATGGCAAACCTCAGAGAGTAAATAATGACATGTTAAGCTTCTTGAGAACATGCACATTAGCCATTCGGAGTCGGCATAAAACTAATAGGTCCAGTTCTCGATCAATTGTGTACAAACATTTCATAACACGCACAACACAATTTGGTCATAAGAAGTTCGGTCAAAGTCCTTTCAAGGGCTGAAATGGCCATTTTATATATATATAACTTTTCTTCTTTTTTTTTATTAATTGTTGTTTTAGTATTTTTTTAATTCTTGCAAAATTTACGAACCATTTTTGATGTCTTTATATGAGCGTAATGGTGAACAACTGCGTTCGCTGGAGTGCTAACTGGCAAGATAAATGCGATACTGCAAGCCACACCAACAGGAAAAATTATATCAACATTATTGAATGCTTTTGTTGCTGACTGAAAAGAGAAAACATTAGAGTTAATGAAACGATGATTCTCGTGATTCAAATTCAGCTTACAAAGTCACGTAAGAAATATAGCATAATATTTGCGACGGCAGCGTTTGAGCAAATTTGTGTTAGCGTTGTAGCACTGAGTACACTTAGCAAAATCAGTTTTGTTGGTGACATTTCCAAAATGACATTAAGGTACTTAGCTGTCAAATTCGATGACATAAGGGTCGCTTCAATTCCCTTCCCGATAGCATAACCACCACCTAAATTTGTTTAAAGGATATATTTTAAAAGAAAAAATATTAAATTTTCATTGCATTCATTTTATAAAATCTTTCAAATAACTCTTCCAAAATGTAAGAGCTGAATTATTAAGGATCACAATTATTTTTCAAGCGAGGTATTTTTCAATACGATATATATGCAGTCTATATTTGAACTACCTGTTTATACATTCCTATGACAATATTGTCTTTACTTCGGACTTTGCATGGGTAACCATTTAACTGAATTTCGCGTCAGTTTATTGTTAATTAACAATTAACATAATTATAAAGAAAGAAAAAAACAAAACAGCTGTATCGTGGGCATACCCGTAAGTTTAGACGTTGCAACGTTTCTTTATCCTTGTCCTTATTTTGTCGCTATCCTTCCCCTTTGTTCCTAAACTTGTTCACATCCTCATCCTTATTCTTATATTCGTCCTAATAACTGTCTTACTTCTTGTCCAAACTCTGTTTTCAATCCATGTCCAAATTGCTGACCATATCCTTGTTCAAATAGCTTTCCTTATCCATGCTCCACTTCTTTTCGCAAAAATTGTCCTTAGTGTGTTCTTGTTCTATTCCCTCTCCTATTTCTTATCCTTTTCCCTATCTAGTCATAAATATTGAGCAAGAGCAAACAATTGTATTGGTGGGGGTGGTCGCAAACGCCCCCTAGGTGGGTTTTTTTTTTAGCTTTGAACCAAGGATTTCAGGTGGAATACCTATTCATCAAGTCTGCCTTGGCTCGAAATGGGGTGATAGATTAGTGGGAAGGAAAGGGCAATTGGGAAAGGAGAGTCGCAAACGCCCCCTAGGTAGGTTTTTTTTTTAGCTTTGAACCAAGGATTTCAGGTGGAATACCTATTAGTCAAGTCTGCCTTGGCTCGAAATGGGGTGATAGATTAGTGGGAAGGAAAGGGCAATTGGGAAAGGAGAGAAAAACAAAAAAATAGGTGTCATTACGTTTTAATCAATCTTCAATGATTACCAAACATTATATTTAGGTGTTTGTAAAGAAAATGAAAAATCCTTCATGTTATTAGCTTAAAGTCTTGCCATAAAGTCACAACTAAAAAAGTTAAAGCCCCAAAAGACATAAAATAATTTTTTTTTTTTAAAAATTCAACTTTTTAAGGCAATTTTCTTAAAAAGAAACCAAATATTTTATTCTTATGACGTTGTTTCCTTCCTTGGATAATTCGCTATACATCCGCCATACATTGTTTTTTTTTTCTCGGAATTTAGTAAAAAATCTATTTTTCAATCTTACCACTTTTTCCCCTCACTGGTATCTTAAATGCAAGCACTGCGACTTTGTTTATTATGATAACATTTACTATCAAACCATAACGGACAATAACTACATATATTATGATAAAGGAACGATATGAACAATCAAATCTTGTCCGCGACTATTTACAGATCAATTCTGTCGCGGTAACATTAATCTTGTTACCGTAGAAATTCACCTTTTAGTAACTTGAACACTCTGTTGGTATTCTGCGACCAAGCGTTACCGGTGAATATTGTTACCATCTCTTTAGGTGGTAACAAGCAAAACAGAAGACATTTTTTAGCTCGCATTACAAAAAATAGCTCGCATTTTGAGTAATTATTCTAATTTTAAAATCCTCAAATTGAAATCGGAGCAAATTAAAATAAAAAACGATGTTAAATTCACTGTTGCTGCTTCTTCGGCACTTTTCAATGATAATATTTATCATTGAAGTGTAATATTTATTAATTTACATAAAATTAATATATAAATTAAATATAGATAACATCGCAGCTGCGCCGGCGTAGTGCGTGCATATTTCCTGCCAAGAAAAACAAATATTATATAAAAAGTTAACAAAATGCAATTAATTCTATGTATTTACTTCTCGCTTTCCATTGTTTATAAAGTGTGTTTCATAAGTATAACGTCACTTTTTTTTTGATTATACACTTGTGCTCATACAATTAAGACAAAAAAGAATTCGTTACTATTATTGCTATAATATTTTTCTGCTTTTAAACTATTACCGTTATAACGGTTTATGCAAAAAAAAAATTTTGAAGTAATTTGTTGTTATTCATAATCAGTGCTATTTTTATTGCGAAGCAATCAGCATCTAAGTGCTCACGTAATTAAGACATTTGATTTAATAACGGTAAATAATATATCTTTCTACTTTTTTTTCATTGCATTGTAGATAAAATGATTAATGTATTAATTTTACTAATATTAAAATTTGATTTGGCCTAATGGGGAACAAAAAGAGCTCCACACCATGCGAGAGGAAAATGATTTGGAATTCCTACCAAAACTCTGAAAACGTTGCTAAAGTAGCTAAAAATTTGAGTGTTTCGCGTACCAGAGTATATATTGCCCTGGAATATTTTGAGAAACATCAAACTTTTGATGATTTGCCACTAAATAAGCCCCGCAAAACGATAGCAACTGATAATCGCAAATTGGTTAGGTTGAGCATATCAAACCCTTTTTTAACCTCCAGCGAATTAAGTGCTCAGATGGAAGCAGATTATAATGTAAAAATATCGTCGCAAACAGTTCGAAGACGATTAAAAGAAAATAGTTTAAATGGGCGAGTTGCACGAAGGAAACCAGATACATCCAAAAAAAAATTGCGAAGGAGACTTTAATTCGCAAAGAAACACTTTACTAAAGAGCAAAAATTTTGGGATCTCATTGTATGGAGCGACGAATCTAAATTTAATGTCTTCGGAAACGATGGAAAGCCGTATGTTAGGCGTCCTCCGTTGAAAGAATTGGACCCAAGATACACCAAAAAGACGGTGGCTCTTCCGTAATGGTTTGGGGTTGTTTCACCTCATCTGGCGTTGGTCCAATACAACAAATAAGTGGTAAAATGACAGGTGAAATGTATAAGGATATTTTGGCGGAGCATTTGGACGGAGACTACGTTGAAAATTTGCCACTTGCTGGGATATTCTAGCAAGACAACGACCCTAAACATTGCTCCCGGACAGTGAAATCTTGGCTCGAGTCAAAACATATCCAAGTCTTGGAATGGCCAGCCCAAAGTCCGGACCTAAATCCGATAGAAAACCTTTGGGCTATAATTAAATGAAAGGTTTCAGGTCGAAAACCCAAAAATAAGCTTGAACTGTGGGATATTATTCAACAGGAATGGTACAAGATAACTCCCGAGTAATGCCGGACTTTAGTATGCTCCATGAGCAACAGATGTGCAGCGGTAATTCGCCAAAAAGGGCTCCCAACTAAATATTAATATCGTTGTGGCATTTGATAAAATTAAAACACAATTTATACAAAAACATGTGATATAATTTAAATTCTTTTCAGATGTCCTAATTATATGTTGCTTTCATTGCTGATGAAATAAACTAAAACTGAATAATTTTATAGAAAAATTAATTATTTTTAGAAAAAAATGCTTACATTATGTATATTATTAATGGAGAAATAAATGTTAAAGAAAAATGTTTAAAAACGTACTCCAAATTTTTTCAAAACATATATTTATGAATTGCGGTCGACATGTCTTAATTGTATGAGCACAAGTGTAACTCTCTTAATGTTTAATGATTTCCATAGGTCTCTTCAGATAAATTACTCTTTTTTGAATATTCTCTTAAGTGATAATTGTTTCATAGTTGTGGTTGTATTTGCTGTATTTTGTTTTTGCAATTTACCGCATGTTCGTGTTTCATATTTATAACGTCATTTGAAATTTCTCTTAAATAAAACGCAAGTGTTATAAAATTAATAGCGAATTCTTCCTCCTTTATTTTGAATTAAAGCAAAAACACGATTTTGCATCCTTTGTACTAAATTATTTATTTCAATTTCGCTGATTCTCTCCCATTCTTCCAATGTGTTGGTTTTCAATGCAGCTACGTCTGGGTACTGGCGATTTTCAGAGTACACCCTGTTTGATAAAATACCCCATACGTTTTCCATTGGGTTCACATCAGGGGAACACGCAGGCCATTGCAAAACCGCAATATTTTTGGAAGAAAACCAATTTTTTGTGGAAGCACTGTTATGGATTGCTGCGTTATCCTGTTGAAAAATGAAGTTTGTGTTTGCATTTTTTTCCAAAAATGGAACCAAACTCATTTCCAACGTTCTTATATACTCGGCACTATTCATTCTACATGAAAAAAATTGGAGTTCCAGTGTAATTGGAGTTTGTAATCGGCACAAAAAGCCCCCCATACCATCAATGATGCTCCTCCGAAATTTCTTTTTGTTAAGGTTAAGGGCTCCTTTCTAATATCTCTCCAGTAACCTCGGTTGCCGTCTGGGCCGTCTAAGTTCCATTTTTTTTCGTCGGAGAATATGACCTAGTGTGAAGTTTTTAATGTGTTTACCCATTTTAATGTATTTTTCAATTCAAGCTTTTTATCATTATACGACTTACCTGTTTCCAATTTGTACCCATGTTGTCATATGCAAACTTCAGTCTGGCAGTTATGTGACGTGGAAGTAGTTTTTGAACTATGGCCATTTTAGATCGAACTATGTTTGCATTTCGATTTAAAGCCCTCCAAACGGTTGATTTTGAGGCAGTGACACCAGATTGGGCTCTTATTTTTGCAACACTAGATGAGGAGTTACTTGCCAGTCTAGTAATGTGAGCTACGTCACGCTCTGACAGTTTATTTTTTCGCCCTGGACGTTTTATTTTTCCGTAATCTGTGGGACTTTTTAAAAAATTTTGTACTACCCTGAGACTGCGATCCAATCTTCGAGCAATTTCTCGTAAACTTAGGCTTTGAAAGCTGTTGAAAGCTGTTGAAAGCCAATATTTGACCTTTTTCAAGGTCGGTCAAAATTTTTCCACTTGGCATATTGAAAGATAAAAAAATTCACTTAAGTAGATCAAATTTCATCAACGTCTAATGACTTACTGATCTTATTTTCGTACTTTTTGCAAAATGACGTTATAAATATGAAACACGAACATGCGGTAAATTGCAAAAACAAAATACAGCAAATACAACCACAACTATGAAACAATTTTCACTTAAGAGAATATTCAAAAAAGAGGAATTTATCCGAAGAGACCTATGGAAATCATTAAACATTAAGAGAGTTATAATCAAAAAAAAAGTGACGTTATACTTATGAAACACACTTTATTTCACCACACAAAAGAGCGAGCTTCATTTCTATAAGGTGAGTTTACGACATTTGACAGCGTTACCGAGTGCACAGAATGCCGATTTATAAGACCGGTAACGAGTTTTGGTAACAATATTGCTGTTACCGGTAACGCACAGAATCGATCTGTTAAGCGAAAACAACGGTCCTGGTTTTTTTCATCATATTTTAATGTTCAGATTAAATATTTGATGTAACTCTACATTAAAGCCTCTAAGGACCGTATTGTTCACCTCTGGAAATCTTTAAAGAGTGGGTAAAGTACTAGATTTTTAGTAGTACTAGATAGCAGCAAACCAGCAAATATCCACTGGTTAAAGATATCCACAGGTGAACAATACGGTTCTAAGGACATTTAGATTATTATTAAAAAAATAGTCGCGCAGCAAATCCAAATTTAGAAAAGCCTCTTTGGTTAAATAATATTAATATTAAAAGTGGTTCTTTTTTAACTAGTTTTACAGTGAACATATTATAAGTGTAAAAATTTAGTGTACTGGAGCAAAGGTCCGAAATACGTGATTTGTACGATGTTTTTCATCCACAATCCAGAAGAAATCTTATTTATAAATGTCTATAAACATTTTTTCTAGAGCAGCAAATTTGAAAAAATACCCAGAACGCGTTTATTTTTTTCAGCAATACTTTTGAAAACAAAAGCAAAGTGATCTGTTCTACAATGAACGCCTTTTGTACTTTTTCAGAGCTACTTCGGATTGCGCTAGTAATGAACTAGTTCACTTTTTCAATTGACTCCAAAATAACTGCTGGGATGTTTAAGGCTAAAATTAGACTGAGCGAACACTTCCTCTTCTTCCTTAAAATTTTCGTTTCCTCTCAATATGTCTGGAACAATATCTTCGTCGGAAATGGTCCAAAGCAAGCAAGATTGTTGCCGCATTGAATGTACTTGCTGTCTAGATGGCACCATTTGTAGTTTTCTCCTTCAAGAGATGTATGACCTGTAATTTGCAAAATTTGCATAGGGTGGGCCATCTAGTGGATTCTTTTAAATCGGAGGTTATTTTGACACTAACAGCTGTTTCCCGCTCGAAATCTTGACATAAACTCAGTATCATACCTCTGCGGAACGAAATGAGTCATTTTATGATTGAACAACGATGGGAAATAATGGAAAATTATTTTCAAAGTGAGTGCTGTGTAGCCCAAACGGTGCGTTGTTTGAAAAGGGCGAAAAATCATCTTTTCTGACGAGGCGCATTTTCATCTCGGCGGCTACATTAACAAACAAAATTGCCGCATCTGAGGCTCAAAAAACCCGCACGTTATTGTCGAGAAGCCGATGCATCCACAGAGAGTGACAGTTTGGTGCGGATTGTGGAGTGGTGGAATCATTGGACCATTTTTCTTCGAAAATGAGGCTGGGAACAACGTTTCGGTCAACGATGGACGTTACAGAGCCATGTTAACCGACCTTTGGTATAGCGCACCATG
This sequence comes from Pherbina coryleti, assembly GCA_943735915.1. Taxonomy (NCBI): domain Eukaryota; kingdom Metazoa; phylum Arthropoda; class Insecta; order Diptera; family Sciomyzidae; genus Pherbina; species Pherbina coryleti. Next base: position 38,485,584 of record OX030952.1, on the reverse strand, counting down.
CCACACAGCCCATGCCACAATCGATCTATTGCGCATCAGATTACCAAATCGTGTTATCAGCCGTCTTGGCGATGTCAATTGGACGCTTTGAAGCTGCGATTTGACTCTTTTGGACTTTTTTTTTTTGTGGGGAACCGTGAAGGACCGATGTTATGCCAACAATCCGGAAACAATTTAAGCACTTAAGGTCAATATCATCCAAACAATCCGTGAGCTACAGCCCAAAACCATCAACAATTGGAAAATTGGAGTGATAGAATGCTCTACTGCGAAGCCAGCAGAGGCAGCCAACTGAACGACGTTGTGTTCCATAATTAATGGGAATGTTTGCTCTTACTAATAGAGCAATAATATGTGGAAAAAATTTTATTTTAATTTTATTGCATAAAAAAAAACTTGTATTTGGCCCAAAGCTCCTAAGTCAGCAAGAAACTAAAATACTGAATAAAAGTCATTAAATCCAAATTTATTATTCATCGCTAATATCGAGGTCAGAGTCGCAGTTTCGACAGGTGTAGTACCCACGGTTGCCGAACCACTCGATAGATATTTCACAAACACTTTATATTTTTTAAGAACAATATTTGGATTTCCTGTCTGACCACGACTTAATTTTTTGTAGTTTAAATATCAATATTGACAGAACTTCTCAAGTCAGCTTTTCATATCGAGACTACAAATCAATTCATCTTTCTGCCTTAACCTATGAGTTATCCGGAATAAATTGGACTGACTGCTGGTGTTATGCCTCTGTTGACGACAAACTTAGTGTTTTTATGAATAAATTAAATGTTCTATTTGATCGTCATGTTCCGTTTCGTTCAGTTCAAGCGTCTAATAATTCGTGTCCTTGGTTTTCTCATCGTGTATTGTCAGCTATAAGAACTCGAAATAAGCTCTACTCTAAATGGAAAAGAAACAGAACAAATGATAACTGGAATAACCACCTTAGAGCTCGTAATGCAGCCACTCTATTGGTCAGGGAAGAAAAGACTAATTTTTATAGTTCCAAACTAAACCCCGTCCGTGGCGTAGTTGGTTAAAGTGCGTGGCCGCTATGTCAACGTACTTGGAGACCCAGGTTCGAACCCCAGCAGCGACAGAAAATTATTTGAATTAAAATAATTTTTCTGTACGGCCGCCACCTCTCTGCAGACAATGGCAAACCTCAGAGAATATTCAAAATGCCATGTAAAGCTTCTTGAGAACAAGAACATTCCGTTCATCGCCGTTCGGAGTCGGCGTTAAGCCTGTAGGTCCACTTCTCGGTCAATTGTGTACAAACTTAATAACACGCACAACACAATTGATCCTAAGAAGCTAGGTCAAAGTCCTTTCAAGGGCTGAAATGGCCAGTTATTTATTTTTTTTTTTACGTGAATGCCACACAGACACAAAACGAAAAGTCAGCTCATGAAACGGCGACACTTACGTTACTCTAAGAGAGATCCGATAGCCGTTTGAGTAAAAATAAAATTTTATTCTGGCGTTTTTCCGTCGGGGATTTCTACGGCGATTTAATTTTTGGCATCTGCATACATTTTCATGTATTATTTTGTTGCACGGGAAATCCGACAACCGACAGCCACTTTAGAGCCCGAACAGAACCAAAGCGGCTGTCGGTTGGCGGACCTCTCTCGGAGAAATCCGCTGAGAACACGTCCAGAATAGGAGCGGTTGTCGGTTGTCGGATCAGCGTTGCTTTTCGTTGTGTAAATGGTACAAATTCAACACACACACGCACAAAACGAAATGTTAGCTCATGGAATGCAACACACACACACAAAACAAAACGTCAGCTCATGGTAAAAACTAAGAAAATAGCACTGAACACAGCCAATCCTTAGCTAAAATATGGCAACACTTACGCCACTCAAAGAGAGATCCGCCAGCCGTAAAAAATAGAATTGATTCTATACTGGCGTTTTTCCGTCGCGGATTTCTACAGCCATTTAATTTTTGGCGGATGCATATATTTTCATGTATTTTGTTGCATAGCGCACCCGACAACCGACAACCGACAGCCGCTTTGGTTCTGTTCGGGCTCTTAATTCTGTTCGCGATCTATTTCTTCAGTTTTGATAGACTAAAATAAAACCTGTGACCATAACAATTTGTTTACCGTCGCATTTGTCACACAGCAGATTTGGTTTGACTAACGAGCTGGGAGCTTCTTCTCAATAAGTAACATCACAGAGAGTAAAGTCATGTTGCGAATCGCCACCATTTTGAAAGACGTTGCCTACAAAGGCATCCTATAGTCGTTTTTCATCCATTCTGGCGCACTGCAAAGGAGCGACACAAAGAAAAGTGGGGGGAAGAAAGTGGAGTACGAGAAAATTGAGGTGCATTGCGACAGCAATGTGGTCCCAAATTTCTCGAAAAAATAAGACGCCTGGTGATGGTTTCAGGACTGGGACCTCTTCATATAAGACAAAAACAAGACGTTAGTAACAGATATCCAGGATACACTAGTAAATTCAGAGTAGGCTTCTGAATGGTGACTCTGAAAACAATTCCGCCAATAGAGATGATAACCCGGAAACTCCAATTGCGGACGATGGAGAATGTTATCAATAGTGAGATAATAAATAAATAACTGGCCATTTCAGCCCTTGAAAGGACTTTGACCTAGCTTCTTAGGATCAATTGTGTTGTGCGTGTTATTAAGTTTGTACCCAATTGACCGAGAAATGGACCTACAGGCTTAACGCGAACTCTGAACGGCGATGAACGAAATGTTCTTATTCTTAAGAAGCTTTACATGGCATTTTGATTACTCTCTGAGGTTTGCCATTGTCTGCAGAGATTTTAATTCAAATAATTTTCTGTCGCTGCTGGGGTTCCAACCTGGGTGTCCAGGTTCTTTGACATAGCGGCCGCACACTTTAACCAACTACGCCACCCATCAATAGTGAGATGGTCTTATAAATAGAAATAGACTAGTGATAACACCTCCTGAGCAGCTCTGATGGAAAGAATTAGAGAGAGAAAGATCCTTCGTAAGATCTTTGACCCAATTTGCATCGATGGCTAGTACCGAATTCGGTGGAAAGATGGGCTGGCTATGTCATATGGAGCTGAAAATACTCGATTCGGTGCCCAGTGGCTGTCAAAATAGACGAGTACGACCAAGTGTTGAATAACAAGGTGTTTCCAACCGGCGCCATCAAGCGCATAAAAAATGGATGGCGCAAATTCTTGTACGAGGCCAAACCTGTTTTTTTTATTGGCTGTTTTTATTTTTTTATTGTTTTTTTTAAAACTAAAAGAAAGTTTAAGGCTACAGAGGTCGGCATTTAAAAATAAATGTTGAAATAACTTTTTTCAGACTACAGAAGAAACTGCAATCATAATAGACATTTTGCCCAACTTCCTTTCTGAAAACCAGGTGGGGTCAACTTTATTTTTTTTTTTTTTTTTTTTTTTAAAAACTCGCTTCTATGAAAACTGCAAAGTGCATTCACTAATTGATCTGTTTTGTAAGAGAATTATGCAGGCTTTGTTAATTTGTTGAGTTATTTTGTAGGACCGATTGGGCTGGTTTCATGCGATATTAGCAAGGTTTCAAAATGGCTGCTATTTTTATATTCTTTAAAAAGTTGAAAACAAATTTGAGCTTCAGGCCAAGTATGTTGACAACATGAAGACAAAAGAAAGCAACGGAACGGCCGAGAAAGTTACCCGGAATTTATTTTGACAGAGAGAAACCTGCATATGAGTTAAGGCTATGTCTAAACGTATGATACGATCTAGGTTAACCTTGATACAGGGTGCATCGAAGTACCAACGAAATAGGCCAACGAAATAGTCTGTATAGCCAAGCTGTTGGTTGTTGCTTTCTTTGTCTTCATGTTGTCTCGTTATATACATACTTGGCCTAAAGCTCAAATTTGTTTTCAAAATAAATAATGAAGGGTCATGTTCAAATATTAAGATTATATCTTTGAAAAGTTAACGCAATTTTATAACAATAACTTCAAAATTTCGACATTCATCGCAGAATTTCTAAATGGCTAAATGTATTAAATCGCGTTCATGCTGATTATCTAATTAAAAAAAATAATTTTACTTCTATGATTATATAATCTTACCGATTAAGAACATTACTGCCCATGGAACAAAATGATGCACCATTTTCCAACTAACCAGAGATGGTATAGGCTTAGTTGTGAAAGGAGCTGAAAAGAGATTAAAACGATAATAATTTGAAGTCTGTGCAATACTGCTCAAACTTACCCTTGCCAAAGCAATATCTGAGAAAAGTGTAGTTTGCTGGAATCATAAACATCAAGATAACAATCAACATAATTACACACGAGTCCAACAATTTGCTGCAATGACAAGTTTCATCAACAATTTTCAAATATCAAGTAACATACATACGGTGACCACCCTTATCAGACAGACGTACATGACTGAATATACTGAAGTGAAAATGCTGATAAAGAAATGTGTACTTTTCTATACCTACCACGCCTTCTAATGGGTGTTACGAATGTAGTGTCAAAGTAAGTATATGTCTATACCTTTTTACAATAAGTGCATAGTTTAAAAATTTGAGAAGATTATTATTTTGTTAACTGCTTCTTTTCCAATGCTTTTCATTTTAAAAACTCTCTATGAGCGTTCAAACAAGATTTACAACTTTTACAAATCAACTGAAAATATGGGTATTAAGATGTATTAAATTCATATCAAGTGTTATGAATTTCGGGTTTCAGAAAGTGTTGCCCTGGCATTTGGCAGCTGTCAAATTTTCAAGTCATCCAAAGTTGTTTTTTGTGTAGGTAAAGGCTGCCATTTTACAATATGGAACGTTTTACCACCGAAGAACGAAATTGTTCTACAAAAAAATATTATTTTTCAAACCACTAGGTAGATATGTAAATAAGCTAAATTGCTGTATATGGTGCTCTGAAAATCTCTAAGTGATTGTGGAGAAACCATTGCATCCGCAAAAAGTGACTGGTGTGCATTATGGTCTATTGGTGTTATTGGTTCGTATTTTTTGAAAACGATCATGCAGCAACCATTACAGTCAATTCTGAGCGCTATGGCTAACTGGTTTTTTTTTTGTTTTTTTTTTTTTTTGCCTGAGATTGAAGATATAGATCTGGATGTGTGATTTCAACAAGATGGGGCCACAAGCCAAACAACAGCACCAATTAAGACTTTGTTGCAACAGACATTTCTAGGACGACTTATTTCAAAATTTGGTGATGTCAATTGGCCTCCGAGATCGTGTGATTTGACGCCTCTGGACTTTTTCTTTGTGGGGCTACGGGAAAGATTGTGCTTACGTGAAGAAAACGTCCTTGGAAGTAGGGATGGAAAAATATTGTCGATAGTATCGTTTTATAAAAGTAAACTATCGATGGTTTAGGACTATCGATACTATCGCCACTACCTCAACTATGTTAAACTTCAGCAAAAATCTGCGCCGTGTGAATCAAGTCTAAAGAGCTTGATTTTAAATAATTTGGCAGCACTTACATAATTTGCTTAGAAAGCGAGCAATTTGCTATAATTGCGCGAATTTGTTGTTTTATCATAAAAATGTCTGCTTTTCCACCAAACAAAAAGAAAAGTAAAATATCTGCTGTTTGGAATTATTTTACAAAGAATAAGGAAAATAAATCATAGCAATTTGTACCTTCTGCAAGAAGAGTTTGAAGTCAAGTGGAAATACCAGCAATTTGTGGGATCACCTGCAGCGATGCTCAGCGTACTTGAAATCAAAAGAAAAAAGACAAACCGCAACTGGTTCTGTTACAAGTGAGTCTGCATCAAATTTATCCTCATCATCATTATCGCAAAGGTATACATTTTTTTAACAATTGTATAAAGGAATTTGATGTAATTTTTTTTTTTTAGATCAGCACATCAGTTTTTTCACAAGCTTCATACATACGAGCCCAATAGTACACGTAAAAAGGAAATAGATGAAGCACTTTCTCTGATGGTAGTTCAAGATCTTCAACCATTAACTTTATGAATGATAAAGGTTTCACTCACTTAATGTTTTAGATCCTCGATATCGCCTTCCTTCTAAAACAACCCTTAAAAACAAATGGGCTTACCTTCTCGCACTCAAACTTTTTTTTGTATGTCGGTTTAATATGAAATTATTCATGAAAAAACGAAAAGTCCCAATGCCTTACAATTTGTGTCCCGATGCCATGCGAGATAAATAGGAGATATTTTTTGAACTGACCTATAAAGATTATTAAGCTACTAGCTTTTTCCCGGTGGGCGTTGCTGCACCCTGCAACTATATGGGAACATACTAAGTATATTCAAAGTTTTTCTTAGATCCATAGTTTGACACCACTGTAATTTTTCACTGGCCGTTACAGTTTTCCAGTAGCAGGATATCACCAAATAGTAACTCCAATTTGAGTTTGTATGTAAGTACTGTTACTTTTACTTCCAAAGCTATTCGATATTGGAAATTTTAATTGTGTGGGTGGAGCCTCACCCCTTATTAAATGCCACACCCAATCCCAGTTTTGTAGTAGGTGGACATTACGCAGTTTTAATACAGTTGCTGACAGTGGTCATACAAAATAAATTACCACATTGTAGCCTAATACGGCCAAAACTATCGGAAATATAGCATTTTATGGATTTGTGGGCGGTAAAAGGGGGTGTGGCAACCCATTTTCAAAACAGCTGCCGACAGTGAGCATACAAATTAAGTTACCAAATTTTAGTCTAATACCACCAAAATCTTCCGATATATAGAATTTTTATCAATTTCTGGGCGGTAAAGGGGGGTTTGGCAACCTATTTTTAGTACAGTTTCCGACAGCAATCAAACAAAATTAATTACCAAATTGAAGTCTAATACGACCAAAACCGTCTGGAATATAGCATTTTTAATAATACGAAATTCATCATGCTCAAAATTGTAAAAATCGAAAGACCCGTCTTCGAGTTATACATTGCTTCTGTCGGCATGCCTTTCTTTTTCTTCATGTGTGCATATGCGCTCAAACACATGTTCAAATGCCTATAACTCATGAACCAATAGACATACAAAGACTGTTTATGCATTAAAACCTTTGTATTGACGTGAACTTTCATGGGAAATTCGGTTCAGCATCCAGAAACAAAATCGGTTCACGCATTATAGAGAACATCAATTTCATACACAATGCAACTTATTTTTATATACAATATAGATGTTATGAGAAGGGGTAATGCTTTATACAAAATTCGTGGAAAAACTTTTATTTGTAAATGTATCCAAAACGCAGAGATTTGTGCTACAAAACGTCATCTCACAAAAAATTCTCCGTGTCCCGATGCCTGATGTTTTTTTAGTGTATGATTCTAAAAAACTCTTTCACATTTAGTATTAATATAAATGTATATGGTAAGCACATAAGTAGTTCTATTATAGAAAAAAATTAAAAAAACATTCTACAAATATTTCTGAACTTAAATGTATTTCTATTTACAACATATGTACTCCAAATGTCCCAATTTTTATTATTTGTTTATTTACATGTTAATTTACAAAATCAAATAAATGTGTGGGGTTATTTTGCTTCCAAAAAAAATTTTTGCATTTCAGTCAAATGGTCATAACTTTAGAACGGTAAGACCTTTCGGCTTTGTTTTGGTATTTTTAGAAAGGATATTACTATCTTTTAAAAGAAAAAAAACACAACTTTACCTTCCATCTGACTGAGCAAATTGAGGTTATGTTCATTTTTTTCCATTTTTTTTTTTGGGAAGCTCTGTATCTCGGCTATTTTATCTTTTTCTAATTATTGTTTTAATTTATACGGAAAGGTCTTTTAAAGACCTTTCCAACAAGCCCAAAAACAAACAAATCCGACCACTGGCTCAGAAGTTAGCAACTTTACCCTACTACCCTCCGATCGCCAATCCGAAAATTTTGAACCCGCTGCCATTTCGCACCCGTACATTTTCGGACATGGTCCTAGTGGACTTTTCTTCAAGAAATGAGCCAAGGAATACGCTGGAAAAATTTGTCCAGAACTTCGTGAAACACCCTGTATATAAAATGTTAAAATATAACTGCCCCTTATCTGGTGAAGCGAAGTGTATTTCAGTACATAAATTTTATTATCTCGACTTTTTGAGGTCATTTGAATATTCTCAAAGCTTTATATTCTCAAAGCTTCACGCTTTATGGTGCGAAATCTTTTGTTTTCCCTGCTTGAACCAAACATTTAAGCTGGTATACCCATTCAGTATGCTCTGTTTCGAAATGGGGTGATAGATTAGTGGAGGGGCAATCCAATGAAACATGAGTCGAATGTAAACATGTGAATAAGACTCTGAAGCAAGTCTTATGCCTTTACCTCAAAGAATTGTAGTTTAAAGGAATCCCATTCATGAACTTTTATGCCAATAACCAATTCTTTACAGTTCATTTCGATTCAGGTGGTCACCTTAATCATACCTATACAAGGCTACTTACCCTTGGTTGGCATGTGGCCCCCAGCCAGTTTTAACTGTAAGCTCTCGGCTAAAAAGCAGTATTACCAAAATAACAAAAAAAATTACCACCTGAATTTCATGTGAGCTCATTGGGCCCAACGCGGTAAGCTTCTCTTTTATTACTGCCTTAGTTCCTTCATTGGCCGCTTTGAACGGTTTATTATCGCCAGAACGAAACAAGCCCATGTGCAAAGCTTGCAAGCACACAAATATTATCAAGAACTCAATAATCATTATTGGTGCGTTGAAAGCGAAAACGGATAAGAAATCAATATGCTTTCCTGGGGCCGGATAAACCTCAGGAGAGGATAAACTCATAAATTTCGTCATGCTAATATAAAATTGATATTAAGTATATGTATTAATATATCTGCTATTTCTATTACTTTCTGGAAAATTCAGAGTATACTAAATTTGTTACAGAACCAAAAAGTGTGAGGGTCCCGCCAACAGTGGCAGCATAAGCCACGCCCAAATACATAGCAATGCTTACAGCGGATGGATACTTTGGCCTAGTTCAAAATAAAAATTTCATTAAATTAAATTAAGTCAATTAATTCAATCATACTCGTCAACGTCCTCTGTTTTCGCATATTTGCTTTCAACATCTTTTGGACCAGGCTCTTGAAAATGGCTGCAAACACCTTGCTAGAATTGTTGAACAATACAAACAGTTAAATATAATCAAGTAAACAACTACTGTTGAGTTTTATTACAACTTGTAATTCTTCCATTACTGCGCTGACGATAGGACACATCATAATTGTGATGGCCACGTTGGTTAAGATCATCGAGAGGAGAAACGATATCAACATGAATCCAAATTGCAAGCTGAAATTAAATGTCATGATTATGCAATAAAAAACAATTGCAAGAAAGAAGTTGTCTGTATATAAAAAAATCGGAAGTATTGACATGACAAAACCTATGGGGGGTAGTGAGAATAAAAAATTTTGACTTCTCAATAAATACTCCTAAATAAAAAAAAAATTTTTTATAAAAAATAATAAAAAATAATATACCAATATTATTTATACCAATACTTCTGGGGTCTTATAGTCCTTATACATACAGGGTGGGCCAAGTTTTTTTTTTAAATGCAATAAAATGAACAAAATGAAATTTTTTCCATGTATTATGGCTTTATTAGTATGAGAAAACATTGCCATTAATTATGGAACACATCGTCGTTCTAGTGGCTGCCTCGGTTGGCTTCGCAGTAGCGCATTCTGTCACTCCAATTTTCCAAGACCTTGTTGATGGTTTCGGGGTGTAGCCCACAAATTGCTTGGATGATATTGGCATTAAGTGCATGCATTGTTTCCGGATTGTTGGCATAACATCGGTCAAAAAAAAGTCATCAAAAGACATCCCCACAAAAAAAGTCCAAAGGGGTCAAATCGCAGCTCGAAAATTCGCCAATTGACATCGCCAAGACTTCGGTGCGCAAAAGATCGATTGTGACATGCCATCCTGCATAAACCAGAGGTCACCCAAACTCATGTCTCCAATTTTAGTAAAAAAAAGTCGGTCAACATGGCTCTGTAACGCCCACCGTTGACCGTAACGTTGTTCCCAGCCTCAGTTTCGAAGAAAAATGGTCCAAAGATGCCACTACTTCACGATCCGCACCAAACTGTCACTCTCTGTGGATCCATTGGCTTCTCGACAATAACGTGCGGGTTTTCCGAGCCCCAGATAGCGCAGGGGTACAGCAGGAACGGTGCGTGATTCATTTCGGCCAAAACTTCTTTTCAAATAACGCACTGTTTGGGCTACACAGCACTCATTTTGGAAATAAGTTTCCAATATATCCCAACGTTGTTCAAGCGTAAAGTGACTCATTTCTTACCGCGGAGGTATGATACTTACTTAATGTCAAGATTTCGAGCGTGAAACAGCTGTCAGTGTCAAAATAAACTTTGATTTAAAAATAAACCACTAGATGACCCACCATGTATGTGTAAGACATTATTTAGAACTGAACAATGGTATCAAAAGTAGGAGTTGTCTCTTTGTGTTATTGTTTGTGTTTCTTTGTTAAATTCAAACATATTCCTTGTCTTTATTTTGTGTTTTTGTTCTTCTGTTTCAATTCTTTTTTTAAAATTTAAATCCTGTTCAAAGTCCCTATCCAAATTCCTGTCCCAAGTTTCAAATCCAAATTGTCCTAATCGTTGTTCTTATTCTTGTAAAGGGTACTTTTTTAAGCGTTTGGTTTTTGAAAATTAAAGAAAACGCAGACAAATTGCAAAAGTGAATGACATATTTATTTGGATCGATAAATCAATGATTGTCACTAGCTTTTTAAAGATTATTTCATGCAAGTGTTACCCATGACTACGATTCAGGTGGTCCACTCTGAAAGTCAAATTGGCACACTTTTTCCAACATTTCGGCCAATAGCTCACCAATGATACGTTTAATGTTGTCTTGCAAAACAGCAATCGTGGTTGGTTTGCCCTTTAAACGAGAGACTTGACGTACCCCCAGAAAAAATAGTCTAGTAGGGTCAAATCGCACGTTCTTGGAGTCCAATGGATTGCGCCAAAACGAAAGATTAATTATCCCAACGTATCCCAATTGGCTCATGGTATTGCGTGCATCATGGTATGGCATGTGGCACCATCCTGCTGAAAATTTTTTCCATTTTGAAAAAAAAAAAGTCCGTAATCATCGAACGGTTTCCCCATTAAACATTATGTTGCGGCCATCATCCCCTCTAAAGAAGAACGATCCAATGTTGCCGCTGGTCCATAAACTGCACCAAACAGTGCATTTTTCGGAGTCATTGGCAGCTCTTGAACTGCCCCGGATGTTCTTTGGACCGAATTCGGAAATTCTGCTTATTCACGTACCCATTGAGTCAGAAGTGAGCATCGTTGCTGAAGACAATTTTTCGATAAAAAAGCGGATCTTCGGCCAGCTTTTCTAAGGCCCATTCACCAAAATTTCGTACTTTGACAAGTAACCTGGCTTAAATTCTTGCACCAGTTGTAATTTGTAAGCCTTCAGACCAAGATCCAAGCGAAATTTGGCCATAGTGAGCAAAGCCTGCTCGGTGGGCCGATTATGACGACCAAAAAATGGACGTAACTTGTGAAACACATTTTTTACACAGCACGAATTTTGATAGTAAATTTCAATAATTTGCAAATGCTGTTCGGACGCTAGTCTATTTGTGATGAAATGGCACGTCGAACTTAACATTTTTGACTTTGGCATGTCACGAATCACCCATGAACTGTCAAAAACAATAACTTCAAAAACCAAAAGGCTAAAAAATCACTCTTTACAAATCTTTGGCATAAATCTTGTTTTGTTCATATCTATGTCACAATCCTCATGTTTAAATTTGTCCTAATCCTTCTTATAACACTGTGGATCAAATTCAGGTTAGCAAAAGTTAGGTCGATTCTGAGAGTGAGGGGTCAAAATAAAGGCTAAATTAGAAGACCCGTATCGCGGCGTTTGTTTATGTTAGTTTCAATTTTTTTTTAATCGACCTTCGAACTTTGCAGTCAAATGCCGATTTTCAGCATATTGTTTACAAGGTTTTTTGGCTATAACTCGTCGACGAATTGATATTTTTTCAATCTGTAAAAGCCAAATTATTGCTAGAGACCTGTGCAACAATTAAAATTTTTTAAAAAATTTATTTAGAAAATTTTTGTGTTGCTTATGAAGCAAAATGTTGGAAATAATTTTTTTTTCATGCTTTTTGAAAATATTTCCCACAAAACTAAGTCTTTTTGCTTTCTGTTTGATCTATAATATGCTTCTCAGTTTCTTCAATAAATTTCAATTGAAAAGAAAACAATCATAATACAAAACTTGCGTTTTCCAGCTTAATATTAATTTACTTCTCATTTTGTGTGTACCAATTTTATTCAGAGTTGGTTTTGAAGAAACATTGAAAAAGAAATTATAAAAATATGGAAAAAAATATAATTTTGAAATGTTAGTTATGAAAAGTTTTAAGTAAAATAATTAAAAAAATTAAATTAATGATTTCGCCAGTTGCCGTTTAGCAGGCGGGTGTGGATCAACATCACTGCTCTCTCTAATATCTTGGTCATCGTCATCATCATCAGAAAGGTCGATAATTTCGTCCAATAGATTTCATCTTTGTCTTCCTCTTCTTCCTCTTTTTCATCGTCTTCCTCTTGTTCAAAGGTGTGTTTATACCACCAACAAATTTCAGCGAGTATTGCATCTGGAGATTTCTTTCCTCTGTACCTGAAACGAAAATAGTTTTCAATCGTTAACATGTTTAAAGTGTGCACTCTGACAAAGATATTAGAAAAATCTAGGAATTCAAAATATACACACCTATAGTTACCTTATTTCAAATGGAAGCGCAGTTTGGTGATAACGTTCGCCTTGCTCATCAGATTCAGTTGGCAACTGTTGAGCGAGTTGATCAAGATGCTGATGCAAGAGATGAATTTTGTACGACATATTAACCCCAATTTCATCGAAAGCTGCCAACATGTTTGCAACAGATTGCCTGTAGTTGTCTTTGCGTTCTTTACCCAAAAGTCCTTTAATGACTGATTTCAATGCGAGCCATGTATTTAATTCTCGGTCTGTCAGAACTTGGCCAAAATCGTGACGACTCATTAGTTTCCGTATGTCGGGACCATTAACAACCCCTTCCTGAATTTTGGCGTTACTTAGTCTTGGGAAAATGTCTTTTAAGCGGTTGAATACTGCTGTTCTTTTTGCGATACATATGTAAAAATTTTTAGCAATGCCAAGTTTAATGTGGAGCAACGACAACAAAATTTTCATTTCAGGAACAAGACTTTCGTCCATCCATAGCAATTTTCTTCTTGATGCGGGCTGTTGTCTAACCAGATCATTGGCCTTCTTCTTTTCACTTTTCCATTGCATAAGAGTTGAATAGCAATTAAAGCAAACTTTTATAGGGGCATAGTTTACGTCAGTGATAAACTCTTGCGAGAAATATTGTTTATAGGCTTCCAAAAAAAAATCACTCGCATTGCCACATTTTCAACGCTTGCTATGAAACGTCCACAAACATTACAAAAATGGTCCATTTTATATTTTGGTTCCAACATTTTTAATACAATATATATTATACAATGTTTTCTTTGTTATTTTTATGAGACCGATGCACTTAACTTAAATCACTCACAAAATGAAATATGTTTCAAAAAAATTAATAGCGAATTTTATCACGACCGAGCGAAAATTAAAAGACATCAGCTTCGGCTGAGTTTCACGAAAAAAAAAATCACTACCTGTGTGGTGGTTGAAAACAAAAAAGTTGTTTTACTAATTCCTAATTCTTGGAACTTCCCTTTTTAATTAAAAAAAAAAAATAAATAACAGGCCATTTCAGCCCTTAAAAGGACTTTGACCTAGCTTCTTAGGATCAATTAGAATCCCTTTTTAATTACTACTACCTAAATCGCTCTTTATTTAATGGTTTTGGGATTTTTAACGCAAATTATCGACTAAGACCATTTTCTTTTCAAATGAAATTTATTGAAGAAACTGAGAAGCATATTATAGATCAAACAGAAAGCAAAAAAGACTTTGTTTTGTGGAAAATGTTTTCAAAAAGCATGAAAAAAAAATGATTTTTTCCAACATTTTGCTTCATAAGCACCACAAAACTTTTCTAAATAAATTTTTTAAAAAATTTTAATTGTTGCACAGGTCTCTAGCAATAATTTACAGATTGAAAAAAAGCAATTAGTCGACGAGTTATAGCCAAAAAACCATATAAACAATATGCTGAAAATCGGCATTTGAGTGCAAAGTTGGAAGGTCGATTAAAAAAAAATTCGAACATAAACAAACGCCGCGATACGGGTATTCTAATTTAGCCTTTATTTTGACCCCCTGATGTCTTGAATCGGTTCAAAATGTTTTCCACGAAGCGCGACAATTTGAGTTTGGGGAGTAGGAAAAAGTCACACGGGGCCATTTCTGGCGAATATGATGCTTGTTGAATGATATTGACATTGTTTTTGGTTAAATATTCGCGTACAATGCGTGATGTGTTTGCTGGTGCATTATCGTGGCTTATAAATCATGAATTGTCCTTCCATAATTCTGACCTCTTTCGCCAAATATTCTCACGCAAACATTTTAAAACACTCAAATAATTGAACGTTGCGGAAGGAATGTCGAGTGTACGACACCTTGAAAGTCACCTTGAGTCTAGTCACTAGTAATGATGCGCTGAACGTCCGTATCGTCCATTAAAAAAACATTTCCTGACCGACAATTTTGCGAAACTCTTGTTGAAGGATAAAAAAAAAAAAAAAATAAATAACTGGCCATTTCAGCCCTTGAAAGGACTTTGACCTAGCTTCTTATGATCAATTGTGTTGTGCGTGTTAATAAGTTTGTACACAATTGACCGAGAAATGGACCTACAGGCTTAACGCCGACTCCAAACGGCGATGAACGGAATGTTCTTAATCTCAAGAAGCTTTACATGGCATTATTATTACTCTCTGAGGTTTGCCATTGTCTGCAGAGAGGTGGCGGCCGTACAGAAAAATTATTTTAATTCAAATCATGATACGATTATACAAGGTAGGAGTGACAACTTGCTTTTTTCTCACCAGTACCTTGTACCGACTGTCATTTGCCTGTATATTTGTTATCTTTTCTTTTTTTTTCGTTCCCTAATTTATACTATTTTTGACAGTTGTCGCAAGACGAAAGAACTGTCACTCCTACCTTGTATAATTGTATCATGATTCAAATAATTTTCTGTCGCTGCTGGGGTTCAAACCTGGGTCTCCAGGTTCGTTGACATAGCGGCCACGCACTTTAACCAACTACGCCACGGACGCCACTTGAAGGATATTCAGCAAATTTTGGCATAAGTCGTGCTGCAACCCGTGGCATGCTTAAAACATCATGTAAAATGGTGTACGTCGTTCAATCACTATATCAAGCTTAGCAGCTATATCTTCCACGGTCACACGACAATTTTCGGTCACAATTTCCTTTAATTTTTAGACATCATTTATTGATATTGCTGCACGAGAAGGATGAGGTAAATTGTCAACTGATTTACGACCCTCTTTAGGCAAGTTGTACCACTCAAACTCCTGCGTACGTGATAGAGCAGACTCCCAATAGGTTTTCTGAAACATTTTCAATGCATTAAGTTGCCGTCAATTTGAAATGCCGTTGGTAAAACACAATTTTGAACATACTCTTTGCTCAAATTTTTTTTTTCGTTATGAAATTCGCTGGTCAGACTCGAAAAATCGCTAAAATTTAACGCCCAAGCCTATAACAGTGTTACCAGCCTTAAAAAAATCGTAAGCTGTATGACAACTACTGTTCTTTCATTCGCACAGTCCAGCCCAATTTCGAACATACGTTCTGTTCAAAAATGCTATAAAAATAAAATGTCAGAAAAAATTATAAAAACTCCGTATAAATACGTTTCTCCAAAGCTATCAGCATAAAAGAGCTACAAAAAGGCTCCTATTCAAAACACTTCACTAATGTACAGTATTTTGTTCTATATCGAATAAAAATGTTCTGTATGAAACGTAGTATTTTTTAGTAAACGAGTCCCTGTTTCAAAACCGTTTTCAAAAAAATTCCGTTCTTATATTTTTTACTTCAGTTGGGATCTACTTCAGTTTTCTTATATTTCTCATATAGTTTTATGCTTGGATATTATTTTGTTTAATTGTGCAGTATTTTAATGCATATGAAGACATCTAAATACACTGAGTGTTTTGAAATGCGACTGCAAAGGGCAAGCCAGATGGCTTGCAAGTCATTTTTGTTATTCTTGCACAGCTCTTTATAAGCATCAATAAACAGTCTTCATTCGGCTTTCTTACCACCAAAAAATTAAGTCGGGTTTGTGAAGACGCAAGTGTATGAAGTGGATTTATTGTTGCTAAAACGCCCAGTTATTAAAAATCATATTCTTAAAAACTATCTTTTAGTCATACTAACTATCTTATAGATACTTAGTACACTTTTTGCTCATAAAATGAAAACAATAAAAGATTTTTTCAAAATTAACAATTTATTCGAAATGGCCATTATTTACTTTTCAGCACAAGCGAAGTCGATCTGGCCAGTCATCTATCGTAGCACGCATGACACGCATAGGAAATTTCTCCACTGCTCGGTCAAGAGCGCGCTTTAGAGACTCGATATTTGGGTGTCGAGTAGAGCAAGCCATACCCTTTAGGCCTGGGCCTACCCGCTGGCCACTAATCCGTTGCCACTGATCCGTAGAAAGTCCAGTACTTTTGAGCACTTTCGAGTCATTTTAGCTTTATGGGCCGGAGCAGAATCTGGTTGAAAGGTCCACTACTTGGTTCGAAATAATGTCGTGTTAAGGTGCTTCACACTTTCGCCGAAGTTTTGACTCCTTTTTCACAAAAATGGAGCTTGGTGACCCCATCATAGGCGACTCCCCCATCAAACCATTACATAAGCTGGGTGGTGACCTATATGAACTTTCGGAACGAGTTCTGCTGCATGTCGTGATGACAAAGCATACACTCTATGATTCTGTTTATTGAATGATTCCTCTATAGTGAAAATTTATTCGTCAGTAAACAGAATTCGTCTGTGGACATTTTCCGCGTGCTTGAGAAGTAACTCTTTCGATTCTTTACGTTGTTTCTTTAACGCTACCGTGAGAAGTTGTGCCCGGTGTGTCTTTTGTATGCTCTGAGCCCTAAGTCATATTTGTGAATGCGAGAGATCGATTGCGCCGAGATATTCATCACCCGAGACAAAAATTTACTGCTTTCGCAGCGGTTTTCGCTTGATTTGAGACTTTACCGCCTTGATGTCTCGTGGTGTTCTAACAACACGCGGACAGCCGGATTTTGGACGGTCGATTATTCCACCAGTATCCTCAAGCAACTTCACAGTACGATACACAAAATTACGAGTGACTTCGAGTGGTCGCAAGGTCTGAAAGATATCGAGTCTTTCCATGCCATATTTTTAGACCAACTATAACACGATTTTCGAGTGAGCCCCATTCCGTGAATGCATTCATTTTCTTAGATCATTGATTTGGACTTAAAATTTCAACTCCTACCTTGTATAATTGTATCATGGCCTTGACAACTGGCTATTTTCTCACGAGCTGCGTCCATCAAATGTCTTTTGCCTGTATATTTTATTTTCGTTTTTACATTTTTTCGTTCTCTAATTTATACTATTTTTGGCAGTTGGTGCAATATTATGGTACCAAAAGTCAAAAATAGTATAAATTAGAGAAGGAAAGTAGAAAAAAAATAAAATGCCAAGTATGCAGGCAAATGATAATCGGTGCAAGACACTCGTGAGAAAATATCCGGTTGTCACTCTTACCTTACATAATTGTTTCATGCGACCACCCATCGCACTCACAAATCATCTTGGCTAAACATCTAGGCTATATAATTTTCGTAACAAAAAACCAAACGAGAACTTTAAGAAACCGAGAGCAAGAATCTTAATTCTAAAAAAAACTACAGGAACAGAGTGCGATGTTGTTACTGCTTGTCGGCTATTTCAGCTGCATGGAATAGGTATGTAGGTGTGTGTATAAATAAAATTTAAATACGGAAAAAAACGAGTTGTAAGGAAAATATTTGATTTATCCACGCAAATATTTAAATCTTGTTTAAAAATGTTTACACAGCGTGCATAATGTTAATATGCGTTATTTCCTTTAATGTATGAATAGAATGTTTTATGCAGCTCTTTAGTAGATACCCACAAATGCAAACATGCATTTACAGTTACTTTTGTTTTAAATAAATCACTAATGATTAATTACGCAAAATCGTCCAAAAATTAAATACATAAACCGTAAACTTCTTGCATAAACATACATTTTCAAACCGATTGAGTTAAATTGAGATTTTAACCATACATTGAGATTTTTCATCACTGAAAATTTGGGTGATCGTTCATTGTGAATGAAATGATATGAACCCAAAATTCAATATGCAAAATCGGCCAAAACCCAAATGAACAATCGCCCAAAAAACTTCCTCAAATTATTGGTGCGAATTTTAATTTTTGAATTTGGGCGATTGGGTTTTGGGTGATTTGTATGGAAACTTTTTGGGCTTTATTTAATGTTTTATTTTGGGCGTTATTACATTGGGTGTTATTTCCCTTAATCACTCACTGCCTCCGTAGTTTAGTTGCTCCAAAAATTTTATTTTAATTTTCGTTATGAAGTCAAAGAACCATTATTTGTTGTTGTTAAATAAAATTGTTCATAGCCTTTTGCTGATCGAGTAATGGTTCGATGCAACGCTGTTGCATGATTGATGCATTTTAACATCATGGCTAATAACCTAATCATGCCTAATAACGTCATGAGTTTTTTGTTAATTTTGACATGAGTAAATAATTCCATAATTCCATGAAACAAATTTTGAAGTTTCCTTGCCCGATTACGTAATGAATTTTTTTAAATGTTTTGTTTCATAAATTCAAAGAATTAATTAACCTTTACTGTCATGTTATTACTTTTATCATGACACTTATACGGATTGAGTAATAATTCCATTCAACATCGGCGTTGGAAAAAATTATTTTTTTAACTTAACGTTATCACATGAAAAGAACCAGGAACCCTTTGAAATGTTATTGTACAATATAATAATTAATTACACTGTACTACAAACAAGTTAGCATGAAAAGTTTGAAATTTCTTCGAAAATCAAAAATGATAAGGTTAGAACCCCAAAGACGAAAATGAAATATCACTTTAAACTGTACATATAGATAAAACAATTTGAAATAAATCCCTATTTGAAAAATTTTTGGAAAAAATCGCAGTATTGCTTAATTTACAAATTAAAATTAAAGAATGCTCAATAATTTGAGCTTTATAATGACAAAATAATCACCTAATTTGAAAGGAAAATGTGGGGATTTATTAAATTTTCAGGTTTGAGTGGTATTCTGTAGTTTTTAAATATTGGTTACTAACATTTCCAACGACACTTCTGTAAATCCACAAATGTGACAAGTGGAAAATTTTAAATTTACATGAACGTAAATTTGATTTTAAACTTTAAGTATTAAACTCAAATTTCATCATTGTAATCTTACTTTGCATCAGCTCTCAAATTATTCTCTTAAACAAAGTAAATATGTTGATAGCTTGGAAAATGTATCTAGATAACTCTTTTTCGTCAGAAGTGCACATTTGTGAGTTCAACCAACGACATATAATGTCAAAAATATTTTAAATAAAAAAGGTAAAAACAATAAATTTCAACTGTATGAAATACCTTCGTGGCTTGCAACCGAAAGTGCTCAAAATAAGGAGAGCTAAACGTTTGTGCAGTTTTGAGTGTTCGCAAGCAAGTGCAATGATCATTCCTCCAAGAAATACATATATTGAATTCCTCATATATTGCTGGCATGTGGTTTGAGAGCTCTAGAAAGTAAAGTTACGATATAAATTTTTACATTTTTGTTTTTTTTTTATTGAAAATCTGTAAATCTTACCAATATTCCTAAAATAGGAAATAGCACAATAGGAATGACGGCAGTAGCTCCTGGTGGTATAACTTCAAATGCCCAATAAACTATCATAATAATCATGGAATACAGTAAGTTAGATTCCTGAAATTAAATAATAGTCTTGAGATTTTTGCTCAATTTTTGTCGGTATGTCTTGCCTAAATTACTAGGCTGTTCAATAAGTGGTCTGACACAGGTGACTGTCAAAATTTCGAGGCAGTTTAACGCATAAGTTTGCGGGTGACAGTCATTTAAAGTAAACAATATTCGTTCTTTTTGTAAATGCAAAAAATGTAAATTTGAATTTTGATAAAGCATTACTTTTCAATGGGAAAAAAAGTACTGTAAGCTAGGATTGCATTGATAAATGTTATGGTGAATCTGCCCCACCGAAATCAATCATAATTTATTGGTTTGCTGCATTCAAGTGTGAATTCAAACAAGCACTTCTGATAAAGAACATTCAGGCTGACCAAAAGAGGTGGGAACTGCAGAAATAATCCATGGATGGATTAATGATATCGTGTTAAACAATCCGAAAGTGAGTGAGATAGTTTAGGTTACAAAAATACCAACTGGCTCGGTGGTTTCGCATTATAAAACCACCATATTTTGCATATTTTGCATTATAATTAGGGTTTGAAAAAGCTGGTTAAAAAATGGGTGCCATGTATCTAATGCACAAAAAAAAAATAATTACCCATCTCAGCCCTTATTATTACTTCACCGTTGTTAAATGTTTGTACACAAATAATAAGAAAACTGGACCTACTAGTTTTATGCCGACTCCGAACGGTTAATGCTCATGTTCTTAAGAAATCTTACACGGCATTATTTACTCTCTGAGGTTTACTATTGTCTGCAGAGAGCTGACGGCCGATCCGATTTCAATTGAGAAAATTCACTGTGTCTGGTCATACCACTGACCTCGAAACAGCGCAATTTGTAATATTAGCTGCGTTCGATTCGCCAGTGCTCAACTCAATTACGAAAAAAACAGCTACTCACTTATCTGTTACTTACTGCATAGTTGGCAACACTTTTGTTTTTACATACCACAAAAAGTCTGTCAATAAATTAATTTTGTTTTTGTACTCACATCACATTTTGACAGAATCTATTACATTCACCTTTCTCTGTACACAAACCAACTAAAAAATAAGAACTTGGCAACGCAACTTTACTCAACTCAACTGATAATTGACCTACTCTAAACTCAACTAGCTGTCGACTTTGTTGTTGTTTTCCCATAGAAATTTTGAAATAAGCGACGTGAATTGAGTATAGGCTGGCGAATCGAACGCAGCTATTGGCATCGAACGATCCACGCACTTTAACGTGTGTGTTAACAATCGACCAAAAATACAACGGATTCGTGAATTTGAGCAATGTTTAGCCATATTCGACGTGAGCCGAAAGATTTTCATACCGCCGACTAGACAGCTGTTTCATTGGCTATACCAACTCAGCATTACATTTATGGCAAGTCTACACAGAGAGTTTAGTTTGAGTTTAGATTGCCGAAGTTCTTTTCTTCGCTTTTTGGTTAATTTTTTGCGAATAGTAAAAATAGTACAATTTTAGAACAACTTTTTTCGACATATCTTAACTCAAAATTGTTCAGCGTACCTTGTCATCTAAAAAGTTGCATCTGAACGTACATTTTTATATGAACATTAGCATACTTTTAGGCATTTCTCAAATAGAGTTTTGATAAACACAGAAAAAGAGTTGAGTTTAGTTGAGTTTCATCCTGCAAAATTGTCCTGGGGAACTCAAGAGTTTATTTTGCTGTCAATGGCAAAACTCAAAATTTTGTACTGAAAACTCAAACTAAACTCTCTGTGTAGACTTGGCACTAGATAAGAGTGGGTTGCTCCTTAATGGTATGCAGCAAAAGCAGATAAGAACTAAAGTTAAAATACTATGTCATATAGTAAAAAACACTAGGAGGCAACTCCACAGCTGCATGTGGCAATGCCATCCAACACGGTGTACTGTTAAGTACTAAACTATTAAAATTATGAATAATTCGAACGATTTACTAGGACGCTCAAGATGCTGCCGGCCTTACAAAGAAAACACGATTTTTGCCAAAATTATTGTTTATTCTTCCACATAGCCCCCCCCCCCCCCCCCCTTTCGATACTCTTATTCCAACGATTTAAAAAAAAGGAAAATTAGGTGGCAACCCTATCAGCTATCTTAAATTTTAAAATTCTGACTTCAGATTCGAAATCAGCGACCCCCTAAAACTGTTAGATAATGCTTGAAACTCTTAAAAAACATATTATTAGGTGGAAGCCCTCTTGTTAAAAATTTCATAAGTTTGAAATTCTGACAACGGACTCAGATTCAGCGACCCATTTTTACCTAGTGCGCCCCAACACGGAATTCGTAAAAATAAAAAATTAGGTGGCAACCCTATCAGCTATCTTAAATTTTAAAATTCTGACATCAGATTCGAAATCAGCGACCCCCTAAAACTGTGAGATAATGTTTAAAACTCTTAAAAAAAACATTATTAGGTGGTAACCCTATTCTTAAAAATTTCATAATTTTGAAATTCTGACAACGGATTCAAATTCAGCGACCCATTTTTACCTAGTGTTGACCCCAGCACCGAATTCGTAAAATACAAAAATTAGGTGGAATCATTAATTTTTGTCCAAGTAATCCACAGAATTCTTAGAAGTCCTAACACGATTAAACGTTTCCCACAGAAGCTCATTGAATTATTTGGATACTTGATTTAATTGAATATTTGCTTTTCATTTCAAGCTTTTCAAGCTTTTTGCCGAACACATCAAGTTTTTCCTTTACTTCGTGTCGTTCGCTTGTTAACTAGCACATTTGCAAGTCGCAAGCTGACGTGATCTTACTGATTTTCAAGTTCAAGTCTCAAGCAAGCTTAAACTCATATTTTAAGCAAGCTTGAACTCATATTTTAAGCAAGCTTGTATTCATATTTTAAGCAAGTACTTGAAATAGGTTTCAAGTAGGCTTTTGCAGTTCTCTCGTGTGTGTACACGAGTGTAATGCCAGGAGGCGATTAAATAGCAAGACGCTCAGCCAAGAAAGCTTTTATAAGGTCAATAAAAAAAGCGGCTCGATTTTGCGAAACGGCATCTCAATTGGACTAAGCAGCAGTGGTCGAAGGTATTGTGGAGCGGTTAAAGCAAATTTAATTTATTTGGTTTGGATGGAATAAATTATGTGCGCACCACCTGAAGGTAGTTCAATAATGTATGGGACAAGAAACATTAAGTTTGAAAAGTAATTAGTCTCATTTTGCTTCAAAGCGCGTTCTCCCGTAATAAATAGGTCCCCTTACCAAAATCGATGGATTTTGCCAATATGTATTGTCAAATCCTGGAAGATCATATGGTGCCCCATCTTTAAGTAACAAATGTCAGCTGACAGTATTTTTCAACACGATAATGATGCCAAGCATACCAGTCGATTGATTCGTGGTTTTCTAAGTAACGATGGTGTGGAAGTTTTGGAGTGGCCTGCGCAATTCCCCGATTGTAACCCCATAGAAAATCTATGGGAGCTTGTAAATCGAAAAGTAAAGAAGAAAATTCCTGTGCATTTGAAGAATTATAGAAATATAATGGAAAATAACATCTATGGAACATGTGATAAATTTAGTGGATTCCATGTTTCAAGATACGTGCTGTTATCGAAAATTTAAGTTTTTCGATGAAATATTAACGTTAATTTTATATTTTATTAAAAACTTAACTGAAGAAATTAAAATAAATTAATTTAAAACGAGTTTTTTATTTTTTTTTTTTCATTTTTTTTTGTTCGTGCATTTTTGAGGGAGTTTCCATACATTGTTTTATAAAAATACTTTGGATAACGATTATACAGTAAAGTTGCTTATCATCAAAGGAAAGGTCTTTGTATATATGTTGGCACAATTTTAATGCTCTTCCTAGTTTTTTTATGATTGCCAATCGTCTCACTGCACGATTGTTGTAATTTTATGCTCCCAATTGTACCTATTTTTAACACGGAATCTCCCGTTTGGTTGTCATGAAACAGTCCACGCAAGGTAACGCTTTCATAAGCGGCGGCTGTCACGGAAAAACGTATTACTTTTAAAAATTCAATCGGCTATTTAGACTCAATGCACTTGCTAAAGGAGTGGAAGCAAAAAGCAAAAAGCACACTTTACTTTATTAGTCTCCATTGTCTCGCGAAATGTCTCCAAAAAGTTAAGAACAGTTGCAAGAGCTTTCTTTACGACTACCTATACGCTATTTAATAAGAAAGCTATCATTAGAAATGCTTGTTTAATTAGAACTGCTTTTAAGGGGCTCCTACACGATACAGCGGCTGTTCAATACCTTATCGTACAGCAGTTGGCAGTTTCAACCATTCGACCCTACAATATTGCAACCAACTCGTCGCATGGTTGCATCCAAACAATACAATAATCGCACACAGCCATCAAATAACAACCGATATTGGTACAGCCGTTGTATCGTGTAGAAGCCCCTTTAAAGATTAAATGCAGTTCAGGAAAAATTCTATTAAGTTAATAAAGTTGGATTTGACCATTTAAGTTATATGCTTTAATTTAACCAGTACTTACAACGCAATTCATAATTATTGGAATGGGCAGCAGAATGAGTGGCGTAAAAAATGTTATTAATCCCCTCCAGTGATAGAAAAAGAAATCTTTGCAGATCAGTCCACAATTATCGTTTCTTTAGAAAATGAAAACCGGAAAATGAAAATATTAGATACAGAGCACAAAAAAGTGCTAGGAAATACTCACTCCATTATTGCACAAAATTAAATTACACAATATTATCAATTATTAAGTAAAAGAAAACTAGTCTTTTACAAGAAAAATATTTTCTTTTCAGATTAAAATTTTTGTTTTCAAACTTTTAAATTCTTTGGTAAACAGATTTGAAACAAAAAAAATCAAAACGAAACAAGTTAAATTGAGTAAAAATTCATTCTACTGGTTGCAAGCATGATACAATTATACAAGGTAGGAGTGACCATGGTAGAATTATGAGGTAGGGCCGACTCGGAGAAGAATGGAGTGGAAAGCAGCGAGAAAGGGGGCTAGTAAAATCAGCTGTTCATATCGAGTTTCTTTATGTTCATGTTTCGCAGTTGTTTTTAGGTTAAATATTTTACAATCTTTTTTTCAAATTTAACACTTCCGCGGCATTTTATAGATTTATTTACAATGTTTTTACAATATTTCCACTCAAATTAACACAAACACACGTGTCCGCACTATTTACAAATTGAAAACATGATATTTCTTTTTTCATTTGACATTTAAACCAACTTCGTCATTTTGACAACTACCCGACCTTTTCACTATCCACTATTCGTTGACGCGTGAGGGCACTGAGCGACCCGGCCCTACCTTATAATTCTACCATGGGAGTGACAGTTTTTTCGTCTTGCGCTAACTGTCAAAAATAGTATAAATTGGAGAACGATAAAAGAAGAAAACAAAATAGAAAACAAAATATATAGGCAAATGACAGTCGCTGCAAGGTACTGGTGAGAAAAAAGCAAGTTGTCACTCCTACCTTGTATAATTGTATCATGGTTGCAAGTAGGTCAGGTCAGGTCAAAAGATTTCTATACAATTTGTAAAGCAGCATGGGATTTGAAAGTCTTCCAAGTCGCATAGCGATCTTTTGTTCTCAGAAACTCAAACCAAATATTAAAGCTTGTTTTTGGCTAAAATACGTTATAACCATTCACGTAAATGCAAAATTACGTGAATACGAACCTAAACAACTTCACGTGTAGTTCTTGAATAAAATACACATGAAGTTCAGGTTCGTGTTTTCTCTTGATTTTTTTTTTTTAAATGTATTGTAATATCATGTGAAATTGGAAGCTCTAGTTACAAGAATCGTGGAGTTTTCTAGGGGCACCTAAAGGTAAATGGATTTGAGGATCCAACTTCAATGTTTGGCAATTTTATCACATTATTTCGTTATCGTTTAAAGTAGGCTTGTGCGAATAGCATGATCACGAGTCAAGTCGAAGAGTGAAACTCGACTCGGATGTGAAGAAATAAATGCCTTTTATGTTTTGAATTAATTTTTATTTAATAATTTTTTTATAAGTTTGATATAAAAGGGCTTGTGAAATAAAGTGCAAGTTTTGATGAACTTAAAAAAACAAAATTCAAATTTTGTATTTATTTTATTTAAAAATGTAGCTTGTTGCCAAAGAACAACTTATTATCAAAAAAGCTTTTTTTATTAAAACGTTTCAGTAAAATTAAAAGGGGTAAAATTTACCACCATGTCACAAACTATGTCCAAATAATTCATCTCCATAGTTAAAGGTTAACACGTTAACTGCCATGAGGCACATACGGTGTGCCTTAATAAAATGTCCACGTGGCTCTGAGGCACAGCATATGTGCCTCAGTATTTGATTACACATTATAGTTCATGGTTTAAAATAAGTACCTCGAAATGCAGTTAATGGTGCCAGTTAAAGTGTTAATAAGTATACACATACAGCCTTATTCATAAACGAATTTTAGAGGCAGCGTAACTTTAAACGGGCTTTAAACAAGAAAACGGTATTCATAAACATTTTTCGCAGTTGTTTAAGAGATGCGTAACGCCGAAATTGGCGTTTAAAGCAGCGTTTAAAAACTTCTAAAATTTGTCACTGTCTTTGCTGCTGCTTAAACGTATGCTTCTAAAAAAACTTTTTAACAAAAAACAAAACCGACTTTAAAATCACTACAAAGTAAAAAATAATTTTAAATAACTTTTCCCATTAATTTCTTGGTGAAATTTTAAAAGTTATTTATATGTATTATAATATTAGAAATCTTATCATTTGCCATTTTTTCTAATTTGTTTTATTATCATCAATATATTAATTGCTTTATGTACCTAAAATCTTTGAAGTCGGCGCTTATCTTACTAAGTCGAAATCTTTTTATTTTAATTTTTTTCTAATTTGTTTTATTATCATACAAATATTACTAACTTTATGAATATAAAAGCTTTTTAGCGATATTTTTTCTTTCAGTTGGCAATTTTTGAGTACGCTGAATGTAGCCAATGTGTTCCATGCATTATTTGTGCAGCTGTTACACACTATTTCATATTAATGGTATTCATGCAAAGCGGCAAGGTTATATTTTGGGCAATTAGCTATTATTATCAGGTAGATTGTGTGAACGTCCCCTAAAACCGATTGTGCATTTTCAGAGATATGTCTTGAATAGAACTTGTGAATAGTTAATAGCCATTTCGTTTTAGTTATGTATTTATATCTAGAAACAATTCTTTCTTTTGTTTAATAATTGTAGCTAAGCTTTTATTTGGCGGAAAAAACTAAACTTTGAAAAATATAAACAGCTGACTGCTGTTATAAGTTTGCCACCTCGTTTGCTCACCTAAATCGAAGAGCAAATATATCTGGTTTGTGCAAAAGCTTCTCTGTACAAATTTTGACAGTTTATTTATAAGGGGGATAAAGTTATCTTCTTTATACCATTTATAAGGGCTTTGCCCATTTGCATGAATACCCTTATTCAATATGAGCTTTACAAGCTCACCCAAACCAGTATAGTGAGAATGTTTATGTATACAAAGCTTTTTTTAGCAAAATTACTACAGTGTCACTCATGGTATAATACATGGTGTAATAATAATAAGGTGTTAGTGGATTTGACACTTCTCTCTCAAAATGATAAATTTTTTCGCCCCGCTCCTGTCAAAAACAGCTGATGGTGGGTTGGAATGAAAATAAATCAGCTAACGTGCAGTCGGTCAAAGCTCAATGCCATTTCCACCTCTTTTGATGGTTATTAGCAGTTGAGGTGTTGAACATTCTTTCATGGCATTCGATATTTTCTTGAAGCAGTCGATGTGAATGCAAGACAATTTGCGTGCTGGCCAAAGCTTCATGTCGGTGGCACCTTCCAGCGCACGTTTTTGATAAAATGACAAAACCATTCAATGGCGAACTTGGCAAATGGACGAAGACAACTGCAATAACTTTTTGTCAACACAATACGGCACAATTAATTGAATTAAATATTTATTTAAACTTTATTCGCACAATAACCTATAAAAACTATAGCACATCATCATCTAGCAACTCAAACAAATACCACAATTTGATAACTATCAACGGCTCCTCTCTTTCGCTCTCAATTTTTTGACAGAACGAAAGCTATTCTTGGTGTTGTCAAAAATTCGCTAACACCTTATTATTATTACACCATGGTATAATAATACAAGGTAGCATTGACAGTTGCTTGGGAAATCATATACTGTCAAAAAATATACTTAAAAAGAGAGCGCTCACAATCCGCCATTGAAAACACAAGCAATGTTGAAAACGTTGAAGTGAAAAAAAAAACAACAACCAAATGAATTTTGACCAAATGAATTTTTATTTAACCCAAAATTAATTATAAAAAGTCTTATTATAAAATTAATATAAAAACGCTCTTAACATACAATCGTATTTTTCTAAGAATTAACAATTACATAATATAAGTATAACAATTTTTCATTTATGGCTTTTATATTCATTTAGATTAGTTAATTTTTCCCAAAAAAATGGGTGTTAAAAAAGGAATAATTTTACATTTTATTTTTATAAAAAAGAAACTAACTTAAATAATTATACTTAAAACTAAACATAACAAAAGGAACAAACATAACAAAAGGAACAAATGATGGTTACATGTCCAAGGCACAATAAGGAATACGTTGAATTTAGTTGCGAGTGTATTGGCTTATGTTGTATACGAGATTGGTGATGTTAAGTGTATTGAATTTTCGATGGTAAAACAAAAGTTTATTTTCCGAATATAAATTGTTATTTTTGTAGAGTATTATTAAATGAATTGGTGACAAATACCTTTCTCCAAATGGATATGTAATTTGATTTTCTTTTCCTAAATACATCGAAATAAGTTCGTTGTCAACGTTTGGTGCACTTTGCAAGAATTTAATTGCTGATTTTATAAGAAATGTGTCGTTGCGTTCAATTTCACAAGATTTATACAGTTTAGAATTTGAAACTTTTTTTTTAAACCCGTCCTGAATAGGGTATGTTTAATATAATATGTTTATAATAATATGTTTCTTTCAAATTTTCTTAGCCTCTCCATCTGACAAGAAGAGATGTTGAACCAAATTGGAAACGCATATGACAAAATGGGCCGAATAATTTGCTTATAACAATTTAATTTTATGCGATTTTGGAGATCTCTAGTTCTTTTTAAAAATCCTGAATAGGTGAAAAATATTTTTTTGGCCTTGGCTAAGATATAATCAATATGTCTATAAAAGGTAAATTTACTATGGAGAATAACACCCAAGTATTTCACTTGGTCTTTGTATGTTAGAATTTGACCATTAATTTCGATAGCTGGAATATATTTTCGAGCATTAGGATATAGATATTTTTTGAAACCTTTGAAGACAGTACATTCACATTTGTTAATGTTTAATTTAAATTTCCATTTATTGAAGTATTCAAGAAGAGACTGTAAATTTTGATTAACCAAATTACTAGCTATCCGCATAGATGCTTTAGAACACAAGATCAAAATATCGTCTGCATAAATTAAATACAGAATGTTTGGACCTGAATCAGGTATATCAGCCAAAAGTATATTATACAGCACGGGTCCCAAAAGTGAGCCTTGTGGAACGCCAGCCAAAATTGGTTTTAAAATTGAATTTTGATCACGGTTACAAACATAAAAGGAACGGTCAGTTAAATAATTGAATATTATTCTACATAAATTTTTATCAAAGCCAAAAACCTTAAACATTTTGTAAATAATACCCTCAATCCACGCGGTGTCGAAAGCTTTTTCGAAATCCAAACTTACAGCTATTGTTGCGCATCTATTGTTCAAATTTGTAGAAACATAGTCCGAAAGCAGCATTAACGCATGATTTGTTGAATGTGAGTTTCGAAATCCAAATTGGTATTTTTTAAAATATTTGTATCCGAAATGTGAGTTTTGATTTTGATTAAGAGAAATTCTTCGAAAAGTTTGCTTACATTGGACAATAGCGAGATTGGCCTGTAGCTCTTAGGATTTTTTGCACTAGAATTTGGTTTTAAAATTGGAATTACCTTTGCACATTTCCAACTCAGTGGAAAAGAGCCCAAATTGAAAATGTGATTAAAGAGAATAGCACAAAATTTCCAAAAAAATTGTGTGGTTTTTCTCAGAACAAAATTAGAGATCCCATCTTCGCCAAAACTTTTTTTATTATTTTTGAATTTTAGAGCAAAACAAATGTCTTCTGCACTAATAAAGTATTTGTAATTTTCAGGTAAAACACCTGCAGATGAGTCTCCATCAGCAGTGAAAATATTGTCAAAATTGAAAATCGGTGCATTACTAAGTAATTCACTGATTTCATTTTTGACAAAATTTGTAAATTGATTTGACCCTAAATTTAGATTTTGACCATGAACTTTTTCAAAATTATCAGCCAACATATTTACTTTACTTAAATTTTCAGAAATTACATTACCAGAATCGTCAACGAAATCAGGAAGATCCTGTTTTTTGTTCAACCCGCATAAACTTTTGATTTTTTTATAGGTTTTGTTGTTCATTTTGATATTTTTAAAGAAATCACTCCAGTATTTGTCTTCGTGTAATGAAATGCGTTCTTGGATTATTTTGTCCAGGTTTCTAATAATTGCTTTCAAGGTATTTTTTCTCTGCGGATCAGTACATCTATACGCCATTTTTCTCAGATTTTTTTTTTCGCGAATAAAATTAATTATATCTTGTGGAAGATTAATTTGGCCTTTTGTGCGAGTTTTTATTTTTGGAGTAGATGACAAAATCGCTGATTCGAACGCAGGACCTATATGTGCAATGCAATAATTAATTTCATCTTGTGAAACAATTCTATCAGAAGGTAGGACATGTTCAACAAGGTTGTTTTCCAAACTAGAATTGAAGCGATCAATATTCATTTTACTGAAGTTAAAAACTTCAACTGGAGGATTTCTTACAACACTGCAACTCAAAAAATTTAGTTCCACGGCGTTATGATCTGATTCAAAATATAGAGTACTAAGAAAATTTGGATGCAATTCACTAAATTCAATGTTTAGGAAAGCAGAGGTTAAAAATATGTCTAAAAAGGATTCACACGATGAAAGTCTGGTGGGAAATTTTGTCGGAATTATTTGAACTAAAGGTTGGTTGTCTAGCCAGTTTGAAAGAACCCTTCCATTTACGTTAGTAGTCACGTTGCCCCAGCTAGGGTGTTTTGAATTTAGATCGCCTCCCAGAATAAATTTATCAGAATTTACAATACGTAGAATTTTACTTAAGTCAGTCACAGAAAGAGGGTCCGTTGGTCTTAAGTACATAGAAACAAAAGAAATTTTGCTGCCATCAATCAGGTTTACTTGGATTGCAGTATTTTCAATACCAGTAAGACCTAATTCAATTTGTTTGTAACTGAAATTTTCTTTTATGCAAATTGCAGTACCACCACCTGCACCTGCTGAACGATTTTGCCTTATAATATTGTAATTTGTAAATTAAATTTTATGCCGAAAGTTTAATTTATGTTCTGCAATAAGAACAACATCAGGTTTATGAGTTTTTAAGAAAAGGTTAAAATAATGCCGTTTTTGTTTCGAAACTAAGGAATTTACGTTAATAAAAATACATTTAATTTTTCTCTGCATCGAATTTAAAAATTAAATTTTTTGCTAGTTTAAAGAAACATTTTACGGACTTCCACCAGAGCAGATTGAGAAAAACAAGTTAAAAAGTTTTTCTTGTTTTACATGTATTGGCGCTTCTTCATTGTATGTAGGTAAAAAACTATTAATTTGGAAAATTATATTCGAAAAACTTTGTCCAAAAACAGTTTCGCATTCATTGCTTATGAATGCAAAGTTATTATTATAAGTTATTATGAATATAATTGCATTGTGGTAGAAATAATGTATTTTAGGAAGTTAAAAAAGGTTAGAGGGGCCCCTAGAGGCCCTGATATAGTGCAACATATTGATGACTGCAACACAGAGGTCTGCAGCGTTACACTGCAATCGCTTTGACACTCAATTAATACTGGGTTTTTGTATGACGCAATCTCACTGATACCATGCAACGCATTCTGCGCTATCGAATCTACTTCCAACGCAATTATTTTGCAGTAGCCGATCAAACCAATGCCAAACACTATGCGATGTTTGCTTCGATTTCAGCAGTACATATCGGTGTTTGTATAAAACAAGTATGAGTATACACTGCCAACGCCTGAGCGCAATAAATATAAATATGAGCTCTTTTGAGTAATTGACTCGTATACCATTGCATGTGATTTGAACTTCGGCTAAGCAGTGCTTACGAACAATGAAATCAGCGCAAACACTGCAAACTGACTGAATATTGAAGTAAATTTTGCAGTATATGCGCTGATTTCATTGTTCGTTAGCTTAAAATTCATATCACTGTAACTTTATCAATTTTTTTTAGAATACAGCACGGAGAGCGTAACAAATTTTTATGAGGGCTGTTCACACTATCCAAGCTGTCACATAAGATACTATGGAATGTTGATATCTCAGTTTTCATCCGATTTATTTAATGTTTCTAAATATTTTATATTTTATTGTATATAAAAAAAAATCATTTGGTGATATGTACATATGTGGTGATAATTATAGCAGAAAATTACTTGCAATTGCATTACAAATTGCATTACTACCCTTTAAACCCGAACTTTGAAGGTCTTTTGTGCAGGGATCGTAATTATTATAAGCGATATCCAAAAACTCAAAGTTTAATTATTATTTTTAGATTTTAATTTTATTGCTCAACAATAAAAATTATCTTACGATTTTAATTTTTTTGATCAGAAATCTATATTATTATTACGCAAACGCTTTTTTTATTATGACCATCAAATCTATACCGTAAATGCTATTTTCATAAACGGGGTATCAATTGAAAGGCCTTGCTCTGCAGATGTGCATAAGGTCTTACTTTTTCTTAAATATTCTGTATTTAAATAAAAAAAGCAAAACAATCTTCTACAAAGAAAGTGTGTTTTCTATGTGCCGCCCAAAACTATGTGATTGTTTTTCGTTTTAAATTTTCCAACATCATTCTATTGCATAATTAAAGCAGCAGAGCAATGCGAGAAACGTACAAAAATATTTTATAGGATAAGGATTAGGACAAAGATTTAGACACACCTTAAGCACACCTTTCCCAACTAGGAAAGGGATTCGAACAAGGATTAAGTGAAGGATTTGTGGATATAAAAACACTGTCACATCAAAACCTACGGGTGTGTCCACAAAACATTCAACTCTTTTTGTATATAAAAAGTAATTTTTAAATTTCAGGTGTCTTTGTCATTTGCCCTGACTATTCTGGGAAAGTCGTTGAGAACAGTTGAATTTACCTTCAACCTCCAGTATTCACACACGGCCAACTATATTTGACATTTAGTCGAACCCACCGGTGTGAAGTTAGCATCGTTTTCGCCCCATCCGACGAATATTAGATATCCTAGCTCTGTAATCACATATGTTGATAGCAGAATGCTGCTAAATGTAATGAGCTTTAAAATTTCTAGGCGAATTCAAAAAAGCTTTCATGCATTCGATCGGTTAGTCAGTTAGCTGAAAAATTTTACTACTAGAGGGCGTTAGCTAAAAGCTATTTTTGTTTTTCAGGTAGCTTAGAAAGTTATTATATTATCCTCAAGAGGGACAAAAAACTTTGATAGCGATTAAAAAAAAAAGAAATTATATTCCGTTAAATTTTTTCTGTTAAATTTTAAGGCTTTTCTGAGTTCAGACAAAAAAGACTGCCAATTGTGATATGCACGGATTTATTTATGTAAGCAAAAATTTATTCATTCAAGATCGCATTTTTAGTGAAGCGTAAATTTTTCCATGATGTGTTTTGGTAAGTTCAGACTAACGCTAAATGAAATATCGCTCAAAATAAAAAATTAAATAAAGCCCAAAATATTTTGGTCTTACAAAACTAAAATTGAGCCTAAAATCAAAAATGAAAACGCTCAAACCAAAAATGAAATAATACCCAAAATATTTTCGGAAAAAAATAATTATAAAAAAATAACAATGCCCAAATATAAGAAAAAAAAAAAAACGCCCAAAACAAAAAATTAAACCAAGCCCAAAATTGTTAAGATTTGCTTATATTAAGATATGTTCCTACTTGGCGCACTCGGTATAAAAAATTTCTTTTTACCATCGTTACTCAAAATTACCTTGTCCGATTATCTCCCAATTCTAACCGCATTCTTTCCACATGTGTAGTTTCTGTGTGAACTAAACTATTACATTTAACATTATATTAACATTAAAAAATGTTAAAAATTTATAAAAAAAAATTTTTTTATAAACAATTTTGTAGTGTATTTATTCACTCCAAAAAATTTTTTAAATATCTCTCACCGTTTTCCTGTAAAAAAATTTTAAATTTTCACTTGAATACCGAGTGCGTCAAGTAGGAACATGCCTTAATGAAAAAATAATTAACAGGAAAACTTGCAAAACTTTTAACAATATTGAATCTATTTGAAACTATGAACAATTGCATTGAATCTACCTGGGCTGCGGAGTCAATTCGAAAAATCACGACTCCGACTGAACATTTATTTTTTTTCTAATGAGGAAGTTAAAGCTATAAAGAAAGTAATTTAAATTCAATTAAATTTTAAATAAAATATATCTATTAAACTTAAAGAGATATTAGGTTAGGTTAGGTAACCTAAAGAGATATACTATCTATAAAAAAAAACACCACAAGAAAAACTGGCAAGAAAAACTATTTCAAATATTTTTTCAATTGAAATTACTCACGGAACTTATCGTACGAATTGATTTTACCATTAGGGTGCTCACAAAATTTTTTAATCTGGTGTGTTAACTTTGCCGTCTGTTAACTGTAAAACGTCTTGCCATGAGGTAACTATTGTTGGTTTTGTTTTGTATGCAAAGTAGAGATAAAACAAACTGATGAAATTGCCTTATTTTCAAACATACTTGTTTTTCACAGTAAATTGGCATTTCTGAAAGTTAATTCTATTTTACTTAGAAAAAATAGAAACAGAACCGCCAACTGAAAAAGAAAATTAAACTTTAAAGTTTTGAACTAAAAATTAAAAATTAGAGAAAACTTCTCTTTTCAGAACACGTTTGTGTCAATTTTAGAATTAACTACATGAAGTGGTGCTCACAATTTGATTGAAGTATCGTTCTAAAGTTACTATATATTAACTTTAAAGGGGAACTGTGAATACCTTAATTGAATTTTTTTTGTTTGGTTGCTAAATTTGGTACAAACACATCAACTAGTTGAACAAATTTTTAGCAACCAGCAACCAGTTTATCAACCTATTTTGCGATTCGTCTATAGAGCCCTTTACAAATAAATGTTAAAAATTAATAATTTTTCCATAAGATTTTGTGCCATGGACGATATTCGTTATAATTATGTATTGATGTTTTTCAACCGGAGTGTCCGTATTTTTTTACACAAAATTTTTTTTAATTCCGACTCCTTCACCCAAAAATACTTACCGACTTCGACTCCTCAACTCTGACTCCGCAGCCCTGGAATCTACACTGTTATGTGACAATAAGAACAGTTAAAATTATTAGAGCCACTCACAAGTGAAGATGCCTGCAGCTTTTGAATGCATTCATTGCAAAATTTGAAATTATTGCATGGTAATAAAACTGTTAGGTGGAAAGATATTGCAGATAATGTATTTAGCACTTGTATCGGGTGTTGGTGACGTGTTTTCTTCATGTTGCTTTTTGCTTGCGTCTTTTGCAACAAGAAAATGTTAAATTAAAAATAATTTTCCGCCCGCCGTAGGAATTGAGCTCATATCCTTTCGACTGATAGTTCTATGCTCTAACCATCACTCCATAAACCTTAGTTGTTGCGGCAGATCACAATAATCTATTTAAAGGAATGTGCCGCATAATCAATTATCTATTGAACTCTTTCGATTTCACTTGTAAGAGTTGAGTTTTTTCACTCAATAAAACTTAAAAGGAATTAAACCGCAATTAAAATGTTCCCTAAGTGACACAGAAAATTAATTCATTTAAGAATTATTTCTACAAATTTATACCGCGGTTGTATTTTGTTAAAAAAAAATTAATCATATGTTTTTGTTTTTTTGTAATTCTTTTATGTACTACTTTCTAATTGCTGTCACTTACTAACAACAGTCACTAAAATAATAAGTATTCATAATTTTTTTTTATTTGTATATAACATCTCCGAATTTTTAAAAACTTTGTTCGGCGACCACAAACATGTACCAACTTTTTTACATATGTATATTTAAAGAGCAAATTCCCGGATTTCATAATATCATAATGAGATGACCGAGCTTGATTTATATTTTTCATAGAAAATAAAAATAAATTTTTTCATGGACCAATTCTGATTTTCTGATAACTTTTAAAATGTTCATGTGATCTAAAAAATTTTTTCGTTAGAATAATGGCAATAAGGTGTAGTTTGTTATAAAAAGTTATAATAATTTGCTATTAACAAATTTTTTTGTACTCAAATACACTGCTAAGTTGCATAAAAATTAAATAAATTTTTTACTTATGACTTTGATTAATTTTTTCTAATAAAAAATTAAATTTTAAGGAAAGCAGTAATGGATTCTTCATAATTAAACATATCTCTAGAATATAATAGAATAGAGTAGTCGGGACATTGATTTTTTCCGCCAAAATCCTACTATGCGCCACGACGCGTTGCGCGGGCGCAGGCGCGGGCGCGGGCCTAATTTTTCCTTTGACTTGACAAAAAAATACAACAAAAACATAAAAAAATGTCAGAAATTGTCTTTTATTATAAAAAAGTAATTCAAAATATTATGAATGTTATTATGAATATGTTTTTTGAGGAATAATACAAATAAAAATTTGTTCATTATTTAAAGAAGATTAACCCAATCATTCACTATCACGAAACGAAGGCACAAACGACAAAAAATAAGCGATCAGCAATACTTTCTTGCATTCAAAAATCTTATCGCTTATCGTGTCTTGCTTATCGTTGGTGTGCTTTTTCGTGATACAGAATGAAGGGATAAGGTTCTACAGTCGATGTGTTTTGTGACTCCCGGGTGTCGCAAGTATCATTGTAGCACGTATAATGATATTTTTTTGAGTTTTTCGATTTCAATTTCTATTATCGATTTGTATCTGTTAAATATATTAATATACTATTAACTTTTCTTCTACCAACGAACTCGAATTAATTGTTCCATTTTATCTGCACTGCTTGAACGTACTCTTTAATAATTCAAACAAAACTAAAAAACTTTCAATAACAATACCTAAAATCATTCCAGAAATAACAAGGAAAACAAAAGAAGAACCGCGGCTTTTACTTTAAATACTGTTATCTTTAAGAACTTATTGACTTTTTGTCAAATATTAAAAACGAAAGACCACAAAAAAACTCAATACAATACAATAGTACTCAATACCCAATAC
Source organism: Pherbina coryleti (assembly GCA_943735915.1). Classification (NCBI taxonomy): domain Eukaryota; kingdom Metazoa; phylum Arthropoda; class Insecta; order Diptera; family Sciomyzidae; genus Pherbina; species Pherbina coryleti. Next base: position 38,448,039 of record OX030952.1, on the reverse strand, counting down.
CCAGATTTATACGGTTAAAAGTAAATTATACATCCCTATGGCTGAAAAAATAAACGTTAATTGTCAAAAGTGACAAAAGTCGTTAATTGACTAAAGTGATTTTACATTTTGATATAAACATCAAACGTTTTTCGAAGCTACCCTCTGCATGGTGGAATAAATATAAGGTGTTCTCATCCTAAATATCAGAAAAAAATAGGCTGCCTTATTTTCACATTTTCATACAAAAACGTTTATATGAAACCCTTCAGATTGTTAAAATAAGGCAGCATGTCAAAAAATATATTGAAATAATCATGGGATGAGAGCTCCTTATAATTATTCCACCATGACACTCTGCAATGAAAAACATTCTCATTTTATTATCTTTTTTTGTGTTAATATTTTTAAATATTTTGACAAATTTTTTTATATATTTTGGTTTTTTTTTTTGACAAATTTTTAAATGTTTGAAATATTTTTAATTGTTTTTGACAATATTTTTGCTGAAATGAGAGTAAATAACTTTAAAAATGCTTTATGAGGGGATTATTGCACGTTTCAGCCATTTTTAAAAATTCTTTATAACCAAACATTTTCAAGCATTTTTTGATATTTACTTTGTTAAAGATATATTTTGAAATACTTTGATATATTTTTGACAAAATTTGTCCTTAGATGAGAACAAAAATAATTTAAAAATGCTTTATCGAAGGTTTATTGAAGGTTTTGACCATTTTTAAAATTCTCTCATTTATGAAGCATTTAAAACAGATTTTTAAAGCTATCGAACGTTTATGAATGGCCCAGTCTGCGTGAAACCGGTTTTCTTAGGCAAGGGATGTGAGGCAGTGCGTGACGTGAAGTGCGTGAAATTTAACGCACTAAAAAAGCTGTAGTGACGATCGCACACATAAGCCAAGTCGCCATATTTTATTAAGGGATTCGCAAAACTTACCAAAGCAATACAATCAAACACAGTTCATGTACACGAAATAAAATTGGTTTTACGCAAACTGACCAGTACAGTGTGTTTTTGAATGACTGACTGCTCACGCAGTCTGAGCACTACAGTGTATTTTGGGCCAATAATGTTTTTAAATTTTTTTCGATTTTTTTCTCATAAAATAGTTTCATAATTTTTTACGAATAAAGTCGTACGAACACTACAATCCAATAAATCTCAATGCCAAACGAAATTTCATTTTATAAATAATTTTTTTGTAAAGTAGGTACATATAATGCAAACAAAAGCTCACATATTCATTTATGCTAAAACCACAATCAACAACTGAAAAAGAAGTTACAAAAAAGCGTCACCAAGTGGACAAAATTAACAAAAGTTATCCGAGTGAACATCTAATATTCACATATCTAATATTTCCACCACAGAAGTTTGTCTTTTAATTTCTAGATCGTGCTGTAAAGTAATAGGTCTGTTTCCGTACTCGATTGTAGTAACTTGCAATGTGCTAGAACGTGTTTCCGTACTTTTTCTAGCTCAAAAGAGAGAAGAAGAACAAGCATAAAAGCGCTCTCTCGAGCTCGAAAGTAGCTCGAAGTGTGCTGGAAGAAATTTCTTCGAGCATTATAAGAACAAGCATGAAGAAGAACAAGAAACTGTCAAATTGATTTTTTTCTTTATTTACGTTGTGTGGCGGGAAATAAATTTACAAATAGTGAAATACAAATTGCAAACAAATATAAATAAATTAATAATAAATTAATTTGAAAGTTGATAATCGATAATTGGTGTAAATAAATTTGGCACTGTTTACGTTTTATAGGCAATCAGCTGTTTTTGTGCTGGAAACTAGCTAGAAGTCGTTTCCGTACTTTTGACACTATTCTCAAATTTCATTTTACGCTCCCAGCTCGAACTTTACTCGACTTTTACTCGACATTGTGTACGGAAACACACCTAATGTCTTAACTTAAAGCTTCTTTCAAAGATCATATAATATAAAGATGCGCCACGGCCATACAAATCAGCGACACAGTCAAAATCGAATGTGGATTTATCATAAATCCACTTTAAAGCTTTGTGAGAGTCAGTGAGCAAACGACTTAAAGCTTTTGAGAGCGGGAGAACAAGCAAGCGACGTTGTGAGTATAATATTGAGAAGCATAGAGAGCACATGAAATTGTTTAGTTTACGAAAGATCTCAACAAAAGATGTGCCTGCAAACGAATTGTAGCTAAATTGTCTTGCGGAAAAAAACAAAAATGTAGGCATGATTTGTATTTAAATACGCTACGCACATTATAAAAAGGTAATATGTTACATATGTATATTATATTAATTATGTATATTATATTATATTATATTATATTATATTATATTGTATTATATTATATTATATTATATTATATTATATTATATTATATTATATTATATTATATTATATTATATTATATTATATTATTATGTTCTATATATCAAGTGGTAGCTTTGTTTTCTGTATCACAAAAGCGGTTTTTAATTTTTGGGTGAATTTAAAAAAAAACAACTCTAGCTTATAAGTGTTATAGACAGGGACCGAAAATAACTGTTATGTATTATATTATATTATATTATATTATATTATATTATATTACTATGTTATATATATCAAGTGGTAGCTTTGTTTTCTGAATCACAAAAGCGGTTTTCAAGTGTTGGGTGAAAAAAAAACTCTAGCTTATAAGTGTTATAGAAAGGGACCGAAAATAACTGTTATTTTCGAAATTTCTATTCAAAATGTCAGGCGGAAAAAATTTGTCTTTTCGAGATTTTAAAAAATAAAAGTAAAATTTTAACTTTTATTTTTGACCGAAAAAATAAAATTTTAACTGTTATTTTTGACCAAAATGAAATCGGTAAAAAATAGCTATTATTTATTGACTTCTTTGAAAAAAATCATAACAGGTTATAGCTTTTGAAAAAGAGTTGAAAATATCCAAATTTGAGTTTAAATTATTTTTACAATAAAAACAATGTTTGTCCCTTTTTTTAGGAAAACTCCAATATTGCAGACCTTTTTGAAAAAAATATTTAAAATATGCCTATATACTCAACTAAATGTATTTTTGCAATAAGGTAGGTTTTTTGTAAGGTTTTTTAAGACTAAAAAAACATTGAACAAAATGTATAAAAATCAGATATTTGAATAGAAAGTCACAAAATTTAGTTTCTGATTGTTTTTTTCTCATTTCTGAGCAACGATGTTGTATTAAATATATCGTTTTTGAGTTTTAGATGGTTTTGTAAAAAATTATACTACAGCGCCCTCTGGTGCTCAAAGCGAATCACAATATATAGCCTCAAAACACGCACCGTGCCAAAAAACTTCTATACACAAATTTTCATGCTAATCGGATGAGTAGTTTAGGAGTCGATTGCGTATTTACACACAAAAACTCTTTTTTACGTATAGACTAGCTTTTTCCCGGCGCGCGTTGCTGCACCCAGCAATTATATCGCAACATAATAATTATATTCGAAACTTTTCTTAGACCCATAGTTTAACACCACTGTCATTTTCCACTGCTCGTTACAGTTTCCCAGTAGCAGGAGATCACCAAATAGTAACTCCATTTTGAGTTTGGATGTAATTACTGCTACTTTTACTTTCAAAAGTTTTCAGTTGCAAAAGTTACGGTTTTAAATTAAAAATGAAGAAATTTTTATTCGTTTAGAAGATTTGATTTTGATTATTAAATGCCAGAAAAAAGTTAGTTTTTGCAGTAAAGTATATTGAATTGAATTTAGCTTGTATGGGCGAAGCCACATGACCAATAAGTAACTCGATACTGAATTTCATTGTTATATGATATTTATTTCCAAACCTATTCGATATAAAAAATTTGGCTTGTATGGGCGGAGCCACACCCCTTTGTTCAATGACCGTCTCAGTTTTCTAGTAGAAGCATATCACCCAATAGTAATTCCATACTGAATTTCGTTGTTATACGACATTTAGTTCCAAAGCTATCTGATATCAAAAATTTAAAGTGTATGGCCAGAGCCACACACCTTTTTCCAAAGCCCATCTCAGTTTTCCAGTAGAAGGATATCACCAAGTGGCAACTCCATACTGAATTTCATTATTATACGGCATTTAGTTACAAAGCTATTCGATATCATAAATTTGAATTGTATGGGCGGTGCCACACCCCTTTGGCCTATACTTGCTCAATTTTGCCAGTCGAATGACACGACTAAATAGAACGTTCTAACCGAGTTTCATTAATGTGGACTTATAGCTTGAAAGTTATGCTGAAAATTCGGGCTGCTGAAAAAGTGCCACGCCCTACGTCCAACGCCCATAAAACTTTACCAGTAGAACGGCAAGTGAAAATTAAGGTCGAATACCGAATTCCGTTGATGTGCGACCTATAATTCCAAAGCTATTCGATAAAGAAGATTTGATTTGTATGGGAGGTGCCACGCGCCTTGAGTTTTTTCCGATATTTTAATAGTTATTCTGCTATTCGGGATGAATACAAATCCAACAAATAAAATAACATTTAAATCGGTCCAGCCGTTCTTGAGTTATAAATGGTGTAACAACCCCGACTTTGTTTTATATATATAGATATAGATTATATTATATAATTTATTAACAATATAATTGATATATAATTAATTATATATAATTAATGGCATTTCTGTAAATACGAAAAAGGGTGTCTCAAAATCGGGAAATTTTAATAATTTTAAATTCGGAAAATCTCTTTTTGATTTCCTACAATTTGACAGAATTTATTTATTGACAGCCTTTTTCCGTTTTCCTTCCATTTTCAAAAGAAAGCAATCAAATTAAGTAAAAATCCAATCATATGATCCAATCGAATGTAAAAATAAAATCCAGGGTAGATCATCAAAATCATATAAATCGTATTAAGTGAAATATTTAGATATCAATTCAATCCGAAATATATATCAAAATCATAAATCAATTAAATATGCACTCACACAATATCAAACAAAATACTGTGGTAAGAAAAGAAGGGAAACAATAGAAATGCAATTGAAAAAATTCAATGACGATTTCAATACCAAGAAAAACTTTCTTTTTTTCTCCGACGCATAAAATAAGCCAACTGAACTCGATCGCTATCAAAATCATAATGAAGAGAATGCAAGCAATTGATGCATGAACCAAGAAATAAAGATCATGCAAACAAAAGAGCCGCCATATTGTAAACAAAACAAAGCTGATAGGTCTGACGTCATCGGTCACAAATTCTTTTGTTTACGTGTAGCGATTGGATGTGAAAAATTATTTCTTGAAGTTTTAAAGAATTATTAGTGTTTTCAGTAATTTTTTGTGTTTTTTATAAAAATGAAGTGTGCTGTACCGACGTGCAATAATTTCAACAGCAAAAAAAAAATTCTTTAAATTTCGTTAATGCATTAAAATATAAACAAACAATGTATTCAAACACTCTTTCGCAAATTAAACTTGTTAATTTTTTTATTTTCCGCTTTTATCTAAGTTTTGCATGAAAAACGTATGCAATATAGCTTTCTTTGTGACCGATGACGTAGCACGAAAAATATACTTTTTTCTCGCACTGCTGATTGCTTGATCTTGTCTTGTTGGTTCATGCAATTGATGTAGAGTAGATCATGCGGAGAGGAAGGGTACAGAGAAACGGAAAACTTTTCTCTCAAGCAAGAATTAAAAGCTTTTTCATATCGCACTCACAAAAGCTATCGTGTTGGTCTGAAAATTATTTGTTACATTTTAATGTTCTACGTAACTCATCTTTATAATATATGATCTTTGCTTCTTTGCTTGTTTGTTTTTTTATAATCTGTAAAATTAAAAGTTTCGAGTATTTTTGCAACAGTTGAATTCTTGCAACTCATTTTAAAAAAAAATTGAACTGGGATATTCTAATAAAACTTCTTGAGAATAAAGTTAAGACACTCTTCTAGTATATCTATATGAGATCACCGTTTCTTATTTCTTCTTTTAGAATCTGTGGCATTAGCAGTTTCACCTATTTTTAGCAAAAAAGAAAAAAGTTGAATTCTTGCAACTCATTTTAAAAAAAATTGAACTGGGATATTCTAATAAAACTTCTTGAGAATAAAGTTAAGACACTCTTCTAGTATATCTATATGAGATCACCGTTTCTTATTTCTTCTTTTAGAATCTGTGGCATTAGCAGTTTCACCTATTTTTAGCAAAAAAGAAAAAAGTTGAATTCTTGCAACTCATTTTAAAAAAAATTGAACTGGGATATTCTAATAAAACTTCTTGAGAATAAAGTTAAGACACTCTTCTAGTATATCTATATGAGATCACCGTTTCTTATTTCTTCTTTTAGAATCTGTGGCATTAGCAGTTTCACCTATTTTTAGCAAAAAAGAAAAAAGTTGAATTCTTGCAACTCATTTTAAAAAAAATTGAACTGGGATATTCTAATAAAACTTCTTGAGAATAAAGTTAAGACACTCTTCTAGTATATCTATATGAGATCACCGTTTCTTATTTCTTCTTTTAGAATCTGTGGCATTAGCAGTTTCACCTATTTTTAGCAAAAAAGAAAAAAGTTGAATTCTTGCAACTCATTTTAAAAAAATTGAACTGGGATATTTTAATAAAACTTCTTTAGAACAAAGTTAAGACAGTCTTCTAGTATATCTATATGAGATCATCGTTTCTTATTTCTTCTTTTAGAATCTGTGTGATTTACAGTATCGCAAATTTGTTCAAATTAACATAAGTTGAAATTTTCGCTTTTCAAGTTATATTTTTTGGAGTAATGCGATTGCTTTATAAAAAGAATATTTTTCCATTAAAACTTGTAGTCCAGACAAACTTTTTTCTTTCTTAAAAACTCATCGCCTTCAAAACATGACAGCTCTCTTATTGTTAGAAAACATTTTGTTTTTCTGTTTGTGTATTATATTAAAATATTTAATTGTCAATGTATCATGTAAATTTCTTTTTACGATTGTTTTGTAATTTCTTTAAAATTTTTGGATAAAAAACTTATTCGATAAAGTTTATAATAATCGTAAAATATTCATTTTGTTTATAATTATCTATACTTGTTTTCTATTCTCTGACAAAATATGTAAAGAAACATAGAAAGAGCTTTTTTTGAGCTTTTATGTTATAAAAAACTGTTACTAACAGAGTTTTACCAAAGATCATATAATATAAAGATGAGTTACGTAGTACAATAAAATGTAACAAATAATTTTCAGACCAACACGACAGCTTTTGTGAGTGCGATATGAAAAAGCTTTTAATTCTTGCTTGAGAGAAAAGTTTTCCGTTTCTCTATGCCGTTCCGCTCCGCATTCTCTTCTCTACATCAATTGCTTGCAATCTCTTCAATATGATTTTGATAGCGAACGAGTTCAGTTGGCTTATTTTATGCGTCGGAGAAGAAGAAGAAAGTTTTTCTTGGTATTGAAATAGTCATTGAATTTTTTCAATTGCATTTCTATTGTTTCCCTTTTTTTCTTACCACAGTATTTTGCTTGATATTGTGTGAATGCATATTTAATGATTTTTGATTTTGATATTTATTTCGGATTGAATTGATTGATTGATCTAAATATTTCACTTAATACGATTTATATGATTGGATTGGATCATATGAATGGATTTTTACTTAATTTGATTCCTTTCTTTTGAAAATGGAAGAAAAACGGAAAAAGGCTGGCCGGCAATAATTAAATTCTGTCAAATTGTAGGAAATCAGAAAGAGATTTTCCGAATTTAAAATTATTTAAATTTCCTGATTTTGAGACACCCTTTTCCGTATTTGGACGCAGAAATGCCATAAATTATATATTATTAATTATATATCAATTATATTATTAATACATTAAACAAAATAATCTATATCCTTACATAAAAAAGAGGTTTTTGTGTGTAAATACGCAAAAGACTCCTCATCCGATTAGCATGAACATTTTTGTATAGAAGTTTTTGGGTACTGTGCGCGTTTTGAGGCTATCTATTGTGATCCGCCTTGAACACCAGAGGGTGCTGTAGTACCAATTTTTTACAAAACCGCCTAAAACTCAAAAACCGCTCATGCGATTCGAATGAAAATTGAAATATAGTGGTTTTCATGATCCATCCATCCATCCATTATCCACCTTGGACACCAAAAGCGCTGTAGTGCAAAATTTTGACAAAATTGCCTAAAACTACAATATGTCTACATTAGGCATATTTTTTTTTTGTTTTTTTAGGTTACATACCATGTGCAAATTAAAAATATAAAATTTTTCTTAAATTTCGTAAAATTAAGAAAATTTCCGTTATTTTGATACCAAAAACACTTACATTTCTTCAATACTGCTAAAATTTTGATTACAATGAAATTTTAGAAGTGAGATCTTTCCCTTAGCAAAACCAGTGCACAAGATTTGTTAAAAAAAGATTTACATTAAAACAAATTTCGTCAATTTGACACCAAAAACATGAACATATCTTGAAAACTATATATTTAATACAACATCGTTGCTCAGAAATGAGAAAAAACAATCCGAAATTAAATTTTGTGACTTTCGATTCAAATATCTGATTTTTATACATTTTTTTGATTTTTTTTTGTCTTAAAAACCTTACAAAAAACCTACCTTATTGCAAAAATACCTTTAGTTGAGTATATAGGTATATTTTAAATATTTTTTTCAAAACGATCTGAAATATTGGAGTTTTCCAAAAAAAAGGGACAAACATTGTTTTTATTGTAAAAATAATTTAAATTAAATTTAAAATTAAATTCAAATTTTCAACTCTTTTTCAGAAGCTATAACCAGGGACCGTAACTGTTGACTTTTTTCAAAGAAGTTAATAAATAGTAGTTATTTTTTGACCGATTTCTTTTTGGTCAAAATAAAAGTTAAAGTTTGACTTTTATTTTTTTGGGAAAAAATATAAGTTAAAATATGACTTTTATTTTTGAGTCAGAAAGAAGTGTAGTGATAAGCAAAACAACGGTAGAGAAGAGTAAAATGAATAGAATTTATACTTTTGTTATGATTTATACTTTTAACCGCAAAAATAAAAGTCAAATTTTAACTGTTATTTTTGACCGTAAAAATAAAAGTCAAATTTTAACTTATATTTTTGACCAAAAAAAAATCGATCAAAAAATAACCATTATTTTTTTTCCTTTTTTTAAAAAAGTCAAATAAATAAAAAGCTTTCAAGATTATTATTCCTTAGCTAACAAGCATTGCTTTATTCAAATCTCGAAAAGACAAATTTTTCCGCCTGACTTTTTGAATTGAAATTTCGAAAATAACAGTTATTTTCGGTCCCTGGATATAACACTTATAAGCTAGCGTTCTTTCAAATTCATCCAAAAATTAAAAACCGCTTATGTGATTCAGAAAACAAAGTTACCACTTGATTTTTTTGAAGAAAATTGTGTTTCCAATATTGTATTTTATTGAATTGCCACCTGAGAGTGATGTGGGGAAACTTTTAAACTGAAACGGATAGTGGATCATGAGCGTGGTGTCAGACTAAGGATCTAATAAAAATGTTGAACTTACTTATTGTTTTTCAATAAACTTGCCGGGTGTAACAACGCGCGCAGTAAATCGCTAGTATATGTATAAATATAATATAATATAATATAATATAATATAATATAATATAATATAATATAATATAGTATAATATACATAATTAATATTCAGATTCAACTTCACATTCAATTTTCATCCAATTTTTTTCTCTTGATTTTTTACAAACAAAAATATAAAAAGTCGAAAGCTAGTTGAATTTGTATTGAAAATTCTTTAACACTGTACGTTTTGCGCCATAACTTCTGAATTCTTCAAGAACACACCTTAATTATATATCGATGGAAAGGTATTAAAACGTACAAAAAAACCAAAATAAAGAAACTAAAAAAAAATTATAGCGTCTGTTGTTGGCATGATATTAAACTTTGAAATTAAGAATGGGCACACTTACAACAATTTTTCCAAAAGTTTTATATTTATTGCTTAAAACAGACAAAATAACCTTTCCAATGATACCTTATTTACGAAAATCGGATTTAAATTGACTGAGCTACGTCGTTGCAAAATACACCCTTTTTTGACCTTGAAAATGGTTCTAAAAATTTATAACTTCGGATTTGGTTTTCTAAGCAACAAACGAATTTAGGAACGAAATTTGAGCCAAATCGGAGATGGTCAGTGCTACTGTTAAGTCACCTCAATCTGAAATGGGCGACATATGTTATATATTACCTTTTTATAATGTGCGTAGGGTATGTAAATACAAATCATGCCTACATTTTTGTTTTTTTACGCAAGACAATTTAGCTACAATTCGTTTGCAGATACATCGTTTGTTGAGATCTTTCGTATACTAAACAATTTCATGTGCTCTCTATGCTTCTCAATATTATACTCACAATGTCGCTTGCTTGTTCTCCCGCTCTCATAAGCTTTAAGTCGTTCGCTCACTGACTCTCACAAAGCTTTAAAGTGGATTTATGATAAATCCACATTCGATTTTGACTGTGTCGCTGATTTGTATGGCCGTGGCGCATCTTTATATTATATGATCTTTGGTTTTACATTTTTATCTGTTAACTTGATTCTTACAGAGCTATGTTAAGTTAACAGAGCTATGTTAAGTTAACAGAGCTCTGTTAAGTTTTTTTCGTCGGATGCTGCATTTCGCTGCATTTCGCCGGATGCTAACTTCACACAAGTGTCGAACCCGCTCTTTTGCTGGCGTGAACATTTTTATTTAAGAGATTTTGTTTTTATTTTTATGCAGCGCACTTTACCCATTAATGAAGGTTATATAACATCAAATATAGTTTACACAGACATATGCCAAAAAGTGTAAAAGTTTTGATAAAAAAATTAAAAAAAAAACCAACACTAGATATTTTTCGCATTTTGGCGTTTTAACGCCATACGGGTTTACTAGTAATAGTTATTTTTTTGATTTTTATTTTTCTGTTCAAGAATAAGAGTTATTTTTAATTTTTGTTATTTTGCTCAAGAATAAAAATTTTTTTCTCAATTTTTATTTTTTATAGAAATAAAATTTACTTCTTAATTTTTTTTATCATTTGTCCAGTTTTATTTTTTTGTAGGTAGGGAATAATGCAATGCTTGCAATGTGCGTTCATACTTGCACTGCATTTGGTGTGAGTAGATTGCAAGTATCAAAAATGGTATCGCTTGCAGTTGTCTGGTGCAACCTATTGATACAATAATTAAATTTTTCCTAATATCGAATACTTTGTAATGTAATATTTTCCTCACTGTTTGTCGTACTAAATAAGGTGAGTAAAACAAGGGATTCAACCACCCTGCCTATAAGATACTTTTGAATTGTAAAGCGAATAAAAGTTTGAAGCGAAATGAATGATAGCATGGACACCGTGACCAATGACCGCTAATCCGTTCTGACAGCGCTGCAAACGGTTGGGAAATCAACAAAAGTTAAAGCCGGTTCGTGCATATGTAAGAAAAAAATCCAAAATAAAAGGACTGTTCCTAAAACAAAACTAATGAAAAAAAAAATTCAGGAATTTTGTTGCATGTTATCTTTGAGTGTATATAATATGTATATATATATACTCAAAGATATTATAACCTTTGATTTTTGTTTGTTTTTTCGCTTAAGGTTGATATATTTGCTATGAATATCAAAGACATACTCCATATGCGGCCTTTGCAGCACTTTTTCAGTAATAGATTTACAAATCTGTAGGAATTCTTCATCTTTGTAAAAGATTTTCTATGGTTTAGACACAAACTCTGATTTAAGTATCTACAAGTTCCAAGTTCGATTGTTCCACTAACTTCCAGTGAACAGACGATGTAAGTAAAATAAAACATCCCGTATTTACGATATTTTGGCTTTTGTTGTTTTTCCTTATTGCCACAGAATTTTGTTTGCTGTTTTTTTTTAAACATGTTACATTTTTTAAAAAATTCCTCTATTTGAAATTACTTGATTTTTTCTAATAAAATGGTGTAGTATAAAGGTCTCAAATTAATTTACTATTAAAGATATTTTAAATTTTATATAACTTTTTTCAGTTATGGTTTTATATTGTAAACTTAAAAAAAAATTAATTTTTTCTTATTTTCGTACCCACTCTATGTATTGTGTATCTGCACAAAAAACTGTATTTGTAATATTTCTCTCAAATATTTTGGCATCATGCTAATTAGATTATTCTTAAATAACATAAGGAAAAATATCGTCGTTAGGGTACATTCGGCAATGACATTTTCGGCATGAAGCAGCCATCGAGAAGCACTGTTTAGTTTAGTAGTTAAAATTTTTCCATCATTAGTAAAAATCATTCCCACAAAGTTTGGGATCTCCATCTAAACAGCTGATTAAGCTACACGTGTTTTTCTTTTTTCAAGTAAGTTTTTGTATTATTCGGATTCTTTTTCATAAGTATTCTGTAAAAATCTGTATTCTAAATTTTTCATTATTTAAAAGAAAATTATTACAGAATAATAATAATGCTTTTGTGATTGAAAGTGTGTTAGCATGGTTGAATAAATAAGGTTGTCTCGTGGCTGATCGTACTCTCTTCTCAGTTCCCATAATTGTCAAAATCAATGAAAAGCTACAACAACAACTTCATCGGTTTTACATGTTATCAATTTCCGCATTCAGATTTTGTATGAGTTGTCAACTTCGATTTGACATTTATGGGAACTCGCTCTCACCCATGCGACAACCTTATTTATTCAACTATGTGTGTTAGCTTAATACAAGTGAAAATTAAAAAAAAAAGAAAAAATTAAAGAAGTGACTTTGGGGTAGATACACCTTTTGATGTTGGGGCACATTTAGGGCCGTTATCTCAATATCCGGTTAAGCACTAACCAGAACTTTAACCAGCGATTAGGAAAAATCGTTTTCTCAATGTTCGGTTAGTGCTTAACTGTCGGTTAAGTTCTGATTAAGTTAACGTCAAGTTGTGGTTCCGGTTAGCTGCTAATCGGAAGAGCAACTGAGTAAAGTAATCAATTTATATTTATTTCACACACTTATTCAAAAACAAGAAATGTTTCTTCATATGGAGTTAAATTTGGCAATTTGTTGAGTTTTTTCACTTCTATTTCATTTCGCGGTACAAAATCACAAAAAATGTAAACACAAGACAGATGACATGCAGTTTTCGCGTATTCACCAGTGTTGCCAGTCTAGCCTTTTTTTCTGCCGTCTAGCCTCGAAAAATACCATCTAGCCTCTAGCCTTTTTTTTAGCCATTTTTTGTTTCGTTCTAGCTTTTTCTAGCCTTTTTTAATATATTGCTTAAGATGTATGGACCAGAGATCGGCATGAATGGATCCATTTGTTGTTTCAAGTTCCTTTAGTTTTTCAACTCCCTGCAAGTCGAGGCAGGGAAACAACAAGTTTGCGCGAATCATAGGCAGCAAGAATTAAGTCGCCAAATGTAGAAAACTGGAAACTTAGAAACTTGTTTTCGAAGTTCGAGGAAATAATTTCGTGTCGTCAGTACAAAAACTTCGTTTCTCGAGTTTAGAATATAGTTTAACTTTAAAGCATTGGATTGAAGTATGTTTGTGTTCTTTTTGTTGTTTTTTCATTTCCTGCACCTGAACAGGGGAGCTTTAAGTAGGGCCGAAGAGAGTTAATATGTATGGCCGACCCCCATTACTTTTGCAAAAGGAACATTTTTCGCTTGGTGACCTATTCCCTCCGACCACTCCGTAGGGGTTAATTAATTTCGTCACTTGTAGAGAAAAGTATAAGTAGACGCTCGTCAGTGGCTTTCTACGGCAGCGCAGTCGTTTAGACTTGAAAAATAGAAAGCTTGATTTTTTCTATCAATTAAGGTAGGGTAGAAACAAAATACATAGAATCAAATCTGACTTATGAGTCGTTTTTCAGAAGCTAGTCGTGGCTTGTAGGTTAGAAAATTATCAAGTTTCTACAAGTCAAGTCAAAACTTGATTTTTTTTAAGTTACTTGATTTTCAATTGACTTGTTGTAGATCTCTGGTATGGACCCAGTGCAACCCTGTGCTCTAAAAATAATATATATGGCAGCACTTCATAAATGAAACGTTATTTCAGCTGGAAATGTAAAAAACAAATATTCTTTGCAATTCTAGTTTCCATTTACTAGATATTTCAATAAAGTTTCTAAATTCATACAAGAAATGAGTTAGAAAATAGTTGATCCTAATAATGCGACTGAAAGTACTTCCAGCTCCAGCAATGGGTCTGATTAATGGAATTTGAGGAGCCGAGTGCAAGTAAGAAAAATCCGAAAAACTCCAAAAATACGGTTTTTATACTTATTATATATATGAGCTTGAAAGACCGAATTCAATTTTAATACATTTCAAATATGTTTTGTTCTTGGAATTGTTTTATATCATATTCATATAGTATGTAAATATATAAATACGTACGAATATTCACACAGTAAAAAATAATGTAATCAAATCTAGCCTTTTTTAGCCTTTTTTAAAGCCCATCTAGCCTTTTTCCCCAAAAAATTTCTGGCAACACTGGTATTCACAATTGAAAAATTCACAGTTTATAATTTAACTGAAGGTTGCTTAATCAAAACTTGGTGAAACCGAAATTGTTTTTTTAGCTATCGTATGGTTTGCTATCTCCTGGCTAAGAGCTACACTAACCGGACATTGAGAAAACGGCCCTTAGCCCTGGTACTAAGAAGAAGAATTGAATTGAAGCTCCCAAAACCGGCTTCAACGTCTAGTAGTCGCACAAAATTAATTTTCGAAGTCGATTTCAACAATTTTAACATCAGATTTTTTATGCAAAATACCTATGTACATATAAGATCATTGGGCACTTCTTGGATAATACTTTTTTATTTTTTAAAATTCTAGAATATGGTTATTTTTATTTGTATCTTCTTTTGTATAAATAAAAATGTAAATATATGTTTGTACAAAACCACAAACCTCCGAAATTTCTTCACCGATTCTTCTTTGGAATTTTGCAGAGCATTGCATTTGAATAGAGTCGTGTTGTTACATAAAAAAATGTGCCGCTCCCTCTTTTCCAGCCCACAAATCAATAAAAATGCTATATTTCAGAGTGTTTGCATCGGTTTAGGCCATATACATATGTAATACTTCTATATTGGCAGCAACCAACATTTTCAATGAATTTCAACTACGAAATCAAAGAGAGACAGCCTACATGAGATTTTCTTGCTTGTATTAGTATATTTGAATATATGAATACTAGCACATACAAGAAAACATCAAATCGTCACAGAGGCGGTTGATATGAGAAACGTGTGCCCCAAACATAAAACAAAAAAAATCCCATTTGTTCTACATAAATCACAGGTACGCACCATTATAAAACAATTACAACAAAAACGCATGGAATATGATTAAATTTAAACAAGAAAAAATGAAGCAAGCAAAATTGTAATCATAAGAATTCGAACAACAAAAATTTTAACTGAAATGTTTGACAATGGAAGCACTGCTTCTGAGTTTTTTTATTTTCATATTCCGGGTACATTTGTTTATACATATATTTTCTCGCTCATATAACAATACTCTAATGTTGGCGAATGAACCTTGAGTGTACTGCCAATATAGAAGTATTACAAATGTGGTTTAGACTAAAATTTCCTAATTTAGTTTGTATGGTTACTGTCGGCAACTGTACTAAAAATTAGCGTGGTCAAATTATATATACGCCCACTTTTCAGAAATTATTATAATTCCTGAGTTCTACATATTTTTATAGTGAAAAATTATAATGAAACTTGGTATGTACACTAAGGGAAATAACGCATATTAACATTATACACACCTGAGTATACATTTTATTTAAATAATTACGTGGATAAATCAAATATATTCCTTACAACTCGTTTTTTCCCGTATTTAAATCTATCTATATTATTATTACGCAAGCGCTTTTTTTGTGATGACCATCAAATCTATACCGTAAATGCGATTTTTATAAATGAGGTATTGGTCTGCAGATGTGCAATTGGCTCTTAATTTTTCTAAAGTATTGTATTTAAACCAGGGACATAACTGTTATGCAACTTTTATTGAATTGGTTAAAATTAATAATTAAAATCGATCAAAATGCATTTCAGTTATAAATAACTTTTATTTTTAAGAAAAATTTTTTTTGGTTGCCGCATAACTTTTATTTTTGAGGAATAAATTTTTAGGTTGACTGATAACAGTTATTTTCTAGAATCAGATCTTTTAGGATCTAGAATGTTTCTTCTGAAACATTGCATCGGAAATCACTTAAAATAAGCTTTAAAGCTGAAAGATCGCTCCACAGTAACTTGAGTTGCAGGTATTGCATGGACAATGCAAGATAATTGCCATAAAAAGGGTGATGTATATTTCTGCTTAATCCAATATTCCAGAAGGGTAGCGTCAATGTCTATTCGTGGTGGCTTGAAAATCTCAATTTTAGTATATGCAGCTTTCACCTTTCTGCTTGTGTCGTCATCTACATCTTCATCCGAAGACCCTTCCATTCCCAGTTCTCTTAAAGATTCCCTTAGCAAAGATGTAGTGCTTAGATTCGAGGACTCATGAATAAGAAAACTGGGAATTGAAGTTTCTGAACTAAAAACTGCTAATTTATTTATTTATATAACCTAAATAAATAAATAAAGAAATAATTTTCAATTTCGTCAATTTGCCTAAGCGATCGCACATTTGCATACGTTTTTGTCAAGCAAAAGTACTATGTTACGTGATGCACTCAATGGAGAAAGAAAGCATTAAGTAACGGGACTGCGGAACGAGTAACTCTTCGTAGTGCATTTCAAAATCCCTCCCCTCCCCCCATATGAAATATCCAAGTAACGTAGTATATGAAATAAAAAACTGAATTGATTAAAAAATATTTGAAAATATATTAAATATATAATAAAATATATAAATAAAATATAATATACACATATTATATTATAAATATAATATATTTTATAATATTTAAAAAAAATATATATTAAAAATATTACAACCTTGACTAGCTCTTCTTGGTTGGTGCTATCATGACTAGGTAATTTTAAAAAAATTTTTTAAATCCATTATTTTCATCGATAAAAAACTATTCCATCTTCAATCCAACAGACGATGCTATCAATCACTGGAATTGAAGAAGCTGGAAACTTTGGGGACTCTTCGAAATATAATTCTTCAACGGATTCTATGTCGACTCATTCAAGTGTATCCTCATTTTTTATCCAAAGAAATTCGCCTGGTGTTTGAGAGAATACCCGTAAAGGCTGCACCTGTGCAGCAACAAGTTCAGTGTTTTTATAAATATGCTTCCTTAAAATTGTTTTATTTAAATAGTATGTACTTTTTATACCAATTTATTTTAAAGTAAATAAAACTCACTTATGAGAATTCATTGATGTTTTTTAAGCGAAATACAAGCCGCAATACAAATATTTCAATGTTTCCAAATTTGTTTTATTTTTCGTCACGTTACTATATGTGAGACCCCCTCCCCCCCCTATTGTTACTTATCGTAATACATATTAAAACCCCTCCACCCTCCTGAATTGGTAACGTAATTTATGAACGACCCCTTATATGTTTTCGCTTTTGGTTATTCTTCATTGTGGCACAGATCTAATGCTTTGTTTTTTATCTTATTAGTGAAATAATTATTTGTCGCACTCTTCAAATAATTTTTGTGCCGTATATAACTAGCTTTCACTTGCTGGTTACTGGTAAGCCACACGAACTAAATTACCAAACTAACTAAACCGACTAAAACCGACTGAAATATACAATTTTTATTGATTTGTGGGCGGTAAAAGGGGGTGTGGCAAAATTTTACCTTATTAAACTAGATATTAACCTTAATAACATGTGTTCGAAATTTGGTGGCATTAAGTGTTACCGGTCGTGAGATATTAAGCAGCATGAGTACGCACCAACGATTTTATATGAACTCTTATACATAGATGACGTTAGATAGATGACGTTAGATGATTTCCTCATACGAGTATCGACGGCTAAGAGGTCCCAAACCAAAAAATCAACATTTTTTTACTTTTTGACACTAATAACCGAAAAAATCTCATTTCAGAAAATAACTGTTATTAGTCAACCGAAAAATTTATTCCTCAAAAGTATAAGTTATGCGGCAACCAAAAAAAATTTTTCTTAAAAATAAAAGTTATTCATAACATATATTTTTATGGATTAAAATTGCCCAACTTTTTCTGCTGTGAAATAAAAAATAACAATTATTTTCGGTCCCTGATTTAAACAAAAAAAAAAGCAAAGTAATCTTCTGCAAAGAAAGTAAGTTTTTAATGGGATGCCTAAAAGTATGTGATATTTTTTTTCTGAAATTTATCAAAATCATTCTTTTGTATAATTAAAGTAGTTGAGCAAAACGAAAAACATTCAAATAAATGTTATATTTATGTACCAGCCGCAAAAGAGCAAGATCATGCAAAATCGCTATTCCAGTAGCCTTTACTGGCATCGCCGCTAGCTTCTTTGATTGAGGATGTACCTTGCACAGACAATTCAAACTTCCTGGACCTCTTCTTGAGATACATCTGTATCGGCTTAACGCCTGAAGCCCAATTTTGAGCACGGAATATACTTTGATTATGCCCATCTTATCATTATTGATGAAGCAAGTATGATTCCTGCAGCAGCACTGACAGTAATTGATCGTATGTTTCGCGATATTACCAGACATTCGTAAATTGTTTTTTGAAAAGTTATTGTATTTTCTGGTGATTTTAAGGAAACAGTTCCAGAAAACTCTTATTCTGGGCACTTTGTAATAATAGAAAAATGTGATCTTACGTAAAAACAATGAAGGTTGAAAAAAACATGCGATTAGACAAATGCGAAAAGGAATTTTCAAGTTATTTGCGACAAGTTGGCTGTGACACATTACGTAGAGTTAGTACCGGACAGTTAATTCTTGATCAGCTCCTTTTAGATCACGGATTGTGGATTGATTTTATTAATGATGATCTACAAAATGACATAAACAGTGATACCATGCTGATGGAAAATCTTAATACAGTGAAAGGACTTATCAATAGAACCCGACTGCAGATTTTTAATCCTTACAATAATGCTGTCGAATGCATTTTACTAACCGGTGGAAGCATTGGTCAGCGAATTCTTATACCAAAAATTAAGCTCAACCCATCGGAAACATTTTTTTTTTCCATTTAAAATGCAAGGTTTACAAGTTCCGGTCTCTGTTATTTTCTATGACTATTAATAAGAGCCTAAGACAGTCGTCTTAGTGGCGTCCGTGGCGTAGTTGGTTAAAGTGCGTGGCCGTTATGTCAACGAACCTGGAGACCCAGGTTCGAACCCCAGCAGCGACAGAAAATTATTTGAATTAAAATAATTTTTCTGTACGGCCGCCACCTCCCTGCAGACAATGGCAAACCTCAGAGAGTAATAAAAATGCCATGTAAAGCTTCTTGAGAATAAGAACATTCCGTTCATCGCCGTTCGGAGTCGGCGTTAAGCCTGTAGGTCCATTTCTCGGTCAATTGTGTACAAACTTAATAACACGCACAACACAATTGATCATAAGAAGCTAGGTCAAAGTCCTTTCAAGGGCTGAAATGGCCAGTTATTTATTTTTTTTTTATTTCTAAGACAGTCGTTGAGAAAAGTTGCAAAGTTCCAAGCCCCAGAATTTGCACACGGCTAATAATATTTGACATTAATTCGAATCCGCTCTTTTGATGTCGTGAAAATTTTAAGTAAATAAAAGAGTATGCAGCTCATCCTCAACCTAACAGTGAAAGTTTCACAACATCAAATGGTAGTTTACACAGAAATATGTTAAAAAATGATAACAGTTCTTATAATAAAAACAAAACAAACTTAAACTAGATTTTTTCACATTTTGGCGTTTTAACGCCATACGGGTTTACTAGTTTTTTTTATACCACACACCTACTACCTATAACATACAGCTGAAATAGCCGACAAGCAGCAACAACATCGCACTCTGTTCCTGCAGTTATCAATGAAGTTTTTAGAATTAATATTCTTGTTTTCGGTTTCTTATAGTTCTCATTTGCCTTTTAATATGAATATAATATAGCCTGGATGTTTGGCCAAAATTCGTTGTGAGTGCGATTGGCGATCGCAAAATACAATCATGTCAAGTTAGAGTGACGACCGGACATTTTCTCACGAATGTTTTGCACCGATTGTCATTGGCCTGCATATTTTGCTTTCTATTTTCTTTTCTACTTTTTCCTTCTGCCATAATATTGCACCAAATGTCCAAAATAGTATAACTTAGAGAACGAAAAAAGTTAAAATGATGTAAGCAAATGGTATTTGATGGACGCAGCTCATGAAAAATATTTAAATATATTGTTTTTAAAACTTCAATATTTTTATATCAATTTTTTTAAATGCGATAGTTTCATTTTCAAATAGTAAATATTTGAAAGATATGTAAAAAAATTTGTGCATAATTTTTATGTATTTTTTATTAATTCAGTTTCAATATTTTAATATTTTATTTAATTAAAAAAGTATTTAAATAAATTTTAAATATTTACGTGGTCGATTTATGCAAATGCGTTATTGGTGCAAAGTTTGGATAAATTTAATATTTTTTTCTTTAAGTGTAGGTACTATGGGTCCAAGTGGCAGTCACTATATCTGTGTCCACAAGGAATAATCGCTTAAGTCGACTTAAGTCAGAACTGAGTTATTTATATTGCCATATTCCTTAAAAATATCGTCACATACACACAACAACATATGTACAGTGAATCAAAAAAGTTTAGAAACAAAACAGTTTCTTTAAAACATTTATTCAATTTTTACTCTTTTAACACAAAACTAAAATTTTTTTTACATATTTAATATTTCATATATATTTTTAACGCAGCATCAAAAATTCAAACCAAAAACAACTTTCTTATCACTACAAATGAAAAAAGAAACAAAAAACTAAACATTTCATAGCCAAGAAAGTTTAGAAACATTTGTGCTTTTGATTGAACTTTGCATTGCTTCGTTTGAAAAAAAGCTTTAAAATAACGGGATCTAAAGACTTTAACTATAAATGTCAGTAATATACGCATCAGTCACTCGCTTTTTTGTAATAAACGCAGATTATTTGTCTTTTTGTCTTAAAAAATAAAACTTCTGGACGAAACTCTAGACTAGGTTAGGTTAGGTTAGGTTAAGTTGACGCGGCTGTCTCTTATGAGACACACTTAGGCCAATTAGGCCCGTTATGATACCAAGGGTTAAATACTTTCTACTCTATCTGAACCAATAGGTCACTGTGGAACCAGTTACCTAGGAAAAGGTAAAAACTTCTAAACTTTATAAAGGTACTAAAACTTTCAAATTAAATAATCATGTATTGTTATTAGCCAATTCACATACTGACAACTGCAAAACTCTTGGTGAGTGCCGCAGATCTCTTAAGGAGATTGCTAGGTTATTCAGGATCCACCTCATACGGATACTCGGACATAGGGATATCCAGGGCAATAATTTGGCTGACGAATTGGCAAGGAAGAGTACGACCTCTAACACCTTTTTAAATGAGGACTTTATTTAACCCATTTGCTCCTATAAACTCCGGTGCAGGAATAGATCTTTAAGTCTTGCACAAAAACGCTGGGAACACTGGGATGTTGGAAGAAAAAGTGCCGAGACTACTCCGGTCTCCACTACACTATTTTCAAAAAGAGGCAATCAAAACTCATTGCAACGCCATTTGCTTAAGAAGGACTTATTAAAAGAAGTATTAATGTAGAAATGTAATGAAGTAATGTGGAAATTATGCATCTTTTGGTAAGGCTCTTACAAACGGCAAACTGGCTGTGTTCTCTTTTATTTCAAAGCCAAAAATAAAAAACAAATCAATCTATTAACCATTTATAAATACATAGACAAAAATCAAAGAAGCACATCAAGGAGAACATTAAAAGATATGGACGAGTTGGTATTCATGCACTAAAAAAGTATTATTCCACTATAAGCCGAGTGCATAACAAAAAGCATCCAGGTCGGCATAAAAATCAAATCTACCTGCTCATCGAACCTACAAACGGAGAGAATATTCAAAAGAATCTTGGTATGCAAGACAACATAAATATACCTTTTTGTTTTGTTTTTGTTGCTGCTTATGTTTGTCAACATTCTTTTATTGGTATTGTTTATGTATTTTGGTTGGTTAGCGAATGAGTCATCTTGAAAGTATTTTTAAGCATAACCTCATTATCAGTATCTCCTCAATATTTCTATCAAGATACTGAGGGATACAAATATTTTAAAGTCATCAGCTTAAAGGCGTTTATATGGCGAATTGAAAAAGTTTTAAAAATATTGTCGGAATAATAACTTAGATCAGAAAAATATCGCAAGGCGGCAACACTGTGAGCTTGAAAACCAGTATTAATATCTTTATTATTTTCACCACTGTTTGCGAATGCCACCATATTCGGACTGCTATGAAACAGTGCTGCCAGATTAATTTTGGTTAACTTTTCACTCACAAGTCCTGAAAACTTGAATCTATCACATAAAATTTTCCCCAAAATATACCACAAAATATTGAAGAAACCAATAAAAAAATAGAGTATGATAATTTATTTTATTATCGAAAACCATATGAAATCCTATTAAGGCTGTGTGGGAATTGATCTAAATTGACAAGGGACCCAAAATAACTATTATTTTCGAAATTTCAATTCAAAAAGTCAGGCGGAAAAAATATGTCTTTTCGATATTAGAATTAAGCTGTATGATGCTTGTTAGCTAAAGAAGAATAATAAAAAAATAATGGTTATTTTTTACCGATATTATTTTTTTTTTGTCAAAAATAAAAGTTAAAATTTGACTTTAATTTTAACTGTTAAAAATAACAGGTAAAATTTGAATTTTATTTTTTCGGTCAAAAATAAAAGTTAAATTTTGACTTTTACATATATTTTCGGTCAAAAAAAGTTAAAATATGACTTACTTTTTCGGTCAAAAATAACAGTTAAAATGAGACTTTTATTTTATAGGTTAAAAGGTGAAAAACATAACAAAAGTATAAACTCTATTCTTCTTTACCTTTTTTGCTTATCACTCCACATTGCGTTCCCTGTCACTGTTGTTTGTTGAATCATTACACATCAGAGAACTAGTGTAATGAGTATCCGACAGAAATCGGAGACAAAATGACAAAAAGTCATAACAGTTACGGCCCCTGAAATTGACTAATTATACTTATGTTAATTATTGGAAGAGCATCGGTAAAGCAGTCTTTACCTACAACTTAGAAAATTTTCGAGATGACTTTTCGTGACTAAATTAAAATGGCGGCTTGGTGCTCTACTGCAACCCCAGAGATCTCGGGTTCAAATCCCGACCAGGCCATGGTCGTACATTTTAACCTTTCGCATTTGCAATCTCATCCTTATTTATAATCAACTGAAATTTAAAACTCATCAATATTTAACACTAGCAGTTGCAGTTGGTGGTAGAGAAGTTTGTGGATGATTGCCTTATAACTTGAATTGACTGAAGTAAAGGCATAACACTTGCCTCAGATTCAAATTCATATGTTTCTACGCCATCCGGAGGGAAAAAAAGGAAAAATAAGCTCTTAATAACCGTAAATAACCATACCTTGTTCGGTCGATCATCTGACAGCGTTGAGCTTTTATATATTATTGTAAGCTGGACAATGTGAAGAAAAGAGATAGCCATAGGCGCTACAATAGTTTCTTATAAATTGTGTGTTTTTTAGAGACGGAGATCTTTAAATTGAAATAAAACAAAGGAAATGTTTTTAAAATCGATGAAATAAATTTTATTTCAAAGGTAATTTTTTGATATTAATGATTGCATATGATTTCAAGCATGTGCTCACCGCGGCGCACAGTGTTTCGTTTCATACAAGTTAGACGGAGAAAATTATTTTTTAGATTTTTTTGATAGTTTTCGACGTTCAAGGTATAAGAAAGAACAAAAAAAGTATTTAAGAAACTTTAGACAAGTGGGCGTGACAGCTCCCATACAAAGTAAAACCATTTTACACTATATCTTAGAAACGAAATAAGTTAAAATATCAAAATCAATAGTAGACGTCAGTTATATAATTTCTAAGCAATCCTCAAAAATAATTTACAATCGGAGAAGTTGGCGTGGTAGCTCCCATACAACTTAAACACATTTTGTGCTATATCTTAGAAGTGAGATAACCTAAGAATATCGAAATCAATAGTAGACGTCAGTTGTTTAATTTCTAAACAATCCTCAAAATTAAGGTGCAATCGGACAAGTGGGCGTGGTACCTCCCATACAACTTATACACATTTAGCGCTATATCTTAGAAACGAAATAATCTACAATATCGAAATCAATAGTAGACGTCAGTTATGTAATTTCTAAGCAATCCTCAAAATTAAGGCACAATCGGACAAGTGGGCATGGTAGCTCCCATACAACTTAAACACATTCTGCGCTATATCTTAGAAGTGAGACAACCTAACAATATCAAAATCAATAGTAGACGTCAGTTATGTAACATAACTTATAAACAATCCTCAAAATTAAGACGCAGTCGGACAAGTGGGCATGGTAGCTCCCATACAACTTAAACACATTTTGCGCTATATCTTCGAAACGAAATAAGCTATAATCGAATTGAATTAAAAAGTAGACGTCAAATATATGCTTACTTAACAGAGTAAGTAGCATTTCTTGCTTACCCTTACCTTTTTCTTAACCTGCACTTGTAAAAACGAACTTTTTATTTTTTTTTTTTGTTAAACGTTATAAAATTCAATTATTTCTTTAAATTACATATTGTTTTTGGAATCTCAAGAATCAGGTAAGTTTAAATATCCGATAAATAACCCTTTAGCTATGCATTTGCAAACAACAGATCAGTCTGCTATAGTACCTTCGATTCTATATCTTACTTACTTACTTACTTACTTACTTAGAATATAACTTACAAGCAAATTATTTTAATTTTACAGCTAAAAACAAGCAATTTTTGCGAATTTCAATTATATGACCCAAGACCGATAGAAGGTTAAGAAATGTACAAAACTGAAAACAGACATCACTTCTGCTATACAAAAAATATTTTAAGATTTACTTGAAAAAAAATAGGTCAGTAGACAAACTCAATTAATAATATTGTTGCAACATAACGGTTTTAATCTTCACCTACAAAAAAATTTGGGGTGGGTCAATATGACCCAATAGTCGTACAGGGTTAAGGATATCAAAAATCACAAAACATATATGATTAGAAACTAATCTAATATATAAATATTTACCCAATAAAATAATTTTGGCCGCCTAAACCGATGAAATACCCCTATGTGGGACGTCTATTGAGGTTACAATTTGGTACTACACAAAAAAATTTAAAATAAATATGATGTACCATCATGAACAACCTAATCAATTTTGATTTTACAAACAGACATAATAAGCTTATGTAAGTAAAAATTTCAAGACCTAGACAAAGTACAGACACTTTTAGATTTTCCATTTAATAAAAAAATAAAAAGAAATTTAGATAAAAGATCTATATTTTTAAAATTTAGATATAAACATGTATAAATAATGGATAAATATATTTAGGTGTACTAAGATTCTAACAAACATAATGTATTGTTTTCAAAAAGTGGTCTACGGATTCTGTGGATCTCTTCGTTCAGGCGTTATGCCATTTTAAAGAAACTGGGGAAATCGTTATGTATGGAAGCGAAAAGTCTACTTTTCCATACAAATTTTTGTAACTTTAGTTCCACAAAGACTATCGGTTTGAATAGTTTATTTACACGCACGAACGAGGTGGCCAATTCACAGGTCCATTTCGTAAAATTAATCGTTCGTCAAATGTTTATTTAAGTAAATTATTTGTTTTGAAAAATTTAGCCATCATGTCTTTGAACCGCTCACCGTTGACTGTAACTTTGTGATCATCATCATTTTTTAATAAATATGGGCCAATGATTCCACAGACTCATAAAGAGCACCAAATGGTGAGTTTTTCTGGTTGTAATGGTGTTTCGAAAAAGGCTTGTGGATTATCATTACTTCAAATGCGGCATTTCTGTTTTTCCACGTAGCCATTCATCCAAAAATGTGCTTCATTGCTGGATAAAATTTTCAAATGAAATTGTGAATCAATGGCAATGACTTATTTTGACCCATTCACCAAATGAACGGCACGAACGATGATGAATTGTCAAACCAAACTAACTCCTCCGCCTCTAAAAAATACATCCTTTACATAGCACCTCAACCATCTACCGAGCTGAAAAGAGGCAATTATATATTAGATCTTAGAGTTGCCTTAAATAGCAATCATCGTTTTTATATTCACTATAATAAGATTTTGTCAAGGTCCAGCAAACGGCTCGGTTTTATAAAACAGCGATCAAATTATTTCAGGAATATTTGATTCACAATATTTTGTACTGTGTAATAGTTTGAGTGTAAAATATCAAAAATGTAATGATGCAGTTTTGTAGAGAATTGTTTAATTAAGATAAATTCATCATACAATTTTTTCTACAATTTTTTTTTTTTACAAAATAACGCGGTAAAGTCACCTAAACGAAATTCTGCAGTAACTGCCTTAGATTTTCATCCCATTTCAATGGGCTGGAAACATAATTTCTTTTTCTCGTATCTATATGATGTAAGTATATTTGAAAAATATAGTATTTCAGCATTAATTTAGAAGTAAAGGAATTGCATTACCGTAATATTTTAATATATATTTAGGTTCTTTTTTGAAGGCACTCAAAAAGTCAGTGTTTTTAGTTTTTCTTGGACAAAAAAAAGGTGAGCGTTATCGATCGTTGTGTTCTGGTTGCAAAAAAATGAAAGGTGGGACTATCTTCTTTAAATTTACTCAAAAAAATCCACCAAATTTTCTCAATATTTTACAAACGCATAAATTTTATAAAAAAAGTCAATAGTATTACAACGAAATTTTGCAATTAAATGTAATAAAAAAAGTGTGCCTACTTTTAGGCAAATTTGCATTTTTTTTGCAAATGTTCAGCTAACATATTAGTCTTTAGTTATTTATATAGATGTAAGTGCTGCTTGGCATCGATCACAAACTACAAAGGCTTAAATCTGTTTTTTTGAAAATCGTGAAAAATTAAATTTATCATATGGGCGTTGGGCGTGGCACTTAAAATTTTAATATAATTGAAAACTCAAATGCAACCACTGGTAGTAATTTTTATTAATATACATATGAAAATAAGGAAAATACAACGTCTTTTAGTTTTACGTCATATGGGAGGTAGGCGTGGTTGTGGGCGGATTTTAACAAAAATTTATTTTTCATCTAATTTGGCAATATGAGAGTTGTGTGCCAAATTTCAAAGCCCTACCTCGATTCCTTCGATTTTTTGCAGCAGCTTGTATGAAGAAATCCCACTGTGCGCCGCATACTTAAATATCCCTGCATAATATGGATGCCAGCTCTTTTGATTTTCATGCCGAATCCATTGATAAAAAGCAATTCTTACTATTTGGGCTTAGAGACACGTATAATCCCAGTGGTTATTGTAGTCTTCCATCATACGAATATAGACTTAACCATCTAAATCTGATACCTCTATCATTTAGATCATTTTTGAAGAATATCATTATTGGGTTCTCATTGTGGCGGCCGTGGTCGAGTGCATTAAAGTTTTTTGTTTGTTTTGTTTTGTTTTTAAAATTTGAGCCAAAATATCAAATAGATTTGATAAAAAATGAGAATTTGGTTTTCAAAATTGTTTCAAATTAACCTAAAATACAATAAACGGTTAAGACCAAATAATAAACAGAGTAGCTGCATGGCTGCCAAGAGTGTAAGTGTGCAGAACAGAGCAAAAAGAAACGGCAAATTATTTGTAATGATTTTGACAGTTTTGACTCGAAGAGAAATTTTCCGCCGTAGAACTACTTTGTTTATTCTATCATGGTTAAGACACTTAAATTTTTCAGATGTGCTAACGAGAAAATTTAACTTCAAATGGGATTTTTGTCATTTCACAAATCTTCATTTAAGTAAACGCATCATATGGCAAATCTGGTCCTTATTATACTCCATCCCAGTGTTGCCAGATTGAGGTAAATATCCCTAATTGAGGTAATTTTTGGCTCATTTTTTGAGCAGAGGTAAAAAAGGTAATTTTTGAGCAAAAGTGGTAAATTTTGCGAAAACAATTTTTTCTGACTTGTTAATTTTTGGAGCTATTGAAGGCACTGTTGCCTCTCTAAACATACTCACAAGCTCGGAGAAATCCACTGAGAACACTTCCAGAATAGGATCAGCAGTCGGATCAGCATTGTTTTTCGTCTGAATGGTACAAATGCTATTTGTTCATGTTTTTGTTGTTTCTTTATTAATTATTAGCTGATATACCCGGTGTTACTCGGGGAAAAAAAATAAAATTTTGATGTTTAAGTTTTATCGTTCAGAAGATAACGATTTTTAGCCAGAAAATGGAAATTTAGAAAAATGGTTTTTTGTCATTCTAAGGAAACAGGTTATAAGAAAAAGACTTTGTACTAAAAATTTGTGGAATCTTGAAGATATGTGAATTTTTTTGGTGTCCAAATTACAGAATTTTTTAAAATTAATTAAACGAAGCTTTTCGCTAAAAAAGTATGCTAGTTGGTTGATTTCCCTTACTTGTAAAAGAGTAGAAGAGGCGTGGCCAAAACTAATTCTTTTTTAATTTTTTTTTATTTTAGGGAAAATGCAACAAAACTAACTTTACCAAAAAGAAATGAAGAAATTTGGCTTGTATGGGCGGAGCCACACCCACTTGTTTAATGACCGTCTCAGTTTTCTAGTAGAAGGATATCACCCAATAGTAATTCCATACTGAATTTCGTTGTTATACGTTAATTAGTTGCAAAGCTATCTGATATCGAAAATTTAAAGTGTATGGGCGGAGCCACACCCCCTTTTCCAAAGCCCATCCCAGTTTTCCAGTAGAAGGATATCACCAAGTGGCAATTCCATACTGAATTTCATTTTTATACGGCATTTCGTTCCTAAGCTATTCGATATCATAAATTTGAATTGTATGGGCGGAGCCACACCCCTTTGTCTAATTTGCCAGTCAAAAGACATAACTAAATAGTACGTTCTAACCGAGTTTCATTAATGTGTGACTTATAGCTTGAAAGTTATACTGAAAATTTGGGCTGCTGAAAAAAAGTCCCGCCCCACGTCCAACGCCCATAAAATTTTACCAGTAGAACGGCAAGTAAAAATTAAGGAGATATACCAAATGCCGTTGCTGTGCGACCTATAATTCCAAAGCTATTCGATATAGAAGATTTGATTTGTATGGGAGGTGCCACGCCCCCTGAGTTTTTCCGATATTTTAATGGTTATTCTGCTATTTGAGATGAACACAAATCCAACAAATTAAAAATCATAAAAATCGGTCCAGTCGTTCTTGAGTTATAAATGGTGTAACAAACCCGACTTTGTTTTTTATATATGTAGGTATGTATACTAACAAAAAATTATAACGGTTGTTAATCATTTAAAAATTTTGAATTTTTTTATTTTGGGAAAGGGTACATTTTCTCCGAAAGTGCTAAATTTTTTCCCAAATAGTGGTAAATTTCAGTTCGTCTCTCTGGCAACACTGCTCCAGCCAGAGTATATCTTAGCCTGAAAATGAGAATTTCTGAACAAGAGAAAACAAACAAACGAACTCCGAATTCAACCTGTATTGAATGAAAATACAACTGATGCTTGTATTTGCGCAGACACTGTTTAGACTGTTAGCTGCTGTGTCTTACCACCTTTCTGTTGTTGTTGCTGTTGTTGTTGTATTGCCCCATACAAGTGCGCTAGATGAAAACTGGAAAAACATGAGTAGCGGGGACAGCGCGACGAACAGAGAGCTGCTGCTGGTGGTAACGCATGCTTAGCTATGTTGCTCCAAGCTTAGGTGGTGGTTGTTTCTTGTTTTTTCCACTTCTGTTCTGCATAATGCTTCATCTTGTTCTCGGTTCGCTCTCTAAACTGGATGTGGAAAAATAGAAAAAAAAAAAAAAAATACAAAATAACAAACGACCAAAAAGTCGTAGTTATTGGTTGCTGTTGTTGGTGGTGTTGTTTTCGCTATCGAGTTTGGTGTCTATCTGCTCAAGACGAAAAGTGGCCAACAATATTATTATATATTTTATCTACCTTTGGTACGGTCGGATTGCCAAGCGAAAAAAGCGTATTTTTAAGCCATGGACCTTAACTTGGCTTCCTAAGTGTTTTATCGCTATTTTTATTATTCTTTAATTTCACTAAGTTTAGTTCTATTAAAAACGAAGAAGAATAAAGAAAATTCGCTGAACAGCAATCAATTGCTTGAAACCGAGAAAATTTTTCCGTCTTGGCCATCTCATTCACGTTTTATCGATTTTACATTCGTATGATTTCTGTGGTGAATTTAAACATTTAATTGCTCTTTTTTTTTTGCAATTTCCGAAGAATCTTTGTGTGTGTGTTTTGTGACGATTGTGTAACAAAAGAAGTTTTGAAAAATATCAACTTGATATTTAATACATCGAAATGATCCATTTGTTTAAAGCTATAAAAGTGTTACATTTCGATATTCTTCTTGGAGCCAATATCTAGGAGCGCCCATCAACACCATCCTCATCAGTTCTTCAAAGTACACCATACCTACATACCTGCATATGTATAACGTATAACTTTAATACTAAAAAGCATTTGCTAAATGGATTGGTACGTTTTGCTTAAAATAATTTTCCTATTGAATTGTGTAACAGCTACGTTAAGAAGGGCTAAGAACTTGTCGGCTAAGTACTTCCCATGAATGGCCCGACGCCAATTTTCTTCCTCTTAGAATTATTGATTTTCTTGCGTATTCTGCGTATTTCGTGTTTTTCACCACAGTAGAAAAAAAACAGATTTTAAATGTTTCGCTTATTTTTGAAGTGTTGAATAAATTGAAATTTTTTTATTAAATTATATAAGTAAAACAAACAAACGAACAAACAAACAAACAAATAAACAAACAAATAAATAAACAAACTACTAAACAAACATACAAATAAACAAGCACACATTATTAAGTCAAAAATACAGGATCACCCGGGGCGGTTTTAATCTCTCCGTATATTAATGGATACCAAAATTGGCAGAAAACGATTAACAATACGAGCAATACAATGGTCGGTACAATACCAGCAATTATCTGAAAGGAAACAAAATGATTTAATTTTTAGTTAAAGCTTACAGAAGACTCACAATAATCAGTATCAATATGAATTCAATCATTTTTGTTAAATATTAGAATTTCTGATGTCTGTGCCACATTATCACAATTATCTTATTTATTATTTTGTGGTGTTGGTCAATAGAATATAATCGAATCACTTGAGTACGCCACCATTATTGAAAAATAATTAAATTAATAAAATTAAAAAGAGGATGTTGCGGCTGTGTATACACACACCCGGAGTTATTTCATTTAGACGTGACAACGTATCCTTATCCTTGTTCTTATTCCAAATATTATCCATATCATTATCTTTGTCTATATTCTAGTCCTAATGTTGGTAGTAATCCTTATTCTTATCCCTGTTCTAACCCTAATCCTCTTCCTTGTCCAAATACTTGTTCCAGCTCTTGTCCTTATAACTGCCTTTATTCTTGCCACAGTCGTTGTCCTCTCCCTTGTGCTCTTCCTAGTCCTAATCTTTAATTGTTGTCTTTATGCTTTTCCAAGTCATTGTCCTTGGCCTTGGCTTAATCATTGGCCCAATCCTTGTCCACGTGCTTGTCTTAGTGTATGCCCAAATACCTATCCTAATCCTTCTCCAAACCTTTGACCTGATTATTGCCTATATCTTAATCTTTATTCTTGTCTAATCGCTGCTTTTATCCTTGTTCAAATCCTTGTCCATATCCTAGTCCTAATCTTTGTCTTCAAATTGTCTTAATTGCTAGTCTTATGCTTTTCCAAGTCATTGTGCTTAGCCTTGTCTTAAGTATTATCCCAGTCCTTCTCCAAGTGCTTGTCTTAATGTATCCCCAAATACATATCCTAATTTAAATCTTTGTCTTGATTCTTGCCTTTATCCTAATCTTAATCTTTGTTCAAATCTGTGTCCTAATTTTTATCCTAAAATTTGTTCTTATCCTTTTGATTATCCCTGTTCCAATCCTTGTTCTTAGTCTTGTCCAAATTCTCGCTATAATTCTTGTCCTTATAATTTCATAATCTTGACTTTATTATTATGATTTTCCTTGCTCTCATCTTTCTCCTGGTTCTTATCTATTACTTGTCCTTATCCAAGTCCCAATCCTTATCCAAATCTTTGTTCTAACATTACCTTAATTGCTTTCGTAATGGTTTTCCAAGTCTTTGTTCTTAGCCTTGTCCTTATCATTCTCAATATCATTGTCCAAATCCTTGTCCAAGTGCTTGTCTTTTTTTATGCTCAAATTCCTATCATAATCCTTGTTCAAACCTTTGCCCTGATTCTTGTCTCAATCCTTATCTGTTCGTTATTCGTTGCTATATTCTTGCTCTTGTACAAATCTGTGTCCTAATAATTGTCCCTATTATTGTCACTAGTCTTGTCCTAGTCCTTATCTATTCCTTGTCCTTATCCAAGTCCTAATCCTTATCCAATTCTTTAGTATTATCCTTGCATTAATTGCTGTCTAAGTGCTTTTCCAAGTCTTTGTTGTAAAGCTTGTCTTTATCATTGTCCTAGACCTTGTCCAACTGCTTGTCTTAATTTATGCCCAAATTCTATCCTAATCCTTGTCCAAACCTTTGCTCCGATTTTTGTCTTGATCCTGGTCTTAATCTTTGTCTAATCGTCGCTCTTATCTTTGTTCAAATCTGTGTCCTATTCCTTATCCTTAAATGATCTAATTCTTTTGATTATCCTTGTCCCAATCCTTGTTCTGGGCATTGTCTAAATCCTTGTCTTAATGCTTGTCCTAGTAGTCGTCCTTTTATTGTCACTATGCTTGGACTCATCCTTGTCCTAATCCTTATCTTAGTCTCAATACTTATACAAATCTTTGTTTTGGATTGCTGTCCGAATGGTTTTCCAAGACTTTGTCCTTTGCCTTGTCTTTTTCATTGTCGATATCACTAACCTAGTTCTAATCCAAGTGCTTGCTTAAATTCATGCCCAAATTCCTGTCATAGTCCTTAATTAAACCCTTGCCTTGATCCTACTTTTAATCCTTGTCCAATCGTCCTTCTAATCCTTGTACAAATCTGTGTCCTAGTCCTTATCCTTAAATGATCTAATTCTTTTAATTATACTTGTCCAAATCCATGTTCTTAGCCTTGCCCAAATCCATGTCCTAATGATTGTCCTAGTAATTGTCCTTTTTATTGTAATTATTCTTGTCCCAATCCTTGTCCTAGTCCTAATCCTTGTCTAAATTTTCCTCTTAAACTTGCCTAAATTGCTGTTCTAATGCGGTGCCAAGTTTTTGTTTTTAAACTTGTCTTAATCATTATCAATATCATTGTCCTAGTCCTTGTCTAAGTGCTTGTCTTAATTAATGCCCAAATTCCTATCCTAATCCTTGTCATTTTCCCTGTTCTAACCCTTGTCCCTATCCTTGTTCTAACCCTTATCCAAATCCTTGTCCAAATCCTTGTCTTGATCCCTATCCGAATCCTAATCTTAAACCTAATCTTTTTATCCTAAGATCATAAACCTTATCCATTTATATGTCCTTGGTGAATTTTTTTCTAAACCTATCGGTGGATTCAAAAAATGTTTAACAAAGAAAACACACGATTTTTAGCAAAATTTTTGTTTATTCTACCACATAGTACCCCATTTCAGATCGATACACTTATTCCAACGATTTTCTAACATTGCGATGCCCAATGAATAGTTAGATTTCCCAAGATCTCCAAAATACGCTTCAATTTACAATTCGACCTGTTCATTTGTCACAAATCTCTTTCCCTGGTGCTACTTTTTTACGTTTCGGGACAGATAATAGTCGGTGGGGGCCAAATCTGGAGAATATGGGGAATGAGGTGGAATTGGGCCATGGTTTCCATCGATTTGTGAGCTGGAGCATTGTCTTCGATAAATGGGACCGCCGTTCGTTTGCGATTTCGTTCTTCAATCAGTCCAATAATTTACAGCAATAGTCCTTGTTGATTATTTTTCATTTTCTCAAATAGTCGATGAACAAAATGCCACTTAAATCCCAAAAAAACAGACGCCAACACCTTTTCGCCCGCTTGTTGAGTGTTAACCCGCTTTGGTGCACTTCCATTGGGACCTACCCACTCTTTTGCTGATTCCTTCGATTCTGATGTATAGTGGTGGATCCATATTCCATCCATGGTGACTATTTTACGCAAAAAATCATTCTGATTTTGTTTAAACATTTCCGTTTTTGATTGATTGTTAACGAACACGGCCCAATCTTGCAGTCAGCTTTCTCATACCTAAATTTTCATGTAAAATTTAAACCACTGACCCACTGGATATGCCTACGGCTGTAGCTTTCTTACGCACTTTCACTTTCGGATTATCCAATACAAAATCGTAGATTTTTCCAATACATTCTGGAGTGGTCACTGCTTTTGGTGCTCTCCCGGCGTGTTCATACTTTGTGCTGATTCGACCTCTTTTAAACTATGCAATCCAATATTTTACGGTTGAATACGACGGAGCAGATTCACCATAATACATAGTTATCGAGCTTTTCTTTATATCTTTCGAGAGGATCGCTATGTCCGTAACATTCAGGGAGGATCACTAATGATGTGGCTGCTTTTGGTTACTAGTAGATCACGTTCTCGATCATTTGAGTATAAACATTTAATAACACACAAAACACAATTTGATCACAAGAAGCTGTGGCAAAGGCTTTTCAATGGCTGAATTGGCCAATTTATATTATTTATAACGGGATAATACCACCATACATAAGGCAGCCCATACAAAAGACTTTATCCATCAAAGAAATATTACAGTATTGAAATGGTCTGCTGTAAGTCCGGATCTAAACCTTCACAACGTGTTCACGCAAATGGACATAAATTTGAGTCGCTGAAGGAGCTACGAAATCAAATTATACTTGAATTTAATGGAAAACTGGAAATCCAACAGGATAATGTTGTCATGCATATTGCAGTCCATACAAAAGACTTTTTCCTTCAAGAATATATTACAGTCCTCGAATGGCCTGCTGTAAGTCCGGACCTAAACAACATAGAAAATCTATGGGAAATACTTTCACAATGTGTTCACGCAAATGGACTTTAGTTTGTGTCGCTGAAATAGCTACGAAATCATATTATACTTGAATGGAGTGATCTGGACCCAACTGTACTTCAGACGCTGAGAAACTCCATGCCTAACAGCCCAGCAGTTATTTTGGAGCCAATTGAAAAAGTGAACTAGTTCATTTCTAGCGCAGTTCGAAGTAGTTCTGAAAAAGTTCAAAAGGCGTTCAGTGTAGAACAGTTTGATTTGCTTTTGTTTTCAAATGTTTTGCTGAAAAAAATAAACGCGTTCTGGCTATTTTTTAAAATTTGCTGCGCACAAGAAAAAATATAACAAAAATGTTTATAGACATTTATAAACACTATTTCTTCTGTATTGTGGATAAAAAAGATAGTACAAATTAGGGCTTTAGGACCCTTGCTCCAGTACATTACATTTTTACACTTTTAAAATGTTCATTTTAAAATTAGTTAAAAAAGAACCACTTTCAGGCTACTGCGAAAGCAAGCAGTTTAAAAATGTCCCTAATGCCACTAGTCAATTATGGGGGAAAAGGAGTGTTTATGGTGACAATTATCTTTTCCTATGACATCAACTCGCAAAAAGCATCAGTTCGTTCAATGTTAAATGGTATTGTAGTGGAACTAATACTGGTCCTTTTTGGAACTAGTTCAGAACTATTATAAATTTGGTCCACTTTTCTGCTGGGAGGCTACAGAAGTAATAAATAAGAGAGGACGTAATACTTTTTGGCTTTATTGTTTTTTCAAAATATTCTCCATAAAGATCGATACACTTTTGCGTGCGCTTGAACAAATTTTCAAAGCACTTTTTCCACTTCGATTGAGGTAGCTCCAAAACATGTGATTTGAACGCATCAACCGCTTCTCGGGCGTCGAAAAACGTTGCCCTCGCAATTTATTTTTGTTCTGAGGGAATAAGAAGAAATCATTGGGTGCCAAGTCAGAACAGTACGGCGGATGATCCATGATGATCACCCTATATATAAAACAAAGTCGTAATTTGTGTTTGTAATTCCATAAATCAAGAACGGCGTGTCCGATTCGCTAGGAGCTTCATTTGTTTTGTTCTTCTTAGCCGTACCATAGTTCGTACGTCAAATGTTTTTGCCACACCCCTTTTACCGCCCACAAATGAAGGACAATTTTAAATTTAAAACGGGTTGGGTCTTAGACTAAAATGTAGTACTTTAGTTCATATGGTCACTGTTGGCAACTGAACTAAAAATGGGCGGGGAGCTCTATACATATGCTGGGAGTAACCCCCCCTCCTCCCTATTTATATGTTTGCCTAACTAATTATATTCTTAATCTATCTTCTATATATACAAAAAAAGGGTGACTGTGTAGAGCTTGCATTGTCGTGGTGGAGAATAATTCGTCTTCTGCGATTGGTTTCCCTGATTTTTTCGAACACTTTTGGCAAAAAACCGAATTGACCGTTCTACGTTGGTCTAATGAAACGGTGACGACAGTTATTCCGAAAAAACAGGCGACCATTTACTTTGAAGTGCTTTGTGTGCGAACAACTTTTGTTGCATTTGGCTCGTCTTGAAAGACCCATACAGTAGATTGTTGTTTAGTTTCAGGTGCATATGCATAAACCCATGATTCATCACCTGTTCTGATGTTATACATGTTTTGAAGCACCGGGATTGTATTTGTTATAATATTTTTTCGACCAATTAACGAGCCTTTTTTAGAGCGATTGTCAAATTATGTGGAATCCAACACGAACAAATCTTTTTGAGGGCCAAATATTTTTGTAATATTGAATGCATAAATATTTGCCTTTATTCTTGTTGTCACTTTTTGTCATGTGAGGTGACGCGTGTCACTGTGACTTCAATTCGTATTCTTGTTGTCACATTGTACACATTTTGAGCAAATTAAAGTGACAATTTACTCACATTCTTTTTTTAAGTGAGAAAGATGAACGAACAAAAAAGGTAAATAAAAATATATAATTAAGGGTTTTTTAGTTAGAAATATTATTTTTAGTAAATAAAAATATATAATTAAGGTTTTTTTAGTTAGATATATTAATAAATTATTAATTTAGTGTGAAGATAACGTCCCAAAAACAGTTTGAGGAGATGGTGGACCAAAAACCCATCGCTCGCTAAGGGGATGAAGTTTACAGACAAGGGGGCTGCTGATGGGAAGTGGCAAGCGTTGGCAACCAATTTGAATAGTTTTGGTCCACCAATTAGAACTACTGCAGCGTGGCAAAAAGTAAGAATTCTAGTCATGAAAATCTAGTTGTTATGCTAACAACCAAGTCTGAATATTTAACTAACACTCCATCAGGTAACTTCATCGGGTTTGAGGCATCCCTTAAATTTCTTCTTTTAATTTTTAAATTTTCGCCATCATCCGAGCTGTCACTGTCTGAAAACCAAAACTCAAAGGAAGTCATATTTTAATTAATTTAACTATTCAGTTTGCTGAAAAAAAATAAAACTTTGCAATAAGCAGAAATAGGAGGGTGTATGTCAATGGCTTTTATTTAATTTTCACTTGTTCCACAAACTTACGTCACATGACAACAAGAATACCAGATTTCTTGTGACGTAACAAAAGTGTGAGAACTCTCACATAGGTGAGGTGACAACAAGAATCAAGGCAATTTAGTCCCACTAATCCTTTCAATATCAGTTCACGCACAACATCGATGTTTTGTGGCCGAACAACAGCCGATTTTGGATGACTTTCACGAAATTCGTCCTGTAGCGAAGAGCGACCACGATTGAATTCGGAAAATCAGCGAAACACGATGGCTAGAGATGATGCTTCATATCCAAAAGCCGAACCGAGTTTATCGGCACAATGCTGTTGGCTTAATCCACATCGAAAGTCGAAGAGAATCATCGCACGAAAATGTTCACGATTTAATTCCATTTTCTACCTAGATGAATGTGTCAAGTATCTGTTAACAACACAAATAGCACTCTTATGACAGAACGTTCTGAGTACGTTCACCATTAAAAGTATGTAACTTTACGATGACAATGTCAAATTTGGCATATTTACATCAGTGTTGCCATATCTTAAGTCTTAAAAGTCAACCTACGTATAATTATTTCGCAGACTTTAACGAGTTGTACAGTTTTGAGCTATTACCCTGATATCTATTTAACTGCATACTTTTTTGTGTTTCTTTTTTTAAATATTTGCAAGATTTACGAACCATTTTTGTTGTCTTTATATGAGCGTAATAATGAACAACTGCGTTCGCTGGAGTGCTAACTGGTAAGACAAATGCGATACTGCAGGCCACACCGGTAGGAAAAAGAAAATCAACATTATGCAATTGTTTTAGAGCTGCCTGAAAAGAGAGAACATTGAGTTAATGAAACAATAATTCAGTGAATTCAATTCAGCTTACAATGTCACGTAAGAAGAATATCATAAGATTTGCGATAGCAACGTTTGAACAAATTTGTGTTAGCGCTGTTACACTTAGTATATAATATAAAGTCAATGAAGATGCTGACATTTCCAATAGGATCACATGGTACTTAACCATAATATTCCATGACATATATGACCGTTCAACAGCTTTGCCTATAGCATAACCACCACCTGAATTTTTTGAAAGAATAAATAAAAAATAAAAAAACATTTACTTTTTAGTGGATTAATTTTGTAGGATCTTTCAAACTCATCCAAAATATAAGGGTTCAGTTATTTAGGAGCGAGGATAATTACTTTTAAAAGCGAGGTATTTTATGGGGCGAAACGGTGAATCTAGCGGCGTTTAATTCAATTTTTGAAATATGGAATTGCGCAAAATTTATTTACAAATCCCTTGTTAGTATCTTAATGAGCTTATCGTTTTTGTGAACATCTGTGAGCTTTTATTTATATCTATATCTATACTTCTATACTTTATTTTATTTTATTTTATTTTGTTTTATTGTATTTTATTTTATTTTATTTTATTTTATTTTATTTTTTATTTTATCTATATCTATACTATTATATAAAAGGGTTCTCTCGAATTTTCATCGTTCAATCAAGGGGGTAAATGCTGAACCGATTTTGATAATTCTTTCAGTATTCAATTGCTATAATAAGCGACCCTGCTACTGGGTACTACGTTTTTGGTAAATCTTTTTATTTAATTGTTTAAGAATTCATGCATTTTAATCCATGCTGCCATTGTATAAGCAGCACGAAATAACAGCAAACAATAGCTTAAGCTCTTTGTTGAGAGAGAGGTGAGATTCTACAACTCACCGCGCTGGTCTCTTGAGTGGATAGTTGCACTTAGTTAATTCCTGCTACAGTGCAACCATAAGCCCAAAATATAGTATTTATTTGAGTGCCACTCTTTTTATTTCAATATCTACTGAGTTAAATAATCCAATAAATAGTTTGTATGCTCACTGTCGGCAACTGTACTAAAACTGGGCAATGTCCATCTACTAGAAAACTGGGATGGGCATTATGTAAGGGGGTGTGGCTCCGCCCATACAATTAAAATTTGTATTATCGAATAGCTTTGAAAGTAAAAGTATTAGTATTTACATACAAACTCAAAATGGAGTTCCTATTTGGTGATCTCCTGCTACTGGGAAACTGTAACGGGCAGTGGAAAATGACAGTGGTGTTAAACTATGACTCTAAGAAAATTTTTGAATATACCTATTCTGTTCCCATATAGTTGCAGGGTGCAGCAACGCGCGCCGGGAAAAGGCTAGTTTATTATATAAAAGATTTCTCTCGGATTTTTATCGTTCAATCACGGGGTAACCGCTGAACCGATTTTAATAATTCTTTCGCTATTCAATTGCTATAAGAAGCGATCCTGCTACTGGGTACTACGTTTTTGGTAAAACTTTTTATATAATTATTTAAGAATTTATGCAATTTAATCCATGCTGCCATTGTATGTATAAGCAGCATAAAATAACAGCAAGTAATAGCTTGAGCTCTTTGTTGAGAGAGAGAGAGGTGAAAGTCTACAACTCACCGCGCTGCCATCTTGAGTGGATAGTTGCACTCAGTTAATTTCTACTGCAGTGTTGCCATAAGTCCAATATATAGTATTTATTTTTATTTTACGGTGGCGAAACTCATTTCATTTCAATAAGAAGCCACTCTTTTTATTTCAATAAGAAATGTTCTTAAATAAAATAAAATTAATTAAACATATTTAATTAATGGATTCTTGAGTCTTTATTTAAAATATGTTTTCATATCATATTTATACTCCCAAGCAACGCTGGGGACGTGTATGCTAGTATATTACACAGCAACACAATATTTTCCCGTTTTTTTGAGGAGTGCTGCATTATTTTGGCTGCATAATCTTTATTAATTAATTTTATTCTTCTTTTATAATTTTTATCTAGAGAAACAGGTACAGTGAGAGTCAAAAATTAGTATACAGAGTATAATTTCAAGTTCAGGTGGACGTTGTCCATATATTAAATAATACCATATTACCAACGAAGAAATTAATTAAATGATTATTATTAATTAAATTATTATTATAATTATTAAAATTATTATTAAAAAAACCCATGTGGAGAGAGCACGATTTTGTTTATGACGTTAAAGACATTTCAACAACATGTCTTGCAAGGCCAAGTGGAATTTTGTTTGAAAATGTCTTGACTGACTTGCATGACTGCCATGCAAATGGATCGATCCGTCTTGCAAGAAACTGACATGTCTCGAAGACGTCTTCGAAGACGAATCGATCCATTTCCTGCTGGGTATGTATGTATGTATGTTAAGGTCCCCCCCTCAAAATAAACTTTGCTCTATGTTATGATGCAGAACTCTGGAATTCTTTGATCTACACTATTTGTGACAATTTTTTGTAATAAAAATATCATGGCCAAAACGTTATTCAAGAATAATGCGATTTTTAGAGGTTTTTTCGAAACATTCTAGCTAGCTGACGGCTATCGTTAGTGCCGAAATATTTTGGGAATCCCCATAACATAAACCAAAGTTTATTTTGAGGGGGGGGGGGGGGGACCCGGACAACTTTTTTTTTCCTCCATAGAGAGGGAGGCGCCTTAATGTATGTATGTATGTATGTATATTTGTTTCGCGGCATCAAACTTTTTTACACATGTTTTGATTGTGGTTTTTCTATAATTTATAAGAGTAACAACCGGGTGACTTTTTACTTTTATAAAAGTAACGTTGTGTTATTCAATAAGTTTTTTTATAAATTGATAAAGATAAATTATTGATAAAGAGAAAACGTCAATAAGTCATTTCACCCACTGTGCATTGTCGAGATACGGCTTAAAATGTTTAAAAAAGTAGTCAAAATTGATTTTCTGAATGCGCCACATGCCCATTCGCCACCCAGTTGTCGAATTTCTGCGGCGCACAATGTTTCGAAAAGGCAATCTATAGGGACAAATGTCAAAATGGAATTCCAAAAAATGTTGTATGCCATTTTTTACAAATATTTCAATTAGCATAAAACAATTATTTTTATTATGTTTGGCCACATTGAAAATGGAAATGAGCTGCCAAATGAACAGTTATTCTTAAATTATTAAAAACAAAACTGCAGCCTGAGAATTTGTAAAAAAGTCAAATTATATTCTGAAAACAAATAGTTCAGTAAAATTTTTGGTATCAATATGGACATCACAATCCAAGGTACTTAACATATACAGGGTGGGACATCTAGTGGTTTTTTTTAAAACATAGATTATTTTGACATTGACAGCTGTTTCCCGCTCGA
The DNA here is from genome assembly GCA_943735915.1 of Pherbina coryleti. Classification (NCBI taxonomy): domain Eukaryota; kingdom Metazoa; phylum Arthropoda; class Insecta; order Diptera; family Sciomyzidae; genus Pherbina; species Pherbina coryleti. Next base: position 38,406,063 of record OX030952.1, on the reverse strand, counting down.
AATTTTGACATAAAGTCAATATCATACCTCCGCGGAAAAATGTGTCGCTTTACTCTTAAACAACGTTGGGAAATATTCGAAACTTATTTCCAAAGTGAGTGCTGTGTAGCCCAAACAGTGCGTTATTTGAAAAGAAGATGATTTGGGTGAAAAATTTCTATTCTGACGAGGCGCATTTTTATCTCGGCGGCTATGTTAACAAACAAAAGTGCCGCATCTGGGGCTCGGAAAACCCGCACGTTATTGTCGAGAAGCCGATGCATCCACAGAGAGTGGATAGTTTGGTGCGGTTTGTGGAGTGGTGGCATCATTGGACCATTTTTCTTCGAAAATGAAGCTGGGAACATCGTTTCGGTATACGGTGGGCGTTACAGAGCCATGCTAACCGACTTTTTATTAATGAAATTGAAGACATGAATTTAGACGACCTCTGGTTCATGCAGGATAACGCGCCATGTCACACAGCCCATGTTACAATTGATCTTTTTCGCATCAAATTCCCAAATCGTGTTATCAGCCGTCTTGGCGATGTCAATTGGCGAATTGGCGAGCTGCGATTTGACCGCTTTCGACTTTTTTTGTGGGGAACCGTGAAGGACCGATGTTATGCCAACAATCCGGAAACGATTCATGCACTTAAGGCCAATATTATCCAAGCAATTTGTGTGCTACACCACGAAACCATCAACAAGGTCTTGGAAAATTGGAGTGACAGAATGTGCTACTGCGCAGCCAGCCGAGGCAGCCACTTGAACGACGATGTGTTTCATAATTAATGGGAATGTTTGCTCTTACTAATAAAGCCATTATACAGGGTTTTCCAATAGGGACTTGACAACTTTGAATTTAATTTCTGAACGCACCCTTTCACTAATCATCGAACAGTCACTGTTAATTTATTCAGTAAACTTAACATTTTCATCATGGTAAAGCACACGTTATCCGATTGGGCTCTGGAAAAGATGATGAATTTAATCGCAAAATCATCCTCAGTAATGAAGCTCATTTTTGGCTCAATGGGTTCGTCAATAAGCAAAATATTCGTTATTCGTCGGGTGAAAATCCACATGTGCTTCATGAATCACCACTTCATCCACAAAAAATAACTGTTTGGTGCGGCTTGCATGCTGGCGGCGTCATTGGACCATATTTTTTCGTCGACGATAAAGATCGTAACGTTACTGTGAATGGCCATCGTTATCGCGCCATGATTACTGATTATTTTTGGCTCAAATTGGAAGATATGGACTTGGACGACATGTGGTCCCAACAGGACGGTGCCACAAGCCACACAGCACACGTTACAATTGGTTTATTGAAGAGTAAGTTTGATGAGCGTGTTATGTCAAAAAATGGGCCAGTCGATTGGACGCCTCGTTCGTGCAATTTAACGCCTCTAGACTATTTTCTTTGGGGCTACGTCAAGTCATTGTTCTTTGCCAACAAGCCGACGACGTTGGAAGAGCTCAGAGCCAACATTGAACGCGAAATAGCGGCCGTTTAGGTCGAAATGTGTGGCCGAGTCATCGAAAATTGGGTCCAACGAATCGACCGCTGCATACGTGCCCGCGGTGACCAAATGGACGAAGTCGAGTTCCATTCATAAATGTTTTGATTGTACTTCAAGCCGATAAAAAGTTTTTGAAATATCTCAAATGGTTTGCGTTTTATTTAAAAAAAAATTGTCAAGTCCTTAATGGAAAACCCTTTACATGGATAAAAATGTAATTTTTTGCATTTTATTGCATTTAAAAAAAAAATGTATTCGACCCACCCTGTAGTCTTAACCTCCGCAACGTTTCGCAATATCTATTTTTTTTCTACTTTTTTAAAATAAGTTCGAGGGAACAAAATGATAGCTGTGAATAAGCAGGAAGGAACAATTTTTATCAAGCTATGAGGACTGGTTAACAGAGAAAGACGTAATTTTTTAGAATTTACATGTATCACAAATAGAAGGCAATGTACAAATTAATAAGGTATTTAGTCGTCAATATAGGTTAATTTTTTTTTCAATAAACTGATATTATTCAGTCTCAGATATTTTAGATGATCAAATACCTAGTACTTCGGTATTATGTAGGCTCAAAAAGCTTTCATAAATTACAGCGATAAGGCAGAACGACGAATGGTTATGGATTTAATATCAAATTACACTGTACACGCAAAGAAATTTTTCGTTTACCACAAGTGAAAAATTCGCCAACTACACTTCGCTTGCGAGTTGTATATGCCGCAAACGAATATTCAATTGTCATCAACTTAAAAATATATATTATACATACAAATACCGAAGGAATAAGCAGTACTAAGTAGTACAAGCAGCTCCCGAACGTGCAACAGATATTAAAAAGTGTTTATAAGTTAAAAATGATCATGTCATATACCCCAGATCAGGCATTAACTTTATATGTGGATATGAAGTACACGTCAAACTCATACGCAACTCAAATTTTGTCCGGCGAAAGGCTTTTTAAGTACAAGTCTTTACATCTTAATAGATTTAGAATTTCTTGGTAGGTTTAGACCTGTAGATGTGCAAACTGGACTTTTTATTTCTTAGAAATTCATATTTTTCAAGTTATATCTTATTAAAATTTGCATATAATTGCATATAATTGTTGTTGTTATGTTGCTTTTTCTTTTCTTAACAGAGCAGCTGAGAACAACGTTATCAAAGTCAGAGCAAAACTATTCGCTGCTCACATTTCGCTCTCTTCGGTCTCTTATTAGGTCTGTTTCCGTACGCACTTCAAGTTACTTGAAGTTGCTTGAAGGCGTTTCTTTACACATTTTTCGAGCTCGAGAGAGAAGAAGAACAAGCAAAATACCACTCTCTCGAGCCTCGAAACTAGCTTGAACTTTGCTTGAACAATTTCTTCGAGCACGATAAGAACAAGCATCAAGAAGAACAAGAAAATGTCAAATTGGTGTAAATAAATTTGGCGCTGCTTACGTTTATAGGCAATCAGCTGTTTTTGTGCTTGAAACTCGCTAGAAGTCGTTTCCGTACTTTTGTGTAAATTCTCTCATTTCGACAGATAATAAAATTACTCTCACAGCTTGAACTTTACTTGAACTTTTCTTCAAGTTTGTACGGAAACAGACCTATTAAGAGAGCGTCTGTTAACAACAAAATGAAAGTCAGAAAAATGTAAAGCTTTCGCAAACCGCTCGTGCTCAACGCTCGCAACCAAGATACATACAAATTTTGTTTATTGCAATTTTCCGCTCACATTTCACTTAATTCTGCCTCTTCTTGATAGACCGCTTGCAAACGACGACAAAACTCTTAGAATATACGCTGAACACAATGAAAGGCATCAGCGGTCAGCGCCAATTGTTATTATTTTTATAGTTGATGGATGCAGCAACGCGCACCAGTGGTCGCTAGTATAAAATAATGCGTCAAAATGTAAGAAACATGTTCTACCCTTAATTTTATAAACTTCGACAGACAGAAGAAGAGTACATTCCGTCAGATTCCGCCAACACAATTACAGAGTTTTATTCGATTTTGCTCATATTCGAACTTGAAATTCTAGATGCAACCATTTCAATGTTTCATTATGAAAAGTTAAAAAACATGCAATTAACACTTTAAAAGTCAGTATCTGGCGAACGGTAGTTATCGACCCCACCCCCCCCCCCCCCCACTCCCCCCACTCGAACAATTTTTTTCTTGTTTTGATCCCATATGCCCAATAACGTCATTAAATAATTTCATAAAATAATTTGTCCAGCTGGTTTGTTCTAATTGAAACACTGTGTGTCACATGTCCGAATCATATTCAATCATAAACACTATTAGCATAAAATTATCTTTCTAAAAAAGTCAATTTCAAGTATGAAATAATGCTATCTCAATATTTTATACACTTCTAATTTCTACACCCTATACTTTTATAAACCTACTACGTCTCATTATGGGCTCTTCAAACGTACTGACTAAACATATTCCCCTCATTTACCTAAAGAATTTAAGTTTTAACCATAATGATATAAAATTACCGATTAAGAACATTGTCCCCCAAGGCATAAAATTCTGTACCATTTTCCAGGTAATCAGAGATGGTGTAGCTTTAGTTGTGAAAGGAGCTGAAAAGAGATTAACCCGATAATAATTTGGAGTATATGAAATACTGCAAAAACTTACGCTTGCCAAAGCAATATTTGAGAAAAGTATAGTTCGTTGGAATCATAAACATCAAAATAACAATCATCATAATTACACACGAGTCCAATATCTTGCTGCAATAATAAGTTTCATCAAAAAAAAAACAAATGGCAAATATCATGCATAAAGTGACCATCCTTAATTTCGTAAATTTCGTACATAAAACTATTTTATTTGTTTCCACAGACAAACGGACATGTCTTAATCAACTCAGGTGAAAATACTGATCAAGAATATAGTGCTTTTCTATAAATGTAGTTCTTATGGACGTCAGAAACTCAGAGACAAAATTAGTGTATGTACCCTTCCGCAATAAGCTCGAAATTTAAATGTCAGGAGGCCAAAGAAACATGTGAATTAAACTCTGAAGCATGTGTTACGCCTTTGGCTCAGTCAATTATAGTTAAAAAGTAGTCAATAGAAAGCAGCCAATACTTTACCGATACTTTATAGGTTATTTCGATTCAAGTGGTCACATTAATCATATCTAAAGAAGGCTACTTACCCTTCATTGGCATGTGGTCCCCAGCCCGTTTTAACTGTAAACTCTCGAGTAAAAAGCAATATCACCAAAATAATAAAAAGAACTACCACCTGGATTTCATGTGAGCTCATTGGGCCCAAAGCGGTAAGCTTCTCTTTTATTACTGCCTTAGTTTCTTCCTTGGCCGCTTTGAAAGGTCTATTACTGCCAGAACGAAACAAGCCCATGTGCAAAGCTTGCAAACACAAGAATATTATCAAGAACTCAATAATCATTATTGGTGTGTTGAAAGAGAAAACGGATAAGAAATCAATATTCTTTTCTAAGTAAAAATCTTCAACCATTGGCTCCTTTAATATCACAAATTTCGTCAAGCTATTAATATGATATTTATGTTGAGTGTCTTTATTAATATTTATGCAATTTCTATTACTTCCTGGAAAATTCAGCGTATACTAAATTAGTGACAGATCCAAATAGTGTGAGGGTTCCGCCTACAGTGGCAGCATAAGCCACGCCCAAATACATAGAAATGCTTACAGAGGATGGATACTTTGGCCTAGTAAGAAATAAAAATTAAAATTTAATGAAAATAAATTGAGCCAGTATATTCAGTTTTACACGTCGGCGTTCTCTACTTTCGCAAATTTGCTTTCAACATCTTTTGGACCAGGCTCTTGAAAATGGCTGCACACACCTTGCTAGAATTGTTGAACAATACAAACAGTTAAATATATTCACGTAAACAACTACTGTTGAGTTTTATTACAACTTGTAATTCTTCCATTACAGCGCTAACGATAGGACACATCATGATTGTAATGGCCACATTGGTTAAGATCATCGAGAGGAGAAACGAAAACAACATGAATCCGAATTGCAAACTGAAATGAAATTTCATAATTATACGAAATAGATTCCAAGAAATTCGAAATTTTAGTAAACATAAAATTATATTGGTGCAAATATACATTTTAACCCAAGCCGTTAGAAAAAAACACAAAATTCAAAGACGGTGGTTAAAATGGCCACATTTCTTTATAAAGCTATCCAAGTGACTATTTCACGAAATTTTTTGATAATACATATCAGTTGTACCATATATCAGTAGATGAATCTGAATCTTTTTTGCGCATTTTTTTCAAAATTTTATAGAGTAGCTGCTTTTTTTTATTTTTCTTTTTGTAAAAAAATAAATAAACAAATTAATGGAAGCAACAAATAAAAAAAAAGAAGCTATTGGAGGACTATCCTCACAAGGCAACGCATGAGGGTCAGGGGGCGATCTTCACATGACTACGTGTCTGACCTGGTGAGGGGCGATTCCGCTATAGACGATTCTCAACATTAATTTTTAAATCACATAATTTGTTACTTTTTCCGATTTGAGAGCAAAGAAGAAGGTCAAAATTTAATATAAAAAATAAAAGAATAAGGTTTAACTTCATATTAAAATATTTGGTGCACTTGGAGAAACTATCATTCGAAGTTTCGTATATTCTGCTAAATAATACCTTGCAGCAACGGCGCGAAACAGCTGTTACTAACAGTTTGAGGTTATATTTTACCGGCTACACGTGTTGTAACTGTATTCAATTATTCTTATGTGATATAAGATGTTAGCACGTGCTGTTATTTATTAAACATTATTAAAAACAAGTAGTCGTTGTTAGTTTGTTGCACCCGCTATAAAAAAGATATAAAAGTTTGTGTATTTTCCAGAATTAAAGTGTTATCGTTTTAAAACTTTGCAGAAGTAAGAAGAAATCAAAGGTAAACTTGAATCAATAGTTGAATACTTGAACAATACTTGAATAAACGTTGACACAAATTGGTTGCACCCGCTATGGTGATGTTGATAGCGGGTGCAACTTTTTAACAGCTAACGTTGCTGTGGGATTTATTATATATATTATTATTTTGTTATGCTGGGAATAATAATATAAGCTGTGTAATATAGGTGATTATATTATATGCGTTCTTTTTCATCCGATATTTTTTTAGGAATTTTGGTTAAAATGACAGAAGAGCATCGAAAAGAGACGGCTTGGCAGAAATATAGGCAAAAGTTAAAAGAAAATCCTGAACTGTGTGCAGCACATCTCCGCCGAGAAAGGATTCGTGATGAAAAACGGAGAGAAGTAATGAAAAGGAAAATGGAGGAAGATAAAGATTTTAAAATACTGACTAGACTCAGATCAAAAGAAAGAATGCAAGTATCTAGAAAACGTCAAATAGAGAAAATTAAACTAAAAGATACTGGATACCGCAGTTCTCGTACACTGGGAAAGGCTGTGGCAAAAGTGAAACGAAATCTGCCAAGAAGTCGCATTAAAGCAGTTGAAGTTGTAAAAAAATGACTCCCCTAAAGCAGTGCCTCGAAAACTGACGGATGACGTTAGAAAACAGATTTTTGATTTCTATAATAGGGATGATATTAGCACACAAATGCCTGGGATAAAAGATGTGAAATCAAGTCAAATACGGGAACAAAATTAAGAATACAAAAGAGAACAATGATTATGAGCAAAATCATAACAAAAGAGACAATGATGATTTTTAAAGAAACTTTTCCCGAAACATCAGTTGGAAAGACTGTTTTTTATCAAGAGAAACCTGCTTACATACTACCCTTTAGCGATCTCCTCATAATGTGTGCGTGTTTACTACTCACTCAAATTACATTAATACCCTTCTCGCCATTTCGAAACATGCTAAAAACTTTCCAAAAACACACCAAGAGCTTCTGAAACAGGTATCATGTAGTGTGGATAATGAAGATTGTATGTCCAACATTTGCGATGTATGCAAAGAATCCCACATTTGGGATATCACTCTAAATTCAAATCCCGAAGTTAATTGGAAGACCTGGATCTTTCAGAATCAGAGACCAAAACAGATCGTAACTAGCAAACCTTTCAACGAAGCACTAGATGAATTACGCAACAGTACCGCTAAATTCAAGTTGCATTCTTTTATTAAAAATGTTCAGTCCTATTATTTTCAAAATGCAAAACAAGATCTGACCAGTGAAAAAGCTATTGTACAAATAGATTTTGCCGAGAATTATGCGCTAATCAATCAAGATGAAATACAATCAGCACATTGGTCTCATCAAAAGTGCTCAAGAATTTTATGACTTGGCACGCAGTCTCTCTAAAAACATCTTCTTTATATTCATTGCAAAAGAAGAAATTAGAGAAGGGATGGCCATATTGGATGATAAATGGCAAGGGCTGAAAAATATACCAGGCATTCAATCAAAGCATTTCTTCCAATTTGTAGACGGCGACAGCATTACCGTCGCGCGAACCTCACTGTCTCATCTCAAGTCTACATTGGTTTTGAAAACTCAAGGCCAACATTATCCATGTCGAAATCGCTTCAAGTCGACTCAAACCTCTACGTGGTGGCCTCTAGAAATGGCAAACTTGAAACCGTTAGTTTGACGGCTGATCTGAGCGGCAGGGTTCTGTGTCGGGTTTGAAGCCCACCACGTAAAAAAAAAACATTTCAATGAAACCTATAAGAAAAAAGATACGAATGATCCCCAAATCTGATGACGACTACTGCAAACGAAAAGCTGACAATGATTTACTGATATGCACTTGGAACGTCCGAACCCTTAATTGGGATGGTACCTCTATCCAACTCTCCAGATATCTTAGAAAGATACAAGGCTGATATCACTGCAATCCAAGAAATGCTCACGTCAAGCATCCTGTGATATCTACTGCAGCGGCCATGCGGAAAAGCACGAGTTTGGATGAGGATACGTGATTGGCACGAGACTACGACATCATGTCCTGCGATTCACACCTGTGAACGAGCGACTTGCCATAATCCGTTTCAAGGCGAAATTTTTCAATATAAGCCTGATATGTGCGAACGCTCCGGCAGAAGACAAAGACGATGAGACCAAAGACAGCTTCTACGACCGCCTTGAAGAGGCATATGAGAGCAGCCCCCGCCACGATATAAAAATCGTGCTTTGTGTCTTCAACGCCAAGGTGGGACAAAAAATTTCTTTGTTCATAACAGTCGGAAAGTTAAGTCTCCACGACAATACCTCCGATAACGAAATGAGGCTGATTGACTTTTCCGCAGCGCGAAACATGGTCGTTAGTATCTCAATATTCATAAAACCACTTGGCTGTCTCCTGACCAAAAGACACGCAACCAAATTGATCACGATTTGATTGACCGAAGGCACTTTTCCAGTGTTTTAGAGATACGCACGATCCGTGTTGCCAATACACTGATGATGTGGAGGGAACACTTCTCTAGGCTTCTGAATGGCGACGACGACAACAATCCCGCCAATATAGATGATATCCCGGAAACCCCAATTGTGGACGACAGCGTTGAAGTTCCGATGCCCGACCATAGTGAAGTCTTGAAAGCTATAGCTCGGCTTAAAAACAACAAAGCCGCAGGAGACGATGGCATACCTGCTGAGCTCTTCAAGAATGGAAGCGAAGCTTTATTTAAATGCATTCATGAGCTCCTATGCAAAAAATAGTCGGAAGAATGCATTCCAAACGATTGGATCCTCAGTGTGCTCTGCCCAATCCACAAGAAAGGCGATCCCACGATTTGTGCCAACCACCGTGGGATAAGCCTTCTTAATATCGCATATAAGGTCCTGTCGAGCGTATTATGTGAAAGACTGAAGCCCATCGTAAACCAGCTGATTGGACCTTATCAGTGTGGCTTCAGACCTGGCTAATCCACCATAGACCAGATATTTACGCTACGACAAATCTTGGAGAAGACCCTAGAGAAACAAATCGACACACACCATCTTTTTGTCGATTATAAAGCCACCTTCGACAGTCCAGTAAGAAAGCATCTTTACTGCATCATTTCTAAATTAGGTATTCCTGCAAAGCTCATCCGTCTTTACAGAATGACACTGAGCAACACCAGCAGCACAGTTAAAATCAGGGAGGATCTCAATCCACTATTCGATACCAAACGAGGTTTCAAACAAGGTAATTCCTAATCAACTTTTCAACCTTCCGAGCTGCTGATTTGAGACGTAGTGGCACGATATTCTACAAAAGTATTATGCTGCTGGCGTATGCTGATGATGTCGATATCATTGGCTATAATTCGCGCGAAGTCAGTGTAGCATTCTTCAGATAAGCGAAAGAGTCGATAAGTCACTCATCATGTCCGTCCTATTATTTGCAGCACAAACTTGCATGTTGAGCAGTTCTGATGAAAAGACTTTGGGAGCTTTTGAGAGAAAGATCCTTCGTAAGATCTTCGGTCTAATCTACGTGAACGGCGAGTACCGAATTCGAAGGAACCACGAGCTGTATGAGCTGTACGCTGACATCGACATAGTTAAGCGCATTAAAATCGAACGCCTCCGCTGGCTAGGCCATATCGAGCGAATGGAATACGACGCTCCAGCGAAAAAACTATTTGAATCGGTGTCCGGTGGTGGTCAACGTAGAAGAGGACGCCCACATCTTCGTTGGAAGGTTTCCAGCAAGCGCAAAACAAAAATGGCTGGCGCAATTTCTTACACGATGTAAAAATCGACCAACGGTTGTAAGCGCCAGATAAGTAAGTAAGTAAGAAAGTTTTGTATTTAAGTTTCGTTAAGTTGACGCGGCTGTCTCTTAAGAGACACACTTAGGCCAATTAGGCCCGTTGTGGTACCAGGAGTTAATTATTTTCCACTCTATCTGAACCAATTGGAGCTACTTATAAAGCTAAGTAAAGTAAAGGCCAGCGCTGGACATATGCAGAGAAAATGTGTTCTGGATTCTACCTCCTCCTCGCCTCTGCAGCTTCTGCAAAGGCGTTATGGAGGATTTTTAGTCCACGGGCATGGTTTCCAATTAAACAGTTTTCTGTACGAACGCCTATGACAATATTTATTTGGTCCCTTCTAAAGGAAATTAGTTCCTTTGAGTGTTTAAAGTTCTGGGTTCGCCAAACTTGACGCGCCGTATGGCATGTGCTACCCGTAACCACCTCATGTTCGTACTTTCAAGATATAGTTCATTTGTGCGTAATATACATGTGGCGAGAAGTATTCCAATTTGTTCCTTATTTGTCGATAAAGATTTGGTAGTACCATTACGAGCGAGTTCGTCTGCTTTACAGTTTCCTGGGAACTCTCTATGTTCGGGGATCCAACCGGGGGGGGGGGGGGGGGGGGGGGGGGGGTTCAATATAGCTGCTCTGCAATCTCATTTAGAGATCTGCGGCAGCTTAGGACTGTTTTAGATATTGTTACAACAGATTCCAGGTCTTCAAAGCGGCTTGGCTATCAGATAGAATGCAAATATCTCTAGTTGATATACCATTCATCTGAAGCCAAGTAACGGCTTCGTGTATCGCAGTAACTTCTGCTTGGAAGACACTGCAGTGGTGGAGAAGCCTAAAGGCAAGGTTGATTTGTAGTGATTCAGAGTAGACTTCTCCCCCTACTTTGCCATTTTATTTTGATCCATCAGTGCAGATTTCAGTGGCATTGTTTTGTGGAGGACTTCCAAGCTCCCGTTCATTTCTGGAGAGAATTGATACATCAAACTTTTTGTCGAAAAGAAGTTTTTGCGTGATGTAGACTACGGTATTAGGTATTGGAGGAATAAGTTTGCTAATGTTAGTGTCGGATTGCTGTGTTTGTAGCCATCTGTTTTGTTAGGATATCTAGTGGTGTCAGGTGGAGCATAATGTCGAGTTCATCCTATATTGAGGTGTGTTTGTTTGTTAGTTTGTGTGTTTGTAGTTTGCCACCAAACTATAGCACCGTATAACAATATTTTGTATTTATGGCCTAATTCTGTATCTCTAACGAGCGACTCCACTAACGAGTGCTTGGCGAACGATGTTGTGATCTAATTGAAATCTGTATCTCTAACGAACTTGCTCGCCAACCCTTACGGCAAGCTGAAGTTTCTTACCATGGTATAATAATATAAGGTAGTATTGACAGTTGCTTGGGCAACGACCATTTGTCAAAAAAAATGTCTAGAAAGAGAGCGTTCAATTATTTCTTATGTTTTCGCCATTGTTTATGTTTCACCGCTTGCAAATAACCAAACATTTTCTTACAAAATATTGCCTATTTTATTTAATCAATAGTGAATTATTATTACTACAACGAAGATAACTTGTGAACTTTGTGTTATTAAGTGCAAACATAAGAAAAAATGTTGAAAACGTTCAAATGTAGCAACCTCAGCAGCTGCAGATGCATATGGACGAAATTAAAGAAGTTTCCAATTATTATTAAAACACCACGGCTGGAAAACGTTAAACACATATCACACATAATTTTTTCACAACTTTCATTATTATAATTGTGTATTTAACGCACATATTTTGCGGAATTTATTTATTTTTACATTCGTTTAATTCTTGTTGCACGAACAACTGTTTTTGACAGATGGTCGGTGCCTTGTTGCTGAGAAAATCTGTACTTGTCAATGCTACCTGTATAATTATATCATGGTTTCTTACGTCATTGAAACTGTTATACACAATAAGTTGTCAAATTTAGCACTGCCATATCAACCAATATATAAGTTTTCTGTTATTTTTTCAATTTTCTGTAAAGATTTCTAAAGTTTTTGGGATTTTTTTCGTTTGTTGGCAATGCTTTTTTTTGAGTTGTTTATATAAATTGACATGTTTTTTTTATTGAATCAATGTGATTTCAAAAATATATTTATTGTTGTTATTGCAAGCAAATATGTTTTTAGATGTTAAAGAAGTTTTATGTGATTGTTTGATTGCAGTGATAAGTGCTTTACATAAAATGCATGCAGAAATTGTTTTTTTTTTTTTTTGTATTTTGAGCAAGTTAATGTGAGTTGATATGGAAGTGAGTTGTGAATGCACATGTGGTGAATGCGAGGCTTAAGAAATATTCTTGAGCTAGCAGACCTTGAGAAAGTTCTTGCACAACTCATCGACAGGTACCCTACAAGCTCCCAACTTTGGGGCGTATATTCCTTAATCCAATTTATCCTCTAGCTGCTTCATAAGAACTCCAACATATCACAACGATAGCATAAAAGTATTCGTGTGATTTTGACGTTTCAATTCGTCATTTGGTTGATCGTTAGAGATACAAATTTGAAAAATGTTACTGTTTTACGGCATCGTTCGCCAGTTCGTCAGCTGTTATCTGTTCGAATTAGAGATTTCAAAATCACGAACGAGCAGTGTTTTGCACGAGACGAGTGTTCGGATAGGGATACAGAATTAGGCCATTAGTGTGCGATATTTTGATTACTTGGAAAATGTGGTTAACTCTTTTTCCTCAAAAGTGTACTTTTACATTTGTGTGTTACACCAATGACTTATGTCAAATACATGTTTCAAAATAAAAAAAAATATATTAATTTTAATTGCATGAAATACCTTCGTGGCTTGCAACCGAACATGATCATAATAACGAGAGCTAGACGTTTGTGCAGTTTTGAGTGTTCGCAAGCAAGTGCAATGATCATTCCTCCAAGAAATACAAAAATCGAATTTCTCATATATTGCTGGCATGTCTGATCCGAGCTCTAGAAAGTAAAATTACGATATTTAATTTTGTATATATATATTTTTTTGTTTTTGTTTCTAATCTGTAAATCTTACCAATATTCCTAAAGGAGGGAATAGCGCAATAGGAATCACGGCAGTAGCACCTGGCGGTATAACTTCAAATGTCCAATAAACTAGCATAGTACCCAGGACTAAAACCAAGTTAGATTCCTGTAATTAAATAGTAGCACCTGGCGGTATAACTTCAAATGCCCAATAAACTATCATAATTATCAGGTCGTACAGCAAGTAAGATTCCTGTAATTAAAGAATAGCCTGAAGGTGTTTACTCATATATTTGGCAGTATGTCTTGCCTAAACAGCCTAGTGTTCAATAAGTGGTCTGACAGATCGATGGTATCGATAGGCTCAAATCGATAATATTTTTAAGATCTGTCATCAAACCAGTTTCAAGCAGAAGTTTGGAAGTGACAGTCATTTGAACAACTATTATTCTTTTTGTAAAGTGAAAAAAGTGAAAGTCGAGTTTTGATAATAAATGGCCTTTCAATGGAGGAAAAACAGAATGAATTAACAAATGTTTTGACTATCCAAACAACAGAAGTATATAATCTCTTGTCCAATGACAATTAAAACCTATGGAATTGGCTTACAAGTGTCTAAATCGTGAATACTTAAAAACGTGAACGAGTGAACTCGTGTACTCGTGTACACGTGAACACGTACTTTTGCAACTACACGTTTAGAACGTGTTTAACATTCACATGTAGTTCTAGGACGTGTTTTCAGAAACGAAACACGTGGTGAAGTTGGAGCTCTAAGTAGAAGCTCGGCTAAAATCCTTTCAAGGGCTGAAGTGGCCAATTTGTTTGTTGTTTTGTTTTAAACAAATGATTGATAACTGCATCCACAGGTTATATGCCGACTCGAAACGGCTAATGTTCATGTTCCCAAGAAGCTTTGCATGCCATTTATTTACTCGCACATGAATTTTAAACACGAAATCTTCCGATTTGTTGTGATTGAACGCTGTATGAAACTGTGAAAAACTCTTCAGTGTTGTAGACCCAATGCACTTGCCGATACGGTGGAAGCAAAGAGCTCGCTTTTTTTTCATTTTTCTCCATTGTCTCCATTGATTATTGGTTGAAATCGTTTAAATTCATTGCGACTTTCTCTACACTATTGCCCCGTCATTATAAATTAGAACGAGTAATAATCTGCCCTTAGAAATGATTGAAGCTTACGATAAGTGGCATTGAGCGAATAAGACCCCGAACAGAACCAAAGCGGCTGTCGGTTGGCGGATTCGCTGTGCAACAATTTACATGAAAATATATGACCGCCAAAAATGAAATCGCCGTAGAAATCCGCGATGGAAAAACGCCAGAATACAATCAATTTTATTTTTTTGTCCGACGGCTAGCGGATCTCTCTTTTAGTGACGTAAGTGTCACTATATTTATCCAAGAATTGGCTGTGTTCAGCGCTATTTTCTCTGCATTCCATGAGCTGACGTTTCGTTTCGTATGTTGGGTTGCATTCGTACCATTTACACACCGAAAAGCAACGCTGATCCGACAACCGTGGTTTTTCTGGACGTGTTCTCAGCGGATTTCTCCGAGCGAGGACCGCCAATCCCAATAGCCACTTTGGTTCTGTTCGGGCTCTAAAGTGGAGTTAATTAGATTTAACCAGTACTTACAACGCATTCCATATATATTGGTAGACCCAGCAGAAGTATTGGCGTAAGAATTATTATTAATCCCCTCCAGTGATTGAAAATAAAATCTTTGCAGATCAGTCCACGACTATCATTTCTTCAGAAGATGAAAACCGGAAAATGAGAATATAAGAAACAGAGCACAAAAAAGAGCCAGGAAATACTTACTCCATTATTGCACAAAATTAAGTCACACAATAACGTCAATTATTAGTAAAACAAAATATATAAGTCTTTTACAAGAAAAAGACTTTTCTTTCAGATTAAAATTTTTATTTTCAAATTTTTAAATTCTTTGGTAAATAGATTGGAAAAAAAAACTTTATAGGAAAAAAGTTAAATTGGGTTAAAATATATTTGACTGATTACAAAACTCTCGGAGTTCTCTAGGAGCACGAAAAGGTAAATGGATTTAAAAGATACAACTTAATTGTTTGACAATTTCATCGCAATATCCCGTTGTATATTATATTCAAGAGTGTTTTAGGAGCTGCTATGATTAGTTGTTAAATCTCGCCCATATTTCTTGAAGTGGAGTGAAGATATTGAATTATATTTAGGTTGATATTTTATTTTTTTAGGTGTGCTCTGTACTGTTTTCAATCTTAAGACTTTTGCTTTTCTAATATTTTAAATGTGAGAGTTGTTGGAAAGTGGAACGCCATGGCGCTCCACATCGGATGAGAGTAATAATATGAAAACATAAGCACAACTTAAATAAACTCTAAAGTATGGCAACAGTCGCATTGAAATTCTTGCACCTAAAGGCTCCGAAGTATATCGGATTCATATGAAAATTTTTTTTTTTTTTTTTTTAATTATTCATTTATTTGCAATCTATCTTAATCTAGACATTGAGCAAATTTGTTTATACAATACTTAAACTAACAGAGTCCGTTGTACCACTTAGTGTACAAAGGAACAAACTACTTAATTAACATTGTTTATAGCTAGAAATTAAATCTAGATGGCAAGTCTAATACGTGATGTCTCTTAAGTCTACGGATTGCTTGACTGTTATCTAACAAGTTATTGGCTAGCGTATTAGGATGATTGGATAGCTTTTCCAGATATGAGCAACTAAATCTAGTAATTTCGTTTTTTACTTTTGGTGTATTAAGATCCCTGTGAATGATGTTGTTTTTGAGATACCACGGAGCATTTGCAATGATTCTTAAAGTTTTTGATTGGTATCGCTGCAATATTTCAACATTGGAGTTGCATGCTGTACCCTACAATTGGATGCCGTAGGTCCACACAGGCTTTAAAATAACTTTATATAGTATGAGCTTATTTTCTAATCTCAGTTTCGAGTGCGGATTAAGAAGCCACCACATGTTTTTAGTTTTTAGTTTTAAGTGTTGGTGTTTTGCTTTGATGTGACTTTTCCATGTAAGTCTTTTGTCAAGGTGCATTCCAAGGTACTTAACAGTGCTACTTTTAGGTATGGTTGTTTGGTTGATTGTTACATTTGGACATTCTGCTCTCCTTGTTGTGAATGTGATTTGTGTGGATTTGCTCGAGTTGACGTTTATATTCCACTTTTGAAGCCAAATTTCTACTTGGTCTAAATGGTTTTGCACTATATTGGTTGCTTGATCTGCAGATAATGAAGAGGCTAAGATAGCCGTATCATCAGCATAAGTTGCAACTGTTGTGTTTTCTGTTATCGGCATATCTGAGGTATATATTGTAAAGAGAACTGGTCCCAGGACACTGCCCTGAGGTATACCAGCTTTTATTTCACATATTTGTGAGAGATCTTCTCGGACTTTGACATAGAAATGCCGATGGTTTAAATATGATTTAAAAAAAAGGTAGCATGGAGACGGTAAAAGTTGTTTGATTTTGTACAATAATCCTTCATGCCATACTCGGTCAAAAGCTTGTTGTACATCGAGGAATACTCCACAGCAGTACAATTTTTTTTCTAACGCTGTACTTATAGCCTCTACAACACGATGAACTTGCTCAGGTGTCCCATGCTGGCTTCGGAACCCGAACTGATGATCTGGCAATATTTGGCGCGAGTGAAGAACTGGCAGCAATCATTCTAAAAATATTCTCTCAAATATTTTAGAGAATGTTGCCAATAAGCTTATTGGTCTGTAAGATTTTAAACAGTTTTCTGGCTTGCCCGGCTTAGCGATCATTATTATTCCAGCACACTTCCATTGTGTTGGAAAATAATTTAGTCGCAGCATAGCATTATAAATATTTGCCATGAAAATTAAAAGTCAAAAGTTATTTTTAAAAATGAAACTATATAAACAAAACTCAAAACTTTTCTTGGTATATTATGGCTTTATTAGATACAACAAGTATTCCCACTAACAAAATACGATTTCATACGGCAGCCGTGGCCAAGTGCTTTAAGAAGTGAGTGAACCACTCTATTCCAATTCGACAACAGTAGCTGGTTTCTGTAACTTTTGCGACAAATAGTCACTTTTCTGACGTCCCACTGTTTCGTTCCAAAATACTCACTTTAGCGAAAACTAATGTTTCTGTAACTAATAAGTGAGTAAATAGTGGTCCGTGATGAGAAAGACACACAAGCGAAAAGGAATATATGAAATTGCAACAAGTGACAGAAAACTCTTCGTGAAGTTGAACGTGGTTCTTCTACTTACTGATGTTGATATTAAATACACAAACCTTAACCACTTTGTGATCCGAGTTTTCTTTTAATGCGTTTTATTATGTTATGATACAAATTTTATCATGGAATGAATCTCATTATGAAATATTTGTGGAGGCCGTGGCGTAGTGGGTACACTGAAAAAAAAATGTTTTAAAATTGACGACAATTGTTGTTAATTTGACGATATTTGTGTTTAAAAAATAGCTTGCAACAAATTTCGTCAAAGTAAGAGCAAATGTATTTAAAAATTTTGAAAAACATATGAAAAAAAAGTCAAATTAACAACACATTTTGTGAACACATTGTGTTTAATTTTAAGCTAACTTTTTTTTTCAGTGTAGAGTATACATATACATAAAAATAAATACGAACATAAATACATAAATATATTCATAAAAAAACATCAAAAACATGAAAAAATTACATGTTTACCATTCACACACCGAAAAGCAACGCTGATCCGACAACCGCTCCTATTCTGGATAGCTCTAATTGTCTTAATTCTACTTGTTCTCAGCGGATTTCTCCGAGAAAGCATCGCCAACCGACAGCTGCTTTGGTTCTGTTCAGGCTCTTAAACTGCTTGTGAGTATGTTCAGAGAGGTAACAGCGTTGCCAATAACTCGAAAAATTAACAAGTCTTTAGATGTGTTGTTTTCGCAAAATTTACCACTTTCGCAATTTTACCGCCAAAAAAATGAGTCAAACATTACCTCAATCTGGCAACACTGCTCAGAGAGTAAATAATGCCATGTTCTCAAGAAGTTTGTTTCATATGAATTTTGGAGGAGCAATCTTGGTCACCGCATTTCTCCTTTTTTTCACAGCGCTCTATAAAAAATGCTGTATCTACCTTAATATTAAATTTTTTTTAATAAAAAAAAAACTTAACATACTCTTAGATGTGTGTATTTTTAGATATAAAAACCCTCATTTAAAAATATCCCTTAGATTTCCTTAAAAAAATTCACAAACATGACCTTTTTTATCGGGCTCTGGGTATATAGTCCCCCTTAATAACACGTACAGCACAATTTAATCATAAGAAGCTCGGTCGAAGTCCTTTCAAGGGCTGAAATGACCAGAAAATGGCTGCCTGTGTTGGCTTTGTAGTAATGCGTTTGGTAAACGCAATTTTACAAGACCTTGTTAACAGTTTCTATCTCACAAATGGCTCAGCGATATTTGACTCAAAGGTCTGGATTATCTCCATAGCTTCCATAGTTGAATAAATAAGGTTGTCTCGTGGCTGATCGTACTCTCTTCTCAGTACCCATAATTGTCAAAATCAATGAAAAGCAACAACAACAACTTCAACGGCTTTTCATGTTATTAATTTTCGTTTTCAGATTTTGTATGAGCTGTCAACTTCGATTTGACATTTATGGGAACTCGCTCTCACCCATGCGACAACCTTATTTATCCAACCATGATAGCTTCGATCTTTAACGGCACCAAACAAAAAATCGAACGGAGTTAAATCATAGCATATTATTGAAAAAACTAGTAAGAAATTATCTTCGACTGGACCAAAGGGGTATTTATTCGATTGTGTTGAATTTTATACACGGAGTATATATTAAATATCAAAGCTCATATTAAGAGATCTTACCGTTTTGATAAAGTCAGTTTGTGTGGGAGGTAGGTCTGTTTTTCAATCGATTTGGCTCATTGTAGATCTAGATCTTTATTTTTTAGATACAAGTTTAAATATCAAATTCGTGATGATAGCTTGAAAATTACGGCTCAAATCGTGATCACAGACAGGCAATCGGACGGTTATGGTTTAATCGACTCTGGTGGTGATGCTGATCAAGAATATATTCTTTTATTCTATACCTACCACACCTCCTTAAGGACGTTACAAACGGAGTGACAAAATAATTATATCCCTTTTACGTTTTTTAAACGTGGGGGTATTTTGGATGATTTCAATTTGTGATTGAAAAAAGAATTTCTGAGAAGGAGGGGGGGGGGGTAGTTTCTAGTAAAACTCTTACCACAGAGATCCAAAAAGTTTAGTTTTACCACATAATACATATGTTTAAGAGAAAATATAAAATTAAGGAATAGTACTGTCAAAATTTAACTGGAAATGCTTAGTGTTGCCGAGGCGCAAGACTTAAAAGGCAGCCATCGTATGCCGTTTTTTTAACCTGAGCTTAAAACGACTTCCATTTAAAGTGACATTTTACTTGATATGTTCTATAATATATGTAATATTCCATATTTTATATTATTTCGCCTAATATAGAAACATGGATGTGGAGGTATTTTGACTTTGTTCTAACCAAATTCCTTGCTAGACTAAAATTATTTTTTTTTTATATTTACAGATACGAGGCATGAGAAGAAATAACTGAGGCTCTACAACAACGAAGGAATATAAAAAAGGAATTTTTCAAAATGCGTCCGTTTTGTGAAAGTATTCGTAAAAGTCGTGAAGACCTTTCAGAAACAAAAGCCATAGAACTGTCTCACGAACATCATAATGGCAATAATCAAAGTATTTGTTCGGACCAGACCGATAATTTCAAAAAGAGGTATACATAAAAAAATGTTTACTGTAAATAAAAATTTCGTTATTTTGACACCAAAAATATTCCCATTTCTTCAAAATTGTTTAAATTTTTCGTTGTACTAAGACAATTCTTGCAATAATAGCCGTGTTTTACCAAGCGAGTAGTCAAAAAACGACTGCTAAGTCGCTTAAGGCATGTTGCTACTTGGCGCGCTCGGTATACGAGTGAAAATTCAAAATTTTTTTACAGGAAAACGGTAAGAGATAATGGAAACATTTTTTTAGGTCGAATAAATACACAAAAAATTAATTACAAACCAAGGTATATTAAGGAAGGTAGAGTTAGTAGTTGAAATTCTCTCGTGTGGTGGGTACAGCACCTGTCAAAATCGGCTATTGGACGAATAAAAGCAAAACAAATAAAATTTTCCAATTAGACTTGTGTTGTTGATGAAAATTATTTAAGCAATTTAATGCCCAGAAGTTGTGCAATTTGTAAGAATCCTTTTCAAAAAGAAAGTGGCTCGTCTTTTAGTGTGCCTCTTAATGAAGCAAGACGCAATCGCTGAAACGTTGCTTGTTCCACAACAAGTTCCCAATCAGCGCGGGTTTGCGAAAAGCATTTTTATAAAACGGATTTTATAAATCCTCCGGGGAATAATTGCGGTCCACTCCGGTTGCAGCCAAGAGCAGTGCCTTCCTTAGTGTTATTTTACCTTCACGATAAATACTAAAAACAAACATTCAGCACGCACAAAAATTAAAACTATGAATTTTATCACATTTGACAGTTTTCTGTTCAGTTTTTTTTTTTTTTTTATTTTACGCTCTTCTTATGTTTGACAGCCACTGTACCCACCACTCCGAATAACTACACTAAGGGAAATAATGCATATTAACATTATCCACGCCTGAGTATCAATTTTATTTAAATATTTACGTGGATAAATCAAATATTTTCCTTACAACTCGTTTTTTTCCCGTATTTGAATTTTATTTATACCACACACGTACACACATATTCCACGCAAGCAAGCAGCAACAGCATCGCACACGTACACACATACTCCGACAAGCAGCAACAGCATCGCACTCTGTTCCTGCAGTTTATTTCTTGCATTTGCAGTTTATTTCTTGCATTTGCAGTTCTTATAGTTCTCATTTAGTTATTGTTGCCAGAGTAATATAGTATACATGTTTGGCAATGAAATTAAATGATGTAGGGTGGAGTGACAACTTGATATTAACTCACAAATATCTTGTACCGGTTGTCATTTACCTACATATTTTGCTTATAATTTTCTGTCGCTTTTTCTTCCTCTAGTTTATGCTATTTTTGACTTTTGGTGCCCTAATATTTTACCAACTGTCAAAAATAGGATAACAGGAAATATAGAATTGTGAAACAGAATAAATAATACAGGCAAATGACATTTGATGGACGCAATATGAAGAAAATAATGCTATAAAACCATTAATAACATATTCAATTTAAATATTTTTTTTTTTAAATTCAATATTTTTATTTAAATTTTCTTTAAATGCAATAGTTTATTTTCAAATAGTAAATATTTGAAAGATATTTTAAAAAATTCTTGCATAATGTTAATATATTTTTTATTAATTCTGTTTAAATATTTAAATATTTAATTTAATTAAAAAAGTATTCAAATAAATTTTAAATATTTACGTAGTAGATTTATTCAAATGCGTTATTGGTGCAACAATGACTCGCTTTTTGGATAAATTAAAAAAGTTTTTGGATAAATTTAATATTTTTTTCCCTTAGTGTACCTTGTTGAATATACCTTGTTACAAACAATATTTTTTATTAATATTTGACATTTGTTATGTTATACCAGGAGGATATATAAACCTCTCTATACTTGGGACGCCTCCTTATGGGCGTTACAAACATCGTGACAAATTTAAAAAGTTCCTTACATTCAGGAAGGAATGTTCCGTGCGCAGTAAGCGTGGGTGTTTTTTTTTTTTTTTTTTGTTAAAGACGACAGGAGGGAATCTTTTATAGACAAATGGAAACCCGTACTTCCAAATAGCGTCAGAGTCCCTGGTATGGTATACTGACTAAACCACTCCTTACTTTTCTCTCCTCCTGCAAGACCCTACGGAACCACCAATGGAGGCATTACTTCGTAGGTCAGGATTGAGTATGTTTACTCATCTACGATTCTACGCTTCTTCTTAACAAAGAAACGTTTTGCAGATCATGCTTGTTTATATTCCAAAGCGATGATGTGCTGTGGTTAATATGTAATGACGCGTTGGAGGCTCATCGTGATGATGATGCATCAGGTGGAGACCGCCTCGGGAAATGGTCCCTAGCCAAAGACGCTGACGGTGCTGACGACTGCGGTCTCTTCTTTGAGAGGGGATTTCGGGGGGAGGCCGCTTCGGGAAATGGTCCCTTGTCGAAGACGCTGACGGTGCTATCGACAGCGGCCTTTTCTTGGAATGGTATGGTGCAATACCTTCCAAGATGAGCGCAGGGCTTCATCACCCCCTAACCTCTGATCTTCAGCAAATCTGCACGGTGCATGCATAGCATAGAGTCTGCAGTTGATCTGAGCAGTCTTTCTACACGACGCAATTCTTTGGTTATGGCGCATGCCATATTGCCTACTGAGATCCAGTTTTCTTCAGAGTTGAGCATAAAGCCCACGAGAGTTCCCACTGTTGGTGACCTCCCTAGATTATTGCTTAGCTCTAGTCTTTCGGCGTTAAAAATCGGACAGACGAAGAAGACATGTTCGGCGTCTTCAATAACACTTCCAGCACAGAAACTGCAAAACGGGTTTTCGTCGTGCTTGAATCTATGAAGGTACGATTTAAAGCACCCATGACCAGTTAGTATTTGGGTGAGGTAGTAATGTACCTCACCATGACACCTGTTAAGCCACGGTTCCAAATTTGGAATTAGGCGGTGCGTCCATCGTCCGTTCTGTGATGCCTCCCAGCGCATCTGCCACACTGCGGTCTCGCGCTATCCTACGTTTGGAGGACTTAGGCAGTTCGAGTGGAAGCGAACGCTGGTAAGCGTGGGTGTGTAAATATATGAATGCGAAAGTTAAAAATTGTATTGTGTAGTAAGCGTGGGTGTGTAAATATTTGAATGCGAAAGTTAAAAATTGTATTGTGTATTCAACAACTTTAACTCTTAATTCATTCAAGTATCGGAATAGTTAATCGAACAATTTCAATTCTTAATTCCTCCACATACTTTACTCTTAAGCTAACATTAAAAATTGTTATAATAAAATTTGGATATGACCTTTCATTATTTATATTGAAAACAAATTTGAGCTTTAGGCCAAGTATGTTAAACCATCAGTTTAACTAGCTTTAACTAGTTTAACCCTAAAATGGAAGTGTGGAAAAAGGGAGGAGCTAACAACAAAATAATACAACTTCAATATGCTCTGATAGCGGTAAACCGCTGTGATCGAATTTCGAAGATGCACATGAGGCTATGCCTAAAAGAATGATATGATATAGGTTAACCTTGACACAAGGTGCATCGAAGTAGATAAGAACTCAGTTACTAATTTAAGCGTTCTCTCTGTCAAAAATAAATTCCGGGTAGCTTTGTCGGCATATTGGTAGTATAAGTAGAACCTAAGTAGCTTGAGTGGATCACAGTGAAAAGTCATGCCAGACTACTGATGAGTTGGTATAGCGGCCAACGAAACAGTCTGTATAGTCAAGCTGTGTGATTTGCTCTTTACAGAGCCATTGTTGTTGGTTGTTGCCTTCTTTGTTCTTCAAGTGGCCTAAAGCTCAAATTTGTTTTCAATTGTTATAATATTTAACAAATCGATGCTGTCAGTTTTAAGAACTGTCGTTGTTAACCACAAAACGAATGCAAAAAGTACATACTTGCAATAGTAAAGTCTAAATGTGTTGGATTTACAATTTTTTTTCTCGGTGTAGGAAAACAAACTGTCCGTGGCATCCGTGGCGTAGTTGGTTAAAGTGCGTGGCCGCTATGTCAACGAACCTGGAGACTCGGGTTCGTATCCCAGCAGCGACAGAAAATTATTTAAATTAAAATGATTTTTCTGTACGGCCGCCACCTCTCTGCAGACAATGGCAAACCTCAGAGAGTAATCAAAATGCCATGCACCGTTGCCAGATTGGGCGATTTATCGCCAATTGGGCGCTTTTTTTCTTGTTTTTGCGCTTAAATTTTTAGGAAATCGCCTGGCGATTTTTGTGAAAACCACGCTTTTTCATAAACTCATCTAATGTGTGTGAGAAAAATGTTTGGCAATATTTGTAAGTTGGCATTCATCTTACTTCAAGCTTACTTCAATCATTCAATTAAAATGCTTCATGAAGGCTCAAAACTGTTGTTGCAAGTCACTGCCAATATCCGATGATATGATTTCAAAAATAAATAAACCAATGTATGATCTAAACAATACTTCGAGAATTGACAAAACAGAGGAAGAGTCTAATATGGCTGAAGTATTTAATAGAATGGAACTACGTTTTTTGTAAAAAGTTTTTATTTTTAAAGTTGCATATTGAAAAATTCTAAATAGTCATAAGGTCTGTTCCCGTACTTTTTGGGCTAAAAATGGTAAAACTGTCAAAAACGTGAGAGTAAGGAAAAATTTCTCAAAAATATTGAAAAACACATCCCAGAAGGAAAGTGTGGAATGTATGACTTTAAGAATGCATGAATTCTTCGTCGAAAAAAGAGAGAAAAAAGAAACATGACCGAGTAAAGTATCTTTGAATGCAAACGTTTTTCTTATTTTGAACGAATGCTAAATAACATTGATTCCTTCATACATTCTTTATTCATTTAAGAAAAAGTACATGATTTTTTCACAAAGTTTTCGTTCATGTTAAAATCATGTAATATTTCACACATTCTTTAGGAATGCAAAAAGGGTGCATGATTTTCCTATGACATCGCCGTGTAAAAAATCACGCGTTCTGGAATGTATACTCCATAGGGGCGATACATTCTAAAACACATTCCTATACATGACCATTTCCTTCTGGGATGATACAAAAAATAGAGGTAGATGCAGACCATGATACAATTATACAGGTAGCATTGACAAGTATAGATTTTCTCAGCAACAAGGCAACGACCATCTGTCAAAAACAGTTGTTCGTGCAACAAGAATTAAACGAATGTAAAAATAAATAAATTCCACAAAATATGTGCGTTAAATACACAATTATAATAATGAAAGTTGTGAAAAAATTATGTGTGATATGTGTTTAACGTTTTCCAGCCGTGGTGTTTTAAAAATAATTGGAAACTTCTTTAATTTCGTCCATATGCATCTGCAGCTGCTGAGGTTGCTACATTTGAACGTTTTCAACATTTTTTCTTATATTTGCACTTAATAACACAAAGTTCACAAGTTATCTTCGTTGTAGTAATAATAATTCACTATTGATGAAATAAAATAGGCAATATTTTGTAAGAAAATGTTTGGTTATTTGCAAGCGCTGAAACATAAACAATGGCGAAATCATAAGAAATAATTGAACGCTCTCTTTCTAGACATTTTTTTTGACAGATGGTCGTTGCCCAAGCAACTGTCAATACTACCTTATATTATTATACCATGGATGCAGACCTGACTGTGCTCTCTTTTAATACTGCCGTAACTGTCAAAATCCATACAAAAAAAGTTGTTTGTTTACATTTAATTTCTATGAACTTTTTCATAGCTTTGAGATTTTATATGTGTTGTCAACGTCGTGTTGACATTCGCGGCAGTACGTTGTCATCTAGCCAGTCTACCTGTATTTATTGTATCATGGAAAAACACAAAAAAGTACGGAAACGCTTTTTGGACTAAAATTGTGTAAACTGTCATATTAAATCGTTTGTTTATATGTGGAGCATTGGCAGTGCAGACGACATGCTAAAGATTTTGAAAAATATAAAAATTAATTCTCAAATAGACATTTATATTTAGTTTTTACACAATTTACCATGTTTTTGGTTTCCATTCCAACAGTTTTTTATTTATGTCAAAGAACTTTTATTGTTTTGCAATTTCTTTGCTAACATGTAAACATATGATTTTAAGCAGTTTAACACTTTTACCATTTTTGCCAGAAGAAATTTCTCGGACTAAAACTTGCAGCTTTTGACAGGGAGGGGAAATTTTTTTCTCTCTCGATTGCAATCTCTTTTACCATTTTTTCGAGTATGGGAACGCTTCTCGGACTAAAACCTGTAAAAATGATAAATTGGACTAAAACTTTAGAGTACGGGAACAGACCTATAGTCTCTAAAAAAATGTTCTTTAGCAATCAAAATTCTCGTATAAAATGAATTATCTTTTTTAGAATTTTTTACAGATCTCAATATTATTTCAATATATATGAAAATAAGAACTTTTATATATATATAAAACTATTAACAGCTCTCAATATTATTTGAAAAAAATGTATATAATTTTTTTGTTTATTCTAATATAATAAATTTCTTAGAAAAAATTGCGATTTTGGCGATTTTTTTTTTTTTTATTGGGCGATTTTGGGCGATATTTTTTTTAAATCTCGCGCTTTTCTCAAAAAATTTCTGGCAACACTGATGCCATGTAAAAGCTCCTTGAGAACAAGAGCATTCCGTTCATCGCCGTGCGGAGTCGGCGTTAAACCTGTAGGTCCGGTTCTCGATCAATTGTGTTACAAACTTAATAACATGCACAACACAATTGATCATAAGAAGCTAGGTTTCAAGGGCTGAAATTACCAGTTATTTATTTATTTTTATTTTAGGAAAACAAACTAAAACGTAATAGTTAAAGGATGCGCTTGAGATTCAAATGCGTTGATGTTCATATTCAGCTCAACTAATAACTTGCTATTTCATCGAACCACCTTTTGAATGACCTATTTTTGTATATTCTGCACACATAAGAGGCATCTTTGATATTTTGTTTCCCACTTTTATTGTGAAATCTTTAACTTCGACATTTGTTCTGCCTTCCTTGGCAAAACTCGCTCTAAACGTTATCAATTTTTGATTGAATTTTTTTTATTTTTTTTTTCTACGTACAAAAAAACTTTTTACGATAAGCGAAATATGTATGTTTATGGGTTTCTCATGTCTGGGTTTGAGACTTAAATGGAGGGAGAGCGTCAATTTCTCTCACGAGAAACACATACCAACCATGAAGGTTACAACAAACAATGCAAAATAATCACATATTTTGCTCGCAATCAATTTGATGATAATGCAAAAATTTTAATTTTAATGTAAGTCAGTGACAATATATAAATATTTATACATATATTTATCCCATATTTTTATTGTGTAGACAAATACCTACCTGTACCATAGCCAAAGCATGCTTTTTACTACATTTCTTTTGCAAAATTCCAGAGTTAATTAAGTCGCAACTCTAGTACTTCGCTCATCTTGGTTACGTTTAGCTCTCAACAGTTAGATCTTGATATCGAAGAATCAGTGTGTGAACTCCAATCGGGACGTTGAGTTGGTGCTAATAGGTTCTCGTTTGAAACGGAAAAAGTCAGTTTATTAACCTGTTTATAATTAGCAACATTTATACATTGCTGTTTTTTTTTTAATTTTAGAGAATTTTTATTAAATATTTTAAATCGCACTGTCGATCGCGCTCTCGGTGTACGTGAGTTTATATCTCATTTGGCTTTTGTCTTGACGTCATCTCGTATTATTAGCCACTGTTTAAGCCAACAAAATATTGGCTTGAGAGACGTCAATCGCATGCGACAATAGGTGTACATATGTATATGTATGTAAAATAAGCTGTGGTGCTACCTGCGACCACAATAACATAATATTTATGTTAATGTGTTTAGTAAATGGAAAAAGAGAAAAAATAATATAAATATAATCTGAACAACAACAAATAAATGTCTCACAAATAATAATTCAACAAAATCCACATGTTTTTTTGCATGTATTTGTGAAAAGTTAAAAACAATTTTACACATTCGTACAAAAACTCGTTGTACGTTTGCATGGATGTGATAGAGCAAGAGTGTGTTGGAGAAAAATTTGTGATAATATTTTTATTGTTTTTGTAACTTTAACTTTTAATGTGCATTCTAAATAAAAATTGTTTCCCATGATTTATATAAAACAGAGTTCAAATTATAACAAAAACTATTTAAACCATTCTACAAAAAGCGAAAATCTTCCGCACGAAGTCCCAATTTAGTGAGCTACAACAACTACAACATATATCGTCAATTGAGAGAATGGTATTTTATACATCATTTTTTGGCAAAAACATCAAGCCACCTGACAAAAATGGCAAAGAGAAAAGGTAAGCTTCAAGGTTGTTTTTAACTGAGCTACAAGCAGTTTGTTACTCGTATAGCTTAAATTAAAGCAAATGATCTGAAATTAAAATCGAAATTAGAGAGCGTGTTTGTATTTTCTCCTTACTTTCGCGATATACTCGTAAGTAAACACCTGCACCTACATAAATACGTACAGAAATAAAGTTGTTATCTTCAGAAAATCTGCTATTGTGTATGTCAGTTTTCCAATAATATAGAGAGCGAAGTCAAGAAACTTTAAAAAAAAAATAACAACCATTACCGTTATCTTTGCGTTGTCTCCAATGCTTTAATTTTCTTCATCTCTTATCGGACGGAGAATCAGGCCGATGTTTTAGAAACAATTCGAAGTAATACATATTTACGACCACATTTTAAGAGGCGTGAGTGCGAATGCCTTCGCTGTGTGTTATGATGGACGTTCAAACTGCGCAAAACATATGGGCGAAACCGCGTGAAATGTGATATTCACTGTCTTTTGTGGGTGGAGAACAAATAAATTAGTTTCGATAAAAACTGTTAACAGGGTTTCAAACATCTGATGGAAAATCTTAAGTTTCTGCCCATTATGCTCAATTTCGGACCCTCACACCCAAATTTGTGAATTTGGCCAAATTGTCCTAAACTTGTTTTCTTTTAGAAAAATTGATCTTGTGTCGATATTTACGCTGCAAAATTGTTGAGATCAACGTTCTTCTCCTAAGATTCGATGTACAAAGCGAATACTACATTCTGGACCACCCCCCCCCCCCCCCCCCCCAAAGTGTGTCCAGAGAAATACCCTATAGTTCGCGTTTCAAAGATATCGCGCTGCCACGATCACCGAGGGAGTGAGGGTACTATTCAAAAGTACTGAAACGAGCCGTTGGAATACCAAGGTACCGTCTGTATATGTTATATATTCCCGATTTGAATAGAGCACAGTATTTAAGCCTACCTTTGTGATGATTCCCCAAAAAAATTTTTTTACGTCCTGACCATCGATGGTAATTCTGAATAACAAACGCAACCTCAATAACAAAACGTGTGAAATTCTTGATGCGTGTGTGAAACCTGTTATCTATGTATTTCGTGGGAACAAATGTTTGGTTCAATTGGGCAACTAGTGCAGCCAATTATGTTAATGACCCGACCGTCAATGCTATTTCCGATTTGCTGTTTGCTAAATATGGTTAAATCGACCTCATTCACTCGGGGGAGGCCCTGTAGCTTTCCCATCGTGGTCAAAGGAAGTTCTCAGAAGTACCAACCTCCCCAGATCTTGAATTTGCAAATATATATTTTTATACCCCTGCGTTTAAAAAACGTAAAAAGGGGATAATTATTTTGTTGCTCCGTTTGTAACGCCCATAAGGAGGCTTGGTAGGCAAAGAAAAGTATATATATTCTTGATCAACATCATCACCCAAGTCGATTTAGCCATGTCCGTCTATCTGTCTGTGATCACGATTACAGCCGTAATTTTCAAGCTTTCATCACGAATTCGATATTTAAGCTTTCATCTAAAAAATAAAGGTCAAGTTCGAAAATGAGCCAAATCGGATTAAACCACACCTACCTCTCCCATATAAAGTGACTTTATCAGAACGGTAAAATCTCTTTAAACTCCACAAAAATTAATATATATGCTTCAAATTTTGCATATGAGTTTTGATATTTAATATACACTCTGAGAATGAAATCGAATGAAAACCCCGCCTACCTCCCATACAAAGTGACTTTATCAGAAAGGTAAAATCTCTTTTATTTCCACAAAAATTAATATATGTTCATATGAACTTTGATATATAACATGTACTCTGTGTATGAAATTGAACGAAATCGAGTGAAAATCACTACGCCTACCTCTCATACAAAGGGACTTTATCAAAACGGTAAAATCGTTTCCACAAATTCCACAAAAATTACCTAATAAGGGTCCGCCAAATAACTTTTTTTTTTGAAAATGCTATAAAAAAACTACTGAATATTTTCTCAAATTTCTTTTTTTATTTGAATGTACAATCCTTCCGGTTAATAATGGAAAATAATTTCATCAATTTAATTCATGGCTGCCTCGGCTGGCCATGCAGTAGCCTACTCGATCGGTCCAATTTTTAAGCTCATTATCGATTGTGTGCAGCTGTATTTCACCAATGGCTTCACGAATATTGTCCTTTAAAGCGTCAATTGTCTCTGGCTTGTCGGCGTAACACTTATCTTTGAGGGCACCCCACAAATAATAGTCCAACGGTGTCAAATCGCAGCTCCGAGGTGGCCGAACGACATCAGCTCTGCGGCTGATAATGCGATCTTCAAAAACAGGGCGCAAAACATCGAGTGTAGCTTTGGCTGTGTGGCACGTAGCGCCGTCCTGTTGAAACTAAATGTTGCCAATATCCTCCTCTTCAATTTTTGTGAACAAAAATTCGTTCAAAATGGCCCGATAACGATGGCCATTGACTGTAACGGCCACTCCTTGCTCATTTTCGAAGAAAAATGGCCCAATTATGCCTCTGGACCAAAATCTGCACCAAACAGTGACTCGTTTTGGGTGCATCGGCTTTTCAATGTATGCGTGCGGGTTTTCTGTGCCCCATATGCGACAATTTTGCTTGTTTACATACCCGCCAAGATCAAAATGAGCTTCATCTGAAAAGATGATTTTTTTGGCAAAATCGGCATCTTCTGTAAGTCGATCGCAGGCCCACTCAGCGAAGCGAAAACGCATTGGATGGTCAGTTGGCTTCAACTCCTGAACCAATTGGACTTTGTATGGCGTCATACCAAGGTCTTTATGCAAAATTCGTCTCAATGATGTCTCCGAAATGTTCTATTGTTGAGAACGACGGTGACTTGATGTTGATGCCGCTTCACGCACACTTTCTGCCACAGCAGCAATATTCTCGGGTGTACGCACTGTTTTTGGTTTTTCACGCTTTGGTTTATCGATGAGGATGCCAGTTTCTTTCACTTTTTTCACAAGATAACGAACATACGGAGCTGACGGTGCTTCTGTTCTTCCAAAATCCGTAGGCAATTTTCGCACACATTCTGCAACATTACCATGATTTTCAAAGTAATGTCGCAATATTTCCCAGCGTTGTTCAAGCGTATACACAACCATATTCGTTCAGCGGAAGGATAAAACTAATTATCTGTCAAATCAGACATGTGCTAAGTGTTACCATTCACGAAATAAGCAATAGTTGAAAAAAAAACGTTAGATGGCGGACCCTTGAAATGCTGCATATCAACTTTGATAGACAACATGTACTCTGTGTATTAAATTGCACGAAATCGAGTGAAAATCATCACGGCCCAGTCGAAGATCATTTCTTACTAGTTTTTCTCATTTCCCGCCTTAAAAAATACGATTTTACGCGGTTTTCCCCATATCGAGACAGAACGTAACGCCGCATAATGAATAACTCGTTGCAATTTTTGACTTTAAATTCAGAAAAATTCGGTTTAACTCACAAATTTTCTATCGTTTTAGCCGGTAAAAAATATCATCAATCTATCGATATTTTGTATCCATCCTTATTTTCATCTCGTTTCTGGTAGAACACTGGGGACGATTAGATATGGTACAACCATTGATGTGATGTTTAAACGATTCGTAACTCATGTAACCTCCGAAGTTCACGTATCGTATTTTAGTTACGAAATAAATTCAGCCCTTGAAAGTATCATACATAGGGCCATTTTGTTCAAAGAGAGATCATTTTATCTCTGAGTTAATTCCATGATTTTTCCAGTTTGTCATTTGTTCACAGTGAGTTAAGCATTTAACTTTTTAATCTGGACATAAAAATGGTGGCGAGAAAGCTTAACCCCAGAACTATTTAACCCGAGCAAGTTGGTGAGTTAAGCTCTCTAACTCGCTCTCATCACTCTCATTTTACTATTTTTTCATTTATTTGGTGTCAAAATATTTGAACATTTGTCGAAAAAATAAAATTCTGAAAAATAAAAAGGTTTGATAAGTGAGGAAAATATGGCACGCAATGTATGTGAGGCAGTGCTGATGCGTTACTTTAGGCAACTGTTAGCGACAGAATATTCAAATAAATGATTTTAATTATTTTTAAATAAATTTTTGTTTAAAAAAATTGTTGTTAAAATACTCTTTATTTCAAAATCTTTAAATAAATTATTTGAAATAATTAAAATTTTCATTTAAACTGGAGAAGAAGAAAACTTAAAAAATGTCGAAAGTTAAAAGACAACTTAAGAAAGTTAAGAAAGAAGAAGACAACTAAGAATAAAGTTAAAACAACTATTAAAAATAGTTTCATATTTGCTTTTTTATGAAGTTAAAAATTAAAATTATATGTTAAAAATTAAACATTATATAAAATTCAGATAAATTTTTTTTTTAAATTGTACACAATTGATATAAGTGGTAGTAAAATCAATTGACCAAAATAAAAAATAAAATAACTGAATGTCAGTAACTTGCTGGCCATCATCGTCGTCAACAAGATCTGCTCCAAATTGCGAACGGGGCAGATTAATTAATTAAGGGAGAAAATTAAGTATTTACATTTTCCGGAGCCAGACAGTTGTAGTCTGAGGTGATGTCTGCCCAGGCTTTGCTTTTTGTTCTGCTGGTGGTGGCGTCTGTCTTCCAGCACTCGACAATGTCAGCCTTCCTCCAAACGCCCTGCAGCAACAACTTCTCCCCATTCTTGCTTTAATTAGCAGAGCGATCGCGTTTTGCCATTTTTTAGCAATTTTTGTTGCAAATCATAATAATAAAATAACAAACTAACACAATTAGTAAAAAGCGAAAGAAAATTCAAAAAGGAATGTCCAAAAATCTCGGTTGTATTTTTAAAAACCCCACATATTTTTGAATTAACGAGCAACACTCTAACATTCCAATAGAAATCGATATAAACTGAGAGCGAATTTATACTCTAAGCATACAGCCGGAATAAAGTGTGAAAAAATCCACTTTTTTATCTCCCGATTTATACACTTGAATTAAATCATAGTTATGCCCTTTGTGAACAAAATGGGCTTCAGACCGATATTTTTATAATCAAATTGCGCGTGTTTTTAAATGTTTTGTACACAAATGATCGATAACTGGACCAACTTTATGTTTTATGCCGACTTCGAACGGATAATGTGCATATTCTCAAGAAGCTTTACATGGCATTATTTACTCTTTGAGGTCTACCTTTGTCTGCAGAGAAATGATGGCCGATCAAAGAAGTTAATTTCAATTGAAAAAATTGTCTGTGTCAGCTGGAGTGCGAACCTGGTCTCGAATTGGTATCGAATGGTCCACGCACTTGTCAACGCGCTTGGCTCCGGCCGCCACTTCGTTATGGAAATATCGTTTAATTTTCTTGTTTACCATGGTACAAACGTTGACGCCCATCAGTAGGCAAAACATGAAGTCTTTCGTGAGTTGTGACCATGGATAAGGCTGCGAATGTGTCTTTCTGTATTTTTAAACAATTTCATCATACGTTCCTCCTTGTGAATTATCAACGAGCAGGTTTGTTTTAGTGAAAAATTGTTTATTTGAACATCGATTTATTTCGAAAGAGAGGAACTGTAGCGGATCTACGACTGAGAGGAACAGCTGTTCTATTAATTCTAATACTTCATTCTACTGTTAAAAATTAAAGACCTCGCCATTGCCAACTGGAATAATGCGTTTAAAATGTGACTTCTTCCAACAAAGTCATTTTCTATCTTACTACCACTAAAAACCTTTCTTTTTAAAGCACAAGGTGAACCTAGGTACTCACTAGTTATTCACAACAAATACTCGTTCA
This sequence comes from Pherbina coryleti, assembly GCA_943735915.1. Taxonomy (NCBI): domain Eukaryota; kingdom Metazoa; phylum Arthropoda; class Insecta; order Diptera; family Sciomyzidae; genus Pherbina; species Pherbina coryleti. Next base: position 38,371,883 of record OX030952.1, on the reverse strand, counting down.
TTTCAAAACATCGATAACTCATCTGAGCAAATTCACTAACCTTGATGTAGTAATTGAGTGTCCAAAACAAAGATGGCGCTTAAGAGAACTAAAACTTTCAATAACAGCAAAGCATTTCACAACAAAAGGCCTTCACCTTTTGTTAACACTCGATTTGACTCCCCATTTTTTTCGTACAGCAGCAAATCAATGAAAATTGATTCTGAAGGTAGCAACTCCAATAACTTTTTTTCTTCTTTACATGTGGTCGCTTTGCCTAGAATGCATCGCTGTAACGATCCAATAATGATGCATAATACTCGTCTGTTATTTTCTATCTTTTTAAAAGTCATCAATCTAAAGATTCTACTTTTTTAGTAACGCAGGATATAAAGGGTCTTTCAAGAAGAGGTGTCATTTTAATTTTCCCACCATTTTTTCAGGTGGCAACATACAACTGTCATTCGATGACGTCTCACAAAGAAAAACTCGGAGATTTTTAGAACTGGATCGGCTGCCATATCCGATGGCCGAGATAGAAAATCTTAAATTTATTTTTTTGAACAAGTTAAGAAATTGCGTTCAAGTATGCATTTCTCAAAAAAAGGAAAATGTAATGCGAAAAAAATGCTAATTATTAATTCGCCTAATTAAAGGAATACGTTAACACTATAATCAATACCACCAAAATTTAGACTGTTGGGTAACAACAAAAGTTCTGTGCTATCTCGATTATAACTTTAGCATCGAATATCCTTCACACAAGACACTGTGGATAAAAACCGTGCTTAGCAATATATTGTTAGTTTAAGCCTATACTTACTTTTTGATTGAAGACATACGTAGTTTTTTTATAAAAGTTAAAGCATTTTAATATCGTTATTTTTTACTGTTTTCCTAAATTTTTTACTGTTGAGAGCTCTGAGAATACGATCAAAATTGTTCGATACGCCCTAATGAACAACATCATAATTTCTCTAACAAAATTTTCATCTGCCTGGGTATGTGAATAAGCAAAACTATAGCGTCTGGAGCTCCGAAAACCCAAGAGAAATAGTCGATCAACCTCTCCATCCACAACGGGTGACAGTTTGGTGTGGTTTTTGGAGTGGCGTTTTTTTGGGGCATATTTTTCGAAAATAATGCTGGTGCAATTGTTCCAGTGAATGGATTGCGTTACCGAACGATGTTGACTGACTTTTTTGACCTGAAATTAATGCTATGGACGTTAGAGTGACCAAAAAAATACAATTTTTTTTAATTTTCAAGGAAAGTATTTGAGATAATGTTTAAAAATAAGTTCCTGAAAATTTTATTGAAATATATTCGTGTTTTCTTATTCTTTCGCTGTTTACATTATTCGTGTTTCTTTTTTCTTTATTTTTCTGGAGTAGAAAAAAAAAAAGGTAATATAGAACTGGATGGTATCTGTATTACTGTTCCATACGAGTAATATAAGTTTTTCGAAAATTATCACTTTCGTTTTTTAGTCAAAGTTTATACATTTTTAGATACAACACTTCATCAGAAAATAATAGTTAATAATAATAATAATAATAATAATAATAATAATTGCGTGATAAGTTCCGTTCTTTTTGTATTACCTCTAAAAAATGGAATTTCAGAAATATTTTCTTTTTTTTTTATCAATTCGCTTATAATCTCGTAAACTAATTACCGTAGCCAACAAATAATATCAACTTCAAGTTAAACCATTTATAAAACATGGAAAACAATCTTAAAAATAAGTTATGGCCTCAAAAAATACCTTAACTTTCCGCTTTTAGAGTTGGCATTAAAAAATGGAGCCACGTCTAAACATTAATATTTTTCGATAAAATTTTCAGGAACTTGTTTTTAAACATCGGAGCTATTTCTCAAATACTTCCCATAAAAATAAAAAAAGTTGAATTTTTTTGGCCACTCTGATGAATGAATCATCAAAAGAATGGACATATGCAAGAACAGCCGCGGCGAACATTTGGAAGGAATTGTATTCCATTAGTAGTCTCAGAGTTTGTACTTTGGATTAAAATAAAATTATCAGATGTTTTCACAAAAATATTACATTTCGTTTTTAATTTAAAATGACACGTCTTGTGGAAAAGCCCTTTATATGAAAATCGGTTCTAAAGGAGTAAGCTCCAATGAACTCCAATAACACGGTGTTACAAAATGAAAAAAAATCAAAAAACTTGCCTCGAGACATAGAAGAGGTAGTAGGCCTGGTTGAACATAAGATAACTGCATACTTAGTTTTTTGAATATACCCTCAAAATCGGGATTTGTGGTCAAAAAACCGATTTTTGGTAGGTGCATGTATAGTTTGTTATGTAACTCCGTTATATCTAGCTCAATTTTAAAAATTTAAACATTGATAAAAAGAAGAAAAATATACCCTTAATATAATATATAGACCGTTTTTTTACAAAAAGAATTGACAAAGTTACAGGTATAATCATTTGAAAATTTCTCATTTTTTTTTAATTGTTTCAACTTCAACAACGTTTTGTTAACAAATTTTGTTTTGTGGCACTATTAGTTTTAGTAGGATTCTGAAAGCCTGTTAAATTTTGCGTTCAACAAGCTATCATTTACTTCAATTGGCTTAAATACAAAAGCACTATCGAATTTTTAGTATTCGTAATAAAATACAAAAAAAATTTTTTTTTTCTAAAAATGTTTTTTTGACCTTTTTCGTTTATATATATTATCATAAAGCTGGTGTATTGCCCGGATGTGACGGAACTGTTTGCAGTTTTCAACCACAAACACGCTCCGAATGAATGACATTTGTTTATTGAGGGATCTTGCAAAAGTATGATTTATTTAAAAACTTTTTGTGTGATTCTTGATATGTGAAATTCTGATATATGTATGTAGGTTTGAAAGCTGTGCTATTACACAACAAAAATGAGTTGCCATCGGTTCCTTTAGCTTATGCAACGAACATGACACATATTAGACAATGGAAAAAATACTTCGTTTTATAAATTACAATACGTTTAAATAGCAAAAAGTCACCGACTTAAAGGCTCTAACAATACTGTTTGGAATGCAAGGTGGATATACCAAGTATCCTTGCATTATTTGCGAATGGGATAGTCGTGCGACTAATAAATATAAGCAAAAGGAGTAGCCACGGCGTGCTTCATTTCAAGTTGGCAAAAAAACTGTTTTGAATACTCCACTGGTGCGACCTGAAAATGTAATCCTACCGCGGCCTCGGTAGTCGAGTTGGTAGCGTGCTCGACTGCCACCCCAGAGGTCCAGGGTTCAATTCCTGGCCAGGCCATTGTCCTTCGCTTTTAACCTTTCTTAATTTTCTATCCTCATTTCTAATTAACTGAAATTAAAAATTCATCAATATTTATGACATGAAGTTGTAGTTGATGGTAGAGAAGTTTGTGGATGAGATTGACTTATAACTTGAATTGACTGAGGAAAAGGCATAACACTTGCGTCTGATTCAAATTCATATGTTTCTTTGGCTTTCCACCACGCTTAGAACATCCTACGCGTGTTTCACTTGATTGCCCTTTCCTTCCCACTAATCTATCATCCCATTTTCGAACCAAGGCAGACTTGACTGAATAGGTATTCCACCTGAAATCCTTGGTTCAAAGCTAACAAAAAAAAAAAGTCTGATTGCAGCGTTTCCTAGGTTAAGTGAGGCCAAAATCAAAGAAAGTATCCTGCACGTTCAAATCTTTTATAAAAGTTATTTATTCATTTCGGTTATTCTAAGGTTTATTTGTGGGCCCACAAATTCGGAAAATTTTCTTGGACACTGATTTCGTTTCTAAATTAAATCCAGTTGAAAAAAAGAGCTTGGAATAGTTTTATTTCGTTAGGCATTTATTTCCTCGGCAACAAGAAGAGTCGAAATTACTTAGATGTTGTAAATGAATTTTTAAGTGCCTACGAAGAAATGGGCTGCAATATGTCAATTAAAATACATTTTTGCACTCCCATATAAACTTTTTCCCGAATAGCCTTGGGCAGTTTAGTGATGAACAAGGAGAAAGGTTCCACCAGGAGATGGAAGCTATAGAAACCGGCTTTCAGGGAAAAAATTCCATAAACATGCTGGCAGACTTCTGCTGGTCCCTAAAACGTGAAATCGATTATAATATATATAAACGAAAAAGGCCAAATAAACATTTTTAGAAAAAAAAAAAAATTAAAATTTTTTATATTTTATTACAAATACTAAAAATTCGATGGTGCATTTGTATTTGAGCCAATTGAAGTTAATGATAGCTTGTTGAACGCAAAATTTAACAGGCTTTCAGAATCTTACTAAAACTAATAGTGCCAAAAAACAAAATTTGTTAACAAAACGTTGTTAAAGTTGAAAAACTTAAAAAGTAATGAGAAATTTTCAAATGATTTGACCTGTAACTTTGTCAATTCTTTTTGTAAAAAAACGGTCTATATATTTTATTAAAGGTATATTTTTCTTCTTTTTATCAATGTTTAAATTTTTAAAATTGAGCTAGATATAACGGAGTTACATAACAAACTATACATGCGCCTACCTAAAATCGGTTTTTTGACCACAAATCCCGATTTTGAGGGTATATTCAAAAAACTAAGTATGCAGTTATCTTATGTTGAACTAAACCTACAACCTCTGCTATGTCTCGAGCCGAGTTTATTTTCACTGTTACACCGTGTAATTTTTTTTCTTCTTTAAGAAGAATCGTTCAAACGGCCCAATAAGGATGCATAATATTTGCCCTTTATTGTCTTTCTTTTTTCAAGTCGTCCATGAATAACATGTAGTGAGAATCCCAAACCCATTATTTTATTTAATGTACCGACTCAGTTGCGTAGTGGTAAGTCCTCGATCTTTACAGAACACTAATCAAAGCACAAAAGCTTTCAGATCACAGTTAAACATGGCTACACATTGCATATGATATAATCTGTTAATTATTTTTAATAGTAATCCAATAAATTACGATTGATTTAGGTGAAGCATATTCACCATAACATTTGACAATACATTCCTTTGCTTGCACATTGGTTTTTTTTTTCCTTTGAAAACCAATGTTTTATCAACACACGAAATTTACTTTTTTGCATTGTTATAACAAGCAGTGGCGTTCCTAGGCTTGGTGACACCCGGGGCGGATACTCATGGTGTCACCCCTATAAAAAATTTTTAAATGCAAAAAGAAACCAATTTGATGAGATTAAGTGTTTTTATTATTATCTTTATGTTTTCCGAAAAAAAACAAACAACATATTGTCCGTCCCCTTCATGCCAAAAACGCCAATGTGAATTTTAGTGTTTTTTGGGAAATTGAGTTTAAAGATTCGAATGGCTCAGAAAAAGCGAAACATCCACATTTTCCAAAATTTCTTTTCGGAAATGGATGGCACATGTCTTCGTTATACACAGTTAAAATTTGGTTCCAGTTACTCTACAAAAACATTAAAAAAAAAACTTTTTGTGCAATCATGTAACAATTATTGCTTGAAAATTGTATTAAAATAAATCTCAAAATCATGAAAAAAGCTCCATCAAAAAAATGTCTTTCATACGTACACAGCAAATTATGTTCTTCGTCAACAGAAAAAAACAATCAATGTCCTATCTCATAGGTAGCGGGTACAAACTAATTTTTAGTGAAAAAATGTGCACAAAATTCTGAAAATTTTGAACATGCGACTCTGTAAAAACTTTGGTAATGAAGACAATTGCAAAATTCCTTCTGCAGTTTATTTTTCAAAGCATTGTTAATGTCTTGAACCAATAATTTCAGAAATTGACCTTCTGACCTGGGCGTTATATGGAAAAAACTGAATACATTATCAGAAAAATGCTATTTTTGAGATTAAAACAAATCACAAAAATCGAAATGGACACTTCTTGCCATTTTTTTATCAAAATACATTGTTCTCAGCTTTCTTCAAAAATAGAAAAAAAAAATCATTGATCTATCTCATCACTTTTAAGCTCAATTTTAGCCTCAAAAATAGCATTTTTCTCGTAATGTATTAAGTTTTTCCATATAACTCCCAGGTCAGAAGGTAAATTTCTGAAATTATTGGTTCAGGACAATAACAATGCTTTGAAAAATAAACTGCAGAAGGACTTTTGCAATTGTCTTCATTACCAAAGTTTTTATAGAGTCGCATGTACAAAATTTTCAGAATTGTTAATTTCCTTTATGCCAAAAAAACCAATGTGCACATTTTTTCACTAAAACTGAGCTTGTAACCGCTACTGATGAGATAGATCAATGATTTTTTTTTCTATTTTTGAACAAAGGTGAGGACAATGTATTCTGATAAAAAAAGTGTCAAGAAAACTCCATGTCGATTTTAGGGAATTTTTAAATCCTAAAAATGTACCATTCTTGAGAGAAAAGTTAATTCTTTGCTGCTACAAAGTAGGAAGACCTCTGATTTTCTTCACTTTTGATGGAAAAAAATTATTCTGAACGTATCCTCAAAAGAAAAATTAAAAAAAAAAGTTATTTACTAATATTGGAAATATTTAAAGTGAAAAAATGTGCACATTGGCGTTTTTGGCATGAAAAAATATCAGAAAATCCACATAGATGGTTTTAGCATGGAATTTTATAATTTTTTCTAGACCGAATTAGATTTTTTTGTTTTTGGGGAATATTCTTTGCATTAAAATGCACTAGATGCAATTAAAAACTCAAAAACCATATGTTTTCACATTGGCGTTTCTGGCATAGAGGAGACGATATGACAAACAATAAGAATTTGTAAAAAACAGAACAAAACTATTACATTTCCAGGTGTCTACATATTTCGATATGTAGGCATAAGGTAAAAAAGACAACTTATTAACTTCGCAGTCTAAAAAACTGACGGAACAAATATATAACATTTTCAGGTACATATTTGTATATGTAGGTATAAGGTTAAACAAAGAAATCTTATTAATGACGTTTTCTTAAAAACTAACTTTTCTTACTTTAAGAGCTGCAAAATTTTAAATAACCTCATCGAAATCAATATTACTTGCAAGCTCGTTTTCAATGGATAAAATAGCAAGATTGGAAAGCCTTGCCTGTCACATGGAAGACCTTAAATAAGTATTCATTAATTTTAGCTTTGAAAAACTCCTTTCGCATGAAGCTACTGATACACAAATTGTTAGAAATAATTTCAACGCGACAAAATGGGACACACATTTTTTAACGTAATTTATTTGTACCTTTCTCTTTCTGTTTGAGAAATAAAAAAAAATGTCGATATGGTGTCACCCCTAAAATGGTGGTACCCGGGGCGGACCGCCCCCCTCCCCCGCCTAGGAACGCCACTGATAACAAGGACAAAATTTGTTACTTCTAATGACTGTCACTCACTTAAAACTGCGTAAAACTGCTAAAATTTTGACAGTCATCGTTTGAAAAAAGCCAGATCTAAAAATGTTTTCCGATTTGATCCTAGCGATGTCATCTATGCTACGACTTATTGAACAGCCTTGTGTTTTTTCTTTTTTTGAAGTTTAGGGGGAGCAAGTACTCCTTCCTGTAGACACTTATGCCCGTATAGAACACTAACAATATAATTTTAGTGCACAAATTAGAATTGATGGAATATCAATGTTATTTTAACAAAAAAAAAAATATTAACATAACATTCTGTACCGTTCGACGTGACAAAAGAAATGTTGGAGACATGCTATGTGACTGATGTTATCTTGATATTATTGTTGTAGGCTAGATATGAGAGAACATGGAATAATTGATATGATATCAATGTCATTTTCAGTATTCTTTGTGATTTTAAATATTGTATCATTTTATTTTTTTAGCGTGGGCTTAATGGGTAAAACCCATACTTATAGTTTATTTATTATTATAAAGTTTAGTTTGCAGCATTTATACTATTAACAAATAAACAAAAAACCATTAACGCACATTCTCTCGCTTAATTGAATTTGTCGCCACATTACAACTGAGGGAAGCGATATCGATATCAAAACCATATTTTTGTTAAATTGAAGCTAAATATTTGCATATCAAATTATTCCATATTTCATTCATAGGACTGCATCTGTTTCCTTAAATTTACGATTTTATTTTTATTGACATTTTTACTGTAATTCATACGTTTCACAGAGGGAGAACAGAGTCAAATTTGTAGAACAATTGACAGGGGCTACGTATTAGAGAGCTGCACAAGTCTAAGAAAAATTACCTGCAAACCAAATCTGACAAAAATCTGACATAACTTAAGTAATTCGTCTCTTCCGGACGTTACATTTAAAAAAAAAAACAGTATTGTAAGTAGATTTTTTTTATATGCACTTAAACTCAGAACGAACCCACAACATAACATCAAAACATCAAATCTATATAAGAAAAAGAAGTAACGAGAGTTTTTTTTAGAGGCATAGAATTTCCTAGAGGGATAGCTATCAAACTAGTTGTCAAAGTAAACACATGTATTTGACATTTATGTTTGGCAAATTGCCATGCATCTACTTACATTGGAACAACGTTCACAAATCGTGGGAATTTGTATCCAAAATTCGCGTTCTGTGCTGTAAATGTACAGAGCATTTCATACAAATTACGATGCGCATAATTTCTGAATTAACGAGTGCATAAATAAGCAAAATTGTCCTAGGGCTCGTTCATAAACTACGTTATCGATTTTCAACTCTTTTTTACCCCCCTCCCCCTCCGTTACTCTTTGTAGTGCATTTCAAAACCCCTCTCCTTCCCCATAAAGTAACGTAGTATATGAAATAAAAAAATTAAATGACTACAAAATATTTTGCAAAAGTAATTGGGGTCGGTCATACATATTAACCCTCTCCGGCCCTCCCTTAAAGCCCCCTGTTCAGGTGTAGGGAATAAATATACAAAAATCATAAAATTTGTATGATATCCCCTCTAAAGAATGGTCGGAAGGAATAAGTCCCCAAGGAAAAGTTTTCCTAAATGGTTCCAGCAAGACGGTGCAACAAGCCATACAACGCATAAAACCATCACTTGTTGGTGACCAAATCATGGGCTGTGAATTGGCCATCTAGGTCATGTGATTTGACTCCGTTAGACTACTTTTTGTGCGGTTCCGTCAAGTCAGTGGTCTATGCTGATAAACCACTGATCAGTAGGTTACCAACATTCGAAGAGTTCTGGACGAAATAAGGCCGGCTATACTGCAAAAAGTGGTGCAAAGTTGGACGGACAGGATGGTCTTCATAAGACGCAGTCGCAGTGGCCATATACCCAATATTCTTTTCAATCTTCCTGCATTTGCATCTTCATCTTCCTGCATTTGGCGCCCTTTTATATTTAATTATAATAAAAAAAGTTATTTTCTATTGTGTACCAAATTTTTTTTTTAAATTAATAGAAAACTTCAAACATGTATTTATTATTATTAATAATATCATATTTTATACATTCATTATCTAAACAATGTACGGTACCTACATATGTTGTGTGAGTAAGTCACGAAACATTAAATGAAAAACAAAAATTGAAAAAATAACTTAAACATTATTTTCCAAGTTTTTTTAAACGCGTTCCTTGATAAGTCTGTCAAAATCTAGGTTTTCTGCAAATTGACTTTCAATGGACAGCGAGGCCAAACAAGTTAATCTTGTTTGAGACATTATAGACCGCAAGTAGGTTCTTATCAATTTTAGGTTAGAAAAACTTCGTTCGCCAATTGCAACGGTCACCGGTATCGTTAACAGAATACGCAGCGATATCCAGGTGTTGGGATATAACTCTTGAAGATTGTACTTTTTGATGTTAAACAAAAAATTTCACGTGCTGGAAAATCTTGTATCTGTTGAAATCTTTCCTTCATACACAGATATAAGTGCGGTTTCCAAAAGAGCATTAAAAAACTCGACTTCAAAAATTTTTTTTTGGATCAGTTATTGGTTCATCAACAGCGTCTTCACCCGGCCTACGTTTTATGTGTCCTAATCACGCTAGTGGTTTAAAAAATACTAAATTTCGATGATAATTCAGATGCGCCCTCCAGTCACTGGCGCCCCGGGCGGTCGCCCACCGCTAAAGCCGGCACTGGCTAAATGCCATACATTTTGGAAACTAATAAAACCAAAATATTGGCCATTACATTAATTTTTAGTGTTTTACTTGAAATAAAAGTTATGTATATACCTCTGCAATAGAATATAGAAAAATGTTATGCACTACACCTATGCATACTCCATCTTTTGAATTTCTTTTATTGGTTTAATATTTTATTTTTGTATAAACCGATCTCTTTGGCCTATTTTGGCCTTCGTTTTCGAGATATTGCGTTTTTTTTTTTACTTTTTAAGGTTATCATATCGACCGACCCCTCAACATGTGCGTCTCAAGTTGGAGGCTCCCCTTTATAAAAACCAAAAACGCTGTTATTTTTGGCCTATCTGGCTTCGTTTTCTGGTTATGGGGCACCCATAACTTTAACATACTTGTGACTGAACTGAAAACGATCGCTGAAAATTTTTCGATCGTGATGCATGGTGCGCTCGGTCTGCACACTATGATTTCCCATTGTTTTCACTTCATTGTCGTTCTATGGTTTGATTTTTTATTTTATATCAAAACTCAAGCACTGCTTCGACACTAACGAAAAGCTTTCAAAATATGCAATGCTTGTTTTGTTGGCTTCGCTTCATACATAACATTTTTGTTCGTAGTCAAGGCTATACTGAAATACACTGCACGACAGCATAGTATACAATATTCAAGTACTGTGAATAGAAGAAGCTTTTGTGCAGCTCTTTACTACGTATCGAGACCAATAAGTATGATACTGTAAGGGTATTGGGGTCACTGATCACGAATCTGATATTCAAAATGACGGCTTCGAAATGGCGGTCATGAACAAGTTAACTTCTATAATATACTCTTAATAAAGATACATTTTTGACAAACATTTTTGATCACGAATCTGAAATCAATTTTTTAAAATTCAAAGTGGCTGCCAAAGATAAAGATAACTTTTTTAATAATATACTTTTTAAATTTAAATTTTTTATACAATCTTAACGTTTTGTGTAATAGTAATACATATATGAAACAACATTAAATGTGTCGTAACAAGTCTAAATTATTTTCATCAACAGTATGATTGAGAAGCGTTTGCAAAACTACTTCTGCTGAAGTTTGGTTTTTTTAAGAATCAAAATTCATTAAGTTTTTAACAGATTCAATTATTTTCTGTCTTAACCGCTGGTAAAAGATCAATAAAGTAATATTTATACTATAACTGGATTTTGAAACTAAACTCTCAATGTACTGGACTTAACTGCAAGAAAACCATATTATCTGGTACATACTGAGTTTAACCTAATTCTTTAAAAAACTATTAAGCTCTATCGAACACCCAACCTATCCGCGCCTGGTTCAAAAATGTTTTAGGTGTTTAGGTGTAATCATTTATATTAAAAATCACTTTGGAAAACATTAACTTACATTCTTTTTCATCTTTTTTTTCAGCATGGCCTGTATTCAAGAAGAATTCGGACACTTAGGCTTTGTTCCAACAGACCTTCCGTATACAAAGAATTCCATACTACAACAACATCCAAATGAAGTTGTCGTTACCGACAGCAGTCCTGAAAATACATGCCAACAACGATGGACACCAACGGGAGGACATTTTGGACACCCAGACAAACCAATTGGTTGGATGTATGGTCTTCTAGGATGCATGAAGCCAGTTCTTTCATTTATTGGAAAAGCCGGCGTTATAGAGATCAAGAATTCAAAAACTGAAAATTGGGAAATTCCTTTTGAGGCAATATCAGACCTAGAGTGGCTCGGAAGTGGAGCCCAAGGTGCTGTATTCAGTGGAAAGCTCAAAAATGAAACAGTAGCTGTTAAAAAAGTTAAAGAACTAAAAGAAACCGATATCAAACACTTGCGAAAGTTGGATCATGAGAACATTATCAAATTCAAGTAGGTTTTCTTCAATTTTGATAATTTATCCAATTCTACGATATTAACACAATCTTAAATTTTTACCTTTCATAGAGGTGTTTGTACTCAGTCGCCAGTGTTCTGCATTATAATGGAATTTTGTCCCTATGGCCCACTACAAAATATATTAAAGGAAGAAGAAGTTATGTTGCCATCGCGATTGGTGTCCTGGGCGAAACAAATTGCACTCGGAATGCAATATCTACACTCCCATAAAATAATTCATCGCGATTTAAAAAGTCCAAAGTAAGCTCAACAAAATTCTTAAATAAACAAATTTGTACCTTTAATTTTTTTTAGCATACTTATAGGAACAAATGAAGTTGTAAAAATCAGTGATTTCGGTACAAGCAGGGAATGGAATGAGATTAGCACAAAAATGAGTTTTGCTGGAACCGTAGCTTGGATGGCGCCAGAAGTGATTCGAAATGAGCCATGTTCCGAAAAGGTGGACATTTGGTCATATGGCGTTGTTCTCTGGGAAATGTTGACATGTGAAATACCGTACAAGAATGTGGACTCATCGGCCATAATTTGGGGTGTAGGAAACAATTCCTTAAGACTACCAATTCCATCAAGTTGCCCAGATGGTTTCAAACTACTTGTTAAACTTTGTTGGAGCGCGAAACCGAGAAATCGACCGTCATTTAGACAAATTTTGTCACATCTTGAAATTGCAGGACCAGAGCTTTTGAGAAAATCCGAGAAACAGTATTTCGAGACTCAAAGATCGTGGAAGGAGGAGGTACGCTCTCATCTTAAGGAGATAACACAAAATGGAACAAGTATTCACAAATACGAGAAAGATTTAATTAAACGCCGTACTGCAGAATGGAGGCATGCTCAAGATATTCGAATGGTTTATGAGGATAAATTGGAAAAAACAAATCGGTTGTATTTGGAACTTAGCGAATGCATGACCCAATTGCAAGAAAAGGAAAAAGAAATAGCTGAGTGAGTATAAATTTATAATATTCGCTATGTTTTCCATTCTAAAATCCATTATCATATCAACCTAGGAGGGAGAAAAAACTTCCCGATTACAAGCCAAGCCGACGTTTGGGCAGCACATTGCGTAAGATGCAGTATTATAGACGACGCCTGAATGTTCCAGTTGGAATACTTGGCAATTCTAACATTGAGTCTACGACGCCAGATCCAGAAACAACACCAGAGGTATTAAAAAAGTTTATTGTTTTAATTTAAGTCTCAGAAAGGTAACACTGTGCAACAAAATAATGAGATAATCTCAATTTTTGTGAGGATTTACAATTTGTTGGTATAACTGGGACGTATTAAAACAAAAATGTTCGAGTAGTTCCCCACTGCATTCAAAGCTAATAAGAAACTATTCTGGGGAGCACCGAAGTTAAAATACTCCAACCCGAAGGTATTAATGATTTTACTTTGAAATGGAAATAGGCGTGGTTTGCATTCGTATTTATCAAATTTCAAACTGACTGGATTTGAGATCAAGGCTTAGAGTGTGTTAAATAAGAGCGTATTCGGCATTATTCATAAAATATTTATTTAACAGTTACATACTATCTACCAAATTTTCGCAGTATTCGAGGGAAAGTGCCTTCCAAAAATGTCCAATTTGTTGGGAGAGCTGCTTTACAGGACGGTTATACAGGCCAGTGGCAGTGAAAGTGCGAAAGAATACGTGTACTGTTCGAATGATTCGAACAATTTCGAACTTTCATGCTAGTAGCAAGAGGTGCTACACACGCAAGTGAAAGTTCATTCAAAAAATTTCATCTTATGCGAATGTTCTCGCTACTATTGCAGTTTAAATGATTAGTTTTTGCGTTAATTTTCTTTCTATTATTCTAATTTCCTTTCTATTAATGACATTTTTAACTTTTATCTGCAACTTTTCACAATTTTAATTAATATTTACCATTTGCTTTTAATTATAAAGAAGCTATCAGTGTTGCTTCCTGTACGAAATCGAGAAAATCCCGAAATAAATCCACCAAAAGTAATTTTACATGCACTGGCCTTGTTTGACTTGTAACAAAGCTTTCTTGTAAATTTTGACTATCTTGGGAGCATTGAGGTGGTCGATAAAGTCACACCAAAACCCTTCCTTGAGAAGCAACCGCAAAGATGCACCTTTAGATCTCCTAACTTCATAGAAATCGGTTTAGGTTTGTATAATTCACCACCTACGAGTAATGCGGTATATTCTCTCACTTAACACACAGTGGAAAAAATCCAGCCATACATTATTTTTTGTGAAATATAATCGGGCAAATTTGATTTGAATTTGATTTTATGAAATTTTAAATTAAAGTGTATTTATTGGGATCAAAGCATATATTCGAAAGATTTAACACGGAAAGAAATAATGTTCTTATATTAAGCAAATATTTTGCTTAATCTAAATAGATTTTAAATTAAGCCTAATTTGCTCAAATCAAGCACAAAAAACTAAAATTAAAAAAAATCAACTTATAATGAGCATTTATTTCTAAAATTGAGTAAAATAAATGATTGCTTGAAACGAGAATAAAATACTTGATTCTTTGATACAATTCTACCAGGTAGTAATGCCAGTTCTTTCGTCTTGCACAAACTGTCCAAAATAGTATAAATTAGAGAACGAAAAAAGTAAAAAAGAAAATAGAAAGTAAAATATACAGGCAAATGGCAGTCAGTGCAAGACACTCGTGAGAAAATAGCCAGTTGCCACTGCTGCCTTGTATAACTGTATCATGCTTGATTCTAGAACCTGGAACAAGACTTGAATCAAAAAAATATTTTCTTAATTAAAGCAATCGCAGGGAATTATTTTAGTTCTCTGCAAATTGTTTACTTGAATCAAGCAAATTTTTCTCATTTCAACTTACATATATTGGCATGCTTATAATTCATAATTAAGATGGTGCGGATTGACTAACTATGGCATGGTTCGAAGGCACAGTGTCTTATCTGTTATTTTACTTGGAAACGGGTTTTTGCGGATTGGATTGAAGACTTTAGTTTCCTAATAACTTAGTTAAACCTTTAGTTAAGTTTTTTAAGGATAGGGTATCCTAGAGCCTACATATTTGCTGAAGGTTTTCATTATAAGAAAATTAAATATCAAGCAAAATTATTAACTTGAATCAAGCAAATTATTCTAGTTTTCAACAAATTGTTACTTTAATCAAGCAAATTTTTCTGACTTCAAGCAAAATATTCATAAAGAAAATATATAAGCAAATAAATGCTTGAATTGAGAAATGTACGCTCGAGTGTAAATTGATATCCTATTTGCTTGATTAAAGCATAGAATGCTTAATTTTTTCTCTCTGTGAACCGAATTATTTAAGTCACTTGTATGGGAAGTAGGCGTAGTGCCCTTCGATTTTACCGGATAAATGTCAAGTTTTAATATCAAGTTTAGTTCAAAATTACAAGATTCTAGATTAATTTCGTCGAATTCAAGGGCTTAACCTTTAGTCACTTTGTAAGGAAGGTAGGCGTTATTCAAATTTAATTTGGAATAGCTAATAGCTTCAAAATGACGTCTACAATCTACAGATAGACGGACATGACTAATTCTATTTTAAAAACTAAGGCTGGAAAGATAACAACTTTTCCATGATTGCCACGCTTCCTTATGGGCGTTACAAACGCAGTGAAAAATTAATATATATAACTATGTTATTTGGTATAAATGTCAAAATATTTTATGGTTCTCACTTCCACAAATTGCTTAAATTACTGAGAAATGTAATTAAAATAGGAAAGAGATAAACCTTTTAATAATTTTTTGTATTACATTATCATTCACTCATATAAAAGAGCACCTAGACTACATCCATCCACCATATGCGATGAGTTGTTCTTTTAAATATAACATAAATATTTTTAAGTTTCATCAGACCATGATACATTTACAAGGTAGGCTCATATTGAAGAAAAAGGTGAGCTAAATGTCAAAATCAGCTGGTAACTTTGAGTTTTCTAATTGTTGTTATTTCATTTTTCATTTGACGTTTGTAGCTCCTAGTGCTTTGTTGTTGCAAAATTTCACATTTGAGCAGCCGTTTTTAAATGAGCCTACCTTGTAATTGTATCATGCATCATAATCACGATTCAAAAAATAAATTGTCAATTTTATTCATTCTAGAATCCCGTTCAGTGTACGCTTTATACTCAGTTGGATAGTTCCAACCAACCAAAATCATACTGCATTTCGACTCAAAAGCCAAAGAAAGCCCGTCATAGACGTGTGGGTTCGGGTACATTTTGTACTGCTCCAAAGTCAAGTCCCAGCAGGGAGCGGCGCTATCAAAGTGAACCAGAGAATCGCAAAATTAAATTGGTCGACACCGAAACACAAACCGATGCAATGGATATGAGCGAAACAGACGCTAGCCCATGTGCTCTATGTGCATCGCGTGATATAACGATGAGTTTCTGTCGCGGTCACGACGTTCCAGATGACATACCTCAATCAAATTATATACAAAGGAACTTAACCGATCCAACAGCGGAAACATACTGTCAACAATACACTCCAACCCCGCCTTTGATTACAAGTCCTTCTAGCCAAAATGGTAATTCAAGAAACACGAGTGACTTAACATTTCAGGACGCTTGTTCCAGCCCGGATCAACTTATAGACGATGTCATCAATAGCAATGAGAGGCTTGATATAACGGATTGTTGCAGCGACAACGAAAATCTTGATCGGCTCGGACGCAAGGTAATAGAGTTCATCAACGAAAACCGCTTATCTATACAGACGAACTCGAGCGGAAATTCCACAATACATCAGTGCAGTTCACAGACCGTCCAAGCTGAGAACGGCAATGGCGTAACTGAAAGTGTTACAAGGCGTACCAGTGCAGTTTTTAACGAAGAATTGGGCATGGAATTTGAGACTGAAAAACAAACAGTTTTTCGAACGCAAAAAAGTGTAACAAGACCAGAAAATATGCACAATGGCAAGACTCAAACGGAATTTTCAAATGCAAATTTGGAGACAAAGGAAAATATCTGTGAAGACAGTTGGTCTGATGAGGAGGGCGAAGATACCGACTACAATTATTCGCTAAGGAGACGAAGGTAAATTAAATGTTTATTTCTTAATCGTTTATGAGAATCAGATGGAGTTTTATGCTTTTTTTAGTTTAGGTTCTTTAAAGGCCATATTCAGAATTTGTCATTATTTCATTCAGAAATAAGCATTCTTTAGCAATTCCAAGTGCTGCATTTCTGTTCTATTCAAATTGAAATTTAAAAAAAAATCCTTTTAAAACTCACAAACCATATCTTGAAATGCAAGAAACGTAATTTAAAATTCAGATAGCAACGATTCAAATTAAGAGAATATTAGGGGCCAGTTTTTTTAGTGCTGGCTTAGCTTAACTGAGTTCAAAGTGAAACTGAGCTCACTGACACATTATTGGTCCCATAACAATGCGAGCTCACATATCTGCTCAAATAAAGACCTTTTTGATTAGCCAAAAAATCGAATAGGTTTATCCGCCGTACAGTCCTGATTTGGAGCTCAATGACTTTTTGACTTTCGGAAATAAAAAAGTGCGTATTCAACGATTTTCGACAGCCGAAAAAGCGGTTGTTGCATTCAAAACGTTACTTTTGGAGTTACCGAAATCGGAGTGGAAAAGGTGTGCCCAAAATTGGTTCAAACGTATGCAAAAGTGCCTTCAGGAAGAATATTTTGAAAAACAATAAAACCAACTTCCATCATTAATATTTTTTATTTCATTATTGTGCCAGAAATATAAATAGAAACCCTTTATGACTAAAGCATAGTTGAATAAATAAGGTTGTCTCGTGGCTGATCGTACTCTCTTCTCAGTACCTATAATTGTCAAAATCAATGAAAGCAACAACAACAACTTCAACGGCTTTTCATGTTATTAATTTTCGTTTTCAGATTTTGTATGCGCTGTCAACTTCGATTTGACATTTATGGGAACTCGCTCTCACCCATGCGACAACCTTATTTATTCAACCATGGACTAAAGTAACAATGAGAATAATAATAATAAGAAGAAGAGCTTTAAATGTCAAATTATTAAAAGATTTGTATGATTTCAAGTTATGCAGATATTTTAATGTCATATTTCGAGTAACTGACCTATTTACTCATGGACAGATAAATAAGAACACAACTTGCTTGTGAGTGCATTCACTGGTGATGCTTTATTATTCAGTACTAAATAAAAATAAATGACTTCATTAGTTAAAAAGAACTTAAAATTAGTTAATACAATTAAAAAAATAACATAAGCAAGTAGATAACAAAATATTTTTGCAAAAAACATATTTGGAACAAAATAGCCTGGCCAAATAAATAAGAACATTCAATGTTTGCTTACAGATTAAAGTTTAGGAACATTACTAGTACATTACTAGTACAAAAAAAAATTCAAGCTTAATATCCGGAGTGTCCTCCTTTGTTTTGAATAACTTTTTGTATCCTATTTGGCATTGATGATATTAATTTCCTACAAGTTTCTATGGGAATTTTATGCCATTCCTCTTTTACAAAACTCCATAACTGTGCTTTGTTTGAGAACTGCCTTTTTGATACCTCATTTTTTAAGACACCCCACAAGTTTTCAATGGGGTTTAGGTCCGGTGATTGACTTGGCCACTCAATCATTCGGATTTTATTATCTGTCAGCCACTTTTTTACTAACTTGGAGGTGTGCTTCGGGTCGTTATCTTGCTGTAACGACCATATCAAGGGCATATTCTCGCTGGCATACGGAAACATTACAGTTTCCAAGATATCCTTGTAGCTCAATGCAGTCATAGTGTCGGTAATGAGATGTATCGGACCAAAACCATACCAAGAAAATCCTCCATACACCATAATGTTGCCGCCCCCATGCTTTACAGTCTTTGTAAATCGAACGTGGAATTCTTTACCCTTTGGCCTTCGTTCATTGCGTTCGTAATCATTTGAAAACAAATTAATCTTACACTCGTCAGTCCATAGAATATTTCTCCATTTCTTTTCACCTTCAGTTCCCTTCCATGACACGTGACTTTTGGCGAATTCTAACCTACTCCTTAAATGATGAGGACGTAGCAAAGGGACTCTTCTGGCTATTCTTCCAGGTAGATTTGCGGCCTGTAATCGCCTCCGGATGGTTCTTGAAGACACTTCATTATTTATTTCGCCAACAATCTGCCTCGAAGACATGAAAGGGTCTCTTTTTACTAGCGTTAGAATTCTATTGTCTGTAGAGTCTGAGGTTTTTTTGTTGGATTTTCCTCGACCATCATCACTTTTTTGTGGCTTAAGAGCGCTGTGCACAAAACACAAGGACCGATTCAAACAATTAGCTATGTAACGGAACGTATGGCCCTTCGATTTCAATTTCTCAACCAGCCGCTTTTCCTTCAATGAACAGTGCTTACTTCGTCCCATCTAATACATTATTTACATTAATTAAACTAAATATTTCTCCTGCTATACAGAGAATTACAAACCTTTGATAAAAAATCACTTCAACCCATGGTAGAATTATAAGGTAGGGCCGGGTCGCTCAGTGCCCTCACGCGTCAACGAATAGTGGATAGTGAAAAGGTCGGGTAGTTGTCAAAATGACGAAGTTGGTGGAAATGTCAAATGAAAAAAGAAATATCATGTTTTCAATTTGTAAATAGTGCGGACACGTGTGTTAAGTTTGTGTTAATTTGAGTAGAAATATTGTAAAAACATTGTAAATAAATCTATAAAATGCCGCGGAAGTTTTAAATTTGAAAAAAGCTTGTAAAAAGTTTAACCTAAAATCAACTGCGAAACATGAACATAAAGAAACCCGATATGAACAGCTGATTTTGACAACTAGCCCCCTTTTTCGCTGCTTTCCACTCCATTCTTCTCCGAGTCGGCCCTACCTTATAATTCTACCATGCTTTAACCCGTAGAATTTTGAAAAAAATGCTTACGTTCTTATTTATTTGTCAACGTGTTAAAGCAACTGGTTGTAGAAAAGTACGCATCAAACACAAATAACGGGATTTCCCCGTTGCTTTTTACTAGAATACGGCATTGCCAGAATCAAAATATAAATTTCATTGCGTTTGGTGTTTATGCATCGAATTTTTTTGACACATTTAGGTATTTTTTGTTTTTAAAAAATATGTTCTTATTTATCTGTCCATGAGTGTATATTTGCTAATTTTTTATTTAATGCATTTTTAAATGATATTAACTTCATACCTTTCTCTCCTCTAGCATTGGACGTCTGCCAATTAGTCGAGGAATGCGATCCCGTCGATGTTTCAAAGTCGCAAATGCAGCAAAAATGACAACACACAAGCTGAATCCAGTCATTATTTCGGACGAAGAAAATACTTCCGAATACAGTCATTCACCGTCCAGCCAACATTCCACCTTGGAAAGCAATCCCGATGTACCAAAGGCACTCAAAGACATGAAATCAATTGCAACAAATACTGCAGTCACGGACTCTGAACTATCCAGCGAAGCCGAATCGGGTGAGGAATCTGAAGATATTTCAACATTAGCAAATCAACAACAGCAAATAAGACATAAGAATTCAGTTAAAAATGTATCTAAAAGAAAACGAGCGGCTGCCCCAAGTGATGTGGAGCTCTCCATTCCTCGAGATATACGAGCTATTAAAAAAAGTGAAATTATTTCAATTCCAACATTTGTTGCTAATGGGCAAATAAATATGGTGTGAAGCATCGAACTTACCTATATATTTTAAGATCTCCAGTATTCACTCAAAAACGATTAATTTACTATTTGCAATACAAAGATTAATATAAAAAATCATAAATAATTACTATAAGATTAATGAACAAACACAGTGGATGGAGCCACTTTGTGAATGTTCCGAAAAGTTTAGAAACATTAAGTCTCCATATTATTAACTTAGATCATTTATTATAAGCTATGTACTTATGTATGAATGATTCGAAATTGTAAAATTTATTGACATTTTATTTAATTTTTGTAACCTGTGAATGCATTTTTAGTATAATTTATTTTAAGTTCGTATTGAAACATATACAGTACATTGTTGAAACATATTGTGTAGGTCCTTAGAAATCAACAGAGTGGTAGAAGGTAGCCTGCTTAGCATAGGCTATATACTTCATGCTGCTTTTAGCGAATAGTGTTCATTAAAAATTATTTATATTCGTCAAAGTACGTGTAATTTTTTGTTTCTACTATTATATAAAATTAGTTGATGTAAAGTGAATAACGCTTTGATTTTTTTTTTTAATCTGTTAAATTTTTGCAAATGCAAAATGTACACATATTGTGTGAATGTTTAAAAATACCGTCACAAGCATGGTTGAATTTCCTGCCATTATCCTTTTTTTATGTCTAAACGTTTAAAATGAAAAGGAAAAAAATCAAAAGAGCAAACAAATAAATAAATACAATTTTATTTAAATTATGTTAATAGGACTTTTATTTTAATTTTTTGTTCTTCAATCATCAACGTTTTATAGGTTAATTTTACTCAAACCCAAATGGTGGCCCTTTTAGTAAGGTGATTCATGCAAACTCGCATTTAAGCCCAGCGCAAATTTTTTAAGTTAATTAAGGAGTAGTTTTGCAGAAATGCTCCTCGCAAAGATTTGGTAGGAATTTCAGAATCCGTTCAGCTGTTCAGAATAATTTATTCAAAACCGCTATTTGAAGATCACTGCTAATTGTGAGGCAATTTTGGAACCAAAAACGCTTATTTAGACAGTCATAAATCTGCTGTTTCATGGTGACCGTTTGATCGGCGTTCAATGAATATTTTTTACTCTCTTCCACATTTTCCACGTTGGTAGGTTGAACGTATGAACGGTAGAACATGGAAGAATAAACAAGGTAATCTCGCGCCTGAC
Organism: Pherbina coryleti; assembly: GCA_943735915.1. NCBI lineage: Eukaryota > Metazoa > Arthropoda > Insecta > Diptera > Sciomyzidae > Pherbina > Pherbina coryleti. The sequence continues at coordinate 38,350,089 of OX030952.1, read as the reverse complement.
AGCCAAGAATCAAAATTGTCAAAAAAGCACGGAACAGTGAACAACAGCAAAAATAAGAGGAACATTATTTGTATTGATTTTGACAGTTTCGATTTAGAGCGAGAGAAGATTTTCAGCCGCGAGAAAATTCTACCATGCAAGAATGAACATTTACCAATATGTCGAGAAGGTGACTGGAGTGCAAAAAAATTTGTTTGTAGGCGTGGCAAAAAAATTGAAATTGGTTTTTTGTCTATTACTCGGTTATATGTTGTCCGATTATTAAGTTTTATATATCGTTCAAAAAGTCATGACTCCTATAATACTCAATATCATTTTCAGAACCCCCCCAATCACAAATTTTGGTGATGTACTAAACTTAATTTGTTTCGTTTCGCTAGAAACGTGGCCGCCAATTTATACGATTTTTCTAAACGCTAATTTTTTTAATTTTTATAAAAATATGTTTCATTATGGCATCCCATTGTAATAGCATCTTAAGCATCGTTCTTGTTGTAGTTGTCCTTCGTGTATGTTGTTGAAAACCCGATTTTAGTATGGTTGCCCGGTGTGTTGAGGATATCTCGTCAGTTCCTAACTAACGGAACATTGAGAAAACGATTTTTTGCTAACCGCTGGTAAAAGATCTGGTTAGTGCTTAACCGGACATTGAGAAAACGGCCATTAAATTTTTTTTTTATTTACAGCGATACGGCTTAATCAACATATTTATCAAGTTGTTCACAATATTCATCCTCTCCCACTCTCAATGGTTTTTGACAGTTTCATCAAATCCGAAAGCTGATTAAACGGTCACCGCATTACATCAACCACACAAATTTTTACAATTTATTAAAAAGATGACGTATGTAATCAGAATGTGATGTTGCCAGCTTGCATGAAACAACTTCTAAACTTTTTATCGTTTTTCAATAGCATGGTTGAATAAATAAGGTTGTCGCATGGGTGAGAGCGAGTTCCCATAAATGTCAAATCGAAGTTGACATCTCATACAAAATCTGAAAACGAAAATTAATAACATGAAAAGCCGTTGAAGTTGTTGTTGTTGCTTTTCATAGATTTTGACAATTATGGGTACTGAAAAGAGAGTACGATCAGCCACGAGACAACCTTATTTATTCAACAATGTTCAATAGCAAATGAAAGCTTATCGATGTAGCCTTCACATAAATTAGACAAAAATTGTATTTATTTTCTTTTCAAATTTTCAATGTATTTCTCAAAAAAAAAAAGAAATTTCCAAATTTCTCAGAAGTACTTAAATACATAGACTCGGAACCTGATGCTCTGATTTGCTCAAAATTCAGATCAACTCAAAAACTCAAAAGTGCGATTTCAGAAATTCTTAAAAAATCTAAAAATCTATACAACAACTCGTTTTTCCCGGTACGCTTTACTGCACCTTATCCACATAAGTACCGGAAAATGTTGCAATGCCTTCAGCGTTATTATTTCTTAACCATCTCGTAATCGAAACTGCCCAAATAGCTATTATGTATCGTAAATTTGGCTTGTATAGACGGAGCCACACCCCCTTGTCCAATGCCTGTCCCCTTTTCTAGTAGAAGAACATCACCAAATGGTATCTACATTCTGAGTTTCAATGTTCTGTGAATTTTACTTCCATAGCTATTCTGTAGTGGCGTCCGTAGCGTAGTTGGTTAAAGTGCGTGGCCTCTATGTCAACGAACCTGTAGACCCGGGTTCGAACCGCAGCAGCGACAGAAAATTATTTGAATTAAAAATTATTTTTCTGTACGTCCGCCACCTCTCTGCAGACAATGGCAAACCTCAGAGAGTAATTAAAATGCCATGTAAAGCTTCTTGAGAACAAGAACATTCTGTTCATCGCCGTTCGGAGTCGGCGGTAAACCTGTAGGTCCGGTTCTCGATCAATTGTGTTCAAACTTAATAACACACACAACACAATTAATCATAAGAAGCTAGATCAAAGTCTTTTCAAGGGCTGAAATGACCAGTTATTTCTTTTTTATTTTTTTAGCTATTCTGTATGGTTAATTTTGACTAACGGGACAGTTTTTCAGTAGAAAGACCTGGTCAATTAGTAACTCCATATTGTTATACGACAGTTCTAAAGCTTGTCTACTGCTCGCTCTAATCTATAGTGATCGCCTCTAGCATCTACATACCAAGTTTCAATATCAAAACATGTACAACTCAGGAATTATGATTTCTTAAAAGTGGGCGTATATATAGTTCGAACACACCTATTTTTAGTATAATTGCCGACAGCAATCGGTGTGGCAACATTTCTTTGCCCTAAACCATCGCGTACTCTAAAGAAATCTGCCGAAATTTCAGCCCAATCGGCCCTGTAGTTTTAGAGCCTATAGCCATCAGACACACCTTGCTTTGCTTCTAAAATATATAAATATATAGATGGGCGGTAACAGTGGGCGTTGTAATATTTATATATATATGACCGCAACTTGGACCCATAGCACCTACATACAAAGTTCCACTATCAAAACATGTATAATTCAGGAATTATAATAATTTCTGAAAAATGGGCTTAAATATAATTCGACCACACCCATTTTTATAAAAGTTGTAGACAATAACCATTAAAACTATATTATTTACCAAATTTTAATCTAATAACGGGTGTTTTTTTTAGAGGTATAGAACTTCGAATTGAAATAAAACACAAGAAAATCGTTTTAATGTCCATCAATTTGGCTTTATTGGAAGGATAATTTTATGCCATTAATGTTTAAATATGATTTCGGGCATGTGGCCGCCGCGGCTGGCTCGAATAAAGCCAATTCTACAGGTCCAATTTTCAACCACTTTTTCGAGCATATGGGGCCGTATGTCGGCAATAACGCAACGAATGTTGGCCTCCAAGTCCCCTAACGTTTCTGGTTTGTTGGCGTAGACGAGCGACTTCACATATCCCCAAAGAAAATAATCCAATGGTGTCAAATCACACGATCTTGGTGGCCAATTGACAGGTCCATTCCGCGAAATTATGCGCTCATCGAATGTTTCCTTCAATAAATCGATTGTGACGTGCGCTGTGTGGCATGTAGCACCGTCTTGTTGGAACCACAACTCATCCACATTCATGCCATCCAATTCGGGAACAAAATAGTCGGTTATCATGGCTCTATACCGGTCTCCATTAACGGTAACTGACTCTTCAGCATTATTTCGGAAGAAGTATGGCCCAATGACTCCACCAGCCCATAGAGCACACCAAACAGTCAGTTTTTGTCGATGTAATGGCGTCTCAAGGATCTCATGTGGATTCTCTTCACTCCAAATGCGGAAATTTTGCTTGTTGACGTAGCCATTCAACCAAAAATGAGCCTCATCACTGAACAAAATTTTGCGATGAAAATCAGCATCGAGATCAATCTCATTTTCGGCCCATACACCAAAATCACGACGCATTGCATGGTCTCGCGGCTTTAATTCTTGCACAAGCTGGATCTTGTAAGGTCGCAAGCCAAGATCTTTGTGCAAAATCTTCCATAAAGTTGATGGACAAAGCTCCAATTGCTGTGCACGGTGGCGAATCGATTCATTCGGGTCCTCTTCAACATTTTGCTCTACAGCGGCAATTGTTTCTTCGGTGCGCACTGTTTGACGTCTCTGCGGATGCGTATTATCACATAGAGTAAACGTAGTGCGAAAACGACCCATGGTTAACCGAATTAATTGCTCTGATGGACGATTATGTCGACCATAAAATGGACGAAGCTTGCGGTAAAATTCGCGAACTGAACCATTATTTTCGAAATAAATTTGCACGATTTGCAAGCGTTGTTCTTTTGTCAACCTGTTCATGATGAAATGGCAAACCAAACTGAACATAAATGACATTAGAGTTGCCAGATTTGACCACAAAATGCCAGTTTTATCTCTATTCGAAAAACAAACCCCTAAAAAAAACACCCTTTACTATACAAACCGTCTGAAATATAGCATTTTTATTGATTTGTTGGTGGGAAAAGTTGGAGTGGTAAAAATTTTTAATATAACAACACGACTCTATTTTAACTTTTCAACTGACAATAAAAAAATCCCTATATGGGTAATGGTCAAATTATGTTGATATTTGTATGGGATTATATAGGAAAATGCCATATTTCCGGAACCAGGCCGATTTCGTGCAAACTTCACATAAACCATCTACAGACCATCCCCAACGTACCCTGAAATTTTGGTTGAAATCGGTCGACCCGTTTCCGCAGTTAGTGGAGACATCAAAACTAGTTTTGAACATTTTGAATTTTTAAATTTCTTCTGTTTATTCGTTTGCAGCCTCCCACAAAATATTCTTTTGAGGGATTCGTTGAAACTAAGGACAAATAATATCGTGTTGCAAGTGGTCAAGATGGTGATTTGGGTGCACAATATGCGATCGTTACTTATGTTTTGGCTCATTGTGTAAAATATAAAGAAAATATTCTTCTGAGAGATTCATTGATATTACAGAAGAAAAAGTCCGTGTTGCAAGTATGCAGGAGTGTTTGGCCAATTTTAAGAAGTTAATTGAAAATACTAGAATTATAAAATATATAGAAAATAGAAGTTAATTGAAATTGATCATAAGAAGCTAGGTCCAAAGTCCTTTCAAGGGCTGAAATGGCCAGTTATTTATTTATTTTTTATTTTTAATTGAAAATACTAATTGGAAAATAAGTTTCCATTTATTGAGTATTTAATTGTCTGTAGTTGACTGTTTTTAACATATGATCGATAAGAACGATTTGTTTTTTGCTAGCGATGTAGTTCAAATAGTCCAACCACCTTTGAACAACAATTGGTAGCAAATTAATTTAATGACTTGATGAAAGTGTATTCAAATCATTGGTGGTGGCGTTCCTAGGGGGTAGGGGGTCAGCTCCGGGTACCACCATTTTTGGGGTGGCACTATCTTGATATGTTTTTTCAATTTTCCACCAGAGAAAAAAAAGCTGGTTTAATAAATTACTTTAAGGAAGATATGCCCAAAACTTTTTTTTTTCATTTTTTTTTTTAAATTTTCTTAAAGTCTCAAGAATATGTGGTTAAAATTTCAAGTCGATGTCTCAAAAAATAACAAAGTTATAGCCTAGTGAGTGGAACGCCTTCGAGAGCGCGCCGCACAGTGGTTGAAAGGTGGAAATAAATACCAAAATTCATGTTCTCTTTTTAACATTTTTTAATTTACAGCGTTTAAGAATTGTTCAATTAGCATAAATCCAAAATGTTTTTGAATAATATTCATGGTTTTTTGTCTAGAGGCCCTCAAACTCGAACAATGCCCAAAAACTGGGAAAATTATGTATAACGTTGATATTTTTACAGATTTTTTTATTTCCTCCTGCTTTTTTTTATTTAAATGTTCAAAAACAGTTCTGCGTATTGAAATATATTGTTTACCTCTAGTTTTTTAAAAAATTCAAGTTTAACGTGGATATGAAAAAAAACGTAAATTTATTTTTTAGCAGAATGTTACTTTGTGAGCTCCAAATTGCGCCAAAAAATCTTCCAACAGAATGTATTTATTGATCTTTTACGTAAATGTTTCAAATAATAAAAGTGAGCTCTTTTGAGCTTTTTTCACAAGATATGACAATAACTAAAACCGTTTTGAGAAAAATATAGAGTTGCTCAGTCTCAAGGCTTAGTTCTTTAGCAATTATCCTAAGTATACTTTCAGGCTTGCCTTGTTAAGCCAAACTCTTCGTTCAAAAGTGTAACATACTTTATCTTGTTTATTATGGTACCAGCAATATTGCACTGTCTTATTGGCCATTTAAAGCTCACAAACGAATTTTTATATTTTTTTGCGACTATAAAAAAAAATATTACTATAAAAAAAAGATAAAAATCTTTCTGAAAGATTAGCATGTGCACGCATGTATACGCATAAAAAGCTACAACGTGAACTACGGATATGAAGATTGATAGCATGTTTTACATTATCCCTAAAAGTATACTCAAGTAAATTTTGAAAGTTGCTATCATCGCTTATGCAATACTTATTATATGTTGCAGAATGCAAAAGGTTCATTCAAATTTTTTTAAATAATAGCAAACGGGCAGCTTTATTTTCAACATTTTTTTTTTCATTGTCTTACAAAATAATTTTAAATTAATATCTTACAGTAATATGAACATCTTATTTTAACGGTTTAGATGCTATATCACCTTAAATTTTAAAATTTGGAAAACAAGTGGATTGAAAAATTTTTTGGAGGAGGTGGACATGGCGGAAAAAATGTTTTTTTTTATTAAACACTTTAATTTAAGACTTCTGCTAATGTGGTTTCATCATAGGATAAGTCATAGAAAAATATAGCGTTTTTAATTTGTATTTTATATGCGAGGTAGGCGTGGTTGTGGGCGGATATCAAAAAATTTTTGTTTTTATCTTGATACAGTCAAACTGAACTCATGTGCCTAATTTTATTGATTTACGATGACTACTTCTATTTTTTTACATTTTTAGTATGGGGCTCAACCACTGTGCGCCGTGCCGGCTCTTATTTTCAAACGCGTTTTTTCTAGAAACCATGTTCTTAAAGTCAGTGACCAAAATTTCTTGAAACTTAGTGAACCAATCGTTTTGATTTTTTGCAGGCTATTTTATTCATAATGATTTCGTACTTGTCATAGGATTTTTGTTTTTCGTAGCTTCGTTCATTAGTTAAAGGCAAAATAACAACGGATTTTTGGTAGAAAATCGTTACTTTACGTTCGATAGTCCGCCATTTTGTGAAAAATCAATATTTTCAAAATCGGCTGACAAGTACGAATTTTAAGTATCTAGTTTAATAATGTTTTTCGTTTTTTTGTGTCAGATGAATTTAGGGGAACAATCTTGGTCACCGCTTTTCAGCTTTTTTCACAGCGCTCTATAAAAATGCTGTATCTACCATAATATTACATTTTTTTAATAAAATAATTTTAAAATAAAAATTTGTTTAATAAAAACTAAACATACTCCTGCATGTGTATATTTTTAGGCATAAAAACCCTCATTTAAAAATATCCCTTAGGTTTCCTTAAAAAAATTCACAAACATTACCTTTTTTTCGGCTTCTGGGTATATAATCCCCCGTAAATAATTTGTGTCGCATTTGTTCATTTGCTGATTCAAACTTTAAAATTCTGCTTACAAATATATATATAAAGTGAGCAATGCCACCCTTTCGTTATTCAATCGTGCTTTTATTGCTTTTTTAATCATTGAAAAATAGAATTTCCATGACTTATTGTTACTCTCTGCATTTATTTGTGTTTTATTTTTGGTAAGATCAGTTTCTTTCAAAATCTTTGTTTGTTATGTTATCCGTGTTTCTTTTCGGAAAATATACATTTTTATTTATTTTATACAATCCTTATTAAAAAAGATACAGTAATTTCGACTATGTCGTAACACAAGACGTAACATCAAGACGAATTATTCAATTCGCTTTTGATGACATCTTTTTTAAAAACTATTTAGCAAAATATTTATTCCATACACCTGAGCATATGACCTTTAAACGAGTGCCGGAGAGTGTTAATATGTGTGACGGTCCCCCATTACTTTTGCAAAAGGAACATTTTTGCCCTTGACACCTATTCCCCCCGACCACTCCTTAGGGGAGCTCCCTTACAAATATTATGGTTTTTGTATATTTATTCCATACACCTGAGCATATGACCTTTAAAAGAGTGCCGGAAAGGGTTAATATGTATGACCGACCCCCATTACTTTTGCAAGAAAAACATTTTTGCCTTTGACACCTATTCCCTCCGACCACTCCTTAGGGGGGCTCCCATACAAATTTTATTGTGTTTGTGCCGGAAAGGGTTAATATGTAGGACCTACCCCCATTACTTTTGCAAAAGGAACATTTTTGCCTTTGACACCTATTTCCTCCGACCACTCCTTAGGGGGGCTCCCATACAAATTTTATTGTGTTTGTGCCGGAAAGGGTTAATATGTTTCATCGACTCCCATTATTTTCGCAAAGGAACATTTTTGCCTTTGACACCTATTTCCTCCGACCACTCCTTAGGGGGGCTCCCATACATATTTTATTGTGTTTGTGCCGGAAAGGGTTAATATGTAGGACCTACCCCCATTACTTTTGCATAAGGAACATTTTTGCCTTTGACACCTATTCCCTCCGACCACTTCTTAGGGGGGCTCCCATACAAATTTTATGGTGTTTGTGCCAGAAAGGGCTAATATGTATCATCGACTCCCATTGTTTTTGCAAAGGAACATTTTTGCCTTTGACACCTATTTCCTCCGACCACTCCTTAGGGGGGCTCCCATACAAATTTTATGGTTTTTGTTTATTTATTCCATACACCTGAGCATATGACCTTTAAGAGAGTGCCGGAGAGGGTTAATATGCATGACCGACCGCCATTGCTTTTGCAAAAGGAACATTTTTGCCTTTGACACCTATTCCCTCCGACCACTCCTTAGGGAGGCTCCCATACAAATTTTATGGTTTTGTCGGTAAAACCGGAAACTGTCGATAAATAGGTAGCAAACTTAAGCAAACAAAAACATCAAATGTTGGCTTTATATTTCATGTAATTGTGTAAAATTTATGTAAGTAAGAGAGTTCTAACATGAATTTTTGTCGCATTGAGGATCAAGCAGACCAACAAGTGCTAACATCAACATTGTACGATCAGTACTTTAGGCCCACCAAAGGCTCAAAAAGTTATATAAATACCGACACCTGATCACTATCAACCACCCTACTTACCTCCGAGAATGACGTATTCTACGTCAAAAAGATTAATTCGCACCACGTTTGCTTTTTTTATTAAAAAAATCCTTATACGGTTGACACCACTGGTATCCGCCTCAAAAAACCTAGGAACGCCATTGATCATTGGATGTTGCTTTTTTTTTTAAGCTAGTGTAATTTATTATGGTACAAGGTACCATTGGACAACTGCTTATTTTCTCTTCTACAATAAAACATCTCCTGTCAAAAACAGATGTTTTTGGAAATGCACCTGTAGCTGCTAAAGTTCGTGTTTTTGTTTTAATTCAACGTTTTCAACATTGTGCGTGTTTTCAATGGGCGATTGTGAGCGCTTTCTTTTTGAGTATATTATGTATATTTTTTGACAGGAGATGGTTTCCCAAGCAACTGTCAATGCTACTGTGCAATTACCATACCATGGTAATTTATGACATGAATATCACACCTATTAATTCCGGTTAAATCAAATATTTAAAATTAATATTTATAATTATTTTATATTTTAGAATTTTATAAATTAATTAATTTTATAAAGTTAAGCAACCTTACATTTATAATTAAAATTATCTGCATATCTTTTAGTGGCAATGAAGTAAAAGCAAAAGGTTTAACGTCTATATATATTTTTATTAGAACTTACAATAACCGCCCAGTAGGAAAAGCGAGCATCCTCTTTAAGACTCGGCGATCATACCCCTTCACTACCAAATGCCATATCTTTTTTGTATGGAGCTGCTACGTTACGGGTATTAATGCCTTTGTAACATCTTCGAGCACGTAAGAAGTGATTAGTCAAGAATCCGAGTACGTTCTTTTAGCAATGAAGGAACGATATGGGTTTGATTTGTTTTGTTTTCTATTTTTGCATTTTTCTTATTTTCTTTCCAACACATCGCTTTGCAGCTGCCGTGTTCATCTTCTAAGGTATTAGTGCCTTCTTACAATACTTGAGGCAATAAGAAAAGATAGATCGCTTTAGAGAGGTGTTCGCCTACCTTCCGACTGGGCGTGAGTTCGTTTCTCAATTTTACACTCTGTTTTACATTTACTAAGAAAAAAAAAATAAGTCAAAACAACATAAAAATGTCTTCAAAGTACAATAAAAAACATACACAATCATGAGTACAGAAAATATAAAATGGATCAAAAAAATACTTTCATGTCTCATATGCATTAAATTTATTGCAAGTGTGACGCCTGCTCTCTTCCATCGTATGATCGATCATTTTTCGTAGTCTTTGTTTTAACATCATTTCGATTACAATAAATACACTAACATTTAAAATACAATAAATAAAATATTAACAGTTTAATTGCTTAAACATTATTTTAAGACAAATGTGTTAAAGGGGTTTGTCTATTGTTCTTATTTTAAATTTTTCTATATTATCAAAAATAAAAATAAATAACTGGCCATTTCAGCCCTTGAAAGGACTTTGACCTAGCTTCCTATGATCAATTCTGTTGTGCGTGTTATTAAGTTTGTACACAATTGACCGAGAAACGGACCTACAGGTTTAACGCCGACTCCGAACGGCGATGAACGGAATATTCTTGTCCTCAAGAAGCTTTACATGGCATTTTGATTACTCTCTGAGGTTTGCCATTGTCTGCAGAGAGGTGGCGGCCGTACAGAAAAATTATTTTAATTCAAATAATTTTCTGTCGCTGCTGGGGTTCGAACCCGGGTCTCCAAGTTCGTTGACATAGAGGCCACGCACTTTAACCAACTACGCCACGGACGCCACTATTTTCTACATTATCAAAGCAAATAACTGAAAACATTTCAAAATTTATTAAAGAACTACTCGTATATCTAAAAATAACTAGAAATGTTTATCCTAAGCTCTAATTAACCATCAAAGGGCGCCTAAAGTTAATATTAATATTTAAAAAGTGTTTTACAAAGCAACTGTAAGTTCATTGTGAATGCACCGAAATATACAAAGTGTGTTAACAAAACAGCATGAATTATGAAATTGCCTGAGTTATGTTGGTACTTTTTTTTTTTTTTGTTGTGTTGGCAAGCATGTCTAGAAAGTAGCTAAACATAAGGTCTGTTCCCGTACTCTAAAGTTTTAGTCCAATTTACCATTTTTACAGGTTTTAGTCCGAGAAGCGTTCCCGTACTCGAAAAAATGGTAAAAGAGAGTGCAATCGAGAGAGTATAAAATTTCCCCTCCCTGTCAAAAGCTGCAAGTTTTAGTCCGAGAAATTTCTTCTGGCAAAAATGGTAAAACTGTCAAACTGCTTATCATATGTTTACATGTTAGCAAAGAAATTGCAAAACAATAAAAGTTCTTTAAAATAAATAAAAAACTGTTGGAATGGAAACCAAAAACATGGTAAATTGTATAAAAACTAAATATAAATGTTTATTTGAGAATTAATTTTTATATTGTTTAAAATCTTTAGCATTTCGTCTGCACTGCCAATGCTTCACATCAAACAAACGATTTTATTTGACAGTTAACACAATTTTAGTCCAAAAAGCGTTCCCGTACTTTTTTGTGTTTTTCAATATTTTTGAGAGAATTTTCCTTACTCTCACGTTTTTGACAGTTTTACCATTTTTAGCCCAAAAAGTACGGGAACAGACCTATATTCAGCCATATTTGTTGTTTACTTGTTTTTGTTTTCTTCTTAGCTTTAAATCAAGGATTTCAGATGTAGTACCTATTCAGTCAAGTATGCCTTGGTTCGAAATTGAGTGATAGATTAGTGGGAAAGAAAAGGACAATCAAGTGAAACATGTGTAGGATGTTCTGAGAGTGGTGGAAAGCTGTAGTGAAACATGTGAATTTGAATCTGAGGCAAGTGTTATGCCTTTTCCTCAGTCAATTCGAGTTATAAGGCAATCTTCTTATCCACAAACTTCTCTACTACCAGCTAAAACTTCAAGTGGTAAATATTGATGATTTTTCAATTAGAAATGAGGATAGAAAATGCAGAGGGGTTAAAGCGTAGAACCATGGCCTAGCTGGGATTCGAACCCGGAACCTTTGTGGTGGCAGTGCATATTAATTGACTCATGCCATAAAACTTTTAGGGTTCAAGCAAAATTTGTTCCAAAAGTGTTAAATTTCAACAAAAAACATCAACGAATGGGAGTGGCTCAGGAATAAAAAACTATTAAAACGTATCATAACAGGTGATGACAAATGGGTTTATGGTTATGATGCCGAAACTAAGACGTAATCGCCACAGTTTTATATAGTTATTATATAATTACACTGTGCGTTTTTTGTACACATTTTCTCTCTATTTAATAAGTTCAAAGTTTTTCACTTAATTTTGGTATGAGGAACCTTGTGGTGACATTAGTTTTACCACTTTACCGAACACTTTAGAGCAAATTTTTTATTTAAGATTTATAGTGCAGCGATTATTCAAGATATCGACAGTCCCTACGAAGACTATCTCTTCTTTAAACGCGATCAAGAAAATCATTTTTTTTAAACTGCGGCGACAAAAATCTGTTTTAACAAAATGCGGCGAAAAAAAATCCATATCAAAAAATGCGGCGAAGAAAATCCGTTTTTTTAAAATCCGGCGAAGAAAATCTCTTTTCAGAGTGTGACGTTAACAACGCTGTATTTTTTAAGGAGTGGGAACGATATATCTGAAAAAAATTATGTTTTCAAATAATTATTTCTATTTATAATTTCATCTTTATAATTCCTTACAGTGCTCTATAAAATGATTTTTATCATCAAATAATATAACATAATGATATATTTCATATGATTGTTTCGAAATGTTACATAAAAACTTTTTAAAAAAAGCAATGAAAATTTTCGAAATTTATAATTTTCTTCTAGAAATCACTACAATTATTTTCACTAACAAATAATATAACAAGTATATGTTTGAAGTTAACTCTACCACGAGTAAAATACAAAATTAAAAAAAAAACAATGAAAAACAATGAAAATTACGAAATCATACTATTTTTTGATTTTTTTAACCGCATTTTGAAAAAAGTGATTTTTTTTTTCGCCACATTTTGATAAAAGTGATTTTTTTCGCCGCATTTTGATAGAAGTGATTTTTTCCGACGCATTTTGAAAAAAGAGATTTTCTTCGCCGCAATTTTATGTCTGAAGATTTTTTTCGTTAGCACCGTCGATATACACTAATTTTTATGTTGATCGCTCTTGAATTTTTTTTTTTATTTTTGTTTCTTCAGGAAAGTTGTTTCTATTATTCTGGCCAACACCTTTAGTGGGTCTTATCGAGTGGGTCTCACAAAGAGTCATAAAAGAAGAGAAATTTTTCGTTTTTTTTTCAATTTCTTAAATTTTTCAAGTCCACTAAAATTTAAGAAAATAGCTTTATATATTAAATATTATTCAGTACACGGAGAGAAATAATATTCTTTGATTATGCAAATATTTTGCTTGATCTAAGAAAATTTTAAATAAAGCCTCATTTGGTCAAATCAAGCCATAAAAACTAAAATTAAAAATAATTAAATTTATAATGAGCTTTCATTTATAAAATTGAGTTAAATAAATGCTTGCTTGAAACAAGAGTAAAATACTTGATTCTAGAACTGGAACAAGACTTGAATCAGGAAAATTTTAGTTTTCAGCAAATTGTTAACTTGAATCAAGGAAATTTATCTCACTTAAACTTATATAAGCTTGCTTATAATTCACAACATGTTTACATGAAAACATGTTCAAGATGGTGCGGATTGACAAACTATGGCATGGTTCGAAGGCGCAGTGACTTATCTGTTACTTTACTTGGAAATATGTAAGAGTCTACAAGATATATTAAGTATATTCGAGTTAACCTACATCCTGCATCTTTGCTGAAGGATTTTCATTATAATAAGAAAATTAAGTTTCTAATATCAAGCAAAACGTTGTAGTGTTTAGAAAATTTTTTAATTGAATCAAGTAAATTGTTCTAGTTTTTAGTAAATTTTTTACTTGAATCCAAGAATGATAGCAACAAGATTACGCGTTCCGCAGTCCCGTTATCTAATGCTCTCTTTCTCGACTAAGTAAAATGATTCCAAAGTCTGACAATATCGCTTGTGACGTCATGCTCTCTCTCTCTCTCTCTCTCTCTCTCTCTCTCTCTCTCTCTCATTTGCGGAACGCGTAATCTGGTTTCTATCATTCTTGACTTGAATCAAGCAAATTGTTCTCAATTCAAGGAAAATGAATTTCTTAAATCAAGCAAATTATTCTAGTTTTCAGTAAATTTTAACTTGAATCAAGCCAATTTTTCTCACTTCAAGCAAATATTAGTCTTGAATATAGAAAAAATATTCATAAGTTTTAAGCAAATCTTTTATGAATTAAGCATTTTTTCTTAATATCAAGTGTTTTAAATTTGCTGAATTCTACCAAAATAATGCTTGAATTGAGAAATGTATACTTAAGTGTAAGCTGATAGCCTATTTGCTTGATTCAAGCATAGAATGCTTGAATTTTTTCTCTCCGTGTAAGCTATGGTAGTATACTGCCGTCATAAGGAAGAGTGCAGCATCTAACATGAAAATCAAAATCAGTTTTATTGCTTTTTCTTAACCATATTTCTTTGATCTTCAAGAAAATAAAATTAAAATTACGAATTTTTTACTTAATTGCTAAATATTTTAACCTGAAGTGTCATATCTTCACAAATTAAAACAATCATTCAAGCAAAAACGTAGTATCTACATAAATAGATATAAAAAAGTGGTATCTACAGATAGACAATATCAACAACCTTAAAATCTTCAGAGAATGGAGCTTGACGTCACCAAAGGACAGCAAATTTCAAAACGTTGTTTTTACTAACAAAACGTAAAATTGATGTAAATACGGCTTTATGAACTATTCGTGATAAAACAATAAAAAAAGCGGCATCTACACAGTTTGTTCTACAGTTTTTGTATTTTTAACAAAATCGGTAGAATATCATTAATGTTGAAAAAAACTGGATTTAACTATCCTGAAGAACCAAATATTTATAACCATCCAAGCCTTTGTCAGTGAGTCGTACTGTAAGTCGTTTATCTCAGAATATTGAAATATGTAGATTAGAGTGTCCCTTATTTTGCGATTTTTGGAAATGTCAAGGGGCTGAAAGGTTTTTTTATGCGTTTTTTTATTCTAAGAACGAAACTACAAAAATTTTTTTTTTACGACAACGTTTACCCGTGCCAATCGGGCCCGAAAGTTTCGAAAAAATGCCCATATTAGACCATATTTGCACAAATTAAAAAATAAATCTTTTCTCTGCTTTTAATAAATATTTTACATTTTGTAGAACACATACATAAGAAATATGATATCTACAAAGTTTTTTTATGGTGGGCGTGGTTACCGCCCCTGCTGCGTCGAAATTTCTCCCGCAGCCTTTTCCCACTTTTTCATGAAATTAGTGCAATTTAGGTATTAATATCAACAATAAATATATACATTTTTATTATGCTAAAAGTATGATTACATTTCATTAAATTCACATTATGTACTTACAAAAATTAACAATAAATTAAAAAACTAGTATTTTAACCTGTGGCGGGCGCGCAACAAGCTAATACCTACAAGCAGTCTTATTGCGGCTTTTCAACCGAAATCATAGTTTTTTTTTATAAATAAAAAATATCAAAAACCAAAAATATATGCCCCCTGAAGGGTTAAATTTTAATAAGAAATACAAATTAATTATAAGTTTTTTGTATTTTTTTGCGGAGCATGTATTTTTTTTTTTTTTTTTGACAGTTCGAGTATATTTTTCGAGTATTTTGGGCCACAAAAGTAGGTTTTGTAGCTGCGCTTCTGATTTTGTAAGCTCGAGAAATTCTTGAGCAAGTTGTACCCCACGCTCCGCAACATCATTTACAATACAAAAATCTTTAAAATAATTTTTTACTCTCTGGTATTCTTCATCTTTTTCCCATTCGTCAGAATCATATTTTAAAAAATTGCATGTCAAACTAAACCTACGAAATAGATTTGTTGTTCGACAAGATGCAAAACAATCTAAATCTTTTTTGTCCATTCATTTAAAGAATTTGGGTTTGCGATTGGATGATTACATGGAAACTTCTGAGCTTGCAATGCTGTCACCATACTGCGTTTTCTCTCAATAGAAACTGCATCATCGAAAAAAGCGAGTGCTACAAGTTCTTCGCCAAGGTACCAAAGATGCCGACCAAATTTTTGACTTGCAGCAATGGATATTTTTTGTTAATTGTCTTGTATGCGACCAAATCTTTTAAAAAAGACAGATCCTGATTTGGAGCTTTTATGCTATTAGTAGCTTCAAACCAGACTTTGATGTATAGTAGAACTACAAAAATACAGACTTGACGGATTCCGATAATAATGAATAGCATAAAAGCTCCAAATAAGGCTCTGTCTTTTTTAATTAATTTGTATTTCTTATTATAATTTAACCCTCCAGGGGCATACATTTTTGGTTTTTGATATCTTTTATTTATAAAAAAAACTATGATTTCGGTTGAAAAGCCGCAATGAGACTGCTTGTAGATATTAGCTTGTTGCGCGCCCGCCACAGGTTAAAATACTAGTTTTTTAATTTATTGTTAATTTTTGTAAGTACATAATGTGAATTTAATGAAATGTAATCATACTTTTAGCATAATAAAAATGTATATATTTATTGTTGATATTAATACCTAAATTGCACTAATTTCATGAAAAAGTGGGAAAAGGCTGCGGGAGAAATTTCGACGCAGCAGGGGCGGTAACCACGCCCACCATAAAAAAACTTTGTAGATATCATATTTCTTATGTATGTGTTCTACAAAATGTAAAATATTTATTAAAAGCAGAGAAAAGATTTATTTTTTAATTTGTGCAAATATGGTCTAATATGGGCATTTTTTCGAAACTTTCGGGCCCGATTGGCACGGGTAAACGATGTCGTAAAAAAAAAATTTTTGTAGTTTCGATCTTAGAATAAAAAAACGCATAAAAAAACCTTTCAGCCCCTTGACATTTCCAAAAATCGCAAAATAAGGGACACTCTAATGTAGATGCCGCACTCTTCCTTATGACGGCAGTATAGATGTAGAAACATGTTCTTTAAAGCTTAAATGAAATTGTTGAAGACAGCAAAACAAAAATCTTAATGTTTGAATCTTGAAAAAAATCTAAAAAGCCTAAATTCAAATAATGACACGCATTTAAAAGCAAAAAAAAAATAATTTTTTAACAATGAAGGGCAAAAATACAAAATGCAGAAAAAATTTTATTTTACTTTTTTTTTAGTAAATTTAGAATAAAAAGTCAATTTCTCACGTTCTAAGCCAAGACGAGCCCCTTAAAATTTCGTTTGTGTATCGTTAAGAATTTAACCGCTGTAAAAACTTAAGAGTAATTATTTATAAATGTCCAAATGATAGTGCCTAATATCTAACATTGCGAAAAATAATTTTAAATAACAATTCAAACTTAATAGCTAAGCTAGTTATAAGTTAAAATATATATATATAAATATATCGACTCATAACCGCCAAAATATCTTAAGCGACATAATATCCGATTTATGTTTTTTGATGAAAATAAATAATTTGCGATGGTTTACATCGTCTGTCAAAATTTCATAGGTGTACGAAATTAGATTATGAATTTAAACCAAAAGCAATTTTAGCTTAAGTACACACTACATGTTTGTTTACATTTTTCATGACAGCAAAGTGTCGCTTAAGATGAAATTCTCTAAAAGAAATTAATCAATATAAGAGATAAAATTATTAAAATAAAATTAATAGCAAAGAGATAAGAGATAAAAGATAAAATTAATAGCAAAGATAATTAAAAAAAACCTTCTCCTGTAAAATTTTCTTTTTGGCGCTTAAGATATTTTGGCGGTTATGAGTCGATATATATATATATATGTATATATATATATGCATGTAAATAAATAGCTGTTTCGCGAAAAATGTAAGACAAATCCATAAATACAACAGGTGAAGTTTTTTATTTCAGTGTAAGCAATGGTTACATAAGTCATTTTGAACAGTGTAACCTTTATTCAAGTAAGTTTCAAGCCGTATTGTATGCTGCTACATGAAAAAACAACGGATTAGTTCAATTACATAAAGATATCGGAAAATCGAGTGGAGACCAAAATTGCCTTTTCATATCTTATACCTTACGATAAATGCCTCATGAAGACGCCCTGTTAAGTGCCACTTTGCAATTAATTACTACGTTCCATGCAGAGTAAACACCGGGTTAGGGGTTTCGTTGAGTTGAAAACATGTCGTGGATATCTCACAACTGTATCAATGCAATAATTGAGTTAGGATTGTGTTAACCTGCAAAATTGGTTAGTCTGTTAAGATTTTAACGACTAATTTAGTTAAATACGACGAAATTTTGAATTTAAGTGTAACTTTAAACCGGTGAAAGAAACAAGAACTAAAATTTAATGTGACCTTTTCTTTCAAGTATGTATATTGAAACTAATTGTTGAGCTTTAGGCCAAGTATGTTATGAAGAAAACAACTAACAACAACAACGGCTCTGTATAGAGCAAATCATACATCAGACTAGACAGACTGTTTCGTTTGCCGCTACTGCAACTCATCATTGCATTGCATGACTTTTACAAGGAGTACTAGTTATATTTCGGGAACTGGCAGCACTAATGTCAATAGCTAAAATCTGGCATCACTATAATAAAGTTTGACATTTTTTAGCATAAATGTACTCACAACGTTTTGATGTGCAAGTGCATGGTAGAATTACAAGGTAGGGCCGAGTCGCTTAGTGCCCTCACGCGCCACCGAAGAGTGGAGAATAAAAAAAGGAGGCTAATTGTCAAAATGGCGAAGTTCGTAGAAACCTGAAATAAAATGAAAATATTATGTTTTCAAGTTGTAAATAGTGCTGACACGTGTGTTAAGTTTGTGTTAATTTGAGTGGAAATATTGTAAAAACATTGTAAATAAATCTATAAAATGCCGCGGAAGTGTTAAATTTGAAAAAATCTTGTAAAAAGTTTAACCTAAAATCAACTGTGAACCATGAACATAAAGCAACTCGAGATGAACAGCTAATTTTGACAACTAGCCCGCTTTTCTCTGCTTTCTATTCCATTCTTCTCCAAGTCGGCCCTACCTTATAATTCTACCATGTACAAGTGCTATTTGTTTTGTTTACAGCGAGTTAAGAAAATCAATTTGTTCAAAAAATGGAAATTTCAAGAGTAGGTTTTCGTTGGCTTATTTGTACAACTTTCGACGTGGATTATCTCAACAAGAATGTGTCGATGAACTCAGTTCTTTGTATGACGATAAAGCACCTTCAAAAATCACAGTATAGTGAATGGTATAGTGAACTCAATCGTGGTCGTAGTTCGGTCGCCGATGAATTCCGTGAAGGTCGTGCAAAATCAGTTGTTATGACACAAAACATCGGTGCAGTACGTGAACTAATAATGCAAGATCGTCATGTGACATATCGTGAGATAGAGGCATCCTTGCACATTTGTTCCACTTCAATACTTTTTGTACACGATTTTACATGACTTTGCATGAACACTTTTTGCATGAACGATTTTGCATGAAAAAAAAAAAATAAAAAAATAAATAACTGGCCATTTCAGCCCTTGAAAGGACTTTGACCTAGCTTCTTATGATAAATTTTGTTGTGCGTGTTATTAAGTTTGTACACAATTGACCGAGAACCGGACCTACAGATTTAACGCCGACTCCGAACGGCGATGAACGGAATGTTCTTGTCCTCAAGAAGCTTTACATGGCATTTTGATTACTCTCCGACGTTTGCCATTGTTTGCAGAGATGTGGTGGCCGTACAGAAAAATCATTTTAATTCAAATAATTTTCTGACGCTGCTGGGGTTTGAATCCGGGTCTCCAAGGTTCGTTGACATAGAGGCCACGCACTTTAACCAACTACGCCACGGACGCCACATGAACACTTATCTGCAAAAAAATTTTCTCTCGTTGGATACCCCATAATTTATCAATCGCTCAAAAAAGTCTAGCGTCGATTGGTGCAAGGAAATGATTAAAAAGTTCAATCGTGGTGCTTCAAAAGACGTGTTTAAAATCGTAACAGGTGACGATTCATGGATATATGCGTATGAGCCGGAAACAAAACAGCAATCGACCGTGTGGTATTCCAAGACGAAGCAAATCCAACAAAAGTTGTTCGCGCACGAAGCACTGCGAAGAAAATGGTCGCCTGTTTCTTCCACCGAATGGGTCATGTGACCACTGTTCCGCTTGAGCAACGTAGGACGGTCAATTCTGAATGCCGTAAGTCTTCGGAAAAATTCGCAAAACCAACCGCCAAAGACGAATCATTCTCCATCATGACAATGCGAGCTCTCACACATCTCGTCAAACATGTGCATTTTTGAGCAGTCAAAACGTCGAATTGATGACTCATCCTCCATTCAGTCCTGATTTGGCACCCAATGAATTCTTCTTGTTCTCGAATATCAAAGGTAAACTGCGTGGTCAACGATTTACGAGCGCCGCAGAAGCAGTTGAAGCGTTCAAAAACCATGTTTTGGAGGTGTCTCAAGAGGAATGCAAAACTGCTATGACAAATGGTTTGAACGAATGCAAAAGTGTATTGATCATTAAGGGGAATATTTTGAAAAACAATAAAGCCGTTTTCATTTAAATATGTTTGTTATTATTTGCTATTCCCGAAATATAAATAGTACCCTTCGTACTGTGATCCACTTATCTACTAAGGTCTTACTTAACCACCAATGTTGCAAATAAAGTTACCCGGAATTTTTTGGCAGAGATGACAAAGCTTTCCATTAGTATCTATAGTTCTTATCTTCTTTTGATGCACCCTGTCAAGGTTAACCTTGATCGTGTCAAACTTTTAAAGGTATAGCCTTTAACTTATGCGCATCTGCTGAAGCCATCGGCAAGGTTAAAAAAATATTTTCTAAACTCCATTACACGAAAAAGTATAAAAGGAATATACTTTCTGATTAAAAAATACCTAAGTAGAATTCTTCAATAAAACGAAAACGCTTCAATTATTCATCGATATAAATTGTATTTCCTTCAAAGTAATCTCTATTGCATGCAATAATATATATTCCAGCACTTCCTTCAATCTTGAAAACACTTTTCATGCTGATTTTGGAACCGCCCTCAGCTCCTACTGCGTATTATACTTTATCGCCTATCAGTGGTGTAGATAGGGGGAAGAATTGAGAGGATAGATCTCTCCGCCTCTCCCTTCGATAGAATTTTTTACAGTGATTTACAAAAAAGTCTAAAGTGAAGATGGTAGAAGTAATTTGTTGTGTGGGCTCCGCCTAAAAATTATAAATTCCGTCTTCTGGCAAAATTGAAGGCATCGATGTTTCTGGCTTCATTGCTTGCATATTTGCATTCCTTGTGTATTGTTTGCTAAAGGTGGTGGACAACGGTCTCAACCATTGGGAGCACTTATCAGAATAAAGTTGGACCACTGGAAGAAGGCAATTTTGGTCTTTTCTCAAGATTTTTAGCCAAGACGCATATTAGCGTTTTTGTTTATGCTCTTATCATAATTGTTTTCTCTGAAATTAAATTTCAGTTTATTTACTAATTAAATATATGTAAAAATGTCTGTAAATAATTACATAATTAATTAAAAATATGTAAATAATTTTATTAGACTTACCAAGAACGTCAGACGAAGGCCTATTACAAACAGCATTCGATATGTGCGTGAATCAAATCGTATATATTCATGTATAGGTGATGCTCTTGCCAAACTACTTGTTAAAAATCTTCAGCAATGTAACCTGGATGTTTCATTCTTGTTCGGTTAAGGATAAGACGGAGCAAGCAATATGTCTGGCAGACTTATTGCTTCATTATGTGTTTCTAACGAAGAGTTCAATGAACGATTACTATGCGAACGATGTTGGATTGAAGCTGAAATATGTATTTCGAACACAGCTTATCGTTAGCTCATTTGACAAGTTATGTTTGCTACTTACACTCAAACTGTTATACACAAGCAGTTATCAAACGTGGCACTGCCATATCAAACATTAAGGAAGTTTTCTGTATTTTCTTTTAAGATTTCATGCATTTTTTGTACTTTTCGTGTTGTTGGCAATGCTTCGGTTCTAGTCTGTGTTGTAGGTGGTGGTGTAAGCTGTGCTGCAGGTTGTTCTATTGGCTACAATTGTGCTGCCTTCGACATAAGCAGAATGATATCATGGCCTGCTTCTATTTATTACTTGTAGTTAATCGAAAAAATCATTGCCTTTTGCTTGGATGTTGTTATTCTTTTCTGCAATTTTTTTTTCTGCCCAAATTTGAATAGGAAGAATAATAAAAAAATGTTTGAATTGGCCTACAGCTGCCTCATAAGCGCTGCAAAATATTGCTTGTTTTTTTAATATTGGAATGTAAGTAATTACTAAATTGTATTAAATTTTTAATTAATTAATTTATAGTACTTAAATTGCACTGATATGTTGATATATAAATAAGTTTTATCATATATACGCATTTTTTGTTAAAATATCCATTTTAAAATAAATTTTTCTCAACGAATACATCACAACGATAACATGAAAGCATTCGTTTGATTTTGACGTTTGAATTCGGTGTTTCAGTGATCGTTAGATATACATATTGCAAATATGTAACTGTACTACGACATCGTTCGCTACCCAGTAAGTACATTCATGCATGCCGCATTGAGAATGTATGCATGCGTCTGATGCTCTGCATGCATGCTAGCATAAAGGCATGTTCATTTCCTTTTCGCATGGCGATGTCATACAAGAGCACCGTTGCCAGATTGGGCGATTTATCGCCAATTGGGCGCTTTTTTTCTTGTTTTTGCGCTTAAATTTTTAGGAAATCGCCTGGCGATTTTTTGGGCGATTTTTGTAAAAACAATCTTTTTTCATAAACTCATCTAATGTGTTTAAAATTTCAATTTAAGAAAATAACAATTGTTTTAAGTGTTTGGAACACTCTGTTAACAATGCGACTGAACACAGCTCACAAGCCCTTATCGATAATTTATTTATATCGAAATACTTATTTTTTTTGAGACCGTTTCTTCAAAACATCAACTCACTTAATTTATATTTTCAATGAGAAAAAGTTTACTTTTTTCAAGCTTACGTTGAAATCACAACATTTATTCAAAGACTTGTTTCAAAAATTATAAAAGAAGACATTGTCTAAAATTCCAATTTTGATAATTTAGCTACATTCAGCTTAAATAAAATTTTAGCGGATAAAAGCAATTATAAAAGAATTAATGACCTTACATTTCATTATCAGTTCCATGAAGAAATTCACAAATTAAGTGATGATATTGTTATGATAGACATACTATCAAAATGTCAGAATTTCATTATAGTTTTAATCAAGGAAATGTTAAAACGATTACCTAGTCTATTAGAAATTTTAAAAAATGCTTTTATTTTATGTCCTGAAAGATGTTTAAACTTTATAAGACCTTCTTTCCGTGAACTCCCTCTTCATTATCTATCTCTTGAAGAGCGACGTGCAGAAGAAATCGAATACGAATCTTTGTTGACATTTCCATGGAGCAATGTTTTCAAAAACAAAGTGCCATCTGAAAGTGAAGAATTTTGGTAATCGGCATACAAAATTAAGACAGCCGTAGGCGGAAAAATGTTTGACAATATTTGTAAGTTGGCATTCATCTTGTATAAACTAATTCAATGTATGAACTAAACAATACTTCGAGAATTGACGAAACGGAGGAAGAGTCTAATATGGCTGAAGGAACTACGTTTTTTGCAAAAAGTTTTTTTTTAAGTTGCATATTGAAAAGTTCTAAAAAGTTATAGTCTCTAAAAAAATGTTCTTTTACGATCAAAATTCCCGTATAAAATGAAGTAGCTTTTTTATTATTTTTTATAGATCTCAAAAATATGAAAATAAGAATATATAATACTATTAACAGATCTCAATATTATTTGAAAAAAATGTATATAATTTGTTTTGTTTTTTCTAATATAATAAATTTCTTAGAAAAAATGGCGATTTTTGGCGATTTTTTTTTTCATTGGGCGATTTTGGGCGATATTTTTTTTAAATCTCGCGCTTTTCTCAAAAAAGTTCTGGCAACACTGTACAAGAGCATGTGTACAGTGAACCCGCACAATTACTAATACTGCATGCATTAGGAATTATTAATACTGTATGCATTCGTTAATACTAATCCTGTATGCATACAATATCATGAATACTGTATGCATGCGTCAATACTAATACCGTATGCATGAGTATATACTAAACCTCTGCACAAATGCACTCGTTTTTTCCACAACAGTAGATCCAACAGTGCAGAGTTCAGAGCTTGACAGAACTCTGTTAGTCAAGCAGAGCTTATCCAAGTCATTGAATGATAACAAACAAACACTGCAGAGCACTCGTCAGCTTCAAATCAAACCATGTTCTCGGTTTGCTTTAACAGAACAATTACTAACAGCGAAAAATGCACCAATCACACCTAACACAACAGAACCTTGGCGAAGTAATTATTTCTACCATTGGCAAATAGAAATGTAATTTTTACGAATTCGATGTTTGGGCGAACACTAGGTCAAACTAGGTCGCTGAATCCGAAATCGTTGTCAGTATTTTAAAATTATAAAATTTTTAACAAAAGGGTTGCCACCTTATAATGTATTTTTTACGAGTTTTAAACATTGTAAAACAGTTTTAGGGGGTCACTGTTTTCGAATCTGATGTCAGAATTTTAAAATTAAAGATAGCTGAAAGGGTTGCCACCTAATTTTATTTTATTTTCGAATTCGAAATTCGAATTAGATCGAATTCGGTGCTGGGGCGAACACTAGGTAAAAATGGGTCGCTGAATCCGAGTCCGTTGTCAGAATTTCAATATTATGAAATTTTTAACCCTATAGGGTTGCCACCTAAAAACATGCTTTTTTAAAACTTTTAATCACTATCTTATAGTTTTAGGGGGTCGCTGATTTCGAATCTGATGTCAGAATTTTAAAATTCAAGATGGCTGATAGGGTTGCCACCTAAAATGTGCTTTTTTAAAACTTTTAATCACTATTCTACAGTTTTAGGGGGTCGCTGATAACGAATCTGAAGTCAGAATTTTAAAATTCAAGATGGCTGATAGGGTTGCCACCTAATTTTTTTCATTTTTACGAATTCGATGCTGGGGCGAACACTAGGTAAAAATGGATCGCTGAATCCGAATCCGTTGTCAGAATTTCAAAATTTTAAGGTGGCAACCCTAACCCTACCGCATGCTCGGTACATTCATTAGTACTAATACAGCGTGCTTGTTTTAGTATGCATGCTACTGTATATAAACAACATGCATACTGTTAGCATAAAATAGCTGCAAAACAAGAATCATTTCAGTGATTCTGATGGATCTTTGTTTTTTTTTATGACAATGCATGCCTTGTCCATACTTCTGCATGTATACAGCATGCATATTTCGTGTATGCATGCTACTCTGGACTTACTGGGTAGCTAAGCAGCTATTTTCGTTGTTTGATTCTGTTCGAATTTCAAATTTCAAAATCACGAACGAACACTGTTGTGAACGAAACGATTAATCGGATAGAAATACAAAATGCCATTAAAGACCTTCGAGCTATAATAAGAGAATAGCATGCACCACATGCTCTATACGTTCATTGCGTGGTTTATTCCTTAAACTTGGCAATGTCTTTTACAAACCAAATACCAGCCATGAGAGATTGTCAGAACACAATCGAAAAAGTTTCTTGACGTTAGTGCTTCTAAAGTTTTTAAAGAGTTGGAAATGTGGAAATTATATATCAACCATAGAGGTCCCATTAAGCCTCTTAATGCTCTAGAAGCATTATATTACTGTCCGGATAATTTTCCAAACATATACGCGCTATTAAAAATTTTAGCCATACTGCCCCTGTCCACCAGGTGTACCTTTTCGACTTTGAAGAGAATAAAAACAATATATTCCTTTATTAGCAATATATTTGTAATAACTGCTATTTTCCCAATATAGGGCCGATTAAATGCTGAAAATAAATTGCATCCCCTCTCATTGCAAAAAATCTACGCTACTGTCGCCTATTATGTGGTCATCATGCCATTAATTATGTTAAAACAAGTTTTTTTATAATATTGAAATTTCCTACTTATTGAAAACAAATTTGAGCTTTCGGCCAAGTATGTTGACAATAAGACAACATGAAGACAAAGAAGGCAACAACCAACAACAACAACAACAACAACAACGGCTCTGCATAGAGCAAATATCACATAGCTTGACTATACAGACTGTTTCGTTGGCCGCTACACCAACTCACTGTGGTCCACTCAAACTACTTAGGTTCTACTTATACTGCCAATCATGCCGAGAAAGCTACCCGAAATTTATTTTGACAGAGAGAAAGCTTAGGTTCTTATCTACTTCGATACACTCTGTATCAAGGTTAACCTAGATCGTATCATATTTTTAGGCATAGCCTTAATTCATGTGCATCTTCGAAATTCGATCACAGCGGTTTACCGCTATCAGAGCATATTGAAGTTGTTGTTATTTTGCTGTTTAGGTGCTCCCTTTTTCCACACTTCAATTTTTAGGGTTCAGTTAGTTTAACTGATGGTACACCTAATATGGTGTGGTGTACCATTTTGTTATGAAAGACTTTGTTGTTTTAATGTGAGAAAACACACAACTAATCATTTTTCTTACATTTTCAGGGGCGTGCTCTCCCAAAAATATTCAAAATATTAAGACTGAAAATGTCCTACTTATACAGTAAGTAGGACTGTATTCTACATATAGAATACAGTCTCCATCCTTAGCTGTATGCCCCTGCTTATATACAAAATTGTTTCTTTTTTCTTACTCAGAGACATGTGCTCACATTGTAGATAAACTCTTTCCATTTGATTCAAGTACCAAAAGAAACCGATTCTCCGACCTTTGACTCTGTGTAATAATTGAAATGTTTCAAATTTTGATTTTAAGTACATTTTTATTATGGATTTGACAAAACAAAAAGTATAGTCTAAATGTGTGTGTGTGTATGAGATAAGCAAATATATATTGTGTTATTTATCCTCATTTTCGAATTTGCATAACTTAAATAGACTGATTAGTTACAGTACTGTTTACATATCTCATCAACAATATTCTTTCGACTCTTCTTCAAGTTTGTGCGTATTTTGTGCGAATCGAGTATATAACATATGACGTCATGAAGATTTTTGAAACACAGAAGACCAGCAGTACCACAGTTTAGATCTAAGTGGCGGAAACGGTTAATATTGCAAGTGCAACCATCGAAAAGGAAGTATATTTTTTTGAATGCATCGTAACCACGGAAGACCACGTAGTTGCCCCACGGAGTCATTGTGAGTATACGATCGGCGCACTTAAATCCAGCACGTAGTAACTTGCAGATACTCTCATAGCTACCGCTTTCGGAACCAACAACAGCCATGTCATGAGGAACCGTTGAATAGCCAGGATAGTTATTAGGTTTACAGCCAATAAGACGTTTGCTGGCTTCATCCTCATCTTCAGAATCTTCACCTCTGGCGTGACGATCCTTACTGATGTCACGTGGAGATCCATAACGTCTATCAGATCCGTCTCTTTCCTTTTTAAGTTTACTCTCTGCAATTTCCTTTCCAGTAATACCCATACCGTCTTTAAGATCTTTGGCTTCTTTAATTGATTTATCATCTTTAGAATCTTTATCACTCTTAAAGTCTTTTTTGTCAGATTTATCTGATGTTCTTTTATCTTTTGTCTTTTTATCATCTTCCGAATCTCTTCCTTTCGAGGTTCTCTTATCTTTTTTCTTTTTATCATCTTCCGAATCTCTTCCTTTCGAGGTTCTTTTTTTCTTTGGTTTTGTTTTATCACCGTCGCTGTCTGTCTCCTCTCCCTTACTTTTCTTCTTTCTTTTCTTGCCTGGCTGTCCATCTTCGGTTTCATCTGATTCATCACCCTTCTTGCCTTTCTTGTCTTTTTTCGCTTTCTTCTTAGAAGGATCTTCATCATCGCTCTCATCTTGATCCTTCTTCTTCTTCTTCTTATCTTTTTTATCTTTTCCTTTTTTCTCTTTATCGGTATCTTCATCTTCTTTCTTGCCCTTCTTACCTTTCTTATCTTTTTTCTCTTTCTTCTCTTTTGGTGGCTTTTCTTTCTTTTCTGTCTTTTCCTTTCCTTTTTTCTCCTTCTTTCCTTTGACTTCTTTCTTTTCCTTCTTCTCCTTTACCTTCTTATCTTTCTTGCCTTTCTTGTCTTTCTTTTCTTTCTTTTCCTTTATCTTCTTATCTTTCTTTTCTTTCAACTTCTTATCTTTCTTACCCTTCTTGTCTTTCTGGCCCTTCTTTTTCTTTTCTTTGACGTCCTTCGTGCCCTTCTTACCCTTTTTACCTTTTTTAGATTTCTCCAGTTGCTTGTCTCTTTCACCTCTCTTTTTACCTTTCATTCTCTTCTTTCTTCTAGCGTGTCCATGCCCACCATCACCACTAGATGATGATTCATATTCACCAAGATCCTCCATACCCATTTCTTCCTCCTCCATGCCTTCCTCAGATTCATCAGTTTCACTTTTCGGTTCTTTTATATCGAGTTGTATAACATCTGAAATAATATCTTCGTCCTCGTAGTCGCTTATCTCTCCAAGCTCAGCCGTGCAAACGGTTTCATCTTCTTCGAAACAAATAGTTTCATTCAAGGACTTCACCTCTTCATCTTCTTGCAGCGGCACCTCATCTTCTGGTACGCACTCCGCCTTTTCAACCAAGCTCAATTTCTTAATTTGAAGTCTATAAATGTAGAATGAACTAGTTCTATTGGTCTCTAAGAGCAATTGATTGAAAATTTTAATGAAAACATCAATCGATCGAAACATCCGCAAGGCAGCACTCTTATTATCAGCTATATCTCCCATAGGAAGAGCAACACGATGACGATACGGATCCATAAGGTATATAAAGTTGTTTTTCATCCAAATGGCATAAAACTGATTATCTAGCTGTACAAGCAAGTTTTTACCATAACCTTCAAAGCTTCGCTCGAGTGCTTTGGTTAGAGCAGTATTAGTATAGTTGGGTACACATTTCCAAGTTCCCTCGTGCGTTGGCCCTGTTATTAGATAACCGGCAATAAACTGCCCAATTTTAAGTTGTGTGGGGAAGAGTTCAACTTGTATAGGTTCTTCTTGATGACGACACTGAGCCCATCCTGTTTTGCACACGTTAACACCGTAGCATATAATTTTGTCCAGCATCTTTTGATTCCATGTGGCTGGATGATCAATTTTTGAGGCCAATAGAGTTGCCACAGCAACAGGAAGGGCACTACGATTACGCAAGGGATCGGCTTTATTCAAAGACAGATGAAGTTGTGCTTTTAGTAAAGCGAAATCGGGATTTAGTATTTCATATTGGTTTGTTCTCTTGCCGAACTCTCGATTCATCGCCTTGCCATCAACGCCCACCAGCTTCACAACTTTCAGTTCCCTCAAGCTAAAAGTGTCTTCCTTCTTTAAATCACTCAAATTCTTCACTAAATGACATACGTTCTCCAAAGACTTCAGGCAAATCAACATTGCGAAGCCCTTGTCGCGATCGGTGATAAAATCAGTTGGACGTCTGCCGTTGCAATCAAACACAAAAAATACGCCTCTTGATTTCCATATCATCAGATATAAGCCGCCTATCCTTAAAAAACAGTATTTACCAACACGAAAAAATCCTTTAAGCGCTGCTCTTAAAACTTCCTGACCCAAATCAGGCGTTGGTTCATCTCCGTTCTTTTCCACATCCGTTTTAGTATTTGGGCGATATTTGTCACTTAACTCCACTGAGAAGGTACAACCCGCTAATTGGAAAGACCTTTTTACTTTGGCCTCGACATCGGAATAAATTTCTGAAGGTGAGGAAACTTCAACACTAGCATCAGTCCGCTGCGACTCTGCTAGTAGTTGTTGGCCTTCCTTAATGAGCTGGTCGAGAACTGCAACATTCCATTCACTTTCCGGTGTTATATATACTCTTCCGAAAGCCTTTAAGTAGGTTGCATAGCGTTGTTGCAGACTGTCATTTCCTTTAACACCGACCGAGGACATTACAAGACCAATAGGTGCCCCTAGTGTGTTGATATTTTCTCGTCTCTTCTTTCCTGTAATTTTAAGAAATTTATTGTAATTTTATCGGTACAACCCCCATCTCCTACAATAAGAACTACCTCTACTCAACCAGCAAAAAACCTAATACAAACGAAAACATATTTATTTCGTCTTTGAGGAATCATACTTACGAGGTGCACATGTCACACTTGCAGGATAATAATCATGAGTACCGAAAATGGAACAAGCTTTGGGTCCACAAACTAACTGTGGTACAATGGGTGGATCATAATATGGCCTAAAATGAGAAACAACTTTATTCTCCATTGCAACGAAGCTTAACTCTTGAACCTACATGTTACATGAGTTTTGTGGCCTAGGCGACTCTCTCGTCCCTCCACAACAGGACAAATTTTGATTATCCGAATTCATTTTCTTTTTTAAGCTTTAGAATTTTGTTTCAATTTTATTTGGGTTTTATTAGTTACAAGTTTTATATATTTTTTTTTTCATTTATTATAGTTTAAAAAAGTTTACGTTTTCTATTCGTTGACAATTAATAACTATACTGCTGAATCGAAAAAACTAATGAAATTAGGTTTATTATTAAATTTAAAAATAAGGTTGGCGGAGTTGGTCAATTAGTCCTTCCAAATACAATGCATAACAGATTATTACCATAAAACTCCTTCTGGAAGAAATTTAAAAAATTACAATATTATAAAGCATGAGAGGGGATCTTTCTAATAAGAGAGACAAGAACCAAAAGATATCAAAACCGAGTTGGAATCTTATGGTAGCACGCTTTGGGGAAAACCACTAGATTCGAGTATGTTTTGGCATCTGAAGCCCTACCTAGAACAGACAAAAAGCTATGTTCTTGGAGTCACGCAATTGTTCGATCAAATGCATTTTAATATTAGTCAAAATAAACAAATTCACTTATCGAAACTTAACGAAACATTGGAGCCCTTGTTAGTCGAGTAGGTAGCGCGCTTGACTGCCAACCCATGGACTCCGGGCTCCAGTCCCGCACGGACCAAGGTGCTAAACTTTAACCTTTCTTTCCTCATTTCTAATCAACTGATACTGCAAATTGATCACACAAAAATTATTAGCAACAACAATTTCAACAAAAAGACAAATTAGATAACATAGCGTTAAAACACATAAGACCAACAAAACAAATATGTTGGTCGATATCAATAACGCCAAAAAAAGGGATATTCTGCTCAGACAATTTTGCAAAAATAAAAGCCGCAGCAAATGGCGATTTCAAGTTTTTTATCGGTTCAAAACCTTAAAAAGAACTATTTCCTCTAAGGGTTCGACTGGAATTGCATTTTTCCAGGTTCCCGGTCGATTTTTACGATTTTGGGGCATTACGGAGGGGACAAAATATTACGGACGGCACAAATCGTGTTTGATCTCTGTTTATTCGCACACGCGTTAATGAAAAAGTTTTTCCAATTACATGGACTCGGAATACGTTGAAGCAAGTTGATCTCTCCCTGGCGCGTCCTATCAGTCTTTCTGTTTCTCTAGAGTTTTTCATACACGGAGAGGACACTTTTAGATATGCACTGTTTACAGGAGGCAAAAGGACGCCGCCGTTTTGCAAGTATTCAAATACGAACGTTATTTTGAATTTCGGCGAAATGGAATAGCATAAAAGTTGATTAGCGCACGAGCCATTATTACTCGTATTTAGTAGGCGCAAAATGTACATTTTTTTTTACAATTACAAATTTAATGCACACACTTAAATTTTTTTTTTTTTTTTTAATTTTTATTTATATTTGCAATCTGTTTATTATAACAAACAATAAGCAAACAAGATGATTATGCTAAATTGACATAAAGTCGTACATTTCCATTGAAATACACGACAAGGTATTATACACTAGTGGTAAAGATTTAGTTTAGAAAAGGTAAATCTAAAACATGCTTCCGCTTCAGTCTTCTCGTTTCTTCGCTGTCATCCAATAAAGATATCGCCAGAACATTTGAATGGTCGCTGAGCCTTTGCAAATATTTTGTGCTAAATCTGCTGATTTTTTCTTTTACAGGTACGACGTTAAGATCTCTATTAATAGTTTTGTTGGATATGAACCACGCTGCGTTTGTTATGAGCCTAAGAGTTTTTGATTGGTATCTCTCTAGAATTTCTACATTTGAATTGCTGGCAGTTCCCCATAATTGTATTCCGTAGGTCCAAACCGGCTTTAAAATGGCATTATAAATTCGCACCTTGTTATTGAGAGAAAGCTGCGAGTGTCGACCTAAAAGCCAATAGAGTTTTCGATTTTTCATGTTCAGCTGTGTGCGTTTGGCCTTGATGTGTGGTTTCCAAGTCATTCGTTTGTCTAAAGTAAGCCCAAGATACTTTACTGAGTCACTTTTAGGAATGCTTTCACCGCTGATGCTAACAGGTGGGCAGTCACCTCTTCTTAGTGCAAAAGTTACATGTGTTGATTTATCGGAATTGACAACAATTTTCCACTTTTCAAGCCAAATGGTAAGCTGATCAAGTTCATTCTGAACGAAAGATGATGCGGTGTAGGGACATTCGTTAACTCCAATAATTGCTGTGTCATCTGCGTAAGTAGCTATCGTAACATTGTCATCTGTGGGCATATCCGATGTAAAGATTGTGTATAGTACAGGTCCAAGTACGCTACCTTGAGGAATACCAGCTTGAATTTCCTGGATTTCCGAAGTTTCATTTCGAACCTTAACATAAAAATGTCTGCCGGTAAGATAAGATCTACAAAAGCCAAAGTACGGCGCAGGAAGTATTTTTTTAATTTTGTATAACAATCCGTGGTGCCATACGCGATCAAATGCTTGTTTAACGTCAAGAAATACGGCTGAGCAATATTTTTTTGTTTCAAGGCTGTCCATTATAATATTCACTATTCTGTGACATTGCTCAGGAGTACCATGCTTGTGTCTAAAACCAAACTGATGTTCGGTGGAACCAACTTAAATCAGTGGAAAAAAGAGTATAAAAAAAATGGAAACTGTTCCTTTGATGTTATAGGATGATTTTTAATAGATCGCTCTAAATCCGCCCATAAATGTTCGATCGGGTTGAGATCTGGCGATTGAGGAGGTGTTCCCAAACTTGTTGACGTATTATATACGATCCAAAGTCGAGTATTCTGAGCTGTGTGCTTCGTTCTCTAATTGAAATATGTAACGACAGGTAAGCTCAAAGTTTTCGGCACTTGCTTCCAAATTGTCCTTCATAATCTTTATGTACTGCTCATTCACTGCTCATTCACTGCTCACAACTGCTCACATTTTGTGAGTTCTGAACTGAATGTTGCCAACTCGATATGCACTCATAGACCCCCAAAACATGACTTTATCACCTTCATGTTTAACAGAAGGTCAAGTATTTTTTGGTCCAATTCGGTTATCTTCTTTCTCCACACTTATTTCTACAATCTGGTCCAAAAAGGTTACATTTTGATCTCTGAATATTACTCGAGACCATGATACAATTATACAGGTAGGTTTGACAACAGGCTATTTTATCACGAGATCGTTCATGGATTGTCAAACTCGTTTGTTTTATTTTTTTTTTTTTTTTTTTGTTTGCTTTGTCTTGTATGATTTTTGACAATTCATGTTCGCTGGAAAACTGTCACACCTACCTGATTAATTATACCATGCTCGAGACTAAAGTCATTGTCGTGATTTTTATGTTTTTTGAAGTGATAACTTCTTTAGGCTCGTTTGGAAATTTCTGATCAGTGATTTTCTCGATTCAATCGTCAGCATACAGTTATATTCTGCCGCTGATTTTGTATGATCGAACATGTGCGCACTCGCATCGTCGTTTAGTCGTCGTGTAGTCGTTGCTACACACAATCTTACGTATGTATTTTGTTGTTGTTGTTTGTGTCAACATTTTTATCGTTGGTGGGTAGGTTTGTGCTTTTTACAGTGTGTACGTACAAAAATAGGTATGTGGCTGTGGCTTTTATGTGTGTATTTTTTGTTATTGCTATTTCGACATTTTATAGGAACTATCTCTCAAAAATAACTTTAACTGGAAAATCATTTTCTTAAGACCATTGAATATACAAAAAGTTCTAAGAAAAAGACTATATGTGTACCAGATTTGTGTGGGCGAGGAATGTTATTCTTTTTTTACTAATCTTGAGACCAGGAGCAAATGTTTCCTTGCAGCTCAGTAGTGTTAAGAATAATCGGGATTCATCAGCATTAAAAGTCTGTTTTGTTGAAAGATTTAGCTGCTTGATTTTCTAAGTAATAGTAATAGTAATAGTAGATTTTATTGAGACTTGAAAATTTTTACACAAAGATTTCTTACACACTAACACAAGAAACACTTAGAACTATAGAAGTATTATTCTAATAACAAAAGAAAATAGATACATGCTGCATGCAAACACACAAGAAGTTACACAAGGACAACAATAGTCACAAACATTAAATGAAAAACAATGCTTGCTCCCGGCATTTAGGCTGAGACTAAGAGAGAAAACTCAGATAGACTTACAAACTAAATAACACTTAAATACAATTAAACATAAGAATAACAAACTGTCCATTATATGCAAATATAAGGACTATAAAGTTAACAGCCAAATTAACATAAAGTTTAGTGAATGTTAGTGAATGCTAAAAGTTAGTAACAGAAGGTGAAATTTGAAAAAATAAAAAGTAGAAGTATAAACACAAAACAGCGTTCTACATTTACAATTACGATTATAAATTATATCATATAAATTCCATAAATCAGCCTCTATGAGTACCAGGGAGTGTTTTAATATAAAAAGAGGGTAACAAAGGTGCGGAAAAGTCAATATCCAAAGGAATATTTTCATTAATTAAACCAATAGGAGAAAGGTAAGTGGATTTAGACCAACTAAAAGATTTTTGACACTCGAAGATATCATTTATAAGATAGTTATCATGAAAAGAAAGATTTAAAATAAACTTTTTTTGTAAGGTTAAAGCATATTTACAAAGAGGAATTATTTGAGCCTTACTATAAATAAAATTATTTATAGTAATCCTTATTCTCTAATCAGGATTTAAGGTTTAACGAAAGATTCGTAGTTTATGACGACACAGAGTATTAAAACATCACGTTCAAGGATTTCTAATTTTTTGGCCACACGGTAGGAGAAATGGAAAACCAAATGGGAAATGCATAAATTAAAATAGGACGTATGCAAACTTTATATATTAATAATTTCGTTTCATTTTTTAAATATTTACTATTAAAAAGTTTCGAAAACATACCTTTGACGAAAGAAGCTTTTTTAAAAACTGATCTAGCGTGATCATTAAATTTAACCAATTTATTAAAATTCACACCCAAATACTTAAAATTAGACTTAAAAGGAATTTCAACACCATTCAAAAAAATTTGGAAACGTTTGCTTTAAATTCAAGAACAAACAATTCCACTTGTTCGTAACTACTCTAACCCCTTTGCTAACTCGGGATATGTCTTTTAAAAATGGATTTTTGTGTTTTGAGTTTTAAAAAAAATATTTAAAGAATAGATTTAAGAACATCAAACCGAACGATTAATTGATCAAACTGTATTGAAATTGGCGCGAGTGTTTTTCCCAATATGCTGAGACGAGGTAGAATATAAATGCACCCTCTCTTTCTCTCAGGCGTAACACTATCAAAATATTTTTAACATTGAAACACTTTTTATTTACACATTTTTTATAAGGAGATAGATTTAAGCCTAATACGTTCATGAGCGCTTAAGAGTGACAGGTTCGACCGTAGTCAGGAAATATAGCACCGCGCGGCTGCAGTATTCTTAAAATTCTGAATAAATCAATTGTTTCTCCACTGTTTTCTCAACGGATTGCGTTTTGTAACAGTTTCATGCGCATTTTTATTTTTATCCAGATTTTTGCAAGGCGAGGAAGAGTACTAAAAATCAATTGTAAGACAAAAATGTGTAAGCAAATAATGAAAAAAAAGATTTATTCATATTTCTGAAAATAATTAGAAAAAACTCTTATTTACCTTTCATTTGAGATAAAAATTATTAAAATCGATTAGACTGTTCGGAAGTTGTGAATTTTTAAAATAAAATGATACAAAAATTAAATTTCCTATAACTACAACAAAATCCCCCTTAAATTTCGCATAATTATTTATCCTATTAAAAGCTATCGATATAGTCACATGCGATCAAAAAAATACTACCAAAAGTTTTTTGTGCTGATTTCACGAATTCTGACCCATATATTAGGCAAACCCAAATTTTGTCTGGCGTAAGACTTTTTAAGTACAAGTCCAATCTTAATAAATTTAGTATTTCTTGGTAGATTTAGACCTGTAGATGTGCAAACTGGACTTTTTATATCTTAAAAATCTATATTTTTTAAGTTGTAGCCGGGTATGGGCACCACTACATTTAAAGCTTCTGTGTTGTCTCTGTATTTGTATTTTGTCTTTGATTTGTTGTTGCGTTTTGTGTAGCTACATAAGCCTTTGCTCTCAATTCTTACTCTCAGCGCTCCAAGAGCGCTCTCTGCCCATACCCGGTTACATGAGATCGTTCATGGATTGTCAAAATCAAATGAATATGTTTGTTTTTTTTTTTTGTTTTCTTTGTTTTGTATGATTTTTGACAATTCATATTCGATTGAAAACTGTCACACATACCTGATTAATTATACCATGACCCAGTTATAGCATATTAAAGTTTGCATATAATTTCATATACCTCATACAAATAATTATATGTGCACCATTGGTCAAATTGTTTTTGCGCTAAAATAAAAATGTTTCAATATTCTGCTTTTGCAGTTATATTATTTATGACAACAGTAACATAACATAACAACGACTTTATTCAATCTTCCTTTAAATTAAATAAAAATTTAACATAAAGACTTTTTTCATAGTAAGTAATTATATGTGCACAACTCAAGTATACAGCCGTGGACATATAAATAGCACAAAAATGCATATAGAGT
Organism: Pherbina coryleti; assembly: GCA_943735915.1. Classification (NCBI taxonomy): domain Eukaryota; kingdom Metazoa; phylum Arthropoda; class Insecta; order Diptera; family Sciomyzidae; genus Pherbina; species Pherbina coryleti. Next base: position 38,313,270 of record OX030952.1, on the reverse strand, counting down.
GTTTCACATGAATTTATAATAAAATACATAGAGGAAAACAAGAATTTATTTCATGGTATTTGAGTTTAAACATTAAAAACTTAAAATCAGTAGTAACTTTGTAATTATGAATTAAAAATTAGAAAATTAATTAAAAATCTGAAATTGCTCCTTAGCTGAGGTGGACATATAAATAGCACAATTTGGATTCTGAAAAAAAGTCATAGTAGTTTCTTTTTATTTTACAAGAGCTTACGAATATGCTTACTAGTACTTGGTACTGTATCCCGAATTGTCCAAAACAGTCCGACATATTCGTCCTATACTCTCCACAAGCTTCCTGACCTTATCCTTCGGAATAGAGTACCAAGCCTTCTCAATTCCACTCCATAACTCATGTAAGTTTCGAAAATTTTGGTTGCTTATGCTGACCTTCACATCATTCCATAAATTTTCTATGAGATTGAGGTCTGGGCTTTGAGCCGGCCAATTCAAAATATTTATTTTTTTCTTTTTTAGCCAATCAATCACAACCTTTGCTGTGTGTTTTGGATCATTATCGTGCATAAAAGTCCACCTAATAATAATGTTCTCAAATGCAAATGGTTCCATCTGGTTTTAAGAATATGTAAATACATATTTTTGTCCATTATTCCTAATATACGAAAAATTGGCCCAATGTCGTGCCAGGAAAAGCTCCCCAAGCCATTACATTCCCTCCTCCATGCTTTAATGATTTTTTTTTGTATACTTAGGATTCAACTCTTGGCGTTTGGGGCGCCGAACAAAAGTTTTTCAATCTGGCCCAACCCTGTTAAATTTAGTTTCGTCAGTCCAGAGCATGTTCTTCCAAAATTGGTCTTCTTTATTCACATGGGCCCTTGCAAAAGCTAAACGATCCTTTAAATTTTTTTTTTGTTAAGAGCGGCCTTCTTCGGCTTATGCGTCCATAAAGATTTACTTCATGTAGTCTCCTAGATACTAGTTTTCTTAAAACATAAAGGTTATTTTCTTCATTTATTTCCCTCATAATTTGCTTTGCTGACTTGAAAGGATCAGCCTTACTTTTCCGAACTATAAGTCTATGAGTAGAAGCGGTGGTTTTACGCGGTTTAGGATTGCGCGGCTTATTCTCGAAATTATTTGAATCATTTTATTTAACCAGCTTGAGTGCACTATAGACCATTTTACACGAAATTTTGAGAATATCCGCGATTTCAGATGGTTTTTGGCTTTTCGACTTAATTCGTGAATTATAGACCTTTTTCCCGGAGAGAATGTTTGCCACGACCCATTTTATTTAGAATCGGCGAAATTAACTGAATACAACTCTAAAATTTTTACAAACACCCGATGTTGTTAACTTTTATTCACCAACTAACATGTGTGCTATTTATATGACCACAGCAGATCGTATATGCCTATACAGAAAGAGATGGCCTGAGCAAATAAAAGTAAGTAACGGTACATCTTTCTCGGAGCTTTAAACAACGTCACACTGGAGTCTCAAAAAATTATAACTACAGTTAATGAATGCATTATTAGATTCAAATGAAACGTTTGAAAAATAAGTTGACATTTGTGCTATTTATGTGTCCATGGCTGTATATGTTTTTTTGCTTTATTTTCAAGCTTAATAATAAAAAAATTAAATAAAATTTCAGGTTAGTAATTTGTTTGCTTTCGTTTTTTTAAAATAACTTGGCTCGGCCGGAATGGCATAGAATTAATCAAGGATTTTAATGGGGGGTGGACTGATATTCTGCCATTCTTGCTCTATTGCTATTTTTAACTCTCTATCTGTCTCAAATTCCCTTCCATTCTTATATACTTATCCAGAGAGGATTACCCAGAGATCCTCGATGTGGTTTAAGTCTAGACTTATTGCTGGCTATTGTAGAAATGGTATATTTCTGGCTGTAAAAAACTCTTTTGTATGCTTTGTATTGGCGCATTATCCTGCTGATAAGTCCAATTATCACCATAAAGTTGGCCGGCAAATTGTATTAGTTCATTGTCCAATAAACTAACGTACATTTCAGCATTCATTTATGTTGATATGAAACACACTGGAGTCTTTCTTTCATAACAAAACGCAGCCCAGATCATCACCGATCCTCCCCCATGGACACACAGGTGGCAGGTGCGCCGCAACTGATCCTTATGCTGCCAATACTACTTGTAACAATCAGGTCCATCAAAATTGAATTTTTTTTCGTCACTGAAGATAACGTTACGCCATTCCTTATCCCAAAATTGGTGCTTGGTAGCAAAGGCAAACATGCGTTAATATGTCGAGGCAAAAGGTTAGGTTGTCGCGTCATGGAAGTATGTGTTACTTTAGGATTTTCATGTAATATTTGATATATTCTACTTCTTGTTACGTTAAGCCCCATCTGACTTTTTATTTGTCCGCTACTCATTGCTTCCACTACTGCAAGATGTTGAATTATTCGTTGACACCGAGTGTCGATGTTGGTTTTCCTACCACTCCGTCTAGCTGTGCCATAATTACTAGGACATTTTAAAAAATTTGTTATTGTGTTCCTGTTGTTATTAAGTTTTTTGGCTATTTCTTTTATTTCAGCTTCATTTTCACTCATTCCCAGTATTATTCCCTGGTCATGTTCAGAAAGGCTCGTTCCGCGAGGCATTTTCAATATCTTATACGTAATAATTAAATTAACTTTATTGATTTTAAAAGGAAAACACCTTACCTTGTATTTCGCAACAATTATTTCCAATGCGAGCACTTGAAGCTATCAATTAAACAACCAAACACCAATTAAATGCGTTATGCACATATAATTGTTGTTGTTATGTTGCTTTTTTTTTGAAGTGAAACTTCTTAGGCGGCGCTTCGAAATTTGAATGAGAATATTGAGGAGTGAAATTTCAAGGTCAATTTACTTCATTTCGTTACACGATAGAGAAGAAAGATATGTTGTACAGTAGATGGAATGAGAGAGATATACATTGTATAACAGACTGAAAAAATTTCTTTGTTTTAAAGTTTTGAACAAAAAAGTATTTATAAGGCTTAATTTTTTTAAAGCAAAAATAATAACTAAAATTTGTCCCATAGTTTTTGAATACAAAATAACCGGTAATTTTTGATTTTTAGTTTTTAAGGCAGAAATAAAAATGAAAGTTTAGATCAAGTTTACAGTTGAGGTAGATTTATTGTTGTGACATTGTTCTGTGAAACTCCTTATTAATATGCCAAAAAAAATTTTTGAAAAACAAATTTATAAATGCACCTGAAGCTCCCATTGGCAAAAAAATCGCTCATTGTAGTTATGTAAAATAAAAAAATCCCTTTTTAAGAAATTATTCTCTTAATATGCGGAATATGCAACACTTGATTTTTTCACGATCATACTCTCGCTCTCAAACTTTCAATAAAGCTACGCTCTGAGTTTTCTCCCTAGTGCAGCGATGGGTTCTATTCCAGATAGAACTCTACGCCACGTTACGTTGCGTAGCTTTACGATTGCATAATCGAGCCTTTACACTAAAATCGTTCTTATTCTAGAAAAGAAAGAGTGTATACAAAGAAGAAGTTTCACTTCTTTACTGTATACACGGTATACTGTATCTTTTTTTTCTTAACAGAGCATGAGAACAACGTTATCAGACTCAGAGCAAAACTATTCGCTGCTCACATTTCGCTCTTCTCTGTCTCGTCTTAATAGAGCGTCTGTTAACAACAAAATGAAAGTCAGAAAAATGTAAAGCTTTCGCAAACCGCTCGCGCTGAACGCTCGCAACCAAGATACATACAAATTTTTTTTATTGCAATTTTTCGCTCATATTTCACTTTATTCTGCCTCTTCTTGACATAGCGCTTGCAAACAACGACAAAACACTTAGATCATACGCAGAACCAGTGATGTGATTTGGTGGGATTTCGGGCTCATTTTGGGATATTTGGCCTATTTGAAAACGTGTGGGATTTCGGATGCTTAGGTGGGATATTGTACTGTGTCATAATTTTTACAAGTTTAAATTCTTTACAAAACTGGTTGGCATCACTTTTTTGTAATCTTTTACAATTGTTCCTTCAATTGGTGTTTAATTTATTCTATATATCTAAGAAAGGGATATGTATATTCAGCATTCATCTCCACTGGTTTTAAAAGCAGGAAAATATTGTTTGCCTGATGAATGTGAAATAGTTCTAAGAGATATGGGAATATAAGAATATATAAGAAAGTCCAATTAATAGAGTTCCAGCAATCTTTTTAACTTTTCCACTAAAAAATATTAAATCTCCGGCAGCTACAAGATGGCTTACTATGCAGCCTTGCATTGTAGTTTGCTAGCAAATTGGAGTGAAACTTAAGATGTTTTGGACCCTAAAGTTGCTGAGGTAAATAAGTATTCCCCGGAGAATGAATGCATTGACTCGCCTTTTTTGTTTTTGTAATGACCAAATCGGTTATTCTGTTGTAAATTTTTAGAAAACTATTTCAAGCAAAAAATTCAGATTTCAATATAAGAATTTTCTGATGATTATTTCTTTTCATTAATTAGATAAAAACGTTATTGGTATATATTTTGGGTGGGATTTTTTGTGGGTTTTTTGTGTCATTTTGGTGGGATAAACAGGTTTAAATCGGGATACGATCGGGATTTTTTACTAAATCCGAATCACATCACTGCGCTGAACACAATGAACGGTGTCAGCGGTCAGCGCCAATTATTATTAATTTTATAGTTGATGGGTGCAGCAACGCGCACCAGTGGTCGCTAGTTATATAAAATAGTCAATGAAGAGATTTTGCCGTTCGTTATATAGGACATTTGTTAAATCGGGTATTCGTTATATGGGTCGTGTAATGTACAAATAAATTTGAATCTAAAGTTTTTGTGTCGTATTTCAGCTACCAAAAACCTATTCTTTCATTCTTAGAATATAATAAAAGGAATAAATAAATTTACAGAAAAATATTAATATCAACTTGCTTCCAATTCACCATTTATTATAGAACATAAATTATTTATGTACATAAATATATGTTTTAAAATTTTAAAATGAGAAGTTATCACTTCTATCGTGTGGTCATAGGCACACAGTTTTTTTTAGCGGGTTTTCTACCTTGCAAAATTCATACCATAAGTAAACGCACACACTCATATGAGTAAGTGGAATTTATAACGGTACATTTTTGTGAGTAAGATTTAGTATAATTTTTTTATTTTTGTCGATTTCTGTGGATTTTATTATTTAATTTTTATTTAATAGTTATTATTAAATAAATAAATCACATCTGTAAAAAGCATTGAAGTGATTTTTTTATTGACAGAATTCGTTTATATTCAAAAAAATTGTGGTTAATTCCGAAAAATCATCAATTCCGAAAGCTTTTATACTAAAGTACGGTTTCTCTAACTCTTGAAAATACGTTTCGGTTTCCAATTCAACTTCTTCATTTAATATAAATCTCTTTCTCGCGTGCCATCAATTGAGATAAGGAAAAAGTAATACTCGCTAGATCAATAATATGCCGTGGGAATCTCAAAAAAGAGTGCCCCAAACCTGGCACTAGTCCAGGCGACTATTGTCTCTTTGACCGCTTCGGAAGACTTCCACTTGGCTCAACAAGTTGTTTTGATTGTTATTCCGATTCAAATGAATAGTGTTAAATCCAAGTTTCATCATAGGTCACTCTTCGACGCACAAAATGTTTTGGATCACGCTTAACCATGGTTGAAAATTGATTAGAATTACGAATTCGTTGTCTTTTTTGGCTGATTGTTAACAAGCAGCACTCATTGTGCAAGTAGCACTTTCATATCCAAATGATCATTCAAAATGGAGCACACCGAGCCAGTTGATATCTTTAGCCTCAACTATCTAATGCACTTCACTTTCGAATTGTCTAATACGATATCAAGAATTCTGTGGATCATGGTGGTGATAGTGGTGGTGGTGTTGTTGTTTTTGTCATTTGATGTTTGTGACAATTACAGATTTGTTGGTGTAAAATTTTTCATTTGACGAACCATTTTAATGATTCTAAAGAACTACCATGCTGATGTGGTTTGGGATTTAGTCCCCCCACAGGGTCCAAAAGTATAAAAAGAAAATGCAAAGAAGATTATTGTAAACACAAGTTCATATTTTCTATAAAAAAAAAAATACATATTAAAATTAATAAGATAGTTTCGGTGCTAAAAATTCTCTTCCTCTCTGAATCAGAACGGTCACAATTAAAAAATAAAAAATTGTAAGAATAGAATTATATTTGACTTGGCCCTCATTCTCGTGTTTAATAAATAATATGTCTGTTTCCGTATTTGTTTCAAGTAGAGAACTTTACTCGAACTTTCGAGAGAGTAATTTGATTATCTATCAAAATGAGAAAATTTGTCAAAAAGTACGGAAACGACTTTGGTACGAAAAATTTGGTTGGTTTATTTAAAAGAATGGAAAATTCAAAGAAGTTACAAGAGAATTGTTCTGAATGAACTTCTGCCTTCCATTTGCGTTAATTTTGCTTATTTAAACATTATTTTTATTAATTTTATAACCAATTTCATAAATTTTTTTCACAACAATTTGATTTTACTTTGACAATCAGCTTTTTGATCCTTGAGATTCGTGCTCAAAAAATTTTTTCAAATAAAGTTCAAGTTAAGTTCGAGTAATAGAGAGCAGTGGCGTTCCTAGGCGGGTCAATTTGTTCGGATGAGAAAAAACCAATAATGCGTATAGCAGAAATGTAATCTATGATGAATTCTTAGAAAATTTCCCCAGGAAACCATAGGTCTAAAATCAATCCCAATATCGCGCATATCGAGGTCAAAACTTGTATATGAATTAAAAAACAACTGTATAGTTTAAATAGAAATTCTGACGAATAGTCCAAAAATGGCAGCGTATATCATTGATTTTGGACTTGTTGAAAAGGAAATTTTGCCAGCTCTCCGAATCTGAATTAATTTTAAAATCTTATATTTTAATATTGTCAAAAATAAAACGACTTAAATTTACAAAAAATCTTTTATTGAATCAGTGCAAAAAGTGTAATTTTAGACTTATAAGTCTTGTTTTCTCTCAATGCGGGGTATTTTAGGTCGAATTTTTGCACCTACTGCCATAACAACGTCTCGATGTTTTTTCAATTACTTAGATTCTTTTTCTAGATAACTTAGCATGTGCTCGTATGGATGCAAGTGCTCGCATGTGTTTGCGGTGAATGGAGGTTCGGATTAAATGCTGCCATCATCTATGTGTATCAAATTTTTCAAATAAATTCAGATTCGGAGAGCTGGCAAAATTTCCTTTCCAACAAGCCCAAAATCAATGATATACGCTGCCATTTTTGGACTATTCTACAGTATTTTTATATAAAACTATGAAATCCATACACAAATTTTGACCTCAATATGCGCGATATTGGGATTGATTTTAGATCTATGGTTTCTTGGGGAAGTTTTCTCAGAATTCCTCGTAGATTACGTTTCTGCTATACGCTTGATCGATAAAAAATTTGACCCGCCCTAATGTAGACACCTGAAAATGTTATATTTTTGTTCTGGTTTTTACAAATTCTTATTGTTTGTCATATGTTGTTTGTTTTTTTTTTCGGAGAAGATAAAGATAGTAATAAAAACACTTAATCTCATCGAATTGGTTTCTTTTTGCATTTATAGGCTCCTATAATTTTTTATAGGGCCCATTTTATATTGAGCCCAACCATATTTTGGTGGGTAAATTTTTCTCACATAAGCTTATTTTGAGCTACTTTTATTAATATCGTTGAAAATTTCAAAGCTATTTGGATTGTGACTTTAAATGTGTTAATCATGAGAATGTGCGAAAAAGCTGTAGTAGCCAGAGATAAAGATATGGGAAACTTCGATGTGAAAGGGATAGCAATATGCCTGCTTTATGTCAAATTGAAGTCAATACTAACACAATATTATAGTTGTGATCGTACATTTTGTTGAGAAACTCACCCAGTTTGGGTTCCAGTTTAAGTTATTCAGCTGGTTCGGGTTCTCACCACTGTGTAAAATTTCACTGAGCTTAACCAAACTGACCACGGTCAAAACCTAAACAAGTAGAAAAATTGCTGGTCTTGTACTCAAGTAGCAATAATTTATAATTTTGTTTTTTTGCCTAATTACAAAAAAAAAATAAATAAATTTCAAACGAGCAAGAATGCATTTTATTAATAAGAAAAAATTGCTTTTATCATTTTTTCCTAATAAAAACTCCCTTATTAAAGTAATTAATTATGTTAAGAATTTGTTTTAAAATATTCATTATATTTTTTTTTACCTGTTTAACAATTTCGTATTTTTAAAAACAAAAAAACAAATTCAAAATCATCTTATTGTTTAAAGTTAATTAAAATTTTACAATCATTCATTTTAAAACATGATTTACTTCTTTATTTACAACTATAAAATATAGAAATTACACGGTGTTACAAAATGAAAACAAATCAAAAAACTTGCCTCGAGACATAGAAGAGGTAGTAGGCCTGGTTGAACATAAGATAACTGCATACTTAGTTTTTTGAATATACCCTCAAAATCGGGATTTGTGGTCAAAAAACCGATTTTTGGTAGGTGCATGTATAGTTTGTTATGTAACTCCGTTATATCTAGCTCAATTTTAAAAATTTAAACATTGATAAAAAGAAGAAAAATATACCCTTAATATAATATATAGACCGTTTTTTTACAAAAAGAATTGACGAAGTTACAGGTAAAATCATTTGAAAATTTCTCATTTTTTTTTAATTTTTTCAACTTCAACAACGTTTTGTTAACAAATTTTGTTTTTTGGCACTATTAGTTTTAGCAGGATTCTGAAAGCCTGTTAAATTCTGCGTTCAACAAGCTATCATTTACTTCAATTGGCTGAAATACAAATGCACTATCGAATTTTTAGTATTCGTAATAAAATACAAAAAAAAAATTTTTTTTTCTAAAAATGTTTTTTTGACCTTTTTCGTTTATATATATTATCATAAAGATGGTGTATTGCCCGGATGTGACGGAACTGTTTGCAGTTTTCAACCACAAACACGCTCCGAATGAATGGCGTTTGTTTATTGAGGGATCTTGCAAGAGTATGATTTATTTAAAAACTTTTTATGTGATTCTTGATATGTTAAATTCTGATATATGTATGTCGCCAACTTAAAGGCTCTAACAATACTGTTTGGAATGCAAGGTGGATATACCAAGTATCCTTGCATTATTTGCGAATGGGATAGTCGTGCGACTAATAAATATAAGCAAAAGGAGTAGCCACTGCGTGTTTCATTTCAAGTTGGCAAAAAATATGTTTTAAATACTCCACTGGTGCGACCTGAAAATGTAATCCTACCGCGGCCTCGGTAGTCGAGTTGGTAGCGTGCTCGACTGCCACCCCAGAGGTCCCGGGTTCGATTCCTGGCCAGGCCATGGTCCTTCGCTTTTAACCTTTCTTAATTATCTATCCTCATTTCTAATTAACTGAAATTAAAAATTCATCAATATTTACGATATGAAGTTGTAGTTGATGGTAGAGAAGTTTGTGGATGAGATTGATGTCTAACTTGAATTGACTGAGGTAAAGGCATAACACTTGCGTCTGATTCAAATTCATATGTTTCTTCGGCTTTCCACCACGCTTAGAACATCCTACTCGTGTTTCACTTGATTGCCCTTTCCTTCCCACTATTGGGAATCTATCATCCCATTTTCGAACCAAGGCAGACTTGACTGAATAGGTATTCCACCTCGAACCAAGGCAGACTTGACTGAATAGGTATTCCACCTAAAATCCTTGGTTCAAAGCTAAAAAAAAAAAAAAAAATCTGATTGCAGCGTTTCCTAGGTTAAGTGAGGCCAAAATCAAAGAAAGTATCCTGCACGTTCAAATCTTTTATAAAAGTTATTTATTCATTTCGGTTATTGTAAGGTTTATTTGTGGGCCCACAAATTCGGAAAATTTTCTTGGACACTGATTTCGTTTCTAAATTAAATCCAGTTGAAAAAAAGAGCTTGGAATAGTTTTATTTCGTTATGCATTTATTTCCTCGGCAACAAGAAGAGTCGAAATTACTTAGATGTTGTAAATGAATTTATAAGTGCCTACGAAGAAATGGGCTGCAATATGTCAATTAAAATACATTTTTGCACTCCCATATAAACTTTTTCCCGAATAGCCTTGGGCAGTTTAGTGATGAACAAGGAGAAAGTTTCCACCAGGAGATGGAAGCTATAGAAACAGGCTTTCAGGGAAAAAATTCCATAAACATGCTGGCAGACTACTGCTGGTCCCTAAAACGGGAAATCGATTATAATATATATAAACGAAAAAGGTCAAATAAACATTTTAAGAAAAAAAAAAAAAAATTTAAATTTTTTGTATTATATTACAAATACTAAAAATTCGATAGCGCATTTGTATTTTAGCCAATTGAAGTAAATGATAGCTTGTTGAACGCAAAATTTAACAGGCTTTCAGAATCCTGCTAAAACTAATAGTGCCAAAAAACAAAATTTGTTAACAAAACGTTGTTGAAGTTGAAAAAATTAAAAAAAAATGAGAAATTTTCACATGATTTTACCTGTAACTTCATCAATTCTTTTTGTAAAAAAACGGTCTGTATATTATATTAAGGGTATATTTTTCTTCTTTTTATCAATGTTTAAATTTTTAAAATTGAGCTAGATATAACGGAGTTACATAACAAACTATACATGCACCTACCAAAAATCGGTTTTTTGACCACAAATCCCGATTTTGAGGGTATATTCAAAAAACTAAGTATGCAGTTATCTTATGTTCAACTAGACCTACAACCTCTACTATGTCTCGAGCCGAGTTTATTTTCACTGTTACACCGTGTTATTAATATACGAAACATTAAATAAATAAAAAATTGCCAATACTTTTCTTAAATTTTTTCTTTATTATTTCGATGGGAATCGAAGTTGAAAAACATCAATTACTGTTCATTGGCGAAATCTGGGCTATCAAGCACTGAATAGCTTGATATCGCTACATCCATTTCTTTGCTATGAACACTGTTGTATTAACTGCAAGTTCCATAGATTTATTTAGCGAATCCGGTTTTGCCTCAATTTGTTCCAGTACTTCTTGAACGCCAGAAACAGTAGGTGTTGACTGCTTATATTTGTAACCAATATATTTGGTGTTTTAATGGCATTGAGTAGTAGTTTTAGGTTTTCATCCGATATGCGATCATCGGCAATATCATGTGTTGCATTATGGGACAATTGTTGCTGCTGTGCGTGAGGATGTTGCGGTTGATTGGCATGTATGAAGGGTGCGCATCTTCTCGGATTTAGAATATATTTTTAAGTTAACTTAAGTACATATCCGATCAAAAAGAATAACAGAATTGGTGCCATCAAGTTGTATGAAAAGGAGAGATTGCCTTTTAAATAAAATGGTTAGGTGTAAAAAATTTAAGAATGCATTTAGGTTAATCATTATTTACTTGAAAACGTAGACATTGTAGCTGTACACTTTTCAATAAGGAATTCGGATTGCTTCATAAACAAGTCATTGAGGTACATTATTAGCACATGATCTGGTCGACAAATGCTTTTTTAATTTCTAGCTTTTCTGTAATAAAAATGAATAAGAATTTTTTTTATATCTATTTTACATATAAACAGCCACTCACTCACTTCAGCTGCTTGACTTGCATATTTTCATTGCTTTTCATTCAAACCCTATTGCATTCCAAGTAAGTAAAAAAGAATCCAAACAAGAAAAAGCTTTATAGCCCATGCGAATGTAACCAATTTGATTACGATTGTGCAAGAACCAGCAAAATAGAATTGCAGCAGCCACGATCAAAGTAATTTGAATCTGCAAAATACATTATTGTAATTAAATTTCATTTGAAATTTTTTAAATGATTATACAAAATATTTTGTATGATTTAAATTATTAAGATGAAATTGATATTTTTGATATAAAAGTATACAATATCAATATTTGGGAAATGATCACACAAGGAACATGCTTACCTCGGATATTTTCAACAGTTCAAAATTATCCATGAATATGTCCAAAACTATATCAATTATTCCCATGCTGCTGTCGACGTTACTTCCGAACACGCTATCCAGCTCACGTGGATCACTTAGCTGTTCTAGTTTTTCCTACTGTGCTGGTAGCAGCGTGAAGCGTAATGAGTGATGATACAGCGGAGCACCCTCATTAAACTGAAATAAGTTACATAAAATAATAAGTTATTTTAATTAAAAATTAAACATAAAAAAATGAAAGTTTCCGTTTACTTTTCATGCGTAGCAACATTTATGCTATGGTGTCATCACTGCCTACACGGGCGTCTAAATTAATTTCTTAACTCTATATGTGCATATTTCTTACCTGCAATTTTTGACGAAGTACTTTCATCATTGAAATATGTTCTTTACATCATAAGATAGAGTAAACTAAGCAAACAGCTTAGATTATGCCAATGACACCGCAGTCAATGCTCGCGCCAGCATTGCCAGTAGACTTGCTCAACTTGTGCCCAAAGCATCGGGATCGGCATGCACAACAATAGTACGTACAACGATGCTCTTGGCGCCGCACAATGTGATTTTGCTGTCGCAAATGTCTACCTCAGTGGGTCCGCTTGCTTTGACTTCAATGTTGCCCAAATCGCCCAAGTGACGGTTTTCATCACCGGGTGCGCCATGTTCCTTGCCATGGGGATTGAAGTTAGGGCCGGCGAAGGTGCATCCATTGGTGTCACCAAATTCATGCACATGGAAACCATGTAGGCCCTGGGTGAGACCATTAACTACACCTGTAACCTTAACGGGCGCGGCGGCACTCTCTTGTTCGAAAAAAAACGGTGCCACTAGCATCGCTATTGATAACGCACAGCTTTTACATGCATATTTCTTTAGTTTTATTTCTTTGTATTTAAGAATGACCACAACTTTTTAAAATAATTATAAACTTTTCTCGACCCGAGCTAACGTTGGAATGAGAAATTAAATTACAGCAAAAATAAAGTACATATTTAAAAAGCAGGCAATTTATAAAATAAAGTTATAAAATTATAAAACTTCACAACAGCTGACGGCCGACACAGCAATTTTTGACAACTATGAGGTGAACTCACATACACAATACGTGAGGACATAAAAAATTAGAAGAACAAGCACCATTTTGGCGCAAAATCAACAAAAATGACAGCCGAATCGAAGTTTCCCATCTCTTTATCTCTGTAGTGGAATTCCCAAACGCGTTAACTACAATTTTCGTTATCGTTAAGTCCTCTCGGCTACGATTGTCTTTAACTCGTATTCCCAAATATAACCTAAGCTATTTATGACGTTTATTTTGACAGTTGTAAGACAATATTTGTAGCTGGCCGAGCTACAAGTTTAAAGACGTCGAAAACGAAACAAAACTTATCGTTGAGCAAGTAAGTAAACAAGTGAATCTTAATTTTTCCAATTTTAGAGTTATTTTACAAGATACATGTTTTTAACTAATAGAAACAACATTAGAAATGGCTTTTCAGTTTTTGGGCATGGATGCAACTGCTTTATATAGTGGAATAGAAATGCGACAAGACGCAGCAGAAAGAGCAGCTCTTCGGCAAGTGGACAGCCCTTTCGATTTGGAGCAATCCAAATTCGTCCAATTGTACCGGTTGACGCCCGAGATAACGTGCAGCTTATTGGAGTCGATACGAAGTTCTTTAGAACAACGGACAATCTCCGCTTTATCGGCAGAAAATCAGGTGAGAAGCAAAAAGTGAATGTTTCAAATGTTTTAATCCTCAACATTTTTAACTAGCTATTTGCTGCGCTGAGGTTCTATGCTACTGGATGCTATCAACGACCTGTAGGGGAGCAGTCAGGCATCACCATGAGCCAGTCTTCTGTGAGCCGGTCCATCCATAGGGTAACAGACGCCATTAATGATCAAATATTTCGATCCAATGTGCGTTTCCCCATAACTCACATTGAGCGTCAGGCAGCGGTCGATCTATTTAGGACAGCGCCCCAGCCTTTTGATGGTGCCATTGGGGCAATTGACTGCTCTCACGTAGCCATCGTTGGGCCACCACAACACGAGGAAGCATATGTAAACCACCATGGATACCATTCGATAAATATACAAATGGTAAATTGTAAAATTTAATAAAAACTACAAACTGAACTTATTCCAATATTTTTCCATAAGATTTGCGATCCGAATCTGAAGATTTTAAATGTAAACGCGAGGTATCCCGGAGCTCGTCATGATGCCTACATTTGGAACGCATGCGCTGCTCGGCAAGTTATGCAACGGGCATATGATCGTGGGACCCGTGGCGCATTTCTAATTGGTGCGTTTGTTCAACTTAAAATTCTGTAAAATTTATAAAAACCTTTTGCTTACAGGTGACTCTGGCTATCCGTTGGAACCATGGCTCATGACACCTCTTCCAAATCAGCCAGAAGGTACTCCCAGGCATCGATACAACCAGGCTCTATGCAAAGCAAGAAATTGTGTGGAAAGGTTGTTTGGTGTTCTGAAAAGTAGGTGGCGATGTCTTTCAAGACAGAGAGTTCTCATGTATGAGCCAGGATTTGCTGGCAGAATTGTAAATGCTTGCGCAGTTTTGCACAACATGAGCCTCTCCTCGATAAGCACAAGAGATAGAATGGTAGGGGTGTTGCCCTATGTTGAAGCGGAGGCTGCAATAGATGAAGAGGATGACAACGGAGTTCGTTCATCTGTTGCAAAACGAATTCAAGATCGTTTGATCTCAGCAAAATTTACCTAATCAAGGGAACTAAAATACAATTTCTACACTATATATTTTCATACATTATTTTCATTTTATATTTTATTAAAAACTTTTAAAATATACTTAAAAAAAATCCATTTAAACATAAAACTAAAAACACGAATAAATAAATACTAATAATATTTCAAAAAAAATTTGTACTTTAAACAGAAACAAAAAAAAAATAAAAAACACCTCTACTCGTCCAAATATTCAATATTTGGTTTCATGGCAATTGCCAATTGTTCAATTGCAGCAGCTATGCGGTCTAAAGCTAACGCTTGCACCATCGCTGCTTCGGCATGCTGCTTCGCCGCTTCAGCATGCTGCTTCGCCGCTTCGGCCTGCATCTGTAAACAAACATACAAAAATATCTTGAGAATATCTTTATAATGCCTAAAAGCATTGCACTCACCATAATAGCATCCGCTTGCTGCCTGGCTATTACAGCGAACTGGTCCCTGGCGGAATCCAGAATGGATCTCTTCTGCTTTTTTCGCACGTTCCTACCCACGGAGCTCGTTTTTCCCGCCATATCCACCACGTCCACCAACTCCTCGACGGTTTCAATATTACAGTGACCGGAGGTGTTGGGTACTGTTGGAGTCTCAAGCAGCACATCAACATCTCCGGCCTCTAGCGCAATTTGGAAATGCTATAAAATGAAAAACATAAATTATCAAAATATCATAAAATTATATGCAACCATAGATACCTCTTCCTCCGGAATGCTGTCAGCGCAGTTGCTGCTGCCTTCGACATATTCCATGCCAAGGATATTTAGCACCCGCAAATCCAGATCAGTGAGCGCAGGAATGGAAAGGGGCTTACCACCTGTTTTGCCCATTTCCTTTCTGCGCTCTCTTGCCTTCACCGACGTTCGGCTTTTGAGGTCACGCCATGCCTATAAACGAAAATAAATTGTACTTTATCAAACAACTGAATTTGTGTATTTTTAACTCACCACTTGCCACTGGCCCGCTGACTTCTCAGCTCCTCCAACACTGTTCAGCTGGCCAGCGAGTTCCTCCCACTTCTCGGCTGCTTGTTGACGACCATGCATCGCCATGAATTTCCCCTCCGCTAGGCCCTTATTTAAAATAAAAAAGTCCAGCATCATCGCATACTGCTCAGCTGTTGCCCGACTTGACCTTTTTTTATTTGTGTTCATTTTTAAGACGTTTTTTTATTATAGTTTTTATTTTGTCTTCGTTTGTTTGTTTTGTTTTTTTTTTTGGTTTTTCCAATTTGATCTGTCAAATGGCAGTGCTGCCATATTTTCGATAGAAGTAAGCAATATTTGTAGGTAACTTTTTGACGAAACTTTGAGCAAAATTTGTAGCTTAGCAGAGTTTTGAGAATACCATTTTTGTTACTGCAAGCTACAATCATAGTTTTTCAGCGATAGCGATTGTAGATCGTTAAAATTTTGGGAATGCCGCTACTGGTAGTAGCTAAACTCTATTGTTATTGCCACTGATAGAGAGTGAAATTTTGCTTGTTCTTCTTCTCTCTCGTGCTGGAAAAATGTGTAAAGAAACGCTTTCCAGTAGCTTCAAGTTACTTGAAGTGAGTACTGAAACAGACCTAAGGACTGTATTGAAAAGAAAGTCCCCATTTAATTTAATCTATATTTTGAAATATATTAAAGTATTTATTTTTTTAAAGCCAGGTATCAGTTTAAGACACATTTATGAAAAATATTTAATATTTTTAATAACAAATAATTTAGGTTTTAAAAGTCTTTCGAATTTTTTGCTCCTCATCAAACGTTGTACTGCCTCTTTCGTACGAGTAGAAGATGATCTTTTCTTTAAAATTTGTTTCATTAGAGTCCAGTAACGCTCTATTGGTCGTAACTAAGGAGCATTTGGCGGATTTTCCTCTTTTTCAACGAAACTGATAGCATTGCCCTTAAGCAACTTTAATGTTGATGTGGCGTAATGAGCTGAAGCCATCTCGGGTCAGAATATAGTGGGCACCTTGTGTTACTTTTAAAATGGTATGAGCCGTTTGTGGAGGCACTCCTTTTGGTAAATTTTGACTTTAATTGTCCCTGTTGTAAAAAATATTTTTGATTTCAGGCCACATGAAGAAATCGCCTGCCAAATTAGATCCTTGCTTCTGAACTTTTCGACTTCTACCGTCTTGAAGGAGTCGTTGACATCCTCACCTTTTGTTTTCGTATAGTATTGGGGACCAGGAAATGTAGAAAAGTCAAATTTTAAATACGTTTCGTCATCCATAATAACACACTGAATTTTTTTCTTGTAAAGGCGATGATACTACTTGCGTACTCTTTTTTCCCGTGGTTTTTGTTTTTTATGTCTCTAAATTGTTGCGCTGCTTTACTCTTAGTATCATTCCAATATCTTTTTGGATAAATCCTGTACTCACATCGAAGGATTCTTCTTTATCAAGCTCAACAACTTTATTTCCAAATCGGGAAGACGTGGACCTTTTTTCTACCACTTTTTGGTGAATTCAATAGAGTGGTGTGTTTGTCGTAACGTTCCACTATATTTTTGATTGATTTGTGTGTTACCTTTTATCGTTTTACTTGTACATGATATGAAACTCCTTTTCTTTACAAAAGGGGTTTTCACGATTCAGTGCATTTGGCTGTGCATTTGAGCATGAGCAAAAAATCCATGCTTTTTTTCTCATTGTATGTACATTTTGTTAGTGTAAAGCAGGCGCGGATCCAGGGGGGTTTTGGGGGTTCAACCCCCCCCCCCCCCCCCCCCCCCCGAAATTCGAAAAGAACCTGTGATGTACTGATGTTTATTATGTAGGCTAAGAGTACCAAAAAGAAAAACATTGGTTTTTTATAATTTACTTTAAATATTCACACCCCTATGCTGTAAACGTTTGTAGCTGTTTCTACACCTATTGCTAAAATACTGAATTCTGTTTCAGTTTTTGTTTGTTTTTGCGATATTCCGCCTGTAGCTGTAAACAGTCACACATACAATCTTAACTTGAAATCACAAAAACACCGCATTTTTTGGATAAAATATATCCAAACGCCACACAGCTTTATTTTAAAAACCCACAGTTTCGATAGTATCGGAAGTGTAGCCGTAAAACTCCTTTTTATACAGTAATGGAGAAAAATTCCGGTTTTTGTAGTTTTTATTTATTTTGATGTTGGTTTTATGTTGGCCTTTTAGATTTGTATTCGGGTCAAATAAACAGAGAAATAACTTTTATTATTATAATTATCTTCACCCCAGCGTCAGCTTATGGTATTTAACACAAAAAAATAATCCTGAGCACTACACAATCATATGGAGTGAATATGGAGTGAAATGTGGATGGCTATTTTTTTCGTAGCAAAGTTTTTTCCAATAAGTGAAATAATTTTTTCACATATTGCAGCAAAACACAAATTATAACCTTCTTTTGAAAAACCAGAGGATCGAAATAGATTTTAGACAAACGGTTTTTTGAGCAAAGTTGAATTTGCTCCGTAGAACATTATCCACGCCTACGATTTTTTGAAAAAAAAAAATTAACCCGCTCTAATGTACACTCTAAACGATTTCTGTTGAATTTTACGACGATAATCGTCGGCAACGCTTTTCTGACTAATAGTGTCTAAATTTACACATGCACATTTTTAAATTTACGCAACTTGTGTGTAAAAGTTGAAACTCTTCGTGTTTATTTAAAAAAAAAAAAATGAGTAAAAATATGCCCCTTCCTTCGTACCATTGCTCTATTTCATTACTCTTGCGTAAATAAAAGTAAGTAATAAGTAAGATATAGAATGTTTTTTTGTTTAATAATATATTTTTGTATTCAGTTGTATTAAATTCAAATTGTAGTTATGTGAAAACATATGTTAACTCAGGTAGCTTTTTATCACTTTTAGCTTTAATTCAGTTAAGAAAATTATAATTAATTTTATAATTAATTTATAAAAAAATAATTGAAATAATGTAATCACTTTTAAGAAAATAAAAAAATAATAAAATAAAAATAGAAATAGAAAACTTTTAAGTTAAACTTTCCAGCTTACTAATAATTGTATTGATTTTTTATTATACTATTGATATTTTTTTTTTTTTTGCCTCGAACTTGTTATTTTAAATCACGTTGATTTAATTCAGTGATACCAAATCTTCTGCCGTGAATGAAATTACACATTTCATGTTCACCATTACCATTTTCGTGTAATTTTGCACATTTTTTGTCATATTTTAAATTTTTACACATTTTGAGTTTAACATTACAATTTTTTGTGTAGTAATTTAAACCTTTTTTGTGTAATTTTAAATTAATTTTGCACAACTTTCTGTTTAAAAATAAACAATTTCTGGTTATTTTCATTAAATGACGCCAAAAGATAATAATTTTAGGCAACAACAGAAAATTCAACAAAAATTTACGGTCATTTTGATAGTATATTTCAGCAAATAGTTTAGAGTGTATATAAAGGGTGGTTAAATTTGAAGGGCCGATGTTGAATATAAACCACACCTAAATGTCAAGTTTTTTTCTGCATTTCATTTGACATTTCTCAATTTCAGACCAACTCAATTTGAACCGTTAAAGTTATTCAGGCTTATTATGAAAATGGGCTTTCAAATCAAAATGCATATCGAGCACTTCGTGATTTTTTCAGTCAAAAGCTAAAGGATGAGATAATTCGGCACATCAACAGCATAGAACCTCACTTATGCCTCGGCGTAATCGAAAATTTGGACCTTTGGATGGAGGTGTGCCATTTAGCCGATATTTTGTTCTATGCATAATTGAACCATACCAATATTATCCTAATAAAAAGAAATGACAATAATTTCCTAAATAATTTGTGTTTTATTCAAAATCAACATCGGCCTTTAAAATTTAACTACCCTTTATATATGTGGCAACCCCCTACTAACTTACTTTTAAATAATCACGACACACCCTATAATTTATTCCCTTTGTTACGTCATTCTTAAAAAGAAAAAGCAGCTAGCTTTTCGTTTGGAATTGCATAGTTAAAAATCAAAGTTTCATTCTTATTTGGACAAGCGCTCGTATCGCATCATTTTTTATAAATCTTTTCAATCATTGTAAATTTGAACTAAATAAACTGTACCTTGAAAAAACCAACACCACGAGATTTTCTCAAGGGTATTCCAAGGTAATACCAAATTGGTGACCCCGACGTGATCTCGTGGTGGCAGAAGAAAAAGCCGTTCATCGAGTACCGTAACAAACAACAGTTACAAATAGAATCACGCGATTTTGCAAAAATTTTTGCGGCGCACGCAATTCAAAGCAACGTTAATAAAATGAACGACAGCGGCTTATCCACAGCACCTTCAGCAGGCGAAACTACTTCGACCAATCCATCAGCAAATGCAGCACATAGCAACATTTCGGTTGTCTACGCCAGATTGCCAGTTCCACCCATGGCAAGCTCAAATATTGAAGCTTGGTTCACTACGATGGACTTCTGGTTCACGGCATCTGGAATTACGGCAGACAAGCAGAAAACCGCAACAGTCTTGGCAGCGCTAGACCCAAACATTATAGGGCAGCTAACCGAAGCTATAGCATCGATGCCACAAAACGACAAATTCGACTATATTAAGCAACAAATCATCGAACATTTTGCTGATAGAGAACAACGGCGCCTCAATCGCCTGTTGTCTGAGCTGCCGCTTGGTGACAAAAAGCCTTCAGAATTGTACTACGAGATGAAACGCGTAGCGGGAAATACGCTCGGCGAAGCAGCGCTGAAGGGATTGTGGACAAAACGTTTGCCACAATTTGCGCAGCCAGTGGTAGCTGCTTCATCTGGCACAGCCGCTGAGTTTACAAAAATTGCAGACTCAATTATTGATGCTGTCGCGCCAAATCACATCAACAGAGTAGAAGCACCAGTCCCCAACGAAATTAACGAACTGCGTGCCGCCGTAGTGGAATTGGGTAAGCGATTTGAAAAGTTCACAATGCGCTCACCTTCTCGCAATTCTAGACAAACAAATTTCCGTCAGCGTTCACACAGCCGTGAAGGACAACGACCAGCAAGCAATGCGCGAGGTGATTCTTCAGCACGAGACAACGTATGCTGGTATCACCAAACTCACGGTCGTTACGCCCGAAAGTGCCGCAGTCCATGCCGCCACAAACGACGCTCGCAGCAAGCTGTCCCATCGAGCTCTGCAGCACCTTCAGCCTGACTCTCAACGCGCGTGGCGAAAGGATGCGAAGACTCCGCCACGAAGCGCAACGTATTTCGCTTGCAGGTACGAGATCAGCTTTCCAATAAAACATTCCTAGTCGACACGGGCGCCGATGTATCCGTCCTTCCACTCGCTGCAAAATCTTATGATGTTCGTCCAACCACAATTCTACTGTATGCGGCCAATGGTTCACCCATCAAGGTCATTGGAGAAAAACGCGTCAAGCTAGATCTTGGCCTTCGCCGTGACTTTCATTGGTCTTTTGTGATTGCTGATGTTACAAGCGCAATCATAGGCTCAGACTTCATACGCTATTTTGATTTACTCATCGATCTTCGACGCAACCAGCTGATCGATAACGTCACTGGACTAAAATCACGACTTACTACGCCAATCATGAGCAACGTCACGGAAATCAAAACATTTGATGCGACCGACCCGTTTGCTGACCTCTTAACCGAGTTCTCAGACTTAGCAAAAATAGCACCATATGGCTCCACGACGAAGTCCTTAATAGAACACCGTATCGAAACAACAGGCCAGCCTGTTTTTTCTCGCCCACGGCGCCTCTCACCGGAAAAGCTGGCTGCAGCACGCGATGAATTTGAGTTTCTGATGAAAACGGGCATTTGTCGACCATCAAGAAGCAACTGGTCAAGTCCTTTGCACATGGTCAGAAAAAGTGATGGAACCTGGAGGCCTTGCGGTGATTATCGCGCGCTAAATGCACAGACACTGCCCGATCGCTACCCCTTGCCATACTTAACTGACTTTACAAGCAATCTACGAGGTAAGGCTGTATTTTCTAAAATAGACTTGCAAAAAGCTTTCCACCAGGTACCTATTCACGAAGACGACATCGCCAAAACAGCCATCACGACGCCCTTCGGCTTGTTTGAATTTAACTTCATGACCTTTGGCCTATGCAACGCTGCGCAGACCTTCCAGAGGCTAATTAATGAAGTCTTGCGTGGCTTAGATTTTGTGTTTCCATACATAGACGATATTATCATCGCATCGTCTTCTTTTGAACAACATCGTATCTACGCGCAGTTTTCCAACGACTTCGTGAAAATCATCTTGCGATTCACCCTGGAAAGTGCGAACTTGGTAAAAGCGAACTCAAGTTTCTCGGTCATCTAGTCAACTCGCAAGGAATACGTCCGTTGCCCGAAAAAGTTGCTGCTATTCGAAATTACCCGAAACCCACAATGGCAAAAGATCTTAAAAGTTTCATCGCCATGGTAAACTTTTACAAGAGGTTCTTACCACGCTCAAGCTCATATCAATCACAACTTCAAGTTCTCATCAAGGGTAACAAAAAGAACGACCGCACAACGATCGCTTGGACTCCAGCTGCCGACGAAGCTTTCGAACTTTGCAAAAGAGAGTTAACGGATGCAACATTGCTCGCACACCCTTCCGCTGACGCCGAATTGGCTCTCTATGTCGACGCGTCAGATATTGCCGTTGGCGCCGCGCTTCATCAAAATATTGATGGTCACCTACAACCACTAGGGTTCTACTCTAAGAAACTAACCAGCGCTCAGCGGAAGTATTCTACGTACGACCGTGAGCTGGCGGCTATTTATCAGGGCGTGTGCCACTTTCGATACATGATCGAGGGCCGTTCTTGCTACATCGTTACCGATCATAAACCTTTAATATACGCCTTTCGCCAAAAGCTTGAAAAAGCTTCACCTCGCCGAGTACGTCAACTGGATTTCGTGAGCCAATTTACGACCGACATCCGGCACACACCAGGACCCGAAAATGCTGTAGCTGATTTACTATCGCGCATTCAGTCGGTAGACATCATCAATTACGCAGAAATCGCCGAAGCTCAAAAACAGGACGCTGAACTTCAAAAATTGCTCAACGAACCAGGTATACAAACTTCTTCACTTATTCTAAAGTCATTTTTAATTCCAGAAAGTGAGACACACTTAATTTGTGATACGTCATCGTCAAACGTTCGACCTTTCATACCAAAAAAACATCGACAACAGTGTTTAACGAAGATTCATAGCCTATCGCACCCAGGAATACGCGCCACAACCAAGCTGATGACATCAAAATTCATTTGGCCGAACATTAAAAAGGATACAGCTCTTTTTGTTCGCAACTGTGAGGCTTGTCAGCGGTCAAAAACTCATCGTCACACAAAATCAGCACCCGAAATGTACGTTCCTCCAAAAGAGCGTTTTGCACACATAAATATCGATATCGTGGGTCCATTTCCATTGTGCGAAGGACAGCGATATTGCTTAACCATCATTGACCGCTACACTCGATGGCCAGAAGCAGCACCTATACCAGACATAGCAGCCGAAACTGTTACAAAAGCTCTGCTCTCACACTGGATTTCCAGATTTGGGGTCCCAGCTCGCATAACATCGGACCGAGGCAGGCAATTCGAATCTTTTCAATCATTGTAATGCCCCTATTATGATTTACAACTTTGCTTAAAGTTGAGTTGTAAAATCAAAATCGGTATCATGGCTTACAACCCAACCAAACTTCCAGCTGCAAAGTTGTCCTTCCAGTTGTGTATGTACAATTTTTGGCATTATGAAATACAACCAAACTTGGATGCGGTTGTGTCAAATGTCAAAATTTTACAACTGCATTTTTGAGGTTGTCTCTTGGTTGTATTTAAAAGGAAAGATGGCAAATATATTGTAAGTTGCAACACTTATTAATAAAAAACAATTTTAATCAATATAAATACCATTAAGGAAAATTACTAACAAGAAACAGTTCGAGGTTTCCTTAATGTAGAAGCACCCAGATGTGGCCAAAAACAGCTGTTTGTACTTATGTATATTCTGCTGTCAAAAATTTCTGATACATTCCATTTTATGACTGGAAAACTTCCTTACAACTCAACTTAAAATGGTTGTAACTCACAATACCGAAAAAAATTCCAGTTGTCTTTCAGTTGAGTTGTATCCGAGACAACTCAACTTAGTTTGGTTGTAAATCACAATAGGGGCATAAATTTGAACTAAATAAACTGTACCTTGAAAAAACCAACACCACGAGATTTTCTCAAGGGTATTCCAAGGTAATACCAAATATATATAACGTACATAAATATTTTTGAAACCCCCCCCGAAATATATTCCTGGAACCGCCCCTGGTGTAAAGAGAAAAAAAAGCATGGAATTTTGCTCATGCTGAAATGCACAGCCAAATGCACTGAATCGTGATAACCCCTAATAATTGAACAAAATTTGTTTTCGCACTTTTAATGAAATTTTTGGCATTTTGAATATAAAAAATAAAAAAAAAAAATAAATAACTGGCCATTTCAGCCCTTGAAAGGACTTTGACATAGCTTCTTATGATCAATTGTGTTGTGCGTGTTATTAAGTTTGTGCACAAATTGACCGAGAACCGGACCTACAGGTTTAACGCCGACTCCGAATGGCGATGAACGGAATGTTCTTGTTCTCAAGAAGCTCTACATGGCATTTTGATTACTCTCCGAGGTTTGCCATTGTCTGCAGAGAGGTGGCGGCCGTACAGAAAAATTATTTTTATTGGAGCGAGCGAGCGAAGCTCCCATGGAACAACTTGCATGAAGAATGTTTAAAGGAGCAGAACTCTGAAATGGGTTGACCGATTTTAATATTTCTTTTTCTAAACTGTTCTACTGATCTTAACTTAGGTGCCTGCGAAGCCCAAATTTGGAAATTCTGTTTAGTTTAGAAATTTATTGAAAAAAGATACAGTAGTTTCGACTATGTCGTAACACAAGACGTAGAATTAGTCAATTCGCTTTTGATGACATCTTTTTTAAAAACTATTTAGCAAAATATTTATTCCATACACCTGAGCATATGACCGACCCCCATTACTTTTGCAAAAGGAACATTTTTGCCTTTAACACCTATTCCCTCCGACCACTCCTTAGAGGGGCTCCCTTACAGATATTATGGTTTTTGTATATATATTCCATACACCTGAGGATATGACCTTTAAGAGAGTGTCGGAAAGGGTTCATAGGTATGACTGACCCCCATTACTTTTGAAAAAGGAGCATTTTTCCTTTGACACCTATTCCCTGCGACCACTCCTTTGGGGGGCTCCCATACAAATTTTATGGTTTTTGTTTATTTATTCCATACACCTGAGCATATGACCTTTAAAAGAGTGCCGCAAAGGGTTAATATGTTTCACCGACCCCTTTTATTTTTGCAAAAGGAACATTTTTGCCTTTGACACCTATTCCCTTCGACCACTCCTTAGGGGGGCTCCCATACAAATTTTATGGTTTTTGTGCCGGAAAGGGTTAATATGTATGACTGACCCCCATTACTTTTGCAAAAGGAGCATTTTTTCCTTTGACACCTATTCCCTCCGACCACTCCTTAGGGGGGCTCCCGTACAAATTTTATGGTCTTTGTTTATTTATTCCATACACCTGAGCATATGACCTTTAAAAGAGTGCCGGAAAGGGTTAATATGTATCACCGCCCCCTATTATTTTTGCAAAAGGAACATTTTTGCCTTTGACACCTATTCCCTCCGACCACTCCTTAGGGGGGCTCCCATACAAATTTTATGGTTTTGTCGATAAAACCGGAAACTGTCGATAAATAAGTAGCAAGTTTAAGCAACAAAAACATCAAATTTTGGCTTTATATTTCATGTAATTGTGTAAAATTTATATAAGTTAGAGAGTTCTAACATGAATTTTTGTCGCATTGAGGATCAAGCAGACCAACAAGTGCTAACATCAACATTGTACGATCAGTACTTTAGGCCCACCAAAGGCTCAAAAAGTTATATAAATACCGACACCTGATCACTATCAACCACCCTACTTACCTCCGAGAATGACGTATTCTACGTCAAAAATATTTCCATATCTTTCTTTGTTGATACATATTCGCTTAATTCAGTTTGCTGCTTGCCTGCTTCTGTATGTATACGTCGTTCGCTTCGCTCGCTCGCTATAAATAAACGAACAGCATGGAACAACAACAACAACAAAACCATTAAAGCAAATGTTGTTCGCTGCAACAGCTGTTTATTACTAACTAAAATTAATAACTGCTATGCTGAAGTTTGTAAATGGATGCAAATACATTCAAATTAAATTGTTTAATGTTTTTACTTTCATGTGTTGGTAAACCCTGTAAAATAAAAGAAATTTGCAATTTTTGACGTAGAATACGTCATTCTCGGAGGTAAGTAGGGTGGTTGATAGTGATCAGGTGTCGGTATTTATATAACTTTTTGAGCCTTTGGTGGGCTTAAAGTACTGATCGTACAATGTTGATGTTAGCACTTGTTGGTCTGCTTGATCCTCAATGTGACAAAAATTCATGTTTGAACTCTCTAACTTATATCAATTTTACACAATTACATGAAATATAAAGCCAACATTTGATGTTTTTGTTTGCTTAAGTTTGCTATTTATTTATCGACAGTTTCCGGTTTTACCGACAAAACCATAAAATTTGTATGGGAGCCTCCCTAAGGAGTGGTCGGAGGGAATAGGTGTCAAAGGCAAAAATGTTCCTTTTGCAAAGGTAATGGCGGTCGGTCATACATATTAACCCTCTCCGGCACTCTCTTAAAGGTCATATGCTCAGGTGTATGGAATAAATAAACAAAAACCATAAAATTTGTATGGGAGCCCCCCTAAGGAGTGGTCGGAGAAAATAGGTGTCAAAGGCAAAAATGTTCCTTTGTAAAAATAATGGGAGTCGATGATACATATTAACCCTTTCTGGCACAAGCACAATAAAATTTGTATGGGAGCCCCCCTAAGGAGTGGTCGGAGAGAATAGGTGTCAAAAGCAAAAATGTTCCTTTTGCAAAAATAATGGAGGTCGGTGATACATATTAACCCTCTCCGGCACTCTCTTAAAGGTCATATGCTCAGGTGTATGGAATAAATATTTTGCCAAATATTTTTTAAAAAGATGTCATCAAAAGCGAATTGAATAATTCTACGTCTTGTGTTACGACATAGTCGAAACTGCTGTATCTTTTTTAATTTTTTATTATTTGGTGACTGGTAGGCTTATTAGCTTTCATTGCTTCCCCTAAGAATGTGCTGATTTGAACACCAACTCATCACACCATTATCAGATTCTATCAATTCATGACTATATAACTTATGGTGTTTTCGTTTCTACCAGAAAATGTTACTTTTTCATTGCCCTCTTCTTTTTTCGTGTTCGATTGTTAAATAAGTGCAAACGGGTAAAAAAATCTGTGTTCGTTTCTTAAAATGTTACATTTATATAGGGCAAAAAAGGCACATTTCTTGCCCTGCGAAATTTTTAGAGGGGAGAATGTTCCCCTGAAAATCAGCTGATTGCTTTAAACGAAAATATTATGAAATGCGTGTGTTAGACAAGGTTTAATATATGTATTCATAATTTGACACTTAAATAATATTTTTAATAAAGCAAATTTTTATTTTTGGCGCACACAAATATATCAGCTGATTGAGTAAGCAGGGTAGTGTTTTGTGTTCAAAACCTGTACTTTTTGAGGGTTGAGTGCAACACTTGAAAAATGTAGGGCAACATTTTTTTGTAGAAACGAAAACACCAATAGATTTAAATTCAAATAATTAACAAAAAAAAAACAATAAATGTTATAAAATCGTCTTTAGCAGTTTTAATAAAATGAATTTTTTCGACAACATTTAGAAATAATTCTAAGCCTCCATTCCTATCCATGTTGCGATCAATATCACGATATTCTAATTTGTAGGTCCTAGGATCTAGGATATTGTGATATTGTGATTGACATGAATTGAAATATAGACTTAGAATTGTTTCTAAATATTGTCAGCATTAAGTTCATTAAAACTCCACTAGACGGTTTCGTATATTCAGAAGCATCAAGAGGGAGCACTCAGCATTTGAATAGAGATGAAAGTCGAGTCTTGGTTTTTGTTCACATTGCTTTAAACAACAATTTAACACAATAATTAGCAATACTAAATTAAATAAGGAAAGTGTTCGTAATGAACCAGATAATGAGTCAAATTGGACAGAACAACAAAATTTCAGGGAATGTTTATTAAGAGTATCATTAGAAGAACTGTCTACAAATCAAATTTTTAATCAACAATCAGCGTTCATGTTTTTTTTACACTGGACCCCCCGTAAACCGGCCCCTGACTAATTCGGCACCCCCTGTAACCCAATATTTCCATTATTATTGAATATTTTTTTGACAATCTTCGCTAATGTAGATAATGCATTATTGAACAGGTTACTTACTTGTACTTGTATTGATTGATATATATTATGATTTTATTCATAATTTTTGATTATTTTAGTATGTACATTTGTTTGTACACAATTATTTCCTAATGTAAAGTTATTATTTTTTGTAAGTTCTATAGCATTAATAACGTCAATTTTATAATAAAAGGTAAGCTTTCTATTGTATTGTTTAATTTACTTAATTTGACACACATAATGGAGTATGATTTGTACTTCAAAGTATAACATACATAACCTTATCATTTTTTTTAAGCTTTGAACCAAGGTTTTTAGGTGTAATACCTATTCAGTCAAGTCTGCTTTGGTTCGAAATGGGGTGGTAGATTAGTGTGAGCGAGGGGGCAATCAATTCAATTCAATTCAATTCAAGTAATAAGGCAATCTCATCCACAAACTACGACTCCAAGTCGTAAATATTGATGAGTTTTCGGCCCCTATTAGGTACGACAACTCAACTTAAGTTGAGTGTGTAATTTGTAAATTTGTATTGTCTATTACACATTTGAGGTACATATGTGTCTATCGACTGACAAGTATGTATCTCAGAGATGTGTATGTATTTTTTGTGGTATTAGGTTTAACAATGCAACTATGTCTCGAGTGTAAAAACTGTCAAAAACTTACATCTGCTTTGAGCTAGTTGTATAGCGTCTTTAGAGGTGCCCAAGCCCTATGCACTTGGTGCACATTTGTTTTTGTACAAGCACTTAGGCATAGGCTGTGTATTCTAATATACACACACAGCACTCCGCACTAAGCAATACAAAATACACAAACAAATTTGTCTTTTTTGTTTTTGATCTTTTTTCGTTGCTTATACCGAAGTGCAAGCAACAACACTTTCGTATGCTTTGTTGGTACATTTTGGTGACAGTGATCTTCTACGTAGATTTTGTTGTTGTCTAACATAGTATGCTTTCGTTTACGAAAGGTTGCAGGATTTTATATGTATTAGTGTTTGCACTTCCATAAGAAAGTTTTGGGCACTCCTGCTCTATACTATTATTTCCTTGCTTTATTACTTGTGAACAAAATACATATACACAAAAATTGAAATTAATGCGAACAGCTGATTCATTTCAACGAAAGTGTCAAAATTTCGGTGTAATCATGCTCCAATAGAAACAGCAATTTTACACCACAGCTCAACTGAAAATGTATGTTATGCGTAATATGGCAAAAAAGTTCAGTTGAGGTGTCTTAACTCACGTCAACTTAAGTTGAGTTGTCGTACCTAATAGGGGCCTTCAATTTCAGCTGATTACTTAATGAAAGAAAATTGCAAACGCGAAAGGTCAAAGCGTAGGATCATGTCCTAGCTGGGATTCGAACCCGGGACCTCTGGGGTGGCAGTTGATCACGTTTGACGCACATTTATCGCATTTGTTACCATTTGCGTTATCAATGTTACCATTTGTCACTTTGTGGCCAAATTGTATGTAAACGGTAAACTTCCGGTACATATTTAGACACATTTTTGAAAATTTTTAACGTGAATAATCTCAAAAAGCGCTGAAATTGAAGAATACGACATTAAGAAGCTGAAAAATGTTGGCAATGCTGTGACAATCATCAATGCTTTACACACCCACGAGCGTTGTCAGACTCCTTCGACGATGCAAGAGGTTTAAGCCAAAAATTGAGACTTAAATTAATGAGTCAAAATCTTTTTCTATTAGTAGGACTGTGCAATGGGCCACAGGTGAGGTTGTTGAAATTTTCTATAACAATTGCGAAAGTGGCCGATTTATAGAGGAATTTCCTTTGTGCTGTAACGACTTCCTGTTTCCCAGGATCTATAGCTGGGATAGATCAGTGAGTGTCCAGGGTCGTACAATTATTTATTGATTTGAGACACTGATTTGGTTTTATGTTTGTGTTTATTTTCTCTTGTAAACGTTATAAATCGTATTATATATATATTCAGTATGAAATTATATAAACTTAAGATATGATGTTACTCTTGGATCCTGGATTCCTGGTTCGGAGTATTCGCCTTTGCCTCAGCTCCCCTGTATCTTCAATGCCTTCACTGTCCCTTCGTGACACCGTGACGTGCGGATTTCTAGTACGGCTATACTTTGCCTAAAGATTACTGCTAATGTGTCTGTGAAAGACTGATGATACTCCTTTATCGGCGCAGTGGAAACTCGAACACCGATAAACAAGCGAATACTAATGAACTAGTAACCGAAAACTACTAAGGATAACTGATATGTCTATGAAAGACCAAGAATTCTTCTTTATCGGCGCAGTGGAAACTCGAACACCGATAAACAAGCGAATAATAAAAAAAATAAAAAAAATAAAATATATATACTTAAAACTATCAAGGATCATAGGTATGTCTGTGTAAGACCAAGGAACTTAATTATCGGCGCAGTGGAAACTCGGACACCGGTAAACAAGCAAATGACTAATGAACTATTAACCTAAAGGATAACTGATATGTCTCTGTAAGACCAGGGATTCTTCTTTATCGGCGCAGTGGAAACTCGAACACCGATAAACAAGCGAATAATAAAAAAAAATAAAAAAAATAAAATATATATATACTTAAAACTATCAAGGATCATAGGTATGTCTGTGTAAGACCAAGGAAACTTAATTATCGGCGCAGTGGAAACTCGGACACCGATAAACAAGCAAATGACTAATGAACTATTAACCTAAAGGATAACTGATATGTCTATGCAAGACCAGGGATTCTTCTTTATCGGCGCAGTGGAAACTCGAACACCGATAAACAAGCGAATAATAAACAAAAATAAAAAAAAAATAAAATATATATACTTAAAACTATCAAGGATCATAGGTATGTCTGTGTAAGACCAAGGAACTTAATTATCGGCGCAGTGGAAACTCGGACACCGATAAACAAGCAAATGACTATTTAATAATAAAATAAAAACTCAATAAAACTATCAAGGATATGTCTGTGTAAGACCAAGGATTCTTATTTATCAGCGCAGTGGAAACTCGAACACCGATAAACAAGCGAACAAAAAAAATATAAACTAAAAAAAAAACTATCAAGGATATGCCTGTGTAAGACCAAGGAAACTTATTTATCGGCGCAGTGGAAACTCGGACACCGATAAACAAGCGAAAAACTAACTAATAATAAAATAAAAGATGTAAACTTAAAAAAAAACAAATCTATCAAGGATATGTCTGTGTAAGACCAAGGATTCTTATTTATCGGCGCAGTGGAAACTCGAACACCGATAAATAAGCGGAAACTAACGAGGTTCTACTAGGACAATGCTATGCGCACTTACCTCACGTCACTGCGTCTTTCTTGAAGGACAAAAGGCGGTTTTCTGTATCGTTCTCTGCCGGCGTCTCTGCTGACGTTCCCTGTTGGCTGCGCTGTCGATGACTCTGCTTTGTCGATGCCAACGTCTCTGCTGACGTCCCTGTTGGCTGCGCTGTCGACGTCTCTGCTGACGTTCCTGATGGCAGCGCTGTCGATGCCAACGTCTCTGCTAACGTCCCTGTTGGCTGCGCTGTTCGTATCCCTGTGAGCAGCACTGTCGATAATCCTGATCCTGCTGATGTCTGCTCCAACTTTGTGTTCCTGGCAGCGCTGTCGATATTTTAATCCTGATGTCCTTTTCTTAAGTTTTCGACTTAAATCCGCGGCGCACTTTAGCTGTTGCCTTGATCTCTGATATTCACCAACCGTCCAAAAACTTTCTGTGTTCTCCCTTTTATACCCTCGGTTCTTGTGCTTGTTCGTTCTCTTGTTGCAAGAACAAGCAACGCGTGGCCTAGTGACTGCTTGTAGTTTGTTGTTGTTTGTATTTTTCCGTTTGCTTTACTTTGAGCAAGCAGCGCGTGGCCTACGTGACTACTTGTGAGTTGTTGTTGCTTGTACTTTCTTGTTTGTTCGATCATCCGATTGTCCCGTTGCCAACATGCAACCTTACAGGGTGCTTGGTCTCTTGCGCATGAAAAGTATATTAGATTTAAGATTTGGTTAAATTAAATTATTTTTTTATTATTTAAGGAAAATGCGATGATAAAATATAACAAAAAATAAAAATCAATATTTCATTTGTTTAAATAATTAAAGTAAAAAAAAAAGCTATGCGGAAAACTAAAATAAATATGTGGTATAAATTTATCCCTGGAGAAATTTGTCATCACAGTGCATTATGATCAACTTTCCCAATTATTCTGGACCAAAATACAACAATTTAAATGTTTTACTTATTTATTCCGTAGTGGTATCATTCAAAGAAGGATCAACCAATTTTACTCGCAAGAAATTTTCACTATAACTTGCGTATGCCATTAATATTAAAAATTGCAAAGATTAATTCTCAATCAAGCAGTTTTCGATATAAGAGAAAGGGAATTTAGGTTATATTCCTTATGATAGGCTATTCCTTATGATAAGAAAATAAATATAAAGAAAGGATTGGTTCAAAAACGCCAAGAATACAATAAAATATTGTATTTCAACTAAAATATATTAACATTTTTTTGTAATTGAATGTTTGAGATCTGGTAATTTTATTGACAAAAAGTAGAATCCCCATTTAATTGAAATAACAAAACCTATTTAATATCTTTGCTTATATAGTTTTTAGGAAAATCTATTGGAGCTAGCAACTCAACTAAATTGCCTCCACAACGTACCAATTTATGTGGCTAGCTAGCAAACGCGTAAGTGTTTGCTAAGCGACTGCTACGCAAAGAACTAAGAGATAAGGAAGTGGTGAAGTTGAACAGAAATGAAGTATTTTACAAATACAATGAAGTTAATGCAAATACATAAACATTTAAACAGGGCCGCATTAGGTTATATCGTAAATAAAGGCGAAAACTTTTTGGTGTTCAAACTTATTTTTATTATTTAATTTTTATTGTATTTGAAATCATAGGTATTTTACAAAAAATGCCAAAAATACGGGACAAATTTTTTCCCGGCAGGACACTTAAAAAAATCTTACAAAATACGGCACGTCCCGTGAAATACGGCACATATGGTACGACTAGTCGTTTGGCTCATTAGCATATTTTCGGGTGCAAAAATTGTGTACCGGGTAAGCTAGTATTTAATATAGGATATCACTGTCATATATAAATTTTTGACCGAAAAAATAAATCATATATTAACTTCTATTTTTAACCGAAAAATAAACATATTTTAACTGGTATTTTTGACCAAATAAATAAAAGTAAATAATAAAAAAAAAGAAAACAAAAAAAATCGGTAAAAATAACCATTATTTATTGACTTTTTTGAAGAAATTTATAACAGTTACGGTCCCTGATTAAAACTTTTCTTCAATCAAAAAAAAAAAATTAGGGCCCTAATGTTTGCCACCCTAAGGAGTAAATGCGCTCATGAAGCTGAACTTTTGTTTTGACATAAGCTCTTGCACATGACTCATGCACACAAATGGCGGGAACCAACAAACTATAAAGCAAGATTACCTGTGAAACTAAACCTCTTTATTATGTGTTTTTTGTGCACTTTCACAACTTTTCACGGCACAACGCATGCTTATTTAATTTTTTTATTTTATATATGTTCGTTTTAAAACAATTAATAGCGATGACAATCGCTAATTATTTAATATTTTATTGTTTTTTCACCACTCATTTTCTTTGTTTTGATGTGCAAGAGCTTATGTCAAAAAATCATGCTCTATCTCGGTTGAAAAATTCTCCAACACACGCATAGAATGTGTGAGTAGAACACCACTTCCTTATATTTTATTTCTATGCTGCTACGACCTAGTTCAAATCATGGTATAATAATACATGGTAGCATTGACAACTGCTTACTTTCTCTTCAACAGGAAAACATAAACTGTCAAAAACAGCTTTTTGTGGAAATACATCAGCAGATGCTGTGGTTGTTGATTTTTTTCACTTCAACGTTTTCAACATTGCTTGTGTTTTCAATGGCGGATTGTGAGCGCTCTCTTTTTGAGTATATTTTTTGACAGTATATGATTTCCCAAGGAACTGTCAATGCTACCTTGTATTATTATACCATGGTTCAAATAATTTTCTGTCGCTGCTGGGGTTCGAACCCGGGTCTCCAGGTTCGTTGACACAGAGGCCACGCACTTTAACCAATTACGCCACGGACGCCATGACTGAAAACATCTCGAGCTAAAAAGTTCTGTCGACTGTCGCGTATCGGAAAAAACTACATGCACATTAGATAGCGAAATAAACATTTTCTAAAAGTTTGAAGTCGTACGTTTACTTCCAGAGTCTGTAAAAGGCCCAAATGAAATAATTGTTATATATCACTCGCTTTCCCCAAATCTATTTTTTAATTCCATTTAAAAATATTAAAAATTGCGATCATTATGCAGAAAAAAATGTCCCAACACGGTCTATATAAGTATAATAATTATATTTGGTGTAGATATTCCTTTTATTCATCATGCGGATTTATTTTAACTTCACTTATTTAATCACCAAAATATATTTAAAATGTATTCTCATAAAAAATGGATGTATCTCATGTTGTTTTTGCAGTGCCATTTTTTAAGGATTCAATGAACTCAAAACTAGTGGCATATTTTGTGCTAGTCATATTTTAAAAGACGTGGAACAGTTTCTATAGTCTGTTAAAAGCTCGAAATCAGTATCGACAGCTCCTGAAAATCGATTTACTTAAGTTTTGGCGTATTAAAATTTTATTCAAATTTTGCTTAGATTAGGCTTTTTGGAGCAGCGCAGTATAATAAAATCTCTAATTTTGATATATTAGCAAAGAAATAAGTTTGGGAAAACATTTCTATCAAACTGAAGTCTTCGCGTCAACTCATGGTTATGTGTCTACCAAATTCAAGGACCTATCAATTATTTTTTTTAAATTATTCTTATAATCACTTTTTGTATTTTATTTTAATTAGCATTTGTATTATGGGCTACATTATATAATAGTTTTATAAAAAATAAAGAAATAACTTATAACCAGAATGGGAAGTTGACAGCTGCTGCTTCACAGTGATTTCCTTTGTGTTAGTTTACAATTTTTTTTTATTTAAGTGCAAGCGTAAACTAGCCAACACCTTTTTCTTGCTTTCATCTCTAGCATTCCATAGCCAGTGAATTGGAGTTCTCATTTAATGCTGTTACGCCATTTTCTATTTGCATGGCCAGGCTGTTATCATCAAAGGCAGTGGATGCAGTCAAAGTGGATTCAGTTATCGATGCATTTAAACCAGACGTGCCTGCTTCCCCGCTCCCAAACTGCATATTCTCATTTATAGTGGATCCGTTGCCGTTTGTTTGTCCATTTTGCAGTGTGTCGTCCCAGTTGATTTTGAAGCGCGTAACTCTGGGTTTTGTTGCTAAAATGTTGCGAGTGAGTTTATCAAACAGCGGTTTTGGAGGCGGATTTTCTCTCATTTCTTGATCAGCATAGTCAT
Source organism: Pherbina coryleti (assembly GCA_943735915.1). Classification (NCBI taxonomy): domain Eukaryota; kingdom Metazoa; phylum Arthropoda; class Insecta; order Diptera; family Sciomyzidae; genus Pherbina; species Pherbina coryleti. The sequence continues at coordinate 38,277,643 of OX030952.1, read as the reverse complement.
TATTTATAAAGTAGCCCACTCTCACAAATTCTTGACCACGATATGAACATGTAAGTAGGACTATGGTTACGCCAACTGCATCTTGTTCTGGTATTTTTGTGACATCTGGTGGGTCGGCTTGAAAAACGAATATGTGCCGTCCTTCCGGTACAGGTCCCACGTATATTGTGTCCAGCACCTGATCGTGTTCCTCTGATTCGGCCGACCCAACATAAATCATTTTCCATTCTAAATCTTCCTTCAGTTCTTCGATGCACTCGAAAGTAAGTTCAAATTGAAATGGATTGAAAAAACTGCTAGGATTGTCCAAAACAACCACGTTCGTTATATGAACCTTCGCCATTCTGAGATGATTGTTTAACTTTATACGAGTCTTTGTTATGCACAGATTTCACAATAGCTTGTCAGACCTGTTGGAAATATATGGAAAAAATAAAGACATTCCTATGCGAATTAATAAAGTTGCACACTTTTTGTGAATTATTTTATATTTATATATACATACAGATGTTCTTGTCTACTAAAATTTGTTTCACAAAAACATTTGACAATCACGACTGTCCTAAAAAATTATTTCCCGCCAAACAAAAATTGCCATGGGATTATTTTTGTCAGCTTCCAAGTGGTGCGTTCGTAAATAACGTATTCAATCGCTTGCATATTTAAAGGCTGAGTTCAGCATACATATCTTTGTGTAACGTTGGTAAAGTATCATGTAAAAATCAGTCATTTGCGTAGTACGTCGGCCACTCCAGAATAAAAAATTAATTAATTGCACTATGGCCCCATACATGTGTTTTTATTATGCATAATATTATGATGTTTTGGCTTAAGCCAACAGCATCAAAAAAAAAAATTCAGAAATTTAGAGTAATACTACGTTCACACCTAAGCCAAATGAGCAAATTTGAATATCTCATTAAAAAGTGTTCACACTTATAAATCTCATTTTGTTTGACGGTTGTTTTTGTTGTATTTTCATATTTTGTTTTGATAAAATTTTTCTGTGTACAAATTTTTCTTACATTTTGCTTTGAAAGGTATGTTCACGAAGCAGTTTAATATGCTCAGAGCTGTGTTTAACGTGAAATTATCTCATTTGCTACTCATTTCGTTGAAATGAGTTGTAATGAGTTGGAATATTTCTATGGGAAATGAGCTCATTACGCATCTCATTTGTGTTTTTTTGCCGAAATGAGCAAATTAGCTTAGGTGTGAACGTGCTATAAGAAACATCGAATATTTGAATTATAGCGCTAATTGCGGGATCAAGATACTTAGGAACAAAATCGAAAAACCGTCAAATATGTTCCGACTTTTCAGGAATATACTTCTTTAGAAAATTTCTACAACAAATTCTTCTTAATTTCTAAACCTTTTCCTGTTTCCATCTGCTCACAATCTTGAGATTTTGTGGAAATGATTTCAAAGTGTTCCCATGAGGTATATCATGACAACTAGGCTTAATTTGACAATTAAGAATTCATTTACTTGCTACCGATTGGTTTCTTATTGTATTTTTTTTTTAATAATTAATCCGTCATTGCTAAATGTAAATATGAAAATTTTAGTACAAGTGGAATAATACGAGATAGCGATTTATAACTTTTCAGGAATATCGCATTGCATTGTATGAGATTTTCTATTCAATTTTGTTGAAATCCCAAGATTTTTAAATCTTGAACTTGTATTAAAATCTCAGTAGATTTCAGTTTAGATGTTACGAAATCTGACAAAATTTCAAGATTTCGAGGAGACGGAAACAATATAATTTGACATTGAATAACCCACGCACCCTAATGCGTTCAGACATATTAATCACTTTATTTGTATATAAATTTATTTTGTAATAACTTTTTCTAAATACTCGAAAATTTACATAAATTTCTTATATACAAAAACATGTATGTGTGACCGCCAAGCAATTTTGGAATAATTGTACTTTAGGACCCGTCTTCTTTTTTTTTTTCTAAATGTGTATTTGGAGCTCTTAAATCTAATGCTGCAAAAAAAAGCAGTCGGTAAAAGTCGGTTTAGGAGATAACAATCACGAAAGTTTGAAAAATTTACATATTTTTTATACAGAAGACTAGGATGTCTTTTAATAATAAAATATTGTATTCAAATTTAAAGGGAAAATATTATCGTTTAAATGAATTATTAACTGCAAAATACCAATCCAAACTTAAAACAATTCAAGTTGGATCAGTGATAAATTCAAATGATCACACAAATGTTCTGAAATTAGTACTGTTTGGTTAAAATTTGTGCCAATGACGAGTCTTCTTTGATTTTTTAATAAAATGAAAGTGTTTTATAATGAAAAAAGTTCGAAATGCACCAAAAGCAGAATATTTAATAAAAAAATGACGCTGAGGCATACGTGAGGTTCTATGCCGTTAATGTGCTGAATTATCTCATCCTTTAGCTCTCGAATTATTGCTGGTTTATCGACGAACACCTTTTCTTTCAAATAACCCCAAAGAAAGAAGTCCAACGGTGTCAAATCACATGATCTTGGCGGAAAATTGACATTAAAGGGCTGCACAAATGCATTTGCTTCTTTGGTTACACCAAGTACTTTAAGTTAAGCACATCACCGAGCGTTTCCACCGCCCGAACGAACGAAGATTTCTTCGTTCGTTCAGGCGGTGTAAACAGTTTGGTCCGAACCAAGGTTCGGAACATTGGTTTTTTACAAAATGCTCGCGAGCGCTATTCGCGTAGTGTAAACACTTTTCCAGCACGAACGAACGAAGATTTCTTCGTTCGCTCTGATCGGCCGACGCTCGATCTTTTTGGGCGAATCTAGTGCTTATTTGCGCATAGGTAGTAGATTTGTTGAAATTGTAGTTAATAACGTAGGAAAAACAAAAAAGAAAGAAAATATATTGAAAATTTAACGCAAAAGAACTTTAATTTACTTTGTTATTTTATTAGCACTTTATATAAGCAAATGATTTATATAATATTCTTTATATAATAAATTCTTTACATAAATACTTACATAAAACCTAAATTAAAAGGCATAAAAGTAGTAAAAATTTATCAAATTTAGTACGTTTGCATAAACAAATATTGATCAACGCTGATGCTCGCAAGCATTGAATTTAAGTGTTTCCACTGCACGAACGAACAAGATGGCGACTTACCAATGTTCGCAACTTGTGTTCGTGCGGTGGAAACAGTTGGACCGAACGAAGAATTCATCGCGACGATTTGTTCGCGATGATTTCTTCGTTCGTTCGGGCGGTGGAAACGCTCGGTCACTTGTAGAATAATTCAGCAAAGAGATAGCGTAAGCGCGTTACTTGTTGCTCAGAGAACAATTAATATTTTAACTCACTCTCTCTCGGATCAAATGCATACGCAACTTGCTTTCGTCAATACTTTTTATTGACGAAATTATCACTTTTTTAATAGGAACATTTTTCCCTTTGGGACTTATCCACTCCGACCCCTCCTTAGGTGGGTTCCCATACAAATTTTATGATTTTTGTATATTTATATCCTACACTTACACTTGAACAGGGTCCCAAACGGAAAACATATTCCTCTTGCAAAAGTAATGGGGGTTGGTCATACATATTAACCCTCTCCTGCCCTCCCTTATAACCACACATGCAATTAAAGTTTATCTTCTAAAATACTCAAATACTTATAGTACTTGCTTACTTGTACCCCTCTTGCAAGTTCTTTTTATTTACAAAAATATTGAGTGAGAGTCAATAACTCATTTGTTTTGCCTTCAACTAGTTTTTTATTTACGCACACTACCAAGTATTTGCGCTCATGCCAACGCTATCCGCAATTGAGAGTAAAAGAGCGAAAGTAATTGCGCACCACACAAATGATTTGTAAAGCGATTCAAATGCATTTATGCAGCCCTTTAATTGACATAGCTGTGAGATAACACAGCCATTGAATTTGACGCGCAAAAGAGCCATTGTTTCGTTAGCTGTGTGGCAAGTGGCACCATCCTGTTGAAACCATATATCGTCCACATCCATATCTTCCAATTCGGGCCATAAAAAGTTCGTTATCATCTCACGATACCGAACACAATTCACAATAACTGCCTGACCGGCCTCATTTTGGAAAAAATACGGCCCGATGATGCCGCCAGCCCATAAACCGCACCAAACAGTCACTCTTTGTGGGTGCATTGGTTTTTCGACAATCACTCTTGGATTATCATTCGCCCAAATGCGGCAATTCTGCTTATTGACGAATCTACTGAGGTGAAAATGTGCCTCACCACTGAATATGATTTTCTTCGAAAATTGATCATCCACTGTTGCCATTTCTTGCCACCATTCTGACCATTGACTACGCTTGAAATGGTCAAGAGGCTTTAGTTCTTAAGTGAATTGCACCTTGTAAGCGTGTAAATGCAAGTCTTTATGCATAATGTTTATCAACGACGAACGTGAGAATACAATTGTTTGGCAACGAGTTAAGGTGGACGGCTCTTCAGCCACACTATCGCGAACAGCAGCAATATTTTCTGCAGTACGAGCTGTACGAGCATGCACTGGTGTTTTAACATCTCCTACAGACCCGGTTTGCTCAAATTTTTGCACGATTTTTCCGATTGTACGCACATTTAGACGATTAAATTTACCGAAAAAATCACGAAGTGCTCGATATGCATTTTGATTTGGAAGCCCATTTTCATAATAAGCCTGAATAACTTTAACGCGTTGCTCGATTGTGTATCTTTCCATGGTTCAAATTGAGTTAGTCTGAAATTGAGAAATGTCAAATGAAATGCAGAAAAAACTTGACGTTTAGGTGTGGTTTACATTCAACATCGGCCGTTAAGATTTAACCACCCTTTCGTTAAAATAGGAACACTTTCGATTTTAAGTGGGAAGAGTGTCAATAATGGTTTGTGTATTTGATAAATTCAATGACTTTTCATTTATTTCTCACAATTTCGTCAACTTTTTGATTTTTAAACATCAACACTTTTTCGAAGCTGCATAAATGCAGATCGTTGAAAATAATTTTTACGATCTGCGCAATCTATTTTTCTATCATTCTTGATGTCCACTGATGTCCATTAATGGCTATTATCAGTTGAGGTACTTATTGAACATTTTTTCATTCAATATTTTCTTGAAGCAGTCGATGTAAATGCAAGACAATTTGCATGCTGGTCAAAGCTTCATGTCGGTGGCACCTTCCAGCGCACGTTTTTGATAAAATGACAAAACCATTCAATGGCGAACTTGGCAAATGGGCGAAACAACTGAAATAACTTTTTGTCAACACAACACGGCACAGTTCATTGAATTAAATATTTATTTAAACTCTATTCGCAAAATAACCTACAAAAACTATAAAACATCATTATCTAGCAGCTCAAACAAATAACACAATTTGACAACTATCAACGGCTCCTCTCTTTCGCTCTCAATTTTTTGACAGAAAGAAAGCTATTCTTGGTGTTGTCAAAAATTCACTAACACCTTATTATTATTACACCATGGCCTGAACGAACGAAAAACTTATCGCAAGCAATTTATTGCGATAAAAACGTCGTTCGGCGTGCTGTTTACACCGCACGAACATCGATAGCGAACGAACATTATCCGCCATCTTGTATGTTCAGCCGGTCTAAACAGGAAATTGTGCATTCGGCCGAACATTAATAAATGTAGGGTTGATATCTCTTTATTTTTATATTTATAGTATATATTTTTATGAATAAATATACTCTCCGTGATTTCTTCTCTTAAGCTACTCCTTTTTGCTACTTTTCTGTTGTAAAAAACAGCGCAACACTGGATTCGCCCAAAAAGATCGAGGGAAGGCCGATCAGTCCCAACGCAAGAATCTTCGTTCGTTCGCGCTAATTTACTGTTTACACCGGGCGAACAGCGTTCGCGATAAATCCATAGCGAACGCTGTTCGTTCGGGCTAAGGCAGCGCGCATAGTGAAGCATATGAGCGTTTCGTTGCTGTGCTGTGAGCGAAGCGTTTTGGTGCTGTGCTGTTGAAAGCGTTTTGCAAAGCGTTTGGGTGCGCACGATGAAGCTTTTCTGTTTTGCAAGAACGTATATGAAATTGTTAAAAACTAAAATAAAAAGTCCTGTTATGGTAATGCTTATGTTTCTGATCTCAAAGAGGAACCCGAACAAAACGATATTAATTTTTCAGCATCCATATTCCTTCCACACAAAAATATTTAATAAGTTCAATTCAACTGTTTTAACTCGAAACATGTGTTTTCCTTCAAGAAAGTCAGCTTTATAAAATGCATAATCATGTTTCTTTTATCTTGCTTCGATACAACAACAAAACAAAATAAAGTTATCAAGAAAAAAACAAGAACAAAATACACGTACAATCGCAAGCAAACGCTCCCAAAAGTGGTGCGATGCATTTGCTTGCGAAACTCTTGCGATAACACCTTTGAAACGCACCGAAACGCTACACTCATATGCTTCACTATGCGCACCCTCATAAGCAAGCATGTAAACAGTTTCTTCGCAACCAAAAAGCTTCGCTCACAGCACAGCAACGAAACGCTCATATGCTTCACTATGCGCGCTGCCTAACTGTGAAACCTAAACAAGAGCGTCAGCGTTGTTTATCTGTCAAAAAATCGTCATGCTAATATGAATTGTATGAAGCAAACCATAATAACGCGACGGCAACGCTGAGCAGTTAGAAAATCCAATTTTGACAGAGCGTTAGGAAGTAAAGTTGGCTGCAGACTTCGAAAATATTGATATTTCTTTGAAAAATTTGTTGGCTGCCTGCGCATCTGACATAAATACGCCGCTTTTATTTAGGGATGACAATTCAGAGTTAACGCAAAGCGGCTGGTAACGCGCCGCTCAAAGCTCTTATTTAGGTTTCACAGTAAGTGTTTATACCGTACGGAAACAGACCTATTTTGAAATGTGTCGACAAATTTTCTTGTTTTTATTTTCTTTTTGTTTTGAATTTTTTTGACATATTTTTCAAATGTTTGAAATATTTTTAATTCTTTCATTCGTTCAGGCGGAGTTTTGATCGAACATTCAAGCGAGTAGGCTGCCTTTTCCTGTTATAAATTATTTTATTGAATTTAAGGAAAAAAATATAAAATAATTTTGAAAATTTTTGAACTCAACCATTTTTTGATCAATTCAATCACAAATACCAATCTTTTGCTGCTGTTTATTGCTGATTAATTGCATAAGTCTAACAATAAAGCCATATACGCTTCACCGCATGGACTATAAATCCAAGCATAACGCCTCCTCCCGCAAGGAAAAAAAGCCACCGGACAAGGCTTCCGCCAGTCTTACTAATCCAACCGCTGCTATTAAAGGTCGCCCTGCTCCTTCAGATCATTGCCCTCCTATCACCGCTGATAATATTACAAATACTGCTGCTACTCATTTTGTTCCTGCTGCTGCTACTCAAAGGTCTTCAACTACTGACTACTCTACACGCATCCTGGATAACATAAAACTGCCTACTGCTTTCACGTTCAACCAAACGTCCATAGGAAATACGCCTGCGCTCATGCAATTAGCTACTGCATCTTCGCCGCCAAGTCAGATATATTCAGAACAAAATATGGACTTCGATTCTTCAGCTTATCCAGATATGTGCACTACTGCAGACGATCTCATGCCCTTTAGCCAAGAGTGCGCATCAAAAAGGAAAAAACACTCACCAACTCCTGACTATAAGGCCGAAGTTGGAATGCCTCAAACTAAAAATAAGGTACCGCTTAGTAGCTCAAATAGATTTGCTATTTTAGGCGATTTAGATATTGATTCTCCTTTAAGTTCTAACAATAAAAACACTAAAAATTCTTTTAGCAGTGGTGTGTCAGTTAAAAAAGCTAGCTGTCCCCCAATTTTTCTATATAATGTCAATATCAAGAATTTAATAGACCAACTTAGTGCATTAGAACCAAAAGTCTCATTCAAAATTAAAAATATCAGCAAAGTTAAGAGCAAACTCTTATTAGAAGATGAACTAGCATTTAACGATATGATGGCCTTCCTTGATGAGAATAAAATCGACTCATACTCGTTCACACCGAAAAACCAAAGACAATTGTCCTTGGTTTTACGTGGTGTCTTCTACACCACAGAACTGACCGACATAAAAAATGCTCTCGACGAGCTCGTCCCTGATACTGTAAATAAGGTTACTAAATTTTCAACTCCCTTCTCAATGAAAAATAACATCGATACAGGTCTTTTCAGCGTTTCACTTAACCCAGGAAAAAAGCTAAGTGACATCAGCCATATAAGATACCTATTGAGTCAGGCAATCACCTGGGAAGCTCCAAAAAGTAAAAAAAAAGAAATACAATGTAGGCGTTGCCAACATTGGGGCCATATCTCCAGAAATTGCAACAGACAATTCGTATGCATAAAATGTAGCGAGAAACATAACCCTGGGGAGTGCCCTCTGAACCAGGTTGAGAACTCAAAGCCTTTCTGCAATAACTGCAAAAAGTTTGGACACCCTGCAAATTGGAAAGGCTGCGAAGTGTATCAAAAATTTATAATTTTAAAAAATAAAAAACTTAAAGATGCAGCTGAATTAAAAAAAGCCGCAAATTACAACACTGTACAAGCTATCTCCGATTTAGGGCTTATCAATCCTAAAAAATCCTTTGCCAGCCTCTTCAAATCGCAGGATGAAAAAACTTTTTCAAAAGTTCCTTCAGTTACTCTTAACAACAAACCATCAATAGTAGATGAATTTCTTAAACTTTCCGATCTTTTTTTAATCCCTCAACAACTAACTTTAGAGCAAAAAATTCAAAAATTCATGAATAATTACAAAAATTTACCTATTGACCAAGCAAAATCAGAATTTATAGATTTATTAGCTCAAGTCAAAAATTCTTATGGCCCGTAATGCCACAAATTTCCTCACTTTTAACGTAAGATCGCTGGTTGACTACAGTCGGAAAATTGATCTATTAAAATTACTTCGAATACACAATATAGATTTTGGTTTTATTCAAGAATGTCATTTACGAAATCATAAAGTGTTCTTAGAAGAATATGATTTTATTTATGACAATTCTCCCACAGGTGTGGCTATTGTTTTAAAAAAACACTTCACCTATTCTCGAGTCACAATTCAAGGCGTGTCTTTTCCACACAAGTTTATTAAATTAATGTTATCTGATCGTGGTTGTCATAAATCTTTTTTACTAGGTTCCATATACATTCCATGTAATTTTCCTTCAACAAATTTATATTCAGGACTTTGTGAGATCCTTAAATTCTCAAAAAACTTCGAGGGCTCAATAATCGGTGGTGATTTCAACTCTAGAAACTACGTCTGGGGTGATAGTTTAGATAATTCTAATGGTAAAATATTCTTAAGTTGGTTACAGAATCACACTCTAGACTTTATCCGAATTTCTGACAGCAGACCCTCTTTTCCTTCTGCTGGGTCCTTTCTTGATCACTTCCTTGTAAGCTCGAACCTCATTGACTTAATCAACCAAAACTTCACTATTACAAGCTTTGCAACCTTTTCTGATCACTTCCCAATCCGACTTAGAATCGATCTCAATGAAATTGATTTTATCATAAAAAGTCCTCGTTTTCTAACTTCATTTAAGAAAACTAATTGGTCCAATTTCGGACGAGACTTCGAAAACTCTTTATCCGAAGACTTTCCTTCAAACAACATTAATTTACAAAACTCTGATATAGACTCACACATCAATAACCGAATCTACTATCTCATTACACTCAGAAAAAATTGAATGTAAAAGAAACAGATATTTTATCTCAGACAACATCCAAAAACTCTTCAAAATTAAACACACCTGGCAGAAAGATTTAAAAAAACTATTTCATAGGCATTTTAATAGAACTAATGACGAATATAAGCTTTTGTCGAATCAAATTCAACTCATTAAGATAATCATAAAAGAGCAGTGCCAATTAGAGCAAGCCAATGAGTTTAAAACAAAATTAGAAAAGATCAACCCAGGCCCCACAGCTTACAAGCAAATTTTCAAAATTGTCGGTAATAAAAAAAAGTCGCATTGTTCAAAGATCTCTGTTAACGGCATTATTCTTGAAGATGATAATGATATATTAGAAGCATTTCGTCAACATTATGAACGAATTTACCAAGAAATTATTCCTGATAGAAGAGATTCTATTGATATAAAAAATACGGTTTCAACCAACTTATCTGGCCTGCCCACTTCAATATATAACTTTGACGATCACTTTAATTCTTTGGACAATGATGATGGTTTTCATTTTATTAAAGCAGAAACTTTAGGAACAATCATTAAAACCCTTAACAATAAAAAATCTTCAGGCTTAGACAAAATTTCTAACTTTATCATCAAAAGACTCCCGCTTTTAGCACTAAAATTTTTAACTATTTTATTCAACAACTGCTTAAATAACGGTTACTTTCCAGACAAATGGAAAATAGGTAGTATAGTTCCTATTAAAAAAAAACCTGATAATACTGATCTGAATAATTTTCGCCCAATTTCAATGCTATCCAATCTAGGAAAACTTTTCGAACACATTTTGAAACTTAAAATGGAATTAAACTTAGGTGATAGATATATTCCCCCTTACCAATTTGGTTTCAAAAAAGCTCATTCTACAGTTCATGCGTTATTACTTTTTCATGATACAATCATCCGTAATTTACGACAAAAAAAATGTACAATCGCGGTCTCCTTGGATATAGAAAAAGCATTCGACAGAGCTTTTCAGGACGGAATACTCTTTAAACTCATTAACTTAGGTTTCGATCCTTTTTTACTAAAAATATTTAGGAGTTTTTTTTCTAATCGAAAATTCTGCATTAAAATCAACAACTCTGTCTCCAATCTCGGTCTGGTTGGGAGCGGCGTTCCCCAGGGTTCTGTTCTGGCGCCTCTTTTTTTTAATATCTTTATTCACGACTTCCCACATGTCATGTCTGACTCAAGAAGTATCTTATATGCTGACGACTGTCTTGTTTTCGCTCACCATGAATCTCCTTTGTCTGCTTTAAACAAGAGGTCTGTTTCCGTACGCACACTGTGTAACTTGTGGGACGCTATTTTCTGTTTCCGTACTTTCTGTGCTTAAAATGGGAGAAGAAGAACAAGCATAAAATCGCTCTCTCGAGCACACAAAGTGCACAGAGAGTGCTAGAACTCGAGACTTCGAGTAAAGTAAGAACAAGCATCAAGAAGAATAAGCATCAATAAGAAGAAGCAAATGTCAAATTACATTTCATAATTGTTTATGTTTTGCGATAAATAAATGCACAAATTGTGCGCCTAAAAAGAAATTTACGTACAATAAATAAATAATAATAAATAAAAATTAAGTAATTGTTCAGTTTTGCATTAAAAATGGCTTTTAATAATTTGAGTGAAAGTGTTTTAAATTTTGTGCTGCCGTCTGCAGTCAAAATCAGCTGTTTTGTGCTCGAAACTTACTAGAAGCTGTTTCCGTACTTTTGCAACTATTCTCATATTTCGTTTTTACTCTCTAGCACACGTTTTACACAAATCTTACACAGTGTAAAGTACGGAAACAGACCTAAGGTCTCTAGACACCTTCAAATTATCAATGAATTCTACAATGACTGGGGTATTCGAATCAATGTTTCAAAATCAGAAGCTATCTGTATAAGAAATGCGTCTGGCAAATGCGGAAGGTCAGTTGTGCCAGAAAGTAAAAATTTGAAACTTTTCATAGACGGTTCAGAAATAATTTTCAAAAATAACATTAAGTATCTTGGTATAGAATTTAATAATCTGCTTAAGTTTAATAAACACGCAAGGCTGAACCTAAAGAAAGCTTATAAGTTAACTGGTATGTTTTCTAAACTTCTAAACAACAAATACTTAAGCCAAGATACAAAGCTTCTGATTTACAAAGTAAGCATCCGCTCAGTAATGCTATACGCATCTCCTATCTGGTTTTCAATTTCACCAACAGTAGCCAAACAATTAGAGATTTTAGAGCGTAACGTTTTAAGACGTTGTGTCAATAAGAATTTTGAATCCTTACACAAACGGTACTCAAATAAATTCATTTACAGGAAAGCCATTATAAATCCATTATGTCGCTATGCTCTATCCTTACAAAAAAATTTGTAGATAGACTTCAATTTCATGAAAATGACTTACTGAGAGATATTTATGACTTTCAAAAAAATTTCAACTGGTCTTCTGTGCACTATCTGTCTCCAATTGGCATCTTAAATGAAGAAATTGAAACTGACCTTAACTTTGACTCTCCACTGCTACCCGAATTTTATAATAAAATTCTTCCCAACACCCTCAGGGGCTAATTACATTGTACATGAACGTTGTTCATTTTCTCTTATATATAAAATTTCTTCATTGAATTCTTTTATAAATAAAAATAAAAAAAAAAAAAAAAAAAAAAAAATGTCTTAGCTTTAAGAATAGTTTTAAGTGTTTTGTTTAGTTTTTAAGTATATATAGAGACAACACGTCTCTACGATACTAACCCATGCCGGGAGCAAGCATTATATCACGATCTCAAAATCAACAATACTCATATGTATGTATTCTAGTTTTACACAAAGCAAGTTGCTTTCACTTATTCCTTATTAGAACAACACAACTATAGTTCTAAGTTCTCATGTCATCCTATTATTTAACTAATAACTAAAATTGTAATTATTTGAAAAAAAAAAAGTCTCAATAAAATTGAAAAAATTGAAAAAAAATTCGTTCAGGCGGTCTAAATGCACAGTTACACAGTGCAGAGTACGGAAACAAACCTATTTTGAAATGTGTCGACAAATTTTCTTGTTTTTATTTTCTTTTTGTTTTGAATTTTTTTGACATATTTTTCAAATGTTTGAAATATTTTTAGTTATTTTTGACAAAACATGTGCTCAAATGAGAGCAAATAATTTTAAAAATGCTTTATGAGGGGTTTATAGAACGTTTCAGCCATTTTTAAAAATACTCTCATTTATAAACAAACATTTTCAATAATTTTTAGACATTTTCTTTGTTTTTGATATATTTTGAAATAATTTGATATATTTTTGACATAATTTGTGCTCAGATGAAAACAAAATAAAATTTAAAAAAGCTTTATCAAGAGTTTATTGAAGGTTTCATTAGTTTTTAAAATTTTCTCATTTATAAAGCATTTAAAAGAGATTTTCAACGTTATTGAACCTTTTATGAATAATGTTTTTAAATTTTTCGATTTTTTTCTTATGAAAGCTTTATAAGAGGTTCATAATTTTTTATGAATACAGCCGTAAATCGATAACTAATTGAGCTATAGTTTTTAGTTTTAGTCATGGTATAATAATACAAGGTAGCATTGACAGTTGCTTGGGAAAACATATTCTGTCAAAAAATATACTCAAAAAGAGAGCGTTCGCTGGTCGGCCATTGTTAATAAATGAAAACACAAACAATGTTGAAAACGTTGAAGTGAAGAAAAGAATAACATCAGCAGCTGCAGATGCAAATGACCGAAATGAAATAAATTTTAATTAAAATTGGTGTCTTCGGAAAGTGAGTAATATATTTTGTGTCATGATAAACTAATCTTCAAAGATTATAGCATGGATTTGTGCCTTTTCTTTGGTTTTGTTTTCATCATTTCATCTTTGGTCCAAGGAAGAAGCTGGTGATTGTACATGGTTATACTCCTGAACTGGGCATTAAAAAGAAACAAAAGAAGACAACCTGTTGGAGAAACTAAACTTTACATTCGCCTCACGCACATCGCGCGTTAATTGTGTCAAGCTGGCTTAGGGCCAGTTTTTCAGTGCAGGTTTAAACTCTAGTCAAATTAAACCGAGATTAACTCACCAAAAAGGGACGTTAAAACTCGGTTTAACTAGATATTGTAGCATTCGTTTAAGTTGAATTGACTTAAATTATCACATGATGTGTTTTTTTTTTGCTTAAACCGAGCTTAAACGTCCAATTTTGGTGAGTTAACCTCGGTTTAACTTGACTAGAGCTTAAACTCGCACTGAAAAACTGGCCCTTAGTGACCAAAATAAAGTTACACTAATTTTAATTTAAGAAAATGAAAAAAAGAGTTATTGTTTATTAAAATTAACGTTAACACGTAAGAAAAAGACTTCATTAGATAATTATAGTAAAATGCAAAACATAACTCAATATTAATAATAATCTAATTTATATGAAAGTTCGAGTTGCGGATTGAATGGTTGCCGATCGATGCAAAGAAACAGACTCACTCCTAACAGCGTAAACTCTTCTTGCCACGCAATATTGCATCATCCTTATTTCTGCAACTTCTGCAAGATCTGCAAAATGTTAACTGCAACAATTATGGCGTCGTTGACAGCTCGGCCGGATCTGACAACAAATCGTCCTCGATTTCGTCGGAATCGTCATCGCAAGTGATATCCAACTCTGGTGGACTCTGGCACCATGGTTTCATTTTGTCAGAAGAGTAAACTGACGAGAATTTTCGCGATGTCACCTGGGCGCCTGGTATATCCTCAACCAGGAACCTGTCGTTTCCCAGAACTTTCTTGATTATGTACGGTCCACGGTACTTGGGCTCTAGTTTCCGCGGCTGTGTAGTAGCTGGAGCTTCATTCTCGATGACAATTAAATCATCTTCACAGTACTCGGTCGGCTTTGCATGTTTTTGATCGAAGCGCTTTTTCCATTTAGCTCGTTCCTGCATTATGTTAGCGATCGCTTGTTTTCGCTTGGTGTTGATGTCAACATCGTTCGTATCCTGATCAGTTACATCGTTGTGCACGGCAGCAAATAAATGGTTTTGCACCACGTCGGTTAACTTAAAGTCGAATACGAGTTCGTTTGGACTGAAACCTGAAGTGGCGTTTTTCTGCGAGTTAACGGTCCATTGAAGGTCTTGTAGAATGAGGTCCCAGTCCTTCGGATCCTCAGTCGATGTTCGTAGATATGACAAGATGGTCTGATTCGTCCGCTCAACCTGCCCGTTCGCTCTCGGTGTACGGACAGCTGTCTTAATATGGCAAATGTCATTTCGTTCGCAAAATTCTTCGAACGCTTTCGCAGTAAATGCAGTACCCTATCCGATACGATGCGTTTTGGTAGGCCAAAGTATCTCGTGATTTCTTTGAGTACATTAATTACTGGTACAGTTTTCGTATTACGTACAGGCTTAATGATTGAAAATTTACTAAAAGCATCAGTTATTGCTAAAACGTACGTATTCCCATGTTTGCTTCGTATGAATGGTCCAAGGTGGTCGATATGTATAATCCGAAAAGGGATGGGCTCAAGTTCATCGTAATGTAAACGTCCTTCTGGTTTCCCACCCCGTGATTTAAAATAACAACACTGTATGCAAGCGGATAAGTACTGTTTTACGTACTTACGTATTTTTGGAAACCAAAATGTTTTCTTGACGCGCTGGATGGTTTTTTCTCGTCCGAAGTGTCCCATCTCATCGTGACACAGCCGCACAATACGCCATCTTACAGCTTTAGGCACTACAAATTTGAGACCATCATCCTCCTTGCGGAATAGCCGATTTTTTTGAATCACATATTCGGATTTTAATTGTTTGCGTTGATCAGATTCTCGTTGCCCATTTAAAACAGAAAAAATGTGAACTATTGATTCATCTTGGAGTTGCATCGTTAACAGCCAGTCATCGGTGTCTGCAGTAACCTTCATGATGAATCCAGCAGGTTCAACTTCTTTAGGTGGTTGATCAGGCGAACGACTTAGTGCATCCACATGCGCCATGCGATTTCCATTTCGATGGATTATTTGACAATCATATTCCAAAAGTTTCATGTACCAGCGAGCAATTTTTGGAATGAGTTCTTTTTTTTCCTTTACCTTAGCGATGGCTGAACAGTCGGTTATGAGCCGGAAGCGTTTGCCCAAAACATACACTCGAAAACGTTCCAAAGTTTCAACCACAGCTAGCATTTCGAGCTCGTAACTATGGTATCTACTTTCCACATCTGTACAGTGCCTGCTATAGTAAAAAACTGGCTGCCATGTTTTTCCATCGGTGGCTTGAAGCAAAACTCCAGCAAGTCCCACACTGCTTGTGTCAGTATGTACTTCGTGCTCGGCAGAAAAATCGTACAGACTCAAAACTGGTTCGCTGCTTAGTTTTTCGATTAATGAGATGAAAGCTCGTTGTTGCAGATCACCCCAAACAAAACTTTCATTTTCAGACTTTCGCAATAAATTAGTCAGCGGCTTCGATATAAGCGAATAGTCTTGCACGAATTTTCGGAAAAATCCGGTTAAACCCAAAAATCTGCGAACCTCGGTGACGTTGGTCGGCTGCTTAAAATTTTTATTTGCGCTCACCTTTTCTTTACCAGGCGAAATTCCATTTTTGTTGATCACGTGGCCCAAATGACTTATTTCCTCCACCAAAAACTTGCATTTGCTTAGTCGAAGAGTCAGATTACTTTTTTCCAAAATTGTCATAAAACGTTCTAAGCGATCCAATCCTTCCTCTATTGTTGTACTTGGCAAAATAACATCGTCGAGGTAAGCGAGCACTTCGCCAGGATTCATTCTCGATACAAGTTTGTTCATCAAAGCTTGGAAGACAGCGGGTGCATTCACGAGACCGAAAGGCATTCGGTTGTACTCAAAGTGACCGTCAGTAGTAACGAACGCAGTATATTTTTTTGAAGTTTCCTCTATCTCGATTTGATGATAGCCCATACGGAGATCTACAGTTGAAAAAAACTTATTTCCAGCTAGATGCGCAAACTGCTCTTCCATTATTGGCATTGGAAATGGCGTTTTAATAGTGATTTGATTCAGTTGTCTAAAATCGACACACAAACGCGATTCGCCATTCTTTTTTTCAACCAAGACAACTGGTGAAGCGTAAGACGAGTCTGACACTCGTATAATATTATTTTTTAATAAATCTGAAACGATATTGGAAACAATTGGGCGCTTACCAAAAGCGATGCGATACGGCTTCATGTTAACAGGAACATCGGTGGTTAGTTGAATCTTCATCTTAGTTTCGGTGCATGTACCCAGATCAGCAACATTTTCTGCAAAACTTTTACAATGAGCATTAATTATATTTTTAAGTTGCGCGAATTCCTCCGAAGTTAAGTGTTGACCAGTTTGAATGTTGCCAGCGTTCTCAATCCAGCAGTCGTCTCCTTCAATTATGCAACGATTACCTTCACGGCACAAAATATCTTTACCCAGCAATATGTTTTCGGGTATATGTTCATCCTTGACGACCAGAAGATCCGTTTCGAAAATGTTTCCATCGATTTGAAGACATGCTGAGATTTTATCGGGACACATGTACTGACCTCCTGCGAAACCATTTAAAACAGCCGAGCATTCCGTCGTTTGTCCAAATTCGTCAGCGAATGATTTGCGAATTAACGTTCTGTTACTCCCTGGATCAATAATTGCAAATGACGTTTTATCATTGATTTTTATTTCCTTTGTTATGAGATCCGTGATGTCAGAATTTTTTTCTTGAATTTTATTAACGGCAGCTTTTGGTCTGTTTGGTCTGCTTGGCGCCATCCAAACTTTTTCGTGAACAATCAGCAGTTTTGTGTGACGTTCGTTGACAATGATTACAGCGTATTTTTCTCTGTGGTTCGGGACATTTAATTGAATAATGGCCAAATTGGAGGCAATTGTAGCATTTCACATTTCTGTCACCTTGTTTATTTTCGAATTTTTTTTACAACATCCGGTGCACTATTCAAAACAATTGGCAGTGAAGTTGAAAATCTCGGCTTTGCAAACGAATAAGATTTAATTTCGTTATAATTACAATAATTATTAATATCACGGAGCAGATCACGACAAAACAGATATTCGTTTGATATTTTTTTTTTTCAAATCAGGTTCGTTAATACCGTTCACAATATGTCTAGCTATAGCGCACTCAGGTATCTCGCTTTTCGCACCTATAGCAAGCATTTTGTAGTAAAATTCCTGCGGTGTTTCGTTGTTTTGACGCTTAGTTCGAGCCATTTTTATATGAACATCGGCTATGTTTTCTATGCACGGAAAATCATTAGAGAATTTATCAACAAATTGTTGCCACGTTTGGAACACTTCATTAAGGGAATCCACCCAGTGTCGTGCAGGACCTTGCATTTTCTGTTGCACTGCAAAAACTAATGTTGCATCGTCCCACTTGTAAGCGGCTCTGAGTGTCTCTACTCGTTTTATAAATTGAATTGCGTTTAAAGATTTCTCGCTATACGGATTAAATTCCGGCAAACTGGAAATAACGTCTCGTACATTTCCGTATGAATAAAAAGTTGGCGCTGCGTATGACTGCTGAAGATGTGGCGATATATTTGGTAAGGATGATATGCAGTTCGATGACAACATATTAGACGGTGTAATCTGAGCAGTAGTATGTGCCATATTATTTTGCACTTCGACGTATGGCGACGTTGTGTTTCTTGAATTTTGTAATCCTTCAAAATTATTTGTAAAATACGTAGAATGTTGCGAAGTCTGCTGCGCTCTAACTGGAAAGCAATGTTGTGTATACGACGATCTATGTTGCGGAGCATGTTGAGGAGCATGTTGCGCTGTATGCTGAGTCTGTGCAAACGGAAAAATTGCTGATGCAATCGACGGCATGGAATTACCATGAGTGTATGTGTGTTGTACAGAACCAGCGTTTTGTATCACATTCAAACTTGTTGCAACGTTTGTGGGAATCAACTCTGGCTGTAAATTTAAATTTTGCTGCACGGGCGTTTGTATTGCTGCAGCGCTTGGTAACGGAAAAACGAATTCGTTCGAACGAGAGCTTGGTGGCGTTACTGCTTCTTGTTGCGTCGATGTGTGTGATGCTGTACTTTCATGCAAAGAATTTTCTGGAACTCGCTGCTGCGATGAACTGAGGACAGACTGAAGTTGCTGGGACAGCGTCTCCATTGTACGCTGGAGAACGCTGACGTCGTCCCGCAACTTGTCCACGACGTTTTCCTCATTAGAAATATTGGAAAGACTTTGCGAATCTTCCGTAGAGTACGATTTTTGCGTAGATTCCACCGACGCGCATGCTATTTTTTCGATGCCACTTTCTCTTAAACGCGTAATTAATTCGTTTTTGCAACCCGACGTTGTTAGATTCAACTCCGCGAGCTTTTTCTTTAGTTCAACGACTGTACACTGCGTTAGATCCATCTCACTTCTGACTTGTCAAGCTGGCTTAGTGACCAAAATAAAGTTACATTAATTTTAATTTAAGAAAATGAAAAAAAGAGTTATTGTTTATTAAAATTAACGTTAACACGTAAGAAAAAGACTTCATTAGATAATTATAGTAAAATGCAAAACATAACTCAATATTAATAATAATCTAATTTATATGAAAGTTCGAGTTGCGGATTGAATGGTTGCCGATCGATGCAAAGAAACAGACTCACTCCTAACAGCGTAAACTCTTCTTGCCACGCAATATTGCATCATCCTTATTTCTGCAACTTCTGCAAGATCTGCAAAATGTTAACTGCAACAATTATGGCGTCGTTGACAATTGTATGGCGAGATTCTATCGCGGCTGCTATCACGCATCTCTGCTGTTGAGCTTTAGCGTTCCCGTTGAGTTGAGTGACTTAGCATAAGCGGGCAGCTGTGCAGCTAATGTGGCTATTATGGAAAAAGCGGTGGATTACACAAGATCTTTTTATCACTTTCATGATTTTAAATGTTTATTTCTTTATGATTTGTTTATTTAAACGGACAATATTCTTATTAGTTTTTTATGTTTGTTTTTGTCACTTGCTTTAATTTTCGCTTCGTTTCACAAACAGCTGTGTTTGACAGTTTATGTTTTCCTGTTGAAGAGAAAATAAGCAGTTGTCAATGCTACCATGTATTATTATACCATGGTTTTAGTTGGAGCCCCTTTTTCTATTCCTACTCTGATAATAAAAACGTATTTTGATTTGTACAAAAGTATTTTGAATGTGCAACTCTGCAAAATGTCATCGTTGTTATCTTCTTTCTAAGTTTGTGAAAATATTTTATTTACAATAATTTAATTACGTTTATGCACATTTGAAATTCTGAATAAATAAAATGATTCATTTGACCGCCCAAAATTATAATTCAAGAGAAATTATTCAAAATATTTTCTCCCCTCTGGTTGGGGTCGTAACAAGTCCCTTGGCTGATGATATCTGCTACAAAAACAATCTGTCCTTCGTTGAAATTTTGCAGCCCTTTTCAAAGCTTCCCTGTGATGGTAAATTAGATATAAAATTAGTTGAAATATAATTGTGTTACTTCATTTGGCAGCGCACTTCCGGGATGTTTCTGGGACAAACGTATCCATCAAGGGCCTTCGCCTTAATATATGTGATATAGATTGGAGACCTCCGCAAACAGTTCTTGCTAGAAAAATGCTTAACGAAGCCGTAGGCGTTGCCACCAATGACACAACAAAAATTTTCACCTTTGGTATAATATTTAGTAGCAGAACATTATGTTTCCTATTTTGCAATTACTAACCGTGTGTTGTACTCAGGTTCTATTGATATGGAACTGCCCACAGCTGAACCTTGGTTTGAGAAATGGCGCGAGACATTTCTCACAGTACAATTCCCAGCAGATCATGAATTTACTCGACATTTTCTCTGCTGTCTGATTGTGCTTTCGAGTGGCGATCCCAATATAATTGAAACTGCAAATAAACTAACACATCGGGTACAGATGCTGCAAGGTATCACACCGCAAAAATTACCCAAATGGTTCTATCCTAATGATGTGCTCAATAGCTACGTGGTGCTACATGAAGGATCGCATGGCGATTTATTAAAGTAGTAAATATGACGCTTTCGTGGTCATGCACTTAATTTTTTAATTTTTCAGAGCACAACAAAGCTATGAGCTGTTGAAATCAACATATGGTGAAAATAAATGCTTTCTTATACAACTTAACACTCTAGATGGGTCACAACCAAACAATTTGCCTGATTATTGGACACCTTATATAAAACGGCAATCAAAAACGGTAGCATTTATCGTAAGCATTTCTCATTGTTATAAGTATTTACTATTTTAGGATATGCAAGATGTAAGTAGCGCTCCGAAAACTCCGCAGGACTCTGTTTCCGTCATTTCAATGCCAGCAATGCAATTCTCGACTTTAACTGAGACTGGTATCTCGGGTGCAGAGCAGGATTTAACAATTTTACATCCATTGAGCCCAGTTCAAGAAAACGCTGTTGAAGCAATTGTAAGTGTTCAACGGCGACAAAAACCAAGCCCATAACCATAAACAAAAATAATCTCAACCAAAATATACTTTATTTACGTATCCAAAGAACTCAAAGTTTTCTGTAAGCAGCGAAAGCATTGCATCGCACACAATTAACTCGAGCGTATGGCCAGTCGACATAGACGTTGATGCACCGCATGGAATTTGTTTAAATTCAGTGGATGTAGAAAATCTGAGGCACTTCGTACAGGATTTTGCTGTGCGCGCATTGATACCGTATGTTGAACATTTAGTGGTGGTTCTTAATGAAGCAGTAAGTATCACGAAACGATGTTTTGGAGAAATCCTCTAATACAAATTGACTCAAATCTTTTAGATAACAAACAAGAAAGGCGTAAGTAAATCACTGCTTAGTGCTACTAAACGTTGGTTTGTTACTAACAAACCTGGGGTTAGTGCAACAAATCAAAATGCTGTCATGTAAGAAAATATACAACATTGTCTTTATTAAAGTGTATTATATAATTCCATTGCAGATATACAAATGAGTCTGTTGAATTACAAACTAGAAAATTGGGTGATCTGTATTTTATGTTTGGCCACTACAATCTGGCGTTTCAGGTATAAAAGGATGTGAAGTATAAAAATTGATTATATAAATAAAATTTTAAAATATTCAAAGTCTTATCATCAAGCCAAACGTGATTTTAATGCGGATGCAGCTTGGCAGTACTACGCAGGAGCCTTGGAAATGGCAGCAGTTTCTGCATTTATGCTCGGTACTGCAAATCGCAAAACTTATGATTACATGGAAGACGCTATTGTGTGCTATTTAACCGTTTGCAAGTAACAAGTAATTAAAATGGGCTCATTTTCATAAATAAAGTTTTCTTTTTTTCGTATAGATTACAGCAATTTGCAACTCGCGCTACTCTTCTAAGCATTGAATGTCTTAAGACTTCGCGACTTTATGGTGAAGCTGCAAAACAATTGATTCGTATGACTAGCGAGGAATCTGATCTCCGTTCCGCACTCTTGCTCGAACAAGCTGCTTACTGCTTTTTGGCATCGCAGCCTTGCATGCATCGGAAATATGCATTTCATATTGTACTAGCAGGAAATCGTTATTCTCGTGCTGGACAACGTAAACATTCCTTTCGATGCTATAAACAAGCTTATCAAGTATTTCAATTTTGTGATTGGAGTCTTGCTGAAGACCATATTCAATATACAATGGCGAAGCAAGCTTGTACTTTAAAAAAATTGGAAGAAGCATGCGTATTATTTGCACACTTATTGCGTCCCAGCAGCAGACAGAATGCAGTTCAACAGGCAAATTTTCTCAAAGAATATATTCAAACGCAACAGGTAAATAATAAAGAAAATCTGTTAAAAATTTACTGAGAATTTTTAAGTGGATTTTTGAAATTTTTTTAATGACCCAGGTACAAAAACGTGCAAAACACAAGGTATAGAATCAAATAAATTTTAATCAAGTTAAGATGTTCTTAATATTAAATATTAATATTAAATATTAATATTAAATATTAAGCGCGCTACTTATTGCTCAGAGAACAAGTAATAATATTTTAACGCTCTCTCTCGGATCAAAAGCATACGCAACTTCCTCTAGTCGATTATAAAAATTAGCGGCCGCTAGCACAGCAAATGCAGAAATAACTATATAGTTCTGCATTGTACTCCAAATACTTGCGTATGTTGAAATCAAAAGGCATTATCAGTTTGCTTTATCGGTTTGCTTTATCAGTTACAATTATTATCAGCTTTAAGGTATAATATACGTGTAAATTTTTCGAAAAAAAAAATTTGTTTTTTTGTTTAATATGTTCTTTATAGTTGTACGAATATACATACATATTTTTAAATCGATATTTAAAAAAAAACAGAACTTATAACGGTTTTCGTTAACCTATGTCTAAGCTCCATACAAAGATATAAAAAACTTTAAACGCGATTTCCTCGAAATAACCTTTTTAAAACGGTTCGATAGATAACTCGAAATCTATTGGTTCAATTTCAATAATTTTTTTGGTACATTTTGTTTGTTATTTTGTCCTTTAAGCAGCCCCCCTAAATTCAAGTATCTATTTTTTTTTTAATAAACAAAAAAGCGCGCGAAAATGTATCTATTTTTTTAACTTTTTACTTCAACTTCCTGTGGCGTCCGTGGCGTAGTTGGTTAAAGTGCGTGGCCGCTATGTCAACGAACTTTGGAGACCCAGGTTCGAACCCCAGCAGCGACAGAAAATTATTTGAATTAAAATAATTTTTCTGTACGGCCGCCACCTCTCTGCAGACAATGGCAAACCTCAGAGAGTAATAAAAATGCCATGTAAAGCTTCTTGAGAATCCGTTCATCGCCGTTCGGAGTCGGCGTTAAGCCTGTAGGTCCATTTCTCGGTGAATTGTGTACAAACTTAATAACACGCACAACACAATTGATCATAAGAAGCTAGGTCAAAGTCCTTTCAAGGGCTGAAATGGCCAGTTATTTATTTTTTTTTTTGTACTTCAACTTCCGCCATAGTTAAAAAAAAACCCCGTAGGTCTTGCGTAAGAGGGATGCTTAACATATGGTCTATGCTTTAAAATGTCATTTGATTTTTTTGTTTCCGATACATGGGAAAGGCCATATCCATCGAACCGTTTTGGATGCCTTTTTTTCAATGCCATTTTCAGCGCCCTCTATATAAAAGCCAGAAATGTATTTTTCAAAAACAAAAAAAATATTTTTATGAAGTATTTTTTATGTATAATAACCTGTATAAATTTAAAAAAATAATAGCTTCTTATAACTAAAAAAAAAAACTTTTGAAGAAAAACATGCTTATATATAAAATATATTCTTTAGGTTTTAAATTAATTTTTAAAGCAACAAAAAAAAAAACAAAAAACAAAAATATAAACTTTTGGAGAGTTTCGAGAGGCAAATAGGAGTGTTTTCGAACACTTCGCTTTTTATCATATTTTACAAAGCGACATTTTAAACTGCATCTTGCAAAATTAAGTTAAAACAATAAAAATTAATAATTATTCAGATGCGTCAGAATAGAAGAATAGAATTGAACAGAATAGAAGAATAGAAGAAATGTTTTCCCCTTTAAGAATAGAAGAAATGTTATTTTAAATTGTTATTTTAAATTTAAAATAAAATTCAGCCGTTTAAAATCGATTAAAGATTAGAATTACCGTTATCTTAATATATTAAATACAAATACTGTATGAAACTGTTTAAGCTATGGTGTAAAATTTTATCGAAAAGTTTTTAATATAAGAAATAACTTCTAAATAGTAGGGCGAGCCACCACCCATAGACGTTTCCCATTAAAAATGTGATGGCTTGCCATGTTAAAAATTGGATATAATCACTGTAAAAATTTGACATTGGCCGTGGTACCTCCGATGCAGCTCAAAATTTAATATTTAAGAGCTTTTTATTTACACAAGATATAGTTTTAAAGTTGGTATCAATGATGAAAATTACTTCATATAACCACAGAAAATAAAACTCTGAAGCTTGTATAGTAAAAAAGTTTGAATTTATCTGTTTTTTATTAAACCGTAATTTATTTTAAAAGTTTCGTAATCTATTGAAACTAAAATAAAGAAAATTGGTTGCATGTTCAGTCGTTTTAAATGCCCTAAAAATTTGCTAGATTGATAACGAGTTTTGCAAACATCACTTGGGGTTTATATGATGAGTGACAAGACATTGCAAAAAGTCTGCCTTATTACAAAATGGGGAGTGGAACTTGGAGAATTTATCTTTATTTTTTACTTTATTCGCCATCTACTTGAAAAATTCACTCAGAGCTGCCGATCAATTATTTCTTTGTAATAATACTTGGGATTTGTACGCGACATATTTTAAACATTTGCAATTTTTTTTTAATTTGCAAGACTGCAAATTGTTGCTAGATCAATTAATTGTAAAGTGTAAATCCCATATTATGCTTCATCCTTTAAACCTATTAAATTTTCGTAATAATTGGATAATAAACTTGATTAAATTTGAAAAAAATTTGATGCACAGAAACTCTCTTTTGCTGCAATTAATTTTAGATTAGAAAAAAAAACTCATATTTTATTAAAATGTATATACTGAAGCTTTGTTTTTGAAGGGCAATAAAACATTTCGAATATTTCTAATTTTTCATTTAAAGTTAACTGGAAATGCACATATGCATTAAAAAAACTGGAAGCGGTGTGACGTACAAGAAATCAATGAAACCGCTCCAAAGTCAAACAAACTGATACTTACGAAAAAATAATATATAGTACACCAAAATGTCCAAAAAAATTGCCAACACTTCTGATAAATGCACATTAAAGTAAAGTTTGGATATTTGTCTTTCGAAATGATGACTCAAAATCTTAGAAAATGTCTATTATTGACCAACTTATGCTTGAAATTCAAAAAATCTCCGAAAAACCTGGTTTTAAGGTAAAATGCGATAAGCGCGACCTATAAACCTCTTCCAAGTAATCTGAAAAAAATCTCAAAAATACTTTACCCTATAAGCTTTCAAACAAAGGTTGAGCAACTATGAAATTCGAAAAAAAAATTTCATTTGGGACACCCTACTGGTTTTTTTTTTTTTTTAGACTAAACCAATGCTCAGGGGATGCCCCCTATGAATGCGAAAGCATTGTGTTGATTCGGAAGACGGGTGATAGTTAGTTGGAGGGTGGAAAGATAGAGTAGTGTCGGTGAAGATTTGTTTTAAATTTACACAGCTCGAAACTGTCGGGGAACACGCTCGCAGGGAGATTGTTCCACAATTTTGCTGTACGACTAAAGAACGAATTATCCCGGTAATGCGAGGTTCTATTGGGCATCAAGGCAATGGTAAAGGGATGGGCTTGGTGAGCTGTCCGAGTGGACCGGGAAAACACACGAGTTGATGGCGTCAAGTCATGTATCTCCCTTGAACACTTCCCATGGTAGTACCTGTACATAAGGCTTAGGCAACCAACATTGCGTCGATGCCCAAGAGAGTTGAGAGAAGACGAAATGTTTTCATCCCCTATCAGATATATCGCACGTCGTTGAATTCGGTCCAGAAACTCCAAATAAGATCTTGAAGCCCCTGCCCAAATGTGCGAATTGTACTCCATTTTCGGCCTTATATATGAGGTGTAGATCACGCGTAGATCAGTTGGAGTGAAGTATTTCTTACACCGTTTTAAAAAACCTAGGCACTTGGCCGCTTCTTTCGACACATCGAAAATATGATCATTCAACGACAGAAGGTCTTTGATAAAAACCAGAAACAAAGTTGGTGATAGGACTGAACCCTGAGGTACTCCAGCACCGATGGCGTGTTCACTAGACGAAATGCCGTCAACCACAACACGAATCGACCTGTCTTTTAGAAAACACGTGATCCATCGAGCAAAGTTACCACCAACACCATATGCAATTAGTTTTGACACTAGAGCTTTATGCCACACTCGGTCAAACGCCTTAGAAATATCCTGAGCAACAACCCTGCTTTCACCAAAGGAGTGAACACATTGGTTCCACTTCTCCGTAAGGAACGCCATGAGGTCAACAGTAGACCGAGCCCTACGGAAGCCGTATTGACGGTCACTAAGCAATTCGTTGCGCTCCAGATAATTCATTAGGTGGAAGTTTATTACACTCTCCATGACTTTGGAGAGCGTAGAGCATATCGCAATGGGTCGGTAGTTCTCAGGGTTCGTGACATCGCCCTTCTTAGGTACCGGCTGAACGTTCACGACCTTCCAACAAGATAGAAATACTCCTGTCCTGTAGGAGATGTTGAAAAGGTTACGCAAAGGTCGAGCCAGTGTAGAAGCACACATTTTTAGCACAATTGGTGGTATACCATCAGGGCCAGAAGATTTGTTTATGTTGACGTTTGCAAGGACTCTTTAAACAGCTCTCGTTCGAAAATGTATCTCCTGCATTGCAGACGATTTATTCTCTACAGAGGGCGGTGGCTGATTGCTAGCCGGGATTGTGGATTTTTGTGCAAACAATCCAGCCAAAAAGTTCGCTTTATCAGCCGAGTCAGTGAAGATTTGGTCATACTTTAAAAGAGCAGGAATCGACGAAGACGTCTGATTTTTAACTCTCTTAACAAATGACCAAAAGTTTTTGCTCCCCTTGGGGCAGAGAAGAACCTGTTCTCTGATGTGAGTTTCGTGAAGAAACTTTTCGCGTAGTTGATAAGTAAGCTTAATATGTAAAATTAATTTTTATGTCAACAGACAAATTCTATTTAATTTAAATTGTTATTCTAACATTTTTCTCCACAGGAACTGTCTAAAAGTAATTCTGATCTTGGATTGATTAAAATTGCATTACCGCAAGTTGTGCAATCTTCACTTCGTTTGTTGGTAACGGCTCCGCAACCTATTGCTAATCCTTTATATGTGCCAGCTTCCAACATAAATATCAATGTATGTATATTAAAAACACACGTAGTATTTTGTGTATTTACCATTCCAACAATTAATATAAAAATCATGTATTAATTCTTAATAGTCGAATATAAGTGAGGAAAGTATTTGGCACAGAATCGAAGAAATGATTGCAGCCACAACCGTAAACCGTCCAATTGTTTTTAAACCTTCTTGCAGCCTTTTTACCAAAGATAATTTGAGCACTAACTTTCCTCTTGCCGTTCTAGGAGGTAATTTTTCAGAGATTTGTTTTATATTCCGATTATATTTGTAACTTCTACTACAGAGCCCATAGAAATAAGTGTTGCAATTTTAAATACAATTAAATGCAGCATTACATTCTCAGAAATTGATCTGTTGTGGAGACTTAAATTAGAAAATAATGAAGCATTATCCAATGTAAGCATTTACGAAAGTAGTCCTGAATCAGAAAGTGGTAAAAATGCCCCAAAATAAGTTAAATCATATATTTTGAATATTTATTTTATTTCTTAAGATGTAACAGCTATAAATGCAGTTGTAAAAACGTCATGTAGTAACACTGTTATTATGGAGGAACATGAAGAAAAGAAATTATTTTTCAAATTAACACCTAAGTTAACCGGTCAGTTGGATATGTTAGGAATCGTTGGAAAAATAGCGGCCACATCTGATCCCAGTGCTTCCTTACTTGGATCTCTGAGCTTTGAAACTAAAAAGTTTAGTTCACTTGGACTAAAGTCGAATATGACACTCTGTGATAATAAGTTGTCCGTAAAGATTTTACCTCCTGTTCCGTCTTTAAGTGTAAGTTTTTCTATAATTCCGGAAGATCTTGTTGTTGGAGAAATAGTTCCAGTAAAAGTATATCTGCGAAACACTGGCATCTTACCGATCAATGATGTTTACATTGGTTGCGATAGCCCACGTTGGATTACATTTCTTGACAATGAAGCTGAAGCACCACTTTCAATTTTAAAATGTAGGCATTTTAAGTCAAAACCGAAAAATTAAGAAATATGATATTAAAAATTACATATTTGTTTCAGGTATCAAAGATATCACAAATGAAAAACTAGTTAAAGATAAAGAAATTCGACGTCAACATGTTTTCCGCTTATTAAAGCGTCAGGACACCGTTGCATTGAAGGCACAGGAGACAACAACTATTCCAATGTGGATACAAGCTCCATATCAAAAAGGAGAATTTCATTTGCGATTGCTTTTCTATTATGGATTTGATACTAGTTTAAATCATTCTATGAAGTCCCGATTAGTTCGTCATAGTTGGAAATTTAACATTCACCAATGCCTGAATATCGGAGTAACTTGTGCGCTGAGCAATGTACAAAATCAAGAGTTGGGACTTAACGTACAGGTTAAGAACGAAAATGAGATGCATCATCCACTTATGATGGAAATCTACATGAATTCATTGGGACTGTTCTGTTCACAGTACAAAGTTGATCATGAAAAAATGTTCAGTAAGAAGCATTCATTTCTGAATACAAAAAATATGTATTTTTCTAACCTATATTTTTCAGTTATGAACGGAATGGAAATTACTGCTGGGCAATTAGGAGGTATTTATTTAAACAATTGTTACTTAAATATGGCAATATACGTCACCTCT
Source organism: Pherbina coryleti (assembly GCA_943735915.1). Taxonomy (NCBI): domain Eukaryota; kingdom Metazoa; phylum Arthropoda; class Insecta; order Diptera; family Sciomyzidae; genus Pherbina; species Pherbina coryleti. The sequence goes on along the minus strand of OX030952.1, from coordinate 38,248,384 downwards.
TGTTATTTTTTTTTTTATTTATGTCTAAAAAGCTATTAACGTTTAAGGCGTTAGGACACTATAGAAGCAGATAAATTAAATTAATCCTAAAAAAAGTACAAACTTGCATGTCCCTGCACTAGCCTGAGTTTAAACTGTTTTTCAACGGTTGGACGCACTAATAAAACTTGCATTTCTTATTAAAGTAAAATCATTAAACACATCCGGAAATGTCCGAAAAGTCTGTGTTATATAAATGATAGTTTATTTCAAATACAAACTTTAATATGTCAGATATCGGATATAATCGTCAAAACAAAAACACGTTTTTAAACGAACTAAAAAGTATAAAAAAATTTGTGCTAGACTGGGGCTTTTAGTTGTGATGAAAACGTGGGGTGCATGCTATAGAGAATATTAAGGAGTTAGAGACAAAAACACGTGAAAACTAGTAAGAAATGATCTTCGACTGGGCCGAAGTAAAAATACCCCCACGGCCAGACCAAATTATATTCAAAGTCTTAAGCAGTCAATAAAATGTTTATTTTGTTTTTTTATAAAGTCACTTTGAATGGGAGGTGGGTGTAGTTTTCACTCAATTTGGTTTTCACTATAAATCAAAGTTCATTTGCAAAATTTCAAGTCCATATATTAATTTTTGTGGAAGTTGGAGATTTTACCTTTTTGATAGTCACTTTGTATGGGAGGTAGGCGTGATTTTCATCCAAATTGGTTGAATTTCATTCAGAGTGTATATCAAATATCAAAGCTCATATGCAAAGTTTCAAGTTCATATATTAATTTTTGTGGAATTCGCAAAAAATAATTAAATTCTTCCGAAGAAAGACTGTATATCGACTATCCCAGAAGAAGTTTTTTTCATTTTTTCTTCATATCTTCGACATTTCCAGCCCGATCTTAAATAATCATATACATATCGATATTTTTGTCTCGATGTGATTTTTGCTCTAAGGTCTTCGGGATCAAGGACGTCGCTCTAGCACTTACCAGATATGCACTTCTACAACATGAATTAAAAAATAAGAGTCAAATCAAATAACATAAAGTATTTTTAAACCATTGTCAAATACCTAAAGTGGAACTCCTTGAAACAAAAACATTGATATATCCTTCTTTAAGATCGAACGGTATGCCGAAGATATGGAGAAAAACTTAAATGCGCGACCCTTGCGTTCGGTAAAGAAAAAAAAATTATCGAAATTGCCCTTCAAAAATGCTTTAGATTAGGTGGTGTGGCTTAGGTGGCTTTTGTTCTGCAAGGCGATACGGTCTATTCTAAATTAGGGCGGGTCGGTCTCCATAAAAAAAAAAAACGTGTCGGATAAACTCGGTCTAAAATGTACATTGGCTCATTGTGCTACCCTCCTCAAAAAGATTTCGCACAAATTAAAGCTTCACAAATGATTACTATCTGCATAATGAACCAAAAGTGAAAAATCAGCAAAAATCTCATTATGTTCGTTCTCAATGGATTAACTTTGTTCAAAAATGAACAAGTAAGCCCCTGATATGTTAAGGATATTTTATTACCTTTCCAACGTTGGGTAAACGGCATCAATCGGACGAGAAATAGCGTAGTTATGAAGATTTAAGTTGAAATCGCATTGAAATGTATTCAAGACTCAAAAAAAAAAAAAAAAAAAAAATACAGAACGAGCAAATTTCTCGAAATTTTTTATGCAGATAGTAATTATTTTTGAAGCTTTAATTTTGATTTTGAAAATACAGCGAGACTAAAAAAGGCAATTTTTTAAAAAAATTTCAGGAACCCTAAGGGTTCACATTGCGAAATCGTTTTGTAGAGGGTACAACAATGAACCAAGGTACATTTTACACCGAGTTTATCGAACATTTTTTTTAGCGACCCACCCTATTGTACATGCTCTGATAGTGAAACACTATTCTTTGTTTGTAGGGTATATTCGAACAAGCGGTAGTCACTATAAGAAAGAAGCAAACAGGGGGAAGATAACGTTTTGATAACTAAAATAAATAACTTTAAAATATTTAAAAAAATAAATTTTAAAATTATCTAGTTCATTGTCAAAAGTGACATTATACCTACCCCAATGTTTTGCTTGGCTTTGCTTTCTCGTTTTTTTATCTCCGAAATGAGCCTACCTTATAATTGTCATCATACGTACTTACGTAATCCTTAACTAAAATTAAATGCAGGGAATGTACTCCCAACGAACGGAATTGTTCGGGTTTCCATGCTAATGCACTTTAATTGATAAGCTGGAAGTATGAAAGAAAACTTAAGGTACGAGTATGAGTACAATGTACGTAACGAGTACATAATCCATTTCAACCTTCCCCACGACGGAAAATGTCAGCACTGCTTACGTTTTCACTTAAAAAAATAAGCGTAAGGCGAAGGGTGGCGCTTGCTATTCGTTCTCTTTTCGTTTTCCTTTATGTCTTATATTGATTTTTTGTTTAACATTTACGTTTGGAATTTGAAAAGGAGAAAATAAAAAGCAAATATTTTAAAAAAATCGGTGTTATTTGTAGAATTAAATTTTATGCAACTCACATGGGGTCGTTCACAAATTACGTTACCAATTTAGTCTTAGATAAAGTAACGTGACCAAAAATAAAAAAAAAGATACAGTAGTTTCGACTATGTCGTAACACAAGACGTAGAATTATTCAATTCGCTTTTGATGACATCTTTTTTAAAAATATTTATTCCATACACCTGAGGATATGACCTTTAAGAGAGTGCCGGAGAGGGTTAATATGTATCACCAACCCCCATTACTTTTGCAAAAGGAACATTTTTGCCTTTGACACCTATTCCCTCCGACCACTCCTTAGGGGCGCTCCCATACAAATTTTATGCTTTTGTCGATAAAACCGGAAACTGTCCATAAATAGGTAGAAAACTTAAACAAGCAAACAAAATTTGTTCAATGCTACCAAGTTCAACAACCCATGTGTCAAAATTTCACTGTCGATAATATGCCCGGATATTTAATTGCCTGCGGAATTTTGACATTTCAATAACAGATTCTGTTAAAAAAGCATGCCCCTCAAAATTACTCAGTATCAGTGTTGCCAGAACTTTTCTGAGAAAAGCGCGAGATTTAAAAAAAAATATCGCCCAAAATCGCCCAATGAAAAAAAAATCGCCAAAAATCGCCATTTTTTCTAAGAAATTTATTATACTAGAAAAAACAATACAAATTATATACATTTTTTTTCAAATAATATTGAGATCTGTTAATGGTATTAGATATTCTTATTTTTATATTTTTGAGATCTATAAAAAATAATAAAAAAGCTACTTCATTTTATACGAGAATTTTGATCGTTAAAGAACATTTTTTTTTGAGACTTACTTTTTAGAATTTTTCAATATGCAACTTTAAAAAAAAACTTTTTGCAAAAAACGTAGTTCCTTCAGCCATATTAGACTCTTTCTCCGTTTCGTCAATTCTCGAAGTATTGTTTAGTTCATACATTGATTTAGTTCATACAAGATGAATGCCAACTTACAAATATTGTCAAACATTTTTCCGCCTACGGCTGTCATACTTTTGTATGCCGATTACCAAAATTCTTCACTTTCAGATGGCACTTTGTTTTTGAAAACATTGCTCCATGGAAATGTCAACAAAGATTCGTATTCGATTTCTACTGAACGTCGCTCTTCAAGAGATAGATAATGAAGAGGGAGTTCACGGAAAGAAGGTCTTATATAGTTTACACATCTTTCAGGACATAAAATAAAAGCATTTTCAAACATTTCTAACAGACTAGGTAATCGTTTTAACATTTCCTTGATTAAAACTATAATGACATTCTGGCATTTTGATAGTATGTCTATCATAACAATATCATCACTTAATTTGTGAAGTGTTCTTCATGGAACTGATAATAAAATGTTAGGTCATTAATTCTTTTATAATTGCTTTTATCCGCTAAAATTTTATTTAAGCTGAATATAGCTAAATTATCAAAATTGAAATTTTTGACAATGTCTTCTTTTATAATTTTTGAAACAAGTCTTTGAATAAATGTTGTGATTTCAACATAAGCTTAAAAAAAGTCAACTTTTTCTCGTTGAAAATATGAATTAAGTGAGTTGATGTTTTGAAGAAACGGTCTCAAACAAATAAGTATTTCGATATAAATAAATTATCGATAAGGGCTTGTGAGCTGTGTTCAGTCACATTGTTAAGAGAGTGTTCCAAACACTTAAAACAATTGTTATTTTCTTTAATTGAAATTTTAAACACATTAGATGAGTTTTAGAAAAAAAATTTGTTTTTACAAAAATCGCCAGGCGATTTCCTAAAAATTTAAGCGCAAAAACAAGAAAAAAAGCGCCCAATTGGCGATAAATCGCCCAATCTGGCAACGGTGCTCAGTATTACTGGGCTACGCGAGTCTGTTAAAAACAACATGCCCCCAAAAGTATGCTTTTTTTTAATTATAAGATTTATGTCTTCACGCTAGATGGCGCTGTCTTCGCCGTCGAAAAAAACGGAAGCCGTCGATAAATAGGTAGCAAGTTTAAGCAAACAAAAACATCAAATGTTGGCTTTATATTTCATGTAATTGTGTAAAATTGATATAAGTTAGACAGTTCTAACATGAATTTTTGTCAAAAAATTGAAATCCTGAAATCAGTTCAAGATTGTGTCCTATATTTCTATTGCGACTTGTATTTGTATTTCGCTTCAAAAACATCAAGGAATTCTCATAAGAGAGTTTTATTTATTTTAAAATAAATTGGTATAAAAACTTCATACTATTTAAATAAATCAATTTTAAGGAAGCATATCCATAAAAACACTGAACTTGGTGCTGCACAGGTGCAGCCTTTACGGGTACTCTCTCAAAGACCAGGCCAATTTCTTTGCATAAGAAATGAGGATACACCTGAATGGGTCGACATAGAATCCGTTGAAAAATTATATTTCGAAGAGTCTCTAAAGTTTCCAGCTTCTTCAATTCCAGTGATTGATAGCATCGACTCTTGGATTGAAGATAGAATAGTTTTTACTGATGAAATTAATTGATTTTTAAAATGTTTTCTTAAATTTATCTAGTCATCCACACATACCAAGAGCTAGTCAAGGTATTATTTAGGGGGGTTAAAAATCGGTAACGCAATTTATGAACGACCCGACATTTTAATCTCAATGGACCGGCGATCAGCCGACAATTTTGTTTGTTTTTTTTTCACTTCATAGATGGGCATAATCCATTGAATTATTAGTGCATTCAAAAAATCATAAGCACTATTTACCTTATGGTAATGGAAATTATTACATTACCATTAATATGTAATGATAATGGAAGAAAAAATTGCATAACCACTAAAATTTAAGCGATAATGGGAAATTTTGATGGTAATGGAAAAAATTAGCACGACCACTAAGTTTTTAATGCTAATGAAAGAAATTAACATAACCACTAATATTAATGAAAGAAATTAATACTACCACTAATAAAACCGGACCCACAGGTTTACCGCCGACTCCGAACGGCGATGAACGGAATGTTCTTGTTCCCAAGAAGCTTTACATGGCGTTTTGATTATTCTCTTAGGTTTGCCATTGTCTGCAGAGACAAGTGGCGGCCGTACAGAAAAATCATTTTAACCCGAATGTTGCTGGAATTATTTTTTTTCGAATTTCTTTCGGGTCGCTGAATCCAAAAATTTGATTGCATATATGATACACGAGCAGTTTTTGTGAACGTCAATTTGCGTAACCATATGGTCACGCTGGCACAGTTCGGGTTAATTCAAATAATTTTCTGTCGCTGCTGGGATTCGAACCCGGGTCTCCAGGTTCGTTGACATAGAGACCACACACTTTAACCAACCACGCCACTACGAAATAAAGTACATATCGTCATATGAAATCAAAAAAGCCCTAAGTTAGTTAAAATTCAAAATCGACTTTTTGATGGATTATTATTTTTGATGTTCATGCATAATTTTACACTCATACTACTAAAAACGACGTTTTTATATACAAAATTCAATAAGCTTTTCAGTGCAAGCGCAAAGCAAAGCCCAAGCATTTTTTGCTTCTCCTGCAAAATTTTTCAAATGTAACTTAGGGCTTTTTTGATTTCATATGACGATATGCAAATAATCGCTCGAAGTCGAAGAGACGTTCGGCTCAAACGCGCATTCTTTTTATATTTAAAATTATTAGTGAAGACTTCAAGTGCTCCAAATCAAACAGTGCGTTCGAGTTTCGACTTTTAGTTTTTGAATTATAATCTAGTGCCATTGAAGATTTAAATAAAACTATAAAGAAGTCAATTTCGCGCACTCAAAGCTAGAAAAACCCTTAATCAAGTTTTTCCCAAGTATCTTCATGGCGATCTAATTTTCTTAAAAAAAAAAAAAAAAAAAAAAAAAACAACCGATAAATTTCACATTTGGACAGCTTTCCTTCATTGTGTAGTAAGAAAAATTTGTAAGCATTTTTTGGTACTTAAACTCTTATTTTATGGCCACAATTCCAATGTAACCTTACAATATAAACCCATTAAAACAAAAACTTTTTCAAACCTGCAGAACTTCATAACAAGGTCTTAATGCCAATTGAAAGTCAGTAAAAGTTGGCATGAATATTTTCCAGAGCGTTCCATTTTCTTCTTGAATATTTTTCTACAATTGCAAAATTTTTCCATTTCTTACTACATAAGTGCTTATATAATTTTCTAAGAAATGTGCATGTCGATTGAACTAAATTACCATCTCCTCAAAACGAATAAGTTTAATGTCAATTCTGTTTTTATACAAAAGTTAATTTTTGTTCTGTCAATAAATAGTCATTTAATTTTTAATGATAAATTCTAATTAATAAAAAAATAACAAAGTATGACATTTTTTTAGATCATTGCCTGAAATCTGGAAAGTCCGCTGCTTTTCAATGTCGTTTGCAGAATCTTGAGACAAAGAAAACTACATCAGTTGAAGATTATGTAAAATATCGAATGTCAAATGTAGACATATTTCCCGCTAATTTAACCAAGGAAAGTCAGATTCCAAAATTTAATGAAATCTTTAGTTTTCTCATGAAAAATGAAACCACATTTTTCAACGTTTATGCCACATCCGAAGAATTCAACAATATTGTGTCCATGGCGGATCCACACATGTCTGTATCCCTCAATTGGACAGCAGCCATTGTTGTGAATTCCACGCAGCGAGTAGCCCATGGTCAGCATTTTGTACAATTGAGATACCTTTATGAAAACATAACTTGTCCTGCATCGAATGTGAACAAAATAATCACGAATAGAAATCTGCACAACAGTTTGAAAATTTACGAGTTTACGTTAAATAAAGAAAATAACAGCCGGAATCATTCAAGACAGGAAGAAATTTTCGATAATGATGATGATTGTGACTGGGAACCCAATAACGAGTTTGTTGGTAAACGATGCCTGTTGGAAGACGAAAATTTTGCTCTTTCGCTAAAAGCTTAAATTATGAAGCGCTCTTATTGTGGTATTAATTCAAAGTTTTATTTTTTGTTGCTAGTAACATTTGTAAAATAAGTTTGCTTAAAGCTATTTTTGAATTAGTCAAATAAATAATGAAAAATGGTTTTCAAGACTAGGACAGTTCATATAAAATTATGCGAAATAAAGTCAGATTATTACTTTAATATTAACCTATGTGCGTTTCTTCATTATGTAAACCTTTGCTGTTGCATATAGCACACGTGAGCAGATGTAAATGTTTCCTAACGCTGCTCCCAATAAAGCTCCGACCACATTTGGTATGGGATATACCTGCCACTCGCGATCCCAATCCAATGGAGCAACAACTGATCCAGCCCATGCACCAAATATAGCACCAGCAGCATTATACTTAAATAAATCCAAAGCCGTATCCTCACTCCTGGAAATAAACTCGGGTTTTTCGCAGAAACAAACTTGGAGTGATCCGCCACCTCCAAGCAAGAACACAGTTGGCGAAACGGTAATTAAAGTCAGTAACAATGCAAGTACAAACGTTTGTTCATAATTTTGCAGCACCGGCGCACCCAGTATTATACATATGAATGCATATAACACCGTGGACAAGAACTGCACTAAAAGACCGCCTATTATTTCTTTTGGCGTGAAATAATTCGCCTTCTTTAGCTTCTGCTTTTGTAAGTTCTGCTCCTCACGGTCATAGTATCGAGCTAATATAACTTTAAGTATTTCACCTGCAAATACTATTGGCACTATACAAGAGTCCCAAAATTTGCCCACATTGACCCAATTATTTCGGTACTGAAGGTAAGTCATACAAACAAGAATTGTTGCCAAACTAATGGACAAATGAAACAATTGCTGCTTTGTTTTTTGTTGATCAAATTTCAGGACCATTTTTTATATATAATTGACAAAAACTGATTTGATTGTCCAATCACTTATTTTAGCTGATACGAATTGTTTGTAATGAGAAAATAGAACTGGAACAAAAAATAGTCGAGGACCTACTTTTTTCACACTACACTACCTTATGGCTTGCCAAAAAATAAAGGCCAAACACAATGTACGCGACGAGCGGCAGCAGCACGTCTCCGATTTGTCGTTGTCATGGTATAATAATACAAGGTAGCATTGACAACTGCTTATTTTCTCTTCTGCAAGAAAACATCTCTTGTCAAAAACAGCTTTTTGTGGAAATACATCAGCAGCTGCTGTGTTTGTTGTTTTTTTTTCACTTCAACGTTTTCAACATTGCTTGTGTTTTCAATGGCGGATTGTGAGCGCTCTCTTTTTGAGTATATTTTTTGACAGTATATGATTTCCCAAGCAACTGTCAATGCATGTCATGTTTACAACGACCATGGTATAATAATACAAGGTAGCATTGACAGTTGCTTGGGAAATCATATACTGTCAAAAAATATACTCAAAAAGAGAGCGCTCACAATCCGCCATTGAAAACACAAGCAATGTTGAAAACGTTGAAGTGAAAAAAAACAACAACCACAGCAGCTGCTAATGTATTTCCACAAAAAGCTGTTTTTGACAGTTTATGTTTTCCTGTTGAAGAGAAAATAAGCAGTTGTCAATGCTACCATGTATTATTATACCATGATTGTAAAGAAATGTTGAGCGACTTGATTATAATAAACACGGCAGCAGCAAGCATAGTACACAAAAAACAATGGCTACTTTCATCCGACTCAACAGTTGCCGTTTAGAAGAACAACACAAACAGAGCTGAAAAAGAAATCCATTCAATTTATTTTTATTTTCAAAAAAGTGAATGAGTGAATAACGAAATAAGAATGTATTCAATGAATGCAAAACTCATTCATAAATAAAAAAGATATTTTACATTCAAATTTAAAAAATTTATTAATTATTCGTTACATTTATATCAATTAATGAATATAAAATTAATAATATAAAACAAATTAGTAATAAATAACAAATGAATAATGAATAACAAATGAATAATGAATACAAAAAAGAATAATGATTAAAATATTATCATATTAAAAAATAATTGAAAATTCTAAAATTCTTTGTAAATTGCATTCTTTGTGTAAAGTATATGAATAAAATATATGAATAAAAAATTGACAACAAAAATGATTAATTGAAATGAATAATTTATGAAGTTTTTAAAATTAAATGTGAATTAAAATTTTATTTATAAATCAATTTTGCATTAATTTGCAATTAATTTATTTGAATTAAAATAATTTTTCTGTACGGCCGCCACCTCTCTGCAGACAATGGCAAACCTCAGAGAGTAATCAAAATGTCATGTAAAGCTTCTTGAGAACGAGAACATTCCGTTCATCGCCGTTCGGAGTCGGCGTTAAGCATGTAGGTTCGGTTCGATGTCAATTGTGTACAAACTTAATAACACGCACAACACAATTGATCATAAGAAGCTAGGTCAAAGTCCTTTCAGGGGCCAGTTATTTATTTTTTTTTTTTTTAATGTGACCAGTAGAGTGGAACGAAATGTATGGAAGCAAAAAATCTTCATGGGCTTCAAATATTTTTGAAAACTACGCTCTAAAAAAAAAATTTCAGCATCTTTAGTTTTTTTCTGCGACATAACTTTTGACTGCGCCCAAGGGTTTATATATTTCATTATCAGACTTTTTTTCAGCATCTTTAGTTTTTTTCTGCGACATAACTTTTGACTGCGCCCAAGGGTTTATATATTTCATTATCAGACTTTTTTTTCTGAATTAAAAAAAAATTAAGAGCTAATTATTTTGATGCAAACCTCTTCATTAACTCATTAATAACAACTTGTCATGTATGCGCTAGAAGATATTCAGGTTCAAAGATCACCGAAATCGGTCATTTGTTTATATTTCCGCTCTGCTCAAAGTAAATATGAAATTTCTACTTTGCGTTATTCAAACATAACTAGTCGCATAGCATGGAAACTGTTTGTTTTATGTTAAAACTGTTAAAGGCATTTTTGTAGAAAATTATCTGATCTACAATTTTGTTCTGAGCATATTTTCTGTCTACAAAGAGGAGCGGAGATATAAGCGAATGACCGATTTCGGCGATCTTTGATCCTGAATACCTTCTAGCGCATACATGGTATCATAGGGAACTCTTGACAAGTTGTTATTTATGCGTTAATGAAGAGGTTTGCATCGAAAAATTAGGAACTCATTTTCAAACTAAGCTTTGGATTTCAGACAAAAAAAAATGCTGGCATGAAATATATAAACCCTCAGGCGCAGTCAAAAGTTATGTCGCAGAAAAAAACTAAAGATGCAGAAATTTATTTTTTACTCGTAGTTTTCAAAAATATATGAAGCCCATGAGGTTAAAAATTCGTTCCACTCTAGTGACTAGTAATAACAAATGTAAGCAATGGCTGAAACTTGCTCTTGCTGCCTCTCAAATTAGAATTAAATTGAAGCCGGCAACGTCGAGCGACAATTTTGAGTGACAAGTCTCCAAAATACGTCCCATAAGAAATAGATGTAAATGAAAAGTGACAATTGGCGCTTGCCGCTCGTGTCGCGTATTGTGTTCGGGCTATTAAGATTATGACTACAACTTATAAAATAAACAAGGTAGTGACAAAATCCATGGTAGAATTAAGTAATGGTAAACTAAAATCTTCTCTCACTCTGAGTCAAAACTGTCAAAATCAATACAAATAACTGTCCAGTGCTGTCCTCAACTGCGTGCATTGAATCTTGAATACCCCTAATATCTTGTAGTGCTGAGCTGTGGTAGCGAGTTCACTCAATAATGACATATGTTCTACTAAATACTTTTTGTGGAAATTAAGAGCTTATTTTTTTCTCTAAAACTAGCAGCAATCTACACAAAAAATGTTCGTAACCGAGCAATATATTAATTTTGCCAGTTGGCGCCAGCCATTTCTGTTTTGCGCTTGCTGGTGCCAGTTGGAAACACCAAGTGTAGTCAGGTTATCCAACACCTGATCCTTCCAACGAAGATGTGGGCGTCCTCTTCTGCGTTGACCACCACCGGGCACCGAATCGAATATTTTTTTCGCTGGAGCGTCGTTTTCCATTCGCTCAACATGACCTAGCCAGCGGAGCCGCTCGATTTTAATGCGCTTAACTATGTCGATGTCAGCGTACAGCTCATACAGCTCGTGGTGCCATCGAATTCGGTACTCGCCATTGACGCAGATTGGACCGAAGATCTTACGAAGGATCTTTCTCTCGAAGGCTCCTAAAGTGTTTTCATCAGAACTGCTCAACGTCCAGTTTTGTGCTGCATATAATAGGACGGGCATGATTAGTGACTTATAGAGCGTGAGTTTTGTTCGTCGAGAGAGGGCTCTGCTTCTCAATTGCCTACTCAGCCCAAAGTAACACCTATTGGCAAGAGTTATCCTTCGCTTTATCTCAATACTGACATCATCGTTGAAAGAGTTTACGCTGGATCCCAGCTAGACGAAGTCCTTAACAACCTCGAAGGAGATGTTGTCAACAGTGACGTGGTTTCCAAGACGCTGGGACTGTTTATTTGTTGACACTAGGTATTTCGTCTTATCTGCGTTCACTACAAGACCCAATCGACTCGACTCTTTCGCTAACCTGGAGAATGCTGCACTGACTTCGCGCGTATTATGGCCAATGATATCGATATCATCAGCATACGCCAGCAGCATAATACTTTTGTAGAATATCGTGCCACTGCGTCTCAAATCAGCAGCTCGGATGATCTTCTCCATCATTAGGTTGAAAAAGTCGCACGATAAGGAATCACCTTGTCTGAAACCTCGTTTGGTATCGAATGGAGGAGTGAGGTCCTTCCCGATTTTAACTGTGCTGCTGGTGTTGCTCAGTGTCATTCTGCAAAGGTGGATGAGCTTTGCAGGAATACCAAATTCAGACATGGTGGAATATAGATGATTCCTTATTGGACTGTCGAAGGCGGCTTTGTAATCGACAAAAAGATGGTTTGTGTCGATTTGTTTTTCTAGGGTCTTATCCAAGATTTGTCTATTGTGGATTTGCCAGGTCTGAAGCCACACTGATAAGGTCCAATCAGCTGGTTTACGATGGGCTTCAGTCTTTCACATAGTACGCTCGACAGAACCTTATATGCGATATTAAGAAGGCTTATCCCACGGTAGTTGGCGCAAATTGTGGGATCGCCTTTCTTGTGGATTGGGCAGAGCACACTGAGGTTTCAATCGTTTGGAATGCATTCTTCCGACCATATTCTGCATAGAAGCTCATGAATGCATTTAAATAGAGCTTCGCCTCCATTCTTGAAGAGCTCAGCAGGTAAGCCATCGGCTCCTGCGGCTTTGTTGTTTTTAAGCCGAGCTATAGCATTCAAGACTTCACTATGGTCGGGCAGCGGAACTTCAACGCTGTCGTCCAAAACTGGGGATTCCGGGATATCATCTCTATTGGCGGGATTGTTGTCGTCGTCGCCATTCAGAAGCCTAGAGAAGTGTTCCCTCCACATCATCAGTGTACTCTGGATATCTGTCACTAGATTCCCATTTTCATCCTTGCAGGAAGAGGCCCCGGTCTTGAAACCATCGGCCAGGCGTCTAATTTTTTTTTGAAAAATTTTCGGACCTCATTCCTGTCACCATGCATCTCAATTTTCTCGCACTCACGCATTTCCGCCTCCCTTTTCTTTCGCCTGAAAATGCGTCTCTCTTCTCTTTCTCTTCTCTTTCTCTCTTCTCTCTTCTCTTTGTATCGCTCCTTAGCAGCACGCGTTACAACCGACTGCAGGGTGGCTTTGTAGGCGGCATCTTTTTCTGCAGTGGCGTCGCGACACTCTTGGTCGTTCCACTGGTTTCGGCGAGGGCGGTGATAGCCAATCACCTCTTCGGCAGTCGTACGCATAGAGTGGGAAATATGATTCCACTGCCCGCATATATCGTCGATTGCAGGAGTGCTTTCTTGAAGCAGGAGTGAGAGTCGAGTAGCGAAGTCTTCGGCTGTTTTCTTTGATTGCAGCTTTTCGACGTCTAGCTTTCTCTGTGCTGGATTGCGCGCATTCTTGGTTGCGCACAGGCGTGTACGGATCTTGGCTGCGACAAGATAATGATCCGAGTCTATATTGGCACGACGGATCGTGCGTACATCTAAAACAATGGAAGAGTGCCTTCCGTCAATCAAAACGTGATCAATTTGGTTGCGCGTCTTTTGATCAGGAGACAGCTAAGTTGCTTTATGAATATTGAGATGCTTGAATCTAGTGCTACTAACTACCATGTTTCGCACTGCGGCAAAGTCAATCAGCCTCATTCCGTTATCGGAGGTATTGTCGTGGAGGCTGAGCTTTTCGACTGTTGGACCAAAGATATTTTCTTTTCCCACCTTGGCGTTGAAGTCACCAAGCACGATTTTTATGTCGTGGCGGGTCTGCGCTCATAGGCCTCTTCAAGGCGCTCGTAGAAGCTGTCTTTGGTCTCATCGTCCTTATCTTCTGGCGGAGCGTGCGCACAAATCAGGCTTATGTTGAAAAATCTTGCCTTTTTTTTTTTTTTTTTTTTTGGATTCGCTCGGAGGTAAGAAATCTTCATAGATACGTATGACCCGCGCCATACGCATGCACGATTTACATTCTAAGAAGTTCCCGGATCAGCCGGACTGATAGAATGCACCTACGTGCTAAAACTTACCACCTGTTGGCAAATAATAGCCTCCACTAAGCACAATTGCTTGGCCTTTCAGTGGAAATTAAAATTAAATAAAATTTGAGAATTTTTTGTACTTATGTAAACTTCATAAACATCATCGAATAAAAGCACATTCTTCATAATACGAAGCAATACAAGACAACATCCAAAGTTATTTATTAGACCATATATAACCGCATTTATAATTGTTGTCGTTCGGCTTGGGGCCACTGTCCAACCCAAGATCCTACGTGGAAAAGAGATGCAACTCTCAAACACCAAACCAATACCAAACATAGCACAGATATACAAGTATATATTGTGCAGGCACAATATATTTATATATTCGGGTCACTAAAATAAGGGAACACCGAGCTAAAGTTATTATTTGGATATGCATTTGGGCCAACGCAGGTAAAAACTTGTATGGAAAAGATATAAACTCTGACACACCAAGCCAAGAGACACGGTATACATGGTCAAATAAGGAAGAACTAAAGATCTAAAATAATTTCATGAAAAAATAAAGCAACGAAACTGAATAAAACGAAAACTTAAAGTATCTATCATATTCGATGATGCTTATTTGTTAAATCGTAAAATCTACACAATTATCGCGAGTTATATTTGTTATCACAAGGAATGCGTTAAGTATTCAAATGTAATATCATTTTGCGTTTTAAGACATCCACCGAGTCAGAAAAATTTATCAAGTTCAAGTTGCCATTAAAATCACTACACATACATCGCAAAGGGTCGTGAAGGGCATAATTAGAAGTGCACTGACTCAACTTAAAAAGCTGGAAATGTCTGGCTCCGCTCCTGGGGATGTTGAAGTTTAATGAAGAAAGGAGGTATTGTGAGTCTATATCACCACTGAGTAATTTGAATAAAAAAGAGACATTGAGCATAATTCTTCTGCTTCTTAAGGAAGGCAGGGAAATAATTTTGAGGCGTGTTTCATAAGGGGGAAGAATAATATTGGGGTTCCAACGATAATGTAAAGCAAAAAGTAAGAATTGTTTTTGAACCGATTCTAATGCATCGATGTGGACATTGTATTGAGTGTTCCATATTACGGATGCATATTCAAGAATTGGTCTAACAAGAGAGGTATAAAGTATTTTAGTAGTGAAAGGATCGTTGAATTCTTTAGCCCATCTTTTAATGAAACCAAGGACACCTCTAGCCTTATTTACCACCAAATTAACTTGAAGATTGAAACGAAGTTTAGGATCCATAACTACACCTAAATCAAGAAAACTGTGTACAATTTCTAAATTAGTATTATTTATAGTGTAATTTATACTATTAGCAATTCGACGTGAGAATGTCATTTGCTTACATTTTTTTAAGTTTAATTTTAAAAGGTTAAAATTACACCACTCAACTAGACTGTTTAAATCCGATTGTAAGAGTTGTTGATCTTCAGGCGATTTGTAAGTTAGGAAAAGTTTCACGTCATCGGCGTACATTAAGACGTTAGAGTGTTTTATTACAGAAGGAAGGTCATTTATAAACAGTAAAAATAAAACCGGACCAAGATGACTTCCCTGCGGAACACCAGATGTGACCAAAATATTTTTTGACATAGAATTCTTATATAAAACTTTTTGAGAACGATTCGACAAGTACGAGTGTAATCGTAAAATCCAGTGTAATAGTTTGACGGGAAACCCAATTAGATGAAGCTTTTTCAGAAGAAGATAATGATTGACACAATCGAAAGCTTTGCTAAAGTCTGTATAAATAACGTCAGTCTGTCGTCCTAAAGTAAAACCTTTGATGACACGCGAAGTAAACTCCAAGAGGTTAGTTGACGTAGATTTTCCCTTTAAGAAACCATTTTGAGAGGTGGAACGGAGTATGGCAAGTCGTTCGTTCCCAGGTGTGAATCGCAGAACACGATGTCGTAGTCGCTTGCCAACCACGAATCCGCATCCAAATTCGTGCTTCTCCGCATGGCCGCTGTAGTAGATATCACAGGATGCTTGCCATGAGCAACCCTGTCCCTTCCATCGCATTTCTTGGATTGCAGTGATATCAGCTTTGTATCTTTCTAAGATATCTATCAGTTGGAAAGAGGCACCATCCCAATTAAGGGTTCAGACGTTCCAGGTGCATATCCGTAAATCATTGTCAGTTTTTCGTTTGCGGTAGTCGTCATCAGATTTGGGGATCATCTTTATCTTATTTCTTTTTCGTTTCATTGAAATTTGTTTTTACGTGGTGGGCATCAAACCCAACGCACAACCCTTTAAAGGCAGGGGGAGCCCGCCGCTCAGATTAGCCGTCAAACTAACGGTTGCCAGTTTGCCGTTTCTAGAGGACACCACGCAGAGGTTTGATTCGACTTGAGACGAGTTCGACATGGATAATGCTGGCCTCACCAGGTTGAGAATTTAAGATCCATATTTAAAAACTCAGGATCTTCCGCGTCAGAACGAAAAGAAGAATCGAAAAATGGTAGAGAAGCAAAGTTCTTAACTACCTTAGCCGCGCGTTGACGTGTACGAATTTTGAAAAAAAATTTTTTTTTTTTAAGCAGAAATGTGTGTAAAACTTAATTCTCTTTTTCACAAAAACTTTCAATAGTACATAAATTTTAATTTTGCTTTTTGAAAATAAATTTTTGTTGTTTTTTTTTTTTTTTGTAAATATTGCCTACTTAGTGGGTTCGAATATATATATATATTGTATTTTTTTTTTTTATAAAAAAATTTAGACTTTTGCTTACTATGATACTCCTTTTTTTTCCTGTTTGTTACTGGAGCTCCTGAAGTCTTTTAAAGTTGATGCTGTCGTTGTCGTTGAACTTTTCTAGATATCGTTGATGCTGGTAACTTTGGTTGAAAACTTGATGCTGTTGAAGGTGTTGATGTTCTTGATGCTGTTGACGCTGCCAGGAGGCTTTGAGCCCTATATCTGGTTACCCTGGTCTTCGTTTATAGATGGGCCACGAGACTTCGCGTCTTTGCTGGTTAGCCTGGTCTTTTTTTTTTTCACTGCCCAAATTTTGCCAAATGCTTAATGCAAGGTCTTACTCTTATGGGTCTTTACTTTATTCTTTACTACTTTATTACTTTTACTACCGATGTTTTAGCCTCGGCACGCTTTCATTTAAAAAATTTTTTGTTTTTTAGAATACTGCCGATGTCGAAGCCTCGGTACGCTTTTTTTTAAATTTTTTTTTTTTTTAAAATGTTTGTATTATATTATTATTTATTTTTTGTTACTAAAAGGATGTTGCTTCCTTTTTTTTGGTTTAAGGGAGTTGTATCCTACCGCTGCCACCAAATGTTGTATTGAACGTCCGTGGCCTCCGTGCTTTCCGCAAGGAGAAGAGAGACCAGAGACGGGAGAGCAATTGGAAGACCTTTTTTTTATAGTTTTAGTGTTATGGTTTCTTTTATTTGATTATTAAAGTCCGCTGTCTTGGCATGGCTGCAACTTTAATAATTGTTATTTAATAATTTTACTACAAGGCCCGCTGTCTAGGCGAGGCTGCGACCTTAGTAATTATAAGTTAGTGCTTTCTGCAGCTGCTGCTCTCTGTTCGTTTCTACGCCGGTCTCGGGTTTATAAAGGAAAATCCTCACTTTCCAAAGAGGTTCCTTTCTTCCAGAAACTCCCGAAATTCCCATAATTTCCAATAAGTGGAAATTATGTATCGATTCTATCCAATCAAAACATTACATTTCATACATAAAATCTTTGCATTTATTTATGTACATATTACTTCCCCTTTCGCGATACGTGATCACGTACGTCTTACATGTTGCGTAGCTGCAGGCATTGCACTTTGCGAGCAGCGCAGCAACTAGGGTAGGTAAATGATCGCTATTATGCTGACCGTGCAAGCTAATGCCGATGCACCCAAACAGTTCATTGCTTTGTTTTTTGTTGTCGCCGACGTTGTAGTCGGAAACACTTGACAACTAAAAACAAGCAATGGTTTTGTTTATTTTGGTAATTTTAAGCGTGCGCTAAAATTAGGTCAGTTTTTCATGAACGCCAGCAATTCGAGTTACTGCACTTGAATTGGGTCTTGGTCGTTCATGGAAATAATAGTCATAAATTTTGCCAGCAAATGCTGAGGCAATATTTATTGATATTTATGTATGAGTTTTAAAGAGAATCGATTGAAGATTCTGGCTTTGTGTGAGGTCGGGCTGTACAAAGTGTACAGGGTAATGTTGTGCGGGTCACAACACCCCGATCAACGAGCAACAGCAAAAAGATGCAAAAATTATTTGTTCTGAGTTTTGACTCAGAACAGCCGCGAAACTACCTTGTATATTCTACCATGTATTAAAAACCCTTCCATATATATATATATATTAAGGTGGGTCACCCCATATGGAAAAAAAAATATTTCAAAAGACCGCCCCTCATTTGAAAGCTTATGTTAAGAGGATTTTAGTAGCATACAAATTTTTTTTTTAGGTGGACCCGAAATCTGCCCCAAATGGTCTTTTTTGTATAACTTCATCAGTTTTTATCCGATCGTAAAAAAAAGTATGTCGTTGGATAGATGTCAACAAGGACTATAATTCGTTTTAACAACATTTTTACCTCCGAATCCATCTTTGACCAGATATTTCA
The DNA here is from genome assembly GCA_943735915.1 of Pherbina coryleti. Taxonomy (NCBI): domain Eukaryota; kingdom Metazoa; phylum Arthropoda; class Insecta; order Diptera; family Sciomyzidae; genus Pherbina; species Pherbina coryleti. Next base: position 38,229,678 of record OX030952.1, on the reverse strand, counting down.
ACTTTTCGTCTTATTTCCTCAGTAACCCCAAACTTCCATTTTTGTTTTTAAGAAAATAAAAGTTCGTAAAAAATCATTAAACTTTTGTGAAGAAACTTTTTGATTTCATTCGTAGGAAAAAAGTTACAGCGAATTTAATTTTCGGTCAAGTTTGGCTTCGTTTTTAGGATTTAGCTTTTGGTTCATCTTCGTTTGCCTTCGTTCATCTCCATGTTTGTTCATTTTTTTTTTTTTGTTTTTTGTGGCATTTTTTTAATTTTACGCTTTTGTTTTTCGTTTTTTTTTATCAAATCACCTGAAGAGGTGATATCGTGCAAGCTGCAAGAAGCCTCATGTTCGCGACCTCAACTTTTACGCGCTGTATAACCGTAAATATGGCTGCAAAAAAAAATATAAAAAAAAAAAATTGTTAATCTAAGACTGAAAGATTAACTGAAATTTTTTTACTTAAAAAATTGATACTGGGCCTTAATTTATTTTATTATATTGAGCGGCAGTAAAAACAGTTAAATTTAAAATATAACCGTTAGAACGATTTTGATGAAATAAAGGATGACAATACTCCTGACCAAGCAATAGCAGGAATATTTTGTTTGCTTGTGTGTGAGGTTGTGTGGTTTTCCTCTATAGAGGAAAAACTATAGTTGCTGTTTTGCTTGTTGATTTGTTTTTATATGCAATTTTGTTGGCATTTAGTAGAAAGATTCTCCTGACTCAATATTAAAAGATAGGCTATGAGAAGTTTCAAAAACTTTCGATAGAGGACGCTTCAAGTTATAATATATATATGACTCCATAGTGCCTGATCGACTGGACCGATTTTAAAGAAACTTTGTATTAAAAACGAAACCAAATGAAGCTGAACCGAAGATTAACGAACAAACACATAGATGAACGAAGGCAAACGAAGATGAACCGAAAGCTAAATCCTAAAAACGAAGCCAAACTTGACCGAAAATTAATTTCGCTGTAACTTTTTTTCCTACGAATGCAATCAAAAAGTTTTTTCACAAAAGTTTAATGATTTTTTACGAACTTTTATTTTCTTAAAAACAAAAATGGAAGTTTTGGGGTCACTGAGGAAATAAGACGAAAAGTTGAAATATCTGGTCAAAGATGGAATCGGAGGTAAAATGTTGTTAAAACGAATTATAGTCCTTGTTGAGATCTATCCAACGACATACTTTTTTACGATCGGATAAAAACTGATGAAGTTATTCAAAAAAGACCATTTGGGGCAGATTTCGGGTCCACCTAAAAAACAAATTTGTATGCTACTAAAATCCTCTTAACATAAGCTTTCAAATGAGGGGCGGTCTTTTGATATTTTTTTTGGTGACCCACCTTAATATATATATATATAAATATAGTTCCGGTTTCCACACGTTCATAGTTGACGGTCAACTTTTTCGAATTCCCTTTTAAACTTGACGTTCACTTTATACACATCAACAGTTGACGATCAATTATATGTGTATCATATACTGCCGTTTCATTTCATCTTTAAGAAATGAAATGAAATGACGCCAAGACCCTTTTACATTGGTCAAGACTTGAATTCAAGTCTTTGAGTTTGTGGGCAATTCGCCGCGCATCGGAAGAGACGAAAGGGTAAGAGAACACTTGCGCTGTACCGTTAATTTTTTTGGCAATTTTTTTATTCCTTTTGTGTTTTTCGTTGTTTTGACAAAGCGCTTCACATTATTTTTCTTTTGCTTGCGTGCGCTTGGTGTTCTGTAGCTGAAAATTGTAAGGCTGCGAACATAGTGCATGTGTATGAGCAGAGCAAATGCAAGTTATGCATCTCTTTTGCACCAGAATTCAATTCTTGACTAATGTAAAATGTTTCGTCAAGTCTAACAGGGAACGTCAAAAAAAGTTGATTTCAAGTCTGGATCATTGTAAAAGGGGTTCATAATGCGCAAAACGAATAGAAAAAGTAGCGGGACAATGAGCGAACACAAAACGAGTTGCCCAAGAATTGACAGTAATTTGGTCAATTTCTTTCTTTCCCTTTTGTTAAGATTCCCGCACCACCGAACACAAGACTTGATCGACTTGATAACCCAAGACATATATATATATATATATATATATATATATGTATATATATATACATTAGGTGCGTTTTTTTGGCATCGCTATATACGCTTAACAATATTTTCTCATACAAAAAATGCTTAGCTAAGACAGGATAATTATAGCCGCTTAGCTCATAGTCGCCGATAGAAACACTATTGCCAGATCAAGAAAATGATAGTCGACGTAATTTATTGGCATCACTTTTTGAAAAACAACCATGTTTATGTCACATAAAATAAAAAAAAAATAATAAAAAATAAAAAACAATAAAATTAATAATGTTCAATAAGGGGCTTTCACATGGACGTACATGTCATCCGACTTGGGCATGTCCGACGACATGTACGATCGTTCGAAAGCAAATGAGACGGTCGGACCGACATGTCGGAAGAAAATCAAAAACTTTTGATTTTTCTGCTGGTCGGTCCGACATGTCCGACGTGTGAAAGCATGTCGGTCCGACTCGCTGCATTTATCATTTCTATAAAGTTTTCATCGAGTAAACATCGGCTTATGCAAAGCGAAAAAGGTTTTTTACTTCGGTTTTTACCGATGTGTTACGCTCGAGAGTCTGCAAAAAATTAAGTCGTCGCACATGTCCGATCGTTTGAAAGCTCAAACAAAATATTCCCGTTAGTTGGTCGTCGTACAATGTCGGCTGACATGTACGTTCGTCTGAAAGCCCCTATATATGACAGTAACACGCAATGCTGCCAAGTTCTGAAGAAAAAAGTTAAGCGAAATATTAAGCGCCGATGAGCGTTTTTTTGGACAAGCGTATATAGCGATGCCAAAAAAACACACCTATTATATATTGTTAAGTAGAACCGATTTAGATTTAGCAACAAAATCAAATAAGAAAGTAAATGGAAAATTGTATTTGAAATTGTGAAAACGTCTAGTTTATTAAAAAAATTATGTTAAAAAGAAAAATGGAACATGGCTATAAAACATTGGCCAGAGTTAATTGTTGCGGCTTTATTCCCGGTCGATTGCAGACTGACTCCAGAGATAAAGAGATTGGAAACTTCGGCAAAAAAGAGAAAGCCGTATGCTAAAATGCAGTCAATACTCATGCAAATATTATAAATGTGTTAGTAAAATTTCATGACAAACTCACCCCTCGCGATGGATTCTCGATGAATTCACCCCTCAGGATGGACATGAGCGCTGGTGAATATATCACTTTCGACAGCTAAGCCACCAGTGTACACATAGGAAAATACTAACTTACAATTTATTTCAAACAAATTCATGCATTTAAAAAATAGACCAGAGTATTCAAAACAAAGATATAGCTGTTCTTGAAAGAAATTGATTTATGTTTTCTGCTTACAACAGCACTTGTAAATAGAACAAGTGTTTTTATTTTATATTCAATTTTTTTCTATCAAAAATATTTTTGTGAATTATCAAAGCAACTCCATAAATTAGATTGACAAAACTGACATTTCTATATCAACAAAAGTTCTTTATCAACTATTATTAACAACAAATATGCAAGACTTTTTGGGTGTAGGACCTTTTTTGACAAATATGAGGTGAACTCACATACACAATACGTGATTGCATAAAAAATTGGAGAAGAAGCATTTTTAGCTGTCAAAATCAACAGAATTCACAATAGAAACGAAGTTTCCCATCTCATTATCTCTGCTGACTATTGCTGTTGTTTGTAGTTGCGTTGCAACCTCTCACGCATAACTGCCTTCGCTCACACACACACACGGTGACAATATGCAATAATTTTCATGTCTAAACATAAAAGAAATAAGTATAATATCGACTATTAGGCTTTCGAGAAAACACAAAACTAGGAAATCGATTTTTTGATATTTTAATTTTTTTACTTATCGTTGTAATTTTATCCGTCGCTAACTAGAATAAATTTAAATCCAAGTTTTGCAATAGAAAAATAACAATCGTAAGAGTGGAAAACTTTTACTTTCGTCTCATCTTGATACTGCAACTTGCAATAAAATATTTATTAATTTGTAAGGACAATTATATGGAGGATATCACACACAGACCTGATATCCATAACTACCGGGGTTCTCAAACTCCAACACATAGTTATGATGACAGCTCCGATAAAAACACTGAAGTTGATACATCCCAAGAACTAAGGGACTCGCAAGTGTTATATCAAAATGAAAGTTATACCACGGAAAAAAATCCACAAAAGAATAGCATTGGTGTCCTTAGCATTGGTGTCCTTAGCATTGGTGTCATAGTAATACCATTATTACTTAATCTCGGTTACAAAAGGGCTGAAGGGAATCAGAAGTTAAAATCTTGCTCGTTCTCGGAACTCGAAAAGAAATATCATCAGAATGAAGATGCTTGGTATAGTTTGAGAATAGGAATTGAAAATATAATAAATGGAATCACTGAAGCACCAGCAGTATATTTGTTGCTGCATAATGATCGTATGCCTTTTTATAACATAACATTAGACATAGCTCAAAAAGCATCTTCATGTTTTGGTAAGATCCTTATAAGTTGTGAAAGAGTTTAGAAATAAAACAATGAATATTTAGATAACGGAAACAAGCCCGTGGAAATGGACAGTGCTGATTTTACTTCCGAAAAAACCTCTAAGGACTACGGTTATGTCATCGATAAATATAAAAAAAAAATTAAAGAAGGAGACGTGATATTCATAGTCAATTTAAACAAAGTAAGTGAACCTGAAATATAGAACACCTTTAACTGGAACAATTTTGTTGCATATAGATTCCAGCTAAAGCCGCACAAGCACTTCATTCCATTTGTGATACTATTAACCCGATTGTAAAAAATGTAGTTATATTGCTAACTCTTAACAGCCAAGGGAGCTCCGGTAATTTTTCTCATTTAAGTAATATGTATCTTTGCATAACTGCTATAATTTTTAGATAAGGCAATAGTAGCCGCAGAGGACACGATTAATGAGTTGTGGGGACCTATACTTGAAAGAAGCTCTTTAGATCCTATAATTACCCGTATAACAGATCAAGTTATTGCTCTTAAATAAGTTAAGAAATTTTAATGTCTTTTTTATATTGTATTGATTTACTAGCTTAGTTTGTAATGTGAATATCGTGAGTATTTTGGATTAAAGGTAGAAGAGAGGCACTTCGGTTGTATTGTTTCAAAAGTATTTCCTTTTTTGTTTTATTTTTTTTTATTTTGAACTGAGTGTCAAGAAGTGACTTATTAATAAATTGATTATTATTCGTTTACTTTCTAACTTATTAATATGATTTAAAGGTTTTTATTATGCCTAATTATTCAATTGTATTTTTTAGGGGGGAGCTCTGAAATCCACAAAAAAAAAATACTCCCCATTCCTATTAAAAATTCGGAAGTATTTCATCCCCAGCTCCAGATATTCTAAATACTCAAACACCAAATACACATTCTTTGTTTTCGTAATCCCCAAGCACAGAATCATCAATTATTTTGTTAACAGTTGATAGTTGGAAGAAAAAAATGGTTTTAATTAAAAATAATAAGCAATAAAACTGGTTTTAATAATTAATAATAAAAAAATAATAAAATCTTGAAATAGTCAGGTAGTAAAAGGATTTAGTCTTAAAAAAGTTGTTTAAACCTACTCTATTAAATAGAAATAAAAAATAGAACAAATAAAATGTTTTCTTCATTCATTGTTACACGTAAATTATACCTTAAATAATTGTTGTAAGTGCTGAATAGGTTTTCTCAACTGACTAAAAAGCAATTCCATCAACGATAATAGCGTTGAAAGTTGCTGCTTATGTGTTGTTTTCGACCTTATATTAAAATTTATGAATCGAGTTACTGCAATAAAAGTAAAATACTTAAATTTCTTTCAAACTCACTAAAAATTTGTTGGCGGAAAAACACATCAAATGCCAACTCATTCTCACTTTTTTACCGTTCGTAATGCCTTTTTTCACTGTTAAAACGGGCAAAATGCCCACACGTGTAACTTTGCCCACCCCTACCATACATCATAATAATCAAGTAGTACAAATCGTGAGGACTTGACTGTCATTTGAAGCTTTGAATATCAGAATTATGAAAACGCTTCTTGTATTTCTCTAATGAAAGGGACAACAGTTTTGTTTAGTTGTCTCCTTTCATTAGACCATGGTAGAATTATAAGGTAGGGTCGACTCGGAGAAGAATGGAGTGGAAAGCAGCGAAAAAGGGGGCTAGTTGTCAAAATCAGCTGTTCATATCGAGTTTCTTTATGTTCATGTTTCGCAGTTGATTTTAGGTTAAACTTTTTACAAGCTTTTTTTCAAATTAAACACTTCCGCGGCATTTTATAGATTTATTAACAATGTTTTTACAATATTTCCACTCAAATTAACACAAACTTAACACACGTGTCCGCACTATTTACAAATTGAAAACATGATATTTCTTTTTTCATTTGACATTTCCACCAACTTCGTCATTTTGACAACTACCCGACCTTTTCACTATCCACTATTCGTTGACGCGTGAGGGCACTGAGCGACCTGGCCCTACCTTATAATTCTACCATGCATTAGACAACAGTTTTGTTTACAATTTATTTTCATTTTTATTTTTTAACTTTTCTCTCAGTTCGTTTTCTAATCATAAAGAAAACATAGTTGAATAAATACCCAGAAGGAAAGTGTGGAATGTATGACTTTAAGAATGCATGAATTCTTCGGCGAAAAAAGAGAGAAAAAAGATACATGACCGAGTAAAGTATCTTTGAATGCAAACGTTTTTCTTCTTTTTAACGAATGATAAAAAACATTGACTTCTTCATACATTCTTTATTCATGTAAGAAAAAGTACATCATTTTTTCACAAAAATTTCTTTCATGTTAAAATCATGTAATATTTCACACATTCTTTAGGAATGCAAAAAGGATGCATGATTTTCCTATGACATCGCCGTGTAAAAAATCACGCGTTCTGGAATGTATACTCCATAGGGGCGAGACATTCTAAAACAAATTCCTATACATGACCATTTCCTTCTGGGTAAGGTTGTCGCATGGGTGAGAGCGAGTTCCCATAAATGTCAAATCGAAGTTGACAGCTCATACAAAATCTGAAAGGGGAAATTATTAACATGCAAAGCCGATGAAGTTGTTGTTGTATCTTTTCATTGATTTTGACAATTATGGGTACTGAGAAGAGAGTTCGATCAGCCACGAGACAACCTTATTTATTCAACCATGAAAGAAAACATGCGCAAAAACATTCAATTAACCTTCTGCAGCTGACGTCGTAGTCTGACAGACACCGAAAATCAAAACTTCGTGCGTACAAACGTGAAATTCGATGATAAAAAATTCGTTTTTATCTTTAAAAACAAGTATTTTATTTCAAATTTGATTCTTATGTTAGCCTAATAATTATTAGTTGTTATATGGAATAAGGTCAAGAGAGTTACAGTCAGAGACTTTATCATAAAAAATCAGTTTAAAAGTGAGGTCTGCTACACCCCACGTCAGGAATATTGTTGAATTTGGAGCACGTCAGTTGCAGAGGGTGGAAATTAAAGACGTAAGGGGGAAGACCCTCCACAACTTTAAACTTTTGGATTTTTTTTTTGCTTTAAAAATTGATTTACAACCTAAAGATTATATATGCAGTGTTTTACGCTCAATGGACAGTCTAAAAGGGTGTGGTACGATATGTTGGAAAAAAAAATTCCGAAACCAAAAACATCGAAGACAAAAATGTCGAAAAACAAAATTTCGAAAACCAAAAAGGTCGAAAAAAAAATGTCGAAAATAAAAATGTCGAAATTAAAAAAGTCGAAATAAATGTAAATAATGATGTGCAAAACGCGCGCGCTTTTTGCACATCATTATTTACATTTATTTCGACTTATTGTTGTGTTCTATTTCTCTGTTTCTACTTTTTCTTTTGCAAAATAGAAGCTCTTAACGATAACTGTTATTCTATTAAAATAAAGTGAGCATTTTGTAAATTGATGCAACTCTCCCATTGATTACTACAATGAGATAACGGTAACTATCTTGAAATCAACAAAATTACACTTTTGTTTACCTTCTATTTCTATAATAGTAATACTTCTATTTCTGAAATTGTAACTGAATTTAGTAATTGTTTTCTATCTGCAAAAATACTGAAATATTAATTTTAATCTGATTTGTATATCTGAGTGTCTATTATAATTTAAACTGAATGAAATTATGTTTTTTTTGCATAACTGGCAACAAAACTAATAGTTTAACTACAATTTTCGTTGTTTTATTTAAAATTTGCCAATTTCGATGTTTTTTCGACCTTTTACATTTTTTCGACATTTTTTTTTTCGATCAAAAATATGTTCGGTGAAGCAAGGCTTTTAATTTTTCGACATTTTAGGTTTCGGAATTTTTTTTTTCGACATATCGTACGGATCCCGTCTAAAAATTCCCTAGGAAGTCAGTGAAGCGATGAGCGTCGGAAATACAGAAAGCAAGAACAAAAACTTTAATCGTGTTTTGCTCAAAATATGTTTTTTCCAGCGCTGTGGAATATAAATTGAAAAGTAATTAAGATATCAACTTGAAACTTTGCATGGATATTCTTCAAGGTTTTGGCCTTTGCATACACCTAAAATTATGTATTCCTTTTTTTAAGATGTATTGTTTTCAAAAATTTGTTAAAAAAAAATTTTTATTTTTTTTTTGTGTTCAAATATCCATTTTATATTTGAACTAGCTTTTTACCGGCGCGCGTTGCTGCACCCTGCAACTATATGGATACATAATAAGTATATTCAAAGCTTTTTTAGACACATAGTTTGACGCCACTGTCATTTTTTACTGCCCGTTACAGTTTCCCAGTAGCAGGACATCACCAAATAGTAACTCCATTTTTAGTTTGTATGTAGGTACTGTTACTTTTACTTCCAAACCTATGTGATATTACAAATTTTAATTGTATGGGCGGTAATGCACACCCACTTATAAAATGCTCATCCCAGTTTTCTAGTAGATGGATTATCCAGTTTTAGTACAGTTGCCGACAATGAGCATACAAAATAAATTACCAAACTTCAGCCTAATACGGCTAAAACAATCGGAAATATAGCATTTTTATTGATTTGTGTGCGGTAAAAGGGGGTGTGGCAATCTTTTTAGTACAGTTGCCGACAGTGAACATACAATCTAAATCACCAAAATCTTCAGAGATGTAGAATTTTATTCATTTGTGGGCGGTAAAAGGGGGTGTGGCGACCTATATTTAATACAGTTTCTGACAGCTAGCAAACAAAATGAATTGCTTAATTTTAGTCTAATACCACCAAAATCTTCTGATATATAGAATTTTTATTGATTTGTGGGCGGTAATAAGGGGGTGTGGCAACCCAGTTTTAGTACAGCTGCCGACAGTGAGCAAATTACAAACTAAATTACCGAATTGTAGTCAAATACGACCAAAACCGTCGGAAATATAGAATATTTATTGATTTATGGGCGGTAAAAGGAGGTGTGGCAAAAATACGAATCCATCAAGCTCAAAATTGTAAAAATCAAGGGCATCACCCAATAGTAATTCCATTCTGAGTTTTATTGTTATGCGACATTTATTTCCAAAGCTATTCGATATCATATTTTTTAATTATATGGGCGGTGCCACACCTTCTTGTCCAATGCTTGCTCAATTTTGCTAATCGAAGGACGCGACTAAATATTACGCTCTTACCAAGTTTCATTGATGTGTGACTTATGGCTTGAAAGTTATACCGAAAATTTGGTCGGCTGAAAAATTGCCACGCCCCACGTCCAACGCCCATAAAATTTTACCTGTAGAACGGCACTTGTAAATTGAGGGAGAACACCGAATTCCGATGCTATGCGACCTATAATTTCAAAGCTATTCGCTATCGTAGATTTGGGTTGTATGGGAGGTGTCACGCCCCCTTGTCCAATGTTCCGTGAATTTTTTCCAAAACCTTCGCTTAACAATTACAAACAAACTCACAGAAGGAAGTATCCAATTTGGTCCATTCGTTTTCCAGTTTTAAGCATCCGAACAAACCAAGATTAATTTTTATATATTAAGACTAGCCTTTTCCCGGCGCGCGTTGCTGCACCCTGCAACTATATGGGAACATAATAGGTCTATTCAAAACTTTTTCTAGACTCATAGTTTGACACCACTGTTATTTTCCACTGCCCGTTACAGTTTCCCAGTAGCAGGATATCACCAAATAGTAACTCCATTTTGAGTTTGTATGTAAGTATTGCTACTTTTACTTTTAAAGCTATTCGATAATATAAATTTTAACTGTATGGGCGGAGCCACACCTTCTTATATAATGCTCATCCCAGTTTTCTAGTAGATGGACATTACCCAGTTTTAGCACAGTTGTCAGTAAGCATACAGACTAAATTACCAAAATGTAGCCCAATCGAAATATAGCATTTTTATTCAAAAATATAAATTTGAATTTAAATTATTTTTACAACAAAAACAAATTTTGGGTCTTTTTTTGAGGAAAACTCCAAAATTTTAGACCTTTTTGAAAAAAATATTTAAAATATATATACTCAACTAACGGTATTTTTGCAATAAGGTTTTCATAGTACTTTGATGAAGCCTTAAGACAAAAAAAAATTTAACAAAATGTATACAAAAGCAGCGGAGATATTTGACTCGAAAGTCGCAAAATTAAATTTCTGATTGTTTTTTTCTCATTTTTGAGGAACGTTGCATTAAATATATCGTTGTAGTAAAATTTTTCATAGTTTTCAAGATTTGTCCATGTTTTTGATGTGAAAATAACGGAAATTATTTTTATTTTACTAAATTTAAGAAATATTTAATATTTTGTAAATATTTGCACATGTAACCTAAGAAAACAACTAAAAATATGCGATTTTGTAAAAAATTTGTACTACAGCACCATCTGGTGTCCAAGGTGGTTCAAAGAAGATAGTGCTAAAAAAACTCATCGTACCTGAAAACTACTATATACCAATTTTCATTCTAATCGAATGAGCGGTTTAGGAGTTTTAGGTGGTTTTGCAAAAAATTTGTACTATAGCCCTCTGGTGTTCAAGATAGGTCAAAAAAGATAGCATCAAACGTATATGTTATGAAAAACTTGTTGTTTTTGGGATAAACACACCACTAATCATATTTTCCTTAAGGGGGGATTTTCTTAAAGCCTTAAGTCTCAAGAATATGTGGTGAAAATTTCATTTCGATATCTCAAAAAATAACAAAGTTATAGCCTAGTGAGTGAACCGCCTTCTAGAGCGCGCAGTGCTGGCCCTTATTTTCAAACGCGTTTTTCTCGAAACCATTTCAAAGTCGGTGACCAAGATTTCTCGAAGAGTTCTTTTTTTTTATTTAATGCGTTTATTATTGTTATTTTATGAAGTTCTAAAATCCTGATTACCTAACTACTTTCTGCAGAAGTTTAATTTTACGCAGTTCCCAAGAAATCCACAAATTGTTAAACCTAGAATTTCATCCTGTTTTTGATCGGTCATTTCTTATACGAACATCGGTGTATTGAAGTCAACTGCTCATTTATATACGCTCTTTTTCAACACAACCAAAATCTTTAATTCAATACTTCAATAAGACGCACTAATTCAATACTTCCAGGCTTATGAATTTTAGTTTATCGTCGCCCTAGTAAACACTTTGAGTATCTTTATATGAAATCCATTTGACGGTGCTCGGGGTGTGTACTGGAGCGGCGATATAGTATTTTGTTTGTTCGCCTTTGTTACTGCAAATTTGGAATCAATGTTTATTTACCCGCTTGCATATATGGTTTTTTAATTTATTAAGGAAGCCATATATTTTAGGGTCATACTCATAATTGTTTTTTTTTTTTTTTTTTTTAGACTAAACCAACGCTCAGGGGATGCCCCCATATGAATGCGAAACCATTGTGTTGATTCGGAAGACGGGTGATAGTTAGTTGGAGGGTGGAAAGATGGAGTAGTGTCGGTGAAGATTAGTTTTAAATTTACATAGCTCGAAATTGCCGGGGAACACGCTTGCAGGGAGATTGTTCCACAATTTTATTGTACGACCGAAGAACGAATTATCTCGGTAATGCGAGGTTCTATTGGGCATCAAGGCAATGGTAAAGGGATGGGCTTGATGAGCTGCCCGAGTGGACCGAGAAAACACACGAGTTGATGGCGTCAAGTCATGTGTCTCCCTTGAACACTTCCCATGGTACGTGTACATAAGGCTTAGGCAACCAACATTGCGTCGATGTCCAAGAGAGTTGAAAGAAGATGAAATGCTTTCATCCCCTATCAGATATCGCATGTCGCATGAATTCGGTCCAGAAGTTCCAAGTAAAATCTTGAAGCCCCTGCCCAAATGTGCGAATTGTACTCCATTTTCGGCCTTATATATGAGGTGTAGATCACGCGTAGATCAGGTAGAGTGAAGTATTTCTTACACCGTTTTAAAAAACCTATGCACTTGGCCGCTTCTTTCGACACATCGAAAATATGATCATTCCAACAAAGATCAGATTTGATCGATGTGCCCAGAACGTCAAGAGCATCTGACTCTGCAAGATCCACACCGTTCATATTGAGGGGAGCTAAGGGGCAATTCATTCGCTTGTGGGTTAACAGGCAACACTGAGTCTTGCTAGCATTAAACTCAACTCTGTTAGCAAGCCCCCACTCAGAGATTTTTCCTGAGTCATTAAGCAGTGTGTCATTCATATTTTGCCTCTTTCTCTCAATCTCCAAAGAGCTCGGGCGTTTTTTGAAGGAGTATGAATGACAAATGCTGCTGTCATTCGCAAACGAATGAATTGGGTTACGAGTCAACGACAGAAGGTCGTTGATAAAAACCAAAAACAAAGTTGGCGATAGGACTGAACCCTGCGGTACTCCAGCACCGATGGCGTGTTCACTGGACGAAATTCCATCGATTACGACACGAATCGACCTGTCCTTAAGAAAACACGTGATCCATCGAGCAAAGTTACCACCAACACCATATGCAATTAGTTTTGACACGAGCGCTTTATGCCACACTCGGTCAAACGCCTTAGAAATATCCAGAGCAACAACCCTGCTTTCACCAAAGAAGTGAACACATTGGTTCCATTTCTCCGTGAGGAACGCCATTAGGTCACCAGTAGAGCGAGCTCTTCGAAAGCCTAGTGCCGGTCACTGAGCAATTCGTTGCGCTCCAGATAGTTCATAAGGTGGAAGTTTATTACACTCTCCATGACTTTGGAGAGCGTCGGTAGTTCTCAGGGTTCGTGGCATCGCCCTTTTTGGGTACCGGCTGGACGTTTGCGACAAGATGGAAATACTCCTGTCCTGTAGGAGATGTTGAAGAGGTTACGCAAAGGTCGAGCCAGTGTAGAAGCACACATTTTTAGCACAATTGGTGGTATACCATCTTAGCCAGAAGATTTTTTTATGTTGAGGTTTGCAAGGACTCTTTTAACTCCTCTCGTTCGAAAATATTTCTCCTCCATTGAAGATGATTTATTCTCTACAGAGGGCAGTGGCTGATTGCTAGCCGGGATTGTGGAATTTTGTGCAAACAATCCAACCAAAAGGTTCGCTTTATCAGCCGAGTCAGTGAAGATTTGGTCATCCTTTAAAAGAGCAGGAATCGACGAAGACGTCTGATTTTGAACTCTCTTAACGAATGACCAAAAGTTTTTGCTCCCTTTGGGCCAGAGAAGAACCTGTTCTATGATGTGAGTTTCGTGAAGAAATTTTTCGCGTTTAAAAACTGCATTACAGCTATTCCTAGCCTCACTGCGAAGTCTTCTAGTTTCAGCATTCTTGTTGGAACGCCAATTCTGGAAGGCTTCTTCTTTGGACCTGACTGCAATCATGCATGTCTCATTAAACCAGGAGTGGTCTTTAGGCTTAATGCTTCTCATTTTATTGGGGATGAAAGACCGCATGCCCAATAAAATAATTTCTTGTACCATAAGAGCCGCGGAATTTACATTTCTATCAGCAAAACATAATTTCCAATTGAAATTGCGGTAAAAATTATTTAACGCAGTCCAATTTGCTTTTCCATTAAACCAAGCGATTCTCTTCGGGGCTTTGGGCGTAGGAGTGCTTAGGTTAGAATATGAAAAAGCAGCGGATATGGTGCAATGGTCCGAATTACCAAGAGGTGCATGGACAGTCACATCATATTTTTCATGGTGTGAAGTCAGAAAAAGGTCTAAGATTTTATGTCTTTGCAGACCAACTCTAGGGATGAAAGTTGGTTCCTTCACTAGTTGAATCAGTTGGTTCGATTCAGCAAAGAGCTCAAATACTGACCCTCAGGTGTTGTTTGGCCTGAGTGGTATAACCAAGCCGGGTTGTGGACATTGAAATCGCCGGCTACAACGATTTCGCTGTCAGGGAACAACCCCAAAATGTGCGTAATTTAATCAGAGAGAGTCCAATTTGTTAAAAGTGGGCTCCCTCCCTAGATTCGGACTTCTATAGATGTAGCAGAAGTGCATCAAATGAGAGCGGACCCTGAACTTCACCCACATGGAACAAAACTCCGGATCGGTAACGTTCAGACTCCGCTCGCACTGATATGCTACATCTGTTCTTATGTAAAGGGCGATGCCCCTATGCAGGGAAAACAATGACAGTAAGTGATACCCAGGTACATATATGAAAATCTAGTGGATCTGCATCCTCGCTCACCTGGGTCTCACTTAGTGCCATTATTTGAAGCCTATTAAGAGTACAATATACATAAACCGAGAAAAAATTCGCTCTTAGTCCACGCACATTGCAAAAATCCATGCAAAACTAACCCGACATTTTCTCGCAGTGCAAATTTCAAAACAAATAAAGGTGTATTGGTAATTAGTTACTACTGTAAAGAGAGTAACACCGAGTGCATATATGAAAGATATATAACACTTGCAGAGGCAAGTGTTATGCCTTTGCCCCAGCACAATTTCACTCACAGTGAAACCCACTCACAGTCGCAACTAATCGGAGAGGATGGAGGAATAGACGGACACGAAAAAACAACAATTACGTAGCGAGGAGCATAGAAAAGCCCCTCGCGTGGCTAGCTAAAAATTAATCCAGCGGTGTTGTTGTTGCTGCTGCTGTTGTGCATGTCAGTAAGCTTGTTTCAAGCTTTACATGGCGTACTATCTGAGGCTTGTCATTGTCTGCGGAGGTTATGGACAATCAAAAAAAAATTTATTTCATTACAATAAAACAATATTGACAAAACAATATAAACAATAAACACTTTTCATTTTGTTTGATAAATGATAAAAACTAAAAAAAAGGATTTCAATAAGTGGTGCAGAATTTCATATTTAATATTAATATTGAATTTTTAAAAGATTCTTAAATATTTATAAGAATAACAGTATAATATACTCTTTTCTAACATTTAACTCTATAGTGCTGCGTATCGAATATCGAATAAATCTAGCACTATTCCATACCTAGCCTTGAAATTACGAAATTTATATAACTTACGTTTGAAGTCCATTGTTTTAAGTTTAATTCCTTTTTATTCGAAATAAAATACAAACATAGTTGCATAATTGTTTTATTGGGGTTTTACATTTTTTTTTTTTTGTTTGTTTTCTAATTTATTATTTGGATTTGACAATTTGTGTTCTGAATTGGATTTCGAGTGTAATGGAAAATACAAAATAAAGTACAGCAGAAAAAGTATTTTTTTTTTACAAATTTGCCAACTACAACCAATCAAGTACTATTTAGAGCTTTTAATGATTTTTGCAAATTGTATAACAACTTGGTTTATATTCACAAAAGTCACCATTCAAAAGATAGTGATGTGATGTTTTGACATTTATATTTGAAAAGACTAGCACATATGTTGAACCATGGTGCAGAACACAAGTACAAGATTTTTTGCATTGCAATAACTCTCAACGGGATCTTTAGAACATTGAATGATTACTTTTGCGAAACATTGTTCTTGTTGGTGGTTAAAATATAAGTAATCCATACATTTTGAATTTTTTAATGTTATAAAATGGTAATTACTTAAGTATGATTTATTTAGAAGATTTGCAATGTACATCAATCAAATTCAATAATTTCGAGTTAAGCAGGTTTATCATATTAAGAGATTTTTCTTATTCAATAATTTGTTGTGGATTTTGTTGAATTATAAAGTGTTCTTACATAAAAAATAAGTCCGTAAAATAAAACAAATACATAAATCTGATCAAATATATATAACGCATTACACCTGATTGAAATTCTTTAACGAGCCAGAGAAAATTATCAGTTAATTTTGTTTTAATTAAAACGTACATATTTTATTTAATAAAACATTCTACATATATAAATTATCATGGAAATATAAACAATTTTATATATATATAAATATAAACTAAATGAATAAATACGCCAAAATGAGCTGAAAATCCTTGCAAAGGATTTCAAGGGATATAATTTAAATTGAAAAATGAGTGTAATGCTAGTACATAAGTTGCCTATAAACATATATGTATATATAATATAAATACATTTTTTTACAGAAATATATCTATATATACACACATACACATTGAATGTTTTGTTATGTGGTTTCTACCATTTTATGCGGTACTTTCTGTTGTTGTATTTTGCACCTCATGACCAACATCCTTAAATTTGTTTGATAAAAGTTTTTGAAGAGGATGGAATAAAAATAGAAAAAATCAAATTAAAACAAATTATAAATTTTGTGTAACAAGAATAATAAATATGTAGATTGAGTTATTGTTTTAATATTATAACTATGATATTTGATTCTGTGTGAAATAGTTAATATGAAATTCAAGCTTATGTTAATAAGTTTATTTTTAAATAAGTATAATGATAAAATACTATGCAATGTGGTATTTAATTGTATTAATTTGAACATACAGCAGTCATTTTCTTAAATTTTATAGACTTGAAGATTCGTTCTTTAGTTTACCTGTTGCTGTTGTGGATCTCCGCCAGAGACACCGCCAGCATTATTTGGATTCCTGTTTCGTCTCGGACGACGTGGAGGTCCTTGACCAACATTACCTGCAAAGAATTGTGGAAAAATTACAATTACTTGGATTAATAGAACTATAAGCGAAATAATTTAAATACCATCTTCGCTGCGTGGGCCACGACGACCTCCGCCACCACCGTTGTTAAAATTACGACGGAAGAATCGGCGTTGGGGGCCACCACGACGCATTTGCTGTCCTTGTCCATCACCGCCCCGTATAAGGGCATCAGGGTTCTGCTCAACTCCACTTTCTCCGCCACTCATCCCACCATCACCGCCACCAGATCTTCTTTGCTGGCGTTTAGGATAGCTTTTATTGTAACGTGGACGTGGACCACCACCACCACCACTGCCACCGCCACCGCCGCTGCCGCCACCACCACCACGACCACGACCACCACCACCACCGCCGCGTCTATAATTACGTTGTTGACGTTGTTGTTGTGGTTGTCCATCAAGTTGTTCATTTTCAAGATCCAATTCTCCTTGATCCTGGCCTTGGCTCGATTTACGATTGCGGTTCCTATTCATCCACGGGCGATAATTCCGACGTTTATCGGCTGCAAATTGACTGCCACGAACCGGCTCGCCTGCAGGACCGGTTACGTTTGCCGCTTCATTTCCTTTCTCGCCAATAACGACATCAAATTCAACAAATTCACCGTCACCCACAGATCTAACCGCCTTTTTAGGGTTATTCTTTGCTATGGCACTTTGGTGAACGAATACATCTTCCTTGGTGTCGTTTCTATTGATGAAGCCATAACCGCTTTTAACGTTGAACCACTTAACGGTACCAGTAACTTTCGTGGCTGCGAATTAAAAAATTATTATTTCTTAAAAACAGTTGTATTAATAAAACCACAATCAATTTCTGAAGCTTTTTTCATATTTTAACACGTTCGCGGATGCCAAAAATTTCAGGGAGCTGCAAAAATATACATGGAATCATTTTTGAAACTAGTTGTCATATCCGAAATCTGATCAGACGTATATTATAGGAGTCGTCAGAATATCGTATTTTAACTCTTATTTACAATGAATGTTATAGCATCCACTACGATATAGATAATATCTTTCAACTATAAATATTAAATTGTTGTTTGAAATTAAATGAATAAAAATTGGCTTTAAAATTTAAATGCTATAGCATTCTCGTCATTTTGCATCACTAAAGAAATGAATGCTATAGCATTCACGTCCGCGAACGTGTAGGTATCTCTCCCTTTTTAGTTGCGCCGTTCTTTTTTATTAATTTTCAGTTTTCGTAAAAATCACCCCACGTCGTAAAGACAACATCAAAATTGGAAGTTCGAATAAGGTAAGGCTGCAAGTTTCAGTAGATTTCATTAAGGGGGGAAAATGAGGGTTTTTATACCTTAAAATATACACATTCAAGAGTATGTTTAGTTTTTTTTATTAAAAAAAAAAATTAACATTAAGGTAGATACATAATTTCTTGTAGAGCGCTCTGAAAATGCGGTGACCAAGATTGCTCCTCCTAAATTCAACTGAAACAAAAAAATTAAATATATTATTAAACTAGATACTTGTACTTGTCATAGCCGATTTTGAAAACATTGATTTTTCACAAAATGGCGGACTTCCGAACGTAAATTACTGATTTTCGAACAAAAATTCGTCATTATTTTGCCTATAAAAAATTAACGAAGCTACGAAAAAAAAAAATCCTATGGCAAGTACGAGATTATTATGAATAAAATAAGCCCGCAAAAAATCAAAACGATCGGTTCACTGTGCTTCGAGAAATCTTGGTCACCGACTTTGAAAACATGGTTTCGAGAAAAACGCGATTGAAAATAAGGGCCAGCACTGCGAGCTCTAGAATGCGGTTCACTTACTAGGCTATAACTTTCTTATTTTTTGAGATATCGAATTGAAATTTTCACCACATATTCTGGTGACTTAAATATGTTAAGCTTTAAGAAAAAAGTTCTGGGTATATTTCTAGGTAAAAGTAAGGCGCCTCGGTAGTCGAGTAGGTAGCGTGCTCGACTGCTATCCCAGAGGTCCCGGGTTCGATTCCCGGCCAGGCCATGGTCCTTCGCTTTAAAAACCTTTCTAAATTTTCTTTTCCTTTTTCCTAAATCAACTGAAACAAATTTACCACTGAAACAATTAATATTTACCACTTGAAATGAAATTATTGAAATGTATTTATCACCAATGTTTACGACTTGAAATGAAACTATTGAAAATGTATCTATGAATAATTTAATATAAGTAGTCTGTAAGAGTTGATCTCTGTTAGATGAAATAAGTAAATAAATAAATAAAATATATTTCCCCCCTTAAGGCATGCTGCTACTTAGCGCGCTCGGCATTAGAGTGAAAATTTAAAATTTTATTGTATGAAAACGGTAAGAGATAATGGAAACATTTTTTTGGGGTGAATATATACTAAAGCCCTGCATGAGTGCACTCATTCTTTCCTACACACAGTGTGATTTAATGCAGTGTTCACAGTTTGCTCTCATTCATAACAGTGAGAGAGTTATACATGATCAACACTAAAGCAAAAATGACAACAGTCAATATTCACATTCATATCTCGGCAAGCAATGCACGTCTTGCTTTCGTTCATAAACACTAAAAGCAATGCAAAATAATCATTTTTTTGTATTTTGTATTTATTGGACTTAAGAATTAGTACAGTAAGATCAATAAAGTTCTTTTAGCGTACAACAATTTAAAAACATAATTTAAAGACATAATAGTCAACAATAGTCATTGTCACAACAAACAAGACGAAAAGCACTGAATGCACTGAATGCAATAAATCATTTATTCAGTTGAGATTGCGAAGGCTTAATTTTATTACTGAGATGGATTTGGATGATGTTAGTAATCTTATTATTAATTAAATAAAATAAATGTAAAATATTGAATCAAAATAAATAATCTTGAATGTTTAAAAAAAACATGTTTTAAAAAAACATTTTTTTTGGGTCGACACAAATTTTGTTTTTAGCTTGTTGGTACTTCATTAGTAGTTTTTGTTGTTGTTATTGTTTCTGTTGTTGTTGCTGTTGTTTCTGTTGTTGTTGTTGTTGTTCTTGTTTTTCTTGTTGATCTTATTGTTGTTGCTTTCGTTTTTGCTTTTTCTTTGTTTTTGTTTTTGTCTTTGTTTTTGCTTTTTCTTTTGCCTCTCTATTAGTTGTGCTTTTCTATGGTGCATTAACTTTGCCTTAGATCAATACAATTAATCCATGCAACAATGATGTGTTTACGTTACCTAACCTTTATTTTCGTTCTATAATATTTACCGTTGCGTCAGTAGTCACAGAGTTTAAATTCCATGCAACGTTTTATTGTTGTTGCATTCTACTGCATTAAGTGGTTACCTGCCCGAAGTCATGACTCTAAAAATTTTTTTAATATTTTCGTGATGAGGCTTAAAAATCACATTTATGCTGTCGTAAAATAAAAGTTTCCATAGTACGTTTCCTGACGGAGTAATAATTCCAAGTCTGGAGCCGTCTTTGATTTTGTTTTTATTTTTGTCATAAAGTCAAAAAATTAGCCCTGGGTCGTACGATTATTTAAATCATGTCACCTGTAATTAGCAAGTTACAAATGAATCAAACGCCGATGCAATTTTGCCAACATTTTTAAAAACCTGCGCGGGAAAACGTATTGTTATCACGTCAAAATAGCGATACAAAAATTTGACTTGGTTTTTTTTTTAGCTTCTCAAAAGTTTATTTTTAATAATATGCAAGTTTCATAGGCAAAGAATTTAATTAAGGAAGTTAAAAAAGTTATAGTAAAAGCAAAAGGACGTATACAACACAAAAGAGTGGGATGTTATGATCCCAGTATGCCGAATATGGGTTTATAAAAATAAATTAGCATTTTAATGACAACAAAACTTGGTTTATTTTTCTAATTTCAGATTAAAACGTGACAAAACCATCCAGGTAGTATTACATAAATTTTAAACCATTAATATAGCTATAAAAAGTCACAAATAAATGCTTAAATCTCCCTTTTGAAGACATTAATTCAACCAAGTGGGCGTTATGGGTGGGTGTGGCAAACTATATATGGTTTTTCCGACTCATAACATTAAAAAATTCGTTAAATTTTATTTTACTTAAATCCGTCAAACACTTCTTGAGTTATTGCGGAGTACAGAATAAAAAAATATCTGTACTGATTTTCATTACAATGATCTATTGCACTCATTGCTATTGCTTTTTTTCATTGCCTTGACTGTGAATTGCTTTTTACTATGTTCAGACTGAGTTTTAAATGCGCATTTAGAAGTTCGAAAATTCTTACAAATGTCAAGTGTTCAAACTATGTAGAAGCCCTTAATTCGCATTTAAATTGACAGATTTCTTAATATTATTTTTATGTTGTGAAAATGCTGACATTTTAACAAAAATATGAACCAGAAAGTTTTGAGAAAATTGTAAACATTTATTATTTTTGTTTTAATATATTAATAAACAACTTTATTAATATTAATAATTAAACAAATGTATCATTGACAAATTAAATAAAATTCACAATTAACCCAAACGATTTTTGAAGTGAAACTTCTTAGGCGGCGCTTCGAAATTTGAACGAGAATATTGAGGAGTGAAATTTCAAGGTCAATTTACTTCATTTCGTTACACGATAGAGAAGAAAGATATGTTTTACAGTAGAGAGAATGAGATGAATATACATTGTATAAAAGACTTAAAAAATATGCTTGTTACCGCTGAGGATCGAACCTGCGAACTCAAGACTACAAAGGCGGCGCTCTATCTAATGAGCTAAACTCTTCATACAAAAATTTGCTCTATATACCAATTAATCAAACTACTTTTGCTGTAGATGCCCAGCGGCAAAATAAAAAGCGTTGCTAGAAATAGCGCTTTTTATGTGTAGTTTTGATATGCTTTGAGGATGTGTATGCTTTCAGATTTTTATACACAATTTGTTCGTATCCAAAACAGCGTGGTAATAGCAGAGCGGTAAGACATTTGATAGTAATGCCAGTGGTCCGAGTTCAATCCCCGCATCTTTTAAAATTTTCTATCTTTTTTTTGTTTTTTTTAAAGAGCTTTTTAACTATTTGTTTGTAAAGAAGCGCTTTCATCCTAGGATATCCAATATCTATTCTATATTATTATTACGCAAGCGCTACGCAACGAAGAAAGCCAGCTTTCTATTTAATGCCTAAAACTATGTGATCAATTTTTTCTCAAATTTTCAATTTCATACTATTGTATTATTAAAGCAGTTGAGCGAAGCGAAAAACGTACAAATATATTTTATATTGATACACTAGCCACAAAATAGCAAGTTCATGCAAAATCGCTATTCCAGGAGCCTTTACTGGCATCGCCGCCAGCTCATTTGAAGGAGAGCATACTTTGCACAGCTAATTCAAACATCCTATACCTCTTCTTAAGACATCTGTATTGGGTGATAAGCCCAATTCTACGCACGGAAGGTCAGGTCGTGAAGATAGCAGTTTATCCAACAGAAATTTAGTATCGTTGAATTATAACTCGCTCAGGAGACGTGCTACGGTAAATTTTAGTTAACGACAGAATAGATGCGCTATTAAGCCTCACAACGAAGATATCGCGAGCGCATTTTGGCGTTTTAACGTCATACGGGTTTACTAGTAAATTTTAATATGAATTTGGTTTACCTAAAAACCGCTTCAGATGTGTGAAGCGCTATGGCAGAAGCGCTTGTTTAGTGCTTTTGAAGCGCTTCGATTACCGCTGGGTGGCAAAAGCCGCAGATTGTGTGCTGATTGCGTTCTATGTGTGGTAGACAGGGGGGTTGCCATGACTCGAGTAGAAGAGAGAAAGATTCAGCGAAGCAGAAGTGAATAAGAGAGTTGCCCTGAGCGCATTATGATTTTCGCAAAGTAGACTCTCATACTAGGGCTGCCATGCCAATATTTTTTTAGAATACCAACGTTGGTATATCTCTAATTCAATATATTAATATAACCTCTATGAATTTTGCTCATATTACACATATTATATTTTTATTCATAATATTGCGATATAAAATTATATAAAAACCCAAATTCATGAAGCATATGCTGTCGCCCATGATGCTAACTTGACACTGTGCGCAAGAAAAGTTGGAATAAGTTCTTTTAATAGATAACTATTTTAAACATATTGTAGTTATATAATTTTATATCGAAATATTATTAATAATAGAAAGTATAATTTGATATGAGTAATTTTAATACGTACATATGTTGAATTAAAAATATATCAAGTTGTATTCTGTATTCACATCTATGTATATGTAAATACGACGCAAATTGGTTATTAAATTAATTGCTTTTCGGCCATAGGTCCATACCAATGAATATTAAATAAACAGAATATTTTTTTATAAAAACTTTTTATTGTATTTCTTTTGCTTAAAAAGTTCTCTCTTTGCCTTTAAGGTTCGATTATGCAATCGTAAAGCAACACAACGTAACTTGACGTAGAGTTCTATCTTATGAAAAATAAGTGAAAGTGGTTAGTGAAATCGTAACGTAACCTACCGCAGCGATGTGTTCTATTCCAAATAGAAATCTACACCACGTTACGTTGCGTAGCTTTACGATTGCATAATCGAGCCTTTACACTAAAATGGTTCTTATTCTAGAGGAGAAAGAGTGTATACAAAGAAGAAGTTTCACTTCTTTACTGTATACACGGTATACTGTATCTTTTTTTTTTTTTTATATGATTTGCAATTAGCTTGAGTATGTGAGCCTGCGCAGGTGTCAATAATTTTCCTTCTTCGCACACGGTGCAGTTACTATATAAACTCTAGCAAATGTGGCTCCAGTAAGTGTGAAAAATTTTCGAGTGGACCTTCTTTTAATACCACTGTTTCTGCGGCTACAAGACCACTGCGAACATATTCTACCGCTCAGTAATATTTTGTCCAGTCCCCTGCAAGGCGTTTCAGTGGAAGACCATCCTGTCGCGAACTCTGTTGGAAAGCTTGTGGAAATATGTTTCAAGTTCTTCAGCTTTGTTGCGTCCCAAAACTATTTGCATGGTATGATTTTTACCAAAGAGAAATCTTGAGTTTTCTTTCCATTCTTGTCGTAGATCATTCAGCAGATTATTGCGCATATTTTGCACCTGAAAGACAAGGATGTGATGATATCCACGCAGCGGCGCACGTATCCGATAATTTCTTACTTTCAGGCTAGTCCTTTGCGATGGGTTTTAGTCAACGAAATCTTCTTATCTATTTTTGAACAGGGCTATTTTTGTGTATTTAATTAATAAAATTAAGAAAATTGTTCAAGTTTATCAATCGAACAGCTGATTGAATTTAATAACGAGTACTGTCAAAACAAACGAGTAAAAGGTATTCGAACTTCGAAACAGGGTCGCAAACTGCTAAATGCTCATTTAAAGTAGCATTTATGTGAATTTACTTGACAGAATTTTATATGGGCAAATTCGCATTTAGAGAAGCATTAAGGAAATAAATGCGAATTAAGCTCTTAATGCGCATTTAACTCCCAGTCTGAACATAGTATTAAGTGTGCCTCTAGCAATAATGATTTAAAGCAGTGATGGGCAAACTAACACATAGACATGCATACTTGTGTGTGTGCCCGAGAGAGAGCGGCAGCTCTGCTTCAATTTACACTGTGAAGGAAAAAAATCTTTGAAAACAATATTTTATTTTTATTTTATTTTATTGGTTCTTGTGTAATAAATAAGCCCTATTGGCCAATAAACATATTACAAAGCGTATTGAATTCGAGTAAACTTAAAAGCTAAAAGAAGAAAAAAGAGTTTTAATGTACCTAATAACACAAAATGGTTTCCCTAATAACAAAGAAGAACTAATTTGGAATCTCATAGTCTAGATATGGTAACTGAACTGCAGATTCTCATGCTACCCAGCAAACACTTTGTGAGTCCTCATAAGATATGAGTCATTTTTATGCGTGTTTTATAATACTTCACAAAAACGACTCATAAAACACTTAAAAAAAGTATTCATTAAAGAGTAATTTTTATGCGTGTTTTATGATATCTAAGGCTGGGAACTTAAAAAAAATAATGGCAATCGTGTGTAACGGAAAGAAGAATATATTTTAAAAAATATTCAGCTTGTAATTCCAAAAGCTTCAGTTTTCTTTCTTCACCTGAAAAAGAATTATAATTTGCATGACAAATGGAGAAGTGTCTTTGCAAATACATATTTGCAGAACGACAAATAATGGCTTCGCAAATTAAACATTGCTCTTCATCATTTATATTTTCTATGAAAAAATAATCGAATTCCCATTGTTCGTTAAAAATTTTTTTTTGTGTACCTGAAACAGTTAAATGAAAAAGTTGCGAAGCGAGGTCTTGCCTTCATGAGTGCTGAACGTCAACTGACATGCTTTGTGCTGAGAGAATTTATCTTACTGTGCGGCCGAATGCTATTGTTCGTTCATTGTTCGTAAGTTTCAAAAAGTTGCTTATAGCGTAGGTGTGATCATGGTATAAGGTCTGTTTCCGTACGCACTTCAAGTTACTTGAAGTTGCTTGAAGGCGTTTCTTTACACATTTTTCGAGCTCGAGAGAGAAGAAGAACAAGCAAAATGCCACTCTCTCGAGCCTCGAAACTAGCTTGAACAATTTCTTCGAGCACGATAAGAACAAGCATCAAGAAGAACAAGAAAATGTCAAATTGGTGTAAATAAATTTGGCGCTGCTTGCGTTTATAGGCAATCAGCTGTTTTTGTGCTTGAAACTCGCTAGAAGTCGTTTCCGTACTTTTTTGCAAATTCTCTCATTTCGACAGATAATTTAATTACTCTCACATATTGAACTTTACTCGAACTTTTCTTCAACTTTGTACGGAAACAGACCCATATTAATACAAGGTAGTATTGACAGTTGCTTGGGAAACCAGCATCTGTCAAAAAAAGGTAAAAAAGAGAGCGTTCAATTATTGCTTATGTTTTCGCCATTGTTTATGTTTCAGCGTTTGCAAATAACCAAACATTTGCTTACAAAATACATATTGCTTATTTTATTTAATCAATAGTGAATTATTATTACTACAACGAAAATAACTTGTGAACTTTGTGTTATTAAGTGCAAACATAAAAAAAATGTTGAAAACGTTTAAATCAGCAACCTCAGCAGCTGCAGATGCATATGGACGAAATTAAAGAAGTTTTCAATTAAAATTAAAACACCACGGCTGGAAAACGTTAAACACATATCACACATATTTTTTTCACAACTTTCATTATTATAATTGTTTATTTAACGTACTAATTTTGTAAAATTTATTTATTTTTACTTTCGTTTAATTTTTGTTGCACAAACAACTGTTTTTGACAGATGCTGGTTTCCTTGTTGCTGAGAAATTCAATACTTGTCAATGCTACCTGTATAATTGTATCATGGGTGTGATAGCATTGCGTCGGCAGCAAAAAGCAGCCTATTCACATGTGAATAGGAAATTCGAAAATGCCCTTCACTGATTTAAAGCAACAATGTCTTTGTACTCATTTGATTTGCACCCATTTCTTTTCTTTGTCTTCGCTGCAGTCTCTCATTTGATTTGTTTGCTGAGAGCAAGACATTGCAGTGTTGTGTAAAAATTGTGAATGTCTTGAAACTGGTTTCAAATGCACTCCTGCAGCCCTTTAATATATACACTAAAAAAATTTTTACAAGAAATGTCTTTTATTAATTTTTAACCATTTTTTATGTATGAAACTTTACTTTAAATATTTTTACATTTTTATACCTGGTTACCATCGTTACACAAAACTACCTTGTCCGACTATCTCCAAATTTTAACCGAATACTTTCCACATGTTGTGGCGTCCGTGGCGTAGTTGGTTAAAGTGCGTGGCCGCTATGTCAACGAACCTGGAGACCCGGGTTCGAACCCCAGCATCGACAGAAAATTATTTGAACTAGTATGACCTTTGGTCGAGATTCGACCATTTAAAAATTGATTTTTTTTTTTTGTATTTTTATTGGCAACATTTTTTTCTTTCTTCACTCATATGCAAACGTAACCGAACTCATACCGCACCAAACGCACCGCAGGAAATCACAAAACAGTAACTCAATTCTGATTTTCCATGTTCTGTGATTTTTACTTTCAAAGCTATTCGATATCAAAAATGTGGCTTATATATGCGGAGCCACACCCCTTTGTCCAATGCCCGCCACAGTACCCTACTTCCCTTATTCTACTTTCTAGTAGAAATGCTTCTAAAGCTATTTGATATAACAGAGTTGCATGAGTGTTTCCACGCCCCTTTGTCAAGGAAGGAAGTTCTTACCAAGTTTCATTGATTTGTGACTTATAATTCAAAAGTTATACCGAAAATTTGGGCTGATGAAAAGTGACTCGCCTTTATTTCAACGCCCATCAAATGTAACCAGCGGAATGGAACGTCTGATTTGAGGTCGAATTGCCCACCATAGATATTCGGTGCACTTCTTTTCCCTACTCTTATTGATTTAAAAAAACAATTATCAAAATTGGTTGAGAAACACGGGAGAAAATGTTTCTTAACTGTTCTGCGTACACCTATATAACTTTGTAGTGGTTTGAAATATTTGAAAAATTTTTTCACAGAAATTATTTTTGTAGCTGTAGAACTTTATAAAAAATACAAAATCAACATTTTGAAAAATGTAATTTTCATCAAAAAAATCATAGGGGGTAGCTCATGATTTTCGATGATAGAAACACTTAATTAAATTATGTGTCAAAATGAAGCAATTTTTGCAAATAAATGATATGGTATATGAAAGAGTGTGAGAGAAGAAAATAGAAAAACAAAAATAAAATTACAAAAAAAGAATGTCTGGTCTAATTTTTGAGCAAAAATCGAATATTTTAGAGTGTTTTTGAAAACAACATAAGAAATTGAATTGGTAAGATAACGGTAAATCTTTTCTTATTTCTCAAAAGTTATTTAATTAAGCTTTCAGACAAAGAAAATTTAGGGAAAATCGATTGAAAAATGGCTGAGATATTTGCATGCAAAATCAAAATTTGAAATATCAATTGTTTTTTTCTCATTCTGAGGCAATGACATTGCTTTAAGAAATGCATTGCATGGAAAAAATCTACAGGTTTCGAAATATCGCAATACTTTTGATGTCATAATAACGGGAAATTTTTTTACATACTATTCGTGGGAAAATATTAGCAAAAAAGTTTTCGTATACCGTTATTTTTCTCAACCAACGAATTTTCATACAAAAAACGTTGTACTAAAAACATCTATAGTTTTCGAGATATCACAATAATTTTGATGTCAAAATAACGGAAATTTTTCAAAATTTACTATTTGTAAGCAATTTTACCATCACAATATATATTGACACTTGTCACATGAAAAAGTGCTTATTGTAGGGTAACCGTAAGCCATGGTGAAATATATTAAATTTTTTTTGCACATCTTATGAATGTCTAAATTTCTCTCTTATATCATGTTTTTCCATCCCTTATAGTTTAGCTTTTATTTAATAAATACTCTTTTTCCGCTCATATTTGAGGTCAAAGGTCACCAATCTTATATTCAATCATACTGTGCAGCCAGACCATTCATCTGATATCACATTCTTCATTTTACCTCTTCCCAGTTCTGAGATCCCTAACTAAAATTGATATAAACTTTCAACGTTAATATTTCGGGTCAAAGGTCATGAATTTAAAATCTAACATAATTCGGCACATCTATGGTGCAGTACCTTTCGAATGATGTACGTTTCATTGTCCTTATTCTAAAATAAATATTGAAAAAGTGTACGACAACATTCGATGTTTGCGTATTAATATATAAGATTAAAATAATTTTTCTGTACGGCCGCCACCTCTCTGCAGACAATGGCAAACCTCAGAGAGTAATCAAAATGCCATGTAAAGCTTCTTGAGAACGAGAACATTCTGTTCATCGCCGTTCGGAGTCGGCGTTAAACATGTAGGTCCGGTTCTCGGTCAATTGTGTACAAACTTAATAACACGCACAACACAATTGTGATCATAAGAAGCTAGGTCAAAGTCCTTTCAAGGGCTGAAATGGCCAGTTATTTATTTTTTTTTTTTTACTTTCCACATGTAGTTTCCCTGTGAACTAAAAAATTGCAAAAATTCTCATTTTTTCTACATTTTTGTGCACAAAATCCAGAAAAAACTTACGTTTTTATGATTTTTTTCAAATCTTCATAATTTTTTTTATTTCTTTGCCAAACTAAAAAATTTTAGTTCACACAATAGCCATACTCATTATGTATGAATTTTTTTTTTTTTTTAGCTGCTGCCAAACTTTAGTTATTATGGTAATTATGGTAACCAACCATTTTTGTAAATATTTTTTATTGTATGTATTCACCCCAAAAAAAATGTTTCCATTATCTCTTACCGATTTCCTGTAAAAAATGTTAAATTTTCACTTGAATACCAGGCGCGCCAAGTAGCAACATTCCTTAAAGATCTGCATTACTCACAAAACTGAACATGTCATAATTTAAGAGAATGCCTTTATATTTTTTTTTTTTTATTTATTCAGACATTGTTTCAAATTAAGACAGTTCATGTTAAATATATACTTAAAATACGAACATAGTTACTTTAAATGAAATAGTTAGTTACATTCTGCTGCTCAAAACAGGTGACGAATGTAACGAGTGAGTTGAACAAATTTTTACCAAGTTGTGTATTAAATTATTATTGATGTGCAAAAACAAATTTTTTACAAGATAAGTAAGTATAATTATAAGTAAAATACAATTTTACAATAATTTAAGAGTTTAACGTAAAATAATTAGAAGTAAAAATGAAATAATTAAATATCAATCAATGAATCAAATGAAAAACCAAATAAATGATAAAAAATTTTCTAACGATGAGTAGCTAATCGAGAACAACCATTTATGAACCTTTACTAAAAAAAGCATTTTTACCCTCTCACATCTCTGTTCATAAGGTAAAGCATTAAATAGTCGTGGTCCCGTGGCGTAAAAAAATGAGAAAAGTGGGGTTTTTGTATTGTCGGAATAGTTACGTAATTATCTATGTTTACTCGTATTGTAATTGTCTTGGAATC
Source organism: Pherbina coryleti (assembly GCA_943735915.1). NCBI lineage: Eukaryota > Metazoa > Arthropoda > Insecta > Diptera > Sciomyzidae > Pherbina > Pherbina coryleti. The sequence continues at coordinate 38,199,533 of OX030952.1, read as the reverse complement.
TAACTGCATAAAAGCCTGTTAATTCTGGCTGTAATGTAAAAGATTTTAAAGAATTAGCAAAGTAACAGTACAAATGTCTAAAGGGAAGAATCCCTTGTGGAACGAACAAATTATAACGAGGGCACATGCGATTAACACCACATATAATGTGTAATGCGTGCTTTTTCTTAATAAGAATTGGCGTTATTTTATGACTATAGGTCCCACTCCGAGAAATGCCATACTGTAGTTTAGATTTAAACAAACCATTATAAACAAATTTAAAGACTGGCTTTTGACAGTATAAACTAAGGTTATATAGTTGTCTTAGTACCGTATTAAGATATTTTTTAAGATTCTTCAATTTAGCTGATTTTCTAGGTTTAGTCCTAAGTATTTAAAATGTTTTACACACTTAATTTTAAAACAGTCTTGACTACAACTTCCATTGCAGTTGAAAGATAAAGAATTTTCGGAAATGTTTGCTATACAGAAATTCAAGCAATTAGGCGAGTGATAATATAAAGGCAAGTCATTATTTGTTGGAAGATCTTTTTAAATTGAAAATCATGAATTCAGTTTTCTCGCTTATGAGCAATTTGTGGCCAATAAACCAAGTACTTAATAAATCCAGATCAAAGTTAACATCAGAAAAAAGATTAAAAAGGTTGCTGCTAAAGTAAGTGAGAGCAGTATCGTTCGCAAACCCTCTTAATTTGCCTCTAAAAAATTGTTGAAATAGAGAGTTGACATAAATAAAAAATAGCATGGGACCCAAAAGGAACTCCTGATTTGAAAATACTCTTCGGACTATAGTCACTTTTAATTATAATCATTTGTTTCCTTTTTTTCAAATAAGACCCAATCCAATCAAACATAAATCCTCTTAAGCCAGCATTATGTAATTTATTAAGTAATGAGTGGTTAACCATACCGAATGCCTTTGCAATTTCTATAAAAAGGGATCTAGGAACCTCAGATGAATTCAAACTCTTATATATTTCACCAGTCAACTTATATTACCTTAGATATATATATAATCAGCACAAATTGGTGATTTGTGAAAGCAAAACTTAGATTAAGTTAAGGAAAGTAGGTATACAGCTCATGAAAATGCATTCTTTAGATAAAACTATAAAATTTTATCAATATTAGTGACCAAACAGTTCACTGGCTGGTTCTTAAATCTCCTTTTATCAAAACTGACCGAAAACCCATTTTGGAGAGCGGTATATATCCTCCCGCAAATGCTTGATAATGTCAGTATAACACTGTGAACATATTTCCGTATGCGTTATGTTGAGTATCTAAATATCTTGAATATCTAGAGTATTTTTAATGAAATTTGCCGCGCAAATAATTTCTAGCCCCACAAATGCGTGATATTTTCCGATATGATCAGTATAATATTAAATAATGATGGCATCATTAAATTCTTCTCTCCGACTCAAGGGTTTTGCTGAGCACAGAAGGAGAGCTAAAGCAACAATAATTAACTTTAGTACACAAAATAGTATTGGCCGACCGTAAAGTGAAGGCGTGCGAGCTAGGTGAGGCTCTAAAGATAGTGAAAGGCAGTGTGGGAACATTATTACAGGAACATTTGTCGATGAAAAAGCTGCTTTCCAAATGATGCCGTTTTTTTACACCGGACCAAAAACAACAACGTGTCGATGATTCGATGATTTCAGGCAGGTCTTGAATCTATTTGTTGGCTTAATGTTTTTTCGGGACTAGAATTGGCAGAAATGTATGGGCTATTTCGTTCTGTCCTTGACGATCTAGTTAGAAGTTTTGTCCCTAAGCAGTGCATTCGTAGATCTAATAATCCGGTTTGGTTTAATCGTAGGCTAGGTAACTTAAAGAATAGATTGAATAAAGCTTATAAAACGTTTAGAGGCTCTAAGGATGATCTGCAACTTAAGCAGCTTTACTTGACTCGTCTTAATGAATTCAATACTCTTAACAAATTTCTTTTTAGATCCTATATTATATCGATGGAAGAGAAACTTAAATTGAAACTTAAATTGAATAGTAAATTCTTCTGGTCCTTCATAAATATAAAGAGGAAATCATGTGGTATTCCTAATTCCATGTATTACAAGGGATCCAGTTCTGAGGATACTCTTACTATTTGTAACTTTTTTGCAGATTATTTTAAATCAGTTTACTCGGCAGCACTAACCCCTTCCACGTCGTCTGTTATTTCTAATCCTATTTCTTTATTGAACATAGGTAACCTCTCCATAAGGGAATCTGAGGTAGAAAGTTCCCTATCGAACATTAAATCAACTTCTACGGCTGGTCATGATGGTATTGCTCCAATTTTACTAAAAAGATGTGCGGCAGTAATTTCTTGCCCACTGACTATTATATTCAATAAGTCGCTTTCTAGTGGTACATTTCTGGATGAATGGAAAGTCTCATGCATTGTTCCTATCCATAAATCAGGTCCAAAGCAAGATATATGCAATTACAGACCAATAAGTAAAATTTTGTGTGTGCCCAAAGTTTTTGAAAAAATTGTTTACGATAAATTATCGTTTTATGTAAAGAATATTATTTCTACGAATCAACATGGCTTTATATCTGGGAGATCAACTGCCACAAATTTAAATATTTTTTGTTCTTTTATAGTTAATAATTTCTCTAACAGTTTACAGACTGATGTTATCTTCACTGACTTCGCTAAGGCGTTTGATAAAGTCAATCACGAAACGCTTCTCCATAAGCTTTCTGCGCTAGGATTTCATTCTAGTCTTTTTTCATGGTTAAAATCTTATCTACTTAATCGATGGCAATACGTTAAAATTAATGAATTTTTGTCTTCCGCCTTTCAGGTCACATCTGGTGTACCACAAGGGAGTCATCTTGGCCCACTTTTATTTCTTCTCTTCATAAATGACCTACCTGCTGTCGTTAAGCACTCAAGATGCCTTCTTTTTGCCGATGACTTGAAACTTTTTCGGTCAATCAATTCTGACTATGATTTTAGACTTCTTCAATATGACCTCAACTCGGTTGCAAATTGGTGCTATATTAATAATCTTCCTCTTAATATTTCAAAATGCCAGTGTCTCTCTTTTTCTAGATCTTCCTCCCCTATCTATTGGAACTATTCCATCAATTCTACTTCACTTGAAAGAGTGTCCTGCAAAAAGGACTTGGGTGTTATATTGGACCCAAAACTATCTTTCAGAAACCATATTGAACTAATTATTGCTAAAGCATATTCAATGTTAGGTTTTTTAAAAAGAAATTCTAAAGATTTCTCTGATCCTTATACTCTTAAGACACTCTATTCTGCTTTAGTGCGTCCGCATCTCGAATATTGCTCAACGATTTGGAACCCTTGTTACCAACTACACTCTAATAGATTAGAATCGGTCCAACGTAACTTTACTAGATTCTTGTGGCGTAAATTAAATTGGAACCTACCCTCTGTGCCTCAATACAGTACCCGGTGTGCCTTAGTTTGCCTCACGCCTCTTTCTGTACGTCGTAAAATATTCTCTGTGATGCTTATTTGGGATCTTATTCATCACAACATCCAATGTCCTGAACTGCTTTCTCAGCTTGATTTCTATACTCCATCTCGGTATCTTCGCAGCCAATTTCACTTTCGCGAGTTGTTCCATAGTTCAAATTATTCTCGCAATATGCCTATGGCACGCAGTATTCGGGATACCAATGAATTGCTTAACGTAATAGACCTTTTTATTGATATTTCTAGAATTACTTTTAAAAATAACCTAGTACTAAGCATTATGGCGCGTGAGCCTTGATCTTCTTCATATTTCTTTTTTCATTATTTGAGTTCAAAATTTATGCATATTTTTTTATTATTTTTTGCTTTCTTTGTAACCGTAAAAACTTATATTTTTAATCTTAATATTTTTGAATACGTAAATAAATACGTTTACAATGTAAATAGGTATTTTAATAAGCTTTATATTTTTTGTTTAAATAAGCTATTTAAATAAGCTACTAGTTTAAATAAGCTATTTGTTATTTTAAGTAGTCTGTAAGAGTCACACTCTGTTTGATGAAATAAATGAAATGAAATGAAATGAAATGATTCGGAGAGCTGTTTGGCACTGTTTACAAAGAAAAAACATGAATTTTTGCGTCGGTATGTGACAATGGATGAAACATGGATCCACCATTACACACCGGAATCAAAACGGTCGTCAGTTAAGTTCAGAGCAACCGATGAAAGCTGGCCAAAGCGACCAAAAACACAACAACCTGGAATCTGGCTGGAAATGTTATGGCATCTGTATTTTGGGATGAGCATGGAATTTTGTTCATCGACTATCTCGAAAAGGGAAAAACAATCAACAACGATTATTATACATATAGAGTTGTTGGAGCGTTTCAAGTATGAAATCACGAAAAATCGGTCCATTGGAAGAAAAAAAATTGTTTTTCACAAAGACATTGCACCGTGTCACAAATCGATGAAAACGATGGCGCAAACTTCCCCATCCACCGTATTCGCTAGATTTGGCCCCCAGTGACTACTGGCTCTTTGCTGAAGTCGAAAAAATGCTTGCCGACAAGAGCTTTGGCTCCAATGAAGAGTTAGAAAAGCTGTGGAATAAATGTATTGCTCTTGAAGGAACCTATGTTGATGAATAAAGAATATTTAAAAAAAACATTTTTATTATTTAATCTCGGGACTTATTGGGCCATGTGTTATGCCAACAAAAAACTATTTTCCACTTAATTCGTATATTTTCACCTCATTCCAAATACTTTCGTAAAGCTCTGGAATACTTAGTTATTTACTGCCGATTGAATTGAAAGGCAAATGCAAAAAAAAAACTAGTTTAAATTAAAATATGTTGAACATATCGATTTTGAAGTAGATTTTCTGTAACTGTTAAGAAAATTCAAGTCATTCACGTTTCACGGTCTAATGAGAATTATATATTTTGCCCAACACTTCAAAACATAAACAGAACCTTAAAACTTTGTTTTAGAAGATAAAAATAGACCAAAAATTAAAAATTTTTGTAAAATATGAATGTTATATTTTTATTGACAAATTCATATATCTATGGCAGCAAGCCATTCTAGTTTAAAGGAAAGTAAATCTCTCTGGAACTTTGTCATTTGCCACAATCCAATACCACAGAATCTTATCCTTCATATTATGAAGACAAAAAATACAAAGTACGAAAACAACAACTCATGGAGCCAACGGCTACAGGCGCAAAAAACCCGGCTTATATCTTTCATCTAACATTTGCTTAGGCTCAAATTTTAATCAATTTTTTAAGGGATACGAATATGAACCAACATATAAAAAAAAAATATAGCTCAATGCCGACTTTCGGCTAGTTAGCATACTGAAACAACTTTAGATTTGGCGTCACATTTGATTTTTTCCGTTTTTTTGCAATCGATTTCAGGAAAATAATCTCGTGAAGTTACGTAGTCGTGCGCGCACACGGTAAAACCAAACAAAATGGCGTCCTGAATGTATTTTGAGAAAATTCCTAGTTCTATTTATGGCACAAGATATATGGCAAGAGGTAAATTTGCCGAAACGTGTCAGTCGGTGAAAAAAAGTAAGACTGAAGCAAAAATATTTTTAGCCATACCAATTATTTCCTTCGGCTTCGATTGAGACTGAACAGCATCTCCTTGAGAATCTTGATGTTGCTGCTGTTCAGTTGGTAGCTGCTTGTCTGAGTCTGCCATCTCTCCTAGCTAACAAAATTTTCAAGATTTATTGAATAAAACTTTTCTGCTAGCTATTGTTTTATATTTTTTTATGAATTTCGGCACTCTTTCAACTACTCTGCTGTTATTATTTGAGTGATGGATGGTAAAAAATCACTCCCAAATCCTTAACTCTTATACGATGGTGTTGTCTGCTTTCCAGATCTTACTACTTTGACAAAATGGCATCTTCCGCCAATAACACAATATTTTGATAGCCATGAATCGATATATCTTCACAGGACTATATGTCATCGATTTCATATGCAAAGTTAATTCGATAAAATCATGTACCATAACATCAAACGAAAGACATATTTCAAAGGTTTTCATGTTTTGGCATTTCATTGCATAGCTTACTGTGCGTGTAGACCGCCTGAACGAACGAAAGAATCCTCGTTTGTTCGCGCGGTATAAACACTTAGGCCACTGTTATACAGACGCTCATATGATCCAAGATCACGTCCTTTTTTACGCTCTTTTTTCGTTTGATGAGCTCTGTGATTAAAGTATGTTATTCAGACGCTCACTTGATCCCTGAACACTAGTACAGTTCTTGCTACTGTTAATACTTTATAGTAGGGGTGGGCACAATTCTTGCCCGTGCTGCGACCAGTGTTACCAGAGACCGAGCTACAAATATCCCGTTCTCTTCTTTAAAACGCCCTGTTTATCCCATTTTAAAAATAAAAAATTCCGAAAAAAAATCCCGTTCACAAACCTTGCACATAGCTTCATGTTAAATTACTAGTTAATTTTTTTGGCTTGTTTCTCTTTTTTACCTGGTAAAGTCAAGTCAGAAAAAAAAACGAAACCGACCATCCAAAATTGAATTCTTCTTCTTTCTCTTTAAAATATTCACAGTGTCATTGTGCTCAAGTTCAATTCTTAACCAGCTTTGCAAGGGTCTGGCTTTAAACAGAAAGAGTATTGCTTTTAATGTAGGGGAGACCCGGGTTGTGAACCAGGGGTCGAATTACAGCATCCGTGATCGAATGACTACTTTCGTATTTATACAGTTTGGCATGACAGCTTTCGCGAACGAGTGAAAGTTATCGTTTTTGGTTCGATGTATGTTGTAAACGAGAAAAGTTATCTAATTTTCGTATGATGGCTATCGTGAACGAGCATATGTTCGATGCGGTTCAATCGAAATGTTATTCGATTGATTTCCGGCAAACGAGTGGTCTGGATTTTGCTGCTTTAAAAAAAATGTAAGAAAAGTTCAATATATAACTATTATAATTAATTACATTTCTTATTTACAGGACTAATGTGAATAAAATAAATGCCGTGCAAAAGGTCGAAATGGGTGAATTTATGGCTAGCCACCCAGACTTGGCAAAAAATTTAACGTTTAACAAATCTGAAATACAATTAATATTGGGTTTTGTTACAGTCAATACTTTTTTTAGACTTACGCTGTTTGTGACAATGACAATGGATAACTACTATCCCTTAGTTTTCTCCTCATTAAACTTTCATTCACTATATTTTCCTCCTCTTCCGAGTCTGAGGAAGTCAAATAAAAGTAAATAAATGGAAGCATTTTTTGTTTTTGCTAAATAAGCACAACAGAAAAGAGCAATTACAATTGTTACATTTGTTTATAGTTTTATCGTTTTTGTTTTTATCTGTCAAATGGCAGGTTTTCGATATCAATCGAAATAAATTTCGATTTGTGTTCGATCGAATGCAGTCATACCGAAAAATAATCGAGACGGAATTTTATTCGATTCGACTGCTTGTTCGTTCACGGATGCTGTAATTCGACCCCAGGTTTTGTTTTTGGTCTCAAACTTTTCCTCAGAATAAAGATATCGAATAATCAAAGATACTGTTGGAAAGGTAAATATACAACGCAACTTTTTTATGCAGACAGATTAGCGTTTTGATTAAAATTTAACTCTCTACTGCCAATTTTCTAAAGACGTGATTTTTGACTCTTCCAAAAATGTGGCTGGGTTATGAAAAATCTGGCAAATACCAATAAAAGTCGGAAAATACGAAGTAAATCACCAATTATATTATAAGTTAGAGGCAAAACAAGTTATAGTGACGCCAATTAGGCTAAAAAATTGTAATGAATGGAAGTGTTTAATCATAATTTTCTTCATCTTCATCCAAATCGGTATCGCAATGTTTGCATGTGAAACACGAACTTCCTGCCTTCTCATATTGACGCACTTCAAGTGAATAGGCCGGCCACATGTAATGCATTCGATGGAGTTTTTGGGTGTCAGTTCTTTAGGCAAAAATCTCAAACAAATGATGCAAAAATCAATATTCTCATCAGATGGTTTTTATGGTTCTTTTGCCTTAGGACGCTTGGATGGTGTTGGTTGTGCCTTCTTCAGTGATGCTTTTGCTAGGGATTTTGACTTTGCTGCTGTTTTTTCCTGCTTCAGATCATCAATTTTGTTTGGAGCAGTAAGCTCGCAGCTCTCCATTGCCTTTCGCAAAAGTTTTCACAGTTTCAAACACGATGTCTGTCACTGGCACAAGCAATATATCTGTACACTTCGGTGTAACTGCAAAAATTGCGTCATGTGAAAAGACAAATTTAGCAGTTGAAAGATTGGCGATATGTCAATTACTTACTTACTAACTTATCTGGCGCTTACAACCGTAGGTCGGTTTTGGCCTCGTAAAAGAAATCTACGAAAATATAAGAAAAAAAGAAACAAAATTCCCTCGATAATTAGGGAAAGAAAAAAGTAATGGTTCACAACCCATCCTGGTTCACAGCCCAGGCCTCTCCTCTAAATTTTTGAAATTAAAAAAAAAAGTTAAGAAACCCGACTTGAGCGAAAATCCCATTTTTTGGCTCAAAATCCCGAGCGCCCTTTTGAGGTTTAAAAAACCCGAAATATGGGCGAAATCCCAGGTTCTGGCAACACTGGCTGCGACTGCGTGTAAGCAGCGGGCAAGCAGTGTGCGAAATCAATTGCAGGATGAATTTGGAGGTGAATCGGATTGCGGAACGGAAAATCCTCTCTGTAATCCTCTCACAATATGCAATCACTAGAGCGCACTTGAGATGGCGTAAGTACAGAAAAATTTGTATTAATCTCACGTACAGAACGATCAAAGCTTCAGTGTTCAAGCGAATGTCAAGCAGGCAGCATCTGCGCTGGCCTGTTGATTGAATAGATGACGAAAAATTGTACACTGTACAAAATTTCATGCATGCAAATTTTTTGATGCTCTGCATTAAACTGTATAATTTTTTTATTGCAGTAGTTTTTTGTTCATACATTTTTTTTCAAATAAATATAAATGTTTATTTTAAATCATCTGCCCTGAAGTCCGATTTATTTTTTGTTAAAATCATTCAAGATCTATAACAATTTCTTTCCCAACAAACATTGTGGCGAGTGGTGATTCGTTAACGAATCACTTATGAATCGCCGTTTTAATTGTTTTCGAATAGTTTCGTTCCTACTGCATCAGAGATTGGCTTGATGCTTAAAGACAGCACCGATTGAAATCATGACTTTGTTAAATTCCATTGAGGACGCTTTTAGCATCGATTTGCTACCGAATCGCCTTTCAACATTTTTGTGGTTCGTTAGCGAATCAAGTCTTTAAATTTTAGCAATTCATTTACGAATCACTACTTTTATTTTTAGCGATTCGTTACCGATTGACTTAAGCTTTATTTTACGATTTGTGAACGAATTCTTATGTCCCCAATTATTTCCGATATTTAATATATCTTTCTTATTTAAAAATTTGTGATTGTTACCTCTTATATTAATGCGCAAACTTTAAACCGCCTCCCTTTTTATCACTTTTTTAAACAACACATTCGAATGAAACTTATATCATTTGAAAGCTCTGGTTCATACCAAAATTTTTATTCAAAATATCTGTCATTAAGATAAGATAAGATAAGATTCGTTATCGAATTGCTTTTTTTAGTTTTGGAGGCAGACTCGTTAACGAATTGCTTTTTATATTTTTGGGGACTCGTTAACGAATTCTTTTTTTCGGATTTGACGATTCGTTAACGAAGGAGGAATTTCTCCCGCTCGCGATATTATAAGTGAATCGCTTCTAATAATTGCTAATGAATAAAATGTACGAGAATGCGATTCTTTAGCGATAACATTAGTGAATCAATTTGTTTGTTGGGTTGTTTCAAAAAATCAAATCTAACATTCTATGAAATTTTTTGTTATTTTTTTATTTTCATTTATCATTTTTCCATGAACCCATCGCCGTCCCATAATAAAATTTTGTGCACTTTTAGCCGAGATATACAAACCAAAAAATTTAAAATGGATTGTTTTCAGCTTTTTATATGTCCATTTGCTTATCTGTATTTCACTTTAACCATCTGTCACTGTGTTTAATTTTTATAATCCGTCCACTACACATTTATTTCATTTCGCAGTATACTTTAGCACTACTTTGTTTTCAGTGTGCTTTATAAATAGAAACCGTAAGAGCGAGAGCATGCTGTTGTGAAAAGTAAGTGTTGCATATCTAATATATTAAGAGGATTGCTTATTAAAAGGGAGTTTTTTTTCTTTAAATTACTACCAGCAGCTATAAAATCGCTTTGCAAAAACAACTTCTTGGCATATTTATAATTGTTTTGCAAGAGCATGCAACCATTACAATTCTACATCTGCCTCCTAACATATTTTTAACTAATATTTTGTTAGAACTGAATCACATAATAAATTTATACTTTTATTTTGCGCGTAACTACTTAAAAGCAAGTTTAGGACACAAGACGTTATCGAGATATGATTGAATTCAACGTGATTCAATTCAATTAAATTCAAAATGTTAAATAGTAAAATTATAAAACGCCCTTTTTTTTTGTATAAATGCCATGCAACATTGATTATTAACTGCTCTGAGCGCAATGAGCACAAGTATCATATCACTATCTATATTACGCTCTTCTTACGCTCTATCTCATTATATTTGTGCATGTCCCTCGTTTCCTTTACCATCGAATTTATGAAGCAATGCTGTCGCCCGTGAAGCAAGCAGCGGGCAACCAAAATACACGTACGGGCAAAATGCCCATACGGGCAACTTTGCCCACCCCTACTTTATAGCATGTTTCCACGGCACTCTGAATCAAGTATTTTGGCTTGTGAATTAAGAATGTGAAATAGCCTGTTCCCACGAAGAAATCTTAATTCAGTTTGACAACTGAAACTATGTAGATCTGAAAGCAATACTCACCTTGATAGCTGATTTTGACTTTTTGTTTTGTTTGTCTTTCTTCTATTGCTGTTTTCGATTAATTTTCGATAAAAATTAGAGATAAAACCGACTTCTACTTGACTCGGATGTTAATTCAAACTGAATCAACTTCGAATGAGGTAATTCAGCTTGTCAAATGTTGTATGGCGAATTAGTTAATTCGGAACATAATTCAGCCTCGAATTACGAATGAGAGCCGAATTACGTTGTTCAAGGTGCCGTGGAAACATGCTATTATACAAAAAAGTATCACGAGTATGAGTATGGTGAGTGTTGCTATTAAGCAGGTTTCATTACTGCTTTCATGCATTTCGTACTAAAAGTATACTATTTTTATGGAAAAAGCAAAGAACTAAAATATAAGGAAGCGGTGTAGTTATACAAAAATGAAGTACTTTTCATGGTGGTGTTGAATCACACTAATACACAAACATACACACAGGGCCGCATTCGGGAACGAAGTTATAAATGGCGCAAAGAATGGAGCCCTTATTTGAATCCTTTTTATTAAATTTCTTTTAAATTTAAAAAATCGTTTGAAATCATATTTTAATTACATATTTTTTTTAATTTTATTGTATTTCCACACCACCTTCGAGGTATACAATTTGGTGCGTTACCGATTTTTTTTGGGTGTTCGGTTCCCCTGTAGGCCTATTGCACCCATAAAGAAAAGAAATCATAAGTGAATAATGTTAAAAGAAATGCATTTGTAATAATAAATTAATAAATATATTACAAATTTAAGTTTATTATAAATTTATATATATATATATATGTATATATATATATTATATATATATTATATATATATATATATGATATTATATATATGTGTATATATATATATATTATAAATAATAAGTATATATAAATTATTTCTAAAACATATTAACGTAGAACACATGCAAATAAAAGAATTAATTTATATACAAAATTATTATTCTCAAACTCCTTTAAAATGAATTGTTTTGTGTAATTTTTGCTGTACAGTTGGCTTTTCATTCGTTTTTTTTTTGTTATGTAAAAATAACGCGTTTTAAAAAAATTGGAAAAAACTTGGAAATCTGTAAAAAACAACAAATTAATTTTATATGGTCATTATACATTAGTTTTATATTGTTAAAAAAGTAGCGCCCTGAAATGCATACCACCTCAGAAATTAAATGCGCCCGTGAAGTGGTGTTTGACAGCTAACATATCACAATTTCGAAGCTTTCAATGGCGCCAGATTGCGCCAAATCGACGCGCTGAACGCATTTAATTTTTTTTATATTTCTGATAAGAAATACATTTATTTTCAATTGGAATTCACTTCTCACACATCACTCTTATCAAAATAACAATTTTATTCTTTAAAAACCTCACTTATCTTATGATACTTACTTGTGGAATGAAATCAGCACATTTTTGAAGCGCTGGCTGCTGCCGCAGTTTTTCACAATACAACGCATTTATAATGAATTCTTTTAATAAATTCTGATTTCACTTTCAAAATTTAAGAAAATTTGAGCGATAATAATCACTTTTTGATTTATTTGTTTAATTTATTTTGAATAAATTTCACCGACACTTGCTTTCTTTTGTTTTTTTTTTATTTTTGTGATGGCTAGCCTGTCAAAAAACACTTGCTATCTCCTTCACTCACAATTTTAGAAGTACTTCATCACACATACACTGTATGTGAGGTAAACGCCACTTCCTTATTTCTTAGTTCTTTGACAAAAACACAAATGTTGTGAATAATTGCACAGCGAACCCCTGTTTTGATCTCGTGATTCCATTTCATTTTGGAATCAATTGGTGACCAGTTTGAGCAAAATAAATTTCCTAGCTCACTCTCTCAAATTTCCCTTTTACATTGAAACAACAACAAGGCGTGCCCGTGATGTGATCGTGAGCGTCTGTATAACAACAGCCTTAGCCCGAACGAACAGCTTCGCTATAAATTTATTCTGAACGCTCTTCGCCCGGTGTAAACAGTAAATTAGCGCAAACGAACGAAGATTCTTTCGTTCGGACTGATCGGCCTTCGCTCGATCTTTTTGGGCGAATCCAGTGTTGCGCTGTTTTAAAAACAAAAAAAAAGCAAAAAGGAGTAGCTTAAAAGAAGATATCAAGGAAAGTATATTTAAAGGGCTTACACATCGGCGAATCTGTTCGTCACACGGCGGCCATGTTCACACAAGTTCGCTAGTTAAGAAGCAATGTTCGACAGTTTGTCACACGGTTGGCCGTGTTTACAAAAATTTTTGATTTTCTCTATCGAACAAGGGATGCTGCCGAAAATTATGACAAAAAACAACAAAAATCAATGGCTTGTGTGACGAACAGGTTCGTTCAATTTGAACGCTAGCTTTTTCACACACGTTCGCGCCGCCATGTTGTTAGACGAACAGATTCGCCGATGTGTAAGCCCTTTTATTCATAAAAAAATATACTATAAATATAGGCCCCTATTAGGTACGACAACTCAACTTAAGTTGAGTGTGTAATTTGTAAATTTGTATTGTCTATTACACATTTGAGGTACATATGTGTCTATCGACTGACAAGTATGTCTCTCAGAGATGTGTATGTATTTTTTGTGGTATTAGGTTTAACAATGCAACTCCGTGTCGAGTGTAAAGACTGTCCAAAACTTACATCTGCTTTGAGCTAGTTGTATAACGTCTTTTTCATACGAACTTTTTATTTGTTTATTGTTTTTTGTTAATTGAGTGAAAATGGATAATTATTATCTATATCGTGTATATATTATATTATTACCCAGCGGGAAAATAAAAAGCGCTCCTAGAAATAGCGCATTTTATGCGTTTATTTTGAGGATGGTTTTTTCAGAGTTCAGAATTGTGGAGCTCATATTTTTGTTTACATTTTGTTCACAAGTAATCAAGCAAGGAAATAGCAGAGCGGTAAGACATGGCAGAAGCGCTTGTTTAGTGCTAATCAAGCGCTTCGATTACCGCTGGGTGCCATAGCGTTTCACACACCTGGAGCGCATTTTAAGTAAACCAAATTCATATTAAAATTTACATTGGATATCCTAGGATGGAAGCGCTTCTTAAATGCAGCTAAAAAAATCGTTTAAAAAGCGCTTCAACAAATAGTTAAGAAAGCTCTTTTATGTGTTAGTACAAGGAGCTGTGTTCAAAAAAAAAAAATACACAAAAACATGGCAAGAAAATTGTGTTCTTTGTCACATGCGAGGTTTGAACTCGGACTGCTGGCATTACAGCCAAATGTCTTACCGCTCCGCTATTTTCTTGCTTGGATACTTGTGAATAAAATACATATAACCAAAAATTGAAATTAATGCTTCATTTCAATGAAAGTGTCAAAATTTCGGTGTAATCATGCTGCAATAGAAAAAGCCATTTTACACCACAGCTCAACTGAAAATGTATGTTATATGTAATATGGCAAAAAAGTTGAGTTGAGGTGTCTTAGGCCCCGATTAGGTACGACAACTCAACTTAAGTTGAGTGTGTAATTTGTAAATTTGTATTGTCTATTACACATTTGAGGTACATATGTGTCTATCGACTGACAAGTATGTATCTCAGAGATGTGTATGTATTTTTTGTGGTATTAGGTTTAACAATGCAACTATGTGTCGAGTGTAAAAACTGTCAAAAACTTACATCTGCTTTGAGCTAGTTGTATAGCGTCTTTTTCATACAAACCTTTTATTTGTTTATTATTTTTTGTTAATTGAGTGAAAATGGATAAAAATACGTGAGTAAAATAAAGTATAAATACATATGTTATGTATATGCATATATGTATTATTATCCATATCATGTATATATTATTTTAGTAGAAATAGCTCATTTTATGCGCTTACTTTGAGAATGCGCTTTTCAGAGTTCAGAGTTGTGGAGCTCATATTTTTATACACATTTTGTTATGCGCTTCTTATGTAAATGCAACTAAAAAAATCGTTTAAAAAGCACTTCAACCAATAGTTAAAAAAGCTCTTTTATGTGTTAGTCCAAGGAGCGCTGTGTTAAAAAAAAAAAACAGATAAAAGCAAAGCGAGAAAATTTTATTCTTTGTCACATGCGAGGATTGAACTCAGACTGCTGGCATTACAGCAAAATATCTTGCCACTCTATGACTCTATACTATTATTTCCTTGCTTTATTACTTGTGAATAAAATACATTTACACAAAAATTGAAATTAATGCGAACAGCTGATTCATTTCAACGAAAGTGTCAAAATTTCGGTGTAATCATGCTCCAATAGAAACAGCAATTTTACACCACAGCTCAACTGAAAATGTATGTTATGCGTAATATGGCAAAAAAGTTCAGTTGAGGTGTCTTAAGTCACGTCAACTTAAGTTGAGTTGTCGTACCTAATAGGGGCCATAAAAATAAAGAGATATCAACCCTATATTTATTAATGTTCGGCCGAATGCACAATTTCCTGTTTAGACCGGCTGAACATACAAGATGGCGGATAATGTTCGTTCGCTATCGATGTTCGTGCGGTGTAAACAGTACGCCGAACGACGTTTTTATCGCAATAAATTGCATGCGATGAATTTTTCGCTCGTTCAGGCAGTCTAAACGCACAGTTACAGTCAAACCAGATCAGAGCGGAAGCGTTTTTTATCTCTCAAAAATTTCTAATGCCCTTACGATATATATGTGGCATACCATAATAACGCACCGGAAACGCTGAGCGGTTGGAAAATCCAATTTTGACAGAGCGTTAGCAAGTAAAGTTGGCTGCAGAATTCGAAAATATTGTAATTTCTATGAAAAATTTTTTGAATGCCTGCACATCTGACATAAGACCTCCGCTTTCATTTAGGGATAACAACGTTAACGCAAGTCAAGCTAAGGCCCCTATTAGGTACGACAACTCAACTTAAGTTGAGTGTGTAATTTGTAAATTTGTAATGTCTATTACACATTTGAGGTACATACGTGTCCATCGTCTGACAAGTATGTATCTCAGAGATGTGTATCTATTTTTTGTGGTATGTATTAGGTTTAACAATGCAACTCTGTGTCGAGTGTAAAAACTGTCAAAAACTTACATCTGCTTTGAGCTAGTTGTATTGCGTCTTTTTCATACGAACTTTTTATTTGTTTATTGTTTTTTGTTAATTGAGTGAAAATGGATAAAAATACATAAGTAAAATAAAGTATAAATACATATGTTATGTATATGTTAAGTATAAATACATATGTTATCTATATCATGTATATATTATTTTAGTACCCAGCGGGAAAATATAAAGCGCTCCTAGAAATAGCGCATTTTATGCGCTTACTTTAAGAATGCGCTTTTCAGAGTTCAGAGTTGTGGAGCTCATATTTTTATATACATTTTGTTATGCGCTTCTTAAATGCAGCTAAAAAATCGTTTAAAAAGCGCTTCAACAAATAGTTAACAAAGCTCTTTTATGTATTAGTCCAAGGAGCGCTGTGTTAAAAAAAAAAGTAGATAAAAGCAAAGCAAGAAAATTTTATTCTTTGTCACATGCGAGGATTGAACTCAGACTGCTGGCATTACAGCAAAATGTCTTGCCGCTCTGCTTTTTCCTTGCTTTATTACTTGTGAACAAAATACATATACACAAAAATTGATTAATTTCAATGAAAAATTAAAAATTTCGGTGTAATCATGCTCCAATAGAAAAAGCAATTTTACAACACAGCTCAACTGAAAATGTATGTGTAGTGTAGTAGATTTGATATGCATCCCTGATGTGTGCGTGCGTATGGAGAAAAATACAAACCAGGCTGCTGTTAAGATCAATTTCCTTATTTCTAATAAATTATATATTTCCATTCTATTTTTACCTTGTAATAAATTACCTACTAAATAAATAAATTACAGAACGTAATATTGGCGACGAGGAGAAACTGGTTAAAGATATGGCATCAAAGTTTGGCGAGTTGGGATAATTTAACGTAACGTCAGGAAGATGGCAGATTTATAAAGAACAAATGGAGTTTTTTTTATGGCAAATGGATTGGATGATCCAAAGGTACGAAAGGCGATATTTTTATCATCATGTGGGACGGAAGCTTACATGCTATTGAAATCATGCATATAGTAAGTCGATAGTCAAACCGTTCAGACGTGTTTTTAATAAGCTCCGCAAAATTTACTTTTTTCCCTGACCTTCCTCAACAACCTAATTTCACAACTGAAAATATAAGCGTGCCGCAAACGTGAAATACAAAAACAACTATAAAGTGCTAACGCTGCAGATTACCCACTGAAGCAAGTACAGTGAACTCTATGAACAGCAAAAACAATAAAATAGTGCTACCCAATTGATTAACCATAAAATAAAATAAAAAAATAATAAAACAACCCAATTTCACAACCGCAAACATAAGCGTGCCAAAAAAAAAAAAAAAAAGAAAAAAAAATAAACAATTACAACTATCTGTGCCAAAGTTTAAAAAAAATAAAAGTATAACAATAGAATCATCCTGTGGTAACCAAACCTGTGTCATTGAAGACAAAACAATCCCTATTATCACCTGCAAGGGTATTTGCGGGAAATCTTTTCAGGATTGTTGTGTAGGGCTATCGAGAAGATGCCTCACGTATACACATGAACTAACTATTTAGAAACTTCGTATTCTACTGTGACGAGTGCCAGAATATATCACTTTCCGATGTAATGCTTGCCAGAAAATGCATAAGTGACTCTTTGAATGCGGTTTCGTTAGAAAACAAATCCTTCTTCAAGAAAACCACAAAGCAGCTCACAAGGCCCGATAGCGGCATTCAGATAGGCGAAGAAATCATCGAGGCCATAGATTCAGCTAAGAAATCAACTGAATCGAAACTTAAGTCGATGTCGGAAAACCTAAAGGCAATAAGAGATACCCTGCAGTCGGTTGTAACGCGTGCTGCTAAAGAGCGATACAAAGAGAAGAGGAGGGAAGAGAGACGCATTTTCAGGCGAAAGAAAAGGGAAGCAGAAATGCGTGAGTGCGAGAAAATTGAGATGTATGGTGACAGGAATGAGGTCCGAAAATTTTTCGAAAAAATAAGACGCCTGGCCGATGGTTTCAAGACCGGGGCCTCTTCCTGCAAGGATGAAAATGGGAATCTAGTGACAGATATCCAGAGTACACTGATGATGTGGAGGGAACACTTCTCTAGGCTTCTGAATGGTGACGACGACAACAATCCCGCCAATAGAGATGATATCCCGGAAATCCCAATTGTGGACGACAGCGTTGAAGTTCCGCTGCCCGACCATAATGAAGTCTTGAAAGCTATAGCTCGGCTTAAAAACAACAAAGCCACAGGAGCCGATGGCTTACCGGCTGAGCTCTTCAAGAATGGAGGCGAAGCTCTATTTAAATGCATTCATGAGCTTCTATGCAGAATATGGTCGGAAGAATGCATTCCAAACGATTGGAACCTCAGTGTGCTCTGCCCAATCCACAAGAAAGGCGATCCTACAATTTGCGCCAACTACCGTGGGATAAGCCTTCTGAATATCGCATATTAGGTCCTGTCGAGCGTACTATGTGAAAGACTAAAGCCCATCGTAAACCAGCTGATTGGACCTTATCAGTGTGGCTTCAGACCTGGTAAATCCACCATAGACCAGATATTTACGCTACGACAAATCTTGGAGAAGACCCTAGAAAAACAGATCGACACACACCATCTTTTTGTCGATTATAAAGCCGCCTTCGACAGTCCTATAAGGAATTATCTATACTCCGTCATGTCTGAATTTGGTATTCCTGCAAAGCTCATCCGTCTTTGCAGAATGACACTGAGCAACACCAGCAGCACAGTTAAGATCGGGAAGGATCTCACTCCTCCATTCGATACCAAACGAGGTTTCAGACAAGGTGATTCCTTATCGTGCGACTTTTTCAACCTGATGATGGAGAAGATCATCCGAGCTGCTGATTTGAGACGCAGCGGCACGATATTCTACAAAATTATTATGCTGCTGGCGTATGCTGATGATATCGATATCATTGGCCATAATACGCGCGAAGTCAGTGCAGCATTCTTCAGATTAGCGAAAGAGTCGAGTCGAATGGGTCTTGCAGTGAACGCAGATAAGACGAAATACCTAGTGTCAACAAATAAACAGTCCCAGCGTCTTGGAAACCACGTCACTGTTGACAACATCTCCTTCGAGGTTGTTAAGGACTTGGTCTAGCTGGGATCCAGCATTAACTCTTTCAACGATGTTAGTATTGAGATATAACGAAGGATAACTCTTGCCAACAGGTGTTACTTTGGGCTGAGTAGGCAATTGAGAAGCAGAGCCCTCTCTCGACGAACAAAACTCACTCTCTATAAGTCACTAATCATGCCCGTCCTATTATATGCAGCACAAACCTGGACGTTGAGCAGTTCTGATGAAAAGACTCTGGGAGCCTTCGAGAGAAAGATCCTTCGTAAAATCTTCGGTCCAATCTGCGTCAATGGCGAGTACCGAATTCGATGGAACCACGAGCTGTATGAGCTGTACGCTGACATCGACATAGTTAAGCGCATTAAAATCGAGCGGCTCCGCTGGCTAGGTCATGTTGAGCGAATGGAAAACGACGCTCCAGCGAAAAAAATATTCGATTCGGTGCCCGGTGGTGGTCAACGCAGAAGAGGACGCCCACATCTTCGTTGGAAGGATCAGGTGTTGGATAACCTGACCACGCTTGGTGTTTCCAACTCGCGCCAGCAAGCGCAGAACAGAAATGGCTGGCGCAATTTCTTATACGAGGCCAAAACCGACTTACGGTTGTAAGCGCCAGATAAGTAAGTAAGTAAGTAATAAGAGATACGGCGAACAAAGATTGCAAATGTTCTGCAATTGGATCCGACAGAAAAGATCAAGGATATTACAACCTATGAACCTGATCGTCAACTCCATGACAATATGATTGCAATACGGAATGATCTTGATGCCTTGTTGCAAACTACATCCAATAAAGCAGTTCATCCACACACCTTATTTGATTCCTCCCTAGTCGATATGTTATTCTCTAGAATGAGCGACATCAGCGACGAACTCAGTGCTTTCCGCTCCACACTTGAGGAGATTTTAAACGTTGTGAGGCAACAACCACTCAGAGTCAATGAAGGTATAGACCTACAGCGTTCCCATCTCGATAGCTCTTCCATCTTCGAAGAATTGTTGGAAGCTTCAAAAATTTCAATGGAAGCTCCGGTCGCACCACCTGCCATAATACCTACTTCCACCTCATCTATCGCAGCTTCTCCACCGGCAATCGAACGTTTCGGAACAATCTGGACCAATTCGGAATGGGAAGAAAGGATACAACGTCTAAAAGAGTGCAATGATGAAAGCAGCACTGTACTTTTCGTTTAAGGATTTCCACTGAAGGCAAACGAAATTTGGGTACAAAACTACTTCAAAAAGCACCACATTAACATTCACGATTGCCAGAGGACCTCTTCTACAAAAGCTAAGAAAGTGAGCAGCTTTAAAGTGAGTATACCCACGAAATACAGTTGGATGTTCCTGACCGGATCTCGTAGAGTACTTAAAGATGGAAACATACGAATATCCGAGTGGTCTAATAGGAAATTTCAAACTAATCAACCTAAGCCTAGGAGTAATAGAATTAAGACCAATAGAAATAAACAGGCTACTAAAATAAGTAAAACAGATTCACAGGATCCTAATTGGAACCTGAAAACAAATATCTTTCCCTCATTTTCCCTCTCAAAATATAATCCTTCACATCCAGTAAAGACTAATATACCATCACAGCCATCACATCCTAAAAACAAACGTGTCTCATTCAACTTATCACCATCAACTACCCCACAGAACAATCACTCATCCGTTCGTTATCCAAATTTTATTCGCTCACATGTACATACTAAATCCCTCTTTACCAAAAATCACCCTTAATAAGAATGCAGCAACCTTCACTCCAGGCAAGACACCTGTTCCTCCCGTTGCTACTACTAGTATTTCTTCCATAGTTACGCCTCCCATAGCAATAAATACCGCTGATCCTCTTACAACCACACAGTCCCCTGTTTCAACCACACTTTCCGTAGCTAAGCCTATCATGACACCATCATTTCTTGATCCTCTCCTTCCACCTTTAGCCAAATTAACAAAAAATCTCGCTGAAACTAGCACTGAAGGGCGCTTTGTCATGTCTCGGCTTAGAGACCGGAGGTTATATGATAACGTGCGTCTCTACTTGGCATACCTACATAACAAATCTGACTCCACTTGTATCGACGGTTCAACTAGAACAAGCGTTATGTTATTGATACAACAGGAAGGGCTTCCAACCGAACCAGCTGAACTTAAAAAAATTTACATTCAGTACCATGAGAGCTTTAATATCTCACCAGCTGAAGTAGAAAAAGACTTATCAGCTTATGCCTCACATACCACTTCAAAGCGTCTATGGCATTTGAACAAATCGCGTTCAAACTTCAAAAACTATTACTGCTCCTAATAATACTCCCCTAGATTTTTGTCCACCTTCTTCTAAAAACAATAGCCTAAAAATTTTTTATCACAATTGTGGTGGTATGCGTGGCAAACTTAATAAACTTTTTGTTGAGGCAAAGTCATACCACTATAATGTTTTGGTATTCACAGAAACGTGGCTAAATGACTCCTTCAAAAACGAAGAAATTCTCGACAACAATTGGACACTCTACCGGAAAGATCGAGATTATACCCTCACCGGTCAATCCCGTGGTGGTGGTGTTCTAATAGCCATACATAACTCCCTACCTAGTCAATTTGTCGAAACCACCTCTCACAAACTTTATGATCACCAAATAGCTCGAATTAGTTCTCACGATCATCAATTTATCTATATTGGTGTTATTTATATTCCTCCTAATTCAACAGAAACTACCTATAGTGATCTGTGCGAAAATATTTCATCACTAAATACGACATTGAAAGAGGAAGATACAATCATTATCTATGGGGACTTTAATCGTCCAAATATTTCCTTTGTCACTGATGAGAATGACAACTTCCTCCTTCCTGTTGACCTCTCCAACTCGATTGATTATACTTTACTCAGTACCTTCTATGTTAACGACCTGCAGCAAGTTAACAGGTTTCCAAACCAAAATGGTAAGTGGCTGGACCTAGTATTCACCAATACCTATGATGAAATAACCGTTGCTCCAACCCCTGCAGCTGAACACTTATTTTCTAACAGCTTTCACCACTTAGCCCTATCTACAGAACTCTTTTCCACCAATATTACATTTGTATACTCATAAATAAAGAAAAAGGCTAAGCTCTCGGAACCATGGCTAGATAAAAATCTCAGAAATCTAAGAAATCAGAGAAATAAATTGTATAAAGTCATTAAATCCACCATTAATGTGACCAATGAATTGAGAACAAAGTATGAAGAGTTGTCACAAGAATTTTCTATAAAATCCAAAGAAGCCTTTAATCTTTATATTAATCTCATTGGAGAAAGAATTACTGTACAGCCAAAGAAATTCTTTGAATATGTAAATATCAAACGTAAATCAAACGGATACCCTTCTTCCATGTTCAAAGGCAGTGCTACATCCTCTAACACTCAAGAGATTTGCAATCTTTACGCAGATCATTTCAAGGAAGTTTTCTGTGTTCCTACAAACACATCTCACATCTGCCCTTCTATCACTAATTTATCACCTCAAATCAATCGCATCGAACTAACACGTGATGAAATATACACAGCTATAATCGAGCTAGATCCAAAGAAAGGACCAGGCCCTGACCTAATTCCCCCAAATTTACTTATTCAATGCGTAGACTCACTGCTCTTGCCCCTACAAATAATCTTCAATAAATCACTTAATGAAGGTGTTTTTCCGTCTCATTGGAAAACATCTCACCTCACACCAATATTCAAAAATGGTGATAAAAGGTCAGTTGAAAACTACAGGGGTATTGCCATATTATCTGCTATCCCAAAACTGTTCGAAAAAATAATATGCGAAACACTGGCAGGTTTTATAAATCCATTACTCAATGAACAGTAACATGGCTTCCGTAAAGGTAGATCAACTACCACAAATCTTATGATTATGGTTTCTGGTGTATTAGGCAAGATGGAAAAAGGACATCGAGTTGATGCAATATACACTGACTTTAGCAAGGCCTTCGATCGCGTTGATCATAATATCCTAGCTTCCAAACTGGAAAGGTTTGGTATCTCAGGCTCCCTTCTCAATTGGCTTAAGTCTTATCTTCACGGTAGATCCCAATTTGTTAAATTTCAAGGTTTTCTATCCAAGGAGATTTCTGTCACATCCGGTGTGCCACAAGGAAGTCATCTTGGACCACTTCTGTTCAATATTTTTATATCAGACATATCCGATGTTTTGTGTGATATCCCACATCTATTATATGCAGATGACTTAAAAATGTACCATGTAATCAATTCTGAACTTGATACGACTTTCTTACAATCGAAACTATGGGTTTTAGAGCAGTGGTGCTTTCAAAAGAGACTATTTCTAAACGTTAAAAAATGCTATACAATAACTTTCTTCCGAAAAAATCTCATTACCAATAGCAATTACATACTCAATGGTAAAGAACTTAAAAATGTTAATCATATCGTTGATCGGAGTCGTTTTAGACAGTAAATTGCGATTTAATCTTCATTATGATAAAATCCTATCAAGAGCCAGTAAACAACTTGGTTTCATAAAATGACGCGCAAAAGAGTTTAAAAATGTATGGGTAACCAAAACGTTATATTGTTCTTTAGTACGCCCACTTCTAGAATATGGATGCATTATTTGGAATCCTGCTTTCGATTCACACAGTGAGAGACTGGAATCTATTCAAAAGCAGTTCCTGCTTTTTGCTCTAAGAAACACCTACAACCCCCGAGAATACAATGCCCTACCATCCTATGTGCATAGGCTTAGCTTGCTTAATTTGATGCCCCTATCATCCAGAAGATCATTACTCACCTCATGTTTCACATTTGATGTTCTCAACGGTGCTATAGATAGTGATTATATATCAAATAAGATAAAATTCAACGAACCCTCAAGACGTACAAGACACACACGAATGTTCTATGAGTATCAGCACCATACTATATACGCCAATAATGAGCCAATTAATAGATGTTGTAAAGAATTTAATGATATCAGCGACAGCTATTCACCATCCATATCTAAAGTCTCCTTCAAAACAAATCTTTTTCCGTCCTCATAACCTCCTCTCCCCTTTATCATCACATCTTTGAGAATATCCTTTTAAGACATAGTTTTGTAAAAAAAATGTCAATCCTGTGGGCGGATACGCCCACCTTGAAATTCACCTTAATCATAAGAAAAAAAAAAAAAAAAACAAACTGTTAGATTAAGTTAGATTAAATTAAGATAGAATAAGTAATTGCCTTGTTTGGCCAAATAAATAAATAAATCAATAGCAACGCCAAAAGACATACTGGCTGAAAGTTTTGAGTTTGCCATGGCGATGGATTTGCTGACTAAACATTTCTGCCCAACTCCAAACCTTATTGTACAACGTTTTCAATTTTACCGCCGCGACCAGAAAGATGATGAGTTCGTTCCAGAATTCTTGGCAGCGCTTCGCAAACTAAGTCAATGTTGCGAGTTCAATGACTTCGATGACATGTTGTGCGATAGATTGGTCTGTGGCATGCGCGACGAAAACCTTCAGAGGCGTCTGTTGTCAAATGACAAGTTGACGTTGCAGATCGCACAAGATGAAGCTATAGCGAGCGAACGGTGTTATACAGTAAGTATGGCAACCCTGTTTAATAAATACTGCCAGTTGTCAGCTTACTCTACAAATGAACACAAGCGTTTTTATAACAATTCTGGCGACGAGTAAAAAATTATTAAAGATTTGCATTTGCAACTAATAAGTAGTTGAATGCTTAAAAAGAACCAGTTAAAGCTAATTAAGAACGACAACCAGTGTTTGGAAAAAATGCCAGGCGTAGAAAATGCGTGGGCAGGTACGGCCGCATTTAATATTGCTGCTTTTGATAAAAAGGTTACAAAATGGAGTCGGTGGGTGAAAAGGTGCGAGACGGCGTTGGATATTTTCCAAGCAGACGCAACTAAAAAAAAGCAGTATCTACTTCATTTCATGGGCACAGCTACATACGATAAGTTATGCGATAAAGCATTGCCGAACATACCAGAACAGTTGGAATATAAATTAATCATATATACGCTTAAGAAACATTTTAACCCGGCACCCAACGATATTTTGCTGAATTATAGGTTTCACTCACGCAGGCAAAAATCAGATGAATCGGCGGCAGAGTTCTTGGTGGCGCTGCGTCATCTCTCAGTGGGGTGCAATTTCGGGGACTACTTGGATAAGGCATTAAGGAATCAATTTGTGTATGGTGTGGCGAACCAGAAAATTCAGAGCAGGCTGCTGGAAAAAGAAAATCTAAAGTTAGAGGACGCAGTAAACATAGCAAACGCATACGAAACAGCAGAAAAAGGATTCGAAGAAATAAATAATGAGAACAAAGAAAATGTCGACAAAGTACACGAAAGAATATCGAACAAAAAGAAAGGGCAAAACTCACCACTCCTAAGCACAGAATCCAACACACGAAAATGTTTCAGGTGTGGCAGCTCCGACCATCTGGCAAATAAGTGTAAATATGCTAAAGCAGTATGCAATTATTGTAAAAAGAAAGGGCATTTGCGTAAAATGTGTTTTAAAGCAAAAAAAAAATGCTGGGCCAAATTGATAAAGAAGAAAGTGAAGGTACTGACGATGATTTAATGGAGGAAGTGATGCAAATTGACAAGGATAGCCATTCCAGCGGGCTGCGCGGCAAAATTTTGTATAATTTGCTCGTAAATAACATACAAATTACATTTGAAGTGGACGCGGGTGCTCCAGTCACTATTATATCAGTGGCAGATGCAAGAAAGCACTTTGGGAGAAATTTGAAGATGCACAATTCAGATTTACAGCTTTATAGTTATTGCAAAACACCAATCAACTGTGTTGGCTACATTTGGGTCACTGTAAAAACCGCGACTGCTCGGATCGCAAACCTTTCCTGGGCAGAGAGTGGCTCCGTTCGATGCAGTTGGACTGGCACAAAATGCTGAAAAGTAAATTCAAATCTGAAGAAGTACCCTACGGAGAAAAGAACCGGTTCTGAACCTATCACGTGATACGTCCCCAAGAGAGAGGGATCAATCCCAATTCTGCCACCAACATATGAAACCGACCAGTCCTTTTTACACGGCGTTGTCATTGACAGGGGTCAATTGCCACCTGATGCGTCACCTTGCACCTGTCCCGTGACCGGTCTCGAAGAACAAATTTTTGATCAATCCCAACTATCGAGTAGTTCGTTAAGCTATTTCGTTTCTTCACTCAACAATCATTTGATATTGCGATATTCGACGGATGCAAATTTTTTTCTTTTCAACTTTGAATTTCCACACGATACAAATCAAATATAGCTTTGAGTATTAATCGATTTGTCTCCGCTTGTATCATATTAAATTGGTCCCGTGGTGAGTAAAATAAAACCTGCCCCGTATCCATGGCATAATAATACAAGGTAGCATTGACAACTGCTTATTTTCTCTTCTACAAGAAAATATCTCCTGTCAAAAACAGCTTTTTGTGAAAATACATCTACAGCTGCTGTGGTTGTTGTTTTTTTTCACTTCAACGTTTTCAACATTACTTGTGTTTTCAATGGCGGATTGTGAGCGCTCTTGTTTTGAGTATATTTTTTGACAGGAGATGTTTTCCCAAGCAACTGTCAATGCTACCTTGTATTATTATACCATGCCCCGTATCAAGCACAAAGAAACTGTTTGGTGACAGGTGATATCAGACCAGTCCTGTTATAGGCTTCATTTGAGCTGTCACGGGACCAGTCACTTAAGAGCAACTGACCCTGCTTTCTCCGTAGGGTAGTTAATCAGATACAGGATCAGGTAGAACGCGAGGGTCAGTTAAGGAAAATTCTGGAAAAATACCCAAACTTATTTTCACTTTCAACAGGAAAGATTAGTGGTTTCAAAGCACGATTATATGTAAAACCTAATGCAGTTCAAAGAAGCATCAAAGCACGACGAGTTGCGTTTCCTTTGCTGGAAGCTGTGGAGCAGGAACTGGAAAGCCAAGTGAGAGATGGGCTGTTAGTAAAAATTGACAGAAGTGAATGGGCGACACCGATTGTAGTCGTGCGGAAAAAAGATAATAAGGTACGTCTGTGTGGAGACTACAAGGTGACGGTGAATCCGGAATTGGTAGTAGATGAGCACCCACTGCCGACGATAGACGAATTGTTTCGCACAATGGCTGGTGGTAAGACATTCTCGAAAATTGATCTCTCTAAGGCCTATTTGCAGCTAGAGGTACACCCCGATGACCAACACCTACTAACGTTGAATACACACAAAGGTTTATATCAACCAACTAGATTGATGTTTGGCATAGCATGCGCTCCATCACAATGGCAAAGGTTTATGGAAAATTTACTTGCAGACATAGAAGGTGTGAAAGTTTTCTTAGATGACATTAAGATTACCGCTGGAGATGACAAGTTGCACTTGGAAAGGCTGAATGAAGTCTTGCGTCGTTTGGACAAGTACAATATGCGCGTCAATTTGGAAAAATCTGAATTTTTACAGAGCAGAATCGAATATTGTGGATACATTATTGACAAGGAGGGTATTCGGAAAATGCCGGCCAAAATTCAGGCTATACAGAATATGAAGCAACCTACAAATAAAGACGACGTACGTTCATTCTTGGGTTTAATCAATTATTACGGTAAATTTGAGTACGATCGTATACCTCCTTAATCAGTTGTTGCACAACGAGGTACCATTCAATTTCGATGCCAGGTGCAAAACTGCTTTTGTGGAAGTAAAAAAGCAAATCCAATCTGATGTATTAACATACTACGACCCAAAGCTTTCAATAACGCTAGCGGTGGATGCAAGCCCTACGGGGGTGGGAGCAGTGTTGAGTCACGAATTTAGAGATGGTTCAGAGAAACCGATACAATTTGCATCACGAACGTTGAATCAGACGCAGCAACGCTACAGCCAAGTGGACAAAGAAGCGTATGCTATAATTTTTGGGGTCCGAAAATTTGATCAGTATTTACATATATGGACTTTGATTACGGACAATAAGGCAGTGTCAAAAATTTTTTCACCAAACAAAGGTTTACCCATTTTGTCAGCCACACGTATGCAGCACTATGCAGTCTATTTGGAGTCATTTAATTACAAAATTCGGTTGCGTAAATCATCTGAGAATGCAAACGCCGATGTGCTGTCACGGTTACCAGCAGCAAAGATAAGGGAACAGGGAAGAAGCGAGGTCGATCAAATCGAGACAGAATTAATTGAGAACTTACCTGTTACAGTCAAAGAACTAAGCGCAGTAACTAAGAACGACAATGAAGTAAATAATTTTATTCCTCAAATATGGTCGCAAGTGCGAACCAGATCATTGTTTTGGAGTGGATCAAGCGGAATTCACATTGCAACGCTGTTGCCTAATTAGGGGCGTGAGGGTTTATGTTCCCAAGCCATTAAGACCTCAAGTGTTAACCGAGTTACACACTGGCCATTTTGGAATATCGAAAATGAAGGCTCTAGGCCGTGCGTACTGTTGGTGGAAAGATTTAGATCGCGACATTGAAAAATTGGTTTCGAATTGCCGTGAGTGTCAAAGTACACGACGGAATCCAAAGAAAGAGCTAGTACATTGTTGGTTAGCACCAAGTAAAGTTTTCGAAAGAGTCCATGTGGACTATGCGGGGCCATTTTTGGGAAAATATTTTTTTGTATTAGTGGATGCATTCAGCAAGTGGCCTGAGGTGCGCATCGTTTCGGACATACCACCGAATCTACTATTAAAGTCTGCAGAAATATTTTCGCAACACTGGGCATTCCCAACGTGCTCGTTAGCGATGATGGCCCGCAGTTCAAATCGGATGAGTTAGGCAAATTTTTAAAACAGAATGGCATAATTCATAAAAACGGGGCACCATACCACCCGGAGACAAACGGACAGGCTGAGCGTTTCGTACCGACCTTCAAAAACAAATTAAAAGCAGTCAACAGTCGACAAAAGGAACTTAAAAAAAATCTAGACCAAATACTACTAGCATATCAACGTGCAATCCACCCAGCAACAAACAAATCACCAGCAATGGTTTTTTTTGGTCGACAGATACAATCAAAACTGGATTTACTGCTGCCAAATAGTACGGTAGGTGACGGAGAGCATCAACTCGCTAAGAAGAAGTTTAAAGTGGGAGAAAAGGTATCAGTACGAGAGTAGATCGGCTCAGATAGATGGCAGTTCGGAGTGATCGAGGAACGAGTTGGTGAGTTACATTACACTGTTAAACTTGAGGATGGTCGTATTTGGCGTCGGCACGTTGATCAGATATTGAAAGCGGACGTGGCACAGGTGTCGAAAAGGTATGATGCGACATCGGTAGTGGAGGACATAGAACCGGTTCATCCTGAGGTCAGCGTACGGATTTCAGAAGAAGGCGAAGGACGTTTAGAATCACCTTTAGGTGCACCTATTACAGATGGGTCCGAGCGTAATGAGGCCACAACTACCCAAAGACCACAGCGTAACCGAAATCCACCTAAACGTCTTTTAGATTATGAACTAGATTTTTAAGTATTCATAACTTTTAAAAAATTAACTAAAATAATCATAAACAGAAACCATTTAATGTATATTCCTCTTTACATACCAATATTTGATTCTCTTCTCAATTTTGTAACTTTATCTATTCATTTTTAACGCTGTAATTTTTATCATTATTTTATTCATAAAGGCAGGGAAAGTTGTTATACAGTAAGTATGGCAACCCTGTTTAATAAACACTGCCAGTTGTCAGCTTACTCTACAAATAAACACAAGCGTTTTTATAACAAACGGTTCAAAAGGATATTAATGTTTTAAAAACACCAGCAAGCCAGCCACAAATTAATAAATTGTCGATCTCTAAGAAGACACATAGTCAGGTAGCCAGGGTTCAGGGTAAAAAATGTTTTCGTTGTCAGGGAAATCACCAGCCAGACTAATGCAGATTTAAGGATGTTGACTGAAATTTTGCAAGAAACGTGGTCACATTGTAAAAGCGTGTATCACTAAATCAAAACAAGGAAAACAGAACCGTAACAATAAAAAATTACAAAAGCATAGTGGGTTAAATAAGTTAGATGCCCATCCAGAAAATGGCAACCAGGAATATTTATTGCCTTTGTCGAATAGGCAGTGTTCATCGATTCAAAAGGAGGTATTCATTTGCCAGCAACCAATTGTAATGGAGGTAGATTCCGGAACCAGTCATTCCATAGTTAACGAGAAAACATTCAGTGAAAATTTTTCCAATTTAAAACTAAACAAAAGCAAAATTAACCTGAGAACATGGGGAACTGATAGAAACCTCAAAATTTGCGGCGAAATCACAGTGCCAGTTACTTTGAATGGCAAGAATAGAAATTTGGCCTTACTTGTAGTAGCCGGAGAGGGGTCAGCTTTAATTGGAAGGAATTGGTTTGAGGATTTAGGTATCCAAGTAGTTAGCACGTTGCATAAAATTGAGTCTGAGCTTCCAGCAGAATTTTCTGCATTTTGTTCTGTTTTCGACGAAAAACTTGGTGATTTTAAGGGCGAGAAAATTAATTTACACATGTCAAGTTCGTGTCAGCCAAAATTTTTTCGAAGTCGTCAAGTACCTTTTGCACTAAAATCAAAAGTTGAAACGGCATTAAAATTGATGGAGGAGGAAGGTGTTCTTCGACCTGTGACTTTTAGTGAGTGGGCAACACCAATAGTACCAGTTATAAAAACAGATGGTAGTATCCGAATATGTGGTGACTATAAATGCACGGTTGACCAGATGCTGTGCAAAGATACATACCCGTTGCCGACAAATACTGAAGTGTTCGCCATTCTTGCAAATTGTAAGTGGTTTGCAAACTGGATTTGGATCGAGCTTATACGGAGGTGAAGGTCAATGATGAATCAGCCAGAATACTTACACTTAACACTCATCGTGGGCTTTTTGAAGTCACCAGATTGCCGTTTGGCATTTCAACCGCACCTAGCAGCATTGGATACAAGCAGATATGTAGTCTTTGGTGTTTCTTCGAATTTTACGGAACCAAAATTTATCTTTTATGCACTCAATAGTCTTTTCCAGACCAAAATGCCCTACATCATCATGACATAATTTAACTATTCGCCAACGATTTGATTTTGGGACAACAAAACGGATTTTCCCATTTTCTAAATGGTATAAACGATTATTTTTGAAGCAGTACTCACGTTTCATCTTCACCCCACGTGAACGTCTTATCTTCACTTTTGCATTTTTCAGCGCATCATGGAAGGGATTTTGCAGAACATAAAAGGAGTAGTCGTATACCTGGACGACATCCTCATCGGTGGTTCCAGTTTGCATGAAATGTGGGAACGAGTACAGTGCACTTTTCAGCGGATACAGGATTGAATACGCAGGATTGAAGCTGAAAAGAAGTAAGTGCATTTTTGCGGTTAACGAATTAACGTTTTTAGGTTTCACAGTAAACCAGCAGGGGGTGCGCCCAACAAATGAAAAGGTGAGGGCGATTTCTAATGTACCTGAACCCGTAAACAAACAACAGCTGCAAGCATTCCTTGGGTTGTTGAATTTTTATGACAGATTTTTGGAAAATAAAAGCGATATACTGGAACCGCTACATAGACTTCTAAAGAAAGACACACCGTTTAGATGGGGATAGGAGCAAAAAATTAGTTTCGAGCACACAAAGCAATTGCTTTAGTCGGAAAACTTATTAGTTCATTTTTCGTTGGATTTACCTTTAATATTATGTGGTGACGCATCACCATATGGAGTGGGAGCAGTTTTAGCTCATATAATGCCTGATGGTCTTGAGGCACCAATTGCTTTTGGATCCAGAACACTACAAGCCGCTGAACGAAACTATTCACAGCTGGACAAAGAAGCTCTTTCTATAATTTTTGGAATTAAAAAGTTCCACCAGTTTCTAAGTCGTAGAAGTTTTACTATTGTTAAGCCGTGATGTGATCATAAGCCGTTGCTGGGCCTGTTCAATCCTGAAAAACAAATACCTCAGCAAATATCACCCAGGATGTTAAAATGGTCGCTGATATTAGGTGCTTACCAGTATAAGATTCAATATCGGTCCGGAAAAGATCATCAAAATGCAGATGC
This sequence comes from Pherbina coryleti, assembly GCA_943735915.1. Classification (NCBI taxonomy): domain Eukaryota; kingdom Metazoa; phylum Arthropoda; class Insecta; order Diptera; family Sciomyzidae; genus Pherbina; species Pherbina coryleti. The sequence goes on along the minus strand of OX030952.1, from coordinate 38,167,360 downwards.
TTTGAGCCGCTTGCCTTTAAAAGAGATTAAAATTGAGGTTCCAGAGCCACCAGAAGTGTTGTACTGCGGCGAAGCGGAGGAGCAATTTTTGGTCACGTCCAGGGACATTGCTCAAGCAACCAGAAGAGATCCCGTGCTTTCCAAGGTTATGTGGCACATTCAACGTCGGAATTACAGTTTGTCAGATAAATCACTCCAGTTCAAACCCTATGCAATCAGAATTTAAGAACTATCGGTAAATGCTCAATGTTTGTTGTGGGGATGTAGAGTCATAATACCAGAGAAGCTGGGTTCCAGAAGTTTAGAAATGCTTCATGAAGTTCACCAGGGTATGACAGCTATGAAAGCGACTGCTAGAAGCTATTTTTGGTGGTCAGGACTGGACAACGACATTGAGATGTCAGTAGGACAATGTGATATATGCGCTCAGGCAAGTAAGCATCCACCAGTAGCACCAGCAAAACCGTGGTCTTTGTGTCAGATGCCATGGTCACGATTGCATATTGATTATGCTGGTCCATTTTTGGGAACAAATTTTCTGATCGTAGTCGACTCTCACAGCAAGTGGGTTGAAGTGAAGATGACCGGAAATATAAATTCATCGAAAACGATTGAATTGTTGCGAGCGATTTTTGCAACTCATGGATTACCGGATAGTATCGTGTCAGACAATGGCAGAAATTTCGTGTCAAATGAGTTTGAACTTTATTTGAAAAATAGTGGAATTAAACACATTAGTACAGCACCATATCACCCTTCATCGAACGGGCAGGCTGAAAGATTCGTTCAAACCATAAAAAATCTTTAAAAAAAAATGCCGAAAACAAACATTCACAAACATTTGGCAAATGTTCTCTTACGGCTGCATACAACTCCAAAGCCAGAAACAAATGAAATTCCAGCTGAAATTTTGATGGGAAGGAAACTCAAGACTTTGCTGATCACTTACATCCCGAGAACAATAAGACGTGTGAAATGATATCGAAGGAGCATATGAAGCTGGATAAGGCTGTAAGAAGTTTCAACACTGGTGATAAAGTATGGTACCGGAATTTCAGAATAGGTGAAAGGTGGTTACCTGGAAACATTCAAACTACGGGTAGTCGGAATTATGGCATTGAAACAGATGGTAATATTGAACACAGACATATTGACCAACTTCGCAAGAGGACATCGGCAGAACCTAGGCGAGAAATTCAAACAAACCCGGTACCAGTCCAGTTAAGAGCCGCGAGTCCCACACTTACACAAAATATATTAACAACACCAAACAGTACTTTAAATGAGTCAATTTTACCGGAACCAGATGGACACCTTGAAAAGGTGGAATCAAGAGAAACAGCAATAGAAGGCCGATCAGCGACAACACCAGTTCCAGAGAAACGTGAGCTGCGAAGCCGTCAAAGGGGAAGAACTGTAGTGTAGTAGATTTGATATGCATCCCTGATAAGTGCGTGCGTATAGAGAAAAATACAAACCAGGCTGCTGTTAAGATCAATTTCCTTATTTCTAATAAATAATATATTTCCATTCTTTTTTTACCTTGTAATAAATAACCTACTAAATTAATAAATTACAGAACGTAATAGTATGTTATGCGTAATATGGCAAAAAAGTTCAGTTGAGGTGTCTTAAGTCACGTCAACTTAAGTTGAGTTGTCGTACCTAATAGGGGCCTTAATTTACGCAGTGTTATTTACAAATAATATTTTAGCGCTTGCTTAACTTTAAACATCATTTAAACATTAAAAGAGATTTATAACCATTTTTCACAGTTTTTTAAGACCAACATAAATTAAACACCAAAATTTCTGTTTAAAGGCTGCGTAAGTCTAAGGTAAATTTTTAGCAATCAGCTGACCTAGAATAGATGGTAATAGAATAGATAGCTAAACGATCTGTCAAAATAGTTGCAAAAATTCAGTTGTATTTTCTCTTATTTTTTTCTCTTGCTTAGGTACACAAAGAACAGAAATCGTTTATAAATAACAATTTAAGCTAGGTTGCATTAAACCTTAAACGATGTGTAACTTAACAACTGCTTGTATATTGTTTAACGAAATGTAATAAATTAGACTGCTAATATATTTGGAATTACGACATTTTCGTTCATAGTAGAATAAACAAGGTAGTCTCGCTACTAAAAATACTCTTTCACTCTGAGTCGAAACTGTAAAATCAATTTACATAATTTTATGCTTTTTTTTGCTGTTCTTAGAAGTTCGGGTGCATTGTTTTTTAACAATTGTGACTACTGGCTTTTATGGCCCAATTCATGATATAATAATTACAAGGTAGCATTGACAGTTGCTTGGGAAACCAGCATCTGTCAAAAATAAAGGCAAGAAAGAGCGTTCAATTATTGCTTATGTTTTGCTAATGTTTTCTCCAGTGTTTATGTATCAGAGCTTGCAAATAACCAAACATTTGTTAGCAAAATATTGCCCATTTTATTTAATTAATAGTGTCACTTAGATGGTAAATAAGTTGAAAAACTGGCGATTAAATGAATTAATATTTATTAAACATTAAAGTTTTAAACAAGAGCAAAAGTCACAATTTAAATAATGAAAATGCTTGTTAATATTTAAGAAATAACTACGAGACCAGCGTGCGTACTTTAATAGAGTCAAACTTCAACTAGCTCTTTATTCTCTACCGAGTGCACTCGAGAGCAAAGACAAATGCAATCACACTCACGCACACGCTAAACTTAATGTTATTAAGTGCAAACATAAAAAAAATGTTGAAAACGTTTAAGTGCAGCAACCTTAGCATCTGCAGATACATATGGACGAAATGAAATAAGTTTTCCATTAAAATTAAAACACTACGGCTGGAAAACGTTAAGCACATATTACACATTCGTTTCACTTTTGTTGCACGAAAAACTGTTTTTGACAGATGCTGGTTTCCTTGTGCTGAGAAAATCAATACTTATCAATGCTACCCGTATAATTGTATCATGGGCCCAATTAGTCTCGCATAACTAAGCAGCGCATGGCTTGATATAATCTATTTAATGGGATTTGCATGTATCTGATTATGCAAAACATGACAACGCATGGTATTGCTCAGATTAAAACAGAAATTCATCTCCGAAACATAGATATACACAAAAGATCTGTTTTATTTTGATTTCTGTGTATCTTCTATGCATTTAACGTTTTGCCGAAACTTTTGTTGTGAAAGTATTCCATGTTTTGCATAATCACCATTTATTTTGCTATGTGCTAACTGCTTATTAACGTTGCATGTGCTGAAATGCCATACGAGGCTAATTGGACCATTAGCCTCGGGTATACCTAGTTTAATCTACCATGGTTTCGTCGTTGACTTACGCTGCTTCTTGTCAACACAAGGTATTCGCTTATATTTAGAGTTAAATATTTTATAACTGGCAAAAGTGAAAGAAGAGCAGAAAATTCCTCAGAGGCAGAGAAAACCCCGTAAAAGAACGAAAACGCTTTGAAGCCTAAAAACTACGAAATGGGTGAAACTTCGAATTCAATTTCATTGCTTTTCAAACATATAAGATAAAAAAGAATAGACAATAAAAAAACACAGGTGCGTCACCGGATACACGAGAGAAGCGAAGCATTTTCGCAATTTCATATATTTGTTAATTTAATGGCTTTTTTTTCGATGAAAATAATTTTTAAATTTAAAACTTTAAAATAACAAAGTAAACTAAAAAAAACACACATTTATCTTCACATCAGTAAGTTTCATTATATATCATTATTATTTTTTTTTCTGTCACTTAGAAAACACACTTGTCAACGCACTTTTGGTCAATTTATAATTAAAAAAAAAAAAACGACATTGGCAGCATTTGAAAGTCAACAAAATCGATGTTTGACCAAAAAAACGACATATTTCTTACCGTAAAATGAAAAATAAGCAAAGAACAAGGAACAAAAACTCGACAGCTATACCTCACGAATTTAATTGGGAATAAGTGTACCAAATTTCAGAACGATCTTTTGGCTGGAGAGTGTTCACCGACTTTGAAAACACGAGTTGTATGAAAATTGCTTTAAAGTTTTGAACACTGTATGAGTCATGTATGAGGGGCAATTGCTTAAACGGCTGTAATTTCGTGAGTTTTGTTCCGATTCTTCTCAAATTTTCACAGAATATTTTTAAAATATTCTTCGCTATTCAGAAAGTTAAAAAATTTTAAAAACGTTACCCCCTTCTAACAACTACAACATTTATGTCGTAAATATTGATGGATTTTCAGTTTAAGACGATAAGAAATAAGAAAAGAAATGAAGAAAGGTCAAAGCGCAGCAAAACGGAAAAAAAAATCGAACTCAGAATCGAACAGCTGGCTTTTAATTCTATCTCACTTTTTCCTTTATAAGTATATAGGATGTATTTTTTGAGATTAATCTGAATAATATCTGCTTATGGAACAATAAATTAGAGGATTACCCCATAGTTTACCTACTTAGCCATCTATTGTATGAAATAATTTATCACTGAGTTTAGGTGCAACGGTTAAAAATATTATAACCCAGTAAAGGTTGATTCTTTGCAAGCGCAAAAATAATGAAGCAGCGTTGCATGAAATTATTTCTCGGACTACTGATATCTGAAATGAATATAAAGGATTTTTACATGGTCTTACTTACTTATGAGATGTGTACAACCGTTGATCGGGCTTAGTCTCGCCTAAGGATTTGTGCCAGCCATTTCCGTTTTGCACTTGCTGGCGCCAGTTAGAAACACCAATCGCTGCCTGATTGTCCACGAATTGTTGTTTCTCGTTGTAATTGTTTTTGCTTATGTCTCGCGTCGCACTGTTTGTGTTAGGGCATGGTATAATAATACAAGGTAGCATTGACAGTTGCTTGGGAAAACATCTCCTGTCAAAAATTTACTCAAAAAAAGAGCGCTTACAATCCGCCATTGAAAACAAAAACAATGTTGAAAACGTTGAAGTGAAAAAAAAACAACAACCACAGCAGCTGCAGATGCATATACAAAAAAAGCTGTTTTTGACAGGAGATGTTTTCTTGTAGAAGAGCAAATAAGCAGTTGTCAATGCTACCTTGTATTATTATAATATGTGTTAGGGTTGGATCGCTGGTAGGGGAAATTCTGCTTTTCAACGCGTGTTTCTCTCTATCTCTGACTGATGATCAATGTTGTGTTGAAATCGTATGATCATGATACAATTATAAGATAGATTCATATTGCAGCGCAGGGTGCGCTAGTTGTCAAAACCTGGTAATTTTTAAATTTTCTAATTGTTGTTGCTTTTGTAGTTTGTAGCTCCTACAGCTTTGTTCTTGCAAAATTTCTCAATTGAGCAGCTATCTTAAAATGAGATTACCTTGTAATTGTATCTGCGTATGATGAGCTTTGCTGTACTCTTGCCGCATTGACCGATGCTCACACCAATAAAAAATATATATATGTTACCTTATACTATGCGTTTATGTTGGCACAGAGTGCCTGGTTTCATTCAATGTTTTATTGAATTTATTTCAAGACAATTTTAAAGCTATTTTATATTACACATGGTTTCAATAATTCAATAATAGTAAAATAATAATAACTATACAGAGTTTAGTTCACATTTCAGGAGTACAAAAATAATTCAAGTAATAATAATAATAAATCATTTGATACTAAATAATTTAGTTTCAGCTCTGACGATGGAGATTGTGTGCACCCAAAAGACTGCTCAAGATGTTTTTTTAAGACTTAAACATCGCTCAGGGGATGCTCTCTATAATTCCGAAAGCATTTTGTTGATTCAAAAGAAGGATGGGAAGAAAAGAAACTAGTAAGAAATTATCTTAGACTGGGCCGAAGTTAAAATACCCCCACGGCCGAACCAAAGTATATTCAAAGTCTTAAGCAGTCAATAAAATGTTTATTTGTAAAAACATTTTCATCGTAGCTTTAACAGAAATTATTCGCTTTTGTTTTTTGATAAAGTCACTTTGTATGGGAGGTGGGTGTGGTTTTCACTCGATTTAGTTGAATTTCATACACAGAGTATATGATATATATCAAAGTTCATTTGCAAAATTTTAAGTCCATATATTAGTTTTTGTGGAATTCTAAGAGATTTAACCGTTTTGATAAAGTCACTTTGTATGGAAGGTAAGCGTGGTTTTCATCCGGTTTGGCTCATTTTCGAACTTGACCTTTATTTTTTAGATAAAAGCTTAGATATCGAATTTCGTGCTGATAGCTTGAACATTACGGCTGTAATCGTGATCACAGACAGACAGACGGACATAGCTAAATCGACTCGGGTGGTGATGCTGATCAAGAATATATATACTGTTCTATACCTACCACGCCTCCTTATGGGCGTTACAAACGGAGTGAAAAAATTAATATGCCCCCATTTACTTTTTTAAACATGGGGGTGTTAAAACGGAGAAGTGTCTGTGAAGATTTGTTTTAAATTCACACAGTGCAAAACTACCGGGGAACGCGCTAGCAGGTGGAATGTTCCACAGGTTTACTATAAGACTAAAGAACGAATTATCTCGGGTTCTAATGGGAATTAAGTCAACGGTATACGAATCGGCTTGGTGAGCTAACCGTGAGCTACCATAAACACAGTCATTTATCCACTGAGAAGGGTCAACAGACTAAGTGCTTTGAGAGTAGCATGTGCCTACAGGACGGTGTCAGACATAGCCATTGAGGTCATTTCTGGTAAGATGCCAGTTGAAAGCCAACAGCCGTCGAATCGCACTACACAAATGCCTTCCCCTGGTTCCACATTTGAAAAGTATCATCGAGGTGACAACCAAGATAGGACGGAGATAATTATAGACGATTGAACTACATCGGTGTTCCAGGAGGGCGAGCCGTCTTGGCAGCGTACAGGTTTAATGAGTTAAAGTCTCACACTACCAGAGGCTTTCGATGCTTCCTGTATAAAAAATATTAAAAAAAAAAACTAAACGAGTGGACCTGTAGTGGAATTCCCAAAAAGTTAACGATACGATACTTAGCGACAAAATTGTTAAAATGTAACATTCACAATGTAAGCTACAAACGTCGTTAACAGAAATCAAAAATATGGCAGCACTGTGCCTTTCTGACAGATTAGATAGACCTTTTCGATAGATACATGCTGAATCAGCCAAGCAGCAGACAGCTGCAACGCAACAATTAGCAGAGGCAGCGCTAATGCAAGCAATTGCTTGCGACCGAATTGCTTCTGCGCTTAAAAGGCTGTCGATTTCGTTTGAGCGATTGCCTTCAACGAACTTATAATTGTTATAAGTATAACTTTTTTATTATTTTTACATTTATTATTATTTTTTATTATAAATTGTCTGAAATGTGCCTTATTATCCGTTAATTTGTTTTTATTTAGTTTAAACACTTTTCTTTAATTGAAAATAAAGTTAATAGAATAATTTTAATTTTGATTTAATCTTATTTTATTTAACCATGATGGTTAACATATGCCTCGTCGTGTTGTGGCCATTTTATGCATATTATTTATGTTTTATAAAATCAAAATCGCATGTAAAACAATCGCTTAACGTTGTTCTTTAAGTTAGCGACGCTAAAATATTCGTGGTTAAACTAGCTACAAGAAACGTTAATGAACTGTCAAAATTAAGGACAAAAATAGCTAACATAGATGTTGGGAATACCAGTTAACGATAATTGTAGCAAAGGCTAGTTAACGATAACTATATATGTCTTTAACACGTTTGGGAATTCCGCTACTGGGTAGCACACGAGCTGATGGCGTCAGGTCATGTATCTCCCTTGAACACTTTCCATGGTATTAACTGTACAAAAGGCTGATGTAATCAACATATTTTTTTCATTCTCTATCGAATATATTGCAAGTCGTTGAATTCTGTCCATATGCTCCAAATAAGAACCCAAATATGCGAATTGTACTCTATTTTCAGCCCAATATATGAGATATAGATCACGTGAAGATCAGTATGAGTGAAGTATTTTTCACACCGTTTTAAAAAACCTAGGCACTTGGCCGCTTCTTTCGCCGAATCGAAAATGTGATCATTTTAGCGAAGATCAGATTTGATCGATATGCCCAGAACGTCAAGAGAACGACCCTCAAGATCGACATAGTTCATATTAAGAGGTACCTAAGGGGCAATTCACTCGCTTGTTGGTTAATAGTCAATACCGGCTCTTGCTAGCATTAAGCCGCTTTTTCATGATATCTTCTATGATCTTCTCTTATCCCATATCACAAAACACTTGCTATAAAGAGCGAGATGCATATATGTCATTCTAGCTGTAAAACTTTGACATATCACACTAGTAAACAGATAAAATAATTTCTTTTTCAAAACATAAGCCAAAGCTTGGATTGTTGTACGAGTTGATGTCAGAGGATTCCACAAGATATCCAAAGCGCATAATTTAAAAAAACCAAACGACCTAAATGATATAAATTTAATCAATGCTGCTGCCATTGCTGGAATGCAGGAATTTCGTGATATCACACTTGGCCATGGACAAAGCTATGAGTATTCTTTCGAGTCCATATCCATATCCATAGGGAAATGGCTAAAAGCGATAATTGAATGTTCAGTTTAAAGATGATATTACAAGAGACAAGTTCTGGAAGACACACAGAACCTCTGAGCAAATACACGCAAGAAGAACATGAATTCGATTTGAATGTAGATAAGGAAGAATCTGTACCACCGATCATGGTGAAACAATTATAGGTTTGAAGTTTACTAACTTGTGTTGTACTGAATAAGAAAGAAAATATTTTATTTTGCACATGTTGATAAATTTTCTGTAGTTCAATTTTGAATGAATAAAAAATAAACTGAATCGGCAAAATAAAGCGTATTTTTATTAAATGTTAAAAGAAAATTAGTAGCATAAATTTATGAGTAGAAATTGTAAATATAAAACTCACGAAGTTTTGGCAATAGGACTGAACTTTACGGAACTTCAGCATAGATGGCATGCTCATAAATCTATAAAGAAGATTTGTTTATTTTGAGGTTTGCAAGGACTCTCTTTTCCAAATTGCAAAGGCGCGTTAGGTCGGTCGCGCTTTGACAGTTAAAGTAGAAACAACGAGTTGTTATGAAGCAAGTCATTATTCGACCACAAGCTTTGATCGTGCTTTGTATCGTAAATATTGTCGAATCTCGTAAGAAGGGGTAAAGCACGATCAAAGCGCGACCTGTTCAAAAAAGTTGAGACGTGTTCCACTCGGTCGTGCGTTTGACATTTGTCGATAGCGTAGGTTTGTATTTTCATTGAGTTAGCTAAATTTATGAGCATTGTTGAGTTGCAGTAGGTAAGACGTGTTTGCACGTTACTTTATCTTTGTTACTTTATCCAAACAGTTTATATTGAATGTTATTTAATTTTGACTTTTTTTCAAGATAAATCATTGATAACATCAGTAGCTGCTTATATTATGGTTGCTGCTTTGTTTGAAGCGAATAGTTTTCAGTACCTGTTTGTGTTGTTGTTGATGTTGTTGCTGTTTATATGCATGTAATTTTGTACGTATATAAATAAATATCAGTTGCTTTAGTTTCTTTCGTTTCTTATTGTTTTTGTTAATCTTCAGGAATGTAATACAGCATATAGTACAAATGTTTATTTATTATATAAATAATATTATAACTACTACTCATATTAAAATATGAATAGCTAAAATAAATAAAGAAAGCCATCATGTATTTCCACGATATACATTGTGATTTGGGGACTTCAGACTTTGTGAGATTTTTTGGTTTGATGGCGTACAGTGGCGTACCATCTAAGTGACAGACGCACGAAGTGCTAACGCGATATAATGATTTCAAAATTATAAGGTAGGACGTTTTGACAGTTCATCCCGTAAAGTTGACCAAAGCACGATCGATGTACGATCAACGCACGACCGACCTAACGCGCTTTTGCGATTTGACCTTTAACTGCTCTCGTTCGAAAATATGTGTTCTGTATCGAGGACGATATATATTCTATAGGGGGTAGTGGCTGATTGTTAGCCGGGATTGTAGAATTTTGTGCAAACAATCCAGTCAATAGGCTATCTTTACCCCCCGTCTCGACAGGCAATAAACCATTGCCATTGTCATTGCCGTTGCCAATGCAGACCGCTCAATTGCCATAGTTGGCAATTTATGTCAAGCAATATTGCAAGCCATAGATTGCTAACATGGAGTTCGCTGCGCGCGCGCACTAGACTGCTTTAAATAATTAAATTAACTTTTTCATTGATGTCTATGCTTTTAAACTCGCAGAAAAATGCAAAATGACTATTAAAAAGATGAGTAACAGCTGCATTGCCAACGCCATGTTACCGAGCGTTTCCACCGCCCGAACGAACGAAGAAATCATCGCGAACAAATCGTCGCGATGAATTCTTCGTTCGGTCCAACTGTTTCCACCGCACGAACACAAGTTGCGAACATTGGTAAGTCGCCATCTTGTTCGTTCGTGCAGTGGAAACACTTAAATTCAATGCTTGCGAGCATCAGCGTTGATCAATATTTGTTTATGCAAACGTAATAAATTTGATTAATTTTTACTACTTTTATGCCTTTTAATTTAGGTTTTATGTAAGTATTTATGTAAAGAATTTATTATATAAAGAATATTATACAAATAATTTGATTATATATAGTGCTAATAAAATAACAAAGTAAAACAAAGTTCTTTTGCGTTAAATTTTCAATATATTTTTTTTCTTTTTTGTTTTTCCTACGTTATTAACTACAATTTCAACAAATCTACTACCTATGCGCAAATAAGCACTGGATTCGCCCAAAAAGATCGAGCGTCGGCCGATCAGAGCGAACGAAGAAATCTTCGTTCGTTCGTGCTGGAAAAGTGTTTACACTGCGCGAATAGCGCTCGCGAGCATTTTGTAAAAAACCAATGTTCCGAACCTTGGTTCGGACCAAACTGTTTACACTGCCTGAACGAACGAAGAAATCTTCGTTCGTTCGGGCAGTGGAAACGCTCGGTTAGCAATCTATGGTTTGCAATATTGCTTGCCATAAATTGCCAACTATGGCAATTGAGCGGTCTGCATTGGCGACGGCAATGGCAATGGCAATGGTTTATTGCCTGTCGAGACGGGGGGTTATGAAATGACATAAACACCATAGTGTATTGCGAGTTCAAAATGTCCAGCGAGAGGTGTTATGTTATAACAAAATGAAAAATGATCGACTCTTTGTTTTGTCAGCCATTCATTTAGATTAAAAAGTTGTAATTTTCCCCGTCACTACAACTGCAAAAAATTTTTATATTGCACTATAACTCCTGGCAACTCTATAGCTGATAATAATAAAGTGTAGTGCAAATTTTCTTTTAAAAACTGATGCAATAAAACTAACTTACATAAATTATATATTTAAAATAAATTAATACTGAAAAAAGACACAGTTTCAACTTCAAGATGGTGTAAGCTCAGGAGTAAATATACGAAACAAATATAACATCATGACAAAGAAAATGAATTATTGTCCACGTCTAAAGAAAAAGGCATAATATTGAAAAATATTTAAAGAAGGTAATTAATATGTGTGGCTTTATATTGTAGCGATGTAAAGTGTTTAATTTGACAATTTATGTCGCATATTTAATAGGTGTCGGTAAATGAAGTAAATACTTTGACGCATTTTGTGACGTCATATCGTATGATTCCAAATAGTCTTCTGATTGGTCGCTAAACATTTGTCTCATCTTGACATGCATTTTTTTACGATGTAAAATTAATTATTTTTTTAATTCATAGAATTGCAAAATAAAAGTGCTGATATAAGAAACTTTATTAACGATGGATGTTGACGCATCCCTTGACATGGGAGAATTGATTTCAAGTGGGATGGTGGATTCTTTGGATCTATTTAAGGAGGAAGATGCACTGACTCTTATAAAGGAGATGATTCCATCAGGTAATCTAGAAGTTTAGTCATGTGTGCAACAGTATCGTATTTATCTTTAACCCAAGAAATGCATGCCGACATAGCTATCTAAATCTCGCATATAAATATTTAATGTACCATGAAAAAATCTAGATGCAAGGACTTTAGCCAAAGTAGCTTTATAATTTTAGCTGTTAACGGGTAATGTTGTTCTTGATTAGTAATTCAACTATTGCACAACAGAATAAAGTTCTTGTTAATAGTTGCAAATAAGAATGTATTTAATCGATAGCTTCAATTCTAGTTTGTTTTTCTTCAGAGATTAGTTAGTTTGGATATACTGAACCAATCAGTGTTTGTTCACATGGCAAAAAAAGAATGACATCGTTTCATAAATATCGAACTTTTTTTTCGATATTGGGAACACATACAAAAACTGTAGACAGACTTTTCCTATTTATTTATATAGTAAAGGTATAGATATGAACAGATGGATGGATCAAAGTGGAATTGTTTTACTTTTATGTTAAGAGGGGACAATTTATAATTTTTGGATGTGATTAGTTTTGAATTTATTTTTTTACTGAACCAATGAAACTTGAGTTTAAATTTGAATATTATGCATAAGTGTAGGAATATTTTTGGATTTGGGACCTAGGATTTTGAATACATTCTTTTATATAACAGTATAACAGTGAATCGATGGAAAATTAACACTTTCAGAATTTGAAGGAATCCAGAGTAGTTCGGAATAAAAAGAATTGAAGGATTAGTGTTAAATATAAAAGGTTAACTTTATTTGTTTTCTAGTTTTTTGATATTCGTTTATGCTTATACATACCATTACATTTGCTTGTTCACTTAAGACTAGAAACTAAGAAAGATTAGCTTAGCTCATATGACTATCTTACTAAACTATAGATAATTAAACAGTAGATTAAAGCTTTCGAATATGCCGAAAGCTCTTATAAAAATATGATTGCCACCTCAGGATGTTTGGGGATTGTTATAGTCTTGGCATAAACAAACAGTATAAAAATGTTTGCTTGAAGCACGAAGACCATTAATCGCATTGCAAGGGTAGTTGCCTAACTCGCTCGTTGCTGTATTCGCATTTTATTCATAATCCTTATAATTTTATTTGGCGAAGCTTTATCCGTTTGTAAGCTAAGCTTTTGATAGGATTTAAAGCTGCTAATTCTATTACGCAAGGTGTATCAATAGACGTAGATGCCATTGTTTCCGTAAGCATAAACTGATTCGGTATCAGTGCTTATTTCTCTATACACCTAATTCTGTTTTTACACGGTAGATTGGTTCCAGAAAAAACCGTGTAAAAAACGACATTGATCGTATGAAAATATAGGTGATTGGTTCCTTATCTCTAAAACCTATTAAATTGAGTGAAAAACAAGGATTTTTTAAGAACAATTATTCATGTTTATTTTGTTAAATCACATATGATGAATTTCATGTAAAAATCGAGATGCATTGAACCCGACCACCTCAGATATCGATGAAATTTTGTTCATAGCTAAATTTGATTAATACAAACAAACCCTCATTTTTAGAAATGACTGTTTTGCGATTTTTTGGGCGTGGCGCAGTGGGAAAGTTTTCGAAAAAACGCGAAAATGGTCGAAAAAAGCTCCATTTAAACTGCAATAACTCAGAATCGGCTGAACCGATTTCCATGATCTTGGTATCATTAAAAAGATATTTTAACAGGCTTTATGACACGTTTAAAAAAATAAAAAAATTACACTGTAAAAAATTTTATAACAAAAAGAAAATTTTACCTAACGAAAAAACCAAAAAGATCAAGGGTTTTTTTACAGTGTATTACTTTTTTAGAAAGGTTTATCCTTCACCTATAACATATCAAAAAATAAAAATGGGTTCTTTTTTAGTTTTTTTTATATAATTTTTTAAGTAGTGGCTCTTCTAGTAATTGCCCATATATTTTTATATTGAAGCCACGAAAAATAGCCAAACATCTGTTATATTACTGAGAAGTGTTCAAATTTCAGTTATATTCAAAATATACTTATAATGTGCAAAGATTATTGATATAATATGCATAAAAGAAAATTATGTATGTATACAGGTAAAAAAAATAAACATTGTCCCAGAAGAATTATGAATATGTTTTAACCCCAAAAAGTTATTGCGGCCGTACTAGCCCAAACCAATAAGTATACAAATTTTGAGTACGGTTTTAAACCGTATTAAATCAAAACGTGTAAAAAAAAACGTTTAAAAACAGAATTAGGTGTAATAGAGTTTGGCCAAGTGGATAGCAGTCTGAATCTGTAACAAGTTATTTATCAAAACTTAATAGATGTCTAAATTGCTCCTAGAAAACAATAAAAATTCAACTTTTGGCTCATATAGAAGTCATAACAAGCGCTAACAGCATTAAGAAAGTTTTAATAAAGAAAAAACTGATCAAAATTTGTTTGAATTGTCTTTGATCTTTTTTAGTCTTTTATTTTTATTTTTATGACTCATTCTTTATCTTTTGATCTCTTTGTTTCTAATTTTTTCTTATTTTTTTAAAAAAAATTTCAATAAACTCTTCTGTTTGATTCTAACTTGATTCTAAACTTTTGATCTCTTTGATTCTAATTTTTTTTTTATCTTTAAAAAAAAAATATTCAATAAACTCTTGTGTTTGCTTTTTTTAAGTACTCAGTAAATACTTTTTAATATTATTAATCTTGATCGATTGTTAATTACATAGTAAGATGAAGCTCAATTTTTATTAGCGTAACTTAAAAGTGAGAACTTTTAATTATATAGTTTTTCTTTTTCTCTTTTTTGTAATTTAGTCATGATTTTCTTACCAGTTTTAATACAGTTTTCCCTTTTCTTGTTCTCTTATGATGTCAATTGACAACAATTTAGGGCCCATTGTTAGCGAAAATACTGAGCTAAAGTTTAAACTCTCAACTCATAAAAATAATTTAAAGATTGTTCACTTTAACTCTTCTTACCATCAACTAAGCTTGAAAAAATTAAGTGCATTTTAAGTGGAGGCCTTCTAGATATAGTGGGAGTGTCTGAGACCTGGTTGAAACCTCTCTACGCAAACTGTAGATATTCAGGGATACGAGTTTTGTAGAAATGATCGGCCAGCTAGAAGAGGGGGTGGTGTAGGCCTTTACGTATCTAAACAATTAAAATATAAAGTTATATTCAAATCTACAGACTACAATGTGTGCGAATTTTTATTAAGTTGATGATGTTTACCCAACATGTGTTACCATAGGGGAGTAACATGGTTTGTTTTGAGGATTTGATGTCTGATTTGTTTGTGCGATACTCGAATGTTTTCGATGTCTCTAAATCGGCAAGTCTGCGTTCGTTTTGTCAACGGTGTAACTTGTATCCTGTTCATAATTCTATACCCAGTCACTATGATGTTCATAATAAAACCACATCTCTTATTGGTTATTTTTTAATCAGTGATATTGGTGCATTAAAACTTTCAGGACAAATGTGTTCGCCTGCTATTTCACATGATACTTTCCTGTGTCTTACGAGTATGAAATCATTGAATATCGAAACTACAATAATATTAACTTTGATAATTTAGCCTCTTTTCTAAATAGTTTTAATTTCAGTGAATTATATTTAACTGGTTATGTGGATGAACAGGTTTCAATTTTTAATGCATTAATAACTGAAGCGTTCTCTTTTGTACCGATCACTAAATTCTCAACTAAAAAATATCAAACAAACTACTTAAATTCTAGGGTTATTAGTTATGCTAAGTCATTACGAGATCTTGCCTTCAAAGCCTACTTGCAAGAAAAAACAGCGAGAAATTGGAAAATATTTTGCAAATATCGAAACCGTGCAAAGTCTGCTATTCGTAAAGCCAAAAGACAATTTGGAACTCGAATTTTTGATGGACTTGATAGCAAACGAATGTGGAACACGCTTAGAAACAATGGCTGCCTTAATTCACCAAGCCTTATAGAGAACTATGATGCAAACTCTATAAATGATCACTTTCTTACTCACCAGAATCCAAATAATGGTGAAATATTTGACTTTTACTTACACCAGGATGTTGAAAACTGCTTTTCAATTAGAAATGTTTGTTTGGAGGATCTTGAAAAAGCCATTTTTGGCATTAAGTCAAATGCTATGGGTTGTGATAATATTCCTATCAAATTTATAAAACTAATTTTTCCTTTTATTCAGAATCACCTTTTTTATTATGTTAATAGTATTCTTTGTAGATCTCAGTTTCCGCTTTCCTGGAAAAAGAAAAAATCTTCCTCAAATCATATTAATAACCTCAGGCCGATATGTATACTGCCCGCTCTTTCGAAAGTTTAGTTCAGTTTATTTATTGTCTATAAATATTTACATTTTTTCAGACAAGCAGAGTATATACATTTTAAGTCTTAGGATTAAGTAAAAGCTACGCTACAATCAGGGTGCGAAGAACGTTTGATATATAATTGTTTTCATTTATCGTTCTCTTCACATAAAATTGTGCTCGCATATTCTTACGAACGAATGAAGAACGCTCTGCTTGCGTCGTTATAATTATCACTGATAAATTTGTCAGTTTCGTCTTTTTTTCGGACAAATTTTTCACACAACAACAAAAAACAACGAACGTTCGTTTGCTATCGTTCATTTGTAATGAGCGTTTGAAGAAAAAATTCAGGAACGTTCGTTTGTACCAGTGTCGGCAAATGAAATTACCACCAAAATTATCTTTTTCTCACACTTAATTCTCAAAAATTACCACACTCGCAAAATTACCTCAAATTACAAAATACCACAATACCTTAAATTACCACAAAATCACTCAAATTTTTTTCTGAAGTATTTTTAGGTATTGTGGTATTTTGTGGTAATTTGAGGTATTTTGTGGTAATTTGAGGTATTTTGTGGTATTTTGATGTATTTTTTTCCCACGCGAGAGATTTTTACCACAAAATACCATGGGAATTACCACATCCCACAATAGTTGAAAAATACCATAAGTACTATTTATCGTGCTTTTCTGGCAACATAGCTCGATCTGCCACAATTTTTTTTTTCAATAATGCAAAAATAAAAATGTGTACACGAAAAGTCAACACAAAACGACGACGCATGCACAACAGCGAAAAAATTATTTTTTCTTCAAACGCTCATTATAAAGAACGATAGCAAACGAACGTTTGTTGCTTTTTGTTGTTGTGTGAAAAATTCGTCCGAAAAAATTCGAAGCTGACAAATTTATCAGTGATAAATATAACGACGCAAGCAGAGAGTTCTTCTATCGAGTGCGAACCATGGTATAATAATATAAGGTAGTATTGACAGTTGCTTGGGCAACGACCATTTGTCAAAAAAAATGTATAGAAAGAGAGCGTTCAATTATTTCTTATGTTTTCGCCATTGTTTATGTTTCAGCGCTTGCAAATAACCAAACATTTTCTTACAAAATATTGCCTATTTTATTTAATCAATAGTGAATTATTATTACTACAACGAAGATAACTTGTGAACTTTGTGTTATTAAGTGCAAACATAAGAAAAAATGTTGAAAACGTTCAAATGTAGCAACCTCAGCAGCTGCAGATGCATATGGACGAAATTAAAGAAGTTTCCAATTATTATTAAAACACCACGGCTGGAAAACGTTAAACACATATCACACATAATTTTTTCACAACTTTCATTATTATAATTGTGTATTGAACGCACATATTTTGCGGAATTTATTTATTTTTACATTCGTTTAATTCTTGTTGCACGAACAACTGTTTTTGACAGATGGTCGTTGCCTTGTTGCTGAGAAAATCTATACTTGTCAATGCTACCTGTATAATTATATCATGAGTGCGAACGTTCATCTATTTTGAAATTTTTCGTTTGAAATTTTACTCACAAACCAAAAAACGAGCGAGAAGATCGTATTTTAATCATTTGTGAACGAATTTTTCCGCACCCTGGCTACAATATCTTAAGTGTAATGAGAATTAAGAGCAATAATAAAAGCATTCTTACTATAAGCAAAATCAATATCAACTTTAGAGCATAATGAATTATATTCCTTAAGAGTTATATTTAATGGTTCAAACAGTAAATAATTTGTTCTACAAAAATTAATTTTAAAATAGTCAAAACGACGCAAATTTCCTAACGGAATATTAAAGTTAATTGCCCTTAACAAGTAGGGACAAACAATATCGTAGAGAAATATTAAAGACTGAATAGTTCCCCTTGATTCCAGCGACTTTAAATTTAACAAAATACAACGAGTATTATACGATGATAAGGGTTCGATATTGAAAGATCGCAGAGCAAATTTTAGAAATTTTTTTTTGAATTCGTTCAAGTCTAAGTTTATGAACAGCATAGTAAGGATCCCCATATAAGAGAAGCGTATTCTAAACGAGATCTAACAAAGGATAGAAAAAGACATTTCAAGGTATATGGATCTGAGAAATTCGCACAGTTTCGCTTTATAAAAGAATATATAGAATATGATTTAGATAGCGTGATAGTCAAGTGTCTCACAAATGAAAAGCTAGATTCAAAACAAACACCAAGGTCAATAATTTCACTAAGACAAGTTAAATTAGCGTTATCAATATAAAAAGACGTAGCTAAAACATTTCTTATTTTAGCATAAGAAACAAGAAAACATTTTTTCTTGGAAAGTTTTATAAAGTTGTGGAAAGTATTATAAAGTCACAGATTTTGCAATATACAAATCATTTTTCTTTAATTCATGACGTTCAGTCTGGATTTAGAGATGGTTACAGCACTACGTCGCTTCTTCTTGGGCTTACCGACTCCATAAGAGAAAATATAAATGAAAAAAAAAAAAATAAGTATCCTCGTTTCTCTTGACATAACGAAAGCATTCGATACGATTAACTATGCTAATCTAATAAATAAACTCAAATTTCACTTTAATTTCTCTAATTATGCTTGTTATCGTATCTAAGCGATCGTGTACAGTATGTGTCTTATAATGGTCATGAGTCAAGTTTACTGAATAATGTATCTGGGGTCCCGCAAGGCTCTGTCCTTGGCCCTATTCTTTTTATGATGTACTAGCTTTTCCCGGCGCGCGTTGCTGCACCCAGCAATTATATCGCAACATAATAATTATATTCGAAACTTTTCTTAGACCCATAGTTTAACACCACTGTCATTTTCCACTGCCCGTTACAGTTTCCCAGTTACAGTTACAGTTTAAATAGTAACTCCATTTTGAGTTTGTATGTAAATACTGCTACTTTTACTTTCAAAGCTATTCGATAATACAAATTTTAATTGTATGGGCGGAGCCACACCCCCTTATATAATGCCCGTCCCAGTTTTCTAGTAGATGGACATTATCCAGTTTTAGTACAGTTGCCGACAGTGAGCATACAAACTAAATTACCAAAATGTAGCCAAATCGACGAAAACCATAGGAAATATAGCATTTTTATTGATTTGTGGGCGGTAAAAGGGGTGTGACAGAAATTAAAACCATCTTGTGCTTGAAAAAAATGTACTGCCAAAATTTCAGTTCTATCGACTCAGCAATTTTGAAGTTTCCAGCCAACACACAGACATCATTTTGCTTTTTGTATATATATATTTTGAATAAAGGTTATTGGCTATAACTTTTGATTGGTAAGAGATACTGAGATAATTTTTTTTAATAAATTATTATTTTAGCTTGTAAATTTATTCAAAAATATAAAACCACAATATTGGAAAAAAAAAATTTCTTCAAAAAAATCAAGGGGTAGGCCTTGTTTTTTGAATCACAAAAATGGTTTTTAATTTTTGCGTAAAATTGAAATAACTTTTGCTTATAAATGTTACAATTTTTGAATAGAGTTGAAAAGTTACGAATTTGAATTTAAATTATTTTTACAACAAAAACAAATTTTGAGCCTTTTTGTGAGGAAAACTCCGAAATTTCAGACCTTTTTTGAAAAAAATATTTAAAATATATATACTCAACTAACGGTATTTTTGCAATAAGATTTTCATAGTACTTTGATGAAGCTTTAAGACGAAAAAATAATTTAACAAAATGTATACAAAAGCAGCGGAGATATTTGACTCGAAAGTCGCAAAATTAAATTTCTGATTCTTTTTTTATCATTTTTGAGCAACGATGTTGCATTAAATATATCGTTGTAGTAAAATTTTTCATAGTTTTCAAGATATGTTCATGTTTTTGATGTCAAAATAACGGAAATTTCTTAAGTTTTACTAAATTTAAGAAATATTTTATATTTTGTAAATATTTTCACATGTAACCTAAGAAAACAACTAAAAATATGCGATTTTGTAAAAAATTTGTACTACAGCGCCATCTGGTGTCCAAGGTGGGTCAAAGAAGATAGTGCTAAAAAACTCATCGTACCTGAAAACTACTATATACCAATTTTTATTCTAATCGCATGAGCAATTTGGGAGTTTTAGGTGGTTTTGAAAAAAATTTGTACTATAGCGCCCTCTGATGTTCAATATAGGTCAAAAACGATAGCAGCAGAACACTCAACGTATATGAAACCCACTGTATACCACTTTTCATTCTAATCGCATTAGCAGTTTTTGAGTTTTAGGCAGTTTTGTAAAAAATTTGTACTACAGCGCCCTCTGGTGTTCAAGGTGGATCAAAATTGATAGCCCACAAACACGGTCCGTACCAAAAAACTTCTATACACAAATTTTCATGCTAATCGGATGAGTAGTTTAGGAGTCTATTGCGGCCTTACAAACATAAACTCCTTTTTTATATATATAGATTTAAATGATGTTGTTAATGTTGTGGATCATGATGTTTGTAAAATGTTTATATTTGCAGATGATATTCAAATTCTGTTCTCTGATGAATGTCAGTTCCATGACGTGCTTGAAAACGTCATTAATTACAATCTGTCCAACCTGTCAGTGTGGATGTCATCTAATCAGTTAGTTTTAAACCCTAATAAAACCAAAGCAATAAGATTTAACCCTTCGAGGTCTAACACTCCTTTGATAGAAATTAACATGTTGAATAATAAAATTGAATATGTTGACAAAATCAAATGTCTTGGGATTTTCATCGATAACAAATTGAGCTTTGAATACCACATTGACGCCCTAGGTTTTAAAATAGGCTTGACTTTAAGAAAACTCTATAGTCTAAATTTGTATCTACCTTTGCACGTGAAGTATAAAATAGCTCATTCTCTCCTTATGTCTTGTTTGTCTTACTGTATTGAAGTCTATTCTGGAACTGTTGTGTACAATGTTAGAAAACTTGAAATTATTCGATGTGTTTATGATGTTCAATGGTGTGATAATGTTTCAAATTACGTGTCTAAGTTCTTAAATTGCTCTTTTCGAGATTTCGTTAAAATAAGACTTACTTTTCTTCTATAAATTAATTAAGAAGGGGGCTCCAAAATATTTAGTGCAGAAATTCATGTTCACGCGCACGACAAGAAATCCACAGATACGTTTTCCTAAAATTTTCTTTCCTCATACGCTCTGCACGTTGTTGGAACAGACTACCAGTCTCGTTAAAGAACTTTTCGGTACAAATTACCACATTTAGAGATAAACTGACTCAATATGCCCATAATAATGTGCTTTAAGTAGTTATCAGTATTTAATACATATGTCGCTGCTTTACGGGTCTATAGTTTTCTTAAACTTTAAATATAAGGTCTTGAGTTGTAAGAAAAAATAAGATAGGAGAACTGTACAAAAAAATAGGTTAAGAAATAGGTTAAATTATCTTAAACTCTTTATTTGTCATTATATAATTAACTTGAATTGTAGTTCTAATTACTCTAATTTAATCACTCTAATTCTTGGCCAATAAGGCTTTTTTATATTACACTAATAAAAAAATGAAATCAAATGATCTATTCGATCAAAATGCACGTTATAACTAGGGCACCAAACTTGATCTGCGCAATCAAAGTGAGGATGCACAATTACACAATACATTCATTGTAGCTGTAATCATACTTTTGAATTCTTTGATCCAGTAAAGAATTAGTAAAAAGTGGTGCTACATAAACGAGCAAATAATTGGCTGAATTTTTGGTAGAGTTAATGTAGATGGTTTTGGGGGGATCTACCACACAAAATAATAAATATTAATTGAAATGAATGATCCGTTTATGTATTAAGGGCCTACTAACTTTTTTAGCTAACAAAAACCCTGTATTAAAAGTTTTATTTTTAAGCTACTGTTTATTTTAGGCAAATCTTTTTTTTACATTATAATAATATATGTTTTGAAGAAAAGTTTTTGAAGTTCTGGATAACAAATATTAAACCATATAGCAGGAATCCGTAGTTTAGTAAAAAAAAAAGAAAAAAAAAATAAAAATTTAATCGCAGATTTTAGAAAAATGTTGATTTTACCAAAATGCAGGTAAAAACTGATTTTAACTTAAAAAGTAATTTTTTTTAGGTTATAAAAATAAGAATATTTTTCTAAAATAAAAATCGAACGATTAATATTTTCGGTCATATTTTCTTAATAAGTGAAATAAATTTGGAAGCGATCCTTAGCATAGTTTTCGAGTAATGCTGTCCAGCGGATTTAAACAGCCTTTTCGAGAAAAACGCGTTTAAGGTTTTAAAAGTAGTTTATTTAGGTATACATTAATTTTTTTGTCAACTTACATAGTATCATCTATTCCAGGACCATATAAGATACCCTCATCATCAATTGTTGAGTCTTAAATTTCCACTTGCCTCTGTCTTCTCAGGATTCTTCACTCGCGCGTGGCTTCCTGTGCATTTTTGTTTGCTAGAATAATACGCGTGGAATCAACGTTTTTCATAAATCTATGATAGTTTTTGCCACAACTGATGCCAGTTTCCACATTGCGTCCACGGAATGTTATGCCAGGGGGAGAAGTTCTCATTATTAGTGTTATGTTTATTTTTTTACAATAATATAAGGTTTTTCCTTTTTCTGAAGACTAGGGGGCCTTTCCCCTCTTTGCTCCCCCTGTGGATACCTATGCTTTTGCATACTTATGTAAAGTGTGAATTAAAAAATAATAGACCCTTAAAAGAGTGCAAAAAGAGTTGAAAAAGAAAGACATATTACAGAGAAGAGTTTTGTAGCAGCTGGTATGAGAGTAAGGCAAGTACATATATTTTTTATTGTCATCTCTTCGGACGATTGTGGTTATAACTGCAACAATTTTTATCCAATTGACTTTAAACTTTCGAAGTATATTTTTAAGATGTTATACATTCGAAAAATGTAAAAAACATATATGTAATACTTCTATATTGGCAGTACATTCAAGGTACATTCGCCAACATTAGAGTGCAGATATATTGTTATATGAGCGAGAAAATATATAAACGAATGTACCCGAAATTTAATTTCATAATAAAAAAACTCAGGAGCGGTGTTTTCATTGACAAAAATTTCATTTAAAATATTTGTTGTTTGAATTTTTATAGATTAAATTTTGCTTGCTTGAATTTTTCTTTTTAAATTTCAATTATATTTCACGCGTTGGTGTTATAATTATTTTATATTGGTGCGTACCTATGATTAATGCAAAACAAAGATGTATATTCTGTTTTGTTTTATATTTTTCTTAACAACCGCCCCTGTGGCGATTTGACATTTTCTTGTTTGTAGTAATTTTCATTTATTCAAATATACTAATACAAACAAAAAAATCGTATGTAGGCTATCTCTCTTTGATTTCGTAGTTGAAATTCATTGAAAATTTATGTTGCTGCCAATATAGAAGTATTACATATATGGTAAAAAAAAAAAAATTGATTTTTGGTCGCCGAAAAACTTTAGTAGGCCCTTAAAAATATGTCTGAAGAAAACTTTAATCATAGACTATTTTAACATTTTTATGAACATTATTATGGACAACTAAAAAACCGGTC
The DNA here is from genome assembly GCA_943735915.1 of Pherbina coryleti. Lineage (NCBI taxonomy): Eukaryota > Metazoa > Arthropoda > Insecta > Diptera > Sciomyzidae > Pherbina > Pherbina coryleti. The sequence goes on along the minus strand of OX030952.1, from coordinate 38,143,574 downwards.
CATAAATTTTTTAAAAAAATTTTGAACTGAAATTTAAAAAAACCCCAATATCGATATTTAAGGTTAATATATTTTTTTACACGTGGTTGTGGGGCGCCCATTAATACAAAGTTCTCAAAGACATAAACTGTTTTATGAAACAACCGTATAAAAATGCACGTGTTAGTGAACTGTACTAAAAAGTCTAACTGTACTAAAAGAGCTTTGCATTTGCATTTGCACACCAGATAGAATCAGAAACGTTACTATTACTGCTATTTCCTTAGTTGCGTTCTTAAGTTCATTAAAAATGTTAAAAGTTTTTTTTATAAACTAATTACTATCGAACTATTTTTAGATATGCTTAACACTTTTTTTGATGACATGGATCAAGTGGAGCTATCGGATGACATGTTACGTTCTCCCAGTCCTCCTCTATTGGGATCAGATGCTGATGAAAATCATATCAAAACTGAAATTATACCCATGGTATCAAAAATAAAGCAAGAATCTATTGCGCAAGAAGTCGTGCCACAATCTTCAAACGTATCTGCATCAATCTTCAAGTCAGACCCTTTGATGGCTTCTAATTTTAGTCCGCTACCGTCAATGACAAATTCCGTTGGCATGATGCCCACTGCATTATTAAGTAATAAAATAAATTTGGCTTCGGGCAAACATCATCATTCCCCGATACATCAAGCAGATCTACCAACATCATCTTCAACGTTAAATCCATCAACGATAACACCTTTGCAGTTGAACCAGATTGAACCCTCAACTGTAACATTGACCCAAGCTCCACAAATACTTTATACGACAACAAATAACAGCAACAATACATTTGTTTTTCAAACGAATCCTCAACTATCAGAACATCGTCAAGTACAAATTTCATCACCGCAACAATCGCCGTTACATTTTCATAAGAAAATACAATCGCTTCCACAGGTGTTAACTTTGCAGAGCGTTGGTTCTGAAAGCAAGCAACCAAGTTCGACAGAATCACACACAGTAAAGGTAAAAAATTAATTTCCGTTTATATTTTCATTTTTAAATAATTAACAAGTACTCTAATATTAACAGTATTACTTTTGGCCGATAATAATTGGCATAACATATTGACAATGACATAACATATTGACATATTGAATTTCTCGGTCAATTGTGTACAAACTTAATAACACGCACAACACAATTGATCATAAAAAGCTAGGGCAAAATAAAATTTCCGTCTGACTTGAGTGATTATTTAAAGAGATCTAATTTTTCAAAAAAGTATTTAGTTTTTTATTACAACTGAGTAATTTGGTGTATTTCTGAAAGGGGGTTTTGTTCTGCCCATTTTTCTGAACAAAGTTAAATTTTAGCACGCCTGAATTTTTTTGTGTCAGATGAGGAACAGATATAGTAAATAAAAAGATATATAGGGGGAACAGATAAATGGGACATTAATTGTCATTTAAATATAATACCGGCTTTTAATCTCCAACAGTATCATGTAAAGAGCATAACATACTTAATATGAATAGGTGAAAGTGAGATTTCGCATCATTAAGAAAAAAAAAATTGTGTGATTTATAAATTGTTGTTATAAAACATGCCTTCATAAAAACACAAAAAAGAATTAGTTTTTATTTAAAAATCAAACCTTTTTCAATACGTAAATGCGAAAAATGTGCCTCTTCCGAATATTGCAGATTTCATGCTACTCTTATTTTCAAAAATTTGTCATATTAAAAAGGTTTTGCTATTCACCTCATCACTTCAAATCTCTTTTTTTCTAGAAAAGGGACTGATTTGGAAAATGCAAACATTTTTTGTATTTATCTCGAAGCGAACATAAGAGGAAAGGATACCTTTTATCATTTACAATGTTTATCATAATTGCTCTTGTAACACACTTGTTATATCTGTTTCTTTTTTTGATTCTTGGAATCAAGGGTTTCAGAGCATACCTATTCAGCAAGTCTTCCTTGGCGGAAAAAGCTGTAGAAACATGTGAATTAGAATAAAAAAAACTAACAATAATGGGTCTTATTACCAATTGGCAAAAAAAAATTGGGAATTTTACTCTGGAACTATTGTAATTTGAAATATTTTCCAGTTAACTTGAATATTTAACATTTTGTTGTTGGGTTGCGTTGTTACGCTGATTTTTGTACCAAATGGTATAATTTTTTTTATAAAAAAATTTGAATAAATTAACGAATTTTTGGTTTTTTATAATACAAAAGGAATTCCGTGTCCAGTGCCTGAAACAAAGGATATTTTTTAATGAACAATTTTCAAAATTTATAAACATTGATGTTCCCACCCAAACAGAGCCAAAGCTATTCGTTGAAATTTGTGAATGCGGATTTGTTTTTTTTTCTGAACTGTTTTTACTGTTCGACCATCTCTAATAGAAAGTAGTCATTTAAATGGTTAAATCTTTACCAAATCATAATAAACAAAATTAATTCGAAAGATTTGAAGTCATTTTAATATATTTAAAACAAAGGGTTGTATAAATCTTTTACAATTAATAGGTAAGGAGCTTGTTTGTGATGCCAGATCCCTCTATAAAGTAATGGACTTATTTTACCGATTAAGGAGTCCTTATGCTTAAAGTAGTTTCCAACCTTCTAAAAGATATATTCATTACCTGGAAAATCAAAGATTTGACTTCTAAGAAAATATGTCAATATAATCCTAACAATTTTAAATTTTCACATTATGTTTTTTTTTTTTTTAATTCTTTTAAATGTGGTAAGAATTACTTTCAAGATTTTAGCAAAATTATTTTCAATGCTTAAATTGTCCAAGATTCCTTGTTAGCACAGCTTACAAAAATCAATCAGTTATGAAGGTTCCATAAGCGTCATAAACTTATCCGGTCAAATACGGTGTCATATTAAATTTTCAGAATAAATAGTTTAATATTGTTTGATAAGGTGTTAGGTTATGATATGAACACCCAATTTGCTTTTTACTGCTATCAAAAAGTAAATTAGTATTGTTTCTTTTATTTTTATTACAGTATGCTCAGAACAATTCCCAGCAACAACAACAACAGCAACACGTTATCCTTCAAGCAAATCCAACTGTTATGTATACAACAACAGGAAACACACAGGCTGCACTTGTCAATGGCACTACCATACTGACGACAGCTAGGATTCCAGTTGTTGTTGAATCGGCTCCTCGTAACACGAACAATATAGAAAACAAAGTACCAATTCAACGAGTTCAACCAAAAGTGAGGGAAGTAAAAAGGTCAGCTCACAATGCTATCGAAAGACGCTATCGTACATCTATCAACGACAAAATAATAGAACTGAAAAATATGGTTGTTGGAGAATCAGCAAAATTGAATAAATCAGCAGTGCTTAGAAAATCTGTTGACAAGATTCGTGACTTGCAACGACAAAATTACGAACTTAAATCGGAGGTTCAACGGCTGCAGAGAGAGTTGATGATACGTGATGGCTCTAAAGTCAAAGACTTGCTGCATTCGTCTCAAACTCACAGCAATAGTGGCACAAAGAAACGTAAACAGTCCACTGACGATACATTACTATATGGCAAACAAACTCTTATGACTCCACCACGTAGTGATGATTCAGATCCGTCGCTTTCGCCACTTCATTCCGATATTTCTTTGCCACCCTCACCATTTGGAGGTTCGACAACAAGCTCAAGTGGGGGTAGTGTAAAAGATGAGATTGAAATGGTTCCGACCAACATGCGCGGTATGGCATCGCATTCTCGGCTTGCTATGTGCATGTTCATGTTCGCTATACTAGCGGTAAATCCGTTTAAATACTTAATTGCTAAGGATTCGTTTAGTGGACTCAATGATGATGTATTGAATGATGAGGAATTTATTGGACAACGTAGAAATATTCTTTCCGTTGATGATAATTGTAAGTAAAGAAATTTAAATAAGTATCAATCTACTTTTCAGATTAAAGTAGACAAAGTAGTCAAACAGTTAACTAAGGGAATTATTGAATTACTTTAACTAGTTAGCAATTAGTTCCAGAAAAATGCATGTAAATACATAATGCCATTTAAATCTTCTTGATAACATAATAGGCGTTCGGAGTCGGAATAAAACTAGTAGGTCCAGTTATCAATTATTTGTGTACAAACATTAAATATCAACCACAATACAATTTAATCATAAAAAGCTCTTCCTTTAAAGCCTGAAATTATTTAAATTAATTTTTTTTATAATATGTGCCTTGTTCTCTTTTGTTTTATTTATTTATTTCGCAAAATTTCGAAAAAGTGAGTAGATTGATTTTAAAGTAGCATATTTTCCATATTTTTTCGTTTATTAGTATAAAATTTTGGAAAATGTTAACTAGTACATTTATAATTTTATTACAAAAACATACTTTAAATAAATACAAACAGATCAATTAAACATATTTAAAATTTTTTTTTTTGTAACACCCAATGAGTTCAGTCCTAGCGTCTTTGATTGGCAAGAAATTTATTTGCAATTTATTTGCACGCTGTCCTATTGATTTCAACTTGCGAAGACAACTGATGCAAAGCTTTTCAGGCAGCGTCTCTAACAACGTAATTGGGTTCAAACTTAGAGCTTTAACACTGAATCCCAGCCAAGAAAGAATAACTATAAAAGCAGGGTTGAAAACAATCGAAGAAGCTTTAGATCAAATTGAAGAACAGCACTTCGTCATTCGTTATGGTGGTTGCATTGCTTTCTGCGCTCGCATTTGACGTAATCTATGGACATGGTGGAGCAACATGCATGGTGAAGCATCCATGTTTCAAGAAGTTCAATATGAAAGAGACAAAGACCGCTATCCGCTGCTGCATTTGCACTTGTCTGCAATATTGTCTGATACTGCAGTAGTGGTCTGCCAAGTCGGCTGATGATCCGCTTTGAAAAGCGATTTTTGTTAAGCCAAATTCCAGTTGGTTCGGAAAGCATTTCAAATAGAGTGTTTCTACAATATTTTTCTACTGGGAAGCATTACATTATCTATTGCACACATTACTTTATTATACACTCCTACTTAAAAAGAAGCACAATTTTACAATTTTAAAGTCCGAACTAAAGGAATCGCTGCTATAAAAATTGCAACTTACATGCCTATTGCTATTGTCGATCGGCAGTAGATAAATGACTGCCAAGCGATTATCGATGGTGTTGTGAGTGTCGTTTAGTCGACTAACTAGCGACTGTGAATTGCTTTTTGATCAACCATTTATCTACAGCTCTTTCTTAATCGATGGTCGCATGTTTTGCGCGTATAAAATGTTAAAATATAAAAAAGTAAGTTATCTGTGTTGAAAGTTATTAAAAAAATTTAATACAGATGAAATACATTTAAGATCAAAGATTGTGAGTAACAAAAAGCAACTTGCGCGGTTGGTTCAGCTGATACAGTCAACTGTTTAAAATTCAGTAAACAATTCACAATAGTCTAAATTTTAGTCGATTGGGTTACACAATACCAAAATGAAATTTAATCATTTAATCAAAATGAATAGAATACAAAAACTCAATCGATTGTATTCTATTCTACAGGCAATCGACAGTTGCAATAGGCACCTTATTATGTTCCCATATAGTTGCTAGGTGCAGCAACGCGCGCTAGGTGACGCTAGTATTATATACACTCACCGAAACAGCTATATGTGCCTAACAAACAATTGAACTCCACTAGGGTATATTTAGGTAACTGTAAAATCTGAGTATGTAGAAAATTTGTTTGTAGTTTAATTATTTGTTGTTTTAACATTTTTTTAAATTTTGCTCTCTTATGGAGCCATTCTCTTCAAATAATAAACGTTGTCTCATGACCACTGAAAGAAGTAGCTAAATATATGTGCATACACAACTTTATTTAATTTTTTTGTGTAATAAAAACAATAGATAAAAATTGTTTGACATATTGAGATTTTTTTTAGTAATTTGTATGACCCCCATTATTTATGACCACCTGACAAATGCGATTAGGCATTGACCTCACTAGGTTTTGTAAGGTAATATTGTCAATTTTTTGCCACTCTTTTATTGCGTTTTCAGCTCTTTTAGACTAAAAAATTGTCTTCCATTTTTGTAAACGTTCTTTGACAAAATACCCCAAAGATTTTCCATCGGATTTAAGTTCGGGCTGAGAGCAGGCCACTCCAATAATTGTATTGATCGCGGTTTTAGAAAGTCTTTCGTGTGCTTTGCGCAGTGAATAGATGCATTATCTTGTTGAAATGTCCAGTTATCACCATACAAATCACCAGCAAAATCTATTAATTCACTGTCCAATAACTCCACATAGCGCTCAGCAGTCATTTTGTTTGAAACAAAACATATTTTAGACTTGCCTTTGTAGCCAAATGCAGCCCAAGTCATAAGCGAACCACCTTGAAAGTTTCTTCTTAAGCTAACCACCTTGAAAGTTTCTTCTTAAGCATGTTTGGTGAGGCTTTCTAACGTCTTGCCAAAACTTTTGACTGCCATCAGGACCGTCGAAATTAAATTTTTCAGTAGCATAGGTTTGGCTATCCTTTTTTGATACTTTATGTTACTGTCTTCGTTTAAAATTTGTTGTACTCTTCTTTGCGTAATATTTAGTGAGAGTTGCTGCATTATTTGCTTGGCGCTAATGTTTTAAGTAACCGCAAGGCGCTTAATTTCTCTTTTGTCTCTTTCACTAACTTTCGATTTGGGACCAAGTCTCTCCGTTGTGTGTTAACTGTCTGGGTTTTTTAAAAACTTTCCGATAGAATTTTTATGTCGCTTTAATTTAGCAGTCCGTGGCGTAGTTGGTTAACGTGCGTGGCCGCTATGTCAACGAACCTGGAGACCCAGGTTCGAACCCCAGCAGCGACAGAAAATTATTTGAATTAAAATAATTTTTCTGTACGGCCGCCACCTCTCTGCAGACAATGGCAAACCTCAGAGAGTAATCAAAATGCCATGTAAAGCTTCTCGAGAATAAGAACATTCCGTTCATCGCCGTTTGGAGTCGGCGTTAAGCCTGTAGGTCCATTTCTCGGTCAATTGTGTACAAACTTAATAACACGCACAACACAATTGATCATAAGAAGCTAGGTCAAAGTCCTTTCAAGGGCTGAAATGGCCAGTTATTTATTTATTTTTTTTTTTTTTTTTTTTTAATTTAGCAGTTATCTCCATCACTCCCATTCCCGCTTCTTTATAGGATTTAATATGGACTTGTTCGATTTCTGAAAATGACGTTCCTCGAGGCATTATTGTCTTTGAAAATATAAAAATTAATAAAAATATTTAGAGTTAATGAAAATGTTGTTCATTTTCTACCTTGGTTCTTCTATATTTTTTATTAAATATTTTTGACTTTTTTATGCACTGTTGTTTACACGCACTCTAAATAGTTTTTAACTAATGCACATATAGCCATTTCTTATAGCGAAAAAAAGACAAAGTTCAACATTTGAAGATTACGGTACAATTAGAGAGCAAAATCCAAACGAGTGTTATTACAACAAATCATAGAACAAATAATTTTTTTGCGTACTCAGATTTTACCATAAACTTAATCTACACTAGTGTACAAGTGATAAAGCTCAGATATTGTTAGGCACATATAGCTGCTTCGCTGAGTGTATGCGAGTAACTTTAAGGAGAAGAGAATGCAAAACAATCTTTATTATGTGTTATATACCTGATAGCAATAAATGAACCATAAAGTCATATAGCGTTTTTTTAAATCATCATATTTATAATATGTACATTTGAAGAAGGATGCCGCAGATCAGTGACACTAAAGTTTATGCGCTTTTCCTTGATGTTGTCTTGCCACCAATATATCAACTAATTCAATTTAATTTTTTTAACTTTAATTTTTAAAATTTAATCAATAAAAAAATAATATAAATTATATTCATATTAGATGTGCAAAGCTGGATTACATGGCAAAACGCGGGTTCCTCAATCCTTTTGTGGGCGTTTAATCTGTTGGTCATACTATTTTGCATGGTTAAATTGCTAGTATATGGTGATCCCCTGTTGGCATCAGAAACTCGATCGTCGGAAAACTACTGGAAGCACAAGAAAGCCGCGGATCAAGAATTTGCTAAAGTAAGTATTTGCATTAATCTTTATGGAGTTCTATAATATTAAACGTAACCGTTTCGTTTAAAATCTAACTTAAGGGCAATAAAAAGAATGCATATTTAGAATATTTAATATGCTTGCAAACTTTTGGAATAACATTACCTGCTACGCGTTTTGAATCATTCTCACTGACGGCCTGGCAATTTGTGCGTTTATTTTTGCATCGTATATGGATTGGACGATTTTTTTCACGCAAAGCCGGAGGTCTTTTCTGTCCCGATGAGAAGCGAAAGGAAGCATTAGCATCCGCCAGAGAATTGGCTATAGTATTCAATCGCTTAAATCAACTACATCTAGCAACAAATAAAAATGATGCTCATGGACTAATGATGTCAATTTATGCTATTAATATGGCCGAAGTTTCAACTAAGATTCTTACTCCAAATGAATTGATATCAATTTACATGACGTCTGCTCTACGCGTCAAGAAAAGTTATCCAAAATTTTTAAAATTCTTGGGACGTTATTATGTAAGTAAAGCTAAACAGGAGACCGTGAACATTGGTGAACAAGCTGAAAGCTATCATTGGGCATTCACCGCATATGGTTATCGTTATTTTATTTTGCACGACTTTGAATATGACGCTGATGCAAAGGATTCACTTTTTGCTAGGTTGCGTAACAGTGCTGATCCCATGTCATTTGTTGTTAAGGTATATCGATTTGAGTTAGTTTAAAGAAATATTTTGTAAATTTACGGTTTTAGAACTATCGCGAACATTTGTTGTATAAAGCTATTCAATGCCTTGTTGGCGCTGGTAAGAGAAGTGGGCGGAAGCAATCTATTAAAAATCAAACAGATCCCAAACAAAGATTTGCTGGGCTTAATCCACCTACGGGCACAATTGCAAGCAACGTTTTGAAATACACGTCTTTATTGCGTGATACCTTGGCTGATGATGAAAAAGACGATGAGGTACAATGGTGGTCAGATGTTCTTGAGATTGCTGTACATTGGCTATTGGGAGAAGAAAATCTAGCTGAAAATTTGCAGGAATCGATAAATAAGTTGCCTGATAGTTTATCTGGTGGTAATGATAACTTACCAAAAGCTCTACACGTGATACTTCAAGCAAAAATTCTACTCCTAATGTAAGTTTTCAGTACGAATTAATGCTAAATTTTATTTAACTATATATCCCATTTTCAGGAAACAATTTAAGTACGATAAACGGAATGTTATCAAAATGTGCGATGAAGCAAGTGTCTTACTTCAAGAGTGCTTAACTGAAAATCGATTTACTAACGTGAAAGGTATAAAATTGGTAAGTAAAAAATAGATCGTTGGTTATTTTCGACGCTGCTCGGTTTTAAAGGTCGCTTAGATTCCATATTGCTATTTAATTGCATTGAATTGCGATATTGGCGAAAATGTATATCGCTTCTTTTCGCCAATAAAGTTATAATAAAAAAAGTTAAATTTGAGTTAATTACGTAGAAACATATATCATATAATTATCAGAATTATATGTCATCTTGGTCGGGAGGGAATTATAAGCCTTGCAATGTCGGGACTCAATAGCAATGAGGAAAATCACTTTTTTTAAATAAAAATTTCATATGCAAGGTATGAAAGGAAGTTTTTAATAAAAAATTGTCCAAAGAAATTAAAAAAACAACGCAGCTTACCTAATTTTTTTTAAATAGTTATATTATTTTATTTATATTTCCACTGTATATAATATAACAAAAAAAAAAAAAAATCCAATTAAATCCAATAAAATCCATTAACTTCATATTTTTCTATGTAATACTAACATAAAAAAGGTAAATTTTGAGAATACTAAAACTTACTCAGCGTAACTAAAAGTGTACGTCTAACTAAAGCGTGAACGTTTTTAAAAGTTTTTACTGGCTTTTTTGATATTTTTTCACAACACTATGTCGAAAACACAAAAATTTAAGAAAACTCGGTTTTTGGAGAAGGCTTTGAACTGTCAGTTAGGCTGAATGCGTTTTGAAATATGCTCTTAAAAATAATAAGACATCTAGGTGTCATCCCTAGGTTTAACCGAATTTTGGTCGCAAAATTTATAGCCGCAGAGAAACATCTCTCGAACTTACTTCGGAAAAATCAACTTAATCCAGAAATTTGAAGCCAATTTCGGGATCTCAAAAATCCCGGTATTATAGGCCTTATAAAACTGTATAGGACTGAAAAAAGTGCAGGATTCCAAAATCCCGGCATTGCCAGGAGTGCGGTATTGAAAAAAAACGATAGCCCAAATTCTAATGGAATCATACCATAACTACATTACGATAGATATATTATGTACAGTGATCATGGATAGATAGTCATTGTATGGCACTCAATTTCTTGGCATGGTTTTTGGCTATTGATAAGATTTAATGAACGAATGGATTAATTTTTATACTTATATATACTCCAGACTACAATGGAAACGTTTACTTTTTAATGCTTTGTTTTTATGCGGTGCATAAAAAGTGCATGCCCCCCTCGATGCCAATTCGAGACATCAGGTTCGAACCTGACAAAGAATTTATTCAATTGAAATATATTTTTCTGATCGGCCGTCACCTTTCTGCAGGTAATGGAAAATCTTAGAGAATAAATAATGCCATGTAAAGCTTCTTGAGAACATGTACATTAGCCGTCGGAATAAAATTAGTAGGTCCAGTTCTCGATAATTTTTGTCAAACATTTAATAACACGCACAACACAATTTGGTCAGAGAAACTCGGTCAAAGTCCGAGTTTTGGAACTAAATGTCGTCGAAATCAGCAAAAAGTCCGTTAACATGGTGCGATAACGAGTGCCATGCACAGTTATGTTCCGTCCACCTTAATTTTTGCATAAAAATATATCGTTGATTTCAACAGCCCATAAACTACATTTAATCGTTGTTTGCCTGGATATAATGGCAGCTCTTGATCCTTTACAGGTTTCTCTTCTGCAGGTCATGACATATGCCCTCTACTCGTCAAATTCTCCTTTTAGTGTCGTTTCATTTCAACCTGTATCATTGTTAATAATCTTAACACAATATTATTTTTCATTAAAATGTATGAAAAATTACCTGTATGAATTGAAATTGGACGAAAATTTCTTTTTTTATTTTCAAAGTCTAAAAATTGATAGGTCATTAATTCAGGGTTTAAATTTTTCCGAAGCGCCAGTTTAATATAAATGTGATGGTTATAAACTCTGTTGGCGTTGCATTCCCTGTGCCGACGTTGACATGGTTATTGTTTTCTGTAGATATTTTCCAGTGTCTTGAAATATTTATATTTTTAATTTCGTTTTTTTTTTTTAATTTCGTTTTTTTTTTTTAATTTCATCTATGAGGTACACAATAGGGTAATATGGTTAAAAACCTTGAAATACTCAAAAAAATATGCATAAAATTATTGTATTGTTTGTTAAAACTAAAGTGTGCACGCCCGCCAGTACATAGGGAATTGTTATATTTTTAGTAATTTTTGTGATTTTTGTGAAGTGATATTTCAACGCAAATCATTTTTAAAAACACTTTTAAAAAAATAATCTAATGGAATTATACAAAGGTGCATTGTAGTCGCATTGTCTGTGTTCAAAGTATTCAAACAATACCTCTGCAGTGCAAACTTTGTGAATTCTTCAATCAACACATTTTTGTTCAATGTTTTCGTTGTTTTATGCTGTAAGTGGTAAATTTGAATCTCAAGACTGAGGTTCTGAAAATATAATGAAATAAAGCTAATTTATAAAAAAAACAAAAATTTATGTTAAACAAATATTAAATAACTAAAAAATTATTGTGATTTCATTCAATACAACTTGTAATGTACATATGTATGTATATGTGCTTGGTGTATTAAGTGAATTATCAATAGACATATAATTAATTAGAAAACATTTATTTTATAAAAATAAGGTTCATTTTATAAAGGTTTTTAATATATATATTTATATACATATTTATTATTATTTAAAGCTATTTCAACTTTTAACTTGTGATTGGATTCTGGAGGCAAGAACTGAAGTTTGGGAGTTCGAATATATGTCTGTGGAAGATGATGGTTTTTATCAAGTCACAGGAGACACATTGGAAAAGTTCCAAAAAGACTTGAATTCGTTGCGAAATATCGTTGAGGATATTCCAGTATGTCCGATTTTTAAACAAATAATGATTTAAATATATAAAAGCCTTATAATAATTTTCAGAATGGCCAATCACGTATTTATCTATATGAAGCCGTTTGCCGCTTGATGGCTGGTGCATCTCCAGGTCCAACACAACAACTACTCGACAGAAGTTTGCGCTATAGACATGCGCGATCTTCAATAATATGTGGTGGCAAAGACAAAAATCAAAACTTTGAGGGTGGTGAAAGGGAGCGTGCTGCTGCTATGTACGTGGCTTGTAAATATTTACCCTCAGCTCTGCTTTGTTCTCCTGGCGAGCGTGCTGGCATGTTGGCAGAAGCAGCAAAAACTTTAGAAAAAGTTGGGGACAAACGTAAACTTAAGGATTGTTACCAGTTGATGAAATCTTTAGGCAGTGGAACCGCAGTGTCGAATTAATTTAAAGAATGCTATTTAAAGTTTTATTTCTTTTCTCTATATATATATAAGATAAGTTTCACGAAAGATCGTTGGAAAAGTAAATATCAAGAAATATTTTTTTCTGATAAAATAAAATTTATAATAAAACATATCTGAAAATAATTACTTTTCGATAGTTTTAATAGGAGAAAATAACAAAAGTGTGCATATTCGATACTTTATTACATCAACACACTCTTACAAAAGAGAGCATACAGCTCCACTTAAGCAATATGATGCAATGGTAAAATAAAAATTTCAACGTTTCAAGATATCAACTGGTATTTTTCAAGATTATTTTCACAAAATTTTGTGTCAAAAATTCGAAAATTTAAGAAAACTGTTATATCTAAGAGTGCCATACTCGAAAAAGTTAACAGCTTTATTAATTCTTGTATTGTATCTAAATTTATGGAAATGTCTGAAAAATAAACCAAATCCAGGAATTTGAAAGCAATCCCGGGATCGCAAAAATCCCGGAGTTATAGGCATTATAATCCCGAGGTTGTTGGGACTGGACCTGGGATCCCGGAATAACAATCCCTAATGGAGCCAATGTTTCACAAGAAAAGGGACCTTATCTTGCTGTAATCAAAGTTCGGTTTTTTTGCATTTCTTAAAATTATTAATATTGAACAAAAAGATTCCTCAATCACCAAAAAAATTTAATAAATTATCCACCTTATAGCATTTTCCAGTTCTAGCATGTAATCTCAAGTTTTGAGATATTGCTGTTCATTTAAAACACAAGATAAGGTTTTCTTTCTTTAAGGCATGTTGTTACTTGGCGCGCTTGGTATTCGAGTGAAAATTCACAATTTTTTGTATTAAAACGGTAAAAGATAATGTACAAATTTTTTTGGAGTGAACAAATACACTCAAAAAATGTTAACAAACATTTTTTTTAATTAATTTTTAACATTTTTTATGTATGAAACTTTTAGGTGAAGTTTCTTACATTTCTGTATCTGGTTGGCATCGTTACAGTAAATTACCTCGTCCGATTATTTTCAAATTTTAACCGCATGCTTTCCACATGCGTAGTTTCCGTGTGAACTAAAATATTGCAAAAATTTTTATTTTTTCTATATTTTTTGCACAAAATCCAGTAAAAGACATTAGTTTTTTACGATTTTTTTTTAAATCATGATTTTTTTATTTTTTTGCTAAACTTAAAAATTTTAGTTCACACGATAACCATACTCATATTATTTATGTATTATTTTTTTTCTTTTTCTAGGTGCTGCCAACCTTGAGTTATTATGGTAACCATCAGCTCTTTCCGATATCGACACGTCAACTTCAAATTAAAGTTTCATACATAACAAATGTTACATATGAATAAGAAACATTTTTTGTTAATAATTTTTTAGTGTATTTATTTGTTCACCCCAAAAAAAATTTCCATTATCTCTTACCGCTTTCCTGTAAAAAAATTTTAAATTTTCACTCGAATACCGAGCGCGTAAGTAGCAACATGCCTTAAGGAAGTAGAGATGACACAAACTAAGCTGAAAAGCAGAAAAATATTGATACAAAACGAGGAGGATAGTAAGACCTACGCTCAAATTTAGTAGGCCATTGGTGAATATCAATTTGGCGTCCAAATAATTTTTTTATTTTTAAAAAGCATGGTTTGAAAAATGTGTTTCTTATACCGAGAATTCTCATAGGGCCCTCCATCAACTGAAAGCATGAGTACTGGTTTTATTTCACCATCATTTCCTTTTGTGATGGAATGGAAGTTATGAAGTTCTACTAATTTTTGCATCGCTTAATAGTCGTTTATCTACTGCCGATCGACAATCGCAATAGGCATGTAATATTTTTGGAAGCGACGTAATATTTGAAGCGAGGCATGTAATATTTTTGGAAGTGCCTAAGCTAGGGCTTAGGGAGAGCTTCAATATGTTAACATGATAATGATCCAAGCATTTGGTGAAAGATTTGTTGCTGTATTATGCTCCCAGTCACCTTTGTTGTCCTCCTCAATCACCATACTTTAACCCAATTGGACACGGTTGTGAACTTTTGACATGAAAAATTGATCATGCAGCTTCGAAGAGCAAATAATCCCTTAAAGCAGCTCTGAAAAAGGTCTCGTCAGACATCACACCATACGAAATAGAAAAGTTGGTTCTATCTATGCCACGTCATTTAATGGCAGTAATTAAAGCTGGTATAGGACTCACAAGATATTAATTCAAGTGAATGAATTAATATCTTGTATTGTATTTAAACTTTTGTGCAACTAGTTTTAGCGTTTTTGATAAATTAATAGTTATTTTTGCTACAAATTGAATGTTTTTTTTTTGTATTTCCGTTATTGCGTTTTATTCAAACATAAATAAGTTGCATACTAAAATTGGAGTTAAAAAGCTTCATTATTTATAAAAGGCGCTTTTGAGAGGTGTATTTAAACTTTAGTCCCTGACTGTAACTATTATCGTTTAATATCAGCTGACCTAGAATGAATTTTTTAATTTTTGGTCACGTTACAATATAGGTGTTTTAATTTTTTATTTCTCCAAAAGTTCCTGCCGAATAATTACTTGCAACTTCCTTGAATTTTGTACTTTCTTAAATAAACCAACCAGCTAACGCAATTTTGTGCTTGAAACTGTCTGAAACTTACTTGAAGTTACTTTTTGACAAATTTTCTCTATTACTTGAAGTCATGGTATAATAATAAAAGGTAGCATTGACAGTTGCTTGGGAAATCATATACTGTCAAAAAATATACTCAAGAAGAGAGCGTTCAGAATCGGCCATTGAAAACACATTGAAAACACAAACAATGTTGAAAACGTTGAAGTGAAAAAAAACAACAACCACAGCAGCTGCTGATGTATTTCCACAAAAAGCTGTTTTTGACAGTTTATGTTTTCCTGCTGAAGAGAAAATAAGCAGTTGTCAATGCTACCATGTATTATTATACCATGACTTGAAGTGAGTACGAAAACAGACCGATTGCCTTTTCTGACGTATACAAATGAATCACATCACATCTTACTTCAAAATGCCAAACTTTGAAATTGATTTTTAATCACGGAAATAGTTAATTAGGTAATAAATTCGATTATTGGGTCCGACTTCTCATTTCTGTATTCTTTTATTTTAAAAGATGTACTGGTAGTTTTTTTCGAATTTCTCCCATAAAATTGTGGATTGTAAATTGAAAATCATCGAAAATACCTCTAAATTCGCTACATCTGCTTTTAATTTTTATTGTCGGGTTAAATAATGTAAAATATTTGCAAATAGAATTTCCGGCAGTTCATATTAAAGCAAAGAGATGACAGATCCTGGGATAGTTCATGGCATATTTCCTGTAAGAAGTCCGTGGTCTTAACATTAATATGAATTGGTTGGAAATTAAACTTCTATCTCCACACAATCTATTGAAAATTGGCGATGGATTCAATTCGGATTGAATTCGGAAACTAGTAATTCCCTTTACTTTTATGAATAACTTGATTTTAGTAACTTTAAACACCTGCTTTAAAATTTATTGATACTCAGATTATTCAGTGTATGGTGTAATAAACAAGGTGGTCGCGAATTTTCCAGTTCTCTCAAAAAACTTAGGTTTTGAGCTGTCAAACCATACAAAATCATCTATTCTGTGTCATTCACCTATTCATAAGTTTGACAGCTCTGTTGTTTTTGTTTTTAACTTTTGCTTACGAGTACTTTGGTTGACTGGGTTGAATTGGAAAATTCTAACATTTGATAAGGTGGCAATATCGGCTAATGTTTAAAGTATTTTTTTATATTTAATTTGGTGCAAGTCTATTTAGTTAATAAGTTAAATGTAAATAAAATGTGCGACCGCTAGTTTTTGGCATTGCAAAAATTATAAATAAATTAAATAAACGATGTATGAAATTAACGAGTTCAGCGCAGTGCCCGCGGCTATTGGAGAAGATGTGGAACTCCGTGACATGTTTTACACCAACAACAAGAAGAGGAACACCTTTCAAGTCAAACTTAACTCAAAAGGAATTTGCTTGCGTCGCGAGTCATCCGGAGGCACTAAAGAGCAGAATGTAGAACTAAAAGATATCGTAGGAGGCAGATGCATGCGTTCTAATGAGACAAGTCGTGGCTTAGGCAGTTCGTGCACTTGTGGTTCTTCGACAACATCCATGAGTAGAAAAAACAGCACCATGTATATAGAAGATGACAAGAACATAGACTCCAGTGCTTACTTGTATGTTTTTGCATATATTCTAAAAAAGAATCTCAGAAGCACACTTAGGCGAGAAAGAACAGTTATAACGCTTCGCTTTCGTTCATTTGACAAGTTCGAAGACAATATTCGTGAAGCAGAGAAGTGGTATCGACTACTCAAGTGGCACAGAAGAGCACTCCTGCTGAATGAACCTCTTTTGGATTACAATGAAAACAAGCGCCTTCTAGTGCTTTTAAATCCCAAGTCAGGTTCTGGAAAAGCGCGAGAGACATTTCTGCAACAGGTTGCGCCAATTCTCAACGAAGCAGAGGTTCCTTATGACCTGCATGTAACAAAATATGCGAACTATGCCAGAGATTTTGTGCGTTTAAAAAATATAACTTCATGGTCGGGAATAGTAGCAGTAGGTGGAGATGGTCTCTTTTACGAAATACTCAATGGGCTACTACAACGTGTCGACTGGCAGGACGTGATTGCAAAGGTACCCATCGGAATAGTACCATCTGGATCTGGAAATGGCCTCGCTAGGTCAATTGCGCACTTATACAAGTAAATCTATGAAATTCTTTATGTATGGTTTTTAAATTGTAAACATATAGGGAACCGTATGATCCGAAACCAATCTTAGGTGCAACATTGACTGTTCTTAGTGGTCACTCTGCCCCCATGGACGTCGTGAGGATTATGTTGAAAAATGAGGTGCGTTCACTATTTCAGATTATAAAATAATTTATTTTCATACCATCTTGAGTAGATACTCTTCTCATTCCTTTCTGTTGGTTGGGGTCTTATATCAGATATTGATATTGAAAGTGAGCGTCTTCGTGCGATTGGATATCAACGCTTCACATTGTGGTCACTGCATCGATTAATCAGTTTGCGAACATATCGTGGAAAAATTTCATATCTGCTCAAAAATGATCATTCTGTTGATACTAATTGTAATGATAGTGAAAAGAAGGAAAAATTGTCACACAGTGCCAGTTGTAATACATATTTAAATAGACCCGAGTGCTTCCAATCAACTGAATATGTTAATTTCAATGATTTCGAAGATGTTATATCTTTAGAAACGTCAGTAAATCAATCATTTCGCTCCCGATGTGATAGCTGGTTCTCTGCAGGATCTCGCAAAAGCACTTTTTATTCCATACCAGAGAGCATTTATCATAGCATAGCTGGTGATAGTCTACCCGATGATCCGGAAGATGTCAGACAGACAGGACATTCCTTTGGACCTAAATCAGAAGCACCTCTACTGTCGGATCCAATTCCAGATACTTGGATCATTGAAGAAGGTGATTTTATAATGGTGCATGCTGCTTACCAGACTCATTTAGGATCTGATTGCTTTTTTGCTCCCTCGTCTAAGTTGAATGATGGTACAATATATTTAGTTATAATTCGTGGTGGTGCAAGTAGAGCCCAGTTGTTCAATTTTTTGGTTAACATGAGTTCGGGTACGCATTTGCCAACAAAAAATAATGCTTTTATCAAAGTCGTACCGGTAACCGCATTTAGAATCGAACCCTATGACTATGAAGGCATTATAACTGTTGATGGCGAGCGAATTGAATTTGGATCGCTACAGGGAGAAATATTGCCAGGAATAGCTAGGGTGATGGTTCCAAGAAAGAAATAATAAAAGTAATGTAAATGTTATTTATAAACTGTATGTTGTATGTAAATTTCCATTTATTGAAAACTGTTGTAATTGTTTTTTAAAAAATATATATCATTTAAACAATTTTTTGTGTTTTATTGTTGCAGTGTTTGTTAAATGTTTCAAAAAAAATATTTACATACCTACGTGAAGACCTCTTATTCTAAGTCATGGGTTCTCAAAGTGGGTATTAACCCCCTGTGGGTGCTAAAGGCGCCCTAGGGGACGGTATTGAGTTCACGTAAATTTTAGGGGTGCTGAGACGCTGATATTGAGCCGTAGGAAGATGATAACTTTTTATTTTAATAAATAGTTTCGGCTACAGCTACAAGAAGAACAACTGAATTTGATAAAAACGAAAACTACCATTACTGCGATTGTGTCGAAACATGTGTTGTATAAAAGAAATTTAGGAAGGAAGGAATTTTTCCATTTTCCGAATCTCGTCAGTGGAAAAATCTGACGAACTATTAGAATATTGTCAATATTTCAAGGCGCTTTATATGGATTTAAGAAAAGAGATTTGAAGATAAGCTCAACATGAATATTCCCGATTTGTTTCTGGACCCACACTGCACTAATGCATCTGAAATACATTTGCTGGAAGAAATTATTGAGATATCAACGAATGAGGAGTTGAAACTTAAAATAGAAAACGGTAACAAGAAGTTCTGGTTACAAAACCGATACCACTCTGTATCTTGGTTAATGTGGGCTTTTCCATCATCTAACTTACAAAAGGCGGCATTTTTCCGAGAGGGCCCTGACAAAATTTTATTTCAAGGGGCGTTAGACCGAATAAGCTTGAAAGCATATGTTATGTTCTTAGACTAAAAATTAGTTCTTTAAAATTTACTTTATTTTGAGAATATATTAATTTGAGAACTTGATGCTAAAGTTGTTTTCGTTGAAAAAATAGTTTTTATTTAAAATTACATTTCTTCGCGGATTTTGTTTTTTTTTGGAAAATTTGGGGTTATTTTCCAATTCCTCCAGAACCTAATAAGAGAATACACGGCGTTGTCTACGCTCGTTTGCCTTAAGTTCCTGGGTCAGCTGGATTTTATACAAGTGAAGACCCAACTACCGATGCAAAATTCGCCAAGTTGAAGTCGCAGAAAGCTCGTCTTGGGCTTTCAAGATTATCACGAGGTTTTAATTGGCGAGGGTAATTGTCACGCAATGCACGGAATGTTTCTGAAATGTTTCGGAAAGTTTCTGAAAAAATCAATTGATTTGTGGTTTTCTTTTGAGATTTTTTTTTAAAAACAGTTTTTAGCGCATATAGTATATTGAGACTTCTTTTCTACAGTGCGCACAGATTGCAATGTGGCTGCTGTAGCCGAGAGTGTGAGACTCAATTCATGAACATCAACTCATAATCGATCTCAACAGCTCAACATTTTACGCACTAGCCTGAGGAGAATTCTTCACAAAGATCTCAGCAAGTGAAGGCGCACGACCATCCGCTTCGTAGTTTGGACCATAGAGCAGAATGAATTGGACAACGATTTTGGGCGAAAAATCATATTTTCTGATGAGGCGCATTTTCATCTCGGCGGGTAGGTTAACAAACACGATTGCCGCATCTGGGGCTCGGAAAACGTTATTGTTGAGAAGCCGATGCATCCACAACGAGTGACAGTTTGGTGCAGATTTTGGAGTGGTGGCATCATTGGATCATTTTTCTTCGAAAATGAGGCTGGAAAGAACGTTTCGGTCAAAGGCGGGCGTTACAGAGCCATGTTAATTGACTTTTTTTACTGAAACTGGAGACATGAATTTGGACGACCTCTGGTTCATGCAGGATGGCACGCCATACCACACAGCTCATGCCACAATCGATCTTTTGCGCACAAAATTCCCAAATCATGTTATCAGCCGTCTTGGCGATGTCAATTGGTCGCCTCGGAGCTGCGATTTTACCCCTTTGTACTTTTTTCTGAAGGGGGCTGTGAAGGACCGATGTTATGCCAACAATCCGGAAACGATTCAAGTCTTTAAGGCCAATATCATCCAAGCAACCCGTGAGCAACCCGTGAAAATTGGAGTGACAGAATACACTACTGAATGCCATGTTCAGCCCAGGCAGTCACTTGAACGACGTTGTGTTCCATAATTAATGGAAATGCCAGGTATTATTAATAAAACAATAATACATGGAAAAAATTAAATTTTGTTAATTTTATTGCATTTCAAAAAAGAACTTGTATTTGGCCCACCCTGTACTTAATACTAAATCAGCGAAATTGCACAACGAAAGGTTGTGGTATAAAAAAAAAATCGAAAAATCCTAATCACATTTTTTCTGAAATTATGACTAATTTGGACTAAAAAATGGTTCGACTACGTTAAAGAAACTGGCCATTATTAAATAATAGTATCTCCTGTGGCCGAAATTCGGCCATCTGTTTCTGTAAGGTAACGAAACTCAAGTTGTTTTTCACATAATAGGTCTGTTTCCGTACTTTACACTATGTAAGATTTGTGTAAGATGTGTGCAAGAGAGTAAAAACGAAATGTGAGGATAGTTGCAAAAGTACGGAAACAGCTTCTAGTAAGTTTCAAGCACAAAACAGCTGATTTTGACTGCAGACGGCAGCACAAAATTTAAAACACTTTCACTCAAATTATTAAAAGCCATTTTTAATGCAAAACTGAACAATTACTTAATTTTTATTTATTACTATTTATTTGTTGTACTTAAATTTCCTTTTAGGCACACAATTTGTGCATTTATTTATCGCAAAACATAAACAATTATGAAATGTAATTTGACATTTGCTTCTTCTTATTGATGCTTATTCTTCTTGATGCTTGTTCTTACTTTACTCGAAGTCTCGAGTTCTAGCACTCTCTGTGCACTTTGTGTGCTCGAGAGAATGATTTTATGCTTGTTCTTCTTCTCCCATTTTAAGCACAGAAAGTATGGAAACAGAAAATAGTGTCCCACAAGTTACACAGTGTGCGTACGGAAACAGACCTAATGAATTGCTATTAATTTGCATGGAAATTCTTAATGCTTACCTTGACGCTATGAGGAAAATAGTGGTAAAGGAAAAAAAAGGAAACATAATATTCATTTAAAGTAAATAAATAAATTAAAAGTAAAGTAAATAAAGTAAAAGTAAATAAACGGCAGACAATTATAACAAATAAATCAAGATAAATGATAATTCTCATGATAATAGAAGCAAGCAGCAGTTTTTTTGTTTTTTTTTTTAACGCTGAGAGATATTAAGAGAAAGCAACAACCACAACAACAACAACAACAACAACAATAACAACAACAACAATAATGCTACTCAGCTCTTTTTAAGTGTTTGCGTCACTCTCGCATTCTACTCTTGGTTTTGTAAGCTACAGCAGCGATGTTCAACAGAGTTTTGTCGCTTTATAGTTTCTCATTGTCCCATTGGTAAAAAAAGCGTTTTACATTTGCTCAGTTTTACTTATGTTAATGACAACATATTCGAATAAAACTTATATTGTGCAAATCTACTCGAAAATACCTCTCCATCGATATAAGTATTATGTGAATATGTTGAAGGTAACACAGAAAAAAAGGGAACACTAACTTTTTGTTTGCCTATTAATATATAGATTTGTTAGAAGTGCAACTTTTCGAATACATGCGTCGAGTTTGGGTAGTTAACTCTTTGACGACCATTCGGACATCCGTGACCCCTTTACTTTCGAATTTTTCCTGGAAAAACTATACATTCGATTTTTATTAAAAAGGTATCATATAAAAGAGAATGAATGTGGATTTCCGAAAGTACATAATTTTAGGTAGGTATAATAAGGGTAGACTCACCCCTTTGCTTACCAGACCACCCGAAAGTCGAAAAATCTTTACTTTTTCTCCCCCTTCTTGCTGCAATATTTTGGGGGTGGAAGGAGTTACAGGTACAAAGCTTCCACTTTCAAACAAAAAACTATTAAGAAATGTCTTCAACTGGGCCGAAGTTAAAATACTCGTACGGCCGAACCAAAGTATATTCTTCAAAAATTTAAGCAGTCAATAAAATGTTTATTTGTAAAAACATTTTCCTCATAGTTTTAACAGAAAATATTCGGTTTCGTTTTTTTGGTAAAGTCACTTTGTATGGGAGGTAGGCGTGGTTTTCACTCGATTTCGTCGAATTATAACGAAATCGACTGGTTAACTTTTTCTCTGGATATCTTTATCAGCTGGTTATATTTTGAAATAAGCTCGGGATAAAAGCGCTATCCAGAGGTGAACAATTTAGCCCTAAGTCTAATATAATATAAACAGACATTTTAGCTTTATTATCAGACTAAAACAGGGACCGTATCGGTAATGATTTTTGTCAAAAAAGTCAAGTATTAACGGCTGCCTTTACACTTTTATTTTTCCCGACTAAAATAAGTTATTTTGAGCCTTTTTTTCGAGTAAAAATAACGATTTTTACTTTTATTTTATCGATCAAAGATAACAGTTATTTTGTGCCTTTTATTTTGTTTGGTCAAAAATATAAAGCCGATTGACCGACCAAGAAACCATTGATACTATTTCGGCGCACACATTTAATGTGCTTTTGTTGTGCTATTTGACGAAAGTAATGATATAGTTTGTTAGTCGGTCAAGCGGCCTTTGAAAAAATACCTACAAATTGCCTGATGTTTTTTACCGAAAAATAAAAGCCCCAAAATAAATAATTTTTGACCGAGAAAATATAAGTCAAAAGTAACCTTTATTTTTGTACGAAAAAATAAAAGGCACAAAATAACAGTTAATTTTAACTTTTATAGCAACAGGCGGAAATTAAAAAGGCGTTTAATATTCATGAAGCTGCGGCCATTACGATCATAACGGTATATTTGAAAAAGCTCTGCGACAACTTTTTGTTGTCTTTTCATTGGAAAATAGCTAAATAACAGTTATTTTCGGTCCCTGGATCTAAAGCCTTTTTTGTGTTGAAGGGAAAAGATCTAATAACTTAAAAAGCTAGAAAACACAAAAATGAGAAACACCTGGACCTGAACTACAGCTAATGCTTAAAATTTTCAACAAACTTTTTCTAAACTTTTCTAAAGGACATACAGAACAGTGTTATCAGCAAATACTTAGACTACAAATCTAAAAAAACGACTCCCAATAGAAACAGTTCTTGTTATTTTTATTAAAATTTTATTTTTTAAATATTAATAAAAATTAGTCTCTTTAAATTATTGACCTTAATATTTTGAGAATATTTTGAATTTTAATGAATACTAGGTATGAAAATATTATGTTTAGAATAAATCTTCTTAATTGTGTACTTCTACTTCATATGTTGATGAAAAAATTG
This sequence comes from Pherbina coryleti, assembly GCA_943735915.1. NCBI lineage: Eukaryota > Metazoa > Arthropoda > Insecta > Diptera > Sciomyzidae > Pherbina > Pherbina coryleti. The sequence continues at coordinate 38,119,757 of OX030952.1, read as the reverse complement.
AAATTGTTTACCTCGTTATAAACTATAACTAGATAAAAACACAAAAAAAAAAAAATAGAAGAAACAAAAACAAAATATGCAAAAACAGCTAATGCATCAGCTTGAAGAAAATCATAAAAATGTGATGAAAGCAAATTAACAAAGACAAATTTTCTTTTATATTTATTTAAATATTGAAACTGAATATATTTATATATTTTATACAAATTTATGCTAGGTTTATAAACATTAGAATGAATACCTTGATCATTGTGATAAGAAACAATTCCTTATTTGATACAATATAGTTGCATATGTATTGATTTTAAGTTATTAATTATTATTATTATATCCATTAGAAGATACAAGAACAAAAAAGTTAAAAACGAAAATTTACAAAACGAAACTTTGTTTAAGAGAAAGAAGAAATAAGTAATACCAACAAAACCATTGCTAAAACTTATAATGAAAACTAAATAAATATTTTACAATAAAAAAAAACATTACATTTACATTAGAAGTTGGTAAACACATTATATAGGAGAGTGGATTCCTTTTTATATTTTATTTAAACATCAGTTGATCGTCCATTTTCATCCGAACGTGATAGCTTCCGATCCCTACCAGGGATTCTCCCAGTCAATTGTGACTGTTGTTGGGGGTTTTGAGATAATTGTTGTTGTATCAAGTGTTGTGAAAATACTGACGGTTGTTGGTGTGTCATATTGGCATGAGGATACCCTGGTCCTGCCTGATGCTGATAGGATGGGCCCCCAACAGCGCCTGCATTTATGGCAGCTGGTGGTGGAAACCTCATTTTGGCCGCAGCAGCATTGGCAGCTGCTGCAATAACAGCCGCATTTTCGCGGGACGCACTGCTTGTGGTAGTCGATTGAAACGAGATAGACATGCCGCTGTCCAATGAGCCAACACTGCCTCGACGCTGTGGCTTATCATTTCCAACTGCAGAATAAGTAAGGATGAGTATTAGAATTTCAATCTCTACAAGCATTACTTACACTGTTCATGCATATCTAACAAGCTGTTGCTAAGCGCACTTCTTTTGAGCTGCTGCGAGGCCTCAGATGTTGCACAATTCGACTGATCAACTGTTTGAGGAGTTTGGAAGGGGCACGGACAAACTTCAACATCTGCTACACCACTATCACGATTCTCCGAGTTCCCAGGAGCTCGATTGCGTGCCGATTTCTGACGCTCTAGTTCAGCTTCAATGCGCAAGGCCTCCATTTCGTCCATTTCGCTTATAGATTCCTTCAAGTCTTCGGCGAATTTACAGCGATCATGCTCGTTGCGTGCATTGAAGGTTATCAGGTTTTTGCCATCCACTTTCTGAGATAATTGTATGCAAAACGGATAATTTGGCACGTCAAGTAATGTCACAACCATGCCACAGAGCGGGAAACTGTTGCGGAATGTGTACGTGACGGATGATTTCTTCTTACTAAATATCTTTGTGATAACTAGCAAATCATTGAAGAGAAAAACTTCTCGCTGATGAACGCCAGGTCTTTCCTTCTTATTGACATCGGGTATTTCGTAGAGGCGACAATAGCAAACCAAACGTCTGTGTGGCAGGGCCAAATTCGGTTTCTTTCCCACAATTGTTGCCTGCACCTTCATAACTTGTGTCACATGATCACTGCCGGGTTTGAATTCATTTGCCTTGACACGCTCATATATACCACCGAGCATGTCCTTGTCAATATCGTGACAATCATCGATACCGCGAAGATTTTTGACAAAATCTTCAACACGCATGCGGCGGTCGGGTTTGAGATTTGGAGTATGTAAATCGGTATTCAACATGATTATAGCAAATGCAAGAACAAAGATCTGAAAAATAAAAAAAGAAAACATTTGACTTGAGATAATTGAACAGAATCTAAGAATTAAGAGTTTAAAGGGTTTTTGCAGAATGTTAGTTATTTGTTTAAAGTAAGAATGACACAAAAAATGAAGGGAAGAATTTTGATTTGGCAGTTCAAAAAAATGGAAAGACATCTTTGGTTGCATTATTGAAATGGTTTAAATATATTGTCTTTTTTAAAATGTGACTTAATTTAAATTTTTAGCTGTTAAATGAATTGAAACTTTAAACATGTAGCAGAAGTCATTAAGGGAACGTGGTCGTATACACTAACTTGAATTCAAACGCAATCCCTAAGTAGAGTGCTATACGTTATTTGTGTGAAGCTATTGAAGCGTCAAGAGAGTAGAATTATGGACAAACAATTCTTGGATCAGCAGCACGTGAATGCACCAACCCACAATGCATTGATTCTTCGAGAGCATTTCGCCAAAAACTCGACCCATATCGTTCTACAAACTCCGTAATCACCTGATTTGTTCAAAGAACTCAAATCCCTCTGAGGATACCAGATCTAGTTTCGACTCGATTATTAGTATTGAAGGCCACCCCGTAAAAATATTTCTGACTATTTCGAGGATTGGAAAAACGTTGGCATACACGTAAGTACACTGCGTCGAACCCGGAGGTATTTTGAAGGCGATGAAATTGATTTGGAAGAAAGATAGATGTTTTGAATTTTATAAGCACTTTCAGCACTTTCAACTCCACAATTTATTTAATGGCCTTATTAAAGCGATTTTTAATAAACAAATATTTTTACTGGATAAGATGATATATTTCCCACAAAATACACTTAGTTACATTTCAAAATTTTTTTATATAAATTATTTTCGCACTTAGCCAAATTCGTAAAATTTCATCATCTTGCAACTTATTTCTGAGAAGTCACTATTATTCACCAACTTTCACCAGTCGAAGAACAAGTGTCAGTGTGCCTTAAATTTTGAAGAAATTAATTGATTTTATGAAAAATGGTTAAAAAAACAGAAGAAGTCACAGAATCTCAGCGCAAAATTATTGTACTTAGTAGTCTCATATGTTTGGCGGTCGTGGCGCAGTAGGAAGAATGCGTGACCCATACGCCAGAGAACTCTGGTTCAATTCCATCTGCCACAGAAAGTTTTTTCAATTGAATTAATTTTTCTGTTCGGCCGTCACCTCTCTGCAGACAATGGCAAATTTCAGAGAGTAAATAATGCCATGTAAAGCTTCTTGAGAACATGCACATTAGCCGTTCGGACTCGGAATAAAACTAGTTGGTCCAGTTCTCGATCCATTGTGTCCAAACATTAAATAAAACACGCACAACACAATTTGATCATAAGAAGTTCGGTCAAAGTCCTTTCAAGGGCTGAAATGACCAGTTTATTGATTTTATTACTCTCATATGTTTTGGTACACGACTGAACGTGCTCACTGTGAGTGAACTACTGAAAGCACTCGCTTCGTTTTGATGCATGGTATAATAATACATGGTAGCATTGACAACTGCTTATTTTCTCTTCAACAGGAAAACATAAACTGTCAACAACAGCTTTTTGTGGAAATACATCAGCAGCTGCTGTGGTTGTTGTTTTTTTTCACTTCAACGTTTTCAACATTGCTTGTGTTTTCAATGGCGGATTGTGAGCGCTCTCTTTTTGAGTATATTTTTTGACAGTAGATGATTTCCCAAGCAACTGTCAATGCTACCTTGTATTATTATACCATGGTTTTGATGCCTATTTGACATTTAGCATTTATGCCTCTTTTTCGCGAAAAAGTTTTCGGCGGCAGTTGCTTATAATCATAGAATAGGGCTCGCTCGAAAACCGTGTTGTTATAGTTGGTCTACAAAAATGTGACATGGGAAGAGGCGATATCTTTCGGACACTCGTAATTCTGTGTATCGTACTGTGAAGTTGTTTGAAGATACTGGTGGAATAATCGAAAGTCCAAAATCCAGTCCAGAAAACCGCTGCGAAAGCAGAAAATCTTGGCGCGGGAGATGAATATCTCGGCGCAACAGATTGCTCTCATTCTTAAATATGACTTGGGGCTCAGAGCATACAAAAGACACACCGGGCACCTTCTCTCAAGGAACAACCGAAAGTTCAGAGAGGTTACCACCCAGCTTCTGTGATGGTTTGGTGAGGAGTCGCCTATGATTGGCTCACCAAAATTCATTTTTGTGGAAAAGAAGTCAAAACTTTGGCGAAAGTGTATGAATCCGATGTTTTGGAATTGGTTGTGAAGCCTCTCAATACGACATTATTCCAAAACAAGCCGTGGACCATTCAACAAGATGATGCTCTGGCCCATAAGACTAAATTGACTCAAGAGGGGCTCAAAAACAATGTACCCGACTTAATTTCCACGTATCAGTGGCCAGCGGGTAGCCCAGACCTGAACCCATCGGATTACATTTCTTGCGTACTGCGATCGATGACTGGCCGGATCGACTTCACTCGTGCTGGAAAACAAATGGTGGCCATTTCGAATACGTTGTTCTACAACTTGTAGCTATTGAATGAGTCAATAAATACCAAAAACAATTTTGAAAAAATCGTTTGTTTTCATTTTATGAGCAAAAAAACATATGAGAGTGCTTTATACTTAGCTAACATCTGTAAGGTATCCCTTGGTATTTATTTAAAAAAATAATAATTGGCAACGCGAGTTGCGAGAAAACAGTTAGCTGAAAATGAAAAACGAGAGTCAGTCAACGCGGAGACGAGCTTCACAACCGAACATAAAACTTGGCGTGTTATTTTAAAAATCTAAATTATTCTAACTAATAATAAATATATATATTAATATGTTTGAAATTAATTAAAAAACATTTAATTCATAGACTAAAACTAAATAAGTGTGATAAATAAGAAATCGAAGATAATATTAAAATAATTCAATAAATTGACTTAAATAAACTAAAATCGTCTTAAATATTATTTCTACAATTTTATCTGCTTATAATTCAGAAGTGGGATGAATTTCATCAAATACGTGCTTTCGGTTTGTAAGTGAAACGTGGTTGAGACTTCCGCGAAAAGTAAGACTCCTGTGGCATGATTTCAAGGCTAAGTAGCCAACGGAAAATTTTCAAAAAAATTTTAACGAACGCTTGGGTTAAGCTCGATGTAGCTTAACGAAAGCGAAAAGTATGAAAAGAACATGCAACAAGTGAACGTAAATACATCAAGTGCAAGCGAGTGAACGTATGCGTGCTAATGAGTACGATTGAAACAGCGTGCTAACGGGCTAACGAAAATAACGAGCTAACGGGCTAGCGAAAATAACGGGCTAACGAAAACAAAGTGTTAAAGAAGAACGTAATCAAAAAGAAAAAAGAAACGTCAAAATAATAATAACAAAATAATAACTGAAGTGTAAATCTGATTCGGTTTAAATTCATGAAAATATATCCGCTAAGATTTGATACTGTGTTTATATTTTCTTTGTTGTTTGTAACTATTTTGTGTAGTGCGTAAATCAACGATTTTCAGAAAGTAAAAATGCCTCTTTTGAATACATTAAAAGTTGAACAGCTCAAACAATTGCTACGCGAAAGAAACCTAAGTTCAACCGGGTTGAAGGCAGAGCTAGTGCAACGATTAAGTGAAGCGCTAGGAAGTGATGAAGTGGATATCGAAATCGCGGATCCAATTCAACAGCAATTAAACGAATTAAGTGAAATTGTGCGTAATTTGTCGGCAACTGTAAAAAATCTCAGTGCACCACCCGCGAGTGACAATCAATCGGACTTTATAGGATTCGGTTCAACGACAATAAGCAACCAATCCCCATTGCCAAACGCAACTACATCGGCTAGTAGAGGTGAAGTGAACAGATCCAATGTCAATCAAATAGACTTGTTAGGAACTGATTCGGCAAGCTTGAGAGACAATTCCTCGGTACGCAACCATTATTCCGTGAAAGAAATTGCTGAAACAATCCCTGAGTATGATCCTACTAGCGAAGTTGGTCTCTCAGCGGAACAATTCGTGGCGCGAGTGAACAGTGTGAAAAATGCATATTTATTCGACGACAAGTGCTTACTGCTTGCAGTGTATAGCCGCTTGAAAGGTGTGGCAAAGTTGTGGCTCGATGCTACCCAAGTTTTGTCAACAAACTGGGATCATTTTTCCCAAAGTTTAATAAATGAGTTTGGACGATCATATGATGAAGCTGATGTACATTTTAAAATGGTTGCAGCAACGCGTAAACAAAGTGAACGAATCAGTGACTATACTTTCAGAATCAGTGCGCTTGGTCGGCGGTATAATCTAAATGAAAGTGCCGTGATAAAGTATGCGCGTGAAGGCTTAAGGCATCGTGATTTACAAGCTGCGATTGCACCAATGAGATTCAAATCAGTGAAACAATTACGTGAAACTTGTGAAGAATATTTAGAAAATATGCCAAGTGTCGCGGTCACTAAAAATTTTAAATCGGATATAAATAAACAGAAAAATGAAGTGAAAAGTCTTGACAATACCGTGAAAACAGAAAAATCTAAATTCAAGGACATAACGTGCTATAACTGTAACGAAAAAGGACATTTTTCTAATGAGTGTCCAAAAGCGCAACGGCGCAAGCGTTGTAGTAGTTGCCAAAAAGTGCACCCAAAAGGTATGCCAGAAGAATGTGGTAAGCCAAAAGCAAACGTGAGCAAAGTTGTGTGCGAAACAAAAAATAATCCTTTTGAAAAACAAGTTTTCTTAAACGGAAAATCGGTAGTAGCATTTATTGACACTGGTAGTGAGTGCAATTTAATACGTCGATCGGTAGCGAATGATTTATCTTGCGAGCGTGAACAGTGCAACTTAAAAATAAGTGGTTTGTGCGGCGGATCTCGTTTTTCTAATCAGAAAATCACAGTGGAACTTAACATAGATGCTTTGACATGCCAGGTCGTCTTGTACATTATTGATAACGAACTTTTATCTACTGATATTTTGCTCGGACAAGAACTTTTTAAAGAACATGACGCCAAGATGCTGAATGGACAGTTAAAATTCGAGCCGTGTGTGGAAAAGATTGTGAAAAATATATCTTTTGAATATAAAAAAGAAATGAGTTTCGAAAACATTAAAAGTGGTGATTTAAACGAACAATCCAAAAGTAACTTGTTGAAAACGCTTAAAGATTTTAGAGACGTATTTGCTAATGACTTGAGTGAAATAGGGAAAACAGATCTTGTGACAATGAAAATAGAAATCGACTCAGATAAGCCTATAGCACAGCGACCTTATCGAATTCCAGAACCCAAACGTGAAATTGTGAATGAAATGGTCGATGAACTTTTACGAAATGACATTATTCAAAAATCTGATTCGGAATTCGCAAGTCCTCTTTTGTTAGTGAAGAAAAAGGGTGGAGGCGAACGTTTGTGCGTAGATTACAGATTAATAAATAAACGTATGAAAAAAGAAATGTATCCAACACCAAATATAGAAGAAAGTTTGCAAGAAGCGAAAAAGTTTAAATACTTCACGACCCTTGACCTTAACAGCGGGTTTTACCAAATTTTAATTGAACCAGAATGTAGAAAATACTCGGCTTTTATAACAACAGATGGATTGTACGAATTTAAGAGGATGCCGTTTGGGCTCAAAAACGCGCCGGCACTGTTCCAAAAACTAATGACGAAAATTAAAGAGAAGACGATAGCTGGAGACATGATTCACTATATGGACGATATTTTGGTGGGAAGCCAAACGATTCCGGAAATGTTCGAGAAGTTACGAAGAGTTCTGAAGGCATTGAGAGAGTCAAATGTCACTTTGAATATCGAAAAGTGTGAATTTTTACAAGAATCCATCGATTTTCTGGGTCACCGTCTGATTCCTGAAGGGATCAGTCCAGGCTCAGTTAAAACATTAGCAGTTCAGAATTTCCCGACTCCAAAAACCGTTTCTGATGTGCGCAAATTTCTAGGATTGAGCGGGTATTTCAGAAAATTCGTTCCCGGTTACGCTCTCCTATCCGAACCACTCAGACAATTGCTTCGAAAGGATGTGCCTTTTAAATGGACACATGAACAAGAAAAATCTTTTAGTCAACTCAAACTTGCTCTTGTTTCAAAACCTGTAATGGCTGCTTATAGGGTAGACGCCGAACATGAAGTGCATACCGATGCTAGCGCCGTGGGTCTCGCAGGAGTGCTGCTTCAAAAAGAAGGTAAGGAATTGAAACCTGTTATTTACTTTAGCAGATCGACGAGTCCAAACGAACAAAAATTCCACAGCTACGAGCTCGAAGCTCTTGCTGTCGTGGAAACGCTAGAAAGACTGAAATACTATATATACGGAAAGAAAATTAAAGTAGTTACGGACTGCAATGCTGTCACAACGGCAATGGACAAGAAAGAGCTAATACCTCGAATAGCACGATGGTGGTTGAGGATCCAAGACTACGATATCGAGATAGAGCATAGATCTGGAAATCGAATGGCTCACGTAGACGCATTGAGTCGAGCGCCAAACGAAGATTCTCGTGAGATTGATACAGCATCGCTCAAAGTTCACAAGGTTGAGCTAGATCAAGAAGACTGGTTGTTCAGTATGCAGCTTCAAGACCAAAATTTACAACAGATCGTGAAGAAAATCGACAACAACGACAAAACGACGATGAAAGAGTATACCATCAAAAACGGACGTTTATTCCGCAAAATTGGAGAAAAGTCAGCATGGGTTGTGCCAAAATCGCTTCGCTGGCGAGTCGTGCAAGGGTGTCACGATAAATGTGGACACTTAGGATTGGAGAAAACATTATATAGAGTGCAACAGACATTTTGGTTCCCACGTATGAGGAATTATGTCAAGTCCTACATCAAAGCGTGCGTGGAATGCGCATACAACAAAAATCCTGGAGGCAAGAAGGAAGCGGAGTACCACTACGATGCAATGGAACCAATACCATTCAAAACCATACATCTAGATCACCTGGGTCCATTCCCGAAAAGTTCAAAACGGAACGAGCATATTTTGGTACTTGTTGACGCATTCACGAAGTTTGCTATCATTAAAGCAGTCAAAAGTACCGCAACAAAACATGTATTAAACATTTTGGACGAGGTGAGCAGCTACGTAGGTATTCCAGAAAGAATCGTGACTGATCGTGGAACAGCATTCACGTCGAAAGACTTCGAGAGATACTGCAACGAAAATGGAATAAAACATATACTAAACGCTGTTCGAACACCACGGGCAAATGGACATGCTGAGCGTACGAACAGAACGTTGCTTTCCATGTTGCTACCATCAACAGAAACTGATAAACGATGGGATGATCAAATTCGAGGTATCCAGTGGGCGCTAAATACGATGAAAAACAAAACAACTGACAGATCACCATTCGAACTTCTTTATGGATTTCATCCACGAGACATTCTCAAAAATAAATTAATACTGGCTTTACATACCAACGAGGGCGACAACGAAGTTAATCCACAGCAAGTTCGAGAGACAGCAGCAACGAGAGTAAACGAGCTGCGAAAAAAGGCGAAAGGGCGATTCGACGAGAAGCATGCTCGACCGACCTTGTTTAACGTTGGTGATTTGGTTTTAGCTGAAAATGAAGCTGTCAGCTCCGGTACATCACGGAAACTTGAGCCACGTTACAAAGGCCCTTTTCAAGTAACGAGTGCTTTGGGTAAAGACCGCTACGTCATCGAAGATATACCAGGTTCGAAACGAAAGCAGAGACATTATTCGTCAGTGTATTCTTCCGATAAACTCAAACATTGGTGTCTCCTTCCTATGTCTGAAGGTGATGAATTCAACGAAGAAGACAACAGCAACGACGACATTGACACAGTTTGCGAAGCGAGGTCGCTCCAATAATCAGGAAAGGCCGACTGTAAGGTATTCCTTGGTATTTATTTAAAAAAATAATAATTGGCAACGCGAGTTGCGAGAAAACAGTTAGCTGAAAATGAAAAACGAGAGTCAGTCAACGCGGAGACGAGCTTCACAACCGAACATAAAACTTGGCGTGTTATTTTAAAAATCTAAATTATTCTAACTAATAATAAATATATATATTAATATGTTTGAAATTAATTAAAAAACATTTAATTCATTGACTAAAACTAAATAAGTGTGATAAATAAGAAATCGAAGATAATATTAAAATAATTCAATAAATTGACTTAAATAAACTAAAATCGTCTAAAATATTATTTCTACAATTTTATCTGCTTATACATCTATGTTTACATCCTGCGTCGCGTAAAGTTATTTTGTATTACTAGCTAAGGTACTCAAATTCTAAATTCGCTTACATCGTGATTTTATGACTAGATATAGATTTTCAATAAAACTTCTCAAAAACTCCGCTTAGCATTTACATCCACCAACAAAAGCACTTAGTTTAATTTGAGAACCACTAAAAATTTTATTTACGTATCTTACCGTATCTGATGACCTAAGTCGTCCAACAATGTCCTGATTACACTGACAATAACGATGGGAAAATATTTCCATGAGACGTTCAATTTTTTGAGCTTCACCAGGCATGCGGAAGTAAGCCTGAAACTTTCTGAGTGCAACATCCACCTGCATGCCGGACAAGTCCAATTCCAATGCGAAACAATTCAACACTGCCATATTAAATTGATTCTGTAGATTTCCCAAATACTCGCCTATCATTTGACGTGACAAGCCCTTGCGTGAGATAAGAAAACGTGCTACACCTTGTGGAGTGTTTTCCAGAAAACCACGTCGTATTAGATACGTTATGCCTTTTTCGGGTTTTTTGTTGAACAGATTTAGACCCACACGATACTGTCGCTTCCGAATTGTTTCGGAAACTTTGTAGTTTTGCGTTGTTGCGGCAACAACACTTATTTGGTGATCTTGCTGCTCCTGTTGTCCGTATTGAGCGGCGCTAGTGTGAGAGCAGGACACATTTTCATCCGATTGCGCTGTAGCTGCTGCTGCCGCCCCAGAAACAATAGCTGGCATGGCAAGTTGATGTGTGGACATCACAAGCGTCGGATCGGGAGAATGGGTAAATTGATTAGAACTGTTGAGGTTTGTGCCACGCTTCCATGTGTTTGGAGAGTTGGAGCGATCCGAACCCAAATCACTGTTAGCGGCTATGCGTTCCGCAGATGTAACGCTAGAATCACTGCCAGAGCTTTGCACAGAGGTCAAACTGCCGTTTTCGGCAGTTTTACAGAGACCATTCGAACGCATTATGGCAGGCGGAGGAGGCGTTTGACGCATCATCAACATTTGCTGGTGCTGCTGAGCGGCTAATTGCTGTGCAGCCTGCTGTTGTGCGGTAATAGAAGAGGTTCGTTTAGGCACCTCTGGCGGTACCTTTTTGCGCTCAGCTGGTGTCAACGCCTTGGGGCGCATGTATATTTGTGCTGCTGAGTAATATGGGGTGTGTGGTGATGTTCCGCTAACATTTGAGCCGCTAACGCTGACCCATGATGCGTTCAGTGAGGAATCCAAGTGAGAGCTGCTACCCACTGAACTGAAGCTGACATCATGTGGAATCGCGTGATACGTAACACCTCCGCAGTGGGCTGGATAGAATTGCTGTGGTTGGCCGCTTGCCATCATTGCCATTCCACTGTAATAATGCGATTCAGCAGCATGCAACATGTTGACATGTGGATGTGCAGATGCGGCAACCACGGAACCGCTTGAGGAACACGATGTTGATCCTGGCGAGGCGCCTGATGAGAGAGAAAGTAAAACATTAGTATCACTATCAAATAGTAACTTTAACTAACTAGGCCCGTCTCCCCCTCTGACCAGCATCATTTGACATCATTTTCAAATAATTTGCTATTTAGCCTATTTAATTTACCTGATTGACTTCTCGGAATTGGACTTGAGTCCAATTGACGTCTTTCGCGCAGGGATAACGAACGAATCGGTGGTGTTCGAGCAGATGATGCCAAGGCTGCTGCTGAACCAGAGACTACAGCTGCTCCTCCAATGCTTCCAGCTGGCCCAGCCATTATGGTTACACGTGGTTGTTGCTGCTGCTGCTGGTGCTGCTGTTGATGTTGCTGATGTGGCGATGCTTGATTTTGTGCTGCAGCCTGTGCCAGCTCTTGTTGAGATTCGTTTGCACTTCCGTACGCTGAGGTGGACGAATTATTTGAAGCCTGTCCATCATCGCCAGGTGTTATCATCATACGACGACTTAAACGCTTTTCAGCTTTTGCCATAGCCGTTATGGAGGCAAACTTCTTGACCATCATATAGTGACGAAAAGCTCGCTGAATTGTTATTGCAGCATTGCGAGCACAAATACCGCCGTATTTACGTTCCAATAGTTCTATCTGTTTTTCCAATAGATCCTGCGAAAGCTCGTACCTGAGAAAAAAACAGAAAAAATATATCAATATATGTATATATAAAAATGTACATGTGTATAAAAAAGAACATGATTAAAAGATGTTTAAAATAAAAATCAACAAAAATTTTGAATGATTAAACGCACAATTGTTTTTTTGCAATCTTTACAGAGAACGTACTGAGAACAAATGTGTAATTTGACCTGTAGATAAATGTGAGTGTTCTTCTAAGCTACGACTAATATTCAAAATATATTCATAGCCAAGAGGATATTGTAAAATTTCGCTATGAGATAAAGTTTTATACGCGAACACACAAAAGCTCATATCATTCAGAGATAAGATAACATTCTGTACTGTTTTTCAATACTGGGTGGTTAAGCTTATTATTGTTCTGCTGTTATTGAAACCAGAAAATTGTGTGTTTCAATAGGATTTTTGATGTTATTTTATTGCATCATTCCACAGTGCTTTATCCGTAACGATTAATTAATTTTAATCAGCTTCGCATAGCATCGAATAATCGAAGATTGTAACGTCATAATATTGTTGTTGCTATGCAACGGTTAACCAAACCAAGGCTCTATAACACTCCTTCCGTTTGAAATTGGTTGGACTTGAACTCTGAAATTTATTTTTTTGTGTTCTAATGATATGGCCTGTACCAAAACAATTGAGGGACTTGAGCATTGCAAAACAATTTCATCAGATCAGATGGAAACACTAGAATAACTATTCTGTGAATATTTGTTGCCAGAATCACCAGCTGAGTTGGAGTATGTTAATATGGGTGGTAAGGGTCAGAATTCTACTGGCTTTTCAGTTAGTTTTTTGATTTCAGTGTTCCGAGAAATTTCAGAGAAAACTTTTTTTTATAGATCTTTAGTGCTATCGACTTATATATGCATCGACTTATATGTAAGATCGTTTTTCAGTTTGTAGACATGATTGGAGTAAATTCGAAAACGACTCTACAGATTTCGGTGTAAATCTCAAAATAAAGCATTTTAGAGTCTTGGCTAGATGCAGCCTATGCAATATCACAGCATCATATTTAACCTTCAAGTAAACTTTGGAATTAGAAACACAAAAGAATTTTTGGGTCATATTGATCCAACTTGAAATTGCATAAAAAACATACTGAAAACTTCCCAAGTGGAAATTTCATAGAAAATTGATGTCGAGCAACTTTCACAAATTGTGAAGCGATGATCCGGACAAACGTACTTTACGCATTTATCAATCACATCGAATACAGTGTTTATTTGAATTGGGTAGAGGTGGGCACATATGGCAACATACTCTTTTGCGTGTTTTTGGTGCATGGATGAGCGGCTGTATTGTTGCTGCTGTTGCTGTAACTCAGAAATTTCTGATCTAACACTTTCTACGACAGATAGAACGAAAACACAACGTAAAAAATCACGCGATCAGTGCTGTGTCAATTTGACCCAAAAATACTTATTAGGGAAATTTTTTGTACAGACCAAATTTGACGTGTGTGGATATATTTTATGTCAAATTCATAAAATTCGTACACGATTTACACATTGAGCCAAAATATCTAGCTGATTTGAGCATAAATAAGCGGAGAAAGAAGCGTTTACATTTTTTTTTAGGCCAAATTGACCCAAAATTCGCTTGAAGGGTCATTTGTTCGGTGAATTTTTACCAAGTACTGGTAAAGTTAATATAATTTCCACAAGAACAACTGTAGATTTGAGATACAGCGGGGAGTGTCACTTCCCATATAACTCCAAAGATAAGAACAGATATTTCAGCGGTCATAATCGCAAGTCTTCCCAGTGAACTGAAAGTATAATTTTTGAAATCCGTCTGGAAACTTATGATTTTGACATTCACAAATGAAGCATTTTTCATCCGTCGCCGAACTAAAACGCCTCTCAAAAACGAAACATACAATTGTTAACAAATGAGTTCATAAAAGAGTTTAAAAAGTGTTTTTTACATTGTTTTTTAAATGTGGTTTCTTTGAAATTATTTAACGCTTAATGGACTATTATACTGGTAGTTCAATTGGACTGGTAGTCTGCAATTTTATTTTTCCAAAAATTGTGCTTTCTTATGAACACGCGTAAAGTGTTATGTAGATCTGATAACTCAGTCTTATATTTACAGTTGTTCAAAGTTGACGAGTCAGTGTTTTTTTTTAATATAGAAAAAATCAAGTATCGTGAAGTGATTGATTTTTTTTTATTTTTGAAAGGTGTACAAACAAAAGAAATTTCTGAACAATTATTTAAAGTGTATAACGTTGGCTTAATATAGAAAAGGCGTAACTCGATTTTTTATTACTTAACAGGAGAAGAAAAGAACTGAATAAAATCTGGAAAACTTTTGACATAAAAACTTTTTTAATGCAATTTTTATTTTAAATATGCAACAACAACAACAAAAAAGCGCATTGATTTTTTCAAGGGAGGTGTATTTGAGAGTGGTCTACCAGAATACATTAAAACGCCGATTTCGATAAAAAACGAGATGCGCCTTTTCTATATTAAGCCATCGATAAGGACTCTGCACTTTCACTGGCAACATTATAAAACTGGGTTGCTGAGTTTTAACGTGGTTGTACAAGCGTTGTTTAAGACGATCCATGTCAAGGATGGCCAAAAAGTGCAGCAACACCAGAAAGCATAACAAAAATACAGGATATGGTTTTGGAAGATCGTCGATTGACTGAGAGAGATTAAGTAGAAGCCGTAGACATCTCATTAGGCAGTGTGAGTGAAGTCATGGGTTTCAAAAAGGTGCGTACACAATGGGTGCTGCATTCGCTAACAATGGAACAAAAACACATTCGAATGAGACTTTCTCAGCAATATTTGGAGCGTTTTAAAAAGGATTAAAAGGATTGTATGCGTCGGATAAGCACTATGGATGAGACTTGGGCTTACCACCATGATCCTGAATCAAAACAAGCTAAAGAGTGGTGTGAACCTGGTACTTCGGCTCCTAAGCGAGTTCGTGTTCAAAAATTTGCAAAGAAGTTTATGGCATCAGTTTTTTGGAATAAAGGGATTTTGTTGGTGGATTATCTCAAACTGGAAAAACACTTAGTGTTATTGCAACCTTTTGGATCAGCTCGACGCAAAGATTCGTGAAAAAATACCCGTGCAGATGAAGTACGAATTGTTGAAATATATCCGCTATTTGCCAAGCTCACTTTGACTTCTGACTGTTCTTACATCTCAAAAAATTTATGCGTGGAAAAAGATTTCCATCGAGGCCGAAGGTTATTTAAGTAAAAAAAAAAAAATATCAACCCAAAAACGTTCGCAAATCTACCATTTTTCGTCAAACCTTCGTTTGTGGTTCAGTGGGATGATATTGGAATCAAGGGTGATTCCTATTAAAAATAATTTATTACAAAAGTAGAATCTTAAGTTAGCTAGACCTTTAATCAGGATCAAATGTGGTTTTTATAAACACTTATTCCACCAGGACACATATTTCAAGGGAGTGGTACCTTCCATATTACTCTAAGAACTTAAACTCGTTAGTTTGGCACTTATAAAAATTAAAGACTTAAAAATGGAAACAACTGCGACTCTTATCATAGTCTATTTCGAGACAGAATATTTATATGGTATTGACAAGGGGGTGTGGGACTGACGCACCACTTCAAGGCATAAAAAATGATAAATTGACTCTTGTAAAAGCTAGATCATTATAAGTTGAGAACACATGTTGTTATTATTTAATGTAACTGCCACTTAAAATATGAACGATGTTGAACAATAAATATGAATGACACTTTCCAGAAAAGTCGAAAACCACAAATATTTTTTACTCAAAATACTATACAAAACTTTATATTTTTTATTCAAGTTAAAGTTGAATACTATCCTTCAAAACAGAGCTTTTTAAAGGAAAAAAAAACTTTCCAATAGTTCCACTACTATGCATTTAACTTTTCATTTAACCACGCACCTATAGTAAAATGAAAGAACCAACTTGCGAAAAGATTCCAATAATGTACCTATCCTGAAATATTCGGATTCAAATATTACCAAATCTGGTAACTCAGAAATATCTCAATTACAAAGCCGCCTTCGACAGTCCACTAGAGAATCACCTATACTCCAACTTGTCTGAATTTGGTTTTCCTGCAAAGCTCATCGGTCTTTGACACTGAATGACACTGAGCAATACCAGCATCACAGTTAAAATCGGCAAAGGATCTCACACCTCCATTCGATACTAAACGAGGTTTCAGACAAGGTGATTCCTTATCGTGCGACCTTTTCAACCTAATGATGGAGAAGATCATGTGAGTTGCTGATCTGAGACGTAGTGGCACGATATTCTACAAGAATATTAAGCAGCATTCTCCATATTAGCGCAAGAGTCGAGTCGAATGGGTCTTGCAGTGAACGCGGATAAGACGAAATACCTAGTGTCAGTAGAGAAAGAGCGTCTTGAAAATCACGTCAGGGTCTATTGACAACACCTCAATTGAGGTTGTTGAGGACTTTGTCTACCTGGTATCCAGAGTTAACTTATCCAACGATGTCAGTTATTGAAATAAACTTAAGGATAACTGTTGCCAACGAGTATTACTTTGGGATGAGTAGGTAATTGAGAAGCAGAGCGCTCTCTCGATAAACAAAACTCACGCTCTATAAGTCACTTATGTCCACGGTTGCCACTTTGGTACAATTGTACCAAAATTGGTACATTTATTTTCGCTTGGTACATAGGTACATTATTTTCTGGTTTGGTACATTTTGTGAAAGTTTAAAAATTAAACAAAAATCGAAATTTGGTAGCACTGTTGGCGTAATGTTCAGTGTTCAAACTTATGTTAAAGGAAACTTGCATTGTATAAAGTTCTACTTTTATTCTAAGGTGAAAGAAAGAGACAAAAGTACAAGATCATTATTAAAGGAAGATGAACCTGTATTTTTGCGCCAATTTTTGTATAAATTACAAAATGTAATTTACAATTGTTCAAGTGTGTGCAGGTGGAAGGAAAAACGCTCCTAATGGTAAGGTAGTATAAAAACTCGATATTCAATATCATATTAAATTTAATAATATTTTCCAGATTTCTTTTACGAAAAAACTAAAATCTAATACCAATGATTGCGTAGATTTAAGGGAAACGTCCACTTCCGACAGTATAAGCTGAATTCAGCTTCACTTTCGCTTGTTGTTTAGTTTTTATTGAAAAATTTATTAAAAACTGTTAAATTTTATTTTATAGCGTTGATGTACCTTCTCAATTAAAGACTGACTTGAAAAGGAAGTTTCGTCTAAAATGGCTGCAGCAATTTTCTTGGCTGCAGAACAAAAATAAAAATGCGTTTTGTATCGTCTGCGAGAAATCTTTCGTGAACCACTTGCCACACTTACACAGACATGCAAAGAATACTTTGCATTGCCAAAACAATGAAAAAAAAAAATCAGATCACGATGGATGCATTCATGAAATCCAAAAATACATTTTTAGAAAAGAAAGTTCGGCAGGTCGAGCTTGCGCTTGAATTGTTCTCCATTATGCATAATCTACCATTTTTTCTAATGGACTTTCTTTCAAATTTGTGATTAATATGCTGCCCAGATTCACAAATTGCTAAAATTCTAAAATGTGGTAGAACCAAATCGACGCAATTGGCGGATATTAAATATATATATACAATTTTATAAATGTGTATAAAATAACTTAATATTTTTGGTTTGTTCGTGTACACACAAATATACACCAATGAATTTTCTAAAACTGTTTTATTAAAAAAAAAAAAAATTGGTACATTTTATTTCTTTTTGGTACATTTTTACGTAAATTTTGGTACGAAAAAAACTAGGCGAGTGGCAACCGTGCTTATGTCCATCCTATTATATGCAGCACAAACCGGGACGTTATACAGTTGAGATGAAAAGACTTTGTGAGCCTTTGAGAGAAAGATCCTTTGTAGGATATTCGGTTCAATCTGCATCAGTGGCGAGTACCGAATTTGATGAAACCACGAGCTGTACGCCGACATTGACATAGTTAAAAGCATCAAAATCGAGCGGCTGCGTTGGCTAGGTTATGTTGAGCAGATATAAAACGATGCTCCAATAAAAAAAATTTCGGTTCGGTGCCCGATGGCGTTCAACGCAGAACAGGACGCTCACATCTTCGTTGGAAGGATCAAGTGTTGGACAACCTGAAGACGCTTGATGATTCCCACTGGCACAAGCAAGTGCAAATCAGAAATGGCTGACGCAAATTCTTAGACGAGGTCAAAACCGATCTACGGTTGTAAGCGTCAGATAATCGGGGCTGTCATAGAATTCAATAGCTGTCGGAATTGGTTTTAAAAACGACTTTACTTTGGTGTCATGAATTCCGACATTATTGGTTTTATGTTCGAATCGGAATTAATATCGGTTTTTGGTGTCACAGAAACCAATATTATCGATTTTCTTATCGGAATCAAACCAAGCATCTAACCGTTGACAGATTTAATTTGCTCGAGTTTTTTTCTCTTGCTAGTTGATATTTCGTTGAAATGTAAGTAAATTCTTGTTCTTTTATAAAAATAAATAAATAAATCTACAAAAAAGAAAATATATTTATAGCTATATTTATAGATATAGATAACTCCACAGTAAAAGAAAAATATGCTAACGCCGACGCAGGCAGCTCAAGTGGATTGCTGCAATCTATCAAAACTGTTCTTTTCACCTTTTCTGAGCTCCTTTCTCCTATTTATGAAGAGGTTACAACAGCTGAAGCCATTTTATGCTTATTTATTGCTTCTTATTTAACATAATCAGAAAAAACACATAAATTTAATAAAATTGTGAACTAATGATATTAATAAAATTTCCACATACACAGACAAAATGTGAGAAACAGCTGATTCGAACATCGGTTTAGTTTATGTTCGAAAAGATCTAAACCAAGACGATTTTGTGACACCAAATGAAATCAGAATTGGTTTGCTATTCCGACAAAAAGCAAAACCGTCTTGGTTTCTATGACAGCCCCGAATAAGTAGGTATTCGGATAATAATAAAGTATTCGGAATTAAAAGGGTTTCTATTATCCTATAAAAGTCTATAAAAGTCATGTATGAAGATTACCAAGAAACTCGCATATTTTATGAAGTAATAAAGGCAAAAAAGTTGCTTTTAAGATATTCAATTATCTCTTGAGTTTGAATTTGAAAGTTTTGTATAAAGCCTTTCAAATGCTTCAAGGATTTGAAAATCTTCATACTATTGTTAATGGAAATATTTATTTTAAGGTTGGAGCTGGAGTCGGAATGGAGAATTTTCGAACCAACACTGCAGTCCTGTAATTTCGAATGGGGATACTCAAAAATATATGCGTACGATAAAGCTGGATTCACTGATCACCTTCAGCATGTTTTTTGCGAAAGCTCTATTGCTCTCAACAAGAGAATGTGGCAATTTTGATTCACTGACATGTAAAACATTCTGCAAGTTTGTTGTTTTTTCATTGTCATTCAGCATTGCCAGATGCAATGTTCCTTTATTATAAAGACATAAAAAATAAAATATGCCTATTTCAACTTGACAAACTCCATTCTGGCAGTTCCGCTCAAAAACATTCAGCAAGGAAATTAAAATAAAGTTAATCAAGTTCAAGAGATGCAGCAAGTTTTTGTTACTCTCTCATTGAGTGTGG
Source organism: Pherbina coryleti (assembly GCA_943735915.1). Taxonomy (NCBI): domain Eukaryota; kingdom Metazoa; phylum Arthropoda; class Insecta; order Diptera; family Sciomyzidae; genus Pherbina; species Pherbina coryleti. Next base: position 38,099,918 of record OX030952.1, on the reverse strand, counting down.
AAAAATAGAGCGCATAAACTCCATATAAAAAAAAAATTGAAAATATGCCGAAGGTGCTCAGTGAACCCAGCTTAAGACATTGAAACGTTTCACATCAAATACATAACCTCACATCTTTAATGCAACACACACTAGACTCGAGCGGCAGCGAATGTATTTCAGCTTGTTTTTAATAAAAATTTTGAGCTAAAACAGTTTATTATTTTTTTAAGTTTGCTTAGATTTTAATTGGATCTTTAAGAAATGTCTATTCATGCCTGTGATGCGTGTTTATTAAAATTACACAATTTTGAGTGATGTCAAGATCATAAAAAACTTTCACTGCTGAAGGGCAAGGGCAACGCGAAAGTCATGCCCACTTACCTTTCACGTATGCAAACGGAGATGTTAAAGTTCAACTTTTGCTTTAAAAACAAATTTAAAAATATTAAAATAAAAAGATTTGTTGACAATTATTTACGAAATAGTTAACAAATTGTTTGTGTTAAATTTTAATAAAAATGTGTCACTTTAATTTTGAACTTGCCTGACTTAAATGTGATAAACGACCCCACGATACTCAAAAAGCAAACCAAAAGATGTAACTTAACAAATAATACAACTCTAACATTAAACATATATTTGGGTCATATCAGAATTTGTTGTTTATTTACAAAATTAAGAAAAATTGTGACTTTGAAAAATTTAGCTTTATGCGAATATCTTAGCTTTTAAGATAAAAATAGCTTTTAAAGCTTTTAAATAATAGATTATGTATAGTGTTGAAAATGTTTATTTCAACCAACAGCGATATTGCTGCTTATGATCTGGCATGATTCATATTTTTAATATTCTAACTTTTGTTAAGATTAAAACAAAATTCTGATCAGTTCAGATTCCGCCCAAAACTTCTTGTTAAAAACATTTCATTTTTGTCGTTTGATGCGCGTTGTGAAATTCAGTTGAAGGGGAATATTTTTGAAGGAAAATGCTTGTTTGCAATGTTTGTTACTTACGCAGTCTGTGCTCTGGAGCGTTTATGTACTTCGACGCCATTTCTCATGGAATTCTTTTTGTGCATATTTTGCTGCATTGCTGCTGATGCAGAGCTGCCTGTGCTTCCAATACCAACACCACTGCCAGCAATGACCACAGCACCACCGTGATGATGATGGTGTCCATGCAGCATATGATGATGATGCTGTTGATGAGGATTATAATGCATGCCTGCATTGGCAGCCGTCATCATCTGGGAGGAAGAGCATAATGAAGAAATATTGCCGCCTGCAACATTTGCGGATTGATGTATTAGTTGTTGTTGTTGCTGCTGTTGCTGATGGCACGTCGGATATTGTTGGTTATAATGTTGGTATATCATGTGTTGTTGTTGTGTAGCGGGGGGATAGTTTATGGCAACGGACGAATTGGAGGACGCTGTGGAAGGAGCGTATTGCTGTTGTTGCAAATAAATATAGCCACCACTGACGCCAGCAACACCGACTCCACCACCCACCGACGATGTGGAGGTTGACGATATTGATCCCGGTGGTGCGGCAATTCCGTATTGTGCTGAGTTAGACCTGTCAATGGTCTTTTGAGGAAAGCTGAAAAATAAAGAAGAAAAAAAAATTTAGTAAATTCATATCAATAATATTATAAGCAAAATGTTATAAGTAACAAAATGTTTTTTTCTATTGGTTTCAAATGAAACAGTAAAGTACATCAAAAATCTCCTCAAAATGAATCAATTTGTAGAATTTTCTCTAAGCAGACAGCGAAAATAATGGTTATAGTCTAAGGAAAAGAAGTCACGGAAATAAAAGTCGAACTTTTTGAAGGGCTCCAAAAATAAAAAAAAAAAATAGCACATTCCCTGCCTGACCCCTGCAGGGAATGTGCTGTAAGTTTTGCTTTATCTCAAAAACTAGACATGATAGGACTATGTGGCCTGAAAATCTACAATTCTGGGGAAAAAAGCTGGGCGGAGAAATGTACTCGCATACAAATTTTTCGTTCACCGCAACTGAAAAATTAGCCAACTACACTTCGTTTGCGAGTTGCATTCGCCACAAACGAATATGCAGTTGTCACTTAAAAATATGTCATATATACCTATATACATACCGCAAGCTATTTCGGTCATTATTATTTATGTTATTAATTGTCTTTCCCCCTATGTCGTCCGTCTTCTTATGGATTGCACTCATCGCACCTCTGTTGCTATCTCCGTCCGCGTATTAAACAAATTACCAATTTGCTTTTATAGTTACAATTTGTCCAAAAAGTAACTCTGAACTATAAGCGTTGTGTTTATACAACGAAGGAAAAAACAAAGGAAGTTTTCAGTTGGGAAAAACAATTTTTCAATTGCTGCAATTTAAAAATCATTCGCGTATATGATAAACGAACGACGCGTTTCTCGCAACTGAACTGTTATGATGACAACTGTTGAATCGTTTGCAAATAACGATCCCAAGCACGACAAACGAAGTTCGTTTGCGGCAAACTGGCAATAAACGTTTTTTTTTCTTTGCGTGTAAGTTCCGACTGCTTACTTGATGAGCGGCATCAAAAAGTCAGATTTCTTTCCACATTTTTAACAAACTAAAATTGCAAATCCTTCAATATTAAGAACGTAAAAGTTGTGGTTGTGGTTGGAAGAAAAGTTTGTGGATGGGATTGTGTAACAATTTGAACTGACTAAGGCAAAGGCGGTAAACCACAGATTCATATTCACATGTTTCTATGGCTTTCAGCAATGCTTGGAACATCGTACACACATTCTACTTGATTTTTATCATTTTCCCACTATTCTATCACCCCATTGTGATCCAGGGTAGGCTTGACTGAATAGATGTAATATCTGAAATCAGTCGGTTGTTCAAAGCAAAAAAAAAAAACAAAAATAACACGCTCCCATGTGGTTGCTTGGTAGAATGATAACGTATGTTTATCAGCCTAAATTATTATATTCAGATAAATATATATTTTAATCATAGCAAGTACTCTTTCTTACTTAAGTAATTTCCTCATTCTGCGCCTCTTCATACCGCATTTCATAATCCTGTCATGTCAACAGTTTTTGAAATATAGCGCTTATGTAAAAAATATCCCACAAAAATGCCTGGAATGTTCTTGTTATTAATACACGTTAAGTTAAGTTTTAACGCTAATTTCTAATTTCAATTTCTTTGAATATTGTACAACCGTGACGGTCCCTGTGTTTTGGAGTACGTTCCTATTAGGTCAATTATGCATAGAAATTGTGTCGTCATTGAATTACTTTTTTCTTTTTGTTTGTGATAACGGATTTCTTATTATTATAGTTATATTGTTGATTGTAAGCAAAATATTTGTTTCTTTATTTATTTTTAAAATATTCCGAAATAAGTGAGATTAATTTATGAGTAAGCTGAAAAGGCAACGTAAAGATGGTAAGATGTATTTTCCCAGATAGAAGCCGACGAAAAATAATCAAAACAATTTATCAGATATCATTTATATATGGGGAATTCCAAGTCAAATCGGACAGCATGAAGAATTTTTTTTTTGGATTTGTTTCATTTTTCACTATGTTGATGTCCCTTTTCAACAGCGTGTCTCAGTAAATTTTCAGATTTTTGGGGCAACTGGTTACAGAGATATCGACGTGTAAAATAATCGCATTATAAGGAAACTGTGTTAAAATAAATACTCATAACTTATTCAATATTAGTCCAAATATAACAAATTTTTTTTTATTGTTTTTATTCCTTTGTAAACTATCCAAAAAAAAATAGGAAAAAATTGTGCACAGTGGGCTTGTATTGTATTTTTGGGATTTAAAATTTAAAAGAAATTTTTCTCAGTGTATGTAATCTTCGATTTTCTTCAAATTTTTTTTAAAATAAAATAGAATATTTTTCACAAATTTATGCCAAATTTGGGAGTGGGGTTGGAAAAACTACTATATTTCACAATTTTTTAAAGTTTTGTAAGAACATATTTTTCACTTTAAAACACTGTAATATATTTGAAATGATAGTAAAAGAGGGAGAGAGAGAGCACAGGTGTAGAAAAAAGTAGTAAAATGAAAGAATTTGCATTGCTGCTTCAAAGCAAATAACAAAAATGTTTTTTTTTTGATTTTGCTTTGTTCTTCTAATTCTTTATAAAGTTAAACAAATTTTCTAAGTTCTAGTGCTTTATAGTTATAATTGCAACGCCGAGTATTATTTTAAAGTTATAAAAAGCTTTTGGTGAATAGTTAATTCAATATGGAATACCAACATCGGTTTAAAGAATGCTGCAACCCATTAAAATTAGAAAATCACCGGCCTAAGAAAGATTTAAGACAAGCTTCTGCACAACTGCAACAATCATGGGGCCTAAGTCGTTCACATTATCTGTGTTCAAATTGTAGAAAAAAGTTACTTTCCTTAATATCACCTTCCTCTTTTTCAACAATTGCAACGGATGATGCTGATTATGAAGTTGCAAGAATAATAAGTCCACTCTCTGAATTGAGTATTGACACACAATTACCTATAGTCAACCAAGCTTTACTTTTATTGAATATATCTGTAATAGATGAATATTCTGTACATAAGCCATCATATGTAAAGGACAAATATGAGGAAATTTGCTGTAAATTTGCAACGCTTTTTGGTCTGGAATATACAGATAATCTTTATGAAAATTCTTTGCATTTTAAAAACATGATCGAAAACTTAAAAGACAAATTTGACGATGAAAACACTAATCGAGATCAAAAAATGCAAATATTGACATTATTACCAGTTTCGTGGAGCATAAATAAAATTTGTGATGTCATGGGAGCAACAAAGCATATGGCAGTTGTGTCAAAACGCTTAAAGGAAAATCAAGGAGTTATGTCAGTCCCTGAAAAAAAAAGGTAATGTGGTAACAAATTTTTATAAAATGGAGTTTGTTTTATTAAAAATTTTGAATATTTTATAATAAAAAAATTTACTTTCAGGGCGATTCATATCTCCTGTTTCATTGGAACAATAATCAGGCAACGATATTCCCGATAGTTGTGTATTTTAAGAATAATGAAGAGCATCGAAGTCTGGTCGTAATATCTGATGGCAATAATCATGATTCAATTGCTGTATACGTCTATCTAAGGATTATTAATGATTTTGTAAAAGAAGTATTACCAAATGCATCTAAAATATTTTACTTTTCTGATGGCGCTCCCCAGCAATTCAAAAATTTCAAACATTTTGTAAACATATATTTTCACAAGGATGACTTTAAGATTGCTGCAGAATGGCATTATTTTGCAACAGCACATGGTAAGGGACCATGTGACGGTATTGGAGGCACATTGAAAAGACTTGCCAGTAGAGTAAGTCTTCAAAGACAAATTGATAAGCAAATAACTACTGCTGTGGAACTGTATCAATGGGCATCCGAGCCGAATAATTTACCAAACATTAAAGTAACATTTTCTCCAGAACAGCATTATTTTGATGCAAAAGAAACATTGGATAAGCGATATGAAACGGCTAAATCTATTCCGGGCACGCAAAAATTACATTCAATAGTTCCTACTTGTGGTGGTGCAATAATTGCTAAAAACTTCTCTAGATCAAAAAATGAAAACGTTTTTCAAATTTTAAAGAAAATAAAAAAAAATTAAGAACTTTCGTATTTTTAACAAACTAAAAGAAAATGCGCAGTGTTTTAAAGTGAAAAATATGTTCTTACAAAACTTTAAAAAATTGTGAAATATAGTAGTTTTTCCAACCCCACTCCCAAATTTGGCATAAATTTGTGAAAAATATTCTATTTTATTTTAAAAAAAATTTGAAGAAAATCGAAGATTACATACACTGAGAAAAATTTATTTTAAATTTTAAATCCCAAAAATACAATACAAGCCCACTGTGCACAATTTTTTCCTATTTTTTTTTGGATAGTTTACAAAGGAATAAAAACAATAAAAAAAAATTTGTTATATTTGGACTAATATTGAATAAGTTATGAGTATTTATTTTAACACAGTTTCCTTATAATGCGATTATTTTACACGTCGATATCTCTGTAACCAGTTGCCCCAAAAATCTGAAAATTTACTGAGACACGCTGTTGAAAAGGGACATCAACATAGTGAAAAATGAAACAAATCCAAAAAAAAAATTCTTCATGCTGTCCGATTTGACTTGGAATTCCCCATATATTAACTATACTAGCTGATAATCCCGGTGTTACTAGGGACTTTATTTTAATGTAATTAATTTATTTAACCCTCTGCAGCTGACGTAGTAGTCTGACAGACACTGAAAATCAAAACTTCGTGCGTACAAACGTGAAATTTGAAGATAAAAAATTAATTTTTATCTCTAAAAAAAAGTATTTTATTTCAAATTTTATTCTTATATTAGCTTAATAATTATTAGCTGTTATATGGAATAAGGTCAAGAGAGTTACAGTCAGAAACTTCATAAAAAAATCAGTTTAAAAGTATTTATCCAGGGAAAACTATATTTTCTTAAATATCACCATTCCATCATCGGGTTGTAAATATAATATTCTTTTTATTTAAATATTATACGGTGTGAATTTGAGTCAAATCGGTCAAATAAGAATTTTCAAGAGAAAAGGGACTCAGCGCCACCTTGAAAGGTCTAACATAAACAATTGGGAGCACCACACGAACATATGGTGTGAAGATAAGTTTGATTGTTTCAGTGGTTCAGCCGTAATGGTCAAACATAGGTACGTACGCACCAACGTTTTTATATATAAAGATTTAAATACTTGATTCCAGCAAACCATGTTGGCTAATTTTTTTAAGAAATTTCTATAAAAAGCTCGTTAGACCAAAATAATCAAGACAACGAAAAATGAACGTCATCATAACGAAAAGAAATTCTGTGTAATTACAAAAATGTTGAAAAAAAGTTAAAAGAGCTTGGGTCAAATAAAGTAAAAATGGTCTTACGGTGGTTCATAGACCATAGAATATAATCTACAGAATAGAACCAACATCACAGTATTGTAGAAAGGGTTATTTTTATGGCTCTACAGCAGTGACGGGAACATTTTCAATTTCAAAACCAGCGTTCTTGGAAACAAAATGCTGCTTGCGCGACGTCGACACACGTACACTATAAGCTCCTTCGAATGGCTTTCGATCATTTACATTCGGCTGTTGTTTTGTTTCCATTAGTCCAGGACTAAGTCCCCGTTTACACGTTTCAAAAATACTTTCTTTTTATACTCTAGAGAACAGCCAAAATAACAACTGAACTTTCACGAAGTTTGTGCGAGGAACATTTCATCTCCTGCGGCAACACTTGCAAAAGTTCTTCAAAGCTTCGTTTGCAGTATAATAGTGATCAAAGTCATCCATGCTGCATGCAGCTAACTGAGGTTCGAAAAGGTTTTGCGGTTATGTCTTTACGAAGTACCCTCACTAGGATCCTCTCTCGTATATACAACCTCGCTTTCTTAAGTAAAATGGAATGTTTTCTTTATATGTATTGTATGTATTATTTTTTTGTATTTTCGCATTTTTTTTATATCTGAAAGCAAAGGGTCGCAGCAATACGTGAGAGGACCATATACTTGATTTATCTTTTAAATTCAATCGCTTTACATTCAGATGCTTGAAGAAACTATGCTTTCGTTTGCTGAGGATAATATGCCGCTGAAATGTGTACATCAGCAGTATAATGACCTGAAGCTCTCAAGTAAGCGGGCCCAAAAAGGTTTAGGGAGAAAAAAGTCGACTTAAAGGAATCGCCAGCTTTGTTTCCGCAGCTTATCCCAATAGAAAACCTTAGGGGAGCCATAAAAAATGCAGTAAGCGCAGCGAATCCCAAAAATAGCAAGAAGGCCTAGGATATAGTGAGTGAATTCTGATATGCAATACTGATTGAGAGAAGTCAGAACTTGGTCAATTCTATGCAATGCAAATTTGTCGCAGTTATTCTAAATGGTCATTACATTTTTTTTTTAAGTATTTCTAATAAAAATATGGAAGTTTTTTGTTTGTTGTAGTATAAGGGCGAGAAGAAACTTTATTTGCATAAAAATTTTTTATAAAAACATAAATTGTAATAATTAAAAGGATTTACAATTTCTTATGTATATATATGTATATTATACAGTATGCTGCTATTTCTATGAACACAACTGTACATGTTGTTGTATTGAATGAATATTAATACAAAGTGGAAATAACTCCGTTCAGGTGCTTTGGAAGAACTTCTCGCGAAGCAAACAATACAAACTCAATCACAAAAAAGTAAAAACAAGTACTTCCGTTATAAAAAGGGAGAATATAATTTCCGCACACGAGTTCAGAGTGTCTTCTCGTCTTCGGTTCGGCTCAGAAGCAGAGGGTGTATTCTACAAACTGAAATTGGAAACTTGTGTTAACAAGTATTATCAAAATCGCACCGAGAGAGAAAAATACGTCAGCTCATAAGTTAGCAGAGGCCTTCTCATAAAAGTATTTGCAAGGCGTTAACGAGCTTATCAAAATCTCAATAAATTACTTCCCAAAAGCTTCTCATGTAGCAAGACTTGCAAGCTCGCTCATAAAAAAGAGGAACTTGTAGCTTTGAGAAACTTTCAAAGTAATAACATGATAGAAAAAAAAAACTACTCATAAGGTTGGAAATCCGCCTTATGCTTATTATCTTAAGCAAATATTTTGCTTGATCTAAGAAAATTTAAAATGAAGCCTCATTTGCTCAAATCAAGCACAAAATACTAAAATTAAGAAAACAACAAGAATAAAACACTTGATTCTAGAACCTGGAACAAGACTTGAATTAAGAAAATATTTATTTCAACTCTAGCAAAATATTGCTTGAATTGCGAAATTTATGCTTGAGTATAAAATGATGGCTTATTTGCTTGATTCAAGCCTAAAATGTTTGATTTTTTCTCTCCGTGCATATACTCTGGCTTCTATACGTATACTATTCTCTCAAACCTCGATAAAGTACTTCGCAAGAGCTTTTCACGAAGCAAGCAACACAAACTGCACACCAAAAGTCAAATTTATCCTTCACAATTAATTACTTTCGAATTATAATTGAGAAAGAAAATTTCAAACTTGTATTTGCAAAAAAATGTATGTAAAAACCTAAAAGAATATCGAGAATGGAACCTGTTAGAAGTTCAATCGTTAGTTGGGAGATCACAAAGAAATAAATTTTTTTTTAAAGATTCAATCCGCCCATAGGCATCCGCAGGAATTTTACAAGGGGGGAAAAAAAGGTATGCATTGGTGTGCCCGTTTATGTAAATGATGATATGAAAATGTAACATTTGTCCAGTCCGAGGGGGGTGGGGGGGGGGGGGCAAATGCACTCCCCTGCTCCCCCCTGTGGACGCTCTTGAATACGACTATTTCTTTTTTAATTCTAGCAGGCTTCGAGAGTAACTGTTCTTCTTTTAGCTGTGTGTTTAACAATAAAAATTATTTTTCGTTCGATTTTTTTATAAAATTTAATTTTCTTAAAATACTTTTTTACAAGCATGTTGCTTTTGGTTCTAGAAGATAAAACTGTCATACGGTGGTCAGATCTGGCAACTCTATTATCATTTTTGCTCGGTTTGGTTTGACACTTTCGGAATGACCATCGTTTGCGCGTTACGCTCGGCCAGTGGGCAATGAAAATTAACTTGGAGCCAACACACTGTTTTATCGCAATATTTTGTTCAGTGATGCGGCTTATTTTTGGCTCAATAGGCATGTCAATGAGCAAAATAGCGGTATTTGGCAAATAATAATAATCTATAAGAGATTATCCAGGCACCGTTATATCCACAAAAAAGAATCACAGTTTCGTGCGCTTTGTGGGTCGGTGAAATCATTGGTACAATTATTTCGTATTCCAAATGAATGGGATGTTCACTGAAGATAAGTACCAAATGCCATACAGCACATCAAACAATCGACTGACTGTAGGAAGCCATTTGGCGAAAGTGTTATTACTCGGAATAGAACAGTCAATAGACCACCAAGATTGTTTTTGCGCCTTTGAATTCTTTTCTCTGGGATCATGTGAAGTCACTGGTTTACGTGAAGAAACCAGCTACAATGGACGCATAAGAAGACAACATTGTACGAACCATTGCCGAGATATGGCTCCAAATGCTTCGAAAAGTGATTGAAAATTGGACTTTCAACATGCACCACATCTAGCCCTGGAGGCCTTATGTCCGAAATCCCCGCATCAAAATATTTTCTCTCTAATAAAGCAAATTTTCAGTATTAAATAATGTTATCTCAGTCTTTTATTTCAATTCAAAGTTGTACACTTAAAAAAAAAATATCTTATAGTTAAAAACCATTTCATAATGTTGTTAACTCAGCTTATTTAACAATGTCCCAATCTTTTGCCACAGATTTATCTCTGATTTAATTTCTATAATTTTCCACACAAATCGGTAAGTGAACCATAAGATTATATTTAAAATATTGTGTACCTTTCACCAATTATAAATCCGGAAATGCAGATAATCATTTCGATATTATTTTAATTATAATCTCAACACAACACAATTGATATTAAATATTTTTTAATTACAAAAACAATTATGTTAAACATAACAAAAACAACGAACTGGTTAAATTATCACAATAATAAAAAAAAAAGAAAAAATTTTGTTTAATTTGCTTATGATTTCAAAACTAATAAAACAAACTGAGATCCAATCATGGCAACGAACCCACGTACACTAACCCGAGAAACGTGCGCCATAACTCGGAAGTGCGGCTTGCTTTATTTCATCGCTTTATTGCATGTTGCTACTTCGACGCACTTAAAACCTACCCCGAAATGATGCGACGCATGCGCACTCCTTGGCAATAAAGTATGTGTGAGTGGATGGATATAGACATTGTATGCGTGGAAGTGTGAGTTGGTCGCAAGGGTAGCCAAGTATTGAAAGAAATAAAAAATTTTTTTTTGGGTAGGGGGAGCAACATTTGAAGGAACTGATACTAGATTTTCTAATGATGATGACTCTAAATCAAAGTTAAAAAATAACCATGGGTCGGTCTGAGACTAGTTCAAACAAAATTATTACTAGAACTACTAGTTAATACAATTATAAGTTGAATCCACATAAATATTTACGTGATTACTTGAAATTTTTTTTTATTTAGTCTCTTTATTTGGGTGTATTTTGGTTTTGTAGGAAAATTTGCACCTGGTATTAAAAACGCAGGTAGTATAAAGATTCCTTTGTTTTCAAGGAGTTGTGCTAAAAAAAAAAACAAAGCCTGAAAATAACAAAGCAAAACCAACAACAACAACAAAACAAAGCATGTTGCTTTAAATTGAAGAATCAATTTTTGGAACATCTTTCCTTCTGTTGTGTTAAAACAGAGAAAAAAAAAATGCTGAAAACATCTGCTGCAGATCGTATAACTGCAGCGTAACAGATTGCGTTTTTTTTTTTCATTTTGTTTGCTTTTAGGACCTGTACTACAACCTGATTAATACACTTACAAAAATTTCCTTTCATACACAACAGTGTAACGCGAAGTTAGCATTTTGTGTAGAGAAAGCAACTACCTGGCTTAACAAAGTAAGCGCTTACCAAGCCGGTTTGCTGTGATATATTCTGCCAGGAATTGAAAATTATATTCAATTCGGGGTGTAAACACCGATTTGGTGTATTCGATATGCATTTCTACAATATTATGTGGAGTGGCAGTCGTGGACGAGTGCGTTCAGCAGTGCGTGGAGCACTCGATGACAATTCGAGACCACGTTCGAGCTCCATTTGAGACAGAAAATTTTTTAATATTTTTTGATAAAGGGCAAAAATAACCCATAAAACAAGGATATTACGGGTTAAAATGTTCCATAAAAATATTTGTCAAAAAATTCTACTATAGCTCTCTGAATAAGAAATAAATCAAAACTTAAAATGTGTTCAAGGGTTAATTTCGTACTTATTCAGAATTGGTGCCAAAATGTCGCACAAACCTGGGGTTTAGGGGGTTAGTTTGTATCTATAAATAAACTAGTAAGAAATGATCTTCGACTGGGCCGAAGTTAAAATACCCCCACGCCCGAACCAAAGTATATTCAAAGACTTAAGCAATCAATAAAATGTTTATCTGTAAAAACTTTTTCGTTATAGTTTTAAAAGAAAATATTCGCTTTTGTTTTTTGATTAAGTCACTTTGTATGGGAGGTGGGCGTGGTTTTCACTCAATTTGGTTGAATTTCATATACATAGGACCCGTTATATATCAAAGTTCATATGCAAAATTTCAAGTGCATATATTAATTTTTGCGGATTTTAGAGAGATTTTACCATTTTGATAAAGTCACTTTGTATGGGAGGTAGGCGTGGTTTTCATCCGATTTGGTTGAACTTCATACTTAGAGTGTATTTTAGATATCAAAACTCATATGCAAAATTACAAGTCCATATATTAATTTTTGTGGAATTCTAAAATCTCTACCGTAAAATCTCTACCGTTTTGATAAAATCACTTTGTATGGGAGGTAGGCCTTGAGGTATAACTTGACCTTTATTTTTTAGATAAAAGCTTACATATTGAATTTCGTGATGATAGCTTTAAAATTACGGCTGTAATCGTGATCACAGACAGACGGACATGGCTTAATCGACTCGGGTGGTGATGCTGATCAAGAATATATATACTTTTCTATACCTACCACGCCTCCTTATGGGCGTTACAAACGGAGTGACAAAATTAATATACCCCCATTTACGGTTTTTAAACGTGGGGGTATAAAAATGAGTAAAATCATATTTTTCAAAGTAATCAGACAGTGGCGTCCGTGGCGTAGTTGGTTAAAGTGCGTGGCCGCTATGTCAACGAACTTTGGAGACCCAGGTTCGAACCCCAGCAGCGACAGAAAATTATTTGAATTAAAATAATTTTTCTGTACGGCCGGCCGCCACCTCTCTGCAGACAATGGTAAACCTCAGAGAGTAATCAAAATGCCATGTAAAGCTTCTTGAGAACAAGAACATTCCGTTCATCGGTTCCGGTTCTCAGTCAATTGTGTACAAACTTAATAACACGCACAACACAATTGATCATAAGAAGCTAGGTCAAAGTCCTTTCAAGGGCTGAAATGGCCAGTTATTTTTTTTTTTTTTTTATTTTTTAATCAGACATTTTCGCTAAAACTGAAAATCATTATTCAATGCTCACAAACCAAGTATCTCACAAATCAATTTAATTTCATAACTTAAAACTTGATGATATTTTTATTAAGCTAATCCCTCAGTTCAAGCTTTAAAAGTTTGTTTTTAAAACTGAGATTCTTTTTAAAAACTGCGTGAAGTTTAATTCGTAAATCTAGCAAAGACACAAACCAATATTTCTTCTCTGTACAAAATTAAATTCGTACTTTTTTGCAAAGCACGAATTTAACTTTTGATACGAATTTAACTAACGACACAACGAAGTTAAATTCGTACTTCTACGCAAAGTACGAATTTAACTTTATTTGTACTGAAATCAATTTGACTGAAATCAACTTGAAAACACAAAAATGTTGAAAAATTTATGAAAAATTCTAAAAAATATTTTTAAATGTAAACAAATACAAATAACTTATTTCATGCACGAATTTTAGCGATTGGAAATTTTTGAAAAGTAAAGTAAATAACTGTGTACAGAAAAGAAATATTGGTTTGTGTCTTTGCTAAGTTATCTTCGGATTTACGAATTTAACTTCACGCAGTTCTTTTTAAAAACGCCAAAATTTGTGCACTCAATAACAAGTATATAGTACATATGGTAACACATTTCGGTAAAATAAAATAGAATGGGCATCGTTGGAGGGGATTGATTTTAATTTTTTTTTGTTTTGATTTTGCTTTTCATAGTTTTTTGTTGGAACCTAACGGATCTTATCAGTCAATGGGTCAAAGTGCTGAAGTTCGTTGCTATTGCTAAGTGATACGTCAAATGGGTGAGTGCATCAGTGGAAAATTGTTTTGTGATTTATAGTAAAATTTTAAGTAAAACATTTTGTTCATACAAACTAACCCCCTAAAACCTTGTTATTTGCGGCATTTTGGTACCAACTCTGAATAAGTACGAAATTAACCTTCAAACACATTTTAAGTTTTGACTTATTTCTGGAGTTTAAGTTAAATTTTGAGCTTTGGTGTATATAGAGACTTATAGTAGAATTTTCTGACAAATATTTTTATGGACCATTTTAACCCGTTATATCCTTGTTTTATGGGTTATATTTGTGCTTTACCGCAAAGGTTCAAAAAGTACCCATACATTGGAAAATTAGAGGGTTAAAATGTTGCACCAAAATGTTCCTTGTAGTATTTTTCATAAATTTTCTGAACACATCCTATACCCAAAATGTAAAGGTCACATGGTTTTTCATGCCGATTCACGATAAAGAATGTTCAAAAGCGGGAAAACTTAAATTCCCCTTAAAATAATACTCATACGCCGATACTTTAAAAAGCCGATGCACGTATATTTTTATTTGGTCCCCTCTACCAGAATCCGTTGTCGGAACCTTGTTATTTTGAAAAAAAAATGGATTTTGTTGTTCAGTGTTATTAATCGATGATTCCAACAAAATATCAAGTGCGGAAGCATTGAAAAGTTTAATGGTATCCTACGGGGACTCGAAAATGTCGAAAACTCAAGCGTATGAGTCGTACAAAGAGTTAAAAGCGGGCCGTACTGTGGTTTATAATTGACCTCGTTCCGTTTGTCTATCTAACAGTGCGACTAGCGAAACATCGAAAATTTTCCTCGGAGATCGTAATGTTTGAGCATAAGGGAGTTAGCAGCCGAATTGGCCAGAATTGTGGAGAAACAACTTGTGGTTTCTTCACCACAAGTCGACAAGTCTTCGTCGCATCTTGTATGCGACTATTTCACCAAAAACAATATTCATACCGTTGCGCAAGCTTCGTATTCACCCGGCATGGCTCCTTGTGACTTTTTCCTATTCCCACGATTTAAGTTACAACTACGCGGAAAGCGTTTTGAGACTATTAAGACGTTAAAGGGGTATTCGCAGAAGGCGCTGAAGGCGATTCCAAAATCAGCCCATGAAAATTATTTTCAAGATTGGATGAAGCGTTAAGATATGTGTATGGCTTGTCATGGATATTACTTTGAAGGAAATAAAATTAATATCAATGAGTAATTGAACCGTTTTAATTTTATTATATTCAGGTTATTTTTTGATCAGTAGGCAGTAATAAAATTTGATAAATAAGCTTCTATTTAATAATTAATAATAAAGGTTAAGTTTGCAAATGAGTCAAATATGATTAAAACCCTGCCTACCTCCTATAAAAAGCGACTTTTCATTAAGTCAAAACCTTAAATTTACCTAAAAATTGATTCAACGACTTGAAACTTTCCACTTTCATTTCATTTTTAATATAATTTTGAATATTTTTCGTTTTATAAAATTAATGTTATTTTTTAATAGACTTCAGGAAATTAATTTTTGTTTAATTTTTTTTTATAAATTATCGTTTTTAATTTGCTAAGACCGCAAAGGATGTCGAGTAGCTCTCGATTATAATTATAGATGCGAGTTAATAATACACCTACAAAAATTAAAAAAATTGAATGATTATAACCATAGCCCTACTCCAAACAATCTTAACGAACAGAAGTAGGAAGAAAAATTAAATTTATTCGCTTGGGTCCGTGGCATAGTTCGTTAAAGTGCGTGGCCTCTATGTCAACGAACCTGGAGACCCGGGTTCGAACCCCAGCAGCAGCAGAAAATTATTTGAATTAAAATAGTTTTTCTGTACGGCCGCCACCTCTCTCAGACAATGGCAAACCCTAGAGAGTAATCAAAATGCCATGTAAAGCTTCTTGAGAACAAGAACATTCCGTTCATCGCCGTTAAACCTGTATGTCCAGTTCTTGGTCAATTGTGTACAAACTTAATAACACGCACAACACAATTGATCATAAGAAGCTAGTTCAAAGTCCTTTCAAGGGCTGAAATGGCCAGTTATTTATTTTTTTTTTTTTTTTTATTCGCTTGGGTAGTTTTTGAGTTCAAAGATTACAAGCAATTGCAGAAAAAAAAACTACGTGCATTCTTCTAAATGTTAATATTCGTTTGGTATCAAACCTTCATCTGCTGATAGATATAAAAAAAACAATTTTGATCGGTACAGTTGTGACATTATAACACTTTGATTTTTTTTTTAATCACCAAGCAATGTTTTGACATAAACATTAACATGAAACCAAAAATTTTTTTGTTTGGTGAAACAAATCTGAAGTCAGATTTTCAAAATAAAAATGGCGAATAAGGTATTATAGGCTTATTCCACGTATGAGTGGTAACATCCGTAACAGCCTTTGATATTGGTTTCTTATACATTCCAGCAGAAAACTCCCGAAACTCAGGCCCCCATTCTTCAGTTGTGATTTCAGGGCTGAAATTGAAATACAAGTCATCCGTTACACAGACTTAAATTCCAACCGGAAATTAAACAAAAAAAAAGATCTACATATGTCAGGCTAAAATTTATCTATGAATTCAGACCAGAAACGCGGTATTCTACCTGAAAATCATAGGTATGTGAACATATCAAAAAAGTAATACTTAATTCCAGGTTTGAGGAGGACATTTGTATATAAAATTCAGGGTTTTCCAAGGAACTGTCAGGCTGTCGGACACGCCTGGTCGACTTGAATTTTAACCTGAATAGACATTTTCTGATGGAATGGCAATGAAGTCAATGCAGGCGGCCTGGTAGTCGAGTAGGTAGCGCGCTTGACTGCCACCGCTGGCTCCCGGGTTCGATTCCCAGCAAGGCAATGGTTCTACGGTTTAACTTTTCTGTATTTCATTTTATCATTTCTAATCAACTGAAATTGAAAATTCATTAATATTTACGATTCAAAAGTTGTAGTTGGTGGTCGAGAAGTTTGTGGATGGGTTTGCCTTATAACTAGAGTTGACTGAGATAAAGGGATTTAGAATATATAAATTGAAATTCGGTAACATCTACTGAAATTCAGAAAAAAATCTATTGAAATTTCATTTTGAATTCAGAAATGATGGGCTGATATTTAGAGAACACCAAATGAAATTCATATGCATCAATTTAAATTTAGATATTCAATTATATGGGCCTCATGCTCACATTTTGCATTGTCCATAGTTTGTATTTGAGTTAGTGTTTGACTTTTGAATTTCATTTAATGTTTTCTAAATTTTAATTGATAATTTCTGTAATTTAATTTATATTTTCTGAATATGGAACACAATTTCTGAATTGAATTGATGTTTCTTAATTTGGAACGGAATAACTAATTTTCATTTTAAGTGTTCTGAATTTCAAATGGAATTTTGAATTTCAACTGATTTTGTTTTTTTTTTTTAAATTTCGATTCATTGATTGCATTTACTTGATTTTCATTTAATGTGTTTTAAATTTAAAACCATAACTACTGAATTTTGACGATTACTTTTGAATGGAAATGATGAAGTGTTACCATATTTTGTAAAGCGGGCCATTTTGATCCATCTCTATTTTAACTGTTTATTTCATTTCAAGACAGGTACTACTGAACAACAACATGAGGTTACTCAACCGATGAATTTTTGAATATATTTCTTTCTTCGATATATTATGTTTTATTATATTTTGTATTTTATTTTGTTAGTTTCAAAAAGGAGATTTTTTCAAAAACTGTTAATCTAATTATATTTTTGCAAAATTTAAAAAAATCACATTTTAAAAATTCTGTTGATTTTTACACAATTTTGTCAGCAGAATTAAAAAAAAGAAAAATTCTATGACTATTTGAAATTTGTATTCTGATTTAATCTTAGTCCAAAACTTTTAAATTATCTTGGTTATCTTTTCTTTACATATTTGGTGGAATAGAAAGTTCTATCATTGAAAAGGATTCTTCCCATTGGGTGTCAAAGGGCTAAATGACGAGTCTGACTTGCAATATTTTTAGAATATTATAGATATTAACAGTAATAAATAGAATTCTGATTAAATTCAAAATTTTTTATTACGTTCATTATCAAATCGTTTCTAACTAGCTGCACGCCACTGTGTTTACGTGTATTTTTCAATATTATTAAAACAAAAATCTTTTTGAATTAAAATCAATGCTCATTAAACAACATTAGGTTAGATGAATATTTATATAGTCTTCAAAGACAAGACCGTCACCAGCAGCAGGCTAGTCACGTGATAACTGTTGACAGCACTTGCTGCATATTAATTGACAAACATAGATAGGAGCACATAAATTGTGTTAAAAATATTTGTTTTTCTCGATTAACGGATAACAGGAACAAATAAATAAATATTCGAAAAAAGGCTATTGTTTATTCCGTTCAAACCACGTACACTGTATAAAAACACATACAAAGAATAAAAACACATACACTGTAAAATTAGAAATTATATAAAATGAAAAATTTGAAATTCACTTAAAATTTGCACAGAACGAAGTTGAAAAATATTGTAACTTAACACGTTCATTG
This sequence comes from Pherbina coryleti, assembly GCA_943735915.1. NCBI lineage: Eukaryota > Metazoa > Arthropoda > Insecta > Diptera > Sciomyzidae > Pherbina > Pherbina coryleti. The sequence goes on along the minus strand of OX030952.1, from coordinate 38,081,439 downwards.
TTTATGCATTTTCTAAATGTTTCCTCACACGTTCCCATATAAAAAATTGTATGTTCACATATGGCTCATGGACGTACAATTCATACGTATGTGTACAATGCTTTAATAATGACACAAATAAATTTTTATAACTATATTCTAACGTTCTACAACAATTCCAATACCCTAAATAATTTTTTCATACATTGAAGTTAGTATCAACATATTTTTGTATCACATATGCTTCACAGACGTGTGAACAAATACAGTCAATGAGTCACATGTGACTCATACACAGTTGAAAGTGTTAATTAAAAATAATATTTATGAATACCCCTTATTTCAAGGCGCATGAGAATTGAATAACAGTTACTACGGTTTTCTTTTTATTGATCGGGGCAGCAAGCAAAAAATTTAACTACCAAGTCTGCAGTGATAAAGCAAAGCCATAATGGGCTCTAACTTTTCACATAATAAAGATATCGAATAGTCCAAGATACCGTTGGAAAGATAAGCGTTTTCATTAAAATTTAACTCTCTCAATTTTCTAAAGACGTGATTTTTGGCTCTTCTAAAAAAGTGGCTGGGTTGTGAACCACCTCCCAACAAATGGTAGAAAAATCAATATCCTCATCAGATGGTTTTGATGGTTCTTTTGCCTAAGGAAGCTTGGATGGTGCTGGTTGCGCCTTCTTCAGTGATGCTTTTGCTGGTGATTTTAGCTTTGTTCTCATATCAATTTTATATGGAGAAGTCAGCTTGCAGCTCTCCATTGCCTTTCGCAAATGTTTTCGCAGTCTATTTTCAAACACGATGTCTTTCGCTGGCACAAGCAACACATCTGTACACTTCAGTGTACATGCAAAAATTGAGTCATGTCAAAAGACAAATTTAGCAGTTGAAAGATTGGCGACATGTCAATTAGAGAAAGAAAAAAAAATGGTTCACAACCCAGCCCTCTCCCCTACATAGAACACGTTCTAGAAACAGCGCATTTTATGAGCATGATAATTGTTGGTTCCAAAAAATCTTCTGGAGTTAGGAATTGGAAACCAGCGAGTTTCACCAGAGTTAAAAATATTCCATGCTAATAAAAAATTTAACTCGATAAGCAAATAATAAAATAATAAGTTCAAACCACGTCACGTAAAGATAAAACCGCTTCCAATCCACTGTGTTTGTACACGTATCCACATACGTTTACACGAGAATGCGCATGCATGTTAATTTGTATGTTTGTTAAAGAAATATACGTATGAATTATTCTTGCACGATCATCTGCAAACGAAATAAACACCTGGAGCAGAAGAGCAGATGCAGAAACAGAATATTTTTGTGATATAATAAAAGCTGAATTTTGGTTAAAAGCCACACTCTTAACAGAATCTGCTGTCTGTCTTAGAGCTTGGTTTTTTTTTTATTTTTTTTTTGTACACAGCAATATGGGTAACCTAGTTAGCTTCCTCCTATCGTATTACAAATGAACTAGCTTAACTTGCTCTATTAGTGCTAATTCATAAATCTCAACTTTCTGCTGTCAAAAGCTTTGACATAACACACTCGTTTTTCTTCATTTTATCTTACATCTTCTTCGCGTTATAATGAACTTAAGTTATTAAGAATGAAAATTTAACCATTTTCGTACGAAATGCTGCATGTGCCTGGTTTGGGGAGGGAGGGAGGGCGGTAGGAAGGCTAAGGGCTGTCAGGAGTTTCTTTTATGGCTTTAATTACAAAACATTACTAAGCTCAAAACAAGAGTTTAAATTGAATTTTTTTTAATAACTTGATATAACTTGGATAGGGGTATTCACGATTTGGTGTATTTTGAACTAACTATAAAAAAAATATAAACAATTTTAACTAAGTATTTCAAGAGTAATTCCGAAATAATCGAATGAAATTCAGAAATTCCATTGGAAATACAAAAACATCAATTAACGATTCAATTGAAAATGAACTTTATGGATTTGTACTAATACGAGAGTAACTATTTACATAGTATATTTCGGGAATAAATATAAAGCCAGAATTTTTTTTCATTGAAAATAGCTCTATTGATTTTCTAAATATTTTCTATTCCGATTAATACATTTTTGCATGCGTTCAAACCATTTGTGCCAACATTTATCCCATTCCGCTTGAGACACCACCAAAACATAGTTTTTGAACACATTTGAAATGGTTGAGTACCATTCCGTATTGACCATTGACTCAAGTGGTACCGTGGCCACATGACCAGTTTTTTGGAAGAAATAGACAACTATTTGTCCAAAACTATTAGACAAGTTAATTGCCGCAAACCTTTTTTCTGAAGTAAAAAATTTTATCTCGCCCGATCAGCATGGATTTTTTGCTGGTAGATCCACTTAGCTATTTTTTAAAATTTTTGTCTGAATGCCATTGCAAAGGGCTTCCAAGTGGACGTTCTTTACACTGACTTTGTTAAAGCTTTTGACAGCTTGAGTCACAATTTACTGATTTCTAAACTGAATAATCTAGGATTTCACTCTAATTTTTTACAAGGGATGTTCTCTTACATCACAAACAGAAAATTATTCGTTAAGATCGATACCTGTTATTCTAGCATGGTTCAAGCTACATCTGGTTCCCTGTGGATCTATATTGTTCATCTATATATATAAAAATAAGTTGCATTGTGTATGAAATTGATGTTCTCTGTAATGCGTGAACCGTTTTTGTTTCTGGAAATTTCCCATGAAAGATGACGTCAATACGAAGGTTTTTATGTATGTAACCGTATGTAACGGTCTTTGTATGTGTATTGGTTCCTGAATTATAGGCATTTTAGTGAACTTATACAACAATACAGGTGTTAACAAATAGAGGTGCGCACATATGGTGTATATGGGGAAATATTTGCAAGGGAAATTGGAAATAAATGGAATATTGGAATAATTTGGCAAGTCTCACATTAGCTTGCATTTGCGCGAAAAATATAGGCATAGTAAAAATACGCCAAGCTCCTTTTTTTCCATACCCCCTTGTACCCCCCAGAAATCAATAAAAATGCTATATTTAAGACGGTTTTGGTCGTATTAGACTAAAATTTGCCGACAGTAACCATACGAAAATAAGTTCGTCGGCAACTATATTAATACTGGGCGTGGTCTAACTATATATATACGCCCACTTTTTAGAAATCATCATTATTCCTGAGTGTACATGTTTTGATAGTGAAACTTGATATGTAGATGCTATGGCCCCAAGAGGCAGTTACTATATATTTGAGCGAACATTAGACAAGGGGGAATTTGGCCACACAGGCCAAATTGATGATATCGAATTGCTTTGGAACTAAATGTCGTATAACAATGAAGGTCTTTCTACTGAAAAACGGGCACGGGCATTCGAAAACGGGTCGTGGCTCCACCCATATAAGTCAAATTTACGATACAGAATAGCTTTAGAAGTAAAAGTCACAGAACATTGAAACTCAGAATGAAAATACCATTTGGTGATGTATTTCTACTAGAAAAGGTGACATGCATTGGACAAAGGGGTGTATCTCCACTCATACAAGCCAAATTTATGACACAGAAAAGCTATGGAATTAAAAGACAAAGAACATAGAAGTAAGAATGAAATTACTACTTGGTAATATCCTGCTACTGCACGCAAAGAAATTTTTCGTTTACCACAACTGAAAAATTCACCAACTATACTTCGTTTGCGAGCTGTATTTGCCGCAAACGAATATTCAGTTGTCACAACTTAAAAATATATCTTGTATATATAAACTGCAAGCTATTTCGGTCATTATTATTTATTATATTAATGATCTTTCTCATTATGTCTGTCCGTCTTCTTATGGATTGCAAATTCAGCAAACTACCAGCTTCCTTATATAGTCACAATTTGTCCAAAAAGTAACTCTGAACTATAAGCGTTTTGTTATACAACGAAGGGAAAAATAAACAAAATTTTCAGTTGGGAAAAACGAAGTTTTCAATTGCTGCAATTTAAAAATCACTCGCGTTTATGACAAACGAAATTCATTTCCTGCAACTAAATGACTCGTTTCTCACAACTGAAAATTTTGTTTATTTTTCGTTCAACGTTTATGACAACTGTTGAAACGTTTGCAATAAACGATTTCAAGCACGACAAACGAAGTTCGTCGTTCGAAACTGGCGATAAACGTTTTTTTTCTTTGCGTGTGGGAAATAAAAATGCAAAAAATTTACAATAGAAAACGCTGCTATACATAGACTCCAAAACTACTGAGCCGATTGGGCTCAAATTTGCGCAGTAACTTTGGGGTTAATGCATAAATTACGTTACCAATTTAGTAGAGAGAGAGGTTTTAAAATTTACTACTATAAGAAACGAATGGGGGGAGGGGGTCTCAGATATAGTAATGTGACCAAAAATAAAAAAACTCGAAAAAATTGAAATTAATACAACCCAAAATTTCAAACCATTTTCAACCTTACATCTTCATGTTTGACCATCTAAATTGACTGTTAACTATTGACAAGTGTAGTAAGGGCATAATTTTTCTTTGCTTGCTTTTCGACAGTTATTTTTTTTTATTTTCAAATATTTTTTAATCAATTAATATTTTTATTTCATATGCTACGTTACTTTATGGGGGTGGAGGGGGAGTGTTTTTGAAATGTACTACGAGGAGTACCGGAGGGGGGTAAAAAAAATTGAAAATCGTTTATTCACGTTATTTATGAACGACCCCTATGTTTCGAGTACGAGATGGTTTAGAATAATTACGCTGAAGGCATTGCAACATTTTTCGGTACTTATCTAGATAAGGTGCAGCAAAACGCACCGGGAAAAAGCTAGTGAGTATATAGGTAACTGCAAGTAAGTTTTTTTATAAATTATAAATTAATCAATAAACTTAAGAACATTTTTAATTTAGTTTTGATCATATTTAATTTCTTTTATTTTAATTAAAGTTAAATAATTCAATTTTGTGATAAACAGAACACTTTCTCCAAAACGAATCACACCGAACAATATATTCATATACAAACCTATTGTGCATAATGTATAACGTATGGTCACCTTAATTATACCCCTAATTTATAACGTAATGTTAAGTTGAGTGCCTCCTAAAACTAGGCAATATTTTATTTTTAATGTGAAAATAACGTTATCCTGATAGCAGAAGCTCACCACCACACCTATTCAACACGTTTCGTAATTTTTATCATTATAACTTTTATCTTTTTTGAGTTCGCAACTCAAATTTATCATTTTGTTTTCTTTTTGTTTATATTGCATTAACGTGCTCTTTAGTTATTTAAATATTTTTGTTTTTTTTTTTTTTTTTTTTTTTTCATTATAACTTATCGCTTTGCTTTGTTGTTTGCTTACCTCACTGTTGTCACATGGTGCGATGTATGGGTGCGTGTTTCCTTGTGACGTGTTGAGTAACTCACCACAGTTACATGTCGTGTTGCAGTTCGAACAACCCTTCGGACGCGACTGCGACCATCGCCAACCACAACAACTATTGGTGGTTGCTTCTCGCTGCCATATTGTAGAAAAGACTCTGAATTCGCGCTGTCATACAAATCAGCCTCAGGCATATCCTTTTCTTCCGTTTTCATTGACTCGCCGTTGATTCAGTTGTTTTTCGTTTCGCTATGTACAAAATTTTACTGACTGCAGTTGCTGCGTTATCTTTGGTTTTTGGTTTTGTTTTCTATTTAAGTCACAAGTTATCATTGCGAAATATGTTATTCGATATATTCGTTAAGAAAATCTTAATTAAAGGTTCGCAGAAAAAGTTCGTTTTTCACACATTGTATTACTTCCGATTTGAATTTCGTTTTTTTTTATATTATTTCACTTATCTTAACAGCAGCTACCTGGTGAAATGAGGAGAGAGCAGGAGAGTTTTAATTTGGAAGCAGTATTCTAAAGATACTGATATTCCAAACCAACAAATATTTAACGCTGCGTATGCAACTGAAACTTTCATGCCGTCGCTGAAATGAAGTGCCCACTTGTTGGGTTTGCATAGTTGATAATTTAAGGCAAATGTTGTATTTGCCTCAGCTTTAAGCATTTCCAACTTCATACAATATATATAAGTTTATTTTTAATGTCTTAAACAGTTTAATAATTGCAGATATAAGTGTGCTTAACATCATTCTCAAGTGTTATTCAAAAATAATTATGTGAATTCAGAAAAGGGAGTTGAAATTGCAGACACTCCATTTCAAATTAAGAAAATATCTGCTGAATTTCAGAAATTCTATTTGAAATTCAAAAAATATCAATTGAAAACTACGAATTCTAATTCAATTTGAGGAAACATCAAATGAAATTGAAAACTTCACAAAAATTTCACGTCATGTTAACCCATTAATGACAACGTATGATATATGATACGCGATGAAATTTTTTTACGCCTTTTTTGAAAATTCCTCAAAAATCCACCGACAATGTAAAACTTTTGATTTCGACAGTGTGAGAAAGCTAAAAGTATGCTTTTTCAAAAAGCACTGAAGTTGACGCCAAAAGCTCTTTTGTTTACATTTTTCGAGCCAGTTTTGTTCAGAATGATGAGCCCATCGAGTTCTGGTGGTGAGGTTAAAAGTTATTGCAAAGCAACTATGAGTGAAATTTCAGAAAAAAAGCGTCAATTTTTAAATTTTACTACGACAAAGGGAAGAATGCTTGAGAGGCGTGTGAAAAAATTTGTGCTGTTTAAAGTGAAGGTACTCTTTCCCAATCAACTCCCAGGAAATGGTTCGCTCGCTTTCTTTCTGGAAATTTTGAAGTGAAAAATGCTGCGCGCTATGGTCGACCTATCACAGAAAAAGTCGGTGTATTGATGCATAAGGTTAGAAAAAAATCTTGTAAATAGTCACGAAACCGTTAAGAAACTTAAGATCGAAACAGTTTTAAACCATTTGCATAAAGTTGGTTTTAAACAGAAGCTCGATGTCTGGGTGCCTTATGAGCTAATTGCGAAAAATGTAATAGACCGAATTTCCATCTGCAATTCGCTGTTCAAACAAAACGAAATCAACCCATTTTTGAAACGCATGGTAACAGGTGATGAAAAGTGGATCACACACGAAAATGTTAAAAAACGGTCTTAGTCGAAAAAAGATTGTCTTGGTTTTGTTCTTGATCGAAGATCCAAGAACGGTGTCAAAACCGGAATTGACGACAAGGAAGATGATGTTGTGTGTTTGGTGGAACTTCTAAGCTATCATTTATTTGGAGTATCATCCATCTAGGCGGAGATGGATGATACTCCATCCGCCTGGTCAAACGATTGATTGAATCTCTACTGCCAGCACTTAATCCCGTCGAATTAAAAAAAAGTGGCCGGAATTGTTCAAAAGGAAAGATGTTGATTTAATCTTGACAACGCTAGGTCACACACATCTTTGTTTACCCGGCAAAAACTAAATGATTTATCAGACCTCTCCAACACGAAATTGGAATCAAAAGACGACTTTGAAAAGCACCTGCGTCAGTTTTTAAAAGATAAAATCACGGAATTCTTCAGTAAAGGAATCATCAAAAGAATTGGCAATATTTGGATTAATAAAATGTTTTTTAATAAAAAAAAAAAATGTATATTTTTACGGTGAATACTTTTTCTCCCAACGCATCATTATGAATTTCTATTGATTTTTTATAAGTTTCAAATGGAATTTTAGAATATCAGTCGTCTCTTGCGGAATATTCTATGAAAGTTCTTCCTAGAAAATCGGTCGAAATTTTCTACAGAACATTACATTTGTAACACATATAGATATAGACATGTAATGCATAGACATAAATATGTAATAGCAACACTCACGTACAATAATAAGGATTGTTGTGGTAAATGCATTCTTAGCCTTGAAAGGGCTTACACATTGGCGAATCTGTTCGTCGAACAACATGGCGGCGCGAATGTGTGTGAAAAAGCTAGCGTTCAAATTGAACGAACCTGTTCGTCACGCAAGCCATTAATTTTTGTTGTTTTTTGTCATCATTTTCGGTAGCATCCCTTGTTCGACAGAGAAAATCAAAAATTTTTGTAAACACGGCCAACCGTGTGACAAACTGTCGAGCATCGCTTCTTAATAGCGAACTTGTGTGAACATGGCCGCCGTGTGACGAACAGATTCGCCGATATGTAAGCCCTTTGAGATGCAATATTTCGGAATCGTTCTCTTGTATTTTGAAAAGGCGCTGAAAACCTTTTTAAGGTTCATTTTTTGACTTTATAAAAAAAAAAAAAATATAAAATTGATGACATCTTCAGTTCGCGCAGGGCGCTTCTTAAGCAACGTCACTGAAAATTTGTCACATCTTATTATAACACGCTATGTATATGTGGTACGGTAAAAATTATTACACGCTAGTAGAGGTTGGATCTTAGTTGTTAAGAAAAAGATATGCAAATAATTAATGACGTCATAAGGCCGCGGAGAGAGCTGCTACAAAGATTGAAAATGCAACTATCATGCAACGGCGTTACATCGAATTATTACTCGGTGAGTATATGCGCAACGGTAAATTTTATAAAAGTAAATGAATAATTTGTCTTAGCCTTCTGACAAATATAAAAACAAGTTATGACGTCGACAGGTTGCGGATGTAGCAGCTTAAGGCCGCTTTACATTATCCTACTGTGTGTTACGACATGTCAAAATTTTCATGTATGATAGAATGTACAATGGTGTAAACAACGAAAAGCAAAGTGTGTTCGAACCTGTTTTGATTTTTTTGACATGTCGTTCTACATTTTAATTTTTTGGTTTGTTTCTAATTTTATCACACATTCTATCCGACCAGAGATGAGTTTTATAAGATTTCTTCGAATTTAATTTGTTGAAAATCACCAAGCTGCAAGTTACATTTCATCAAATGCTTAAAAGCAAGCAAAATAATGACTGCTTTTATTTTTAATGCACAATTGGCCCTTATAATGCTTACAATAGCTGCTATGTCCCGATTCATTTTAAGTATTTTCAATTTTTACATTTTTATTGAATAAAAGTGCAATGTGACTTTGTGAGATAGTCTAAAAGAGAAAAATGAATTTCTTTATACAAAAATAAAAAAATGACAGTGTGATAAGATTTGGTTATACTTTCTATCTCACATGTCGTAACACACAGTAGGACAATGTAAAGCGGCCTTTATGTAGCAAAAATACAATATTGTTGCATGGAATTATTATTTGCTGAGTAGAAGTGCTATGAAAAATTTTATTTTTCGACAGCAAAAAACGGTTCTTTGGCCTCATAACCAGAATGAAAAAAAAATTTTTGCAGCCATGACACCACGTGGGCAACCGCGTAATGCAGTAAAAATGCAACGACAATGAAAAAACTTTGCAAATAATTATAATTCCCTGACTAAAGGCGCTAAGGTAAACTTTATGGAACGTTAGTAAAGCTGAGGTTTTCGACCATAGGATTACAATAAAAAAATTAATGGCATCATGATGCCCTTTAGAGAAGAGCTTAAAGTAACCTAAATGCACCATCGTTGCATGGATATATTGCATGATGCTAAAATTAATGTATATAAACCACACAAAACACCACATGTGGCGTCCGTGGCGTAGTTGGTTAAAGTGCGTGGCCGCTATGTCAAAGAACTTTGGAGACCCAGGTTCGAACCCCAGCAGCGACAGAAAATTATTTGAATAAAATAATTTTTCTGTACGGCCGCCACCTCTCTGCAGACAATGGCAAACCTCAGAGAGTAATCAAAATGCCATGTAAAGCTTCTTGAGAATAAGAACATTCCGTTCATCGCCGTTCGGAGTCGGCGTTAAGCATGTAGGTCCATTTCTCGGTCAATTGTGTACAAACTTAATAACACGCACAACACAATTGATCATAAGAAGCTAGGTCAAAGTCCTTTCAAGGGCTGAAATGGCCAGTTATTTATTTTTTATTTTATTTAAACCACACAAAAGCAAAAATCAAATATAAAAAAATTAAAGTTAGGACAAGAATTTGGATATGAAGGACAAAGATGAGAAAACCAAGATTAGGCCCAAGAATAACATAAGGGGTAGGAAAAAGATTTGGACTTAGATAAGAGCACGGCATTAGACAAAGACAAGGACAGGAGTTTAGGCAAGAATTCAGAATAGAATTGGAAAAAGGACAATGACAAGGATTAGGATAAAGAAAGCCTAAGGCACACTTAAAGTCATATTTGGGGGTAGATTGCAAACAGTATGAGTACAACGATTGGGACAAGGATTAAAACACGGATTTGGATGGAAACATGAACACGCTAAGAATTCTAAGAATAAAGATTGGGAAGTCAGAAATTTAAACATAGATATATAAAACCATTTGGACAAGGATTAGGACAAATATAAGAATAACGATGAGACAAGTTTTGGAAGAAAGAATACGTTGTCACGTCAAAATCTACGGGTGTGTCCATGATACAGCTTACATCTTTTTTTTTTTGTTCACTTATTTTTGCTCTTCCACTCAACAATTTTTTCCGCAACCAATTACTTTAAAATAATATAAAAAGACTTAAATATTTCTTCCCAAAATTAAAATACTTGCGATTTTTAGACATCTTTGTTGCTAATTCTATTTTTTAAGCTGGATAAAGATAATTTTTAATTATTTGGAATTTGTGAATGGATCATTTTCTTCATTCTAATCACAAATTAGAATTCTTTTTCTACAATCATTTTATAAACCACAGATGTTAATTTATATTTTCGAATAATTTTAAAATATATAAGGAAAAACTAATAATTATTTGAAGTATAAAATTCTATGCTATTTTATTGTCCGTAACTGTAAGTCAATAAAGATAAATATAAACTACTGACTATTATAAGTAAGTGAAAAAAGGTTCCCGTACGATATACCGTATAGTAGACTTATTAAACATAACCACAAGAAATAGTAATTAAGAGATGTTAGTTGGTTAAATTCATACAAAATAAACCACTTTGCCCTACCAAAATAATAAACGATACTATTAAATGCCAAGAAAACCTTGAAATCCGTGGCTGAGACAGGACCCAAGAACATCCAAGTAAGAATGACCAATTTTAACCAATTTCAAAAGTTTTGATATAAAAAGGTGATGCACTCAGTTATCACTCAGTACTGAGGATATTACAATTGTATCATTCTACAATGTGTGTAACTTTATAAATTTTTAAACTGATGTTACATAAAACTAAGAAGTGATAGAAAAATCTCTTTTATCATCCTCGATTTTAGATTGGCTTTCAAACTTCTTGAGCTTTTCTTCTCGTTTCTCTCTGATATTGACGCTCATACTTAAAGAAAATTCTGTTCCGGTGGCGTGGCAATACCATAAGTTTAAAGCTCCAAGGAAAACTTCTCATCTCATCAATAAACACAGAATTCCGACCTCTGGCAGACACAGGTCAGAATTCGTTAGAGTAGACACTGACTGACACTCATTAAAATTAAAAAAAAATTTTTAAACTGATGAGTTCAAAATTTAGACTTTGGGTTTTAGAAGCCCTTGGAAATATTTTCAAAGTCTAACCTGCAAAAGGTATTATTGATGATAGATTTTTATTGATAAGGATATTGATGATAGATCGTTAAAAATAGAATTCGTTTTTGTCGATTGAATTGGTGTGGCGTCCGTGGCGTTAAAGAGCGTGGCCGCTTTGTCAACGAACTTGGAGACCCAGGTTCGAACCCCAGCAGCGACAGAAAATTATTTGAATTAAAATAATTTTTCTGTACGGCCGCCACCTCTCTGCAGACAATGGCAAACCTCAGAGAGTATTCAAAATGCCATGTAAAGCTTATTGAGAACAAGAACATTCCGTTCATCGCCATTCGGAGTAGGCGTTAAACATGTAGGTCCGGTTCTCGGTCAATTCTGTACAAACTTAATTTATCAACTACACGCACAACACAATTGATCAAAAGAAGCTAGGTCAAAAGTCCTTTCAAGGGCTAAAATGGCCCGTTAATTATTTTTTTGTTTCTAACCTGCAATAAGTATTATTGATGATAGATTTTTATTGATAAGGATATTGATGATAGGATCGTTAAAAATAGAAATCGTTTTTGTCGATTGAATTGGTTCGATATTTTGGATGAAACGATTATTATTTAAATACTTTTTAACCCTTCGCGTGACACATGGGGTCTTTCGTGTCAAAACGTTTTTTTATTTTCCCTGTAGCTATTTACGGGTCTATAGATGAGGCAAGGAGTCACGCGGAAAAACCCATTTTCAACCTTAAAAACAGGGTTGGAAACGAAACAATCCATATGTCACGCCGAGTAACTTAAAACCCATGTGTCACGTGAAGGGCTAAGCACATTGTTAACATATTGTTTGGTGAGAAATAAATACTTGATTGAGTAATTTTCAATCAATATAACGACCCTTAGCATAAACCTGAATGAAGCCTTAGACATATCAATTACGGGGCTTAACTCACAAAGTGAATCTTTGAAAAGATATCATAAAGGCGTTGAAAATATGATTGAAGTGTCGAAAACGGACGAATCTTGCTAGAATTTATAGATTCTATGTCCAGCTATTGAGAATGTTCTGTCAAACCAACTGTCAATATGCAAACTGTCAGTGTAAATTGTATTTAGTAGTTTTCAATTTCATTGTGATGATATAGGTACACTAGACCGTACCTCAAAAAAAAAAGTTCGCCGTATACCAGCGAATATGACGAATTTTTGCAAGACAATTACGAAACAAAAATTTTTTTTTTTGACCGAACGTAGGGGCCGCGCATGGACATATAACTTCATATCTCTGGTGTTTACAGTCGGATTTTAAAGTTTGGTATATCAATGTTTTTGTCTCAAGGATACCAATATGACTTCTATAGAGGTCATTGACCTCAGGTGTACCGTTCTAGTACTTACCCTCCAGATCTCAGTTTCTACCATCCTAATGTACCACCCTAATATTAAAAAAAGAAAGCTCTTAAAATATCATTAATCTTTTGCTCAGGAAGTATATCGATATTTCCAGCAGAACTATTTTTAAAAAATTTTGAAAATTTTTTGCCGAACGTAGGGCTCCCTTTTTCATTTTCATCATATCATCGGTATTAAATGTCTGATCATATTGAATGACATATCGATGTTTTTGTCTGAAAGAGACCAATTATTTTTTCTCCAAAATAAAAAATAAAAAAAAAAATATATGTTCCTACAAGACCTTAGAAGGCTTTAAATTGATTTTAAGGAATTTTAAAGCTCGCAAAAGCTCTCTTTTCCGCTGGGATGACATTGATCACACGCAAAGACATTTTGCGTTTACCACAACTGAAAAATTCACCAACTATACTTCGTTTGCGAGCTGTATTTGCCGCAAACGAATATTCAGTTGTCACAACTTAAAAATATATCTTATATATATATACCGCAAGCTATTTCTCATTATTATTTATTATATTAATAATCTTTCTCATTATGTCCGTCCGTCTTCTTATGGATTGCTCCACTGTTGCTACCTTCGTCCGCGTATTAAGCAAACTACCAATTTCCTTACATAGTAACAATTTGTCCAAAAAGTAACTCTAAACTATAAGCGTTATTTTTTCAGTTGGGAAAAACGAAGTTTTCAATTGCTGCAATTTAAAAATTACTCGCGTTTATGACAAACGAAATTAATTTCCTGCAACTATATGACGCGTTTCTCGCAACTGAACTGTTATTATGACAACTGTTGAAACGTTTGCAAATAACGATTTCAAGCACGACAAACGAAGTTCGTTTGCGACAAACTGGCGATAAACGTTTTTTTTCTTTGCGTGCAGATATAGTCACGGTGGGCAAATGACCGAAATTGTGATTTAAAACTAATTGCAGAATGTATTCTCTCGATTGCATACGAATACTCGTAAAAGGCTATTCAATAAAATTTCATGTGTTTTGTTCCGAATCAAAATAAGTACTGGCTTCAAAAAAACACCCTTTATACGAGTATGCTTGCATGCACCTCGTTGTTCGTCGTATATTAATTTATTTGAATAAAATGCTTTCAAGTAGCTACAAGTGCTTTTATTCTTATGACATCAACTTGACACTAATGCTAAAATAAACACCCATTCGCACTTTAACTTCAAAAAGAGCAAAACTCGAAACTTACAAAACTTGATATTTTGCTTAAAACATTCACAGAGTAGGTACTTCTCTTTAGACTGTAAAAATGTTTTTTGTTTTTTTTTTTTATTATTTTACGCTTTCGCTTTAAAAAGCAGCGTTTGTGTAACAGTGGTTTTTTTATGGAGTTGCATGAAAAACAAAATAGTTTTAGCCTCTCATAAAAAATCATAAATTTCGAATTGTGCCGCTTTTGTAGTTAATGTGAAATATATCACTTACTGTGTCCCAACACAGACATGGTTACATTCTTCCATCAAAAAATTTCAAGTAACAACCACAACTCCAAAACGAATCACACCGAACAATATATTCATATACAAACCTATTGTGCATAATGTATAACGTATGGTCACCTTAATTATACCCCTAATTTATAACGTAATGTTAAGTTGAGTGCCTCCTAAAACTAGGCAATATTTTATTTTTAATGTGAAAATAACGTTATCCTGATAGCAGAAGCTCACCACCACACCTATTCAACACGTTTCGTAATTTTTATCATTATAACTTTTATCTTTTTTGAGTTCGCAACTCAAATTTATCATTTTGTTTTCTTTTTGTTTATATTGCATTAACGTGCTCTTTAGTTATTTAAATATTTTTGTTTTTTTTTTTTTTTTTTTTTTTTCATTATAACTTATCGCTTTGCTTTGTTGTTTGCTTACCTCACTGTTGTCACATGGTGCGATGTATGGGTGCGTGTTTCCTTGTGACGTGTTGAGTAACTCACCACAGTTACATGTCGTGTTGCAGTTCGAACAACCCTTCGGACGCGACTGCGACCATCGCCAACCACAACAACTATTGGTGGTTGCTTCTCGCTGCCATATTGTAGAAAAGACTCTGAATTCGCGCTGTCATACAAATCAGCCTCAGGCATATCCTTTTCTTCCGTTTTCATTGACTCGCCGTTGATTCAGTTGATTTTCGTTTCGCTTGCTATGTACAAAATTTTACTGACTGCAGTTGCTGCGTTATCTTTGGTTTTTGGTTTTGTTTTCTATTTAAGTCACAAGTTATCATTGCGAAATATGTTATTCGATATATTCGTTAAGAAAATCTTAATTAAAGGTTCGCAGAAAAAGTTCGTTTTTCACACATTGTATTACTTCGATTTGAATTTCGTTTTTTTTTATATTATTTCACTTATCTTAACAGCAGCTACCTGGTGAAATGAGGAGAGAGTAAGAGAGTTTTAATTTGGAAGCAGTATTCTAAAGATACTGATATTTCAAACCAGCAAATATTTAACGCTGCGTAGGCAACTGAAACTTTCATGTTGTCGCTGAAGTGAAGTGCCCACTTGTTGGGTTTGCACAGTTTTAAGAAGCTGATAATCTGCGGCAAATGTTGTATTCGCCTCAGCTTTAAACATTTCCAACTTCATACAATTTATATAAGTTTATTTTTAATCTCTTAAACAGTTTAATAATTCAAGATATAAGTGTGCTTACCATCATTCTCAAGTGTTATTCAAAAATAATTATGTGAATTCAGAAAAGGAAGTTGAAATTGCAGACATTCCATTTCACTTAAGAAAACATCGGTTGAATTTCAGAAATTCTATTTGAAATACAGAAAAAATCAGCTGAAAACCACGAATTCTAGCTCAATTTTAGAACACATCAAATGAAAAAAAAAAACTTCACAAAAACTTCACGTCGTGTTAAAAGTTACAGTAAAGCAAATATGAGTGAAATTTCAGATAAATACGTTAATTTTAAATTTTTCCAACGATAAAGGGAAGGAAGCTTGAGAGGCGTGTGAACAGATTTGTGCTGTTTATAGTGAAGGTACTCTTTCCAATCAACTCCCAGGAAATGGTTCGCTCGCTTTCTTTCTGGAAATTTTGAAGTGAAAAATGCTGCGCGCTATGGTCAACCTATCACAGAAAAAGTCGGTGTATTGATGGATAAGGTTAGAAAAAAATCCTGTAAGTGGCCACGAAATCGCTAAGAAACTAAAGATCGAAACAGTTTTAAACTATTTGCATAAAGTTGGTTTCAAACAGAAGCTAGATGTAAAATGTAATAGACCGAATTTCCATCTGCAATTCGCTGTTC
Source organism: Pherbina coryleti (assembly GCA_943735915.1). Lineage (NCBI taxonomy): Eukaryota > Metazoa > Arthropoda > Insecta > Diptera > Sciomyzidae > Pherbina > Pherbina coryleti. The sequence goes on along the minus strand of OX030952.1, from coordinate 38,065,277 downwards.
AAACAAAAAGAAATCAAGCCATTTTTGAAATGCATGGTAGCAGGTGACGAAAAGTGGATCACACACGAAAATGTTGGTCAAAAACGGTCTAAGGCGAAAAAAAGGTTGTCTTGGTTTTGTTCTTGGTCGAAGATCCAAGAACGCTGTCAAAACCGGAATTGACGACAAGGAATGTGATGTTGTGTGTTTGTTGGAACTTCTAAGCTGTCATCCATTCGGAGTATCATCCATCCAGGCGGAGTTTCTACCGCCTGGTCAAACGATTGATCGAATCTCTACTGCCAGCACTTAATGCGATTGAAGTAAGAAATTGGAAAAAGTGGCCGGAATTGTTCAAAAGGAAATGGGTTGATTTAATCTTGACAACGCTAGGTTACACACATCTTTGTTGACCCGGCAAAAACTAAATGATTTTGGCTAGGAAGTTTTGAAGCATACACGGTATAGTCCTAACATTGAAACTTCAGATTATCATTTGTTTAGACCTCTCCAACACAAAATTGGCCTCAAAAGACGACTTTGAAAAGCACCTGCGTCAGTTTTTAAAAGATAAAATCACGGAATTCTTCAGTAAAGGAATCATCAAATTTTTTTGATTTTTTCTAAGTTACAAATGGAATTTTAGAATATCAGTCGATATTTGCGGAATTTTCTATGAAAGTTCTTCCAAGAAAATCGGTCGAAATTTTCTACAGAAGATTACATTTGTAACACATATACACTAAGGGAAAAAAATATTAAATTTATCCAAAAACTTTTTTAATTTATCCAAAAAGCAAGTCATTTTTGCACCAATAACGTATTTGCTTAAATCGACTACGTAAATATTTAAAATTTATTTAAATACTTATTTAATTAAATAAAATATTAAAATATTTAAACAGAATTAATAAAAAATATGTTAAAATTATGCACGAATTTTTTTAAATATCTTTCAAATATTTAAAAAAAAAAAATAAAAATCGCATTTAAAGAAAATTTATATAAAAATATTGAAATTTAAAAAATATATTTGAATATTTTCCAAGAGATGCGTCTATCAAATGCCATTTGGTAGTATATTTTATATTCTTTTTTCGTTCTCTAATTTATACTATTTTTGACAGTCATTGCAGTATTATGGAAACAAATGTCAAAATAGTACAAATTAGATAAAGACCAATTGAATATAAAATGAAGGGGCAAAGAAAAGTATGCAGGCAAATGACAACCGGCACAAGACATTTGTGAGAAAATGTCCGGTTGTCACTCAAACCTTACAAAAATTTAATGTGCGATCATCAATCGCACTCACAACTAGTATTTGCCAAAAATCCAGGCTATATTACCCTTGCAACAAAAACTAAATGAGAACTATAAGAAACCTACAATTACAAGAAATTAACTGCAGGAACAGAGTGCGATGCTGTTGCTGCTTGTCGGAATATGTATGTACGTGTGCGATGCTGTTGCTGCTTGCTTGTATGGAATATGTTTGTACGTGTGTGGTATAAATAGAATTCAAATACGAGAAAAAAACGAGTTGTAAGGAAAACATTTGATTTATCCACGTAAATATTTAAATAAAATTTATACTCAGGCGTGGATAATGCTAATATGCGTTATTTCCCTTAGTGTAGATATAGACATTAGGATGTCCCGTAAACAGCGATTTTTTGAATTTAGCTTCGCGTGGGGTCTCAAACGACGCGTAATTAAAAAATAATGATAGGAAAAAAATAAAAAAAATTTAGGATGTCATCTTCCATCCCCAACCAGCGTCTGAAGTTTGCGATCGTAGTGTATTTTGTCCAAAAAAAAGTTTTGAATTTTTTCGCACAATTGGTGTCAAAAGTTGCGCAATGTGAAGTAGATTAAGGAAAGAAAACTACAAAATTTTTTGTAGAGTAATTTTGGTCCACCACAGCATTTCAAAGTTTCAAAAAATTTTTTTTTTTTTTTTTTTTTTGGTACAAAAACATGACACGCTGTTAATTACTTCCTTTAATTCAAGGGAACACATAAGACATTTAGCTATAAATCGAGTAATACAAGCTAGAAACGATTATGATTCAGGCTGCGTGAGAATATTTAAGGTACCTATTATAGATTTTACTGCAGAAGATTACACTGACATGATTGACTGGAATCAGTGCACCATAACTCCCCCTTCTGTCCTTATTAAAATATCTAACGAAGAACTGAAAACAATGATGATAAACAATAACCTGGAATTGCCCCATTTTCCTTGTCACACCCAAAGTGTTGAAAGGTGCGTTAAGTCAGTGACAGAGGCTTCTCAAAGTGTAGTTGGAGAAAAAAATAGAGATGGAGTAATAAAAAACAAAATTAAATCAAGAACTGAAATGCCATGTTTTAATTTTAAAAATCAATTTAACGCATGAATTAAAAGCCATATTTTAACTTGCAATTTAAGTTTTCAGCAAAAATAATGTGTTTTATAAATACATATAAAATAAATAATAAAAATTTTAAATATAAAAACGTGTAACGGACTTTCTGGTGTTGGTAGGTTTTTGTCAAATTTTACGGTGTTGCCACCAGAATCTGATAGATAGATGATAGCTGGTGGTAGTGGCGATAGTAGCTTACTGGTGGTACCAACTTTCTGAAAAGGTTTAATTTGTTAACAATATACACTATAAGAGCCAACTTTAAACGCTTGTAACAGATGAAAGACAAATAAGAACAAATTTTACCATGCAAAAAATTTTTTAACATTTTATTCTTGAATTAAAGGAACTAATTAACAGCGTGTCATGTTTTTGCACCAAAAAAAAAAAAAAAAAAAATTTTTGAAACTTTGAAATGCTGTAGTGGACCAAAATTACTCTACAAAAAATTTTGTAGTTTTCTTTCCTTAATCTACTTCACATTGCGCAACTTTTGACACCAATTGTGCGAAAAAATTCAAAACTTTTTTTTGGACAAAATACACTACGATCGCAAACTTCAGACGCTGGTTGGGGATGGAAGATGACATCCTAAATTTTTTTTATTTTTTTTCCTATCATTATTTTTTAATTACGCGTCGTTTGAGACCCCACGCGAAAAATTTTCATAATTCGGGACACCCTAATAGACATGTAAAGCATAGATATAAATATGTAATAACAACACTCACGTACAATAATAAGGATTGTTGTGGTAAATGCATTCTTAGCCTTGAGATGCAATATTTCGGAATCGTTTTCTTGTATTTTGAAAAGGCGCTGAAACCCTTTTTAAGGTTAATTTTTTGACTTTATGAAAAACAAAAAAAAAAAAACAAAAAACAAATATAAAATTGAAGGTATCTTCAGTTCGCGCAGGGCGCTTCTTAAGCAACGTCACTGAAAATTTGTCACATCTTATTATAACACGCTATGTATATGTATGTGGTACGGTAAAAATTATTACACTAGTAGAGGTTGGTTCTTAGTTCTTAAGAAAAAGATATACAAATAATTAATGACGTCATAAGACCGCGGAGAGAGCTGCTGCAAAGATTGAAAATGCAACTATCATGCAACATCGTTGCATCGAATTATTACTCGGTGAGTATATGCGCAACAGTAAATTTCATAAAACGTAAATGAATAATTTGTCTTAGCCTTCTGACAAATATAAAAAAAAGTTATGACGTCGACAGGTTGCGGATGTAGGAGCTTATGTAATAAAAATCCAATATTGTGGCATGGAATTATTACTCGCTGAGTAGAAGTGTTATATAAAATCTTATTTATCGACAGCAAAAAACGGTTCTTTGACCTCGTAACGAGAATGAAAAAAAAAATATTTGGAGCCATGACACCACGTGGGCAACCACTTTATGCAGTAAAAATGTCACGAAAATGTAAAAACGTTGCATAGAATTATTACTCCTTGACTATAGAAGCTACGGTAAACTTTATGAAACGACATTAAAGCTGAGGTTTTCGACCATAGGATTACAATAAAAAAATTAATGGCATCATGATGCCCTTTAGAGAAGAGCTTAAAGTAACCTAAATGCACCATCGTTGCATGGATATATTGCATGATGCTAAAATTAATGTATATAAACCACACAAAAGCAAAAATCAAATATAAAAAAATTAAAGTTAGGACAAGAATTTGGATATGAAGGACAAAGATGAGAAAACCAAGATTAGGCCCAAGAATAACATAAGGGGTAGGAAAAAGATTTGGACTTAGATAAGAGCACGGCATTAGACAAAGACAAGGACAGGAGTTTAGGCAAGAATTCAGAATAGAATTGGAAAAAGGACAATGACAAGGATTAGGATAAAGAAAGCCTAAGGCACACTTAAAGTCATATTTGGGGGTAGATTGCAAACAGTATGAGTACAACGATTGGGACAAGGATTAAAACACGGATTTGGATGGAAACATGAACACGCTAAGAATTCTAAGAATAAAGATTGGGAAGTCAGAAATTTAAACATAGATATATAAAACCATTTGGACAAGGATTAGGACAAATATAAGAATAACGATGAGACAAGTTTTGGAAGAAAGAATACGTTGTCACGTCAAAATCTACGGGTGTGTCCATGATACAGCATACATCTTTTTTGTTTTGTTCACTTATTTTTGCTCTTCCACTCAACAATTTTTTCCGCAACCAATTACTTTAAAATAATATAAAAAGACTTAAATATTTCTTCCCAAAATTAAAATACTTGCGATTTTTAGACATCTGTTGCTAATTCTATTTTTTAAGCTGGATAAAGATAATTTTTCATTTTTTGGAATTTGTGAATGGATCATTTTACATTCTTTTTCTACAATAATTTTATAAACCACATCAATAAACACAGAATTCCGACCTCTGACAGACAGAGGTCATAATTCGTTAGAGTAGACACTGACTGACACTCATTAAAATTAAAGAAATATTTTTAAACTGATGAGTTCAAAATTTAGACTCTGGGTTTTAGAAGCCCTTGGAAATATTTTCAAAGTCTAACCTGCAATAAGTATTATTGATGATAGATTTTTATTGATAAGGATATTGATGATAGATCGTTAAAAATAGAAATCGTTTTTGTCGATTGAATTGGTGTGGCGTCCGTGGCGTAGTTGGTTAAAGTGCGTGGCCGCTATGTCAACGAACTTGGAGACCCAGGTTCGAACCCCAGCAGCTACAGAAAATTATTTGAATTAAAATAATTTTTCTGTACGGCCGCCATCTCTCTGCAGAAAATGGCAAACCTCAGAGAGTATTCAAAATGCCATGTAAAGTTTCTTGAGAACAAGAACATTCCGTTCATCGCCATTCGGAGTCGGCGTTAAACATGTAGGTCCGGTTCTCGGTCAATTGTGTACAAACTTAATAACACGCACAACACAATTGATCATAAGAAGCTAGGTCAAAAGTCCTTTCAAGGGCTAAAATGGCCAGTTATTTATTTTTTTGCTTCTAACCTGCAATAAGTATTATTGATGATAGATTTTTATTGAAAAGGATATTGATGATAGATCGTTAAAAATAGAAATCGTTTTTGTCGATTGAATTGGTTCGATATTTTGGATGAAACGATTATTATTTAAATATGTTTTAACCCTTCGCGTGACACATGGAGTTTTTCGTGTCAAAACATTTTTTTTATTTTGACTGTAGCTTTATTACGGATCTATAGATGAGGCTAGGAGTCACGCGGAAAAACCCATTTTCACACTTAAAAACAGGGTTGGACACGAAATACCCCAAGTGTCACGCCGAGTAACTAAAAACCCATGTGTCACGTGAAGGGCTAAGCACATTGTTAACATATTGTTTGGTGAGAAATAAATACTTGATTGAGTCATTTTCAATCAATATAACGATCCTTAGCATAAACCCGAAAGAATCCTTAGACATATCAATTACGGGGCTTAACTCCCAAAGTTAATCTTTGAAAAGATATCAGAAAGGCGTTGAAAATATGATTGAAGTGTCGAAAACGGACGAATCTTGCTAGAATTTATAGATTCTATGTCCAGCTATTGAGAATGTTCTGTCAAACCAACTGTCAGAATGCAAACTGTCAATGTAAATTGTATTTAGTACTCTTTGCAACTTCATTGTGATGATATAGGTACACTAGACCGTACCCCAAAAAAAAAGTTCGCCGTATACCAGCGAATATGACGTATTTTTGCAAGACAATTACGAAAAAAAGTTTTTTTTTTTACCGAACGTAGGGGTCGCGCATTGACATATAACTTCATATCTCTGGTGTTTACAGTCGGATTTTAAAGTTTGGTATCTCAATGTTTATGTCTCAAGGATACCAATATGACTTCTATAGAGGTCATTGACCTCAGGTGTACCGTTCTAGTACTTACCCTCCAGATCTCAGTTTCTACCATCCTAATGTACCACCCTAATATTAAAAAAATAAAGCTCTTAAAATATCATTAATCTTTTGCCCAGAAAGTATATCGATATTTCCAGCAGAACTATTTTTAAAAAATTTTGAAAATTTTTTGCCGAACGTAGGGCTCCCTTTTTTCATTTTCATCATATCATCGGTATTAAAAGTCTGATCATATTGAATGACATATCGATGTTTTTGTCTGAAAGAGACCAATTATTTTTTTCTCCAAAATAAAAAATAAAAAAAATGTATGTTCCTACAAGTCTTTAAATTGATTTTGAGGAATTTTAAAGCTCGTAAAGGCTCTCTTTTCCGCTGGGATGACATTGATCAGATATAGGCACGGTGGGCAAATGACCGAAATTGTGATTTAAAACTAATTGCAGAATGTATTCTCTCGATTGCATACGAATACTCGTAAAAGGTTATTCAATAAAATTTCATGTGTTTTGTTCCGAATCAAAATGAGTACTGGTTTCAAAAAAACACCCGTTATACGAGTATGCTTGTATGCACCTCTATTCGTCGTATATTAATTTATTTGAATAAAATGCTTTCAAGTAGCTACAAGTGCTTTTATTCTTATGACATCAACTTGACACTAATGCTTAAATAAACACCCATTCGCACTTTAACTTCAAAAAGAGCAAAACTCGAAACTTACAAAACTTGATATTTTGCTTAAAACATTCACAAAGTAGGTACTTCTCTTTAGACTGTAAAAATGTTTTTTGTTTTTTTTTTATTATTTTACGCTTTCGCTTTAAAAAGCAGCGTTTGTGTAACAGTGGTTTTTTTATGGAGTTGCATGAAAAACAAAATAGTTTTAGCCTCTCATAAAAAAACATAAATTTCGAATTGTGCCGCTTTTGTAGTTAATGTGAAATATATCACTTACTGTGTCCCAACACAGACATGGTTACATTCTTCCATCAAAAAATTTCAAGTAACAACCACAACTTGTACAAAAACAATATTTTAGGTTTTTTTTTACAAAGACAAACCGTGCATTGTTAATTAGCGCCTGCTTTAGTGAATTATATTATTAATATTTCCTTTTATTTTAGTTTCTTCTTCTTTTTCGTTGTCTTCTCTAGTTTCTATTCAATAATATTTTTATGTGCAAATTCGAAGAGAAAAACTTAAAGAAATAACAAAAAAATAAAATCCCAAAAGTGAAAGCAAAGGTAAGATATATAGATGGTGTGTACTTAAGTGTGTTAGTATCTGAAGAAACACTCAATATATATGTGTCGACAACCGCTTCTACCGTTCATATTTAAGGTCGTTACTAGGCACATAAGTAAACAGTCTGCATTTCAACACACATTCGTTGAACATTTGTATCTATGTATTGCTGTGTGTTAAATACTTCCAAAACTTTAGCAACGTCATTCATATCGTCATGACATTTGTCCGATAAACTTAGTTTGCTTGAAGATAATAGAACAAAAAAGAAAAAAATTAGAACTAAGTTTACTTGCCTTACTTTGGTCATGTCATCGTTGTACATAAAGGGGCTCAGCTCATTCTTGTGGCGAAGAATACATTTGCTTAAAGCGCTCAATATATTAAGAACAGTTAATTAGAATTCGTTATGATCTAATAATCTTTAAAGATTCTTCTTTCTACCAATATTTATGGAAATTTACAAACACAAAAGCTCTTTCATAAATATTGAAATATGCTGAATAAAATTTCCAGTTTCAATAGTTATGTAAATTTGAAGGTATTACGGCATGTATTGCATCAATGGAGAACGCTTAGGTGTTAACAAATTTGACAATTGTTCCAGACAACATTTGCCTCTCTAGAGTTGCTATTTGTTGTTGGTGTCAATTATTAGAATTGAAAATAACAGATACGCCCTATTCCGGCATTTGCATGAGAATGAAAGAGAACAAATTGTCGTAATTTTGATCCATATTTATTGATTGGTATTATGTTTAACTTGTATCTAAATGAAAGCTTGCCAAACTCCCCACACTAGGTGAAACGTTTTTGACAGCTTTTCAATACAATGAACATAAATCCTTACGTATTGTACGCAGCTTAGTCGTATCCCAGTGGGCAATTATACTAGGCCTTAACAAAAGAAGGCATGCTAAGACTACTACTATTGGCATCTTTATACCTCCTAATATCGCTGTACCAATGAGCACTTCTAGAAGCCCTTCCTATGGATGGGGCTCAAAAATTTTTAATTTCTGTGCAACGTAAAACATAAAAGAAGTAAAAAATAACATAAAGTGTTAGCCCAAGGAGAGCACAGCGCTCTCCTATAAAAAACACAAATAAAAACAAAGCGAGAAAGTTTTATTTTTTGTCACATGCGAGCATTGAACTCGGACCGCTGGCATTACAGTAGAACGTTTTACGGCTCTGCTATTACCTCGTTTGAAAACTTGTGAACAAAATGTATATAAAAATATGAGGTCCACAACTCTGAAATTATTTTTCGGCTGGGCATCTACAGCAATTTGATTAATTGGTACATTCCTGTATGGGGAATTAAGCTCTATAGATAAGGCGTTGTGTTTGAAATCTTAAGATCGCAGGTTCGAATCTCAGCGGTGGCAAAGAAATTTTTTCAGTCATTTATACAATGTATATATCTCTCTCATTCTATCTACTCTAAAACATATCTTTCTTCTCTATCGTGTGACGAAATGAAATAAAGTGACCTAAGAAGTTTCACTTTAAAGTAGCGGTTCAACTCCATTCGGCATAAATTGCCACCAATCTGCTGTCGTGCAAAGATTTTTTTTCTGTTTTGCACGGCCATCCAGCAAATTATAGAGGCTGGCCTTTTTTAAAGCTTACAAGCTTATGCTAGAACACTCTTATTAGCACTCATTAAAAAAATAGGTACAATTAGGTCTACTAAAGCAGCACCCTTCTTCAGCCCTAACAAATGAAGTAGAATAATAAGGCTTGAATTGAGAGTGCTTTTATAAGCCCTCATATGGAAGGCCTTTTAACATGCATTCTCAAAAAAGAGCTTCTGGCAGGCCTCTTTAGAGTCGCGAGAGAGGAAGGCCTATAAAATTTTCTCGTTTCATATAAAAAAGTTAATGGGATTGGATATGAGTGCGGAAGGTCTACAAAATCCATATGAAGGCTGCAAGTAGCACTTCGAAGCCCTGCTTTTGCCCACTGGGATGTACAGTTTGTTGCCTAGGGTTCGGTTTGGGAATTCGTAGTCAAAAGCCCCCCATTGCTATTCAAATAAATTAAAACTATATGAAAACAAATGAGACTACTAGAAAACTTTATTTTTTTTCTTTCAAAAACGAAACCGAAGTATTATTGACGAAACGAAAAAATGAAACTTATTTTAAACGAAGGTTTCGCAGGGTCTCAATATGAACTCTGATATTGTTTTAGGAGTAATATTCATATAATATCAAAAGTTACGAACAGATAGGCGTGGTTTTCATCAAATTTATCCAATTTTCAACTTCATTCTAGAATAAGTTTTGAATATCAAAGCTTATGTGTAAGATTTCAAATCTCTACAATAATTTTTGCGGAATATGTGATGGTTTTCGTACTTTGATGACGTTAGTTTCTGTGTGAAAAAGACATGCTTTTCATTAAATTTTGAAAATTTCAAACTATGAGTATTTGACATCAAAGCTTACGAGGGCTGCCTTTTAAGACTTGCGCCTCGGCAACACTAAGCATAGCCAGATGAATTTCGACAATAAACGTACTCACAACGATTTGGTGTAAGTGCGCTTATTGTGTGGTTTATAAACTGCTTGAAGTTAAATTCGTAAATTCGAAGATAACTTAGCAAAGACACAAACCAATATTTCTTCGCTGTATGATGTTAAATTTGTACTTTTTGCAAAGTACGAATTTAACTTTGGATACGAATTTACCTAACGACACTACGAATTTGAATTTATTTGTTTGGAATTCACTTTGACATCGACTTGGAAACAGAAAATTTGAAACGTTTGTGAACAATTTTTTAAAAATATTTTTAATTTAAAAAAAATACAAATAAGTTATGTCATGCAAGGATTTTGGCCATTAGAAATTTTTGAAAAGTTGTAAACGTTAGGTTCACCATACTACTTTTCAAAGACAGAATACTCCTTTTAAAAAATTTCCAATGACCAAAATCCTAACTGCCACAATGAGTCATATATCGTTGTAAAGGTGCATCAATTACCTGTATATTGCTTTACATATTATATTAATTCTGTGTTTCAGATTTGAGGATTCTTTGGTACTTCTCAAAAATTTCCAATGCCAAAAATCCTAACATGAAATAAAAAATTTGCTTTTTTTTTTAAGACGCCATTCTGGCTGTCAATTTACAAGAAATAATTTGTCAAAACTTTGTCAACCTGACTTGTAAAACCTATTCAGGCAAACACTTGGCAAATGAAAAGCTTTATTTATTCACCACAGGAAGGTGAAAAGCATGTTGCCAGAAAGTAGCTGTTAAGTGTTGCACTTTTATTGAACAAATTGCCCCAATTTTGTTAAGTTCCTTTTTAAAAATGAAAATTTGAATTGATCGTTGAGAACTTGTTAGTTCTTTTTAGATTATATATTTAAATATTGAAGCCTTTAAAACAATGGCGCAAAAAAATGCCTTTCTCTTTTCTTTTAAAAGTTATGTTGGTTCAAAGTTATATCTTAAAAGTGTGATATCTCTGACAGTTTAGCAGCCACTATAAAGTAATATATATCAAATTGAAGGATAAAAATATTACGTTTTTATTATACTGCCATAAAATTGTATTTTTTGCTTTAAAATAAGTTTATTGAAAATAAAAATCTTAAAAAAATTTAAAATCGTTATATTTGAAAAACCATCAAGAAATGTAGTACAAATTTTAGCAAGTATAATAAAGGTAATCAAACTACCTTTTCAATGATACCAGCTGTGATGAAATATCTTCGAAATTTTCAGAGATAGCACACTTTTAAGATGGAACTTGTAGCTACTCTTTTTCTCTCTCTTTTTCTTTTCACAATCTTTTTAAACGCTTCAATATTTTTAAATCATGACAAAATATTTTAAGAAAGAAAAATATAAAAATTTCATTTTGCACTTGAATTATCCCCTACAACATATTTGATCAATTCTGTTTATAGGAGGCAACACTTTGTTCTGACAGTGTTTAAATTACTTCAAAAAAATGGACGAAGTACATAGAAAGTGAATTCTTATTGTTTTATTAATATGCATTAAATGCTTATTATTATACATTTATAATCATTTATTTGATTTGGCGAGAAAAATATGAGCGAATAACCCAGCGTCAGCTGGATTCCTACATACAAAATTCATTGTCAACACCTCTTTTTCTATTGACAACTGTGTCAAGAAAAGAGCTTTTGGAATCGAACGAGAATAGGAAATATTGACAGTTGTCAATATATTTACTATTGTAAATATGTTAAACTTTGCAAACTCACCGGAATAGGTCTGTTCATATTTTTTTAAATTTTAAAATTTTTTCGTGTTTCCAATTCGATGTCAAAGTGATTTCCTTATAAATAAAGTTTAATTCGTAGTGTCGTTAGGTAAATTCGTATCTAGAGAAGATTACGTACAATTCGTACAGAGAAGAAATATTGGTTTGTGTCTTTGCTAAGTTATCTACGGATTTACGAATTTAACTTCGCGCAGTTTTGTTTACAGTGGTTTGAAAATTGTATTTCAGTACAAAAATGGATGCTGTGCGTGTACCGTTGGAAGCAGACCGGCATGTGACATACTGTTGGAGTCATCCTTGGGCACTAGTGGGACTAACATAGATGAGATTTTTTATTAGCATTTAGGCGCCAGAAAGATTTGTTCCTGTTGGATACCTCGTAATTTGACGTTTGCTCAAAAAAAGACTCGGGTCGATTGTTGCAAGGAAATGCTGAAAAAATACAGAGGGGGTGGTTCAAAATACGTTTACGTTTACATCACGACAATGCGAGTCCTGCCACATTAGTTAAAATAAGAGCATTTGAGCACTTTAAACGTGGAATTGATGGGTCATCCTCCTTACAGTTTCGTCTAGGCAGCCAATAACTTCTTCTTGTTCTCTGAAATTAAGAAAAACTGAGTAATGAGCGTTTTTCTATTGAGTCCTATACAGGCCATTGAGTCCTTAAAAAATCTGGTTCGGGAAGTACTGACTTCAGAGTGGCAAAACTGTTTCTAAAATTGGATCAAACGAATGCAAACATGTACTGATCCTGGAGAATACTTCGAATATCGATTGAAAGCATTTTCAATATTTAACCAAAAGCAACACTCGTATTAATAAATTTTCAATTTCAGTTGATTTGAAATGGGGATATATAAATGCAAAAAGGTTAAAACGTAGGACCATGACCTGACAGGGAATCGAACTAAGGACACGTAGGTTGGCAGTCAAGCGCGCTATCAATTCGCCTACTTAGGCTGTCAAATTAATCCTTTTTGAAACGAATCAAAATGACCCTCAAAGGGACGTTAGGAGGTTAAAATATTTTACAAAAATACTACACACAAAATTTTACTATAGCACTGTGAAGACAACAAAAAAAAAAAAAAAATAAATAACTGGCCATTTCAGCCCTTGAAAGGACTTTGACCTACATAGCTTCTTATGATCAATTGTATTGTGCGTGTTATTAAGTTTGTACTACACAATTGACCGAGAACCGGACCTACATGCTTAACGCCGACTCCGAACGGCGATGAACGGAATGTTCTTGTTCTCAAGAAGCTTTACATGGCATTTTAATTACTCTCTGAGGTTTGCCATTGTCTGCAGAGAGGTGGCGGCCGTACAGAAAAATTATTTTAATTCAAATAATTTTCTGTCGCTGCTGGGGTTCGAACCTGGGTCTCCAAAGTTCGTTGACATAGCGGCCACGCACTTTAACCAACTACGCCACGGACGCTGGGAAGACAACAACTATGTCAATATGTCAATAGAATATATTTAGTAGTGTTCTACTTTGTGAACTAGTTTTCCAATAAAAATTTTACAGCTAAAACCCAGTTGGAAAGCAGGCGAACAGCTCTCTTAAGCGATCTATCTTTTTTTATTGCCTCAAGTATTGGAAGAAGGCACTTATACCTTAGGAGATGAACACGGCATGTGTTGAAAAGAAAATGCGAAAAATTCAAAAGTAAAAAACAAAACAAATCGACCTCCATATCGTTCCTTCATTGCCAAAAAAGGTACTTGGATTCTTGACTAATCACTTTTTACGTCCTTGAAGATGTTACTAAGGGATTAATACCCCTTACGTAGCAGCTCCATACAAAAAAAGATATGGCATTTGGTAGTGAAGGAGTATGATCGCCGAGTCTTAAAGGATGTGCCAATAAGCTATCTCGGGATGATCGCTTTTCCTATTGGGCCCAATTGAAAGCAATTTTTTTATACGTTCTCTTTTGAATCCAAAAAATGTACGATACAACACAAGCGTAACGTCAGTTGTTTCCGCATTTCTTCTCAGCCAAATCACCGAAATTTTCTACAAACTCGAAAAACTGCTTTCAATTCTTGACCAATGTAAAAGATGTCAATCACATAATGGTCCCACACGTTTACCCATATCACGGCTGTGCATGTGGCAGCGTGCTTAACTACCACTCTTTTGGTTCTAGGTTTGAATCTCGGTCACGGATTTGAAACACGCCCTCACGTTTCTGCATTTATAAAAAAAAAAAACAAACCGCATCTTAAATTTAAAAGTTATAGTCAATGGTAGTAGAGAAGTTTGCGAAGATGAATAATAAACACTCACACACTTGGCAGATTTACATGTGGCATATGTTTTACTCACTTTTCCTTACTCTCTCAATAATGTCATCTCATTCTCGAACCAAGTGTAACCACTTATTCTCTGAATAGAAAAAAAAATGTTGTTTGTTGTTTAAATAATTGATAATTATATTTTGAGAACATCAGATATAAATCAAAATTGTTGAACCGGAACTCATCCATAAAAAAGTGAAAACTGACAATGACATATTTTTATTAACCACTAATTTACTCTTAACCAAGTTTTTTTAAAGGTAGGCAGTATTTTTCTACTGATCTGAGCAAAGAAAACAAAAATACATCACGATCATCTCGCTTGAATGCTTGAATAAGCCATCTTAAGCCACCAAATTATTTGTTATGACGTGGGCGAGAGTTCAATAATCTGCTTAATGCGTTGTGTTTTTTCGTGATATTCAATTGAAAATAAATGTTCATAAAAAAAGAAAACAACAAACCTGTATGTTACCGACAACGAGAGAATATAACGATTGCCATTTTGCAGACAATGAATTGATTGTTTACAATTAAAAGCTTGCGATACATTTTGATTGTTTTTTCTTTGCAATTGTTTTTAATACATGTGCACAGGTGGAAAATTATGTTTTTGTTAACTCATGTGGAACTGCTTATCAATACACAGCTACACTGAGAAAAAAATTAAAAATATATTTGAATTGAAGTAGGAAATTATTTGAACATTTATTTTGAACAACATGTTCAGTAGTTCAAGCTTGGCATATACCATTAAGCGAGTATTCTATAATTGCTCCATTTGAAGCAATACAAAAAGACTTACTCTCATGACAAAAAAATTCACGATGTCATCAGACCGTAGAGAGAGCTGGTACAAGATCGAAAATGCATCAATCATGCAACGGCTTTGCATGGAATTATTACTCGCTGCGTACATGCACAATAAATATTATAAAATAGAAATGAAGGATTTATACTTGGTCTTACGACAAAAAAAAAAAATTATCGTCGTCCAGTTGCGCAGATAGAAACTTATGCAACAAAAATGCATTATTGTTGCATGGAATTATTACTCGCTGAGTAGAAGTACAAGCAACAATTTTATTTTATGACAGCAAAACATTGTTTGCATACAACACACCACCACACCACGGAGGCTAACCGGTTGCCTACTAAAAACGCAACAACAATGAAAAAATGTTGCATAGAATTATAGCTCTGTGACTATTCACGTTACGATTAATTTAATGGAACGACAGTAAAGCTGAGATTTTTGGTTGCATGATAAAACTAAAAAAATTGATGGTAAGTGAGGCCTCTCAGTGAGCCCCTTAAAGAAACCTAAATGCAACTTTACATAAGTATAGGAGCAAGAATAAGAACTAAATAAAAAAAAAATATATTTAATGAGAATAAGACTAAGATCATGGAATTAGACAACGATTAGGACAAGAACTCAGACAAGGATTGGAACAAGGATAAGTATAAAGATTTAGATACACCTAAAACAATTACAAAATAGTGATTGGATCAAGCTTATATACAATGCAAAAACCAAGCCTTGTCCATTTGTATAAGAGAAAACACAACGCTATGGTTCAGAGATACTTGGTGGACAACTTGTTTCTAAAGCAAAATGTTTATATAAGCAAAATGGTAATTTACTTACATTACATTTAAAACAAAATGTTTTATGCTTCAATGGAGGCGAACGGAGAAGTGATGTGCTACAGGGAGGGAAATTTTCCGGGGGTGAAATACATAAGAGAACTAACGGACGTGGGGAGAGAGCTAATTAATATAATAAATAATAATAATCGAAATAATTTAGGAGAAGTCGGGGTATTCTTGGACACACTTTAATTTGTGAACACCTCGATTACAAATGATGCAATAGGTGTCAAATAATACCCTGAATGTCCATTTTTACAAAATGGCGGCATATAAGACGCACAATGCAAACTTCGTACAAAATTCTTTATAATTCGGAAATTTAATGTTCCACGAATATTATAAATATATTTACCTGAGTTGGTACGTCGAAAAATGTAGTCCAAATAAACAAAATTCTAAGTGAAAAAATACCTTTCGAAGTATCCAATTTTTATTTGCTATGGCAGCAGTGTAACATTGTGAGTACACAGGTCAAGTGCTCAATGGAAAATGAGCTTAACATGAGATGAGTCGATGACAGTTGGTTGAAACCAAATCAAGAGAGACAAAAACTTTCTTATTTGTATGCCTATGTTATACCAGGAATGATAGAAACAAGATTACGCGTTCCGCAGTCCAGTTATCTAATGCTCTCTTTTTCAATTGAGTACATGACGTCACACAGCACGTCTGCTTGACAAAAGCGTATACAAATGTGCAATCGCTTAGAAAAATTGACGAAATTGAAAATAAATTCTTTCGGAAAAGTAAAGTATTTTTACTTTACTATTTCTCTGTATAAAAATATGAATATTTTCGTATACGAAAAAATATGAATTTTTCAAACTTTCAAAATTTTTATCCCTAAACTGTTCAAGAACGACAAAATTTTATTGTACCAATAGGTTTAGGAGGTCCATATACATATTATAAAAATAAGAAAAAAAACTAGTAAGAAATGATCTTCGACTAGGGCGAAGTTAAAATACCCCCACGGTCGAACCAAAGTATATTTAAAGTCTTAAGCAGTCAATAAAGTGTTTATTTGTAAAAACAGAAAATATTTGTTTTTTGATGACGTCACTTTGTATGGGAGGTGGGTGTGGTTTTCACTCGATTTGGTTGAATTTCATACACAGAGTACATGTTATATATCAAAGTTCATATGCAAAATTACAAGTGCATATATTAATTTTCGTGGAATTTAAAGAGATTTTACATTTTTGATAAAGTCACTTTGTATTGGAGGTAGGCGTGGTTTTCACTCTATTTAGTTGAATTTCATACACAGAGTACATATTATATATCAAAGTTTATATGCAAAATTTTAAGTCCATATATTAATTTTTGAGGAATTCTAAGAGATTTTACCGTTTTGATAATGTTACTTTGTATGGGAGGTAGGCGTGGTTTTCATTCGATTTGGCTCATTTTCGAACTTGACCTTTATTTTTTAGACAAAAGCTTAAATATCGAATTTCGTGATGATAGTTGAAAATTACGGCTGTAATCGTGATCACAGACGGACAGACGGGCAAACAGACGGACATGGCTAAATCGACTCGGGTGATGATGCTGATCAAGAATATATATACTTTTCTATACCTACCACGCCTCCTTATGGGCGTTACAAACGGAGTGACAAAATTAATATACCCCGTTTACGTTTTTTAAACGCAGGGGTATAAAAATATTTAGGCGTGGGCCCCAAAGAAAAATTATTTCAAAGTCTGACAATATCGCTTGTGACGTCACGCTCTTTCTCTCTCATTTGCGGAACGCGTAATCTTGTTTCTATCATTCTTGATGTTATACCAATGCGGCCTTTTAAGTTTTACGACTTGGCAACACTTAGCATTGCCAGATGAATTTTGACAGTCCCATACCAAAATTTGACATTTTCTAGCATAAACGTACTTACAACATTTTGCTGTATGTGCGCTTATTGTGTTGTTTACGGTGTTTGAAAATTTTATATTAGCAAAAAAATGGAGTTAACACGTGAACATTTTTGGGTGCTGATTTTTTTACGATTTTCGACGTGGATTGATAAGAAAAGAATGCATCCATTAACTAAGTTCGAATTTTGGTATTGAAGCACCACACCTAGCAACTGTAAAATGCTGGTTCAATGAGTTTGAGCGTGGTCGTTGTTATCTCCAAGAATAATTCCGTGAAGGCACCGGCTGTTGTGACAGAAAATATCGATGCAGTGCGTGAACTGTTGAAAGCTGGCCGACATGTGACATTCCGTGAGATGAAGTCATCTTTGGGCATTAGTGGGACTAGTAAACATTTGATTTTACATCAGCAGTTAGGTGTCAGGAAAATTTGTTCCAATGGATACCCCATTATTGGACGGTTACTCCAAAAAAAAAGGCTCGTATCGATTGGTGCAAGGAAATACTAAAAAAATACAGCGGGGATGGTACGAAATATTTCTACGACATCATCAGAGATAACGAATCCTGGATATACTCTTATGAACCCGAAACAAAGCGGCAATCTACTGTTTGTAAAGTCAGCAAAACCCGACAAAGTTGTCCGCTGATTTAAAAAAACCGGTCATGTCGCATTTGTACCACTTGAGAAATGAAGAACTGTAAATGATGAATGGTACACAGCTATTTGTCTCGGAGAATGGAGAAAAACCAACCAACGAAGGTGGATTATTCTCCATCACGACAATGTGAGTTCCCACACATCAGCTCAAACAAGAGTTTTTGCGCAATCAAAACGTGGAATTGATGGGTCATTCGCCTTATAGTACCGAATTGGCTCCCGACTTGGGCCGAATAGGCCGTTGAGGCCTTCAAAAACTTTGTTTCCGAGGTACCAACTACAGAGTGGCAAAACCGTTTCGAAAAGTGGTTCAAACGAATGCAAAAGTGTATTGATCGTCTTGGAGAATACTTTGAAAAATAATAAAAGTATTTTTACTGATTAACTCTTTCAGTCACATTGTCCAATATATTGAACAAGAGGATTCAGCATGTTCAAAGAATTATTGTTTTACGGAGATAAGATAGTTTGATTTCTCTGCGCTGCTACTAGTTGTAGCGCTCATGATTTTCTTTGATTTTCTAAATGAATTTTTTAGTAAGGTTTCGTAGTAAAGCACGTAAACCTCAAATTCAAAGCCGGAAGGAAGTGTTTTGAAATAAATTTTTTTCCTATATGTAAATAAATTGAATAATTTTTGTTCTTATAATAATAAAGTTAAATAAAATATTATTTTCACTTTATAAATAAATTAGTCATTTTCTGGAATTTGTGGTACCTGTAGAACCAATGTCTAATATATTGGACATGGTTTTCCGGCCCGGTGAGATATACAATCTCCAACTTTTTTACAGATTCATGTTCAAGGACCTCAGATTACTATATATACAAATTTTCATATTTTTAGCTCAACGCTATGATTGTCGTGACTGAAAGGGTTAACGACTGTTTTTTTCATTGCTAAGCGCAAGACTTAAAAGGCAACCTTACTAGCATTCTTTTTTGAGATGTGCTATTTCAGATGCTTTGTAGCAAAATGTGTTAATCGACTTTTCAATACTCAATACGTCAAAAGATATATGAAAAATGTTAAATGCCATATTTGATCTTCTTCCAATTAATTTAGACGTGGGTGTTTTGTTATAAGTGTTTATAGCCCGAATTGTCGATGACTAAACCCAAATATTCTTATTTCGATTAAAAAGTATTCGTTTATTGTTGTTCTAATAAAGATTTAAAAAAGGAAAGTTGAAGCAATACTTCTTTGCTCTATTAAATTTCGGTTTTTTATTTTTTATAATTCTAGATCCGTATCACATTCCTTTTACTGTAGCTTAACGTGAAACAAAACGAGTTACTTAGATATTTTTTGGATATTCTTATGACCACTTCGGTCTTTCGGAAACGATTCAGATTATCGGTCGAAAATATACATATTTTTGCAAGTAACTTAAGTAACAGTTATAAATTTTTATGGGAATATTTACGACTTAAACATATAGTTTGCAATGTTTAACGATATTTCTTGTTTCTTGCATAGTAAAGTTGCAATTTTGAGTTAAATTGAAGAAGAAAACTTTCTTTGTTCTTATGTATTATGAGCTGTAAAAAGGGGTTTTTAAGAACATTTAAAATTTTGTTCTATTTTAATAATTGCTTTTTTTCGTTCTTCAACACCCACTAATATGTAAATTTTTAAACATTAATGAAGTGGTTTCACCAAAAGAAGTCAACTTCGTGTTGTATTTGCTAAAACAGCGTTCAGCAAGAACAACAATAACAGCAACAGTAACAACAACAACAGTGACAACAACAACAACAACAATGACAACATCAACAGTATACAAAACACTGACGTCAAGGCTAATGAGCACACGACCAAGATATTTCGCATGTTGATTTAAACTCGAAAAACCACATCAGCAACATGGTTAAAAGTTCAGGTGTGCATTGCTTGTCATAATTCTTAAACGAAAATTTTTGTTTTATATCTAAACATGTGTTATTTAGTTAAAAGTTTGTGAGTGTGAATTTTTGGGCACACATTTTGGACAAACAACTACTTAGAGCAACTTCGATGACCAGCGTTCGGTCAAGACTTGATTTTCTCATAAAGATCATGATGTGTTGGAAAATAAGGTCACAATATGTTTAAAGTGTGTTCTCATGCACGCTTTCTGTTGTCTGGTTTTTTAATAGATGTGGTGGCGGAAATTGGCTGATTTGAGCTGTTTCCAATTTCTTAGCATAACGCGACACAAAATTAACAGAGTTCTGTGTAAATTTCGCTAATCGAGATTTAAATGAATCACTATGAGTTGACTAAACAGCTGATGCTAATGTCAAACGTCACTCAAGGCCACTGATGTTAACGACACAGTAATTACTGTTTTCTACAGTAATTTGACTGCTCATACAGTACGACAGTAATTTTTCGAAAAATCAAGTAATTTCAATGGCCGGCCAAAAATATAAAGTTTATTTAGAAAAAATTTATTAAAATCACATTTATAACATCTCTGTTCTTCTCATAATGTAACCATCCCTGGAATTGCTAATTGCGTTGCTAACTTTGCAAATAATAGTGCATACATGGCAAGCACTAACAACCGTACCGTTATAAGTAACGCATTTTGAGCTTTTAAAAAGAAATATGTAAGATCATTTAAATGAATATTATCTTAAATTCTTAATTTTTTGTAATGTATTAAGTATCCAAACATATGTTGTTAGGTTTGTATATTATATTTATAGACTCTGAAGACTCAGAAATATATTTTTGTGGCGGTCGTGGCCGAGTGCGTTAAAGTGCCTGAACCACTCGGTAACAATTTTCGAGTCGCGAGGTCCGAGGTTCGAATCCGCTACTAGACACAGAAAATATTTTCAATTGAAATAAATTTTTCTGATCTGTCGTCACCTCTTTGCAGACAATGGCAAACCTCAGAGGGTAAATAAAGCCATGTAAGGCGTATTGAGAAAATGTAGATTCGGCATAAAACTAGGAGGTCCAGTTCTCGATCAATTGTGAACAATTGAAATTGGGCCAAAGAATTGGCTCGTTTATTATTATATTATATTATTTTTTTTAAATAGTATTACAACATAATAGTCTCGTAACCCGAAACTCTTTCTTGAGCATTCATCTGCATTTTTTTATATTATTTAATTTAGTCCTTAAGTGATCACTAAACTTGATACACACAAAATCGTATTAGTTCTCGCGTTCTTATTCTTAGCAGCAGAGGAATTTATTTTAACCGATCCCAGCGACCCAAAATGTTTGTTATGTTCCCGTTCTCAGAACTAATAAGTTAACTTATAAAGTTAAATTACAGTCACTAGGTCTAATTTATGAAATGGAAAACTACTGTTGGACTTTGTCATTTTGAAATTTATTAACAGAAAAAAGTTCGGTACCTTCATAAAACCTTCAAAAGTTCGGAAAAAGTTCAGTCTCATAAACATAATTAAACAACTGTATGAAAATTAACATTTTAATTGATTTTACATTTGTTTCAGTTATAGAGTAATATTCCACAGTAATTTTTGTTCCAATTCACAGTAATTTTACGAGCCTACCACAGTAATTTCAACAATTTATGTTAACATCCCTGCTCAAGGCAGGGACGAACAGTATAAAGAGAACAGAGGAAGATATACTTGCTTGCTTGCTACTATTCTGTCAATTACACAGAGCGATACAAAAAAACCACTGCTCCACCGTTTCTGGCAGTCATCGGTTCATAGAACATATTCACTAAGAGATTTTTGTGGCTTTGAGTTGAGTGAAAAATTGAGTGATTTTTTCAAGATCTACTCTGAAAAAAAAAAAAAATTGATCGATTAACAGTGAAAACTGTAAAGTAAAACAAGTATCAACAGTTCGGACTGTTAATTAGAAAAATTCTACTGTTCGATGGGTTTTAACAGTGACTGTTAATTCCACTGTTAATTTTTTCTGAGTGTTATTCAACGGCAGTTATGGTCATTACTTTTTTTAAAATTTTTTAACAAAGCACTTTTTTGTTTTATGACCTGCAGCAAATTTGTCGCAAATTTGTAGGTCCACAAAATTTAGCACCATTGGTGCCCCATTAAATTATCCATTGGGGTTCAAATACTCCTCTGCGTACAAAAACTAACATAATTCAGGAATGGTTGATGTTACTAGTTAAATGATTAAAAAAAGTACTTGGAAAAATATAAAAATCACTTTCACTGAAAGAAAATTGTTACAGATATTGAAAAATTTTGATTCTACCTTGTGTTATAGGTTTTTTGTCTTATGACGTTTTTGTAAGCTTATGATAGAATGATGAAAAACTTTTAAAGTTTTGAAATAATCTACAGTTGCTGGGTTATTCGAGTTTTTACTAACCATACTATACCGGGTAGACGTTTTGTTAGGGTTTTTAGGCTGAGCGGGAGCTTTTGTCTCAAGTATGTTTTGTAAAGTTGTAGATAGGATGATGAAAAATTTGATTATTCCAATCATGGAATTAATATCACCAGGCCAGACCTTGTATGGTTGTACTCATTTTTAGACCTTGAGTGGGTATTTCAATCCTCTGGGATAATTAAAGGTCGAAACAATATTGGTCCATTTTGTAATCAAAATAATTTTTCACAACATCGCTCAAAGACTAGGAAAAAACTTTCACTTGGTTTAACACATGGTCCAATAAGTCCCGAGACTAACTACTAGGTGGCACGCACTTCTAACGAAATATCGATATAATATTTCGATAGTTCCAACCTACAAACAATACGTGTAAAAATTTCATGACAATCTAACGCTTAGTTCAGAAATTGCAGTGATTTGAGTGACGCTACTGTTGATATTTTCAAAATAATGAATTCAAAGCAATTCCGTGTGTTGATTTATCACTGTTTTTTTTATGGGAAAAAATACCGTCGCAGCTGAGCAATGGCTTCGAAAGTGTTATTCGGACTCTGCTCCGTCAAAAGCAACCATTTGCCGATGGTATGCTGTGTTTAAACTTTTTCGTACATGCACAAATGATGTTGAATGTTCAGGACGCCCAAATGAGGCAGTTGTTCCACAAAACATAAAAAAAGTACACAAAATGGTATTGGCCGACCGTAAAGTAAAGGTGCGCGAGCTAGCTGCGACTCTGAAGATATCGAAAGGCAAAGTGGGAACAATATTACAGGTACATTTGTCGATGAGAAAGCTCCTTTCCAAATGGGTGCCGCGTTTTTTCACACCGGACCAAAAACAACAACGTGTCGATGACCCGGAGAGCTGTTTGGCTCTGTTTACAAAGAATAAACAGAAATTTTTGCGTCGGTATGTAACAATGGATGAAACATGGATCCACTATTACACACCGGAATCAAAACGGTCGTCAGCTGAGTGGAGAGCAACCGATGAAAGCAGGCCAAAGCGACCAAAAACACAACAGTCGGCTGGAAAGGTTATGGCATCTGTATTTTGGGATGTGCATGGAATTTTGTTCATCGACTATCTCTAAAAGGAAAAAACAATCAACAGCGATTATTATATAGCGTTGTTGGAGCGTTTGAAGGATGAAATCGCGAAAAATCGGCCCCATTTGAAGAAGAAAAAAAAATTCTTTTTCACCAAGACAATGCACCGTGTCACAAATCAATGAAAACGGCGACAAGAGACTTGGCTCCAATGAAGAATTGATGGCTGAAACAGAAGCATATTTTGAGGCGAAGCACAAATCGTTTTACAAAACCGGTATTGAAAAATTAGAAAAGCGGTGGAATGAATGTTGATGAATAAAAACCTATGATAATGAATAAAGAAGAATATTTACAAAAAAGTTTTTTTATTACTTAGTCTCGGAACTTATTGGACCATGTAAGAGATGATAAAAAAAAAATTAAATGGGTTAATAAATCACGAACTTTGAACGTGAAAAAAATCGCTTCTATGATTTAACTCAGGAAAGCCTTTTGGAATATGTTATATGAGAGACTACTGGAAACCACTGGGATATTTACAGTTACTTTCAACAGCCCCTAAATTATTGTTGTCAAACACAAACTAAATGGCGCGGCTTGCTCAACAATTGACAGATGTCTATTAACAGATGGTTATTGGCAGAACCAGTGTGGCGTTTAAAGTTAATAGGCAAAAAATTCTAAGTGACTGACTTCTCAAATTGCCCTTGTATTACTCTCTCAAGAATACAATTTAATTTTTTTAAATGAATGCGGAAAGCATCCGTTGATTTTACCGATTTGGTGTTGATTTTTACAAGAGCTCTCGATTTCACGGGAACATGAGCAACACGTGATCACGTATATTTAAGAACTTTTACGGAATTCACGAACTTGGCGTACAAAACCTAATTGTCGAAGTACGAACTCCGTGAAATTCGTTTTTGAAAACACAAACTCGAACTACACGTGTATATTAAGCACGGACTATACGTGAAGTTGTAAGAGTATATAATCTTGCCCAAAGAATCCTTAATTCAGACCTAATGATTCAGGCCACTTATCGAAGAGATCGAACTTCCTTTATAATGAGTAATTCGAAACACGTTAAAAAGCTGAATTTTTTAATTAAAAATCTGGATTCGGGGGCACTAATTTCAGAGTGGCAAAAACTGTTTCGAAAATTGGTTCAAACGAATACAAAAGTGTATTAATCATCTAGGTGAATACTTTAAAAAGCAATAAAAGTACTTTCACTGATTAAACACTTATTTTTCATTGCTAGGCGCAAGACTTAAAAGGCAAACCTCGTATCGGAAGACCGGTTTATTTTATCTTACATTGTAATTAAAGCCTTCACTTTGGCAGTTCAAAAGTCAGCTCAAATAGAAGGGAAAAGTACAGTAAATTAAGCAAAACGCAATTAAGCTGAAAATTCTCAAAACATGCGAGCGATGATGCTAAAAAACACACAAACAACTTAATTGTTTAAAAATTATCTCATTTTTGACAAACAAACAAACAAACAAACCAACTTCTGGCAGTAGGCATGAATCATAGGCTAAGACGGAGGAGGCAATCTTTTTAGAATCTAAAAGCACATGATCCGATTTTAAAGTTGTATGTATGAGGGCAATGGGCAATGTAAGTGTAAATATTATCTTAACATTTTCAATTTTCTCCTCCATTTTCTATTTCAATTTTGCAAGTATTTTTTTGCGCAAATATTTGCAGTTTCAATTCGATTTTCTGGGTCAACTTTGAGAATTGTTTATTTCGCTCGTGAAAAATGGGCCAAGCGTACAAGCTGAATGCGTTATATACACACACACGGACACAAACACGCGCACAAACACATGTGTGTTGTTAGATGTAAAAATTAATGGAAAGCTAAACTTGGGAGGGGGAGTACCTAGGCGGAGAAACAGTAAAGCAGAAAAAAGCAAAAATTACATTAAAATAACCAGATACTTAAAATTTAAACGGCGTTCGAAAAATCAGGTAGATTAAAAAAAATTTACTCCATATTTGCGAAAAAACTGCAAGCTTTCTAAATTTAACTGCAATTTTTCTAGATTTTAGATTTTGCTGAATTATGACACTCTCGCGTCCCTTCCTCCGACCCACTGTCAATCGTTGCCTTGAAAACCTTGTTTTGACTAAGTTGCCGCCTCGCCTGCCAGCCAACTGGAAATATAAAACCCACTTTAAAAAATTGTTGCTAATACTACACAACAAAAGCAGAAACGACAACGAAAACGATGACAATGACAGCAGAAAAATAAGCAAGAAAACAAAAAGAACACAGAATAATAATCAAAAACGATGAGAATATTCCAATGTCTTTGCCTCTCCAGTTGCGCGCACTCAGCTGCCAATAAGCTGAGTATCAAGTTATTGGCTCGTAGCAGCTTCATAGAATATTATTTCAACGGGGCGGTAATGCATGCAGGGTGCAGCTGGCTGGCTGGCTGCTTCAGGGCACTTGATAATTAAAACACTTTAAAGGAAGGCACAAGCACAATTTTTCGTACTTCTCATGTTTGAGCAGCTTTAACTAATTGTTAAAGCCAAGTTAACACAAAGGCACAAAAACCAAGTGCATTCAATTCAATCTATGCACGATCGCACGAAATCTGAGAAGTACTCGTACACGTAAGTAGAGTCGGAAGAGGAAGTAGCCACTGTGACTATAATGCGACGAACTCTGGTTACACAAGCTATGGAAAAAAGCACTCGCCACCGCTTGCTCGGTTGCCACTATTTTTTTTTATTTTTTTTTCTTTTGTTTTTATATTTTAATAAAATGCATTTTGTGGAAATGTTGAGGTGGCTTTGTCGTCGTCAGTCACTGTATTATAATGGGCAGCAACAACAACAACAATGATTATAATAAACATAATCATCATCATCCTCAACATCATCATCGTCAAAGTGTTGTTGAGGCTGTCGAGGGGCCAAGGGAGCGAGCGCTGCTAATTTATTTATTTATTTTTCTCCTTGTATATAATAATTTTTTTAATTTATTTTTTTTTTTCGTTATATAACACACACATATACACAGTCACATACACATTAACATATGGGCTATATAGTTTCAAAACGACCAGAGAAAGGCAAACCCCGAAACGTCAGTTTCCGTTTGACGTACATACACATTTGTGCCGTTGACGACACAGACAAAACGTATAGAACGGACCAGAGCGGAACTAACTGTCCGTATGTCAGTTTCTAAAGTTCTACCAACATTACGCAAGTTAAATATTAATTTTTTATATTTTTTTTATATTTTCAATTTTGAATTCTCTGCAAACATTTATTTCAAGACATTTTTAATTTTTTTTTTTATTTACTTTTTCTTATGTTAAATCGTTTGAATTCATGCAAAGCAACAAACTGATCGACTGCACGAAAATTGACCGTACGAACAACTCACGAAACACGAACAGACTAAATTTGCCCACTTGTTTTTGATTGCGGTTTACCCATATGTGTGTCTGCCAACAACTAAAAACAACAGCAACAACAACAGCAACAACACCATCGAAAAGTGTTACCGATGTTGGAACGCATGCGCATGCCGCGCGCGCCCGTATAAATCACCAACACAAATGCGCTCCCATGTAAATAAATTTGTAAGAAAGGAAACTCAAAACAAAATGAAAAAAAATTATTTCTGAGCCACAACTGGCTGGCTTAATTGTATTTTCTTACTCAGCGGTTCCCAAACCATGATAGAACGAAATTAGTTTAATTTCTCAAAACGTGTTGAGCTGAAAACTTCAATTAACAGTGTAACAAAAAATTGTCTTTCATGTGTATTTGTTTTTATACTTTTAATTTAGTTTATTCCTTTATAATTTTATTTTTTAATATTTTATTTTTTTATTTTAATTATATTTTTTACTTATTTTTTATTTAGATTTACTTTTTTATTAAGTTTTTATTTGTTTTTCTTAATTTTTAAAATTTTTTATTATTTTTTAAACTTTTATTTCTATTTTGATACTTTTTTTATTTTTTTTTTATTTTTATTTTATTTTTGGTTTTTTATTTTAATTTTTTTTTATTTTAGTTTTGTTTTTTGCTTTTTGTTTTAATTTTTTTATTTTTTTGTTTTTTATTTTATTTTTATTTTTTATTTTATTTTTATTTTTTATTTTATTTTTGTTTCTTATTTTATTTTTGTTTTATCTATTTTTAATTTTCCTTGCGTTTTTAATTTCTTCTTTTCTTTTATTCCAATTTCTTCTTTTTAATTTTTTTTTATTTTTTATTTTTTATTTCAATTTTTTTTATTTTATTATTTTTTAGTTTTTATTTTGTATTTTTTAATTTTGAATTTTTTTATTTTCTTCATTTATTATTTTTTTATTTATTTTTCTTAATTTTTTTATTTTAAAGCTTTTATTTCCATTCAAATAACTTTTTCTTTTTATTTTTTTTATTTATTCTTTTATTTTATTTTTTTTATTTATTCTTTTATTTTATTTTTGTTCTTCTATTATTTTTCTTTGTTTTATTTTTGTTTTATCTATTTTCAATTTGTTTTGTTTTTAACTTCTTTTTTTATTTCATTTTTAATTTTTATTTATTTATATTTTTTTTATTTTTTTATTTTTCTGTTTTATTTTATTATTTTTTATTTTAATATTTTTATTATTTTTTATTTTAATATTTTTATTATTTTTTATTTTAATATTTTTATGATTTTTTATTTTCTTATTTTTATTATTTTTTATTTTACTATTTTTTTGTTTTTATTTTTTTTTTTTTTAGTTTCGTATTATTTTTTATTTTGCAATTTTTTATTTTGTATTTTTTTTTGTTTTGTAGTTTTTTTTATCTGTCTTATTTTTTAATGACTGTATGAATAAGTTTCGCCGTTTCCCGACAACTTGGTATAGATGATTTCAAAAATAATAATATCGGGCAGGCGCGGATTCAGAGGGGGATGCGGGAGGTTGGCATACAAAACTAAGTATGCCATGACTTAATATAGGATTCAAGTGTGCCGAATTTGAGTTAAATCCGTTCAGCCGTTTAGATTTGTTTTCGGGTCAAATAAACAGAGAAATTACTTTTATTGTTATAATTATCTCCACCCCAGCGTTACCTTGGGACATTTAACACAAAAAAATAATCCTGAGCACCACACAATCATATGGAATGAATATGGAGTGAAAGGTGGATAGCTTCAGTGGTTCAGCCGTGATGCTCTTACATACATACGCACCAACGTTTTTATATATTAGATAATTCGAATTTATTCTGATATTTAACAAATAGTTTCATAACACAACGACCATGCGGAGTCTCTGCATCTGTAAACCGTTAAGTAGGGTACACATTATCGCTCATGAATGTCGGTTGAGAGATAATCTGAGCTTGAGTCATAGTATGTACACTTGACTGCTGAATTGTAATTCTTGACTGAACGCTTACAAAAATGTTTGTGAGCACGTCCGTCACGGGTTAGCACTTGCTCGTTGTTTGACAATGTGTACTAAAATTTTTTCAATTCAACATTGGTTCAAAGTTCTAATTGTGCCCACATCGCTCGTGGTTCGGTTTTTAACAAATGGATGCAGAAAAGGCGTTTTAAGATCATTTTATTGAATATTTACTGCACGAAACGAATGATATTTAATGAAGACGGCATGAATGAAAATCTAGTCATGCAGCAGAATGAGAGAGAAATTTAACGAACTTAAGTGAAGCTCATGAGCACCTATGTGCAGAGAGCGCTCTTAGAGCGTTGAGACAAGTGAAGACCGATTGAACGGTTTGGCGTTGTTGAACGTGCATCGTGACGTGGAAGTAACGTGCGAAAATGTAATCGACATTATGTCGAAAAAGCCAAGAAAAATGAATATCATTTTATAATCTAAACCATGTAAAATTTGATTTACTGATAACTTATTTAATAAATATACTATGTGTATATATACATATATATATGACGTAGATAAATATTTTGAAACCCCCCCGGAATATTTTCCTGGAACCGCCCCTGATAACAGGTTTGAAGTTAAGGAACGCTCTGTCGCAACGAACAACAAGTTTGAAGAAGTGGAAATTGAGGCATTAATCGACTAAGAGCCATGTCAGGCGTAAGCTGTACTTGCAGAATCATAAGGAGTTGATCAGACCACAGTTTCCAAAGTCTTAAAAGCATTAAGAATTGTTCAAAATCAACGATATTAGGTGCAGTACGATCGGAGAGTCGAACTAAGCTTTTTCACGTGTGTACAGCTGCTACAAAGGAAAGGTTTGTTATAAATAAAATTGGTGGTTAAAATTTGAAACACTTCGATAACTCTTGGGTAAAAAATCATGCGACCATGCATCAACATCAAAAGCAAGACTGAATATCCATTGGTCCAAGCTCATCATTCAATTCCAACTTATTACGGGAGTTTTTTACTGTTTCCAATTAATGCGCTAGAATCGTTCATTGAAGGAAAAACGACCAGAATTTTTCGAAACTCACAACAAAGTAATTACAGCAAGATAATGCTCGGCCACATGTTGCAAAACACTTCAAAATGTATTCGGTAATGCTAAAGTAATCACATGACTTTGCTCCTTCCTATTATCGTTAAAGCCGGTCCATGATCATGGCTTGGCTGAGCAGCACTTCCATTCGTATGACTTTCACAAAAATTAGGTCAATTCCTGGATAACCTCAAAAGTCCTTTGCAAGGTGGGTCATCTAGTGGTTTCTTTTCAATCATAGGTTATTTGGACACTGACAGCTGTTTCCCGCTCGAAATCTTGAGATAGTCAGTATCATACCTCCGCGGAAAGAAATGAGTCGCTTTACGTTTGAACAATGTTGGAAAATATTGAAAACTTATTTCCAAAGTCAGTGCTTTGAAGACCAAATGATTTTGGGCAAAAAATCATCTTTTCTGACGAGACGCATTTTCATCTCGCCGTTTACGTTAACAAACAAAATTGCCGCATCTGGGGGTCGGAAAACCCAGACGTTGTTGTCCAGAAGCAGACGCATTCACAGAGAGTGACAGCTTTGTGTGGCTTGTGGAGTGGTGGCATCATTAGACCATTTATCTTCGAAAATGAGGCTGGGAACAACGTTTCGGTCAATGGTGGGCGTTACAGAGCCATGTTAACCGACTTTTTTTTACTAAAATTGGAGACATGAATTTGGACGACCTCTGGTTTATGTAGGATGGCGCGCCATGCCACACATCCCATGTCACAATCGATCTTTTGTGCATCAAATTCCCAAACCGTGATATCAGCCGTCTTGGCGATGTCGATTGGCCGCCATGGAGCTGCGATTTGAACCCTTTGTACTTTTTTGTGGGGAACCGTGAAGAACTGATGTTTTGCCAACAATGCGGAAACGATTCAAGCACTTAAGGCCACTACCATCCTAGCAACAGCCCGAAACCATCAACAAGGTCTTTGGAAAATTGGAGTCAAATTGAAGCCAGCCATTTGAAAACGACGTTGTGAGCCATAATTAATGGAAATGTTTGCTCTTACTAATAAAGCCAGTTCCAAATACGTGGAAAAAATTTAATTTTGTTAATTTTATTGTATTTTTTAAGAAAAACTTTTATTTGGCCCACCCTGTGTATATGATACGGCTATAGTAGGACTATATTATGTTATGGTATATTATGATTATTGTATGGTTATGTTTTAGTTTAATATGATTATGGTTTAGTATGTTATGGGTATGCTTATGTTTTGGATAGTTTTGAAAATCCATTTTATATCCATGCAGAAAGTGGTCTTACAGTCCACCATATTTCAAATGGAGATAGGGCTACGACATTCAAAGAACCTTTCTACTAAACTGTGACCATTTCTTCAGTTATCAAGAGCTCGGGTTCAATGTTTGGGAACTGTGGTTCGATGTTGAGCAATTGCAAAAAGTGGTAGTAGTAAAAGCTTGTGGCCCAAACAAACACAACCGAAACAGCTGGATATACAAAGAAGGAAAAAAAAACAAAAAAAAAATACTCGTACGTATTCGTTCGTATTCACAGATCTTCCATAGTGCAAGGTACCGTGCGATCGCCGCTATAGAAAACAACAAAAGTTGCGCTCACGTTACGCTCAAGTGACTCACTATACACCAAGTACAACAATTACAACAATAAAAAACAGCAACAACAATAACAACAATGCACACAAGCCAGTGTGAATTCGGCTTTGACTGCTGGACTGGATGAGCACAACATTACAATTCATCATAATATAAATAATGTTCCGCCGAGGCACGAGCAGGCAAAGCTGCTCTTTTTCATTTCTTCTTTTTCTTTCTTATTTTTATTGTTTTTGTTTGTTGGCTTTTCTTCACAACGTAGTTAAGCTTAAAACTAATACTAATTCACAAAAACATCTACTACATCTATGTATGTTAGTTAGTATATAAATATTTAATAATAGTTTTATGGCAAATATGTATGTACTTTAGGTACTTTAGAGTTTGCATGGAACACAGCTCAATGTCAATTAAAATAAAATAAATAAAAAATAAAAAAAGATACAACTAAATTATTTAATGCTCTGCGCTGAAAATAAAGTCATTAAATTTATCCAGTTCCTCGAAAAATACAAAAACCATTTGAAGTGAAAAATTTTGCATTGTAACTAATTAAGACGGTATCTAGCTAGCTCGAAACAAAAGTTGCTTGGAGTTTTCAGTTTGCATGGCCAAGTTCATTAGTAAGAGGAAAATTAAGAGCCTTCTTAGAGTCACACAAGCCCCAACACAATTAAACAGTATGTCATCGTTACCACCCTGCAAGACCATTTCGAAATTCAATGAAAATTCCAAAAGAAATAGAAAGTCAATTTATTTTTTTGCATTTTTTTCACTTTTAGTGTTATTATTACTACAAGGAATGAATGAATGAATGAATGAATGAGTGAAGAATGAAGAAAATGAAAGCAAATCACTCAAGATGGATTTATTTCTATTTGTTGACATGCCAACATCTTCACAAAGCCACTTGTCAAGTCATTTTTTCCATTCGTTTGTTAACTGCGACCATTTCTGAAAAACTACTTAATAACCGGTTGCCGGAGCAAATTATAAACAAACCATCTAACCATCTGTTGTGATCGACGACCTGCTTGATAAGATAGATGGTTTTGACAAAATGGAAACAATTGAAAACAAAGAAAGATTGAAAACAAAGAAAGATTAAAAAAAAAAAACAATTATAAAACAAAAAAGCTGAGTAAAGATATATGATCAGTTCAGGTCATAAGATAAACTTCACGAATTTTCATAGTTTTATACAAAGTTGACAGGCAACGCCCATTAGTTTTACACCAATTTCAACTTTTTGGGAAGTATGGGTTTTATTTTTGGGTGGGGATTGAGCGAAAAAACAGTTTTAACAGTGTGAGGCTAAAAATAAATTTTACAGGAGGCGAATTTCTCTCGTTGAATCCAGAGGTTTTATTTAAAAACCAATTTTGTGAACAAATTATCTAGAACTGGACCTACTAGTTTTATGCCCACTCCGAATGACTAATGTGCATGTACTCAAGAAGCTTTTGTTTACACTCTGAGGGTAACATCGACTGCAGAGAGGTAATTAGAAAAATTTATTTGAATTGAAAAAATTTTGTGTTAGCTGAGGTTTGAACCTGGTCTCGAATTGCCATCGACTGGTCGACGCACTTTTCAACGCACTAGTTCACGGCCGCCACGTTATTTAAGATCACTTAAAAAAATCACTCCTGAATCGACTGATAAGATAATTTTAAAAGACGATTTTGAAAGCTGAGGGGGTCACAGTTTTTAGGAACTCTTCAACCAGATCCGGATTACCCCCACAAAAAGTAGTCTACCGGAGTTAAAGCAAGTGACCTAGGTGGCCAATTGACAGGCCCAATTCTTGATATGATTCGGTCACCAAAAGTTCGTTCCAATGAAGTGATGGTTTCATGCGCTGTATGGCTTGTTGCACCGTTCTGGAACTTAGACGATTGATATTGACGTGGAAAACAAAAAGTCGCGAATCATTTGAATGTAGTAGGCTTGTGCTAAACAGTTCTGAGGTCGGAACGGACATGAAACGATTCTTTTGTACAGCGGAACTAGTTCGCGGAAACATGTCCGCGGAACTATGTAGTTCCTTTGAGCTGTAGTAGCAATTTTTTATGGTTTTTGTATATGTATTCTCTACACCTGAACAGAAGGGCTTTAAGAGAAGGCCGAAGAGGATTAATATGTATGACCGACCCCCATTACTTTTGAAAAAGGAACATTTTTTCCTTAGACACCGATTCCCTCCGACCACTCCTTAGGGGGCTCCCATAGAAAAACGCAACAGGGGCATATTAATTTTGTCACTCTGTTTGTAAGCCCCACAAGGAGGCATACATAGGTATAGCAAAGTATATATATTCTCGATCAGCATCACCACCCAAGTCGATTTAGCCATGTCCGTCTGTCTGTCCGTCCGTTCGTATGTAACTTATAAGTGCTTAAAAAGAACAAATTGAGTACTCTCTAGTTGCAAAACGTGTCCGCGGAACTATCTAGCTCCGCAGTTCCATTTGATTGAATGAAACTCATATGCAGCAG
The DNA here is from genome assembly GCA_943735915.1 of Pherbina coryleti. Taxonomy (NCBI): domain Eukaryota; kingdom Metazoa; phylum Arthropoda; class Insecta; order Diptera; family Sciomyzidae; genus Pherbina; species Pherbina coryleti. Next base: position 38,031,003 of record OX030952.1, on the reverse strand, counting down.
ATTGTAACATGTTCGCGGAACTATCTAGTTCCGCAGTTCCATTCGATTGAATGAAACTCATATGCAGCAGATTGTAACATGTCCGCGGAACTATTTAGCTCCGCAGTTCCATTTGATTGAATGAAACTCATGCAACTCATATGCAGCAGATTGTAACATGTCCGCGGAACTATCTAGTTCCGCAGTTCCATTCGATTGAATGAAAGCATGTTCAAAACGAAATAAACACAGCATTGCGCGCAACAAGAACGTCGAAATGTCATCTTACCATTTCACACATCGTTCGTTGTTTCGTTCGTTCGCAAACATATCTTTGCACTTACAGTCGATCACAAATTCGTGTAAGCAATAATATGTGTGAAAGAGAAGTTGGTTCATATTGATTTATAGAAAAAATTCATTGCAACCGGAACTGTTTGAACATGCTAAAAATAAATGGAAGGAACGATTGGAACTATGTCCGACTGTGAACATAGTTCCAGGAACTATACAGGTTCGGAACGACCCATCTCTAGAATGTAGAGCTCACCATTCACTGTAACGTTGGCTCCATCTTCGTTTTAAAAAAGTATGGATCAATAATGTCATCGGCATGCAAACTACACCAGACAGTTACGTTTTCTGGATGTAAGGGAGCCTGGAGAGTCTCTTCATAATTCTCCAGAGCCTCCTCTCACTCCAAATATGGCAATTTTGCTTATTTATGTACCAGTTAAGCCAGAAATATGCCTTATTGGTAAAGATGACTGGACGGTTAAAATGGGGTTACATTTCTAATTGATTTTCAGACCATTCACCGAACGTACGAAGCAAACAATATGTCCGACAAACAAACAAACAAAAAATCGAATGGCTTCAATTCCTGTACCAGTTGGATTTTATGCGGATTTAGTATAAGGTCTTTCCTTAAAATCTTCCACGTAGTGGACAGACGAAGGCCGACTTGGGAACGGCGTTGAATCGATAAATTAGGGTCCTCGGTCACATTCACCTCTACAGTGGGGATGGCTTCTTCAGTATGCACAGTATGAGCTCGTATGTGATGAACATTGTCCATAAGAATAAACGTAGACATAAATCGATTCATCGTATTGCGCATAGCTTGCTTACATGGACGATTATGCGAACCGTAATGTCTGCGAAGTGGCGTCCGTGGCGTAGTTGGTTAAAGTGCGTGGCCGCTATGTCAAAGAACTTTGGAAACCCAGGTTCGAAACCCAGCAGCGACAGAAAATTATTTGAATTAAAATAATTTTTCTGTACGGCCGCCACCTCTCTGCAGACAATGGCAAACCTCAGAGAGTAATCAAAATGCCATGTAAAGCTTCTTGAGAACGAGAACTTTCCGTTCATCGCCGTTCGGATTCGGCGTTAAGCATGTAGGTCCGGTTCTCGGTCAATTGTGTACAAACTTAATAACACGCACAACACAATTGATCATAAGAAGCTAGGTCAAAGTCCTTTCAAGGGCTGAAATGGCCAGTTATTTATTTATTTATTTTATTTTTTTTAATGTCTGCGAAGTGCTCTATTAGTTTGCCGTAAGTAAATTTTGGTAATAAATTACCTCGATTTGTAAACGTTGTTCTGGTGAAAGTTTGTGCATGGTTATTTGCCAAAGTGTACTGAACATAAATGCCAAACAAGTGAGTTTACTTTGATAACTGGTTTGACAGCAGTACCTCTAGGAAATTCTATACATCTAAGAAAAAACAACCGATATTTTCTAGATGTTGTACCATATTGTGCATTTTCGTATTTCACCTGTTATTGAAAGAAAATTTATATGTGTTCAACTTAACTGGCTTCAAATTCTAGGGTTCTCTCAGCACAAGAGGGTTTAAAGACAGCACATTAGCTTGATATGGTGATGACATTCCGAAACACCTCTTTCGTACTGGTATACTTTAGTATAGATCAACGGGTTGGAAAATGCAACTGCACATTAAGCCGAATAGCTTTGCTCTCGACATGGGTGGTAGACCACAGCCACCACGATCGATGCTCTTCGAAAAGGCCATCGCAATCATTCGTCCTGACATATATAAGTCAGGGGTCGCTAACTGCCCGTGTTACAAGTGTTGAAGTTTTAAGTCGGATTTCGTAGCAAGCTACTACCGGCTGAGCCTCATTATAGCTCCAGGTGGTTAGTTAAAAATGTTCTGCAAGAACAAATCTTGCAAATGAACCGTCAAGTTGGATCAACTAACAGATAAATGATTAAAAAGAAACATCACCTGTTACGGAGTCTAGTAAGCACCTGACATGCGAACTCGTTTAACCTGGTAACATTTTTCTCACTAGATGCAAGCGCCGTTTTCATGTTAAAACTCGTTGTTTCCTACAATTATGCACATGGCACTTAACACATTGTGGTCGAGTGTTTTGTGACGTTGAATAATGGCTTGATCGGGCAGTTTATTGAGAAATGTGCGTGCAATTTTTTTTGTTACAAAGAAAGAAAGAAATTTATAAAGACCCGTATAGCTTTATTTCGCTCTTTCTACCACCCATCTATAAAAAAATGTATAACTACGTGACCCGCGCTCTACCCACAGTTTGCGAAAGAAGTATTTGTACGTGTCTTCATAACATCTTCATAAAGTGGACATTCGGACGAGGCATTTAAGCAAATTCCAAAGATGGATCCACAGTCCAATCAGTCAGTCGTGCTGAGATATCTTCTAAGCAAAAATGTATTCAGCAAACCATGGGCAGTCAAAAGGAAGCCCAAACTCAGAAAGAACTCGAAGTCTCATCGACCGTTAACAAACAGCAAGTCAGGTCTAACCAGTAGGTGACAATACCGTCCTGCTTTGGCACAATCTAGTTTGAAATCTAGTAGTGCTGAGATGTCTTCTAGACAAAAATGCATTCAGAGAACTATGGCCAGTCAAAAAGGAGCTCAGGCTAAGAGAGAACCCAAAGTCTGGACGACCATCAACGAACGACACGTCACGTATAATCAGTAGGTGACTACCATTCCGGGTTTGCCTCAATCTAGATTGCCATCTGGACTTTACGCGCAATTTTAGCATAGACATCCACTTTGGGGTATTCATATATCTATCTGACATGTCCGAGGTTTAATCAGTCGGTTTCGGGGGTAAACCTTCCGAAATTGGTATGCAATGCTGCATTGCCTTCCTTCCAGATTCAGGGAAGGCAACTGCAAGACATCCGTAGAGATTGTTCGACACACCAGCATACACCCAATCGAGAATACTCTCTGACAAAAAAAGAAACTTCCGGACCCCTACGGTAGAACTAACCTCGGTACCTCACAGGTGATCCATGAGTCGCACATATAATAAAAAGCCCATTAAACATGAGACCAACAGCCCGCCTACTGACTCCCCAATTACTCCTTGTGATCTGCGACTTGTCTTGTCACTGTCAGCAGACGATCTCTTAACTTTTTAAGGTGTGTTAACGAGATCATTCTCTCTTTTGTGTGAATCCCCAAGTATTTAAATACTCAGTCGGCTTACTCCTTCTAGGCTGACTAAGGAAGGTCAAAGGGAGTCTAGCCCATATCGAAAGAAGTTTTTTAAAAAGGTTAACGCAAAAATATGGATAATGAAAATTGTGGCGTCCGTGGCGTAGTTAGTTAAAGTGCGTGGCCTCTATGTCAACGAGCCTGGAGACCCGGGTTCGAACCCCAGCAGCGACAGAAAATTACTTGAATTAAAATAATTTTTCTGTACGGCCGCCACCTCTCTGTAGACAATGGCAAACCTCGGAGAGTAATCAAAACGCCATGTAAAGCTTCTTGAGAACAAGAACATTCCGTCCATCGCCGTTCGGAGTCGGCGTTAAACCTGTAGGTCCGGTTCTTGGTCAATTGTGTACAAACTCAATAACACGCACAACACAATTGATCATAAGAAGCTAGGTCAAAGTCCTTTCAAGGGCTGAAATGACCAGTTATTTATTTAATTTTTTTTTTTTTTTTTTTTTTTAATGAAAAAATAACAACAGCTTTCTCTATGAAGGTTACTTTAGGAGGCGTCATTTCAAACACCATTTGGATAATAATTTTATGCCGCGAAATGAAAAAAAAAATTCCCCAAAATTTCACCCAAAAAGCCGAAGCCACATATATATAAAACACCGAGAAAGTTTCTTTCCAATTTAGTCAAGCTTGGAATTCGAAAATATCGAAAAATTAAATGCTTGACTCTTCCTAAGAAAAAAATCGAATTTTCGAGACTGAACATTTTTTATGCACGCTTCTTAGTTCGCCCAAGATAATGATGCCGATCAAGAATTTCCATTGCGTAAGCTTTCTTAAGGCCATTATAAACATACGCATGTTAATGCGTAAGTAGGGTTGAGTGAAGATTGAAATATCACGTTTTTAAATTGCTTTACAAATATATATATACATATATATATATATATATATATCAAATAGCAGAAGCCATCTGTTGGTAATGCATTGAAGTGCGTGTTACTTCAACATCCGGCAGAGCAAATGTGCGAGAGAGTTTGTTTATAGGGTCAATTCTACACGTTAAGAAATGTATTGTTTCACGCTTGAACAATGCTGGGAAATTAAAAAAAAAAAAGGCAAAAAAACAATTAAAACAAACTTATCACAAAACCATCTCTTAAGAAATGAAATAATTTTATTAACACCTAGAGATTTCAATGAACAGCAAAACTGTGAGATCAGTGGTTCCGAAAATTTACGCATTTTTGTAGAAAAATGTTTGCTTTGGGTTTTTTGAATTATGACACTATCATAAGTCTCTTTAGCATAGTTTTTCTACACTTTCATGGTGAATTAATTTTCTACTCCGCCTTCATAGACATTAAAAACTCAAATGATGGAAAAACTGCTGCAAATGTGGGTTGGAAGAAAGAAAAGGTCATTTGAATAAATTTCTTTTAAAATGTATAAACGGAAGGCTGGATAGGAAGGCTTTTGATTCACACAGGGGTACTTTATTCAAAAATTAGTTTTCAGGTGTAAAAATTTAAGTGCTAGAGAAAATTATAAATTCTACCTACAACACAGGGAAAACATGCAATAGATAATATCTGATCTCCACGATCTACTTGTATTATTTTTTGCTTATAAAAGTGTAAACACTCCTGTGACTTTAATTTCTAAAAAACCATTTTCAGTCTATTCTTTCAATAAGGTGTGGTTAAGTAAACGGATGGTCAAAACGGACTAAACTGGTAATTCGCAGTTCGGAAGAAATTTCGATAATTAATAAAGAAGGAATCTTGAGTAGAGATGAGAATTAGAAATGATTTTCCGTGCAACTATAACAGAAATAGATGGAATAGAATTATGATGACAATATACGGTTTTAAATTATAGAAGTAGAAAAGCGTGAATATTGAATATTGGTAATTGGTAGAAATATTTCCTCTATTTTTTTTAACTCTTTTTGCCACAGGAAAGCAAATAAAATCATGACAAAATATTATTTCTTAAAAATAATAAAATTGCGCGGTCTCCAACGCCTGTATATAATTCTTTATTAAATTTCTTTAGACATGGCCGCTAAAACTCTGATGACATGTACCTTACATAGTAAGCGAAGACCAGAGTAGGCTTGCTGCTTACGACGCACAAGAAAGAAATTGAACGAATTTTCTTGCTACTCCGAAAAGGAAACAGATCGAAACAAACAAATGAAAGCAAATGATGCCGCAAATTATTTTCGCAAAAATTTCAGCAAATTAATGAATTTCTTCTTCTTCTTCTTTTATAATTTCTAATATATATTATCTATTGAATTTCTATAATAAATTCTTTTATAATTTCTTTTGATCGAGTCTTTCAAAAAACATGTTTTAAAATCCTTTTATACATGCTTTTTTATTATATTAAGTAATGAAAAATGAATATTTTTCGCAAATTTACTTAACTTCATTATGAATTGAAAGAAACCACAGGATGTTGCTAAACAGACGAATGAATACAAACTGTTCGTTACATATGAACATATACTGACAACTCGTGAAGAATACAAACTCGTATCACATCCCGCTTACAGTTCTGCATTACAATATCATCAACGCCAAATTTTTTATCAGCGGGTTGTTAACTTCACTTTGTCAGAGATTTTTTCCAAAGCAAAAACCCGATAAGATTTCCAGCTTATATTGCTCGAGTGATGCGAATTTTTTGCCAAGTAATCGAAATGGTGGCCATTAGCCAAGAATTCAGGGTATTTTTTGATCAGAAGGTAATATAGCTTGTTTAATATGTTATATATAGACTAGATAAAAGATACATATATATTTCTTGTATGCAACGTTATATTAAATTTTTATATATATGTAAATTGTTTATTTTCTTCGACCTTAATGTTGTATGGTTGTTTTGTATTTTTTGGGCTCTAGGTCTTAGACCTTAGACTAGGTCTTATATATTTTTATATATATATATATATCATATGTCACTATATAACATATATATGTCACTTTCGAAAAACAGTTGTTCATATATGATTCCTAGATAAGACTATCGTACATATAACATGTTGACCTTCATTTGCAGCGATGCACGTACTATATTAACACAGTGCCCCAGTCCAATCTAAAAGCATGCCTTATTAAACTATAAATGGATTTCTAAAATATTCCATTAAATTAAAAATATTTCAGTGAAATAATGAAGGTTAAAAAAAGGCACAAACATTAAGAGTGTGCTATTATTTTAAAGACCGCTTTATATGCATGCTTAAGGTGACCACATGTTCGAAAATGTGCCAGGTACACTAAAGAAAATCTTTAGGCACATTTGAATGCAACGAAATTTTGGAAAAGAACACATTTGATGAATCGATGAGAAAGTTGCACCAACGAAATTAAAAAAAACTGGAAAGGAAGATATTAGGCAGGGTAGTCATATATTTTATTATCATATGAATAGCATAGTAAAAGTGCAGAAACTTGGTTAATGCGAAATTCAAACCATCGAAAAAGAAGTTTGGTATTGAATCGTACATAATTTTTTGGAGGTAATCCATTGTAAATTGGGGTCATAAGAAGTAAACAGCAATTCACACAACAGTCGTTTATATACAGTACAATAAAATCTCGTCCACAACCGCGTACGTTGTGCTGAAATAGAGTGTACTTATCAAAACCTACGTTTTCATGGACGAGAATGCTAAATAGACTCTAGATGTTAATGAGACAGTTCTTGAGTCGCATATGGAAATGTAGGTGAAGAATGAAAAAGGACAGTCAAGATAATTTAGCTTCTAGGTGAGTTATTGAAACTTTAATGGACTCTGTAGACTTTTTGAAAAACATTGGTGATTTTATGGCCAATAGGTTCTATCCGGATAATCTATTCGGCAAAGTTGGGTTATAGTGAACTACTTGAAGATCAATTATCAAAGAATTATCGATTTTTGTACAAGAAATCCAAAGAACCTTTGAAGTTATATAGAGCTATTGACAGTCTCAGTGGATACTTTTTATCAAAAAATCAAAGATTTTAATCCAGAAAATTCATACAATCAATAAAAGTTGGAAAACTGCTCTGAAGTTGCAACGCAGTAATTGCCGCAGATCACGATCAGTTGACTTTCGTTCTTTGTAGATGTCGTTAGGCGTGTTTTTTGTTGTAAATTAAAGCTAAGGGTCGCAAATCAAGTGAAATTTCAAATGACGTAAGAAAAGTGATTCTAGATTTGCATTCCGAAGGCAAATCTTTGCAAGATATTGCAAAAATATTTAAAAGAAGCCGGTAAACTATTCAATATATCGTAAATGAATACAAGAAGAGTGGTGAATTCAAGAAAAAACGAAGGAATCAGAACATATGTTTACTTAATAGAAGACATCAGTCTTTTCTGCTTCGAAAAATTGGAAAAACCCTCTGGTAAGTTGTGTGAAACTTGTTGGTAAACTTGAATACGTCTGGGAATTAAAGAGACTGCACAAACGATCAGAAATATGTGCAAAAACTGGGATTTCAAAACAGAATAGCAGTTCGGAAAGCTTTTTTAAGTGAAATAAATAAAAGAAAGCGCATTATTTTTGCTAAAATGTACAAAAATTATGATATGGAGTTTTGGAGAAGAGTCATTTTCTCAGACGAATGCAAATTCAATGTGAAAGTGTCTGATGGGTGCGTCAAAAAGACATAACCCTCTTGCCATCATTTAAACATTGCGGCGGATCCTGATGGTATGGGGTTGTTCTGGTGCCGCAGAAGTGTGTAGATTGCACTTTATCAAAGGTATTATGACTGCAGAAATGTACCTACCAGATATTTTGAAAAAGGAATTATCACCAAATGCTATTTATTAATCATCCATACGGATGACTTCATATTCGAACAGGACAACGATTCTAAACATACGGCCTTCATTACAAGAAGTTGGATCCTTTATAACTGACGGTATTATTTAAAAACTCTACCCCAAAGTCCAGATATTAAGCCAATCGAAAACCTATGGTCGATTTTGAAGATGAACCTTCGCCTTTATGACATAAGAAATATTAAGGACCCTGAAAGTTGTTTAAGTGCTGAATGGAACAAAATTTGATCAAGTTAATCGGAAAAATTAGTGGAATCCATGCCAACTAGACTACATGCACTTCTAAAGCAGTGAGGATACCCTACGAAGTATTAGAAGGGAAAACTCATCAACATATTATTGCTAACTAAATGTACGAATTCGGATTTGGTTTTTGTTATTTAAGTTTTTTGACTATATGTTTAAACATATAAATAAATGCATTTTGTTTTACTATGATTTCTTTTCCTTATATTTTTCTCCAATGAAAGAAATGGTAAGTTAATCAATACTCCCAATGATTTTTTTATTAAAATAGGTTTTTACTTTAAAAAAGCGGAAATTCGGAGTGGATCACACCACGGCAATTAAGGAAAATGGTCAACAAAGCCTTGATTTTGAATCCAGTATGAGTAAAGCATACGGTCTGCTTTAGGTAAACTCTTTGTACCACTCTTCAATTGTGTTTTTGACATTCTTGAATCCCCGTAAGCTACTGTTAACATTTTCAATGCTTCAGAACATGATATTTTGCTAGAAACACAAAACTTGAGACAAACTCTTTGCTCAACTAACTTCGAAATTCGACATCGCGAAATTCGCAGAACATAACCAACACTAAATTGTTTTCAAAGCTATCACGCACAAACTGCCGGCAAATGGCGCTCAAGGAGATATTTGGGCACCAGATGCCAGATGTACCAACCCAGGAAAAAGAAAAGATTGTCCCAATATCTCAAGCGCAGCTTGTTTAAATGGGATAGTCCGGGTATTTTTTGATCAGAAGATATTGGTTTTCGAAAAAATTTTTTTACAAATTTGACCAAAAATGGTCACATTTTTTATATTTGAAACGAGATTTATTAAATCAAATGTGTGCCGTTTTGATCGATAATCTTTTTTGCGCTAAAACTATTATTCCATCTGTGTAGAACTTTTGGGTTTTCTGAGCGAAAACCTGATCCAAGTTCGTTTTGCAGGCTTCTAAAGAATTAAAATTTACAGGATTAAGAGAGTTTGCAGAGATAGAAACAAACGATAATCTGAAGGTGCAAGGTCCGGCTATATGGTGAAAGCATCAAAACTTCCCAGCCAAATTCTCTCAGTTTCTGCCGGGTCATCAAAGATGTGTGCGGTCTGGCATTGTCATGATGGAACACAACCCCTCTTCTGTTGATCAATTCTGGCCGTTTTAATTGAATTGCTTGCTTTAATCTCGTTAATTGTTGAAAGTAGAGAACAGATTCAATCGTTTGACCAGGTTGTAGAATCTAATAATGAACAATTCCCTTTCAATCCCATTAGACGCACAGCAACCTACGACGCATTCTTACCTTTTCTATATTAGAAAAGGAAAATATGACGATAATATTCCGAATTTTCACTCATTTTTAAACTTAGATAACTTTACACAGAACAATGTGATTTTAATAATGTCTTCTAAAAAAATTAAGCTTAAAATATCACCTTTCAAAAAGGTGGTCAAGCTACAGCATTGCCAGATGCAATTAATATTATCAGAGACAGGCCCGTAGACAAGGGGGGGGTTTTTAGGGTTAAAACCCCCCCCTTATGGTCCAAAAAGTATAAAAAAATAATATATTAGCATTAATATAACTTTGCCAATTTGCGAATACTTGCTGCACGTGCGTCTTGTGAAAGTGGTGAAATTTTGATTGAGTTTCTATAGATAAGTTTAAGAGTTTCTATTGTTAATTTTACTGTGCCAAAACTACAAAAATGATTCTACTTAATTGGCTGCAGAAACCAGAAGTAAAAAAAGGCTAGAACATTGGAAAGTAAGTGCTTGATTTAAATGACTTCTTTTTTCCTTTATCAATGCGGAAATGTGTTAAAAAGTTGCCGAATATTTCTGAATGTTTAAAAGCTGTGTTTTTTGTTTAGCGTATTTGCATTGATTGAATATTAATGGATTAACTTTTTGCTAGATGCGGAATCGAAAAAATCCGAATAATATTATATTTCATCTGTATTGCAGAAAACGTTCAAGAAACTTTGGAGTCTGAAAAGTCTTCAGAACTTCCTTTGTAACCTGCAGTTGAAGAAAGCTTTAATGTTGACAGCTATGTGGAAAGCGGTAGTACAAGTTTTGGTATTAATATTTTACTTTTACAGATCAATTCTGTCGCGGTAACATTAATCTTGTTACCGTAAAAATTCACCTTTTAGTAACTTGAACACTCTGTTGGAATATTATTACCATCTCTTTAGGTGGTAACAAGCAAAACAGAAGACATTTTTTAGCTTGCATTACAAAAAATAGCTCGCAAAAAATAGCTCGCAGTAATTAATCTAATTTTAAAATCCTCAAATTGAAATCGGAGCAAATTAAAATAAAAAAGATGTTAAATTCACTATTGCTGCTTCTTCAGCACTTTTCAATGATAAAAATTTATAGCAATTCAATGTATAATATTTATTAATTTACATAAAATTAATATATAAATTAAATATACATAACACCGCAGCTGCGCCGGCGTAGTGCGTGCATATTTCCTGCCAATAAAAACAAATATTATATAAAAAGTTAACATAATGCAATTAATTCTATATATTTACTTCTCACTTTCCATTGATAATATTTCACCACACAAAAGAGCGAGCTTCATTTCTATAAGGTGAGTTTACGACATTTGACAGCGTTACCGAGTGCACAGAATACCGATTTATAAGACCGGTAACGAGTTTTGGTAACAATATTGCTGTTACCGGTAACGCACAAAATCGATCTGTTAATGTTTTTAACTCTAAGTTTGTGTGTATGATTGTAGAAATTGTTCCATAAATATCATTTGACTCATCGGAACTGCCTTCGACTTCGAGAGTATATCAATGTCCAAATAACGATATTTCCAAGTTGATGAGCAATATTTCCGATTCGAACCACCTTGAAAGTTTTCAAAGCATTTATGTGCCTCCCCAAATTTTAATTTTCCTGCCAGCGGTTCTCGCAAACTCCGATTTAAGCATTCTTGGTTGAACCGTTGGCATTGGTTGGTTTACTCCAAATTGGATCACAACCTCTTGGTCATTTTACCAAATCATAATAAAAACTTTTTAAATAAAATTTTCTAACCTTTTCATTGTGGCCTTTACAAAAGTCAGGAAATTCAAGAAAATGTCGTTATTCTAATCGTGGTTATTTTTATATAGAATTTTGAACCGATATAAGTTTGCAAGTAAATTATTAAAATAATAATATAAGTTGCTTAATTATCGTCATTTTAGAAGTTTGTCTTGAAAATTTTATTTTTTTAGCGTCTTTCTGTATTCCAAAATGACAGTGCAACGATATATATAGCCGGAACACATTGAGCTCAAAAAACGACAGTTTTGAAATTATAGAACACACGTTTTTTATGTTAAATGGGTGTGCATCCTTAAGCATAGATTGCAGTGTCACAGCGGACGCTGTGTTATTAGAATTAACAAAAAAAAAAAAAGAAGACTTAATCTATATATATAAAAATCAAATGCGTGTGCGTTAGTCTTGCTAAGGCTCAGAAATGGCTGGGCCGATTTTAATAATTCCTGTTTTGTATTGTTTGCCTTAATACAGATGTGGTTTAGAAAGAAAGTCGAAAAAAATCGAAATTGGTAATTTTGTATGGGAATTGCTGCCACATCATACAACTTTAAATAGCCAACAAATCTTAACGGCTTAACGGATTTAACTCAAATTTAGCACACACATTACTTGAATCCTAGATAAGGTAATGGCATACTTGGTTTTTACCACGCCCCTTCTTCTGCCCCTTTACAAGAAACGTAAATTGTCCTACTAGCGTACTTTTACTAGCGAAACTGTGCGTCTAAATAATTAAAAGAAAATTCTGTCAAAAAACATTCACATATCTTCAAAATTGCACAAAATTTTAGTACAGCGTCTTTTTCTAATAACTTCGTTTCCTTAGAATAACAAAAAACTATCAGAAATTCGTATATCTTACTTCCGATGAAAATAACTCCGTTTTATTTTAATATATTTCATCCAATTTCTTTTCGTTGATAAATTCAATTAAGTACTGAATAAACCATATTTGAAGAAAACTCCAACGTATTCAGTTTTTACTCTAAAATTCATAAAAGCTGTCATTTCAACAAATAAAAAAAAACTTTAAAAAAATTATTTGTTTGCCCATTGTGAGGATCGATCCTTAGACCACCTCATGGCTTCAAAACTGACTATTTTTATTCAAATTGAAATGTACTAAAAAAATTTTCTAATAGAATTCGCAATAAAATGATATGACAGCACAATCTTTTGAATTCGAATAATAGCAGCCTATTACATTCCGTCTTAATATGGGATATTGGAGTGTTTTACTCAATCAATAATTGAAATTCGATTGGCACCATTTGTTATTGATCATGAATGTTCGATAAAAAATTAATTTCGGGTGGAATCGTGATTGCTCGAATTTAGGGCGGGACGAAGTTTTTCAGGTCCTCTAGTATAAATATATAAAATAAACAAAAATGAAGTAAATTAATTTTTGTTTTATGTATTTGGTGTACAAAAAAGTTTTAAAGTGTTTTTTTTCAAGTTTGTCGCTTTATTGTGAAAAATTTGTTATAAATTCATTTCTCAAAGTATTGTCCATTTCTAGCCACTGATTTGTCCCATCTTTCTGGTAATTATATAAAAAATACCTTTTCATTTATCGATATCAAAAACTATCGATATTTTTTTTAATCCAAACCCCCCCCCTTAGGTAAATCCTGGCTACGGGCCTGATCAGAGATATTACATTTTAGAGCCATCTAGCGACAATTTGTAACCGAACTTTTTCGAAAATCCATATATTTTTTATATTTGGTATTTTTACCATTATTTTAATGGTATTTTAAATTTCAACCCCGAACCTTATGAGGTGGTTCGGGGTTGAAACCTAGGCTATGGGCCTGTTCTGGATACAAGTATTACAAAATATGTAAAAGAAAGTTTTCGGTTAATTTCTACATAATGCCCGAATTGATTTTTTTTTTTTTAATTACTAAATTTTGTCATTTAAATAACATGGTCACCTTATGTATAAGTTCGTATGCTCATTAAACTGTTTTGTTTTTTTTTTTTCTTCAAATAAAAATTCAAATCAAATGCAAAGTTCATTATAGTTTATCTATTAAATACAAGGTAAGGTTTTTTTTTTTGGAGAGAATTTGGAATGCAGTAATTTTTACTGTAAATAAATTTCCACACATTAAACGCAATTTAAGACAAATAAATATTTCCACATTGTTTATAAACGCACTTAACTTCACCACGAACAATGATTTTTCGAGGTAGTCTACTTGGTCGGGTGATAAAATGTAGATAAACATTATCGTTTGTTTGCACTTAAACAGATATTCTGTTATTTCACACACATGCAGACAGACAGTTGAAATGTGAAGGTCACACCAATGAAAAACTTTTCCCTCTCCTTTTTCTGGAGAAACACAGCCGCTTTGGAAATCGCAACGAGCAACCAGGCGCAGCTTAATTTTAAATGACGAGGAGAAACTTTTGCAAGTCTAATGAAGAGAGAAAGGTATGGGTTGTTTTTTCACGATTCGTATTCAAGAAAATAAAAAACTCTGCAAATGTGGTTATATTTCAAATGCAAATAATTAAAAAACGATATTTCAGTCTTTAAAAAACCATTAAAGCTTCAAAACTACGCGTGTATCTATGGGAGTGTGTGTTTGGCCCACATTTAGCTATTCTACGATACTTCAGGCAGGCAATAAACAAGAACAAGCGAAATTCTATGAACAAGTTTGCATACGTCTTTTTGTAGGCTTTTGGGTCTGTAGGCCTACATCAACAATCGAAACCTGATAAGATTTTATTACTGACGTCACAGTTTATATCTTGGCAATGCAACGAGCAGCAAATCACATGCAATATTGTTGCTCAAGACCAGTTTCTTGTTTAGCTCTTGGCTCTCGTATCTAATGGATTGGATTTTCTCATTTTTGTATGCAAAGCTTGACGTTGTGCGAATAATTTTGGGTTTCAAGAGTTGCTCAATGTTGGTGTCGGACGGCAATCGTGTTGCGTTTGAGCTTCGTTTAGCGCCCATGGATAGACAGACAGAGAGACATACGGACGGTCAGTCAGTCATTTAAATAATTGTGCTTCTGCTTCATAAGGCAAAGAGTCCGTATGTTTATTATGGTTTATCGAACGAAGAATCTGCGTATAAAAGCTTTTGAGATTGACAAAAATGCTCCGACAGGCAACGGTGTATCGTGTATCTATCATGAACGTTCATTGGCCCCGACCACATAATTATAAATACAATCAATTGTTGGGTTTCACCAACACATTATAGCGTGAATTCACACTTTTATGTTTTTTTTTTTTATTTTTTTTTATTTATTAAGTGGTGCGAACAGGTTAAATTATAAGATATGTTTCAAAATAGTTACGAAAAAACCGTTTTAAGAGGCTTCCTATAATAGTGGAAAAAGGTAACAATTCAAATGAAATTTTTATATAATATTCATATTTTTATTATGTCTCAAACCAGTTAAAAACCTGTTAAATGGTCAACTGCTATATTTTTGAACATCCCAGCAGGAAACTTACTCAGGCCTCTTCAAGTTAGACTGAAACTCAGGTTGAAATTTGAAAAAAAAAATAATTAGGTCACCCTTTTTTCCCCTTTGTGATTTCAGGACTGAAATGTAAATATAAATAAGGCTACTTTTATACAGATTTCAATTCTAACCTAATTTAATATATTAATTTAATTTTATATACATACAAGCATTTCTACTGAAGAACGTTCAAGTCGCGCAAAAGTGGAAGTAACTGCTGCAATTATCAACAGAATCCTTTATATCGTATTAGACAACTCGAAAGTAAAAGTGCGTGAGATGGCTGAGGCTACAAAGATATCAACTGGCACGGGGGTTTCCACTTTGCATGATAATTTGGGTATGAAAAACCTGGTTGGAAGATTTGTGCCGCGTCTGTTAGAAAGACAACGTTTAGCCATGTTAAGCCGAGACCCGAAATGTTTTGTGCGTCGATTGGTGTCCTGTGTTGAAAAATAGATTCACCACAATACACTTGAAGCGGTACAAGAAGCAAAACAATGGGTTGGACCAACCGAAGCGGTCAAAGACACAACAAGCAGCCGGAAAGGTTTTGGGTTTTTTTGGGAATCTCAGGGCACATTATTGAACTGTTTCAACGATACACTTAAGGTAAAATGAGCACATTTAAAGAAAAAAATGTTATTTCTTTGCAGGACAGTGCATCACCTCACAACTTATTGAAAGTATGCCAAAACACAACGAAGTACGTTTTGAATTGCTGTCCCATCTACCTTATTTTCCAGATGCTTTATCCCCAGATGTTTTATCCCAGCGAGTAGTATCTTTTTTCCGGGATATTAGAGATACTTAAAATGTGACACCAGTCTCGACGATCTTGATGTATTCCAGCTCCTGTTACAGTAACCTGAAATTTAACCAAAAAATCAGGCCCTAATTTTCCAGGTCAGAATTGAACCGTGTTCAAAATAAAAAAATTAGGACTGTCCCGAATTAATGTTTTTATGATGTATGTACTTCGACCTACTGAGGCGTTTATATGGAATTGAAAAATTAAATGTTTTAGCGCGAACAAAAAATATGTTGTCTGTCGACGTTGGAATTTGGCCAACTCCTAGGTAACACATGGCCTTGATATGTTTTTGGATTCTAAGGACTTCTTAGACGAAAATAATTACTTCAATGTCCATTAATATGAAATGTTAATTAGATGCCTGTTTTCAGGGGAACTTGAAAAATCATTTAATTTTCTGCTGGGGTTATTTTAGGAACATTTTTGCCTTTGACACTTATTCTCTCCGACCCCTCTTACAAATTATGGGGGGCTCCCATACAAATTAAATGATTTTTATATATTTTTTCTATACACCTGAACAGATGGCCTTTAAGGGAGTACCGGAGAAGGTTAATATATGTGATCGACCCCCATTACTTTTGCAAAAGGAAAGACACCTATTCTCTCCGACCACTCCTTAGAGGGGCTCCCATACAAATTAAATGATTTTTGTATATTTTTTTTCCATACAACTGAACAGATGGCCTTTAAGGAAGGGCCGGAGAGGGTAAATATGTATGACCGACCCCCATTACATTTGCAAAGGGAAAATTTTTGCCTTTGACACCTATTCTCTCCGACCACTCCTTAGGAGGGCTCAGGGGAGTTTGAGTTCAATGCCTTTTGCATACCAGTGACAATTAATGAAACGTTTGCTTTGGTTTCTTTTCTATATTGACACGTTAGCAAAAATTATAAAAATTACGTTAGATCTCTCTTCCACTGAAAAGTTTCGTGTTTCGTTCGCCCTCACGAACGAAATGAATGAAAAATCACGTGTTTGTATCACCCTCTGAGAATTCGATGAATTTCGATCAGAACCAAAATATTGAGGCTAGAAATCTTAAGTGAACATTTTAGAAATTAATATCGAATTTCCGGTCCGAAGAGGCATTTTTCACAAGAGTGCAAAAAAAATTCAGGACTGCTTTCAGGGAACCATCTGGCCTTATGCCTGTTATAGGTTATGCCTGTCACGCATGAATTCCTCCCCGAATATTTTGCATGCGTTCTTATAAAGATTTTTTTGTGCTTCAAATCATGTGAAGACATACTCTTAAGTCGCAAATATTTTATTAATACATTTAATTTCTGGTTTCAAAAACTACATTTTTTGGTGATATTTTCTTATCTGGGTACATGGAGGAAAACAAATAAATCTTTTTAACTATCTGAAAATTTTCACAAGACTGCTCTTATCATGTCACATTGTAGGCAAATGTTTTAGCACAACATGCTTTGTTTCGAAATTTAAATCTGCTAGAGAGGTTGAGTAAGTTTTATGAAAAACGTGCCATTTTATTGAATACTTTATCTTTTCGGCAGTATGCGCATTCCACTGAAAGTTAAGTTGTTTAGACAGCGTTAATACGATAATAGCTAAAACAAATATGGACGGGCCGAAATGTAAAAATGTTTAGGGTTGAGACAAGAGCAGGCCGGGTACAGTATTAAATATGCAAATTGTCGTTTTCAATAATTAAAATCGCTTAAAGGCGATTAAGCGGTGTGGATTAGGTAACTGACAGAAGATAAAATAAATATGCGATAGACACTTAAGCCAATAAAACTTACAAAAACCATAAAGCTTATAAAACATCTCTTTGTTTGTTTTTACTAATAATTGGTATTGATTATAATTGGTAAATAAAAACTTTCCCTGCAAATAATGCAGTGCATTGATGACATTAAGCACAATATCTACAATTTACAAATAAATTTATCAAGACGTCCCTGAGGAAGGGCGTGGATCGTTCGGTGAGAATTTTACAAGCCGGGAGCCGCGAGATCCAAGGTTCGAATTCCAGAACGACGACCACGCTCGAACTCATTGAACCAGCTTTTTACAGTCGCTGGGTGTGGTGCCTTATCACCAAGAGTCGAACTAAGTTTTCAGTCATCGAATCTATAAAAGATTTGAAAACATCATACAGAGAAGATATTGACGGTTTTGCTACAATTATTTTTGTTAAATGCGCCCATGTCCTAGCTGTTCCTCTGTGTGATATCTTTAATAAAATTCTACCTGAGGGCAATATCCTTAACATTGTTTGCCAAAGGTCTCGGAGTATTGTGTATCATCCTTTGAACATGGATATCGAGTTGACGTGATTTACACGGATTTCACTTATAAATATACACGGAAAGGAAAAAAAAACGTTTATCACCCACAAACGAACTTCATTTGTCGTGCTTGGGATCGTTATTTGCAAACGTTTCAACAGTTGCCATAATAATAGTTCAGTTGCGGGAAACGCATTATTTAGTCGCAGGAAATTAATTTCGTTTGTCATAAACGCGACTGATTTTTAAATTGCAGCAATTGAAAAATAAGTTTTTCTCAACTGAAAACTTCGTTTGTTTTTCCCTTCGTTGTATTACACAACACTTATAGTTCAGAGTTACTTTTTGGACAAATTGTTACTATATAAGCAAATTGGTAATCTGCTTAGTACGCGGACGGAGATAGCAACACAGGTGCGATGAGTGCAATCGATAAGAAGACGGACGGACATAGGGAAAGTCAATTAATATAATAAATAATAATGACCAAAATAGCTTGCGGTACATATAAAGGGTGTTTTTTTAGAGGTATAGAACTTCGAATTGAAATAAAACACAAGAAAATCATTTTAATGTCCATCAATTTGGCTTTATTGGAAGGATAATTTTATTCCATTAATGGCTGGCTCGAATAAAGCCAATTCTACAGGTCCAATTTTCAACCACTTTTTCGAGCATATGGGGCCGTATGTCGGCAATAACGCCACGAATGTTGGCCTCCAAGTCCCCTAACGTTTCTGGTTTGTTGGCGTAGACGAGCGACTTCACATATACCCAAAGAAAATAATCCAATGGTGTCAAATCACACGATCTTGGTGGCCAATTGACAGGTCCATTCCGCGAAATTATGCGCTCATCGAATGTTTCCTTCAATAAATCGATTGTGACGTGCGCTGTGTGGCATGTAGCGCCGTCTTGTTGGAACCACAACTCATCCACATTCATGCCATCCAATTCGGGAACAAAATAGTCGGTTATCATGGCTCTATACCGGTCTCCATTAACGGTAACTGACTCTCCAGCATTATTTCGGAAGAAGTATGGCCCAATGACTCCACCAGCCCATAGAGCACACCAAACAGTCAGTTTTTGTGGATGTAATGGCGTCTCAAGGATCTCATGTGGATTCTCTTCACTCCAAATGCAGCAATTTTGCTTGTTGACGTAGCCATTCAACCAAAAATGAGCCTCAACACTGAACAAAATTTTGCGATGAAAATCAGCATCGAGATCAATCTCATTTTCGGCCCATACACCAAAATCACGACGCATTGCATGGTCTCGCGGCTTTCATTCTTGCACAAGCTGGATCTTGTAAGGTCGCAAGCCAAGATCTTTGCGCAAAATCTTCCATAAAGTTGATGGACAAAGCTCCAATTGCTGTGCACGGTGGCGAATCCATTCATTCGGGTCCTCTTCAACATTTTGCTCTACAGCGGCAATTGCTTCTTCGGTGCGCACTGTTCGACGTCTCTGCGGATGCGTATTATCACATAGAGTAAACGTAGTGCGAAAACGACCCATGGTTAACCGAATTAATTGCTCTGATGGACGATTATGTCCACCATAAAATGGACGGAGCTTGCGGTAAACTTCGCGAACTGAACCATTATTTTCGAAATAAATTTGCACGATTTGCAAGCGTTGTTCTTTTGTCAACCTGTTCATGATGAAATGGCAAACCAAACTGAACATAAATGACATTAGAGTTGCCAGATTTGACCACAAAATGCCAGTTTTATCTCTATTCGAAAAACAAACCCCTAAAAAAAACACCCATTATAAGATATATTTTTCAGTTGATGAAAACGAATATTCGTTTGCGGCAACTACAACTCGCAAACGAAGTGTAGTTGGTGAATTTTTCAGTTGCGATAAACGAAAAATTTCTTTGCGTGTATATATATTTATACGTGATTTACACGGATTAGTTCACTGAAGCGTTTGACAGAGTTTCTAATAAATTGTTACTTTGGAAACTATCGAAAATGAGTTTTCATTCAAATTTTCTAAATTGGATTGAATCTTACTTGTCGGAAAATTGCATCCATAACTCCTATTTTTAAATCCGGAGCCTAAAACAATGTTGCAAACTACCGGCCAATCTTGTCAATTGTTTCTAAACTCTTTGAAAGCATTATTAAAGTAAAATTAAGCTTTTTAATAAAACGTTATATTTGTCCAGAACAACATGGATTTCTTGACAGAGTTTCTCATAAATTGTTACTTTGGAAACTATCGAAAATGGGTTATCATTCTAATTTTCTACATTGGATTCAATCTTACTTGTCGGACAGGACATGTTTTGTTTGTATAAATAATATCGAGTCCTTTGAATTTATTGCTGCCTCAGGTGTTCCTCAAGGAGTATCCTAGGTCCCTTGTTTTTAATTTTATTTATAAAAGTATTTCCAAGCACATTTGGAACTCTACCTTTCTATTGTATGCGGATGCTATTTAAGAAAATAGCATGCTCTACTTGTAGCCGATTTGAAAGCTGACATTTCTAGATTTTTAGCCTGGAGTAAACATAATGGCCTTACATTAAACTTTTCAAAATATTTCCATATCACCCTTTCTAAACTCTCTCTGAATTCTTTATGTAACATCTATTTCCTGTTAGATTCTACAATTCAAATCCGTGCCTACTTGTCGTGATCTTGGGGTTATCTTTGACTCAAAATTTACATTTATTTATCATGTCAATGCCCTTATTCCCAAGGCCTACTCCTTACTACCTTTTATAGGGAGAAATAGTACATGGTTCTCTGATTCATATACACTTCAAATGTTATTCAATGCGTTTGTGAGGTCGAGATTGGAATACGCTTCCATTATTTGGAGTCCATTTTATATATCAAGATCGCTTAGGCTGGAAAGAATTCAAAAATATTTTACCAGGTATGCTTTGCGGTCATTTAGCTTTTATGATCCTTTACCACCTTATAATTCGCGGTTAACGCTTTTGGGACTTAAGTCTCCTGAATTGAGACGATTCAAGATTTCATTATTAATTTCTTTGCAGATTATTTTAAATCGAATTATGTAAAAAATGACTCATTATTCGATATATCTGTATTAGACAATGTGGATGAAGTTAATGACATTGGTTCGATTGTACTATCTGTTGATGATGTCATAAATTTCATGTCTCTTATGAAGACTTCTGTCAAGGCTGATATTGATGGCTTATCGTCTAGAACATTTATTGCTTGTTGGAAAATTTTATCTATTACACCAGTCTTTAAGAGTGGATCTAAAAATGATGTGACAAATTATCGTCCTATCTCGAAGATGTTCAACATATCTAAGCTTTTTGAATCAATTATAAAACCCAAATTATACTGTTGTGTTAAGCGGCATATACGTCTGGAACAACACGGCTTTGTTTCTGATAGGTCAACGGTGACTAATCTTGCTCTCTTTATAAATTTTTGTATCTCTGCTTTTGAAAGTGGTCACCAAGTTGATGCCCTCTACACTGATTCCTCGAAAGCGTTTGATAAAGTGCCTCATGCTATTCTGATTGCCAAACTGAGAAAAATAGGGTGTCACTGTGATAGATTGTGTTATGTGGCAATAAACTATATTCAATCTTACCGGTTTGGAGTTACCTCAGGTGTTCCTCAAGGAAGTATACTTGGGCCGCTGTTATTCGTTTTATTAATAAATGATGTGCGGAAATATTTTTGTAATTCACAATTTCTTTTATATGCAGACGATCTAAAGTTTTTCCAGAGGGTCAGTAATATGGGTGATGCTGCCTTAGTGCAATCCGACCTCAATAATATGTCGGATTGGAACATTCGTAATAGTTTGCCTTTAAATATTAGTAAGTGTTCTAATGCTTCGTTCAGTAAATCTAACAAAGTTATAAGCACAACTTACTCTATGGCGGGTTTACCTCTTAAAAAAGTTGTTATTACTCGTGACTTGAGAGTTATTTTTGACTCAAGGTTCACGTTCGTTGAACACTAGAATTTCATTACGCCTAAAGTATACTCCCTTCTTGCCTTTATTCAGAAAAATAGTGAGGAATTTAAGGACCTTTGTTCTTTAAAAACACTGTACAATTCTATGGTAAGATCAAGGCTGGAGTATGCTGTTTTTATTTGGAACCCTTCTTGTGCGGTTCATTCTTTGAGATTGGAAAGAGTTCAGAAAACTGCTACAAAGTATATGTTGAAGCCCTTTTATGCTAATTTACTCTCTTATAATGCTCGATGTTTGTTTATGGGTCTTAAGCCCCTCGATATAAGGAGACAAATAAATTCCTTATTATTTATTGATGACATTATATCAGGTAATATTGATGATCCCTTTTTACTGAAATTAATTGAGTTTAATATTCCTCCAAGGCAGTTGCGTTGTTTTAAATTATTTTTTATCAAATACCATCGAACAAACTATGCTTTACATGAGCCCATTACCAGAGCTTTGAGTTTTTATAATGATTTGTCGGTAAAATATGTTTTTGATTTTTCTTTGTCTAAAACTTTCTTCAAAAATTTTGTGATAAATTTATTTTAAGATTATATAAAATTTCTATTGTTGTTTCTATTGTTCTATTGTCTATCTTAATAATATCATTTATTTTAATCTATACTCTATGTTAAAATAATTTATTCTAGTCTGCAAGGATTTTTTTGTCCATAGACTCAATAATTTTTGTATTTTATTAAACACAACCACAGTCCTGTTAAAGGCTTTAATGTATTGATGGCGTCACTTTGTATGAGAGATAGACGTGTTTTGCAAGTAATTTATATTTTTGATATTTATTCAAATATCAAACTCATTTTACGTTTTAAATATTAAGGATTATATGTAAAATATCAAGCCAATTCGGTAATTTTGTGAAATTTATAAGGCTTTGCTATTGTAATGACGTCACTTTGTATGGGAAATAAGCGTAGTTTTCATTCGATTTTGATAAATTTCAAACTAAGAGTGCGAATCATGAACATATTTTTGACAAATTTCAAACTTACAGTGCATATTTGAATTTATTTCAAAGCTGATGTGCAAAATATCAAGTTTTTAGATTAATTTTGTGAAATTTTTAGAGATTTAACCATTTTGATGACGTTACTTTGTATGGGAGTTAGGCGTGGTTTTCATCCAATTTCGACAAATTTCAATCTTATGTTCAAAACTTGAAATAATATTTTGTCAGTGGGTTGCAAATTAGTAAGTTAATACTGAAAAAAGTTTAAATTTTTAAAAATAGTATTTTTATAAAAAATGGTCTTCAAAGTCTTCATAAATTCATACTTTCAAAGTAAAACAACTGTAAATTATTCAATGTTTGTAACAATGTTTTCGATATAAATAATCTAATAATCAATTTTATTGTACTTTAAATGGCACAAATAGGGTGGTGAAACAAAAACTGATTTTGAATAGTTTTCATAAAACTTCTACTTAATAACGTCAGCTCAAATATATTACAAAAAAAATATTTAATATATAACTAACTATTGTTAAATTAAGTCAATTCCTATCTTAGAATCGAAGATATAAAGAAATCCGAAAATCCTTACAACCATATGTGATGTTT
This sequence comes from Pherbina coryleti, assembly GCA_943735915.1. Taxonomy (NCBI): domain Eukaryota; kingdom Metazoa; phylum Arthropoda; class Insecta; order Diptera; family Sciomyzidae; genus Pherbina; species Pherbina coryleti. The sequence continues at coordinate 38,007,257 of OX030952.1, read as the reverse complement.
CACAGGAAAAACGACCTAATTTCCCAGACCAAATTTTCAGGTTAAGGTTTAAGACATGTTCTGAGCATTTTACAATCCGTTTTAAGTGGATTATTAAATCAGAAATAAAAAAAAGGAAGATTTTCCACAACCTCTACCTCCAGAAAGAAAGAAAACCATGTATTTTAAATGGGGAAGTTAAGGTCCCTTTTAATTGTCAAACTTTGAACCGCAATATCTCAAAACTTGAGATTTGAATGCTAGAAATTCAAAATGCTATACGAAAGCTAATTTGTGAAATTTTTTGGTGATTCCGGTTGTTTTTCTGTTCAAAATAATATTTAATTTTAAGAAGTGCAAAAGAACGAACTTTGATTCCGGGAAGATAAGGTCCCTTTTTCTGTGAAACATCACATATTTTTTTGGGCCCACCCTCTAAGTGCTTTGAGCGGCTCCACGATTTAATAGAAACATTGAAAAAATGTTTTGTGTGGTCTTAAATACGAGAGCATTAACATATTTCTTATAATTTTTGCGCTATGCGCTTTTTATAAAATCTGTTAAAATTATCCCATAAAAACAATTTATTTGACAATGTTTATGTCAATGTTTGCTGTAAGAAGTTCAAAAGAAAAACTTGAAAATTGAAACAACAGAATAATAGAGAGAGAAACTTGTGCATAATTTGAATAAATTATTTTGGAAGTGATATTTTTGCACAGACACAAATTAATTAAAAATGTAAAAATATTCGTGACTTCGCAACAATGACTTGTCAAGAAGAAGAACAACAAAAAACTATTGTCTATTTTAACCTTATACAACGACCATTATATAAGCCAAATAGTTAAATTTTTAAACATGGATTTTAAATCTTTAGATGTTGTGGCTTAACGGAAATAGAAATAACGCAATTATTTCGGAAATAGCCCAAATTATAAAAGTTTTAAAGGTTTTGTAGAAATTATAGCGGTGAAAATACAAAATTCAACGGTTCAATCACACTGCTTTAAAAAAAAGAAATATATATCTATAAAAGAACTGCCATGTAATATAAGGAAACATAACGGGAGATGATCTTTAAATAAAGTTCGTCCCATACTAAAGAATACGGAAGATGGTTGCATCTACATATCCCACAGAATTCCTCGCCTTAAAATAATGAAAAGGATTATTTAAAAGTCATATTTCAAAAGAGGCCAAGCTTATTAAATGATTGAATAAAATTTCACAGAACAATGAAACCAAGATATTAATTTATTTCTTAAAACAATGGATCAATTGACAAAACATTTGCAGATAATTTCTGGTCTATGATTCTAAGTGAGAACTTGGGTAGAATTGAATGAAAACTACTTTTCCATCCTTCGAAAGTTACGTCATGAATATAATAAAACCTTCGTCGAAGAAGAATTATATCGTTACGTCTCTCTGGAAAATGGAAACATTCTCGGATATAAGCAGGAAACATTCCATAGAATGTAGGAAGCATTCCCTTTCGTTGGACACTCCATTTTTGTTTTTACACACTATGTATGTGATTGGTGGGAAACATTCCTCTTTGCTGAGTTCAAAATTAATGTGGAAACATTCCACTCCATTGTCTAAAAAATGCATGTGGAAACAAGAACACATAAATAACAACTAAAAATGGCCGGGATTCGAACCCAGGACCTCTGGGGTGACAGTCAAGCACGCGATCTACTCGAATGCCGAGGTTGCCTTATTATACGAGATTTTATTATTGGAAATAAATTGAAATTGCCCCAAAACAAATATCGTTTCCACATTCATTCCTTAAGAAGTGGTTTGGAAACAATATAAATTTAAAACTTCCCATAAGTTTCCAAAAGATACGATTAGGAATGACTCCAAATGGAAGCCTTCCATTTATGGAAGCCTTCCAATTTTTTCCAAAGGGTTCTCTGAGATTTGTACGCACATTCTTATAACTGTATAACAAATAAGGGCTATACATTCAGTGAGATACTTCTAGATCATTTTTCATCCTCAACATAGAGTCTACGAGTACATATCGAATCTACAGACAGGTTAATTTTAAGTAGATAGTTTTTAAACTTGCAGTGTTCAGTTTTAATTCCTGTTATCAGCCTATGGTCGTTTTTCTCTAAGTTTATAAGGAATTTAGATTTCTTAGGTGAGATATAGGAAATATCTATGTGCTTAGTGCCATTTTACCCCATTGTATTCTTCCAAAGACCATTTGATTTTGCTTTGGTGATTGTTTTGAGTCAAGTATTTGTTTGAAAAGCACCGTACAACGGCGGTTTCGATTTTGTAAAAGGCGAGGTAGTTCCTCGTTAAGTAAGGCAATCCGCTTTCTCGTTCCCGTCAAAACCACAGTTGGTCGGAGTCCAATATAGAATTATTATAATGTTAATCAAAGCAAGTTTCGAGAGAATGATGGCAGCCTCTAAAACTTGATTTAATTTGATTATAGACGGTTTCAGTAGTTTAAGAGCAATTTGGGTATCAGAGAAGATATAATGGTTTTGCCTACAGACTGATCCAGTCTGATACAGGCACGTGGCAAACGGTGGTTTTTTGTGTATATATCGAAAGTTTTAGTCGTTCCTTCTTGGATTTCTACCAATATAGCGTGGCATTAGACAATTTAGATTAGACGATGAGACTGTACAGCCTAATGCATCATCTTAGGATAAAATTACAATTTCTGCCGCAAATTATTCTGTAGATCAACAAATAAGTTGAGGTTATCCTGGCAATACAGTCTATTTTTAGATTTCAGGTCAGTTAAGGTTCAGGAAGATACCTAAATATTAAGCAGAAAGTAAAAACAATCCATTTTTCTCAATAGAGAGTTGGAGAGACTATAGATTGAACTTTGACCGTTTTGTAAAACAGCATGATGATGATGATAAGTGTTGACTGCAAAACTTTTGACAATGTGATGATGAAAACCTCTGGTTTTAATGACTTTCAATGCAATGAAGTGTAGGCTAGATTGGATTGGATATGCGCTTCTGCTGAGCATATTTCTAGAATACATCTCGTAATGACTGATGGCGTGTGTGTTCAAATTCGATTATATCGGGGAAAGCGACAATACATTTATCCTTTTTACAGATGGATTTTTCAATTTACAGATTTATTATATTTATATTTATATTTATATATTTCTATTGTCTATATTTTATATAGACACAGAATTTATAGAGTTTTTAATCAGCATGTTTTATGTTTTATTAAATATTAAAATAAATATATTTTGACGAAGAATATCCAAGTGAATTATTTCTTCCATGTTATAGCAAAGACACAAACCAGAATTTAAATTCTTGCAATTTTTTTTCCGGACGAACCTTATTCCTTTGCGTGCCAGTACGGATTTAACTACGTTTACAAATTAAAGTAATGCATCAATGAATTTAAAGTCGTTTATACACATCGACTTTACATCGTCTCGAAACAACTTAAAAGTTCAAACATTTATAGAAAATTGAAGAAATTATTAAATGAATCATTTTATAAAAAATGTATACACTTGTACAAGCATTGGATTTTGACTATCATCAATTTTGTAAAAGTAGCAAATGTTATGTTAAAAGAACTAACTTTGAAAACAAAAATCCTACATCTGAAAACAAACTTGGTATGTTGTTATGCATACCACTGGAAAAGTTAAACACTTTTATATGTAAGTCGTAATCTAGGCATTAAAGATAGTTGATGCACCTTTCCAATAATAAGACGATTCATTTGTACATTCTGAAGATTTTGGTCACTCGAAATTTTTGAAAAAGTACAGAAAAATATTTTCATGATGCAAAGTCTGAATAAAAAATATATAATATCTGAAACACGAACGTGGTGTTATGCATACCACTGGACAAATCATATTCATTGACGCGTAAGTTAAGTTCGTAAAGGAAGTTTAATTCGCAATTTGCACTAAATCGAAACTAAATTCGTCGAGATAAAAAATTGCACGAATTTATATTCGTACGGTTAAGAAATGTGAGTTTGTGTCTTTGCTAAGTTATCTTCGAATTTACGAATTTAGCTCCGCGCAGTTCTTTTAAAAACGAGAGACATAAGGCTGAATGGGCGGAACGATTTTGGATTGTTTTCCCAACTTCTAACAACCTTAGGTAGGTTTCTACCATTTCTTTTCTGCAGGTAGATGACCATATGTCAGGCTGCAGCTATGCATACTTGATACATAGAAATGGTATTAGGGATTTTAAACCTTCTTAGAGAAGAGCTGAATATATTCCATCTCCGCCAACAGATTTAAAGGGTTTGAATATAGATAATGATAATGATTCAATTTTGGTTCGAGTTTGCTAATCTTTTACCTAGAAATCATTTGAATCTTATTTAATTTTGCTTCTTACAATGCTCTTTTCTCTATCGAGTTTCCTTTGGTTTCTTATCAAGGCAAAGTTATTTAAATTTGCTCATGGGTCATAGTTCGATGAATGCAACTGATTTTTTTTTACATTTTTAGATTGTAACATTGATATTTTAAGATTATTTTCAAGTTATTAAAGCTAAGCTTTAAATAGTTATTTAAATATTTACAGTGAAACCGTACATATCTTAAATATACATATATGTATTGTTTTCCATACAGACTTCAAATAATAACAACCATAAGCAATATTCATATTTTTTTTTTTTTTTTTTTTTTTTTTTTTAGTTGTTAAACAGTTGTTTAGAAAAAAAACCTCAGGATACATTTACAAAGCTAATTTATGCAATTCGTGATACCGTCCAAAGTAGACTTAAATGTGTGAACATGAACATTGCATTAAAGTTGTTACAAAATAATGCTTTGTACTTAAGAGCTACAATAGAAGAAACACATTTCAAAGCAAACACACTTGCTTTGAAAATGTGAACAAAACCAAACTGAAAAAACAGTTGGGAAAATTTTTGTATATATATATGCAATTAAGAACCGGTGTGACAACCTAATCGGAGCAGCAAGAATTATTAACATCAATTACGAAATAGAGCTGGTTTTGTACTTAAATAAAAAAGAAAAACCCTCATTAAAAAAAAAGACAAAAACCTACATGACTAGCACATTGTTTAGTCAGGATTCATTTAACCGGCAGCAGTTATAAACTTCATTGTAATTTAGAGTTTTAATATAAGATATATTGAAAAATTAAATTGACGACAAGAAAATTATTTTAAAAAAACATTAACATTAAAACAATTTTTACAGATCACAAAAACATTACAGAAAGAAAACCTTTATTTTTTATCTTCTTTACCAAGTTCCTGACAGATCACAATCTTTACTATGCAAAATATTTTGAAAAACACAATAAAAGCGCATTTTCCCAAGATAAATTTTTAAATCATCATTAAATGTTGTTTTTTATGAGACCTCCCCCAACTGCCATAATTGATTTCGAAATTTAAAGAATGATTTAATACCCTTGATATGAGAGCAGTACTTTTACATGAGTGATTATGAATAAAACACATCTCTTCAGACAAAGGCCTTAGAGAGCAAATAATGTCAAGTAAAGCAACACGCGAGCATGCACACTTGCCGTTCGGAGTCGGTATACATCTAGTGCGTCCAGTTCTCGGTCATTTCTGTAAAATTAACAAACAATTTATTTAGGACCGAGCGATCAGAGCCCTTTCAAGAGCTGAAATGAATATTTCGTTTTTGATTTTTTTAATAAAAGTTTGAATAAGTGTAGCATTTATATGTTAAGACTTTTATTAAAACTTTATTAAAAGAAAAGTCGAAAAATCTCTTCAAAATGACTACAGTATTGGCCAAAAGTTGAGCACCCCACCGGTACATTTGCTTTATATAACAATATTTTTATATAAATGAAATAAATTAAGAAAGTTATTGGTTTTATAGTAAAATATCTATTCTAAGTCTATTAAAGAAAATAAAACAATGGCTTCTTCATTAATAATAAAAAAAAACAGTTATATATATTTTTCTTAAAACGGATAAAATTTTCGCTGGTCATAAATTAAGCACCCCATAAGAAATTCGAAAATATTTTTACGTCCCCAAATCTGTTCTCACATTCTTGCACTTAATTTGCTTGCCTAATTTTACAATAAATTTAACCGTTACATTATCTTAGTGGCTCATTTTAGTAAGCTGTGAGCTGTGCGTTTGGTCGATTTAAAAATAGCACGAAAATCGTATTCCAATGAAATTAAAAAACAAATCATTGATGATTTTAATAAAGGTTCATCTCAAGCCCAAATTTAAAAAAAAATGGTCACAATAGCCAAACCAAATGTCACATCATCCAAGCGGAAAAAAATTGAAAAAACATAAATAACATATTTCTCTGTGAAATATGTTTCAATGGTGCCCATGTACGGAATGTCGTAAAGCCCAAATTTTAGTCATATTATCTAAAAACTAGTAAGAAATTATCTTCGACTGGGCCGAAGTTAAAATACCCCCACGTCCGAACCGAAGTATATTCAAAGTCTTAAGCAGTCAAAAAAAAGTTTGTAAAAATATTTTCGTCATAGTTTTAACAGAAAATATTCGCTAATGAAGTCACTTTGTATGGGAGGTGGGTGTGGTTTTCACTTGATTTTGTTGAATTTCAGACACAGAGTACATGTTATATATCAAAGTTCACATGTTAATTTTCAATTTGGATTTCAAGTCCATATAATAATTTTTGTGGAATTCTAAGAGATTTTACCATTTTGACAAAGTCACTTTGTATGGGAGGTAGGCGTGGTTTTAGTCCGATTTGGCTCATTTTCGAACTTGACCTTTATTTTTAGATAAAAGCTTAAATATCGAATTTCGTGGCGATAGCTTGAAAATTACGGCTGTAATCGTGATCACAGACACACTCCGGTTTACGTTTTTTAATCGTAGGGGTATAAATATTCGGAATGTTATAACGCCCAAATTTTTTCCTTTAGGTTGATCTGACATCCCGTTGGGGTGCTGTGACTATTATTTGTTTTTAATTTGGGCGTTATGACCTGTTTTGGGCGTTGTGACACTTCTCTTGATTTGTGTTTTCTGACTTTGGGCGATATGACGAAGTGTCAGACTTTATGGTAAGTATATGGTTATGCGTCCAAAATAATATGTCTTAAGGCCCAATGCAATGTCATATGGTCCAAATTCCCAAAAATAGCATAATAACTCATTATACTGAACTTTTTTGGCTTTTTTGACATTTATTGATTTGGGCTTTATGACATTGGGCCATATGACACCACTCCGTTGTAGTTGGTGGTAGAGAAGTTTGTGGATGAGATTGACTGATGACTTAAATTGACTGAGGTAAAGGCATAGCACTGGCCTCAGATTCAAATTCACATGTTTCTACGGTTTTCCTGCACGCCTAGAACATCCTACACATGTTTCACTTCATTGCCCCTTCCCTCCCTCTAATCTATTACCCTATTTTCGAACCAAGGCTAACTTGACTGAAAAAGTATTAAGCCTGAAATCCTTGGTTCAAAGCTAAAAAAAAAAGCTGCCACCAAAGTTCATAGTGAAAGACCACAAAAAAACTTCAGAACGAGAGAAATCAGCGATAATAAAGATGATTAAGAATGATCACACTATTTCTTCCAATAAAATAAAATCACTTTTAAACCTGGAAATAAGTTACAGAACAATCAGGAGACTATCTGTAGATGCTGGCTTCTTTTCTCGACGACCAGCGAAGAAATCCCTCATTTCTGAGAAGAATAAAAAAGTCAGATTGTAATTTGCAAAAGACCACATCGACTGGAGTGTTAAAAAATGGAAGACAGTCCTATTTTCAGATGAATCCAAGTTTAATTTAAAATATTCGGACAGAATACGGCGTATATGCAGGCCTAAAGGACAACGTTTCAATTCAAAGTACTGCATACCAACAGTAAAACATGGCGGTGGGTCCGTAATGGTGTGGTGTTGCTTTTCTGGCAATGGAATAGGGCAAGTACATAAAATTACAGGTATTATGGATCGATTCATGTACTGTGATATTTTAAAGGATGTAATGCTACTATAAGCTTATGAGGAAATGCATCTGAGATGGATATTTCAACATGACAATGCTACCAAATACACCTCTTAGGCGTGCAAGTGTTGGTTAGAGGTCCAGAAAATTGAAGTTTCATGTTGGTCTGCTCAATCTTTCGATGTCAACCCGGTAGAAAACTTGTGGGAGTTTGTTTATATGAAAATTAAAAGGACGAACTGTCGTGGCATCGATGATCTGTTTCCTGCAATAAAAGAAGCTTGGGAAAATATTCCACAAGCAACAGTAATGAAATTAATTTGAATCTATGCCAAAACGATGTCAATCTGTTATAAAAACTAGTAAAAAATGATCTTCGACTGGGTCGAAGCTAAAATACCTCCACGTCCGAACCAAAGTATATTCAAAGTCTTAAGCAGTCAAAAAAATGTTTATTTGTAAAAACATTTTCGTCATAGTTTTAAGAGAAAATATTCTCTTTTGTTTTTTGATAAAGTCACTTTGTATGGGAGGTGGGTGTGGTTTTCACTCGATTTGGTTGAATTTCATACACAAAGTACAAGTTATATATCAAAGTTCATATGCAATTTCAAGGCCATACATTAAGTTTTGGAGAATTTAAAGAAATTTTATATTTTTGGTAAAGTCACTTTGTATGGGAGGTAGGCGTGTTTATGATCCGATTTGGATCATTTTCGAACTTGACCTTTATTTTTTAAATAAAAGCTTAAATATCGAGTTTCGTGATGATAGCTTGAAAATTACGGCTGTAATCGTGACGACAGACGGACAGACGAATAGACAGACGGACATGGCTAAATCGACTCGGGTGGTGATGCTGATCAAGAACATATACACTTTTCTATACCTTCCACGCCTCCTTGTGGGTGTTACAAACAGAGTGATAAATTAATATACCCCGTTTACGTTTTTTAAACGTAGGGGTATAATAAGGGTCCTTGTAAAAATATTAAAAAATTTTACAAGGACAAAAAAGCAAACACAGGGGGTGCTTAATTTATGATCACCGCAAAATTTGATCTGTTTTAAGAAAAATATAATTCCTTTTTTATTTTATAGTAATTTTGTTTTGTAGACTTAATATAAATACTATAAAACCAAAAACTTTCTTGTTTAGTTCAATTAATAAAAAAATATTATTATATAAAGCAAATGTATTGATAGGGTGTTTAACTTTTGGCCAATACTGTACACTAAGGGAAAAAAATATTAAATTTATCCAAAAACTTTTTTAATTTATCCAAAAAGTGAGTAATTTTTGCACCAATAACGCATTTATTTAAATCGATTAGGTAAATATTTAAATTTATTTAAATACTTTTTTAATTAAATAATATATTAAAATATTTAAAATAAAATTAATAAAAAATATATTAAAATTATGCACGAATATATTTAAATATCTTTCAAATATTTAAATAAAAATAAAACTATCGTATTTAAGGAAAATTTATATAAAAATATTGAAATTGAAAAACAATTTATTTGAATATTTCCCACGAGCTGCGTCCATCAAATGCCATTTGGTGGTATATATTTTCTTTTTTCGTTTTCTAATTTATACTATTTTTGACAGTTGGTGCAATATTTGCCAAATTTCCAGGTTATATACTCTTGCAACATTAACTAAATGAGAACTATAAGAAACCTGCGTGCGATGCTGTTGCTGCTTGCTGGTATGGAATATGTGTGTACGTGTGTGGCAAAAATAAAATTTAAATACGGGAAAAAAACGAGTTGTAAGGAAAACATTTGATTTATCCACGTAAATATTTAAATAAAATTTATACTCAGGCGTGGATAATGTTAATATGCGTTATTTCCCTTAGTGTACATGCAAATATTTAAGAATTAGTCTTGGAACTAATTCTAACACTTAAATTATACTTTGAAAATCCAAAGCTTATTTTCAAAAATAAAAATTAACGCTTAACTTTTACATATTTTTATAAATACAAGTTTCCTTTTTAAAGTTCTCTGGACGATCATGAGAAAAACATTAAGAAAATTTAAGATCTTAGTTGGTTACTATATTGAGAATGACAAAATTTTTTAATGATTTTCTCTTGAACAAACAACCTTTATTTACTTTTTTTTTTTGCAACTATTTTATACAAGCGCAGTTGTTTTGACATTTTAATCCCTGTGTAAGCAATTAACTTGAAACTTTACTTTTTATGGTGATCTTTGCTACATGTTTATTCTCAAGCACAACTTTCATTAAAAATAAATTATCCGCAGTACTTCAATAATTTGTGCTGCAGTTCATCCAAACGTGAACTTCAATGTTGATGTTTAATCTATCAGTGAGTTAACTGAGGGTCATACTCGTGATTGAAACGATAATACTTTGATTCTGGAGTTAAGTTAACGATTCCGGCTCAAGTTCGACATTTTAACTTTGTTGATGGATTCAAATATTCCAATCCGGTACGTTTATGTTTTAAAATAGATAAAATATTATACATGAAAAAAATTGAAATTTATAGCGAAGAGATCATAAAAAGCATCTGTAAATAATGTATTCATACTAATTAACTAAGCATTAGTTTATCTATCGTCATCTTGAAGAAAAAATGTGTCACATTAAAATTGCATGAAGCAAAGAATATAAATAAAACACTTAATTTATTTGCTCCCCCTAGCATAGGCAAAGTTAGTACTAAAAGCAATGAAACAGCAGAAGACAACACAACAAATTCGTGAGCATACTTTTAGGCAAAGTTTCAAATCAACAGTGTTGCATTCAAACTACTATGCATAAATGTACTATAGGCTAAACGTTAGAGTGCGATCTGTTTGAGCTCATTGGTAACGGAACATAATTTTTATACGCAAAGTATGCCAGAGCAATGCCATTTAAGGGAGCAGTAGGATGAGCAAAAAGGGAAAGATAACTTAAAATAATAAAATGGGAGCATAAGATAAATGGTTTTTAATTATATAAATAGAAAATAATATAAAGTTAATGAATGCAAATAGTAAGTAAAAGAGTAGTTTTTATCATGGGCTTTGAGCTATGTGGGTGCCATTTACACGCATAATCTCTTTGAATACTTATATAATAGCACATAAAGTTCATATATCACAGGATCTTGGGAAATTTGGGAGATTGGATTAGTCAGCTACATATTTCTTTCTGATTTAATGAAAAATAATAACAAAGAATAGCGGTTCTAATATTTTAAATAAGTGGCTGAGACATGACTCAGCCCCGATTGCAGGAAATCATTGAAACTGAAGTTCCAAACTTGAAAATATTAGAGATTCTTCGTTAAGTGGTATAACATCCTATCACAATTATATGAATTATTATATTATGTTCACTGTATTAGAGGCAAAGATTCAGACTTAGTTCTTTTAAGATTCAGACTTTTCTAGAACGTCAGGCCTATTTTAAAGGGCCTCGAATTCTCAAGAGCTTTTCGAAAAATATTTTTCATGCACAAAGAATCGCCGAAATATGATAAAATAAAAAAACAATGGTTGAAGAAACACAATTTAAATAATTATTGTGAAAAAAGACACTTTGAGGACTGAAATATTCTGAGTGTATCTACCTATATATTATTTTGATAAGGTTTTTCTTGTGGGAGAATATTTACACATTAAAATATAGTTGAGGTGTCAAAACAACGGAAATATCATCTAGGTGTGCCAACATAGATAAACTTTTCATATTTTTAAAACCGTGGTTAAAATGTCTCCATTTCTCTATAAAGCTATACAAGCGATTAATTGACAAACATTTCTGATATTAAATACCAGTAGGATATTGAGTAGAATAACCTGATGTTAATTATATTCATCTCATAATAATCTTCAGTATATCCATAGCGTTTCCATTTTCTTCTTTAGCTATTTCTTTTTTGTATTAAAGTTCTGACATACTGTGGTAGATAAATATTTTTGTTCCATTGGCCCTTTTTTGGAACACTGTATGCAATAGCTTCATTTAGAATTCCTCAAAAATATTGTCTATATGATCATTATTAGTTATATTATTTATATCCGGCAAGGTAAAGTGTCTATTTATGTGTCTAGAATAAACCCATTTTTAAACTTAGCATTTTTGAAATCGTACTTTATGTTTTGAAGTCTATTGAAATTACTATTCAAAGTGATTTTGACAGGTAAGTGGTCAGAACTGAGGTCGTTAATAACTTCAGGAGTAGACGCAATTTCAGGAATATTTGATAAAAAGAGATCTAGGGGTAGAACCCTGCCTATTTGGACTTATTGGAACGTAAGTAAAATCGCCAGAATATATAATACTGTAGTTATAAGATTCCTGTTTCTCGCTTAAGATGTTGCCCCAGCAGTTGGCTCTGGAAATTGGAGGGAGTTATCCCGTTATTGGTCCCGTTATTGATCCCGAAAATTGGTCATATATTTCAGCAGAAGCTATCTGCTTCGAGTCGGCGGTTATCAAAGCTACCTTTCTATAAGGGATATTCATCTCAAGGGTTATTCCTTTATAATCTATTTTTGAATGATAAGTTTCATAATAAGGCTCACAACAGCATAGAGTCATACTCAATTTTTCTTACAATAAAGTACCTACAAAACTATATTTAAAAGATTGCTGATTGTGATGAGACAACTCATTTTTTTACCATGCGCTACTTAATTAACTTTAGAAGATTGTTGTTAATAGTTTAAGGACTCCACAATATTTACATTTCAGAGAATATATTCATCGATGGTTAGATGCGAGAGGAATAAAAGTGAAGAAATTATAGTTGTTTGAACGAAAAGAAAATTGCAAGGATATAATAACGTAAGAGTAGTATGCACACAATTCTTAGCGTGATTGCCTGCCATCTTGGGGCCCTGGGTTCGAGTCTCAACCAGTTTATTGCGCACACTTTTTTCAATTCTTTCCATATTTCTAATAACTAGATTTAAAATTCAGCATTAACGACTTAATATCGAACCAAAGCGACTTATCTAAATAGGTATACCACCTGAAATCCTTGATTAAGGCTTAAAAAAAAATGTTCCATGGATAAGTTTTTTGTTATTTACGTAATCATATAACAAATCATATAGCACTTATGGAAGGAAAAAGATCTTTTGTATAATTTAATTACGAAAATAGCTATAGAAAATAGAACAGGCTAACCTGTAGTATATTTCTCAAAAAGACACATCAGGATGCCTCTCTGTTTAGTAACTAATGAAGAATTCCTCTGTTTAAGAACTTTTACTACTTGGTTGCAAATTGTGACAATTTATTTCGAAAATCATGATTCAGTTGTTACCGGAATGTTACCGCACGCTATGTGCATTTTATGGTCGACTAAAAGATTAACCATGGATCGTTTTCGCACCACGCATACTCTATTTGAAATATGAGGCATCCGCAAAGACATCGTATAGTTTGCATCGAAGAAACATTGCTATTGAAGAGAGTAGTATTGAGGAGGACTCAAATGGGTCGATTCGCCAACATTTTGACGTGGAAAATTAGACTTCCAGAATAAGCCACATCCGAGTCAATCTCAGCTTAAATGAGTCATTTACCCTTTTTAGCACAGTTTTCAGAATTTTTTCTACTAAAAGATGAAAATCTCAGTTTGTGCAGACAGAGAGAGAGAGTATACTTTGTTAAACAATATGAGCTGAGATTATAGAACAAATGCTGAAAAGAATGTATAAATAGCTTCCAATTCAAGTCCGTTTAAAACAAAAATCTAGACGTTCTACAAAAAACTTTAGTTTTAGAGAATTTAGAGAATTTAGTTTTATTACACTTGAACTCCTATTTCTGATTGTTCCATATGATGAGAAGATGAATTACAAAAGGTGAAGTCTTTCTTTACACTGAAAAAATATAGGTCAATGAATAAATATAGATTTTTCGTACCCAAGGTAGTCACAGCCAAATATAACTTAAAGTAAGTCAGCTAGTCCATTGCATCATCTCAAAATAATAATAAAATACTAATAAAATTAGTTAAAAACCACAAACAACAAAGTTGTTTATTTATTTTGTGACAGCTGTTTCTGAAGGTTGACGTAAATAGAATTGGCATTAATTAAATGAGATGGAAAAATGTTAATGTTGATAATAATTAAATATTTACTGTTATTGAAAACCGCAAGTTTACAACCGCAAGTTTGTTTTGAAGACTGCATAAAATAACACATGGAATGTCAGGTCAATGGCTACTGAAGCAATGATTCAATGATTCACCGGCCCGTAGCCAGGGTGGGAAGAGAGGGGGGGGGGGGGTTAGTTACAATTCTTTTACAAAATATTAAAATTAGAGAATTGATATTCTCTGCGCGAATAAAGCACTTTCTAAGTATTGTGAGTTTTCAAAAGCCATCGTTTTTAACTGTCTATTTCAAATGGTGTCTTTGACACCAGCATATTTATTTTTCGTTTAATTTGCTTTTATTTTATTTTCTTTTTTAAATCATTAAAATTTTTCTATATTAATTTTTTATTTTTTTAAAATTTTTTGTTTATATTTTTTATATTTTTAAATTTTTTATTTTTATATTTATTTACATTTTTTTATATTTATTTATATTTTTTTTACATTTTTTTATATTTTTTTACATTTTTTTATATTTTTTTACATTTTTTTATATTTTTTTACATTTTTTATATTTTAACATTTTTTAATTTTTTTTAATATGTAAATTCGGTATTTTTTGCTTTTTTTTATTTTGTTCCAAACTTGTTTTTATTTTCAATTTTTTGTTTTTTATTTTGGTCTTTTATTTTATTTTTTTATTTATTTGTTTTGCATTAACTTAATTTTAATATTTCTTTAGTTGAATTAATTATTTTTTAAATTTTTTATTTTATTTATATTTTCTTTTTTTTTGTTGAAAGTTTAGTTTTATTTTCAATTTTTTGTTTATTTTTTATTTAAGTCTTTTATGTGTTTGTTTTTTAGTTATTTGTTTCTATTTCATAATTTTTTTTTTATATTAATTTCTATTTTTTTCTTTTCTGAAATTTGTTTATTTTTCAATTCATTCATTTTAATTTTTAATTTTTTTATATTAATTTATATTAATTTCTTTTAATTTATATTTTTTATAATTTGTACTTTATTTTATTTTTGCATTTTTTCAAAACTGTTTTCATTTAATTATATGTTTGTTTTTTATTTCTTTTTTACTCTCCTTCGGAAAGTAAAGTTTAGTGTGTTTTTTAAAATTTACTTTCCGAAGAGGAAAATTAATAACCCTTTATAGCTTAATTTATTTTTTTATTTTTTTGACGTAGAATACGTCGTTCTCGGAGGTAAGTAGGGTGGTTGATAGTGATCAGGTGTCGGTATTTACATTACTTTTTGAGCCTTTGGTGGGCCTAAAGTGCTAATCGTACAATGTTGATCTTAGCACTTGTTGGTCTGCTTGATCCTCAATGCGACAAAAATTCATGTTAGAACTGTCTAACTTATATCAATTTTACACAATTACATGAAATATAAAGCCAACATTTGATGTTTTGTTTGCTTAAACTTGCTACCTATGTATTTATCGACGGCTTCCGGTTTTTTCGACGGCGAAGACAGCGCCATCTAGCGTGAAGACATAAATCTTATAATTAAAAAAAAGCATACTTTTGGGGGCATGTTGTTTTTAACAGACTCGCGTAGCCCAGTAATACTGAGTAATTTTGAGGGGCATGCTTTTTTTAACAGAATCTGTTATTGAAATGTCAAAATTCCGCAGCCAATTAAATATCCGGGCATATTATCGACAGTGAAATTTTGACACATGGGTTGTTGAACTTGTTAGCATTGAACAAATTTTGTTTGCTTGTTTAAGTTTTCTACCTATTTATGGACAGTTTCCGGTTTTATCGACAAAACCATACAATTTGTATGGGAGCGCCCCTAAGGAGTGGTCGGAGGGAATAGGTGTCAAAGACAAAAATGTTCCTTTTGCAAAAGTAATGGGGGTTGGTGATACATATTAACCCTCTCCGGCACTCTCTTAAAGGTCATATCCTCAGGTGTATGGAATAAATATTTTTAAAAAAGATGTCATCAAAAGCGAATTGAATAATTCTACGTCTTGTGTTACGACATAGTCGAAACTACTGTATCTTTTTTTTATTTTCATTTTATTTTATTATTTTTTTATTTTTTTTTTATTTTTATTTTTATTTTTTTATAGTTTTTATTTTTTTATTTTTTTTTTATTTTTTTATTTTTTTATTTTTTTATTTTTTGTTATTTTTTTATTTTTTTATTTTTATTTTTTATATTAAAATTTTTTTATTTTTTTATTTTTATTTTTTATATTAAAATTTTTTTATTTTTTTATTTTTATTTTTTATATTAAAATTTTTTTATTTTTCATATATTTTTAAAATTGTTTAATATTTTTTTAAATTTTTTTATATTTTTAAAAATTTTTTAATATTTTTTTTATATTTTTAAAAATTTTTTTAAATCTTTTTATATTTTTTTAATATTTTTTTTAAATTTTTTTTTATATTTTTTATATTTCAGTGCCCTCGCCTCATCACTTAAAGATGGGGGTAAGGTTTGTTTCGTCTAAAAAGGATTATTTTACATATTATTATATAAAAGTACAACATTTTAAGAATATTTAAAAAATTTTTTGTTAATAAATAGAGAGAAATAACGGATTTATTGAAGATCTCCGCAGGTGCCTCGAAAAAAAGTCTTTGTGCGGTGACCAGCCTACAGCATCACTGGATCATCTGAAACCAAAAAATGAAAATGCTTTCTTTAGTTTATTACTTTATCTCTCCAGTGATGTCGAGATTTTTTTTAATTTTTCAATTTTTGAATTTTTCAATTTTTGGCACCATTTCGAAGCCAAACGAAAAAATCTACCCATTTGTTATTGTAAAATTGTAAGTAATTAAAAAATTTAAAGAAACTCGACGTCACTAGAGAGCTACTTATATGTAGAATATGTGTACAAAATTTCAAAACGATCGGTTTAGTAGTTTTTTCTGTAGGCTGGTCACCGACTTTAAAAAATTACATGTTTGGGAAAATCTATTAAAAGTTTTGTACGTTAAGCAACACTAGATGGAGGTACGGTCATTCCACCTACTGTAACTTCGTTAGTTTTGCTCCGAATGACCTAAAAATTGAATACAATATTCTTCAGATGTTGTACTTTCAGAAACATAAATAAAAAAAAAAAAAAAAAGTTGTCAAACCTTACCCCCTCCCCCCTAAGTCGACTTTGGTTAGATCTGAGTTTTTTATGTTTTTATATTCCTTGTGTACACAGGGTAGGCCAAATACAGTTTTTGTTTTTTTAAAATGCAATAAAATGAACAAAATAAATTTTTTTCCATATATTATGGCTTTATTTGTAACAACAAACATTCCCTTTAATTATGGAACACAATGTCGTTCAATTGGCTGCCTCGGCTGGCTTTGCAGAAGCGCATTCTGTCACTCCAATTTTCCAAGACCTTGTTGATGGTTTCGGGCTTTAGCTCACGGGTTGGTAGGATGATATTGGCCCTAAGTACTTGAATCGTTTTAGGATTGTTGGCATAACGTCGTTTCTTAACGGTTCCCCACAAAAAAAAAAGGGGGGGATCACAAAGTCCAAAGGGGTCAAATCGCAGCTTCGAGGCGGCCAATTGACATCGCCAAGACGGCTGATATCACGATTTGGGAATTCGATGCACAAAAGATTGATTGTGGCATGGACTGTGTGGCATGGCACGCCATCCTGCATGAACCAGAGGTCGTCTAAATTCAAGTTTCCATTTTCAGTAAAAAAGTCGGTTTACATAGCTCTGTAACGCCCATCGTTGACCGCTGTTTCCCAGCATCATTTTCGAAGAAAATAGGTCCAATGATGTCACCACTTCACAATCCGAACCAAAGTGTCACTCTCTGTGGATGCATCGGCTTCTCGACAATAACGTGCGGGTTTTCCGCCCCAGATGCGGCAATTTTGTTTATTAACGTAGCCGCCGAGATGAAAATGCGCCTCGTCAGAAAAGATGATTTTTCGCCCAAAATCATTTGGTCTACACAGCACTCACTTTGGAAATAAGTTGCCAATATTTACCAACGTTGTTCCCAAGCATAAAGCAAGCATAAGGTTTATGGCCCTTTTTCCTTTGAAGGCTGTGGCCTCTTCAAAGCATCTATTGATCTTTCTTCATATCAAACACATTATACCTATAGAAAAAGTTATATTTTAGTTTTATTTTATCTCGATTTTTAAACTTTACAATGGTTTATGGTCTTACGACGCATCTTTTATAGTTTGCGACATTTTGATGCAATGATTTTTAAAATTTTTTATTTTCTCTTCTTGAATTTTGTTTTTCTGTAATTTTCATTTTTTGTAATTTAAATATTAAACTTAAATTTTAATAATTAACTTTGATTACAACTATATGATTCTCTTTAAAGTTAAACAAAAGTAAAACTCTTTACATTTTGTCAATTATACAAAATATAACCCAAGTTCTTGGAAACTTGTAAAACTTTCCAAGTATTTAAACGTCAAAATAAACATTAATCTGTTTACTTTAACCTGAACTCCTACTTAACAGTTATCTCACTTAGCTCATTATTTCTTATGAGAATTATTTTTCATAATTCGTTCCATTTAAGATTTAAAAATAGTGCCGCAAAAAGTTTCCAAACTTTGCCAAGGAATACAAGCTTTTTTATATGTATATCAATCAATCTGTCTCGAAAAGTTTTACTACCCAACACCACATCACTCCTCCTCCACCAACCAATCGCCATTGGTTCGATTTTCAGATGAGAAATCTTGTTCCCACAAGGACTTTTATATGGACTTTAGGCTGTTATTGATTTTTTCATTAAATATATATGTACATATGTACGATACATATTTATGTATATGTATGTACATAGCTGGCATATGTAAAACATTCTGACTTCATACAAAATGTCAATAAGTTAGTTTAAAAATTCAAGTGTAGTTGGGTTGTTTTTTTTTTTCTTACGTAATTCTTATTTTATAAAACTCACCAGAAAACATCGCTTGACGTAAGCATATCTGCAAAAATTACTCCTTTGGCAGGTGGGGGTAGAGAAGTATTTGTATATATTTTTGGCTTTTGGAGATGATTTTGGTTTGTTTTTTCTTTGTTTCTTTACTTTGTTTTCTAAGGATAAATATATTTTTATCAACTTTATTCAGATGCTAATGTTAAATAAATAATCGTGGCATTAAGGCAGAGAAATTCACGGAAAACTTGATGGTTTTTGGACGGCGTATTTCGTATTGAAGAGTTTATGGTTTTTTTTTTATATATGTACCGGCAATTTTAACTGTGAATTGCGTTTTAGTGTTCAAAATGGCTTCATAGAAAAAATATTCGAAATTATTTGCAATGTTTTGTTGTTGTTGTTGTTGATGTTGTTGTATTTTCCTCCCTTGTTTTAATCACAGCATACATACACAAAGTCGTTTGACGACAACCCCCAGACTTGATGTCTAGGAAAATTCAATGATGTCTGCACTCAATGTATTGAATCGTATCTTCCGGATACGTTCTACAAATCAAAACTATTTTATATAAAGTGCACGTTTAACTAGTATAAGCAACTATAAGATAACCAAACTGTTATTTTGACAAATGTAATAGATGGCAAAAAATATTAACTACGATCCGAACTAAAAAATCCGTCATGTTCGCAAGAATTTTATGTAGCTACTAAATACGTCTGTCTTTCATCAACACAATTCAAAGGCGTCTCCGTGCACTTCACTCATGTAAGCAGGGTCTGCGTTTACGGGGTTGTTTTCGGACAGTGTTGCACAAAATAGTTTCGCTCAAGGCTACTAAAACTACTTTTATCGGAACTACTCGTTAAATGATATTTATTTTATTTCAAGTAAAAGCGTTTAGTTTGTGTGTTTGCTAAACTAGACAACTTTTTTTTAAATTATTTTAATTTCTAAAATATTCATCATTCCTGAGGCTTAAAGAAAGCTTCTTCTAGGGTTGTGCTTGGCAAATACTTCTGCATGGAAAATGAATTGCTTACATATCGTGCAACCCTGTTGTCTCATTGAGAGCGAGATAAAGAAGCAAATTATAGGGGTAGCAAGAGCACACTTACACAATTCTCTCTTTCACATCAATGTCTGTCTTTTTGTGTAGGTGTGCAAAAAGCATCTGTTTGTTCATTAAAAACATTCGAAAAGAACAGCGAATATTTCTTTATTTTCTGTAACAAAGAAATTTTCGGAGTTTTGTAGTAAACTGGTCTGCTGGCTGTTTTGATAATAATTTCAATTAACTTTTGTGAGCAACTTTAATCATTGTGAATAACGCATTTAAGTTATCCACCCCTTAAATTTTGTTTTTATTTTTCTTTGTTTGTTAAACTGACTCTCTAGATAACGAATTTGTATCGCTCCATTGAGAGATTTTCCGGCAAACTGCAAGAGATATTTTTTTTCAAGAGCATTGCCAGATCGAATTATTTGTGTTAGAGACACCATACAACAGTGGTCAGATTTTACTTTTTTAACTATCTTCACTTTAGACATGACAACGTTTCCAAAAAAGTTTAAAATGCATCGGCGTTGCATGAAATTATTACTTCCTCAGTATGGGTGGAATGGTAAAATAATGGTACAGCAGTAAAGATTAATTCTTAGACTTTATGACATAAATACAAACAAAATTAAAGGAATCTCCGCGACGCGGAGGGAGCTACTTAAGCAAAGCAACTGAAAATTTGTTACATGGAATTATTACTCGCTGAGTATAAGTACTAGGGTAAAAAATATGATACGAAAGTAAAGGCCTGTTTTAAGCTCTCGCAACAAAATCCGACAAAAATTTCTGAAGTCACGGGGACACAGAGAGAGTCGCTCAAAGATCGATAATGCAACGGCGTTGCATTGAATTATTACTCGGTAAGCATATGAGCTAGACTAAATGTTTAAAAAGGAAAATGAAGGATTTATACTTGGCCTGACGACAAAAATAATATAAAAAATTATGACGTCATCAGGCCACGTGAGTAGCAACTTATGCAACCAAAATTTGCAAGATTGTTGCATGGAATTATTACTCATTCCGTAAAAGTGCTACGAAGAATTTTATTTAACGACAGCAAAAAAGTGGTTCTTTGATCTCTCAGGAGCCACGAAACCACAGAGGCAGCCGCTAACTGCAGTAAAAATGCATCAACAATAGAAAAACGTTTCATGGAATTACGACTCCGTGACTACTGGCGTTACGCTAAATTTTACGGAACGACACTAAAGCATATATTTTCGGTTACATAACAAAAATAAAAAAATAATGGTGTCTTGAAGCCTCTCAGAAAACTCCCTATAGTAACCTTAATGCACCAAATGCAATAGCAATAGCAATAGCAAAAACAAAAATAAAAATAAAAAATTAAATAGAATTAAAATAAGGACAAGTATAAGGATAAGTGTTTAGATAAGGATTAGAAAAAGGATTGGGAAAATTGGGATTACAAAAAGGATGGGGACAAAGATTAGGACCACGAATAAGACAAGGATTAGGACAAGGGTTTGGACAAAGAGTAAAGCATGGAATTGAACAAGGACTAAGAGAAGGCTTCAGACAAGAATTGGAAAAAGTACTAAGACAAGGATCGGGGCAAGGATTACAACAAAGATCTAGACGCACCTAATAAAATGTTTAGGCCAATATTGGGAAAAGGACAAGAAATAGAACTAGAATTTGGACATACTAAAGGCAAGATTTCGAACAAAGGTTGGAATTTGGGCATGAATTAAATCAAGAGTTTGAATAAGGGTAAGAATAAGGATGAGGACAAGTTTGAGATCAAAGGAAAGGAAAGGAAAGGAAAGGAAAGGAAAGGGATAAGGATAAAGATACGTTGTTACGTCAAAACATACGGGAGTGTTCATGATACAGCCAACTTCTTTTTTAAAACATTTTTACAATTAAAGTCAAACAGAAATTCTTCCATTGTTAGAAATAAAAAACCCAGAGTATTCATAAGCTTTGAATAAGCAATAGGGGAGAGTGGTCCCATACCGACCACCGATAATTTTTTGCTAAGTTCAAAGTTCTACTCTGTAGAGGGACAATTTTTCTATGTTTCACGCCGGTTAGTGAGTGTCGTTAAGTGGGAGATACCGAGGCAAAAGTAAAAGTCAACGTTTTTGACGTTCTTAAAAATGATGATTCGAAACCGACCTCCACATGGCCCGGAACCGACCCCCAATTTTTTTGCAGCGAATCGCGAGAAAAAGATGAATTTCGAATTCCAATTGTAATTAGTTAGTGAAACACTAAAATTTTTAATGAACATAAATTATTTGTGCATTTATTCAAATACCTTTTAAGGCTGTTTTTTAGAAAATAAAAATGAACACATAATTTCCAATTTCATTACAGCAACTGCTCAACGCAGAATCGCAGGATGTCTTTTTATGGTTTTTCGTTTAAATGTTCGTTCCATTTCTAGTAAAACATGTGCGATTACCGTCAGAAATAAATAAAAATCACTTCTTATCACGTTTTGGCCTTCAGTTACACTCTATAAACAATTACGATCCAAAAAAAGATTATTCTAGTTCAGGCGATAGCCACTTAAACAAGGATTAGTTTGTTTATTTTTCCGCAGATGTTCCAGACTGGTGATATCCTGCACACCGTCAATTTTTTGGCATTTTTTTAAAAAAAATCAAACGTCAGAAACCGCTTAAAAAATTCTGAATTTTGTATTCTTTAAATGTTAATAAATATATGTGCAAAATTTGAAAACGATATCTTTTTTACTTCTATGAAAAAAAATTCCCGAAAAAAATTTCTTAACAATTTAACAATTTTAACTCGTTGTTCGATGGTAAAACGATCCATATTGTGAAATGGCAAGCCTTTAACTATATAAAAACCAAAATACAAATCCCTTCATGGGAGAGACATAATGAAATTACTTTAAAAATGGCAACAAGTAATCTAACAAAACGGTGCAGACTTGAACTAAATCGGATCATTTCGACTATGATAAATAAAGTCTTAAATTTTATGCAAAAATATTGAATATCTTTTACTAACGGGTGTTTTTTTTAAGGGTTTGTTTTTCGAATAGAGATAAAACTGGCATTTTGTGGTCAAATCTGGCAACTCTAATGTCATTTATGTTCAGTTTGGTTTGCCATTTCATCATGAACAGGTTGACAAAAGAACAACGCTTGCAAATCGTGCAAATTTATTTCGAAAATAATGGTTCAGTTCGCGAAGTTTACCGCAAGCTCCGTCCATTTTATGGTCGACATAATCGTCCATCAGAGCAATTAATTCGGTTAACCATGGGTCGTTTTCGCACTACGTTTACTCAACGTGATAATGAGACGTCAAACAGTGCGCACCGAAGAAACAATTGCCGCTGTAGAGCAAAATGTTGAAGAGGACCCGAATGAATCTATTCGCCACCGTGCACAGCAATTGGAGCTTTGTCCATCAACTTTATGGAAGATTTTGCGCAAAGATCTTGGCTTGCGACCTTACAAGATCCAGCTTGTGCAAGAATTAAAGCCGCGAGACCATGCAATGCGTCGTGATTTTGGTGTATGGGCCGAAAATGAGATTGATCTCGATGCTGATTTTCATCGCAAAATTTTGTTCAGTGATGAGGCTCATTTTTGGTTGAATGGCTACGTCAACAAGCAAAATTGCCGCATTTGGAGTGAAGAGAATCCACATGAGGTCCTTGAGACGCCATTACATTCACAAAAACTGACTGTTTGGTGTGCTCTATGGGCTGGTGGAGTCATTGGGCCATACTTCTTCCGAAATAATGCTGGAGTCAGTTACCGTTAATGGAGACCTGTATAGAGCCATGATAACCGACTATTTTGTTCCCGAATTGGATGGCATGAATGTGGATGAGTTGTGGTTCCAACAAGACGACGCTACATGCCACACAGCGCACGTCACAATCGATTTATTGAAGGAAACATTCGATGAGCGCATAATTTCGCGGAATGGACCTGTCAATTGGCCACCAAGATCGTGTGATTTGACACCATTGGATTATTTTCTTTGGGGATATGTGAAGTCGCTCGTCTACGCCAACAAACCAGAAACGTTAGGGGACTTGGAGGCCAACATTCGTGGCGTTATTGCCGACATACGGCCCCATATGCTCGAAAAAGTGGTTGAAAATTGGACCTGTAGAATTGGCTTTATTCGAGCCAGCCGCGGCGGCCACATGCCCGAAATCATATTTAAACATTAATGGCATAAAATTATACTTCCAATAAAGCCAAATTGATGGACATTAAAACGATTTTCTTGTGTTTTATTTCAATTCGAAGTTCTATACCTCTAAAAAAAACACCCTGTACATTTAATATTTTTTAAGTGTATAACATATCATGCAAAAAATCATTAAATATATTGAATACTCATCGTAAACTCCAAAATTTCATACTTTTTCCCTTGCCATTAAACATAGACAATTGATTTGAGATAATTGAGAATGATCCCTCCAATGATACTGCGGCTGTAATTGATTTGTTCTTGTGCAAAAGTAATGGTAGAAGCATAACTTACCTAGAAAAGAGATAAAAAAAAATAAAATGTTATTAATAAAAATAAAATTAATAATATACTTTCATATTTTAAATAGTTCAACTACAATAAGCTCTGTTGATGCAAAGTGGTATAGATATATATATATTTTTTTATTATATATATATTTAAATATATATACATATTATTATATATAATTATATATATACATATATATATATTAGAGCGGGTCAAATTCTATGGAGCAAAAAAAGTCGATGTTGGCCCCACCCTAGCGGTGTTCTGTGGGTCATTTTAAGAAACTTTGGCAAAGAGAGTATAGATCTATCTTGAAATCGGAGCCTGCCAGTTTTTCAAAATAGGTATTTTTTCAAAATATTGCATTAAAAAGACAAAAATACTATTTTTTAAGTGTATATATGAGGGTTTTTGGGGTCAAGGAATCCATTTTTGACGTTCATTTTTATTTAACAAAGCCACCAGAGGATGTTTTGCTACTATTTTTGCATTTTATGGCTTCTTTTTGATAAAATAGTAATAAAAGCTATTGAGAAAATTAAAAACAATTGAGTGTTGCCTATACCAAATACATCAAGCGTTTTAAAATAAAGGAGAAATTCTCCTATAATGGACCTTCTCCTAAAGAGGACTCTCTGAATAACTTTTTTCTTAAAAGTGACTACACCATTGTGATTCGAAGAACTTGTACACAATAGCCAATGCAATTTCTAATGGTGCTGTTCCGTTGGATTTGTCTCACATTACACCGGGGCCAATTGCACATTCTCGCTGGCTAACCAAATTAACGCGAAGTTGTTAATAATAGGTCTGTTTCCGTATAAACTTGAAGAAAAGTTCAAGTAAAGTTCAAGCTGTGAGAGTAGTTTTATTATCTGTCGAAATGAGAGAATTTACCGAAAAGTAAGGAAATAACTTCTAGCGAGTTTCAAGCACATAAAAAGCTGATTGTCTATAAAAGTAAGCAGTGCCAAATTTATTTACACTAATTTGACATTTTCTTGTTCTTCTTGATGCTTGTTCTTATCGTGCTCGAAGAAATTGTTCAAGCGAAGTTCAAGCGAGTTTTGAGGCTCTAGAGAGTGACATTTTGTTTGTTCTTTTTCTCTCTCGAGCTCGAAAAATGTGTAAAGAAACGCCTTCAAGCAACTGCAAGTAACTTGAAGTGCGTACGCAAACAGATCTAATGTAATTTAAGACAATGCATGTTACGCACATTAGGAAAATATCTTGTTAGCAATGTTGTTTGATGATAAAAAAGAGATAAGCGACATTGTTATAAAAAGAATTTTACACTATCAAAACAACTTGGTCGACCCAATGCAACTTAGAGTTTATCAAAGGCCTATTGTAAACTTCAATTGCACAGATGATATGAATATGATTGGCTCGAATGATGGCATCAATTTATTCGAAGCACCGTTTACGCAAAGCACTCCGTATGATCATTTGCAAAAATGTTTGGAATACATCAATCCAGCGCTGCCTGACCCAAAAATTCCGTTACACATGCAAGGAACGGAAAGACACGTTCAATTGGCTACCGTTTGGCTACAATGGCTACCGTTTCTAAACGAATTTAAAAGACAATCGAGATATGATGGCACCATTAGAGAGCCGTAAGAAATTACGCAGAGTTGAAAGCAAGAAATACTTTTGTTCTAAACAATATCACTCCTTTTGTTGGCACTGTGCAATTCTTCTTATTGTTTATTTCAGTTTTATATAGCAATACCACCTTATTATTTTGAATTGTTTTGAATTTACGTATCGCACAATAAATATAAAAAGGCACAAACTAAAAAAAACAACAATATTCAGGAGTGGCAAAAAACTGTTCAAGATCTATATAAAAAATTGAAACAAAACGGTGTTTACCGCGAAAAGCGATAGAGTTCTGCACTAAAAATATAAAGTTGTAACCCTTTTATATTTAGTGTACGAAATGTTTATCTCTACTGAAAAATTAAATTGAAATTTTGAAGAAAAAATAAAAGAAAAATCGCATTTTTTGTCTAAGATTTAATAAAATCGAAATAGGTCGTGTATCAGTACCTACCCTTATTTTCACCACTGAACATTTTGGACTATTTAAAATTTGGAATTGCAATATGACAAGGGCAAGTATTTGTCAATTTTTCCAACAAATTCGGCAATTTTCTCCAAAAAGAAGCGATAAAATGCAAAACTAGTAGCAAAACGCCCTCTGGTTGTTTTCATAAATAAAAATGAACGTCAAAAATGGATTCCTTGACCCCAAAAACCCCCATATATACACGTAAAAAAATAGTTTTTTGTCTTTTTAATGCAATATTTTGAAAAAAATCCCTATTTTGAAAAACTGCTCCGATTTCAAGATAGATCTATACTCTCTTCGCCAAAGTTTCTTAAAATGACCCATAGAACACCGCTAGGGTGGGGCCAACATCGTAAAAAATTTGACCCGCCCTAATATATATATAATTAATGTTTATCGTTAAGCATTAGTTTTAAAACATAATTTAATGGTGCATTTCATGTTTTTGTTTTTGTTTTTGTTTTTTTAATATATATTTGACCCGGTCTATGAAAAGGTGGCTTATGACTCATAAACAAAATTTCGAGAAATCAGCTGTTAAAGATAAACAATGCATTTCGTCAGTTTCTCGGTAGTTGTTCTCCTACTACTACATATTGCTAAATAAATATTTTTTGTGCAAAATAGCTTGTTTTTTTTGGTAAAATCATTTTTGTAGCGTTCAATCCATTTTTTTTTTCATTTTCAATCCCATGTATTATCTTGATTCTCGATTTTCAATAAAATTCTGTTTTTCTTTCATTTGTGCTCTTTTTTCTCTACATTTTTAGTACACTTCTAAGCAAGTTAGGACTTTCTGCTTTTCATCATGTGAAAGAGCGTCTCAAAAACTATCCGAACCAAAACAAAAGTGAAAAATAAGTTTTTGAGTCATAAGCCACCTTTTAATAGACCGGGTCACATATATGTATGCATGTATATCATTAGGGATATTCTCTATGCCTAGGATATGCCGTTGCACGGTGCAAGAATAGGAAATGTATAATATCTGCAATTGAGAAACAACAATGGCGGATTGTACATTTCCTATTCTTGCACCGTGCAACGGCATATCCTAGGCATAGAGAATACCCCTATTGTTTATTATAATCTTATGTATTTCATTACTTTTAAGTACTATTCATATCATCACTTCTGGGGCTTCCCATCCCAGAGGTCCCGGGTTCGAATCCCGGTCATGGTGTTCTAAGCGTGGTGGAAAGCCGTAGAAACATGTGAATTTTGAATCTGAGCCAAGTGTTATGCCTTTACCTCAGTCAAATGCAAGTTATAAAGCAATCTCATCCACAAACTTCTCTACCACCAATATAGATGAGTTTTCAATTTCAGTTGATTAGAAATGAGGATAGAAAATTGCAAATGCGATAGGTAAAAGCGTATTGCACCGATCGTTTTCAGTTTGTAAGGGGCATACAATTACAGAGGGTCAGTCGTTACTATAATTTAATCTTAACAAATAAGAAAAAAACGCCATATCTCGAAAACGAAGCAGGATAAGACAATAAGAATATATACTACTTTGCACAAAATATACCGGGAAATTTGAATTTAAATTTTTTGAGGGTTCCGATAGGGACACATGATTTTATTACTGTCACTGACATCTGTGCCAAATTACACATCAAAATATTTATAAGTGTTTGAGATACACATCCTTTTGTAAATATCCTTCAATTCCTTTTTCGTTTCGGTTTCTATCTCTTTTATCGATTCAAAATGGTGTCCACGGAGCGGTCTCTTGGGTTTAGCGTAAAGCCAAAAGTCACATGGTGCTAAGTCAGGCGAATACGGTAGTTGCGGAACGAAATGGGTCGAGTTTTTGGCGAAAGATCACGAATTACGAGTGCGTTTTTGGGACCAATCGAGATTTTACTTTTCTGAGGCCCAAATGGTTACTCAAAATGGTTTCCACTGATCTTTCCGATATTCCAACAAAGTCAGTAAGGTCTCGGACTGTAAGCTCATCAGTTGATGTTGATGGTCGTCCTTGCCGTGCTTCGTCTTTAACGCTTTCTCGTCTCTCTTTGAACATTTTGTACCACTCATAAACTTTTTTTAGAGCTTGCTCACCGAAGGCCTTCTGCAACATTTTCAAACTTTCGGCAGCAGAAATTTCATTCCGCACACAAAATTTAATGGAACTGTGTTGTTGAATACTTTCAGACATTATAAAAAACGAAAAATTCACTTTTAGCTATTTACAAAAGGACGCGTATCTCAAACACCAATGAATATGTAACGTGTAATATGTTGACATGTAATTTGGCACAGATGTCAGTGACAGTAGTGCTAACTTAAAAATAAAAAAAAAAGAAACCACCACTGAACCAAGAAAGAAAGAAAGCACGCCTAGAATTTTGTAAGACACACATGTCATGGAAGGAGGAGTGGAAATTCGTGTCATTCTCAGATGAGAAAAAGTTTAATTTTAATGGCCCTGATGGGTTTAACTATTACTTTCACCATTTACGCCATTTCGCGAAGGAGTGATGGTTTGAGGCGCGGTATCTTTTTACGTTACTGTTGATCTCGAGTTTCAGACAGCAAAAATGAACGGAAATTCATAAACGGCATTTCCGAAATTTCCAAACATTTTTGGACCAATTCCATGGACATTCCAGCAAGATAATGCCCCGATACACACCGCAAGAGTTGTCAAAAGCTGGATAAAGGACCAAAATGGACCAATGGTTGTGCCGCAAGGTTTATGAAACAGGCTGACAATTTGATGATCGAGAGTCACTCATTGTAGCGATAAGGGTGGCATGGAGTGAAATTTCCTTAAATCTTTTAAAGTTTTTATGATAGCCTACCAAACAAAATGTTTGAAGTAATTTTGATTTAAAAAAAATTGCATTTGACTCCTTATTTCATTATTTTATTTTAATTACAGGAGATTTACCTATTCAAGTGACACAAAAAAATGTAGCTTAAGTTTCTAATTGTATTTCAAAACTAATTATTACACATAACGGTACAAATCTCATTCCTCTATTTCGCTAGAATTCTTAAAAATTTAATAATCTTTTAAACAAAACTAAAATAAAGCTTTTTAAGAAGCTTGGAGCAGAGAGATGAGCTTTGATATATTTGAGAATCTCTGTATCTACACTCTAAAAAACCCCTATATTTTTGTGATAAGAAATCTCTATTTTTATAATAGCAATTTTCTCTTTTTAACCGACTTCAAAAAGGAGGAGGTTCTCAAGTTCGTTGGTTTATCCGCTTTTTTTTTTAAATGTATGTACATCGATAACTCCTAAAGTATTTGCCCGATTTACGTAAGTTTTTGTCAACAGATAGATACCACGAACGCGGAGATCCTTTTTAAAAAAGTGGGCGATATTCGACAAAGGGGCGTGTCAATATTAGAAAAACACAGTATTTCAGTTAATATTGAGACTAGGGTACTGAACTTTACAGTAAAAATACTGGGTAGTAAAAACTTTACAAAGGGGTGTGGCAATTTTAGAAAAATACTATATGTCTCAGTTAATATTGACACCAGGGTGCTGAAATTTAGTAGATGGGTAGGCATTGTTATTATAAATTACGGTCAGGAAAGTGGGCGTTATTCACAAATGGGGTGTGGTAATATTAGAAAAACTCTGTATGTCGAATAATATTGACATTAGGGTACTAAAATTTAGTACATGAGGAGGCACAGTTACTACAAATTACGGTAAAAAAGTGGGCGTTATTCAACAAAGGGGTGTGGAAATATTATAAAAATACTATATCTCAGTTAATATTGACACTTGGGTACTAATATTTGGTATGCAGGTAGGTGGGTAGGTAAAATTATTACGAAAGTGGGCGGGATTGTACATAGGGTGTGGCACTTTAAGGAAATTACTATATATCGGTTAATATTGATACTTGGGAACTGAAATTTGGCACAGTGCTAGGCAGAATCATTATAAAATACGGTAAATAAAGTGGGCGGGATTATAAAAAGGGCGTGGCACTTTAATAAAAACTGTAAAGAGACAGAATTTGAAAATACCCAACAAACTTTCAGGAATTAATAAAACAAACTTTTTAAGAACAAAGTGTTATGTTTGAAATTTAATCAAGAATACTATTACATAAAATTTTTCAAATTCTCTAAAAAGCAAGAAATAAAAACTTTTGAACAAAAAACACCGACTTCAAAATCACTACAAAGTAAAAAATAATTTTAAATAACTTTTCCCATTAATTTCTTGGTAAAATTTTAAAAAATATTTATATGTATTATAATATTGGAAATCTTATCATTTTCATTATTTCTATTTTGTTTTATTATCATCAATATATTAAGTGATTTATGAACATAAAGCTAAAAGCTTTGTCTTTTTTATCATATTCCGAGAGACATTTTTTTAAGTGATCAAAGGAGTTTGCAATGAGTATCGCGTATTGATTAACGGGTATTGCAATGTGATTTGCAAAATGGTAAGAGTAATTTTCATAAGACACTTATGCTATGTCTACACAGAAAGTTTAGTTTGAGTTTCGAGTACAAAGTTGAGTTTTGCCATTGAACGCAAAATAAACTCTTTTAAGTTCTCCAGTACAATTTTGCAGGACAAAACTCAACTAAACTCGACTTTCTTTCTGTGTTTATAAAAACTTAATTTGAGAAATCCCTAAGAATATGCTAATGTTCTTACAAAAAGTACGTTCAAAGGCAACTTGTACAATTTTGTCGTGAGAAATGTCAAAAACAGCTGTTTGTGCAATTTACTATTTGCAAAAAATGAACAAAAAAGCGAAATAAAGAAATTGGGCAAGTGTAATAGATGAGGTCTTCATATCAGTATGGGCCAATAAAAATTCCGATTTGAGCAGCGCATAGAATAACTCGTATGTGTACGTCGAGATAGCTTTAGCCTTGTTCTCAAGTGGAATGGATGTCACGATGGTGAATGTGCCGAAAAAGTATGAAAACACAAAAGTAAACAAATAAATGTCATGCTTAACTCAATTCTGCCGGCGCAGCTCTGTGTGAACAGCTATGGTTTGAACTCAAACCAAACTCAAACTCAACTCTCTGTGTATACATGGCATTATAAAGCCTAGTAAGAATTATGATAAAAAATACGACTTTATTCTGACCTATTTATCCGTTATTACTTATTCAAAACAATGTTTTTGAACTCCTACTTTTCGAATTATTGAAAAGTTGGCCACCCTAGAAAATGATGAAATTCTATAAGACACACAACTTGCAGGTGATTTTGTCATGCTCTGTAGTATTAAAAGTAATTGAATTGGATAATACCGCCTTACTAATTAATACAACCTTTACTAACTAATTACAGCCTAAACGAGCGATTAACTAATATATCAAAAGAAGTTGAAAATCGAAGCCACTATTCATTTAGCACAGACAATACCGTAAAGTACGAGTACGTGCAACTCTTCCTTTCCGTTTTGTTTTTTTTCGTTTCTACATGTATAATTTTTGCTAATGAAAGAACAAACTTGTGAAAACTGACAGCGAAACCTTAAGTGGAAGAAGGTATTTATTTGCTCTGTTACGAGTTTAAACACTAGCTTATCGGTTAACTCGCGCTATTTATGAACAGACTGACCCAATATGTGTTGCCACTTAAAATTAACTCGCCAATATTGATGGCTATTGTGTTATTTTCATTTCCATCAGGCAAATAAAGTCAAGCCGTTAAGCTCACTTAATTCCATAAAAAAAACATGAATCCATTAATAATTTGGACTAGAACACTGACTGGTGTGAATGGTTGAAGAGTTGAAAATAAATAAATTATATAAAATTGACGAAAATAAAGAAGCGCATATTTAAGGGTTTGTGTTTTAATCAAGAGCTCTTTGAAGCCAACAGATATACGTAAACATACATAAATATACATGAACGAAGTCAAGTGACACAGAACTGCTGTGGAAGAAGGTCACAACAGTGTTAATTTATATCAATAAAGCTATTTTATTTAACATACGAGACACTTCCTTGACACGCACAATCATTCATTCATTCAACTAGGTGGGGGTGAGTTATATGCTATATTTTTATATGTGTCTCTAATTAACTCTTCTAGGATTCTATTGAGCTTGTTGTACATGAACGAACAGTTTGAACCGCACCCATAGAGCTTGCTGCAGTTGGCTCCCTTTCCAAGAATACAAAAAAAAAACCCGCATTGTATGCAAGCGAATGCGCCGAAACGTACTTCATGATGTATTCCATGACCTATTTTCCATCAGAGCAAGGCGTACTATTAGCACAACGTGCCAAGCTTTTATGCTCATCATGCTTTCTCACACTGAAACCTAGTTTTATTTTTATTACTGCTGCAAATGTGCATTTATGACACTAAGTTGAAATCAGTGCAGCTATCACAGTCGTGGCTAATAATAATTTGAACTTAGTAACGCTACCTACACGTAAATTAGTTCAGATTATGCTAGAGAAGAGAATGCCAGAGCATCAGAGCTACAAAGAGATAGAGAAATAATCTTTTGCAGAGAATTCATCACATTTTGCTGAAATGAACTTTAATATTAAATGCATCGCACTCAAAAGTTATAAAGAATAATTTAATTTATTTTACTGTTGAATTTTAATTTTCGCATTTTATTAAAATTAAATTTCGAGTTACTACCCATTAGTTATTTCAAAGTCAATGGACAAAAGAAACTAGTTAATTTTTAGTTCAATAAGAACTAGTTTTGAGCTACTAAAAAAAAAGACATTTAGCACAAAATAATTTGAATTTGTGAGGGTATTTTTGAGTGTATATATTAGATTGGAACGAATTTTTAATCTCATGGGCTTCATATATTTTTGAAAACTACGAGTAAAAAAATAAATTTCTGCATCATTAGTTTTTTTCTGCGACATAAATTTTGACTGCGCCAGAGGGTTTATATATTTCATGCCAGACTTTTTTTTTTTTTTTTTTAAACCCAAAGTTTAGTTTGAAAATTCGTTTCTAAATTTTTGATGCAAACCTCTTCAATAACGTATAAATACACTGAGAAAATTGAACGCCTTAAAATCAAAGAAAAAAAGTTGTTAAAAGACTGTAACCAAAATATCTTTGCTACAAAGAAAAGATCGTTGCACTAGTGATTTATTCTTTAACTAAGCAACTGCTGCATCTTTGAAACAAAAGACTGAAGTTCTTAAAAGCTAAATCAATCAAAAAATATTTACCGTAAAGATAAATTATTTACTGTAACGATTTTATTCTTTGTTAACAAGAATTTGTTAACAAAGAAAAAAGTACGCAAAATCAACAAATTTTCTTTGTTTTCTTGAAGCTAAGCATTGTTGTTTCAAAGACAAAGTCTATAACTTTAAAGAATTTTTTCTACAAAATCATATTTTTCTTAAAAATACACACGCTTATAGTTCGCAGTTACTTTGTCGGCAATATGTACCATATAAGGCAATTGATGTATTAATATGTATAAGTTGTAATTAGCACTAGATTAAATCGTATAGGTTAAGGGTCAAGGGGAAGGGTGAAGGGGTGGGAAGGAAAGTGAAGAAGGGGTGAGTAATAGAAAAAAAAGGCGGACATACAAAGATAGTATTAAAGAAATCGACTTTTTTAAAGACGTACATCTTTGTCACAAGAATTTAAGTCTTTGATATAAAGTATATTTTTCATGGGAATTTAACAATCTTTGTGCCTTTGCCGTAAGGATGTTTTATCTTTGGACACAATCTAACCAATAAAAGTCTTTGTGGCAAAGTGTATTTTCTTTGGTTTTACGATTTTTTTCCCTGAGTGTAACAACTTGTCAAGAGTTCTCTATGATACCATGTATGCACTAGAAGATATTCAGGACCAAAGATCACCGAAATCGGTCATTCGCTTATATCTCCGCTCCTCTTTGCAGGACAGGACATATGATCAGAACAAAATTGTAGATCAGATAATTTTCTACAAAAATGCCCTTAATAGTTTTGACATAAAACAAACAGTTTCCACGCTATGCGACTAGATATGTTTGAATAGCGCAAAGTAGAAATTTCATATTAACTTTGAGTAGAGCGGAGATATAAGCAAATAAATTCGGTGATCTTTGAACCAGAATACCTTCTAGCGCATACATGGTATCATAGGGAACTCTTGGCAAGTTATTATTAATGAGTTAATGAAGAGGTTTGCATCAAAAAATTAGCTACTAACTTTTTTGGATTTCAGAAGAAAAAAGTCTAACAATGAAATATATAAAGCCCTCGGGCGCAGTCAAAAGTTATGTTTCAGAAAAAAACTAAAAATGCAGAAATTTTTTTTTTTACTCGAAGTTTTCAAAAATATATGAAGCCCATGAAGATTTTTTGCTTCCATACATTTCGTTCCACTCTAGTATATATATTTGATGAAAAGGTAGATACAGGGCCTTTCAGAGCCCATTAGGGGCCCAGGGTACGAAGCTTGTTCTAGCTTTTCGTTGTGAAAACGCATCTATGACAACTGAAAAGTTGAATTTTCTTGCTATATCCGATTTTGTCCCATGGCCGACCGGTGATAATTTTGATCCTTTTCAGGAAACTAAAAGATGGTTCAGCTCAGGCGACTGATACTGACAAATTGAGAAAAATCCGTTTTCCAATTATTTTGTCACCGCTAACTACTGATCAGAGATAACAAGATGGGAAACTTCGATGTGAAAGGGATAGCACTATGGTTTGTGTCAAATTGAAGTCAATACAAACACAATATCATTGTAGTGCATTCAGCTGGTTTGGGTTCTCACCACTGTGTAAAATTTCACTGAGTTTATACAAACTTACCTCGGTCTAAACATAAACAAATTAAGGGGTAACTCGCACTTGTAACTCTGAACTTCATCAATTTTTTTGTTCTTGCATATTGTTTAAGTATAACTATCTGCGAAGTTATACGTCTCCGAAAAGGCTCGTATACCTTGTATTTCTGGCATTCATATAATGTTTGGAACTTTCAGAAATTAATTTTCGATGCCTCTTATTGTTTAAATTTGTCAATTTAGCTCGAAGGTTCGACAACTCGACTGCAGTAACAGAGAGGTGCTCGATGAGAGAAAAATGAAAAGCAACAGGAAATTTGTAAGAAACATCGTCGGTGGAAGAGCTACCATATTGGTCCTGAATAGATGGCTGCATGTATGTTAAAAAAATTGTTTCCTTCGTGTAAACTGAAATTGAAACTTAAAACGTAATTTTTCGAAATGGCATTTTTTAAACGGTGACAAAAATTACTCGAAAATTCTTTAGAAATCTTTTTAAAATTTTGTAGACTCATTCGATAAAAAATGGCCATTTTATAGCCGAAAAAACAACAGTATTTTTAGTGAAAATCGAACCATTAACTGTACTTTGCATACTTTTGAAATGAATCGATCAGACACTAGTTTATGTTGTTATTTAACTAAATCTATTCTCCTATTTCTCTTTCAGGTGGTGATCCAGTTCACCACAATGTTCGTCACCGCAAAACGCAAAAATAAAAACACAATTTTTTAAAGTCATTTGTTACAAGACCATACAATATTTTTCAATAAAAAATATAACTGAAAGTATTCAATGTATGTATTTTAAGATGATATAATGATCGTTTGATCGTGATCGTGGCGTCCGTGGCGTAGTTGGTTAAAGTGCGTGGCCGCTATGTCAAAGAACCTGGAGACCCGGGTTCGAACCCCAGCAGCGACAGAAAATTATTGGAATTAAAATAATTTTTCTGTACGGCCGCCAAATCTCTGCAGACAATGGCAAACCTCATTTGCAAATGGCAAATGCAATGTAAAGCTTCTTGAGAATAAGAACATTCCTTCCATCGCCGTTCGGAGTCGGCGTTAAGCCTGTAGGTCCATTTCTCGGTCAATTGTTTTCAAACTTAATAACACGCACAACACAATTGATCATAAGAAGCTAGGTTCTATTTTTTTTTTTTTTTATAATGATCGTTTAAAAATTTTTAGTAGTTTGGGTAGCGCCTTAAGCAAATAAAGTCAGCTGTTGGTTCAAATTTTCGCTGGTTGTTGTATAATCCGTGAAGAAACTCAACATGCATTGAAGGTTCGTGTACGGTATAAGGATCAGAGTTGCTTTTTTGATTTTCAAGGCATTTTCATTGCCAATATTAAGTCAATATGTTATCAGTTGAGAGATTTTGCATGCAAAAATTAAGTTTCCGCCTCTTTTATATTCATTTTATGTGCATATCCAATGCCTATTTATTTAAGGTTCGAAAATAGAACAATATTATTGCCAACTTAAAGCAGCTGTTAGTCGTTACAACAACAGTTGACAATCTTGAGGAGAAGTCATATACACAATACGTGGGTGCATAAAAAATGAGAAGAACAAGCACAATTTTGGCGCAAAATCAACCAAATTGACAATAGAATCGAAGTTTTCTATCTTGTTATCTCTGCTACTGATTAAATTTGAATTTTCCTCTAGCTTTGTAGGTTTTCTACTATTCATATGAGGGCACCAAATGTATGCTAATTGGCAGCATTTTTACATTTATTAGCCCTGTAGAAATTTTTTCAACTAAACCAAACATGCACAACGAAATTAACAAAATTTTTTGTCTCGTTAAGCATTAAAAATAAATTATCAGATTAATTAATTTTTCTGAAAACACTAAAAAATATCAAAACAAATTTCGTTTTGTTATCAGAAAATTATCAGAAAGCGAAATTATCAGAAGATAAAAATTTAATTTCAAGTTTCTTAAATTTCAAAAAAAAAAAACAAAAATTTATCGTTTCTATGATTAAGACGAAGTGTATTTTCGCCAATTTGTATAAATAAAAATGTGAATGCACATTTGTATTAAATCTCAAATCTCCGAAAGTTCTTCAACAATTGTCTTGAAATTTTGGCACAACAGTACATTTGAATAGGGTCGTGTTTTTAACCGACCCTTCAAAATGGGGATGTTCTCAAGTTCGTAGGTTAATTTTTTTTTTTTTGTAAATGTATGTACATCGATAACTCCTAAAGTACTTGTCTGATAGCCGTAATTTTTCGTCAAAACATAGAGACCATGAGGCGGTATTCGACAAAGGGGCGTGTCACGATTTAAAACCTGTATTGGTTAATATTGACACTAGGGTTCTGAAATTTACAGTAAAAATACAGGGGTAGGCACAATTATTACAAATTACGGGCGTCCGTATAAAAATTGGTGTGGTTATATAAGAAAACCACTGTATCTCGAATAATGTTGACACTACACTAAGGGCCGTTTTCTCATCTTACCTTTAAAGTTCACTTTAGTTGCCGACCAAATAAATTTATCTTCTCGGTATAGCAAATTTGGTTTTCTCATGTTACCTCTAAATAAATATTTTATATGTATGAAACTACGGCAAGGCCGTACAAAAAATGGCAGTAGTCCTTACGCTTCTGAAATATTCTTGGCCTAGTATTCTGCACTTTTGTATCTTCGAACATGGCTTCTAGTGCATTGATTTGAAACACACGCCTTTAATTCATTACGAATATTTATTTTGTTTATTTATAAGAATATTATTGAATTTATTTTGAAGTTGGCAAACGGCTGCTTTGTGTTTACAAAATGGGTAGCACTTGAAATTTTATCTGTGTTATAAAATTTACAACCAGCTTGAACCTCCCGTTAAATTTATCATATCGGTAACACTAAAGGCAACATGAGAAAACGAGAAACAGCTAAAGGTAACTTTAAAGTGACCTTCAACTAAAGTGAACTTTATAGGTAAGATGAGAAAACGGCCCTAAGGGAAATAACGCATATTCGTATAAATTTTATTTAAATATTTACGTGGTTAAATCAAATGTTTTCCTTACAACTCGTTTTTTTCCCGTATTTGAATTTTATTTATACCACACAAGTATACACATATTCCATACAAGCAAGCAGGAACAGCATCGCACACGTACACACATATTCCGACAACCAGCAACAGCATGGCACTCTGTTCCTGCAGTTTATTTCTTGCAGTTGCAGGTTTCTTATAGTTCTCATTTAGTTATTGTTGCAAGGCAAATATAGCCTGGAAGTTTGGCATAGAAATGAAATGATGTAGGGTGGAGTGACAACTTGATATTTACTCACAAATATCTTGTACCAGTTGTCATTTACCTACATATTCTGCTAATAGTTTTCTGTCACTTTTTCTTCATCTAGTTTATGCTATTTTTGACATTTGGTGCCCTAATATTGTACCAACTGTCAAAAATAGCATAGGCAAATGACATTTGATGGACGCAATATGAAGAAAATAATACTATAAAACCATTAATAACATATCCAATTTAAATATGTTGTATTTTAAATTCAATATTTTTACATAAATTTTCTTTAAATGCGATAGTTTTATTTTCAAATAGCAAATATTTGAGAGATATTTAAAAAAAATTCGTGCATAATTTTAATATATTTTTTATTAATTCTGTTTAACTATTTAAATATTTTATTTAATTAAAACAGTATTCAAATAAATTTTAAATATTTACGTAGTCGATTTATGCAAATGCGTTATTGGTGCAAAAACTACTCCCTTTTTGGATAAATTAAAAAAGTTTTTGGATAAATTTAATATTTTTTTCCCTTATTGTAGGGTACTGAAATTTTGTACAGGGGTAGACACAATTATTACAAATTACGTTAAAAAAGGAGGCTTTATTCAACAAAAGGGTGTGGCAATATTAGAAAAACGCTGTATCTCGAATAATATTGACACTATGGTTATAAAATTCGTTACAAGAATTGGTAGAGTTATGAAGTCTTAATTATATATTAATTATAAAATATCAATTATTATTAAAACACGATGGAGAAAGTGGGTGAAATTCGACAAAGGGCGTGTCACTATAAGAAATACACTGTAGTGTTGTCAAACTCAAAACTCTCAGTTAAAATTTACACTAGGGTATCAATATTTGGTACGCGGTTAGGTGGGTAGGCAGAATCATTACAAAAGTGGGCGGGATTGTGCACAGCGTGTGGCACTTTAAGGAAAGTACTATATATCTAATATAATATCTAATACTGTTACTTGGGAACTGAAATTTGGCACAGGGCTAGGTAGAATAATTATAAAATACGATCAATAAAGTGGGTGGGATTAGAAAAAGGGCGTGGGACTTTAATAAAATTTTAAAGAGACATAAATTGAAAATACCCAACAAACTTTCAGGAATTAATTAAGTTTCATATTTGAAATTTTCCTCAAGAACACTATTACATAAAATTTTTCATATTCTCTAAAAAATAAAACCTTTTTAACAAAAAAAAAAAAAAAACAACAACCGACTTAAAAATCACTACAAAGTAAAAAATAATTTTGCCCACTTATTTCTTGGTCAAATTTTAAAAGTTATATATGTATATTCAGTGGTGGACATATACATAATTAGGGTCACTTAAAAGAGTAAACTTCTAAAGTAATGCTTTAATTTTTTTAGTTTTTTTTCATTTTATAATGACGCCACTGTTCAATGTAACCGTAAACACAAATATGACACGCGTTTTAAGGAGGAAAAAATGTCACTTCAATTACTTTCTTGTCTTTATCAACAGAGTCGCGAGTTGAAGGTGCTTTCGGTTGGTCACGTAATTCAGGACACATAAAGTCTTTCGAAGTTTTTTTTTTTTTAATTAAGTACGAAAATCGAGCTAAGTTCTTTAATAGTGGTATTCCTCTTAAATACGATATTTTTCTAACCAATTTGTTTTTAGATATGGGTCGTAAGAAAAGCTGCACCCCAGAATTACGGAAAATAATGGTTCATAAGTACGTCAAGGAGAAAGTCATTTCGCGCAATTGCAAAGGACTTTTGTGTTCGAAATCAATGGTTCACAATGCAATTGTTCATTATGGATGCAATGGGACCACTGAAAACTAAAAAAAAAGGAAATAACGGCAAAAAAAAAACCAGTGCAGCAGAAGATAGAATAATTTGCAGAACCAGCAAAACTGATCCTTTTCTGACTTCTACGCAAATCCACAGCCAAATAAAGGAACAACTAAGCAATAGCATATCAACAAGAACCTTAAGACGCCGATTACTTGATAGTGGACTTCGCGGATGTGTTGCAAAGAAAAAGCCACATGTTTCAAAAAGGATTTAAAACCTCGAATTCAGTTTGCAAAGGAACACCCCGAAAAGCCTTTAGAGTTTTGGAAGGGCCTATTTTGGATTGATGAATCAAAATTCAACTTGTTTGCATCAGATGGAAAAAAGTATGTGCGTCGTCCCCCAAACAAAGAACTCAATTCTCGCTATACTTTAAAGACCATAAAGCATGGTGGAGGGAATATTATGGTTTGAGGAGCTTTTTCGTGGTTTGGAGTGGGCCCTATTCGTCGGATAACTGACTGAATGGACCAAAACGTGTATAAGGATATACTGGTAAACACAATGAAGCCATTTTCCGACGAATATATGCTTTCTTCATTCGTTTTTATGCCGGATAACGAGCCGAAACACACTGCTTAGAGCGTTAAAGCATGGTTGTTTTCAGAAAATGTAAACGTATTGGATTGGCCCGCTCAAAGCCCTGACTTAAGCCCGATCGAAAATCTCTGTGTAGACGTTGAGAGGGCGTTAGAAAAGAAAGCAACAAAAAATGCAGATGAATTGTTTCAAAACATAAAGGAAATATGGCAGAATATTTCAATTGAACGATGTCAGCGTTTAGTGGCTAGTTTTCCAAAGAGATGCAATGGAGTTTTGAAATCCAAGGGATAACCGACAAAGTATTAGATTTAAGTTAAATAAAATTAAAAAATTTTTGATAATATTTAAAAACTCTTGTATATTGGGAAAAAGTTTAAAAAATAAAAAAATAATTAATTAGTTGTAAGGCAAAAAAAAAAAAAAAAAATGGTGAACGTTTACTAAGTTTTATTTTTTATTTAATTTTATTTTTTACGTTGGTACGAATGTTTTCATTTTCTTTTTTTTTGCAAATTTTATTTTTTACGTTGCTACGAATGTTTTAATTTCCTTTCTACATAAATACATATAAGCTACATGTAAATTAATAAATAAATAAATAAACAACTTCCTATTAAAGAGTGTCGATATTTAAAAGCGTTAACTGGTGTCCCTAATTATATGACCACCACTGTATATTATAATATTGGAAATCTTATCATTTTCATTTTTTCTAATTTGTTTTGATTATCATCAATATATTAATTTTTTTTTTAAAAATATATTTTTTATATTTTTTAATTTCAATATTTTAAACTTTTTTATTTGATGCTGTGCTGCCTTGGTGACACTGTTGTAATTTAAAATCTAAATTTAAAAGTAATTTAAAAAGCTTTGTACACATAAATATTCTCACTCTCCTGGTTTGGGTGAGCTTGTAAAGCTCATATTGAATATGATACAGTGGCTACAGCTGCACAAATAATGCATGGAACACATTGGCTACATTCAGCGTACTGAACAATTGCCAAAACATCGCTAAAAAGCTTTTGTATTCATAAAGTTGTTAATATTTTTACGATAATAACACAAATTAGAAATAACTAAAATAATAATATTTAATTATTATTTTAAATAATATTTTTTTACTATATGCTGATGATGTTAAACTTTTCCTGTCATATAAAAATGAGCAAGACTCTTTTTTCTTACAAACTGATCTTGACCATCTTTGTGAATGGCCTTTGTGACCATCTTTCAAATCAATTGCATGAAGCTTAACTTGAAAAAGTGCAAACACATGACTTTTTCTCGTAGACAACCTTCTCGAAGTTATTACAAAATAAGTGACAATACACTTAAGTTCTTAGAAGTTTTCGATGATCTTGGAGTAACTATGGACCCAAAACTTCGCTTTCACATTCATATTAATAAAGCTATAAGCAGAGCAAACAGTACTTTAGGGTTTATTAAACGATGGTCAAAAGAGTTTAATGATCCTTTCATTACTAAAACATTATTCACTTCGCTTGTAAGGCTCATACTTGAGTATGCGTCAATTGTCTGGTGTCCTAGATATGGGTGTTATGTTGACGATATAGAATCAGTTCAGAAACAGTTTCTTTTGTTTTGTTCACACAATATATATTGTCATACTAACATTCACTTACCACCCTATGAATATCGATTAAAGCTTGTTAACCTACCTTTTCTAAGAAATCGGTGAATCATGCGTAATGTTTGCTGGATTTATCAACTTATGCATGGATTTGTTGACAGTCCATACTTACTGAGTAAAATTTACTTTAATCTTCCTCTTCGACCAAGAAAATCTTTTGAACTACTTTTTATGAACTTTTAGTTCTACAATTAAGTACTTGCAAAATGAACCACTAAGAAGCGCTTGCGGGGACTTCAATTCCGTTTCAGATGTTATATCTTTTAATGAAACCCTATACTCAATTAAACTTAAAATAATAGATTATCTGCACCACTGCAGATAACTGATTCTCAATTGATATTTTTACTTTTATATATTAAATCTGAAATCCTTTAAATTAATAACCAAATGTATAATGAATTGTATAGTATTTAAGTTAATCAAACAAATTGAGGAATTTTTTAAAATGCTATAAAGCTTTAGGGCTTAGCATCTCAATAAATAATAATAATAATAAGATTTCGACTTAGATTAGTGACGACTTTAAAGCTTTTATGTTCATAAAGAAATTAATATATTGATGATAAAACAAATTAAAAAAAAAGGAAAATGATAAGATTTCCAATATTATTAAAAATTTATAATATATTAATAACTTTTAAAATTTGACCAAGAAATTAATGGGGAAAATTATTTAAAACTAATTTTTACTTTGTAGTGATTTTGAAGTCAGTTTTTTATTTGTTAAAAAGTTTTTATGGGTAAGAAAAATGACTTCTTTTTTATCACTTATTTTTGCAAACACATCTTCACTTTTTTGTGTATAAGTTTCACTTCTACCGTGCGTGACAGCCATTTTATATGTTTTCATTAAAGTTCGTCAAAAATTTTAATGTCATTTTGCTCAAGAAATGTCAAGAAATTTCATTTATTGTAATTAAGTTGAGAGGTGCCTAGTTTAAATAATTTCAAAACAAAAGACACAGAACCTTTTAATTTTTAAACAAAACAAATTGTCGTTTTGTGAAAACAAAAGAACTTTCTTTGTCTTTTTGTCATTAGTAGATATTTGGCATGAACAAGTAGAAAAAGTTCATTGTATCTTGTAACTTTCCATGATCACAGGGCGTAGATCTGACGAATCAGAATAAAGGCAAAAAAAAAAAACAAAAAAAACTGAGCAATACATATTTTAGGGCGAATCTTCAAAATAAATTGTAAACACTTGAAAGCGGCTTACATGCAATTAAATAGAAGAAGAAAGAAATATAAAAAATTAAAAAAAAAAAATAAAACAAAAAAACAGATGCTGCCAGTTAATGCTGTACAACTTCACTATTTGCTCATGTTGTTATGTTGGCGATGTCATTGAACCTCACACGATGACGGCGATGATGATTATGATGATGATGATGATGGATACGACGAATTGTCAATGGGAGCAAAATAAAACTCAAACTAAAGTGCACCACTTCGTTGTACTCGCAAGTCGCTGGGGGAAGAAAGATGTGGAGCAGCTGCTTAGAGGCTGCAATTCTGTCAAAGAATGGCACTAGGTACGGGCGCACTAGCACCATGTCGCCAATTGTAGCTTACAGCGTTTTGACATGAAAGTAAATGACTGCAGCTTGGCTGAGCAAATACACAGAAAACAAAAACAACAAATTGCACAAAAGTGCAATTCGCTAAAAGTGCGAAAAATTGCACTGAAGACTACGAAATTATAAAATAACAGCACAATTACTCCATAAGAGGTGAGACTTTGGTGTAGTTGCTTGTATTCTAATGTTTTATGGAATACAAAGAGAGTTTGTTTGGGATATTAATATCTCGGTTATTTGTCTGCAGAGTTTTTAACGAGATATGTTAAAAG
Source organism: Pherbina coryleti (assembly GCA_943735915.1). NCBI lineage: Eukaryota > Metazoa > Arthropoda > Insecta > Diptera > Sciomyzidae > Pherbina > Pherbina coryleti. Next base: position 37,962,733 of record OX030952.1, on the reverse strand, counting down.
GATAAACAGCCATTAATAACTCTGATTTAAGACAAACTTAGATTTTAATGCAATAATACCCAGTTAGCGACTCATTTGGCTCTAGTCTAAATTTGAACAAAAAAAAAAAACATTTTTTTGGCCACCATTTTTACTGACGAGCTTATAAAACAATAAACTTTTGTCAAATTTGACAATAAATTAGAAATCGAGTTGACGTCCGAGTCGTCGATTTTTTTTTAATCGTTTTCGGTCTTAACCCTTTTAATTTTTTAAAAGTTTATTATTGTGGCGTCCGTGGCGTAGTTGGTTTAAGTGCGTGGCCGCTATGTCAAAGAACCTGGAGACCCAGGTTCGAACCCCAGCAGCGACAGAAAATTATTTGAATTAAAATAATTTTTCTGTACGGCCGCCACCTCTCTGCAGACAATGGAAAACCTCAGAGAGTATCAAAATGCCATGTAAAGCTTCTTGAGAACAAGAACATTCCGTTCATCGCCGTTCGGAGTCGGCGTTAAGCATGTAGGTCCGGTTCTCGGTCAATTGTGTACAAATTTAATAACACGCACAACACAATAGATCATAAGAAGCTAGGTCAAAGTCCTTTCAAGGGCTGAAATGGCCGGTTATTTATTTATTTTTATTTTTTTATTTATCAAAGATACCAAATATTTTACTCATTTATTAGATATTTTGTTTTTGCATAACTATTGCAATGTAATATCCTATGTATTCTTACAGGATCTATCAACCCGCGGTTTCATTTTAAATTAGACAGACGGAATATAAAACTAACGGACACATGACATTTGACAAGAAACAACTAAAAGGGTTTTTGATATGGATCTAGATATATAGAATCGATCGAAATAAAGGGTTCTCCATTTTAAAGAAAGTAAAGTTTAAAAAACTTTTATTTTTATTCAATTCTTATTCCGTTATAATGTTTAGACTTTGCCATTATACGTGGAATATAACATTATTCAAATGATCTCCACGGTAATTTTTGAAGGGCTTAATCATTTTGAGGTAATTTTCGATAATTTTTGTGCACAACTCGGACATTAGCTCGGCCATGACTTGACGAATGTTGGTTTTTAATTGCTCAAGACATTGAAGTTTATTCACGTTAACATGATATTTTGCGTAGCCCCACAAAAAAAAAACGTACGGAGCCGTCAAATCGCACGATCTCGGAGGACAATTGACATCGCTAAGTCTCGAAATAAGTCGTCCTAGAAATTTCTGTTACAACAAAGCTCTTATTGGTGCTGTTGTTTGGCTTGTGGCTCTATCTTGGTGAAGGCACATAACGTCCAGATCAAAATCTTCAATTGCGGGCCAAAAAAATCGGTTAACATACGGCCATAGCGCTCAGAATTGACTCTAACGGTTGTTCCTTGATCGTTTTCATAAAAAATACGGACCAATGACACTACTAGACCATAATTCACACCAGACAGTCACTTTTTTGGTTGCAATGCCTTCCCACAATCACTTGGGGATTTTCAGAGCCCCATATATCGCCATTTTGCTTATTCAAGTATCAACCTAGCGCGCAATTAGCATTCAATGCTTGTTAATCCAGTATCCAATCTGAGTATATTTTGCACTGTTTATGGTCGGCGCACTTTTATTCTTGTGTGAGTTGAACTTTTTATGGATGAAAATGCAAATCTAAATGTAGAACACGCCATAACGAGCCGTAAGACAATCCCAATTGCTAACTCTGCCTGTTCTCACGAGCAGCTGTCCAAAGCCAGGGTAAAGGAGGATGGTCGCAGGCAACGAGTTCGCCCTATCCTATGTTAATGTAGAGGGACTACCCAGATCCTGGTTTTGGTCGCCCAATCTGAGGAGTAGGTGGACCGTTTGACTCGATCAACGGTAAAGTATGTCTACAAAGGAGTAGCAATGATCCTTAAAATTTGTTAGCACGGGTAAAGTCTTTCGACAGGAGTACGATAACAATTTTAATGGCACATTGGCATTGGACTTACGGTGGAGTCTTGTTAAAGGCTGGTTAAGACGGTGAATATATGGTGCATAAATTTGTGTCAGACACCTAAATTGACACCTCATTGTGTGTCAGAGTTAGGTACTCCGAGGTGAAAAGTATATCTTAGTAGCCTCGAAGGGCCAGAGTTGGGTACTCCGCGGTGAAAAGTATATCTTAGTAGCCTCGGAGTGCCAGATGAAAAAGCTGCAATGTAGTGGTGACCACGTGTCACACACAGTCAAATGCGATGTGGTCTACGCTGTAGCACATCCAATAGTGCTGCTTTTTTAGGTTTTTTTTTTAGGAACCAAGGATTTCAGTCAAATCTGCTTTGGTTCGAAATGGAGTGATAGATTAGTGGGAAAGAAAAGGTCAATCAAGTGAAATACTTGTAGGATGTTCTAAGAGTGGTGGAAACTCGTAGATACATGGTAATTTGAATCTGAGGCAAGTGGTTTACCTTTACCTCAGTCAATTCAAGTTACTAGTGTTAGTTAATAGCGCCTTTGGTCGAAATTCGACCATTTAAAAATAGATTTTTTTTTTTTTTTTTTGTATTTTTCGTGAAAACATTTTTTTCTTTCTTCACTCATGTGGAAATATAATCGAACTCATATCGCAACATATGTACCACCGGCAGGAAGTTTCCATGTTCTGTGACTTTTACATCCAAAGCAATTCGATATCAAAAATTTGGTTTATATGGACAGAGCCACACCCCCCTTTTCCAATGCCCGCCACGATTTTCTTGTAGATGGATATCACCAAGTGCCAACACATATTGAGTTTCATTGTTATATGGCATTTACTTCCAAAGCTATTCGAGATAAAAACTTTAAATTGTATGGGTGGTGCCACGCCCCCTTGTCTAATGCTCGTTAAATTTTTCCAGTCAAACAACACGACCAAATAGGAAGTTCCTACCTAGTTTCATTGATTTGTGACTTATAGTTTGAAAGTTATAACAAAAATTTGGGCTGCTGAAAAGTTCCACGCCCCTTTTTTAACGCCCATAAAATGTAACCAGTGAAGTGGTACGTGTGATTTGAGGTCGAATACCGATTTCGGAAGCTGTGTGACCTATAAATCTAAAGCTATTCGATATCGCAAATTCTGGTTGTGCACTCCTTCTCCCACTCTTATTGATTTAAAAAAAAAAATTGTCAAAATCGGTTGAGAAACACGGGAGAAAATTTTTCTTAACTGTTCTGCCTACGCCTATTTATATATAGATAAAGGCAATCTCATCCACAAACTTCTCTACCATCAACTACAACTTCAAAACGAAAATATGGATGAATTTTCAATTTCAGTTGATTAGAAATGTGGACAGAAAATACATATGCGAAAGGTTTAAAGCGAAGGACCATGGCCTGGCCAGGAATCGAACCCGGGACCTCTGGGGTAGCAGTCAAGCACGCTACCTACTCGAATACCGAGGCATAACGCGAACAGGTCTGTGTGATCGGCGTGGAGTTGCGCTTAATCAACCGGGTGGCAATGCCCATAAATTATCAGAGATGTTAGATGGGTTTCGATTTACACCAATAAATGTGGATGATGACATAACTAATCATCCATAATTGGTACTGTTGCGTTCCAACATTTTCCTATACATACAGTATTTTATAAATTTAAATATAGTGTTGAAACTACTATGACAGGGCGTTGGTCGCGTCTGGAGTCATGGAAGTGACGCCCAGGAGTAGTATGACGGACGTCGTATATTCTATTAGCATGGTACAGACGTCCTGAAGGTTTATCTCCTGGGCATCAATTCCATGAGCATCGACTACATTGCCATGGGACAACGAGAAATAAAGCCCATACGGCAGGTGTTCACGTTCAATAAATTGAAAATGGAATTTCAATCGCAATTGCTGACCGCGCCGTGGATTTGGGTCTTCAGCCACACTTTCTCTAACAGCAGCGATATTTTCAGTGGAGCGTACATAATGATGATGCACATGCCTTACATTATCTGTGACCGATCCACTATTTTCAAATTTTTTCACTATATGGGAAATTTTTCGCTCATTCGGACGATTATGACGACCATAATCTTCTCGTAAAACACGATACGTGGCCATGGCAGAATCACCATTTTTATAGAAAAATTTAACAATTTAAACGCGTCGTTCTGCGGTTAAACGTTCCATACTGTAAAATGCCAAAACCTTTAACTCCACAAAAACCAATTTGGATGACATGAAAGATGCCAATTGCCAGGGCTGCACTTTCCGAAACCTGAAATGGATGACCCTTTACTTTAAATAAAAATACAAACATTCACTTTTCACAAAATTGCAAAATTTTCCAATTTGAAATGAAAGCTCCTTTTGAAAAAATTTAGGAACCTTCCAGAATTTCAAAAGGTAAACGCCATTAACGATTATAAAACAATTTACTTTCATTAATTTTTTTGTAATTTTCAGTTAAAAATTAATGCTTTTTTCGAGTGTAATTATTCTGGCAGCGATAGTGTGCCAGATTACGCTTATGCTTCTTGCCGGCTGAACACTCAGCTTGTGTTTGCTTCCACTTGCTTTTATTTTTATGCTCCGACTGTAAATACTCCAAAAACGCATTTTTAAAAACGAAATCATTTCTTTACGTTGTGCACTTCTGAGTGGGTGGGTGCATTGTTTTTGTTCGTATGCATAACTTATGGCGTATTCTATGTATACACAAAAAGTATGTTAACCTGAAAGCGCAGTTTTTTGTTTTTTTGTTGTTGTGCATACTTATATATGTATATCTGTCTATTCTAGAATACATAGTAACAAATTTTGAAATTGTTTACTTGTTTCTACCGAACTTTTGTTACACACCAAAACTTTTTTGTTTTATTCCATGAAGTATGTTTATTCAAACTTCTAGGCGAACACAAGGAGGTGTTTGGTTAACAATTCCGAAATTATTACCACCAAAAAGGGCTTTGTTGATAATAATTGAAATAGAGAATTAATATATTATGTAACCATTTAGCTTATATGGTGATCCAGGTGAAGCTTTCATCACCAATTAGTAACATTAGTAAATACTGGGTGAACTTTTGCTCACCTCTGTTAATGGGAAATTGAACTGGGTTCTTGTTTATTCTAAAGATTTAGTTAAAATACTTCAATTCTAAGATAATTTAAAATAATTTTAAATAATCAGTTTACTTTCTGATTTCATTGAATTCGGTCGAGTTTTCTGTGAAAAATTTGAATTAAAAAAAAAAAAAAAGAGAAAAATTTGAAATATTTAAAATACTAAAAAAAACAAAAAATCAATAAATTTTCATCTTAACAATTGATAAAATAAAGAAAAACTTGAAATACTTTCAACATCTTATTCGCGTTCTCAGATAATCCGATAAATCTCGTTCTCAACGGTAATCTATATTAACATACAATGGGTGACCCACCCGACCGGGGAGGTGGTGCAGTTCTGCTAAGCCAAGGCCAAGTAAAAACTTTAACGACACCTGGACCAAAATATATGGTGATCTCTCGCAAAAGTGAAAGTGAGAAACAATTTAATTTATCCCCATTTGCTATAAAAAAAATAATTGACTACAATTGTGGCGGGGAGGTCGACTCCTGCAAAAGATTGAGAAGTGGTGACCTACTTATTAAAACAAAAAACGTTCTGCAAGCCAACAAACTATTAAAAATGACTCATTTCACTGACAACATGGCGGTTACAGTATCCGAACATAACTCACTTAATTACAGCAAAGGAGTGATCTACTCCAATGACTTACGCGAAATATCAGAGGAAGAAATACAAAAGGAACTCATTAATCAAAACGTTGTTTTAGTTAGAAAAATAATGAAAAAAGTAGATGGCAACTTAAAAGAGACAGGCCTACTTATCTTAACCTTTTCTTCAATAACTCTACCTAATCACATTATGATTGGTTACGAAAAAACAAATATTCGCCCCTACATACCAACTCCATTACGTTGCAATAACTGCCTTCGCTTTGGACATATACTCAAATTTTGCAAAAATCCAAAAACATGCGTCAAATGCGGAACTCAGCAACACATAAATGAAGACAATAATGAAGTATGCACCAACAACACAAACTGTATAAATTGCAGAGAAGAACAACTTCTAAGCCACACACATTCCTCTGCTGATAAAAAATGCCCTATATTCTTGAAAGAGCAGGAAATTATTGCAATTAAGACAAGCCAAAAAGTAGACAACAAAACTGCTTATGAAATTTATAACCGTAACCATCAACTCTCCCAGCAAACTTACGCAAATGTAACAAAAAATAAGGTAATCGCAGATAACTTAATATATACAAGCCCGGAAAAAACAAAAAGCAGCAGCCTACCTCACACTCAACTTTCGCCTTCAAGAGAACCTGTGAACTACATCGATATACTCTCGAACTTTGACACACCCTCAACATCGGCACAGTCGTCTTCTAAACTCACCACTCGCAGCGTGTCTGGAGCAAAAATAATGATTCCACCAAAAAACACATCTAAGAGGCTAATAGGGGAACTGAAGAAGAAACAAAAAAACAAAAAGGAAAAATCCACACAAAAAACATTAACATCTATACTTCATCATGACAACTCATCAGACTCTATGTCAATAGACCTTGACTCTGCACAGGATCTCCCAACAAGTTTTTATAAAAAATAATTGTATAGACTCGTTTAATTAATATTAAGTATATTTACTCTTATTTAATATCTAATGTCACTTAAAATCATTCAATGGAATTTAAGAGGTTACTTAAACAACTACAATAACCTTTTGATTATAATTAAACAATACACACCACATATAATTTCACTACAAGAAACACATCTATATAACACTAACCATTTCCCAATTCCTACTAACTATGAAATAATAACTAACAATGCTCAAAATAGATTCGGGGGAGTGGCCCTATTGGTTCACAAATCAATTCAATATAGCACATTAAGTATCAACAATGACTTTGAGGCAGGTGCAATTGAAATAGAATCCATTAAAAAAATAACAATCATTTCAGCATACATCTCACCCTCACATTCTTTTTCATATAAAAATCTTGAAAGTGTACTTAACACTCGAAACTCCTCTCTACTTATAACAGGAGATTTTAATAGTTGGCACCCGAAATGGGGCTCTCCCAAAAGCAATAAAAGAGGCAACATAATATCAAAATTTATCGACAAAAATAATCTTTCACTACTAAATAACAAATCTTCAACTCACTTCAGTACACACAACACATTCTCTCATGTTGACCTATCCCTGTGCTCCTCTGACTTAACCATTTACGCAAACTGGCAAGTGTTCGATGACTTAATGGGCAGTGACCACTTTCCCATTTATATCTCAATCTTCAGACAAACGATTACCAGGGACTTCGCTAGACCATTCTTTAAAATAAAAGAAGCCAATTGGCCACAATATGAAAAACTTACTTTAGAAGCACACAAAAAAATTGAAATAAGCAATAACATTAATAAGGAAAATGCAAATATTACAAAAATTATATTGCAGAGTGCACATCTTAGTATCCCACAATCCACATATAACAAAAGATGTAAACACAAGGTGCCATGGTGGAATAAAACTCTAAATAAATTACACAAAAGGAAAAAACAAAGCTGGGCTGATCTTAACAGAAATATAACACAGGAGAATATTATTAAATACAGGAAAGACACTGCTCTCTTTCAGCGTGAACTAAAACAAAGAAAAAGAACAGCCATAACTGCTTTCACATCTAAAATTGAACCGAGCACACCAACCACCGAAATATGGTCTAATATACGACGGTTTTGCGGTCTAAACCCATCTAAAGAAATACACTGCATAACAAATCCAATTAATAATCAAAGAACAACATGCAAAACAACAATAGCCAATAACTTTGCCCAACACTGGTCAGAACTCGCAATAGATCACAATTTCAACCAAGAATTTATAACTCATAAATACAACATTAACTACCCAATTTATACACCATCAACATCTGCCTTATTAATAGAAAAGGAAATCCTTTTCTCAGAACTAAGTTCTGCATTACAATCACTAAGAGGCTCAACACCTGGCCAAAATAGAATCTCATACCCAATGATTAAAAACAGTTCTGTCACTCTAAAACACAGAATATTAGATCTATACAATAATATTTTTAATAATTTTATACCACAAACATACAAGACAAACTTAACAATACCAATTTTAAAGCCAAACAAAAACAAGATAGATATTAATTCATACAGGCCCATTTCCCTAAACTGCTGCTTGGCAAAAACGCTAGACAAGATCATTGCAAAACGCTTAGGATGGTTTTTGGATCAAAACAATCTTATACATATGAATCAATTTGGTTTCAAAAAAGGTAAATCGACTACAGATGCTCTGCTCTACGCAGACTCCTTGATAACCGATTCTCTAGAAAAAAAATGCCATGCTTCTATCATATCTCTCGATTTCGAGAAGGCTTTCGATAGAATAGGCATTCACGCCATCATTGAACAGTTACATGAGTGGAGAGTAGGACCAAAAATCATAAACTACATTAAAAACTTTATGTCAAACAGAAAAATCATAGTAAGAGTCGGAGGAAACACATCAAATATTTATCCCCTAAGCAATGGAATACCGCAAGGTTCACCAATGTCTGTAATCCTCTTTTTGATTGCATATAACAAATTAGCCGAAATAATTTCGAGACAAAAAGATATAATGTTCTGTGCATACGCAGACGATTTTCAACTAATAGTACCCTTTAAAAAACATAAAAAAAACACAACTAAAAATCTTGATTCTCTCTTTCAAGCGATAGAAAATTGGTGCAATTTTTCAGGTGCCAGGTTGTCATTAAGCAAAAGCAAACAACTTCATATCTGCATAAAGCGCAACTGCAAATGCACAATTTCATGCAATAATATACAAATTCCCTCCACTCCCAATATGAAGATACTCGGTGTAACAATCAACAACAAATACAAATGGCAAACCCACATCAATAACCTCGCCCAATCCCTCTCTAAAAGGCTAGATATTATTAAATGCCTCGCAAATCAAAAATTCAATTGCAACACTCATACTTTACTATCCGTTACAAAAGCAATTTTAATTTCAAAAATCGATTATGCAATTTTCTTTTATGGATTCGCTCCAAAAACCACTCTAAGCAAAATAAAAATTATCCTTAATGCAGCAGTACGTACATGCCTAGGCGCCTATCGAACTACACCAGTCAAAAACCTGCTTTACGAAGCGAACATCGCAGATATAGAAGATAAAAGAGACTACTTAATAGCCAAACTTTACAAAAATCTCCTTAATTCTCGAAACACCCCCCTTTACAAAATCCTTAAGAACTACAAACGTAAGAAAAGAAAATCTATATTATCCACCATGGGAAAAACTATAGCACTTTGCAATCTGCACGACTTACCACATGTACCAGCTAAAACAATCAAAATGGAGCCTTCCTGGCTTATCACAAACAATTTGACCAACACCAAACTAAGAATTCACCAAAAAACAAACACAAATCCAATCATTTACCGGCAACAATTTGAGACCATCAAAGAAGATTTTAAAAAACATACATTCATATATACCGACGGTTCACAGATAAATAACGTTACTACTTACGCTATAACAACAGAAGTAAACACTCTAAGAGTAGGTTTACTCCCTGCCTTCACCACGGTAATGTCAGCTGAAATAATTGCAATTTTAGACGCAATAAACCTCATTAAATATAAACCAGGTCAATTCGTCATATGCTCAGACTCGCTCTCATCCATAGATGCTATCTCAAATATAAACAACAACAATATATATCCCTGCAAAATCCGATCCCTTTTAACACAACATTCCCCCAAAATTAAATTATTATGGGTTCCCGGACACTGCAACATTCCAGGAAACGAACTTGCAGACCGCTGCGCAAAAGAAGCATCAAAATCACCCTTAATACTTACACCAAATATAAACACAAAAGATATAAACAAATTTCTTAAAACTGTCCTTAATACAAAACAACAACAAAAAATACAGAACTGTAGCAACTGGTACAAAAGCATAAATTCAAATAAATTATCCATTAGAGATTACTTTTCTACTATATCCCAACAAAACTTAAGCAGACTAGACCAAATTAAAATAGTTAGACTCCGACTAGGACATACAAAAATTACAAATCAATGCTACATTGACAAAAACATAACATCTTATTGCCCAATTTGTAACCTAAACATAAAAATTGACACTGAACATATACTTTGCAACTGCCCAGCATTGAAGGATACAAAAGTGTAAATATTTGGAACTAAAAACCCTATCCATCTCCTAATTAATCCCCATATAGAAAACATAAAGAAAATTATACAATATTTAAAACAAACAAACCTTTACAACCAAATATAAAATTTTGTAAAGTTGGCCTATAGCCTTCCGCTCGTGCCTTAAATATAAGTAATATAATTATTAATAATTGTATTTCTTTTAAATAAATAAATAAAAAAAAAATTTTAAATAAAATGTATGAAGTACGAAGTATATGTACCTAATGAAGAACCTGCATTTAATACCGAACATCTATATCTTTTTTTAACTAATTCAAAATAAATAATTCAAAATAATAAATAATCTGTTATATTATATATATTATATTATCTGTTATATCTTAACTATAAATTTTTACAATAAAATAGAAGAAATAAAATTATTAATGGAATTATGGCAGGAGAATGAATACCTTGTATGTGTTCTTAAACGTTTGAACACAAATGATCGAGAAATGTACCTACGAGTTTTATGCCTCAAGAGGCTTATATGGCATTATTTACTCTCTGCGAGGTTGGATACAAAAAATTTTCAAAAAACGATTATAGTTCGTTAATTTTTTTTAATTCGCCCAATCCGGTAAAACTGAGAATTAGGGTTAAAATACAGGGTGTTCCAAAAGATTCTGTACATCTTTAAATTTTTGTTAAGCCAGCTTGAAGCCAATCACATTGTGTTATATCTATACTATTATATAAAAGGGTTCTCTCTGATTTTTATCTTTCAATCACGGGATAACTGCTGAACCGATTTTAATAATTCTTTCACTTTTCAATTGCTATAATAAGCCACCCTACTACTGGGTACAATGTTTTTGGTAATACTTTTTATTTAATTATTTAAGAATTTATGCATTTTAATCCATGCTGCCATTGTATGTATAAGCAGCACAAAATAACAGCAAACAAAAGCTTAAGCTCTTTGTTGAGAGAGAGAGGTGAAAGTCTACAACTCACCGCGCTGCCATCTTGAGTGGATAGTTTCACTCAGTTAATTTCTGTTGCAGTGTTGCCATAAGTCCAATATATCGTATTTATTTTGATTTTACTAAGATGAAACTCTTTTCATTTCAATAAGAAGCCACTCTTTTTATTTCAATAAGTAATATTCTCAAATATAATAAAATGAATTTAACATATTTGATTCTTGAGTCTTTATTTAAAATATGTTTTTATATCATATTTATACTCCCAAGCAACGTTGGGAACGGGTATGCTAGTTGTGCATAAAAGGGGATTCCACGTTTTTGGTAATTATTATTGCATAAACTGTACCTTGAATATATTTCAATAACCTTGCTACACAGCAGAGCTGTAAAAGATTGAATCTTTTCGGAATGCACACACCCTTAATGCATTCAAAAGCTGCATTAACCAGATTGCAATCTTATGCTTCTGTAGTGTAAATGAATTACAGATGCACAATTCATCATTCTTATATAAAAGATAAAAGAATGCACACCCAATGCTCTCTAAGGAATGGGACTTATGGAAATATCAATCCCATTCTTGTTGGCTTTAAAAATCTGATGAATGCACTCAGTTTTATCATTCTTTTCAACTCTGAAACACTGGACATTTTATTTACTATCATGAACTACTACTAAATATAAAGCAGCATTTTGCATTTTTGTTGTCTTTTGTTTTCGACGGCCGATCTTAGTGACATGCTTGTCTTTCATTTGACATTTTCTGGAATAATAAAGTGCTTCTTAACAATAAATATAATTAACAAAATGTATAAAAATTAACTTCTACAATTTGTTGTATATAATACTTTTTCTATACATGATATCAGCCAATGGCAACCCATCACAGTCATGCCCAACAGTCACACACGCATACACAAATACACACAAAACAACTTCAGACGCAACAACAAATCTTTGCGGCTGAAACCATCGCCGGTTGCATTCACTTAAATTTCAATTCGGCTGCAACTATCGATGGTTACAGCCATCGTGGCTGAAGCCATCGGTGGCTGCATTCGTTAAAATTTCAATTCAGTGTGCATTCTTACGTTTTGCAATTCATGACTTGAAAACAATTTTAATCAGCCTAAAGGCTTAAGCCTAAAGAGTTCACACTTTGAATGCTTCAAAAAAAGATTTCAGCTTTTGAATTTTTAAACAAAAGAATGAAAAGTGGAAATGAATTCACACTTCTACAGCTCTGCTACACAGTTATCATTTGGTGGCCATAGCTCAAAATGTATGGTTTGTTAGGTAGCAAAATTTTATTTATTTAAAGTGGCGAGAGCTTTTATTTTTTACAAGTTTGATGAAGTATGTTTGTGTCTGGCTTTTTTATAAAAAGTTAAGTTATTCAAAGTTAAGAAAGTCAAAAGCTCCCACAGCAAAGAAGTTTCTGATATGAAAATAAAGTTTACAATCGGAACCTTCTGTAAATTTTCAATTTGCTTACATTTCCGTGCTTACAGTTACGAAAGGGATACAGTACAAACTAGAAGGAATATTCAAGCTTTGAATAAAATTGGTATGTCTAATGCCGCGATCAGAAGAAGGCTGAAGGCATCAAGAAAAACAGTGATTAAGTGTAAATAATGTAGGAGGCGTGGCAGATCAACCAAGAAGTGGTAGACCCACTATCTTAACTGAGAAATCGAAAAGAAAAATGCGGGAAATGGCTAAAGATACTGCAGGTGTAGGAACAAAGACAATAACTGGTCAAACCAACAAAATAAGCCGGTCGACTGTCTTAAGATACATCAAAAGCCGTCCTTGGGATCAGCACTCGTACGTGAGACCCGTTAAACCCCTTTTAAGTGAAAAAAAACAGTACTGACAGTAAAAAATTTTGTACTCGACTTATAAAAGTGGGTTTTACTGCTGATAGTGACTTTGGTCGTAGACAACGTTGCCGCATACTTTTAAGTGACGAATCACCTGTATATCTGTTTCCTAATCGGCAGAATATGCGAATTAGAACAAGTGATCCGCAGCAGATCATACCTGTTCAAGGACCAAAACAAGGTCAAAAAATAATGATTGCTGGAAGCATAAGCATGTATGTTAAATCGGATCTTTCGATTATCGAGGAAAATCACACTGCAGATGGTAACTACTACACTAAGGGGAAAAAATATTAAATTTATCCAAAAACTTTTTTAATTTATTCAAAAAGCGAGTCATTTTTGCACCAATAACGCATTTGCTTAAATCGACTACGTAAATATTTAAAATTTATTTAAATACCTTTTCAATTAAATAAAATATTAAAATATTTAAACAGAATTATTAAAAAAATATATTAAAATTATGCACTATTTTTTTTTTAAAATCCTTTCAAGTATTTTCTATTTGAAAATAAAACTATCGCATTTAAAGAAAATTTATATAAAAATATTGGAATTAAAAAACAACATATTTGAATATTCCCCACGAGCTGCGTCCATCAAATGCCATTTGGTAGCATATTTTATTTTCTTTTTTACTTTTTTCGTTCTCTAATTTATACTACTTTTGATAGTTGTTGCAGTATTATTGCAACAAATGTCAAAATAGTTCAAATTAGAGAAACAAAAATTAAAAATAAAATAAACATAAAAATATGCAGGTAAATGACAACCGGTGCAAGACATTCGTGAGAAAATGTCCGGTTGTCACTCTAACCTTACAAAAATTCATTTTGCGATCATCAATCGCACTCACAAAAAAACTTGGCCAAACATGCGGCTATATTACCCTTGCAACAATAACTAAATGAGAATTATAAGAACTAAGGTTGCAACTGCAAGAAATAAACTACAGGAACAGAGTGCGATGCTGTTGCTGCTTGTCGGAATATGTGTGTACGTGTGCGATGCTGTTGCTGCTTGCTTGTATGGAATATGTGTGTACGTGTGTGGTATAAATAAAATTCAAATACGGGAAAAAAACGAGTTGTAAGGAAAACATTTGATTTATCCACGTAAATATTTAAATAAAAGTTATACTCAGGCGTGGGTAATGCTAATATGCGTTATTTCCCGTAGTGTACAGAGAATGCATTTTACCAGTTTATGAACAGTGTTGTAAAAATAAAGAGCAGTTTCCAGGCCGATTAGCTCAAATTTGAATGCAACATGGGACAAGATGGCACACCGCAAAAGCGAGTTTAACCGTGGCAAAAAATGTATTCAAAGAGGTATAGAGTCTATACTATAGACTGATTGGCGTGGGAATTTAAATCTAATTGAAAATCTTAGGGGTAAAGTTAAGAGTCAATATTTAAAAGTCCACACCCAAAAAAATTGGTGGTGGTGTTGTGTTGTTGTTGTTGTTGTTGGTTTTGGTGTTGGTGTTATTGTTGTTGTTGATGTTGGTGTTGTTGTTGGTGTTGGTGTTGTTGTTGTTGTTGGTGTTGTTGTTGTTGGTGTTGTTGTTGTTGGTGTTGTTGTTGTTGGTGTTGGTGTTGGTGTTGTTGTTGTTGTTGTTGTTGTTGTTGTTGTTGTTGTTGTTGTTGTTGTTGTTGTTGTTAGTGTTGTTGTTGTTGGTGTTGTTGGTGTTGTTGGTGTTGTTGGTGTTGTTGGTGTTGTTGGTGTTGTTGGTGTTGTTGGTGTTGTTGGTGTTGTTGGTGTTGTTGGTGTTGTTGGTGTTGTTTCTACTATTGCCATTGCTTTCGATTTTGATTTTTTTTTTTGCTTTTCCTTTTGCTTCTTCATTGGTTGTGATTTTCTGTGGTGCATTAATTTTGAATTAGCTGCATGCAATTAATCAATGCAACAATAATGCATTTAGGTTGCATAAGGCGGTTCTCTGCGGGGCCTCAAGACACAATCAATTTTTTTTTTTTTATTTTATAATGTGCCCGAAGACTTCGCCTTCATTTTCGTTCCATAAAATTTGCTGTTGCGCCAGTAGTCATAGAGTTAAAATTCTATGCAACGTCTTTTGATTGTTACAGTATTTTTACTTCATTATGCGGTTGCACCCTGAAATTATGACGGTAAGAATTTTTTTTTATTTTAGTTGTGAGGCTTAATAGCACATCTATGGTGCTGTAAAATAAAATTTACTATAGCACTTCTTCTGATTGAGTAATAATTCCATGCAACGATATTACATTTTTGTTACATAAGCTGCTATCTTCACGACTTGACGAAGTCAGAATTTATTTTTTTAATTTTTATCGTGGTGTCCTGTGGCGTCCGTGGCGAAGTTGGTTAAAGTACGTGGCCTCTATGTCAACGAACCTGGAGACCCGGGTTCAAATCCCAGCAGCGACAGAAAATTATTTGAATTAAAATGCCATGCAAAGCTTCTTGAGAACAAGAACATTTCGTTCATCGCCGTTCGGAGTCGGTTCTGGTCGGATTCCGGTTCTCGGTCAATTGTGTACAAACTTAATAACACGCACAACACAATTGATCATAAGAAGCTAGGTCAAAGTCCTTTCAAGGGCTGAAATGACCAGTTATAAATATAAAAAAATAAATAATTTTTATCGTAAGGCCAAGCATAAATCTTTAATTTTACTTTTTAAACATTTATCGAGCTTATATACTCACCGACTAATAATTCAATGCAACGCCGTTGCATGAATGTTGGCATTGTCGATTTTTGAGCGGTTGTCTCTGTGTCCCCATGACGTCAGAAATTTTTTTGTCTAATTTTGTTGTGAGGCTTAGAACAGGCCTTTATTGGCGTATTATACTTTTTATCCTATCGCTAATACTCAGCGAGTAATAATTTCATGAAACAAATTTGCAGTTGCGTTGCTAAAGCAGCTCCCACCACGTTCTGATGATGTTTTGATTTTTTTTTATAATGAAGTCAAAGTATTAACCTTTACGGTCGTACCATTATTTCAATCATACACAGCGAGTACCAATTTAATGCAATGTCGATGCATTTTGCACATTATGCACTTTTTCAATTTTTTTGGAAACCTGCGTGGTAAACCGTAACTTCAGCACGTCGCACAGTGGGAGGACTTCATACAAGTTTTGGCCATAAATAGTAAAAATAAACCTAGAGTTTTGAAATTTGGTATGAATGCTTTGTACAGTTAAAAATGAAATATATATAAGTTTGGATCAAATCCGCCCGCAGACACGCCCACCTTCCATACGAATTTTTTTGCAGAAAATAGTAAAAATAAGCGTAGCGCTTTGAAATTTGGTATGAAAGCTTTGCATGCTTAAATATGAAATATACATGAGTTTCGATCAAATCCGCCAGCAGACACGCCCACTTTCTTTTTTTAACAAAAGTTGTAATCTTGAAGTTAGTCTTTACAAAATATTCTCGTATAATGTATTGGAAAAAAGTTTTAATTCCGAATTTGAGCAAAATTTGCCGACAGCCCCACCTTTTATCCTAATCTTCTTTCTTTCCATATAACACTTATTAAACTCTTCGTATACAAGTTTAAATTCTATGGGTTTTAACAATTTTCTTAAGAACATAAGCATAAGCCGTACGGAGTCGTCATAAAATTGAAAACGCTAGTTTATAATTTTAAAAATATTTTTTATTGCTCATAAAGCTCATTTTATATAAGTTCTCGAGCTTCTTCTGACAGCTCTTTGTATTTTGTGTCTTTCTTCAGTCGCAAATGGCTAGAGGATCGGGAGATATTAAAAGATGGTGAAAAATGTCTTCATTATTGGCAGTCCTGGAACAGGTTCTGCTAGACGTGCGTTTTTAAATATTTTTGGATGCCTCTTGTGCTTCTTCAGACAAGCGTCCAATTGAAACGTCTAACTCCTTTATTATTTCGCTCCCATGAATTAGTACTTTGTGCACAGTTGGAGGCACATTGTACCATCTGTAAAACTGCACATACAGTTCAGCTGTTTCTCAGGTGTAAATTTCGGGGCTTCTCTGGGTAAAATGTATCACTACAATTAACAAATAAAAAAAAAATAGCATATTTGCTCAAAAGAAAATGTTAATGCCAAAAGGACACCTGTGTAGTGGCACAGCACAACAAGCTTACGGTATAATTGAAATTCGGCACAATTTAAAGAATTGCAATTGATAAACTAATTTTCGTTTTGTTTATTTTCTTTCATTCATAACGGCACTGGGTCAAACGATTTGTATTACATAGCGACTGACGCAAACAATGTTGCTGCATTGACTTTGCAAGCTCAGCATAATTATTATTAGAACTAGTGTGAATGAAAGAAATGAAAAGAACTCTTTAACAAAAAGATGTTGCACAATAGATCAATCTATTGGTTAACTAAAGTTTTATTACTTACATTGGAAAACATGGGAGGAGTTTTGGAAGCAGCAGCAAAATAAAATACTGGTATTTTTTATTTATATAGCAGAGAATAATTTAAATAAAGTTAGTTAATTTTTGGTTAAACAAAAAAAGAAACTCTTTTTTTATTTTCAAAGTACGGCGTAAAGCCATTTTTAGATTTTGCCATATAGATCGGCACCTTAGTGACATAAGTATTGATCCTGCTTTTATTCTTTCAAAACACCTCTTCATGGCGATCCTGCGACCTGCGATCCTGTGATGTTTACTGATGCAAGCCTTTCCAAGATGTCACCAGATAAAATGGCACAAAACATTCGAGATGAAATCAAAAGACTTCACAGACGCAAACAACTGCCTTTTTCAGCGGCTGCAATCGAACGAATGCAAGACTCTGAATCAAGTGGATCAGAAATGGGACCAGACAGTCCTCGTCGTCCAGACAGCCCACCGAGCATTGTTCGTAATCCCGAAAAGGCGTTGTTTACTTTTAAACAGGTACAATTGATATGCGAGCGCATGTTGAAAGAGCGAGAAGATGAACTTCGTGAAAAATATGATGCAGTTCTGACAACAAAACTCGCTGAACAGTACGACGCTTTCGTTAAATTCACATATGATCAGATTCGATCACGTTACGCGTTAGGAAGCTGCACCAAGCTATCTCTCGTAATCGGATGTTATGGCGTACTGCAAACTATTATATATTATATCAAAAAGAACGCAACCATTTGTTTGTGTTCCATCAAAAGCAATCAAATTATTATTTTTAAAATAACTAAGCTTGATACAAACATTCAATTTATCTTTTTTATGGTCTGCAGTTACGTCAATTAACTTGAAGAAAACTTTAATAAAATCGGAGAAAAAAAATAATAAAACCAGAAAAAATACGTATATTCATAAATTATATAAATTTTTTTTTAATTCCAATACGAATTCTTATGAATAAATTGATATAAACAGAAAATGCTAAATTAGCTTACTATAAAACATCAATATGATAAAAACTATAAAACATAAAGAGAATGCTTTAGTTTATAAAATAAAACTACTTGAACTTAAAAAAAGAAATAAAAGGTTATATTCTACAAAAACCACTGAGAGATAAGATTAACACTTTAGTTTAATAAATAAAAAACTATTTTATTTCTTATGTTATGAATATAATTACAACAACCTCAGCAAATGAAATAGTACGAAATATTGAACATATAATTGAAACACAAATATGAAAAAGAAAAAAAATAAAATAAAAAGTTTTACACCATTATTATAAAATATTTATTATTTTTAACTTATTTTTGTTATGAAATAAATTCACGCTGCAATATAATCAAAAAATGTCTAGCTTTTGAAAAAAATCAACACTTTTGGCATTTTATGAATGAAGCTATTTAAAGTTGCAAGTTATTTTTACAAAACTACATGTTAAACGTGAATTTTGAAAACATGTTCAAAATAGTAGGTAACTCAAAAATAAACCCTAGTTAATTTTTGTATGTGCATAATCTTGAATGGTTTGGAATACATTTTGCTTAAGAATTTTTATAAATGAAGTAAATTAGTTGTCATCCCATGTTTTTTATAAATTAATTATTCACTCATTTATATTAGTTATTTAATTTTGTATTAGATAAAATGCCATTTTATATATAAACAGAAATAAGGAAAGATAATAAATTTCAGACAAATAAATAAAAAAAAAAAAAAAAAAAGCAATGATGACAACAAAAATTGGCGTTTGGTGGTTGATTACAGAAAGCTAAACGAAAAAATAGTCAATGACAAATTTCCATTGACGAGATTAGAGGATGTACTGGATATGTTAGGGAGAGCTAAATACTTTTCTACTTTGGATAGGACCAGCTCTTTCCACCAGATTCTGCTTGATCAAGAATCAAGACCATTAACCGCGTTCTCAACGCAAGATGGGCATTATCAATTCAAGCGTTTGCCTTTTGGTCTCAAAATCTCATCCAACAGTTTTCAGAGAATGCTTACGATTGCGCTAAGCGGCTTGAACTCCGAAGCTTTTCTATACGTCGACGATATAATCGTTTTCGGATGCTCGTTAAAACACCACAACCAAAACTTAATTAAAGTCTTTGACCGTTTACAGCAATATAATTTAAAACTCAATGCAAATAAATGTAATTTTCTCAAGTCAGAAGTGATTTATCTTGGACATTTAATAACCGATAAAGGCATAAGAACAGGCCCTGCGAAGTGCGAAGCAGTTTTGAAATATCCTAAACCAAACAATGCAGACGAAGTAAGAAGATTTGTTGCATTTTGTAACTATTACAGGCGTTTTGTCCCGGATTATGCAAGCATAGTGAAATGTTTAAATTCACTTTTGAAAAAAGGCACACCTTTAATATGGTCAGAAGAATGCGAAAAAGCATTTAACAAGTTAAAACAAAAACTTATTCATCCACCAGTCCTTCAATATCCAAATTTTGACAAACCATTTATTCTAACTACGGACGCATCCGACTTTGCTTTAGGTGCAATACTCTCTCAAGGAGAAATCGGACACGATTTACCGATATCTTATGCAAGTAAATCGCTACAGAAGCACGATATAAATAAACCAATAATCGAAAAGGAATTGTTAGCCATACACTGGGGCATAAATTTCTTCAAACCATATCTTTTTGGTAGAAAGTTTATAGTGGTCACTGACCATAGACCTTTGGTATCGTTATTTTCTCACAGAAACCCATCGTCAAAAATGACAAGAATTCGAGTAGACCTGTCAGATTATGATTTTGAAATTGTGTACAAACAAGGTAAAATAAACACAAACGCTGATGCATTGTCTAGAATAAAATATGATAGCGAAATTTTAAAAAATATGATTCCTACAAGTAGAGAGAAAGAGATTTTAGCAATAACAAGGAGCAAGGCGAAACAGAAAATAAATAATAATGCGAGTGATGTAAGAAAAAACGATAATGCGAGTATAATGAAGAATATGGGTACCCACCAAGAGCGCATTGAAGGCAATGACTTATCTCATAAGGGGACTGATCACCTCCACATTTGGGAATGTACATCTTTCAATGACGTTAGGTATTTAAAGACATTGAAATTTATATTGAAAAAGAATTGTAAACTCGCCATAAAATTGAACAAAGATATTGTGCACATAACATGTAGTGATGACCCTTCGCGCCTAGGTACGATGTTGGAGAAACTACATTGTTATTTAAATAAATCACAGATAAAGGAAATAGCCCTTTGTGATCAAGATTATATATTTAAGAATATCGATATGAATGCATTCAAGAAAGAATATAATGAATTAACAATTAATAAATCCTCGCCAATTAAGATAATAATACACAGTTTCGAAACTGTATCTATAGACACAGCAGGTCCATTAAAAATGTCGAATGGAAATCGATATATTTTAACTATCCAATGCGAACTTACCAAATTCACCATAGCACATCCTATCGCAACAAAAGAAGCTAAGACAATTGCAACCACGCTTGTTGAACAGTTCATACTTAAATACGGATGTTTTAAGACCCTTAAATCTGATTGCGGTACAGAATTTAAAAATGAATTGATGGCAAACATATGTAAATTGCTAGACACGCGACAAATTTTTTCGACTCCATACCACCATCAGACTATTGGAGCTCTAGAAAGAAATCATAGGGTTCTGAACGAATATTTATTATCTTTTGCAGATGACCAAGAATGGGATAAATGGGTCCCTTATTACACATTTGCGTATAATACTACTCCTCACGTAGATACATCATATTCACCGTATGAACTAATATTTGGTAAACTACCATCACTTCCGAGTGATATTACAAATGAACATGACAAAATTTATAATTTAGAAGATTACACTAATGAATTAAAACTTAGGTTAAAAACATCTATCAATAGGGCTAGAGATATGATTAAAACAGTTAAACATAAAAGAAAAATAGAGTATGACAGAAATAAGAATGAAGCAACATTAGAAATAGGTGATTTAGTTTTCGTAGGTTTAGAAAATAAAAGGAAATTACAGAGTCCCTATCACGGACCATATAAGATAATTGATAGATTAGGTGTAAATTCACTAGTAGAAATAAATGGTAAACATAAATTATTGCACAACAATATTTTAAAGAAATACAGAAATAGCACTTTATAAATTACAATAAATCTAATGTTCACTAGTAGAAATTAACAGCATATATAAATTGTTGCAAGACAACACGCCCCTACATATGTACATGGTGTATATATAAAAAACGGGCACAAACAACAAAAAAAAAAATAATATATAAAAATCATCTGAAAAACATAATTATAAGCAAAGACTATAATAGTTAAACATTAAGAATTTAAAAATACTTTTGTAAGACAAACAAAAAAAAAAAAAAAAAAAAAAAATAAAACAAAAAAAAAAATATTTTAACTATGGTATATTATATTATATAAGTAAATAACTCTTATATACATATTGCTAAATTAAACAAGTAACAAAACAACAAAAAAAAATTTTGTTTATGAAAACTCTAATATGTAAACTGCTCCTAAACTTCTCCAATCTTTAAAAATTATTTCAAGTAATAATTTTTCGCTTAAGGGTAAGGGTGTAGTGGCACAGCACAACAAGCTTACGGTATAATTGAAATTCGGCACAATTTAAAGAATTGCAATTGATAAACTAATTTTCGTTTTGTTTATTTTCTTTCATTCATAACGGCACTGGGTCAAACGATTTGTATTACATAGCGACTGACGCAAACAATGTTGCTGCATTGACTTTGCAAGCTCAGCATAATTATTATTAGAACTAGTGTGAATGAAAGAAATGAAAAGAACTCTTTAACAAAAAGATGTTGCACAATAGATCAATCTATTGGTTAACTAAAGTTTTATTACTTACATTGGAAAACATGGGAGGAGTTTTGGAAGCAGCAGCAAAATAAAATACTGGTATTTTTTATTTATATAGCAGAGAATAATTTAAATAAAGTTAGTTAATTTTTGGTTAAACAAAAAAGAAACTCTTTTTTTATTTTCAAAGTACGGCGTAAAGCCATTTTTAGATTTTGCCATATAGATCGGCACCTTAGTGACATAAGTATTGATCCTGCTTTTATTCTTTCAAAACACCTCTTCACCTGTCAAATTGCGCAGTCTAAGTCAACGTATAACGCCATGTATCGGGTTATGACATTGACCCCAACACAGCGCCATCTATTATTTATCTCGTTACTTCTCCTCATCAGTAATCTTCTATACCTCACAACGAATTTTCCACCTTTACATTGTTCAAAATCATCAAAAAATTAAAAAAAAATTGTTTTGGGGTTTTCCGGAATTTTCCGAGTTTTCCACTAAGAATTCTCTATTTTTCCATTGAAAAGCCATTCCGAAACAATTGCACTCAAAATTCAATACAAATAAATCAATTTTCGACTTTTCCAATTTCCCGACTTTTCCGGAGGGTTTTCCAAAAATTTTCTTTCGTAAAATCCTTTTCCTGGTAATTATGAACAACTGCAAAAAATTGTTTAATTTCAAATAATTTTCATTTTGAAGATACGCTGAATATAATAAAATAAAATATTTTTTAATTGACATTCAACGAGAAAAAATCACATTAAGCCCATTTGGGGCAAGTATATATATTTCTGGATATTATTTTGAAAAAAACTGGATATATGTTTTTATATATTTTTTTTTTTACTGCTAAAGTTTTCAAACTTTTTAGCTTTTTTGCACTAAAAATGCTTATTTTCACAAAAAATAAATTTATTTGAATAACAACAAAAAGCCTACATTTTATGAAACAATAAATATCATATTTTTATTATTTCTTCATTTCAATTCCATTCTTATAAAAATAAAAAAAGTGGAACACTTAAAACTGCAGGTAGTAAAAACAAGTGATATTCTCAATTTTTTGTCATTAAAAAAAGTTGAAACTTGGAGCCATTTTCTGACCAAACTTTAAAAGAGTTCTGAGTGATTTTTTGGGTGTTTCTTATCTGAAGTATAAACTGTCGATTAGTAAAAAAATTTTTTACAATTTCAAAACTTATACTTTTTCTATTTATGGCCACGAATCTCCCACTGTGCGTCGCACAATGGGGTATTTTATGCCAAAAGTGACGATTAATTGAAAAAAAAACGTTCAAGGTACATAGTGATTTTAGGTACCCGATGAAAGAAGATAAAATTCTGCATCACTAGGTGAAAGAATAGTTGAAAAATATTCTACCGTTTACCCGCAATGCAGTTTGAAAGTCATCATTTTTTTTCTCGTTGAGTGTGCACAGTGACAAACGTGTTTATTCGAAGTTTTTTTTTTGTGTATTATTTTTTAAAAATTACAAAAAATTACGATGGTACCTTGTTCAGGTATTTAAGCAATACAAAATTAAATTTTTTTTTTAAATAGTGTTTATATATATATATTAATTTATTTATTTTAATTTAACCTTAAAAAGTTGAATTTTTCAATATGTTAATAGAGATATAGTTGTGTGTTGAGTGGAATTAAGGAAAACTGTTTTGATTATCGTAAGCTATGAACATTCAGGCTATATTCTATAAAAAAAAAAGTTGCGTCAATGCTGCGCACTTTCGCGGTATTTCGATTTTTTTACTTTAACTTACATGTCACGAATTTACGATTTTATTTCGAAAAATTAAAACAAACGAAATAAAGTACAAAATAAATGTAAATACCAAACAGATTTTGCTGTTTTTTGTTTTTCTTTTGGTTTTTTTTGTTTTTTTTTTTTTATTTGTTTTTTTTTTGTTTTTTTTTGTTTTTTTTTTTGTTTTTTTTTGTTGTTTACCAGTACTCTTCTTCACTTTGTTTTTTGTTATCCGCTAGTTTTTACCCTACATTATGGAAAGCGGCATGTGCAGTGCACCTTTTCACAATTAAGGTAGATAGTTGATGTTTCTTTCAAACACCGGCTTTTTATATATTACAAGAAGCAGATGAATGTGTTAAGCTATTAAATTAAATTATATTTGTTCGATTTTAACACTTATTTTCTGATTTTGATATTAGTAAGACATAAATTGTTTGCCCTGCAGTTTGCAGGGTACATGCGAAATCAACATCATTGTTTATGTTTATTAACTATTGTTATTGCAATCCTTTGTTTTTGTATAATGTTTCGGTTAAAGCTTGTTTTGTGCAATTGGTAGTAATAACGAAAGCGATGTTCTCTTTACTATGCAATTCGGTAAAGGGTACATAGCTAATGATTACTTTTTGAAGCAGCCATTTAGAATTTCAAATTTTTGACTGCGGAATCGTGGTCAGCGACCCCACAAACTCTGTATACAAAATTTTACCTCCATTAAACTTTTTTTGCAGAACATAGCTTGTTCATGACCGCCATTTTGAAGCCGCCATTTTGAATTTCAAATTTTTGACTTCAGATTCGTGATCAGCGACCCCAAAAACCCCCAAAGTACAATTTTTGTCTCGATAAGTGGCCCCTGTCAATTAATCGTCACTTTTGGCATAAAATACCCCACTGTGCGTCGGCTAAATTGCACTTTTATTTTTTTATTATAAAACTATTTCATATTCGTTTATCGGGGATAATAATTCACCTCTGTAACGTGGGTTCAAATCCTGGATCGGCAAGATCCAAAAATAAATAATTTTTTTTTCATTATTATTATTTTTTTTTTGTTTTTTTATATATTTTTATATATATACATTTTTTTTCTTTGTTATTCCTTTTAATTTTGGAGGAAAAAATAATTGTCTAATTTTTTTTTAACATATCAGTTTCTTGATTTTTTTTTTACTTTAGGTTAGTTGGCAACCCTTACCACTTAGTACCAGAGCTTAGGTCTGTAAATAAATATCGTTTAACATGACAATAGACTGTAGAGAGAGTTGCATTTACAGAGTATAAAGTTAACAGAGGCTCTTTAAACTGCGGACAGTGTCTATAAATAAACATATGTTAATATTTTAATGGTTCTGCTACAGATCCAAGAGCAAGACTTAACAGAGTAGGACTTAACAGAGGCTTACAAAAACAATCGACAGTGTCTATAAATAGACATCTGTTAATATATAACAATTGTAAGGTTTTGATATAGACTTCCCAGAGCCAAATTAATAGAACACAAGTGTAACAGAGCTCAACAGAGACTGCGTATAACAGTTTGGTAGGCAACAGAATTTTAACATAAATATGGAAGACGTTATGTTTTACAGAGTTTAGTTAACAGATTGAGTGGGTGGGAAGTCAACACTAACAGTGTCGTCCGAAAAAATAGAGTGGAGATACGAAAGAAGTTCGAATTTTTGAAACTGAGAGCAATTAACGGGTTGAATCCAGTCCACGCTGTTTCAATCCCAAATGCCCTTGTAAATGTCCCTACAACAACCTTTTTTTGAAGCAAAAATATGAGTACCGTGTGCAAAAATGAGTGCCGTGTGCAAAAATGAGTGCCGTGTGCAAAAAAATTACGGGTCCTTTCCAGATTTTTGGATGTATAAAAAGGTAAACGGAGTTAATTCGGTCTCTTTTGTCTGATCTCGCTCTTGCCGGAAAGTTTAATTTAAAAAGTTTACGAACTGAAATGTGATAAGTCAATTAAAATAGAAAGGTTAACATTAAATTTAAAAATTTAAAAATTAAAGTGAACAATAGTTAAAAAAAAAAAAAAAAAAAAAAAAAAAAGTGGAAAAAACACAAAACAGTAAAAATAATAGTAATTAAAAGTGATATAAAGTTAAAATAATATATTTATTTTAAAACACAAAAAGAGGTTAAAATACTATATAGTTAAATTAATAAGTGACACACAAAACTGATATGTGACAGAAAAAAAAAAAAGAAAAATATTAGAAAAGCTCAAGAATAAAATTAAAACTGCATAGACAAAGGAAGTTAAAGAATTTGTTTAAAATCTTAGCAAGAAAAGAAAGAAAAATTAAAAAAACTTAACATGGCATAAACACATGTCACTAAACCGTAAAAAGAAAAAAAAAAAAACAAAAAAAAAAAACGATCAATTCTACCTCTTCGATGACGGAATAGCTAGAAAAAGACTAAACATTTCGAAAATTTCAGTTGTGCCTCAAATTACGTTAAAATTAATAATTAATGTAGAAAACAAAAGAAACTTAATAATTTTTTTTGCAACATGGACTCATGGCACCTAAATACCAAGTCCCGCTATGAAAACCGGTACAACTCGGGTGATTTCAGAAGAGTGGTCGTACCTATAGTGCTACCACGCCCACTTTTAGTACATTGGCACAAAAAAAAAAAAAAGACTATAACAAAAACTAAGTTTAATATCAAAACGGATGTTTTAACCTAAAAATCATTTTTGAAATAAAAAGAAAAAAAAAAATATCATACACCTAAATTAAATAAGAGCCAATACAGTGCAAACCAAAAACATTACGCTAAAAGCGAAGGAAACAAAAAAAAAAAAAAAAAAAAAAAAAATCTTGCAAATGTTAACTTTTAACAGAATCCTGTATAACGACCGACAGCAGAGGAAACCAGCGAACAGTCTCATCGATGGACAACGAAGGATTTACACACACAAAACAAGGACATAAAACGACACATAATTTTTCATTAATATTAATGTGTAATTTTTTTTTTGTATATATAATTTAATTTTTCTCACTTATAGCCTCTATTTTTTTTGTCACTTATGAACTTAAGTAAGTATGCGCATACGACTACAATATATTTTTTTCTTATAATTTTTGGTTATTGTATTTTTCTTTTGGCTGTATAATTATTTTTTTATTATTATAATGTTAATTAAAACGAAAAAAAAAAACAAAAAACATTGTTCACTAGATTTTTTTCATGAAAAGTAAATGGCTTATTAATTAAAAATCCCAGCAGGTAACAGCAGGTCACCCTACTAAGTTGAAGAAGGGAGCTTATCGTTTTTTTTCTAAAAGACGGATTCATGCCGATAAGCTAAGGTTGGGTTGGGCATAGGTGGCAATAATATCAGCCACCAACTCGCTTATCAAACGCGATTTTCTTTATTTTCAAAATTTTCTGTTACTTCTTTATTTTTCCTTTTATCTATACTTCCTTTTTATTTCTTTTACTTCTCTAAACCTTTTCCTCTATTTTCTTCTAATTAATTTTTTCTTTTTTTTCTGGGATATGAAGATTGCCCTCTCTTTTTTTCCTGGCATGTGCATGAAATTTTTTTTTTCTCGTTGACGGACTGAGGTCAGCACGCAAGG
This sequence comes from Pherbina coryleti, assembly GCA_943735915.1. Classification (NCBI taxonomy): domain Eukaryota; kingdom Metazoa; phylum Arthropoda; class Insecta; order Diptera; family Sciomyzidae; genus Pherbina; species Pherbina coryleti. The sequence goes on along the minus strand of OX030952.1, from coordinate 37,934,982 downwards.
CAGAAAAATATCCACCCCGCCACTGAAACCTAGCCGACAAAAACCTCAAGCATGCACACCCTTCTGCTCCTGTGTCTCAACACCTAAATGGCCAACCATAAGTAAAATCCTTGTAGGTTCGTTACACCTCTAGCCGAAATTATTTCAAGTTGCTTTGATTTGAATGTAATTTATCGCAACTTTATTTTTTTAAGTTCCATCTAGTAAAAAACAGCATCGAAATATAATTCCTGAACAGTCTTTCCAATGTTCAAATTCTAATATCTTATTGTATTAGAAGTACAACTTTTAAAATTGTTTAAGCTTTTCCTATCCCAACTGTATTACTTTATCAATAATGCTTAAATATTTTGTGGAGCAATATTCCGCGTAGGCAAATTCTAAATAAATTGCTTTATATTCTACGTTAGCAAGTTCAGAGCTCCTTGTATCATCTCAGAGCCATTTCAGGGTAACTATTTTTGCTATAAATATTTTACGTACGACTATATTTTTTTTATCCTATCTTACCATTGAACTTTTGCTAGAAAGCTTTTTGAAACATGTTTATATCATAACGGCATTAAACCGTACGGTTATTTGTTTTTTTTTTAATATATTCCTCATAGCATTCTTTGCATTCATATCCATATTTAGCAGCCTGTGTTATTAAAACTAAATCAAAAATTTTGCTGAATTGACGCATGTGTGAATACACTTTTGAACACGTGAGTACAGAACTCCAAAAAAGTTAAGATGGTATGTTAATCATAACAGTAAATTTATCTAGAATATCAGCTTACGCCCTTTTTTGACTAAAAATTGCTTTTAAAATAAATAAATTAAACTACAAAAAAATTTTTAAATAAACCATATATTAATACACCTGTGCTATTTACCTCGATGATGATATGGGAATTAATAAGCGTATAAATAAAAATTATGTTAATTTAAATTTTTGCATAAATTTCCGTTTATATCGCTAGTATTTGAAATTCATATGGTTCATTTTGCTAAAATAAACAAGAGCAAAAATAAAGAATGAACTCTCATTTGAATTCGCAACATATCGAAGGCAACGATCGATTTCAAGGCTGATCATGCGTTGTTCATATTTATTTTAGTCTCTTTGTTGTAAGACTTGGATTTCTTTTTAGGGTTTTGAAGGTGAAAAAATGAAGTAATTGTGCTTATAAGTTTACTAGCCGTGGGATTAACAATAAAAAGCAAGCCCCCACGGCCCGCTACTGAAAGAAAAGCGTTTTGAAAGAGTTCACATTTTGGACACACAAAAACAACCAGAAAGAAACAATATTTTTTATACTCAAAGTCATGAACAGCTGTTTGTAGACAGTTATTAAAGCTATATACAAAAGAAATACATATGTTTATAGATACTTTGTGGTAACAATCGAGTTTATTGAAGTGCGTATTTAATATACGAAATGCGCATAAGCTTCATTCTCTGTTGATCGCCGCACTCAAGACTGAGTATATCTGTGTGTATCCACCAGCTTTCGTTTGTGTTCACCCATCCTCCGCATCGTCGGCATCATCATCATCATCATCATCATCATCATCACCAACAACACCATCATCTTTAACGTCACTACATATGCACGCACACTCATATTTTATCCCACGCTCTCTTTGCAATGCAAGCCAAGCAATTCAGCTGCATTCAATTTCATTAGTTTTTATATACAACGCATTTCCATATTTTTAATATTTCTTTCTTTCCAACGAAAATAGTTCAGATCTTATTGCTGAAAACTTCTTCTACAGAAATTGAACGAATAGAGCAGCAACCCAGTTGGAAACCACTGCACACTCCAATAGATGTCAGAATATATCTAGTTTAAGTTTAAAAAGAGTTAAAATTGCTATTATTTAGTTGGAATTTTTAACGTTAGTCGAGACTTCCATAACGCAAAATGTAACATTTCCAGGCATCTTTCAGTGATTCGATTGAATTTCGTCGGATTACAATGAAAACTGACCAACTGAAAAATCATAGTTCGTGAAAAAAGCAAAAGAAGTTTTTATTGTTAACACGATCCTTGTGTTACATTTTAAATTTGTTCTTCAAAACGACCAAAGGGATATTTTAAGCAGAAATATTAGATATTAAGTGTTGCTAGGATTTTTTTGAACGACTTTCTACATTATATTGCATCAAAAGGTAAAAACCAGTCAGTTTTCCATTTAAACCGACCCAAATAAACTTGATACAAATAAGTTATTGAAAACAAAATATATTTTGGATTATTTTTCTTTTACGAGGGTTTACTTTTAAGTCTTGAGATAAAAAAAAAATTATTTAAAATCGGAAATGGCCTTATTGTTCTTCAAAATATTCTCCATAAAGATCTATACATTTTTGTATTGACATTTTGCTTGAACCAATTTTCGAGGCAATTTATCCTCTCCGATTGATTTGAACGCATCAACCGCTTCTTCAGGCGTCGAAAAACGTTGACATCGCAATTTATTTTATTGATCTGCAAGAATGAGAAGAAATCATTAGGCACCAAGTCAGGACTGTACGACGGATGACCCATCAATTCGATGTTTTGAATGCTCAAAAACGTTTTCGTTTGAGCTGATGTGTGAGAGCTTACATTTTCGTCGTGGAGAATGATTAGTCTTCTGCTGTTGGTTTCTCTGATTTTTCCGAACACTTCTGACAACCAAATGGAGATGTACCATTTACAATTGAATTGACCGTTCAACGTTGATCTAATGAAACGGTGGCGGCATGTCCAGTTATTCCGAAAAAACAGGCGACCCTTTGCTTCGAAGTGTTTCGTGCGCATTTGCATTTGGTTCGTCTTGAAAGACCCATACAGTCGATTATTGTTTAGTTTCAGGTTCATTATGCACAAACCAATGATTCGTCACCTGTTACAAAGTTATAGATAGACACGTTTTCAAGCACCGCGATTGTATTTTATTATCATTTCTTTCAACGAATCGACGAGAGCCTTTTTTTTTAATATAAAATTATACGGAATCCAACGCGAAGAAATCTTTTTGATGGCCAAATATTTATGCAATATTGAATGTATGCTGATCCCACTTATCCCCAAAGATGCCTCTATCTCACGGTAGGTCACATGACGATCAAGCTTTATCAATTCGCGTACAGCATCAATGTTTTGTGGCGTAATGCATCAATTTTGGATGACCTCCACGAAAAATCGTCCTGTAGCTAAGTGCCACCAAGATTGAATTCTGAAAACCAACAAAATATGGTGGCTCGAGATGGTACTTCATCACCAAAAGTCGAAGCGAGTTTATCGGTACACTGCTGTTGGTTTAATCCACATCAAAAGTCATAGAAAATTATCGTACGTAAATTTTCACGATTTAATTCCATTTTTTACCAAGATGAATGTTCCAAGTATCTACACGCAAAGAAAAAAAAAAAACGTTTATCGCCGTTTATGTTTGCTACAAACGAACTTCGATTGTCGTGCCTGAAAGCATTGTTTGTAAACGTTTCAATAGTTGTCATAAGTCAGTTGAGAGAAACGCTTATTTAGTAGCAGGAAATTATTTTCGTTTGTCATAAACGCGAGAGCTGTTTAAATTGCAGCAATTGAAAAATTCGTTTTTCCCAACTGAAAACTTCGTTTGCTCTCCCCTTCGTTGTATAAACACAACGCTTATAGTTCAGAGTTACTTTTTGGACTTAAAAGTCAACCTATGTAAATACCACGTGGCGTCCGTGGCCTCTATGTCAACGAACCTGGAAACCCGGGTTCGAATCCCAGCAGCAACAGAAAATTATTTGAATTAAAATGATTTTTCTGTACGGCCGCCACCTCTCTGCAGACAATGGCAAACCTCAGAGAGTAATCAAAATGCCATGTAAAGCTTCTTGAGAATAAGAACATTTCGTTCAACGCCGTTTGGAGTCGGCGTTAAGCCTGTAGGTCCGTTTCTCGGTCAATTGTGTACAAACTTAATAACACGCACAACACAATTGATCATAAGAAGCTAGGTCAAAGTCCTTCCAAGGGCTGAAATGACCAGTTATTTATTTTTTTTTTATGATGTAAGTACCACAAAAATTACCAAATTATGTTTTTGGACAATGTTTTCAAACCCTCCATAGCACCTTAACAGGGCCGTCGATGCCATAGTGTGAAAGGTGCATTCGCACCAGGCAGCACATCCTAGAGGCGGCATTTTGACATTGACTTAACCCTTTGACGACCATTGGGACACTGGTGACCCTTTTACTTTCGAATTTTTCCTGGAAAAACTATGCTAACGATTTTTCTTTACAAGGTATCATTCAACAGGGAATGAATGTGGCTTCCAGTAAGTACTTAATTTTCAAGGGTAGATTCATCCCTTTGCATACCAGACCATCCCAAAGTCGAAAAATCTTTACTTTTTTCCCCCCTTCTTTTTGCTGCAATATTTTGGGGGAAGCAGGAGCTAAAGGTAAACATTTTTGGGGGAAGTTGCGAGCAACCTTCCACTTTTTATCAAAAAATAGCAAAAAAAAGATAGTCCACTCGGGCTATCCACGCGACCACAAAATCTGACGGGACCTATGTGTCCCAATGGTCGTCAACGGTAAAAATCTAAGACATATTTAATTTTGTTGAAAAATTGATTTATTTGAAATAAAAATGAATTTGTTTGCATTTATGATCAATGCATTGAATTTTTATTTTCTTATGATGAAATTTGAAGTTATTTCGATCATTGGCGAAGCAAAATAGTTTTTTGCAACAGGTACAAATAGTAATTATTCGTTGGCCTTTGTGTTGTTTTAAGCAGAAAATACATCCTTATGTCCCGTTTCACTTTTTCCTGAATTATCGGACAGGGAAGTGATATCCGCAAGTTTAAATCTCTTAGGTACCTGTCTTACAACTTCGCGGTTGGTGACCGTATTGATCATTTGAGTAGCCTGTTGCCCGCGGACTTCCAATGCAGATATAGAAAATGAATCATTATTCGAAGTAGAAATTTTGTTGTAACCACAGTGCACAGCGGCGGATTTATATACGCGTTGATAAGGCTTTAGCCGCAATCCCCCTTGAAGAATTTTTTGTGTGGAAAAAAAAATTGAAAAAAGCGCCAAAGTACCACCATTGGAAGGGCTATTTTTCAACCCTTCATTGGATATCAAACATTACGCCGTAGCAAATATAGAAGGCCAGATATTATGATAGAATTTTTGTGGTTTTTTAAGAATCTTTTAAAATATTTTGGGAATATCTCCTAAACCAATAGTCATATAGAGGTCAAAGGACCATCATTGCAAAGGTTATTTTTTAAACTTTCATTTGTAAGCCTTTAGAATACATTGAAAACAACGAGTTCTCATGGAGTAAATCAAAATTCAACCTCAAACTTTTTGTTCGCATACTGTCAACAAGAGAAAATAGTGGTATACATTTTAACCGTTGACGACCATTGGGACATATAGGTCCCATGATTTTTCACACTTTTGCAGGTAAAAAAAATTGTTTTTTGCGACACTTTTTTTTAGTAATTTGGAGTCGCTTAACACGAATCCGTTGTCGGATTAGCATATTTTCCAGCGGTTCAGGAGCGGTCGTCAAAGGGTTAAATAACAGTGATTTACTCACTTCATTTGGCTCTTTGGCATTTGAATAACAATGGTTTTCAAGATCAAAATGGTTGACAACAATTTTGCAAAAGCTTTACATTTTTTTTTACATTTTTACATTTTTAGCGTCTGCGGATGCACATTTGCAATACTTTCGACAAATTTGACAGATTTGCTTACACGTGATTTGAACTTTTCAATTTTGTGGACAAGCTTCAAATGTCGAGAACTAAACGAACAAAAGAATCTAGTTGTTCTCTATGAATATGAAATATATCTATGAAATATCTATGAAATATGTGATGAAAATGCAAAGTCAAATAAAATTGATTGTGGGAGTTTTCATTGATTTCTTGTTTATTTAAATTAAGATGAACATCATTTGAAGCTAGGTGCATTAACTTCAAAAGCAGATGCAACATGTTCCTCAACTCCAATTTTGGCGGCTTCGAGAACTGAGAATCGAGATCAATATCGTTAGAAGAATGACGTTTAGCCCGAAGCTGAAACTCCAATAGCAGACATTGCAACATGTTCCAAAGAGAATCAGGAAAATATTGTTGACATAGGTCAAGCAACTTGGCCGACCGCCATAACTGATGATCTCGCATTACTCTGGTAAGGCGGGGTCCATCAATATCAGTTGAAAATTAACGCTTCAAAACTTCTCATTTGTTTCTCATTCAAAAAGAAGTATGAGTAATGGACAGAAAGTATTTCGAAACTGGTTGATATATTCTCAAAGTACGGACAGTGTTTTTTCTGCAAATAGGCAGCACCGAATTTTTTTTTAAGTCTTTGTTTTATTGAAGTAAGGCTGGGAAATTTTGGTTGCGGGCGCTCAAATTCTTATCTACGGCCCTGCACCTTAATTCTTGTTATCACGTTTCAATGATCACCACGAAGGAATGCATGAAGGTGGTTGTAGAGGTCATTCATAGTCCATTGTAGACTTTTAGCAATTGTTAATTTGTCAAAATTATCATTCGCTTCATGATAAACTAATAAACAACTTCAGCAGTTTAAATGTATCTTAAGAAAAACAGCCTGTGTTGCCTCAAACGCCACATGAGCTCATTAATAGCACGTTTAGTCTTAATAGCTTATTTTTAAATGATTATATGAAGTGTGAATTTTTTAGATAAGCTGTTAACAAATTTAATATGTATGCTTTTAGATAGTTTGCCTTTATTTAAGAAATATCAAATTTGTATTTCATTCTTCAGCAGTGCAATATATAATATTTTTAATAGCAATACAAAATATATTTAATATACGAGGGCAATTTGAGAAGTCAGTGACTTTTTTAATTTCCCGCGTGGGAACTTTAAAACGCAACACTGATCCTGTCAATAACCATCTATAAATGGACATCTGTTCAATTTTCAGCAAGCTGCGTCATTAAGTTTATATTTAAAATGCATTGAAAGTGAATTTCGTCATCAAGCTATGGAAACTCTTTCAATTGAGACTATGGAGACTCTTTCATCAATTTCAATGGTTAAGAAATGGTTTGCTGAATTCCGTTGTGGTCGTATCAGCACAACGTTCAGTTCGCCCAAAAGAGGTCATTACGCCAGAAATCGTCGATAAAATTCATGGAATGATATTGGACGATTGGATAATGAAAGTGTGTGAGAGGGCTGAGTTCAAGGCATCATAACTGACTAAAAACATCAAATTTTTCATGAATATTTGGACATGAAAGAGGATGCAGTTGGCTGTGTCAAATACTCACCCATAGGTTTTGACGTGAAAATGTAAAATGTAAAAATGTGAAAATGTCCCACTTCTTGTTCTAATCGTTTTTAATGTCAGTCAGTAAAATAACAAGTTTAAAACAAACGGTTTAAATGAACAAGTAGATAGTATTAACGAATTATCTTTATGGAACTCTTAAATCTAAGCCTCCCAATATTAAAATCTTTAAATTGGACTGCTTTAACTAATTCGTTTATGACTATTACTACAAACTAGTTATATGACTCTTAATAGCTTATGCACATCCTCTTAAAACGCTTTACATGGCTTTATGACAATCTGTCAATGTCTATGCAGAGAGGTGACGGCCGGATGGTGGTTTCGAAACACAGACTTCCCATTTCGAAAAATTGGCATCGAACGGTCCACGCAAGTTAACGCGTTCAGCCACGGCCGCCACCAGAGACTGTTTAAAATAGTGGATGGGAGGTTTTGCCCCAACCGTCGTAGTCACCCTTTCCGACTACCACCTGTTTCCATCGATGCAAAATTAAACATATCGAGCGGATGCTTATAAGAATAAGCTTTACTTAAGTTGAAGGTATCAAAAATCGGCTTGATTTGTTCCTAGCTTCAAAAGATTAGTGGTTTTCTTCTCAAAAACTGAGTACGCCCACTTGTTAAGCATCCTTTATTTATGCATGATAGTCTAGTTATTATACCTCTTAAGCTTTTCCCCGTTATTTTTATTTCTGAGCAAACATTTTTATACCACCACGTTTAAAAAGAGTAAAAGGGGTGTATTAATTTTGTCACTCTGTATGTAACGCCCATAAGGGGGATAGAAAAGTATATACATATATTCTTAATCAACATCATCACCCGAGTTGATTTAGCCATGTCCGTCGTCCGTCTGTCTGTCTGTCTGTGATCAAGATTATAGCAGTAATTTTCAAGCTATCATCACGAAATTCGATATTTAAGCTTGTGTCTAAAAAATAAAGATCAATTCGAAAATATGCCGTATCAAAACCATGCCTAGCTCCAATAAAAGGCGACTTTATCAAAACGGTACAATCTCTTTTGTGGCGTCCGTGGCGTAGTTGGTTAAAGTGCGTGGCCTCTATGTCAACGAACCTGGAGACCCGGGTTCGAATCCCAGCAGCGACAGAAAATTATTTGAATTAAAATAGTTTTTCTGTACGGCCTCTCTGCAATGGCAAACCTTAGAGAGTAATCAAAATGCCATGTAAAGCTTCTTGAGAATAAGAACATTCCGTTCATCGCCGTTCGGAGTCGGCGTTAAACCTGTAGGTCCATTTCTCGGTCAATTGTGTACAAAATTAATAACACGCACAACACAATTGATCATAAGAAGCTAGGTCAAAGTCCTTTCAAGGGCTGAAATGACCAGTTATTTATTTTTTTTTTTTACAATCTCTTTTAATTCCACAAAAATGAATACATTTACTTAAAATTTTACGAATGAGCTTTGATACTTAATATAAACTCTGAGTATGAAGTTTAATGAAATCGGGTGAAAACCATGCCTACCTCCCATACAAAGTGACTTGATCAAAAAACAAAACCGAATATTTTCCGTCAAAACTATGACGAAAATATTTTTAAAGATAAACATTGGCTTATTGGCTGGTTAAGACTTTGAATATACTTTGGTTCGGCCGTGGGGATATTTTAACTTCGGCCCAGTCGAATAGCATTTCTTACTAGTTTTAAATAAGTTTAACATTTGAGCAATTAAACAGCATCCAAATATTTTTGGATATTGCTTATTATAATGGTCCCTAATAAAGGAAATTGTTGGGATCCTCTAATCTTTTTTATTTTAATGGCATATGAAGGTGCGACAGATATATTCTTGATCAGCACCACATCCTAAGTCAATTTAGGCATGTCCGTCTGTTTGTATGTCTGCCCGTCTATCCATCGCCAAGATAACAGCCCAAAATTTGGAGCTTTCGAAAAGTAATTCGACACACAATAAAAAATGAAGATCAAGTTTGAAAACGGGTCCAATCGGATGAAAATCACGCCTATCTGCCAAGCAAAGTGATTTTGCGATACAGTAAAATCTCTTAAAACTGAACAAATATTAACCTAATGACAAGCAATTTTACACATAAGCTTGGTTTTTTAATGTGCACACTGAGTTTGAAACTTAGAAAAATCGAATGAAAACTTCGACCAATTTTGATTTACAAGGTGACGTCATCGAAATAGTATAACTTTTATAAATTTCAACAATATTTAATCCATTGACTTGTCATTTTACACATAAGCTTTGATATGTAAAAAACGTACGTAAAGTAAATGGCATGAAAACTACTACAATGTGACGTCATCAAAATTAAAATAAAGTCTTTATAACTTCCCAAATATCTAAACAAAGCTGTGGGGTATTTTAACTTCGGCCAAACCAAAGACAATTCCTCTCTGGTTTTAATAAAAACTTGAATTTCGGCAAAAATAAGCCTCGAGCGAGCTCTGTGAACTTCCGGTTGCAGTAAAACCGGTTTGTTTTTGAGATTTTGTAAATTGAAATAATATGTTATTATTTTTTTTTCATTCCAACTCAGTTATGATTGAGCTAGAAAATATTTGTTTTTTTTCAACACAAAAGAATTCACGGTAGTGATAAAAATTAGACATTCTTCGTTTATTTTGTCTCTGTAGAATAAGCAAGAATTACGCAAGTTAGCTGGTATACAATTTATTATAACTTTTTACTTGACAATTGGACGAAACGTTATTAAGTGTTTTGTACACTGAGGTTTTCGATTTGATAAAAAGCAAAATCTATGAAGTTTCGAGCCGATTGATGAACTTTTAGAACTCGCCCAAGAGCCCGATAGCTGGAAAAGCGTTTTACAGAAGTTTTTCTTAGTATTTAATCCAAAAAGTAATACTCGTAAAAACAACACATGAAGTATATTATTTTTTATTTTTTTAAATAACCTCATACATACAAAAACAAAGTACATACCTCGTTGTTTATTAAATTGTTATTTAAAATCGGATGAAAATTACAAGAGTTGTGTTATTTTACTTTTCGAAAAATATTCCATTTTCTTTCTTGATGTATGATAATAAAAAAAAAACGTAAAAATTGCAATGAAATGATGAAATATTTTCTGAAACAACACTTTATACATATACAAACAAATTTGTAATTACACCCAACTCTTTTTTTACACGGTTTCTTTTTACACGGATTTGAAGTTACACGGTTGAAAAAAAAATTGTTTGAAAAAAATTTTTAATCTAGTACGGTTTCAAAATAAATAAATAAAAAAAATGGACCTACAGGCTTAACGCCGACTCCAAACGGCGATGAACAGAAAGTTCATATTCTCAAGAAGCTTTACATGGCATTTTGATTACTCTCTGAGGTTTGCCATTGTCTGCAGAGAGGTGGCGGCCGTACAGAAAAATTATTTTAATTCAAATAATTGTCTGTCGTTGCTGGGGTTCGAACCTGACTTTATTTATTATAAAAAAAAAACTTTTTTTATTATAAAAAAATTTAAAAGCCTGCAGTAATAAAAATTTTTGAATTATTTTTTAACAATTTGTGTTTTAATGATTATAAAATAATTTATCAAACTAGAATTTTAGTAAAAACGGAAAAGTTTCTAGGTATAATTGACAATGGCTTTATTGGTTGCTTTTATATGCACAACACTGTAGGTGTGGTGAATTTCTTTACTGTACCTTCTTATTGTATAATGGTACATATCGACTGGTCTCTGACTGAACCTCGTAAGTCAAAAAATTGAGGTTTGAAAAACTGAGGAAAAACTGATTTTTTCCTTAGGGAGAAATAAAATTTGCAATCCAATTACAATTAACAAATTACAAATTACAATTACAGATAACAAATTATATTTCTCCCTAAGGAAAAAATCAGTTTTTCCTCAGTTGTTTCAAACCTAGATTTTTTGACTTACGAGGTTCATTCAGAGACCAGTCGATATGTTATTGTTTTTTCAGATCATTAATTAAGATAATTTTAAAGTAAAATAAAAAAGTAAATCGACTATGCACCCGTATTGTATCGTATTGTTGAAAAATGTGAGACAAGAACTTAAAAAGATAATTAGATGCTGGTTTAAAACCGACAATAGAAGAAACTGTACCTTAAAAATTTGCCCTTAAAAAAAAACATAAAAAAAATATGTACTGCCTTGCTTTTCATAAAAAAATTTCAGCAGAAACGCTAAATATAAACCTAATTTTTCTGCAGTTATTTTCTTTTTAAAGACGATAGTCTGTGTTTTGTGCTTCTGAAATGATCCTGACATTCTAGGTCGGTCTGGTGAATTTCTTTACCGTACCTTCTTATTGTGTCATCATATGGACAAGTACTCAAGCTCGACTTTAATAAAAAGATTATTAAAGTATTTTTTTTTCTTTGCCAAAAATGGGCTCGTTCATTTTATTGTACCTATTGAATTAAATTTTTTAGATTTTGCATCAAATAAACTAGATTATTGATTCACTTGGGTTTTTTATTTACTTAAAAACGACTTCTTCATTTTATAGCTCCATAAATTGCATTATCATCATTTATCACTTCAAGTTTTTTTTTTGCCTTTTCTTAAAGCTTTAACAGCCCTATTCTAGCATAATCGTCACAATCAATTGATACTGAAAAATTGTGATCATTTTGATTCGGTCTCTATTGATTCGTATTCAGGCTGAACTGTCACAAGCAAAAAGCTTCAAAAATTCACCACATCATGTTGTAAAGCTCTTTGAATCTGTCAATATTTTTTGACAGCTAATTTAGACATTTCAATGAAAAACAAAGTTCAAGCCTTTTTGTTCAGCAATGCAGTAAGTATTTTGAGTAATTTTTATATTTGTAATCAATTATAACTATCAATTGAATAGACGAGCACCAAAATTCGAAAGAACAACTCAGGAACAATTGCAATACTTTGTTATCTTCTGCAAAACACACCCAGAACTGCAAGCTGGTAAGAACAGCCCTTTGGCGCCACGAGCAGTTCAAGATTGTTGGAGCAAATTGGCAGAAGATTTGAATGCCATGAGAGGTCCAAGTAGATCTGTGGCTAAGTGGAAAGAAGTTTGTGCATGATATTAATTTTTTTGCTTAAAATTATTGAATATCAAATTATAATTTATTTGCAGTGCCTATCACATTGGAAAAATCAGTTGAGGAGCCGTGCTCGCAAGGCTAAAGCAGGACTTAAGATCACTGGTGGAGGTCCCTTTACTCCAGACGTTGGTGAGTTCGAGCTGCAAGCATTGCAAACGTTTGGTAATGCGGCAGTAGATGGCTTGCCAGGCATTCCAGTGCTGGGTGCACAGGTAAAATATAAGATATATACAAAGCTGAATTTTCATTTATCAATTAAAGGATTTGACTAACGCTGGGCTGGAACGAACTGAGAACGATGTAATTGCTGACTCTTATCCTTCGACATCTTCATTTCTTGAAGCACCACCAAATGAACCAATGCACCAACAAATGAAGTGATAATAGCAGAAATATCAGATCAAGATTCCACGAACACATCCATGCCACAGACTTCAAACTCTATTTCTTCAACCAGAAATAAGAAGCAAGATCCAGATGCAATATATTCTACAATGATGGCCAGTATTAAGTCGAGAAACGAGCGAGAAGAGCAAGCAATTGAAATTCAAAAGCAAACAACCGCAGTATTGAAAGATTTGAGTCAAAGTTTGCTTGCAATGAGTAATATGCTTTCGAAATTCAGTGAAAAACTGGATAAACTTTAATATATCTTGCTCGCTATATAACACTGAATGCCAGTTCCAATGCCAAGTTCAAATGCCAACTCTGTAATGATCTCTTTATACAACTTTTGTGTGATAGTACTTTTAACTATTTAACAAATATACATAATTTAAATGATTTGCTTAGTTTTTGTGAATTTTATTAGTTTCAAGATATATATTGGTTCATAAATACATGAGTATATTAAACTGCATACATTTATCCCTTTTTGCTCATCCAAAGATTTTGAACTGTAAAACAAGAATATAGACATACAAATATGTGTGCTGAAAGTATTTACGTTTTTCTTACCAAATACTATTATAAAGTCATAACATATCGTGACCTTATGCTTTCACCTTCTCTTAAATATGCAGTGTGTCTTGCATTTGACTCTTCTTGCATTTCAATATTATCCAAATCTATGACTTCATCAATAACTTCTTCTTCGATGACCTCAGAAACTCCACGGTCAACAAGTATGTTGTGCAGTATTGAACATGCATAAATTATGTTCGCTGCATTCTTGTGCCCATAGTGAAGGATTCGATACTTAGAGAGACACCGAAACCTGGATTTTAAAACTCCAAATGCTCTCTCTATGGTGTTCCGTGCTTTGCAGTGCAATTTGTTGAAAGTGACTTCCTTCACATTGGACGGCTCAACAATTGGTGTCAAAAGCCACGGCTCCAGAGGATGTCCCTGATCACCCAATAGCCAAGTGTTTTGTTGGCTGTTATAGTTTCGTATTAAGTGAACACGTACCGCCGATGTTGTCCATATTCCAGAGTCGTGACAAGAACCGGGAAATTTTGCATTAATGGAAGTGAATTTTAGACGGTGGTCACACACCTAGTAAAAAAAAGATGCATAAAAATAAAAAAATTTTATACATGTAACTTACAGCTTCAACGTTAATACTATAGTATCCCTTCCGGTTCATGTAGAGGCTAAGCGGATTTACGGTGTCATTTGCTGGTGGTGCAACTATGCCAACGTGGGTGCAGTCAATAGCTCCGATTGTTCCTTTGATTCCGAAACACTGATGGAAACTGTTTAAGAAAAGCTTCCATATATGAAACTGATTTTGTCTTTCAAAAACTTGCACTCACCCCCTTTTTATTTGAACTTGTTGCTCAATTGTCACAGGAAAATAAATTTCGGAACTTTTTTGTGACACGATGAGCTGTGAGATGTGCTGAATTGCCCGGGATACCGATGATTGACTCATCGAAGCTGAAAAATTAATGCCGACACATTTTTGGTACGACCCATTAGCATAAAAATATAGCGTTGCCAACAATCTCAAGGCGAATGGTATGGATGACCTCTGCTCATCGTGTGGTTGGAGTTCCTGAATTAAATTCCAGCACACTGACTTCGGTAGTCGAAATGTATTTATAAAAATGTTGTCGGGTTGTTTGAATGGGTCATTGCTGTCCCGCAGCTGCCTTAGAAGTCGTCTTCTCTCGAGACGTTCCTTTCTTTTTATTTGTTCTGCGGCGTACATTAGTAAATATTCCTCCTCCATTTTGATAGCAATATTGTTGTTTTTTATTAAATTTTATTTGTATAAATTTTGCAATTGTGAACTGCTTAGCTGTTTGTCACTATTTCGATCACTATTGATACAGAAAGAGCTTTTTCAAAGTGCTTAGAATACGAATTTGTATCAATTGTGACTTCTGTATCAATTGATATTGAGGTGGATTTTGTGACTGTGTTAGAATAGAGCTATAAGTCTCAAGAATATGTGGTGAAAATTTCAAGTCGATATCTCAAAAAATAACAAAGTGATAGCCTTGTGAGTGAACCGCCTTCTAGAGCGCGCAGTGCTGGCCCTTATTTTCAAACGCGTTTTTCTCGAAACCATGTTTTCAAAGTCAGTGACCAAGATTTCTCGAAGCTCAGTGAACCCATCGTTTTGATTTTTTTGCAGGCTTATTTTATTCATACTAATCTCGTACTTGTCAGAGGATTTTTCTTTCGTAGCTTCGTTCATTTTTATACCCCCACGTTTAAAAAACGTAAATGGGGGTATATTAATTTTGTCACTCCGTTTGTAACGCCCATAAGGAGGCGTGGCAGGTATAGAAAAGTATATATATTATTGATCAGCATCACCACCCGAGTCGATTTAGCCATGTCCTTCTGTCTGTCCGTCTGTGATCACGATTACAGCCGTAATTTTAAAGCTATCATCACGAAATTCAATATTTAAGATTTTATCTTAAAAATAAAGGTCAAGTTCGAAAATGAGCCAAATCGGATGAAAACTACGCCTACCTCCCATACAACGTGCCTTTCTCAAAACGGTAAAATCTCTTAGAATTCCACAAAAATTAATATATGGTCTTGAAATTGAGCATATGAGCTTTGATATTTAAAATACACTCTGAATATGAAATTCAACCAAATCGGATGAAAACCACGCCTGACTCCCATACAAATTGACTTTATCAAAAAGGTAAAATCTCTTTAAACCCCACAAAAAATAATATATGAACTTGAAATTTAGCATATGAACTTTGATATATAACATGTACTCTGTGTATGAAATTCAACCAAATCGAGTGAAAACCACACCCACCTCCCATACAAAGTGATATGTCAAAAAACAAAAGCGAATATTTTCTGTTAAAAATATGACGAAAATGTTTTTAAAAATAAACATTTTATTGACTGCTTTAGGCTTTGAATATACTTCGGTTCGGACATGGGGGTATTTTAACTTCAGCCCAGTCGAAGATCATTTCTTACTAGTTTATAGGCAAAAGAATGACGAATTTTTGGTCGAAAATCGTTAATTTACGTTCGGAAGTCCGCCATTTTGTGAAAAATCAATATTTTCAAAATCGGCTATGACAAGTACGAGTTTAAAGTATCTAGTTTAATAATATATTTAATTTTTTTGATTCAGTTGAATTTAGGAGGAGCAATCTTGGTCACCGCATTTTCAGAGCGCTCTACAAAAAATGCTGTATCTACCTTAATATTAATTTTTTTTAATAAAAAAACCAAACATACTCTTGAATATGTTCATTTTAAGGTATAAAAACCCTCATTTAAAAATATCCCTTAGGTTTCTTTAAAAAAATGCACAAACATGACCTTTTTTTCAGCCTCTGGATATATTTCCACCTTTAAATAAAAAACATGGTGTTTTTGAGCTTTTTAAGTACTGTTGACCTGTCAAGATTATATAAGTTTGTTCACAAGAGTTGTTTAATTTTTTTTTCGGCTACAATTTTGTGTAAGATATTTGGTTTTGCTTAGTTTAGGAGTTATCGTCGAAAAATTGCGGAAACAGCCCAAAAAATTACTATTTTTCACTAAAAAGATTATCTTTTTGAGCTTTTTAAGTAGTGTAGACATGTTCAGATCACATAAGTTCATGATCACAAGAGTTGTTAAATTTTTCTTGGGCTACAATTTTGTAGAAGATAGTATAGGAAAAATTTGGATTCCCTTCAAAAAACCTTCCTTTGGATGCCCAAAAAACCGAAAAAAATGAAATTTTTTTTGACATTTAAATAAAAAAAAAAAAGAAAACAAAATACAACAAATTATTTAACAAGTATGATTTGTTTATGTATTTGTTTATTGGATTGTTAGCTACAACTTTGTCAAAGACAATAAACCGATATATCTATTTCTGACGGAACTACTGAAGAAAAACTGATGGTACCATTTTTTGGCAAAATCACTAAAACCCACAATATAAAATGGGCCATAAAAATGAAACGGGCGCACAACTCGTGAGACCCTAGAATGATAGAAACCAGATTACGCGCTCCGCAAATGAGAGAGAGAGAGCATGACGTCAATAGCGATATTGTCAGACTTTGGAATAATTTTACTCCCACAGCCACGCCTAAATATTTTTTATTTCTTATTTTTATAATATGTATATGGACCTCCTTAACCCATTGGTACAATAAAATTTTGTCAGTCTCGAATAGTGTAGGAGATAAAAATCTTGAAAGTTTAAAAAATTCATATTTTTCGTATCCGAAAATATTCATATTTTTATACAGAAGAGTAGACATTTTTACTTTACTTTTTCGAAAGAATTTACTTTCAATTTCGTCAATTTGCCCAAGAGATCGCACATTTGCATACGTTTTTGTCAAAGTACTGTGTGACGTCATGCACTCAGTTGAGAAAGAGAGCATTAGATAACGGGACTGCGGAAAGCGTAATCTTGTTTCTATCATTCTTGCGTGAAACCCAGCTAGGGTTTTACTCACCACTGATCATAGTATCGAACTTATACAGTGGCATGCTGTTATTTTGTTAACTGATGCACAGTGTTATTAATTGGAAGCCCATAGATATTTAGAATTTTATTTAAAATCAGATTAGTCCATGAATAATGCACAACTGGTCGTTAAGGCAGCCTTATAAGATTTTATTGTCTTAATGTCCTGAGTATTATATCCTTACATAAATAAACAAATAACATAAATATATATATATATATGCGCATAGATTTAAAAAATAACAATTCCGAATACTTTTGTGAGGCACTGTATCAGTCTTAAAATGTTTTTATTTTTCAATCACGTTTTTCGTTGTTTTATAATTTCATTAAATATATAATGTTTTAATATATAAAATATGAAAATATAATGTTTTTCATTATAACATTATAATTTCTTTAAAATTTCAATGTCAAACCATTTCGGCCTAAATCTTCTGTTATTTTATAATCTTAATTAAAAATTTGAATCTTTTAATTTAAAATCGCCTTATATGGTTTTAATTTTGTCTTTAAAAAATTAGCATAGACACTATTCTTTTTCAATTCAAAACTTCAATCGGTGCTGGTTTCTTGACCGTATAAAACGGAAATTACAAGCGTTAAAGTTTTTTGATTACCTCATTGAACTTTTAACCTAGCTAAGACCCAATTTAAATAAAGTCAAAGTCAGTGAAGAGTGAAAACATCGGGTTAAACGTGCTTATCTGTAGTTTTCAAAGATTATTTCTATACAAATGTGTAAGCAACATATTTGTACTTATCTATGAGTGACTCATTTTGAAAATATTATCACTGAAATTGGTGTAAAAATTTAGATAAGATAAAGAGGCGCAGAGTTGGCGGTAAAACAAGATTAAAATAAAGAACATAAAAGCACAAAAAAAAAAAATAAACAATGATTGTAATTGATTGAATGATTGAATTTAAAATAAAACAAACAAAAGCAGACCAGTTTTTTTTTAACGGTATTAAAGTTTTTTGACATCTAACATTGTACTGCAGGAAATATTCAATTTGGAATGATACACACTAATCAATATACGAGAGCAAACAGCGAACACCACTAACTAACGTACATGGAATGATGTTAAATTTTAAGGCAAATATTTCTGCATACAGCACATTAATTAATTTGTTGCCTTATACATAAATATGTTAATTTTTTTAATTCATTACTTTGTCTTCATTTTTTTTGTTTGTTTTTTTTTAAGTTAATTCACCATGGAGATTTCCGAGAATAACTTGATTCTATTCTAAAAAGCACTGTATCGATGTTGTGTGCTTTTAAAAAATTCTAATGTATTTAAAATCAAACACAAAAGCCAATCTCAAGGCGTGTGCTTCTTAATTTTTTTGTTGTTGCTATGGTATTTCTAAAAATAGGTTAATAGCTGCAATTTGTGATAGACTTATGCGAAACGGCTATGTTTATCGATATTTATACGCGTAAAGTCATGAATATTTCGATAGCAAGTTTCCGCAATGTAGTCGATAGCGAAATCAAAGTAAGTATTACGCAATATCAGCAAAAGATGCACGAAAATATTTATGCGTATTTTTCCGCATTGTATCTGTTATCTGGCAAAAAAATTGCACGAGATGGGTCTGTTGTGAATTACCCAAACTATGCCATTAAGTTGGCCCGATACTGTTTTAATCAAGGGAGAAGAATTCCATGTTTGCATTCATTACAGCTTAAAAAATTTTCAGCAAACGTATAAAGGTTTTACTTTGATTGGTACTATCATTTTATAACCAGTAAGAATGCGTTAACAGATTAGCTGAATTTTTAATAGCACCATATTTTCATTCATAATAATTCTGAAGTACCATTTTCAATAAAAGTTTTTGACGTAGAACACGTCATTCTCGGAGGTAAGTTGGGTGGTTGATAGTGATCAGATGTCGGTATTTAGATCACTTTTTGAGCCTTTGGTGGGCCTAAAGTACTGATCGTACAATGTTGATGTTAGCACTTGTTGGTCTGCTTGATCCTCAATGCGACAAAAATTCATGTTAGAACTTTCTAACTTATATAAATTTTACACAATTACATGACAACATTTGATGTTTTTGTTTGCTTGAACTTGCTACCTATTTATCGACAGTTTCCGGTTTTATCGACAAAACCATAAAATTTATAGGTGGTATATAGGTATACCACCCCCTAAGGAGTGGTCGGAGGGAATAGGTGTCAAAGGCAAAAATGTTCCTTTTGCAAAAGTAATGGGGGTCGGTGATACATATTAAACCTTTCCGGCACAATCACAATAAAATTTGTATGGGAGCCCCCCTAAGGAGTGGTCGGACGGAATAGGTGTCGAAGGCAAAAATGTTCCGTTTGCAAAAGTAATGGAGGTCGGTCATATATATTAACCCTCTCCGGCACTCTCTTAAAGGTCAAATGCTCAGGTGTATGGCATAAATATACAAAAACCATAAAATTTGTATGGGAGCCCCCCTAAGGAGTGGTCGGAGAGAATAGGTGTCAAAGACAAAAATGTTCCTTTTGCAAAAGTAATGGGAATCGGTCATGCATATTAACCCTCTACAGCACTCTCTTAAAGGTCATATGCTCAGGTGTATGGAATAAATAAACAAAAACCATAAAATTTGTATGGGAGCCCCCCTAAGGAGAGGTCGGAGAAAATAGGTGTCAAAGGCAAAAATGCTCCTTTTGCAAAAGTAATGGGGGTCGGTGATACATATCAACCCTTTCCGGCACTCTTTTAAAGGTCATATGTTCAGGTGTATGGAATAAATAAACAAAAACCATAAAATTTGTATGGGAGCCCCCCTAAGGAGAGGTCGGAGGAAATAGGTGTCAAAGGCAAAAATGCTCCTTTTGCAAAAGTAATGGGGGTCGGTGATACATATTAGCCCTTTCCGGCACTCTTTTAAAGGTCATATGCTCAGGTGTATGGAATAAATAAACAAAAACCATAAAATTTGTATGGGAGCCCCCCTAAGGAGTGGTCGGAGGAAATAGGTGTCAAAGGCAAAAATGCTCCTTTTGCAAAAGTAATGGGGGTCGGTGATACACATTAACCCTTTCCGGCACTCTTTTAAAGGTCATATGCTCAGGTGTATGGAATAAATAAACAAAAACCATTAAATTTGTATGGGAGCCCCCCTAAGGAGTGGTCGGAGGGAATATGTGTCAAAAGCAAAAATATTCCTTTTGCAAAAGTAATGGGGGTCGGTCATACATATTAACCCTCTCCGGCACTCTTTTAAAGGTCATATGCTCAGGTGTATGGAATAAATATTTTGCTAAATATTTTTTAAAAAAGATGTCATCAAAATCGAATTGAATAATTCTACGTCTTGTGTTACGACATAGTCGAAACTACTGTATCTTTTTATTTAAGAAATCACTTAATGGACTACACTTAATTATTAAAAAAAAAGAACAATATGAGGTGTATACTATGTTCAGAGATCTATTTTTTAAATTTGAAAATACTATCAAAGTATTTAGGCGGCCTCGGTAAACGAGTAGGTAGGTCCCGGGCAGTGCTTGACTGCCATCCCAGAGGTCCCGGGTTCAAATCCGGGCCAGGCCATGGTCCTAAACTTTTAACCTTTGGCATTTGTAATTTTCTATCCTCATTTCTGATTAACTGTAAATGATAACTTATCAATATCTACGACTTGAAGTTTTAGTTGGTGGTACAAGGTGGGGCAAAAGTAATCACACTATTGGAACACCCTATAACTTTTGCAAATGGCGCCAAATGTCAATTCGGTTTTGACATTTGTGAAGTAAACAAACGCAAAATACAAATCGACAAATGCAAGAACGCGGAATAATTGTTTCCATTTTTTTGCGCAACAATTTGTCGGTTGTGTTGGCGCAGCGTGAATTTCGTTGCAGATTTCCTGGCCGTCCGACACCAACTGGACAAACACTGCGGCGTTTGGCCATTCGCCTTGAAGACACTGGGACAACAAGAGATCTTCCCAAGGCTGGCCGGCCCCGGAGCAGCCGTTTTGCTGAGAATATCACTGCTGTTATCCAAGATGTCGAAAAAGAGTCCGGAACATCGACCAGACGACGTGCCACGCAGTTGGGCATTAGCCGGCGGTCCCTACGCAGAATATTGGTGAAAGTATCGAAGATGTTCCCTTACAAAGTGCATCAGCTGTTAGCTGTTGACCGCGAACCGCGTGTAACCTACACTCAAGCCATCCTGAATCTCAACGAAGAGGTGGGCGATTTTTCATCGAAAATGATCATGAGAGATGATGCTCATTTCCATCTTTGCGGTAAAGTGAATAAACAAAATAATCGTTTCTGGGGCACCGAAAATCCGTGTATCACCCACGAAGAACCATAACACCCGCTCAAAGTTACTGCGTGGGGTGCTGTTTACGCTGGAGGAGTCATCAGGCCATTTCTTTTTTCGCAGGCCAAACGACGACTGTGGCAGGCGTGCGCTACAGAGCCATGATTACCGATTTTTTTTCTTCCTAAATTGGATAAATTGGATCTGGAGAACATGTGGTTCCAATAGGATGGTGCAACGGCGCACACTGCTCGAGCCACAACCGATATTCTGAAGGAAGCATTTCCGGGTCGCTTAATCTCTCGTTTTGGTGATTTGCATTGGCCGGCCAGATCACCAGATTTAACCGCTTCAGACTTCTTTTTATGGGGTTTTTTGAATTCGAGGGTGTACGTCAACAAGCCTCAAAGTCTTCAAGCTCTTAAGGAGAATATTCGCCAAGAATTCGAGAACCTGTCGCCCGAAGTTCTGGCAAGAGTAATGGATAATGCCAAAAAACGAGCCCGTATGGTCATCAACTCAGGCGACGGCCACTTGGCCGATATCATTTTCTCAACTTGATGGAATAAATTCTAATCAAATCAAAATCAAAGTATTTAATTAAAAAAATTAAATTACAGCAAAGGAACATTTTGATTACTTTTGACCCACCTTGTAGAAAAGTTTGTGGATGAGATTGCCTTATTACTTGAATTGACTGAGGTAAATGCATAACACTTGCCTCAGATTCAAATTCACATGTTTCTACGGCTTTCCGCCATGCTTAGAACATTCTACACATGTTTCATTTGATTGCCCCTTCCCTCCCACTAATCTATCGATCCATTTCAAACCAAGGCGGACGTTGTATTACACCTGAAATCCTTGGATCAAAGCTTTAAAAAAACAACAGTTTTGCAGCAAAAAAGCCTCCAAATATCAATTACCCGTTTGGTTTCCCCGCTTGCAAGATAAATTATTGCCCTCTTCTGCATTTTTAAAAGTTTTCATTGTTTTCAGGTCTGTAATTTTTCTGATTGACATCTATAATAGACATTTACGAAATGTCATTTGCAATTTTTGGCTTTGTTCAATATGCTTTGCCTGTGTTTAATAGGAATACTAGCAAGAATACAATGTTCCCCACATATTATTTATACTGCAAAAATACTAGATTGCTCTGGTGGTATTTTTGTAGTATTTTTGTACAAAAATCTACTATTTGCACAAATACTAGAAAGATTACTAGATGTCTGAACACAGTATAAATAGCGTGGACTTAAACATAATAGTTCTGATACTTGAAATTATTTTCAATATTTCGGGATTATTTCGTTATAAGAATTTCCCTAGATGGTATTATTCTAAACTGAGCTTTTAAACACAAGATAAAATAAGAAATAACCTCTTAAAATTAAAATACTGAAAAAAATATTTACTTAATTTCGGTCGAAAATTTATTATTGGTTAAAAGCACGAAAACACAAATAACATATGTAAAGAAAGTTATTAGACTCACGAAATATTTATCATGAAATAAGTGGAAAAATAGATATTGCACTGATAAGGTTGGAGCGACACCAGAGATTGTGAAATATGCCTTCAAAGTAAAATTCGAGCGAAAGGTGTTGGGGCTTAATTTCATCTAAGGGTATTTCAGTACCAGTTATTGGTTCAAATACAGCCAAAGCCATCGATTCTGACTCTATGTCAATCAATGCTTGCCAAAGTTAAAACAATTCGTTGAGAAGTATTACCCCCGAGACGAAATCATGTTTTGGCCAGACCTGGCTAGTTGTCATTATGCGAAAAAGACGTTGCAATAGCTAACCGAGCAAAATAAACCATTTCTACCAAAAAAAAAGCAACCCGTCAAACGTTCCGCAGGCACGTCCAATCGAAGATTTCTGGGCTGTTCCTAAAAGTGTAAAGTATACGAAAAGGGCTGGGAAGCCAAGAACGAGCAGTAGTTGATAGGACGAATCAAGCGAAAGTTGAAGGAAGCTTACTTATTGATCGTCCAGAACATGGTTTTGAATGTTCGAAACATACTGCGAAAAATCAAAGATAATGGTCCGCTAAGTATATTGTAAATATCCTTTTCAACAACAGTTAGTGAATAAATTAAACCAATTTCAGAAGAAATTTTTAAATCGGTTTTTATTTCTTCAAAAAAAACGTAATTTTTTTGGGTTCTTCAATATAAGAAAAAAACTCAAATTTTGACGTGTCAATGTCAATACTTCGTAAGTTTTCAAATAAGTTAAAAAAAGGCATTTTTTTAAAATACATCGGCGTTGCATAGAATTATTACTCACTGAGAATTGGTGCTAAGAGAAACATTATGATACGAAAGCAGAAGTTACTCCTTTGACCTCATAACCCCTCGGGACGCAGAGGGAGCTGTTTTAACAACGGAACTACAAATTTGTTACATTGAACTATTACCGTTATGCATAAGTTATATGATCAAAAAAATTATACGCCATTAAGGGCTGGTTCTTAGCCCGCACGATAAAAATAGACAAAAAACGTATGGCTTCATGAGGCCATAAACAGACACAGCCACTAGACACAGTCACTTTAGACTGTGATCCTTAAAGGTAAAGGTAATTTATCCTCGGTGAGTATATGCTATACAGAAAATGTTTCGAAACAAGAATAAAGGGTTATTACTTGGTTTACGATCAAAATAAATGATGACATCACCAGGACGCGTAGGTAGCAGCTTATGCAGACAGAATTAAAAATTATTGTAAGGATTATTTTATAAACTCGCTCATAATATAAAAGGTCATGACTTAATTTAGTCACCACGAAGGCAACGACTGAATTCACAAAAAAATGCAACAAAAATGCAAAAGCGTTGTATGGAATTATAACTCGGTGACTATAGGCGCTACTTAAATTATGGAAAGACAATAAAGGAAAGGTAACATGATAAAAAAAAAACAGTGGCAACATCAGCCTTCTCAAGGAACCGCTTAATGTAACATAAATGCACCGTCTTTGCATAAATTTATTGCATGGCGCTAAGATACATAAATCTCAACGTAAAGAAAAAAAAAAAATAAAAATAAAAATAAAAATGATAAGGGTAAGGATTAGGACATTATTTAGAACAAAGATTTGGACTAAGAATGATAGAAACAAGATTAAGCGTTCCTCAAATGAGAGAGAGAGAGAGAGAGAGAGAGCATGATGTCATTAGCGATATTTTCAGAATTTGGAATAATTTTACTGTGGGGCCCAAGCCTAAATATTTTTTATTTCTTATTTTTATAATATGTATATGGACTTCCTAAACCTATTGGTGCAATAAAATTTTGTCTGTCTAGAATGGTTTAGGAGATAAAAATCTTTTAAGTTTAAAAAATGTATATTTTTTGTATTCGAAAATATTCATATTTTTATACAGAAGAATAGATATTTTTACTTTACTTTTCCGAAAGAATTTATTTTCAATTTCGTCAATTTGCCTAAGCGATCGCACATTTGCATACGTTTTTGTCAAGCAGAAGTGCTGTGTGACGTCATGCACCCAGTTGAGAAAGAGAGCATCAGATAACGGGACTGCGGAACCCGTAATCTTGTTTACATTGTTTTTGGATTTGGATAAGGCTTTGGAGAACGACTCACAGTGTGTTATTTTCAATTCTAGCGTGCCAAAAGTCATATCTCAAAAAGTATTATAGCTAGAGACATGATATTTTGCACACAGCTTAATAAGGCCAAAAAATCATTTTTGCAAAAAATGGGCGTAATCGGTCAACTGGCACGCCTACCTCCCATACAACTGGATCATATAAACCGACCTAACTTGGGTTGTAGGCATGCTATGGCAATGAAATTTTGTTTCTTACTTTGTTTTACCATTTGCAACCGTCTGTCAAAAAGTGGGCGTAATCGGTCAACTGCCACGCCTACCTTCCATACAATTGGAAAAATAATCTGAAAAGGATCTAAAGTTCTTAATAAGTCATACATCAGCTTCTAAGGGTCATATAGACCGACTGTAATAATTTATGTTTGCTTGTTTGTTTACATTAGTTTTTTCCTTACCATATGTACGTTTTGTTGTTGTTTAAGATTTTTGAACAATCAAATTATCCACAGATAAATAATGTTATATCTTAAAAAGTATATATGATATTATTATGAAATTTTAAACACAGATATATTATATTGTAATAGTAATATGTATGTATAAAAAATTATTTAATTTTGCTCAGTAGTTTGCCTGTAGTAGAGAAAAGTAGATTTATACCATAAAATCGGTAAAAAAATAAAGTTCATGCAAATGAATACTAAAAAATTTTATCCAACTTGTTAACTTTACGATATCTAATATTACTCCAAAAAATAAACTCGATACTATTTCATTAACACAATTTTTCTTAAATGTGTTGTCATTTTTCTTACCATTTTATATGAATTTTAGCATTTTTGGAGTCATTTTTAAATGAAGATTTTTTCCGTTTCCGCACCTTTCCGTTCGAGGTTTTTTCATAAATGTTAAGTAAAAATATATATATTTCTTGTAGTTATAATCATCGCGTTGGATATCGTTGGATTCTGTTTTTTTTTCTTACTGAAAATCGCATTTTAAAAATTTTTTGAAAAAAAAAATCATTATTTTTCTTTAATTTTTATAATATTTTTTTAAAAATTTTTTTTCTTTATAGACTAAGTATTAAATAAACAATAAATTTAATATTTTTATAAAAAAAAAAATGAATGCAAAATCTTTGTTTGGTCCTGAGATATCTTTGTTGGAAGTATGCAAACAAAAATTGCACTAATTAAAATTTTTTTTTGTTAGTTAAAAGTTCCAACTTTGACGAATTTTAAAAAAATATACAAACATTATTTTGGATTTTGGTAATCGTTTTCTTATTTCTTGGATATATTTCTGTTTCTTGAAATTCTTTTTTTTATCAAATTCAGATTTCAATTGTTGGGACTTTTGGCACGCTAGAATTGAAAATACCGCACTGTGCGACTGGGACAAGGTTAACAACGCTAAGGACAAGAGTCAGGACAAAGATTAGGGCAAGAAGTGCGACAAGGATTAGGAAAGGGATTTGGACAAGGACTACAAGAATTTTGTTTTGATTAAAACTAGAATTGGACCAAGTATAAGGCATATAAGATTAGGGACAAGGTATTCGGATAAGTATAAGAATGAAGATAAAGATGCGTTGTCATGCCAAAATATCTCCGGGTCTGTCTATGACACCTAAGTTTGAACCTGGGCAGAGACATTTTTTTGGCAGTCACAGAAATAGCAAATTTTAGTTTCAGCTCTACATCTTACATAGAATATTATGGTTGAAATTGGTATTCTCTAAGGATTTACTTTAAATAAAATTGATTTATCCGAAGAGGTCCTCATTGCACTTTAGAAAAGAAAAAAACAAAAAGTCCCAGCAGTTATTTTGGAGTCAATTGAAAAAGTGAACTAGTTCATTTCTAGCGCAGTTCGCAGTAGCTCTGAAAAAGTACAAAAGGCGTTCAGTGTAGAACAGTTATCTTTGGTTTTTTTTCAAAAGTATTGCTGACAAAAATAAACGCGTTCTGGCTACTTTTTTAAAATTTGCTGCGCACAAGAAAAAATAATATAAAAAGAAATGTTTATAGACAAAATGTTTTCTGGATTGTGGATGAAAAAGATGGTAAAAATGAGATCTTTAGGACCTTTCCATTGCACTAAATTCTTACACTTTTGATATGTTTACTTTAAAACTAGTTAAAAAAGAACCACTTTCAGGCTACTGCGAAAGCAACCAGTTTAAAAATGTTCCTAATGCAACTAGTTCAAATATAGGGAAAAAGGAGTGTTTCTGGGGACAATTGTCTTTTCCTATGACATCAACTTGCAAAAAGCGTCAGTTCGTTCAATGTTAAAGGGTACTGTAATGGAACTAGTACTGGTCCTTTTTGGAACTAGTTCAGAACTATTACAAATTTGGTCCACTTTTCTGCTGGGGTGTGATTTTGAAAATTTTAAAAAAAAAACATCAATAAGATAAGTTCAAACCTTGAGTTGATAAATAAAAATTAATATAGAAAAACTCCTTGATAGAGAGCCTTAAATCGTGAGGGAATATCTATCGTTAAAAAGTCTTAGGTGGATTTTTTCAATTCCGCATGTAAAAGAATGGCTAAAATAATTGAGGAATTAGATTATTAAAAGTTTTCGTTTAGACTTATAAGAGTAAGAATCTTGAATAAAACACAGATTTGACAGCATAGTACAAAAAAATCTTTAACTCTCAAAAAGATTTATAAAAACATGGGTAAATTCAAAGATGAATTTTGTTAAGGACCTGCAGTTTTGGATCAACAAGAAAACAATTGGTAAAAGTCACCAAAACTGCAAACCTACCCATCATTATTTACATATGTGAGCATACTCCGTACTACGTTGGTAGCTTTATACGAGATATAATTATTCAGCTTTTTAAAATATTTATTTCAGTTTTAACAGATCTGCAGAAGCGAGCTATTTCTGTGACCAAAACGTAACTGCATATAATGAGATGGCTGAAACGAAACAAAATAGATGAAAATTATTTAAATTTTTGGTAGTTTCTAAAGCCATGCTTTCAGAATGAGTTTTTTACTTTAAAAAGCTTCAACATTTTAAAGCTTAATGTAAAAGAAACTGAACTTGTTAAATTTATTAAACACTTTACTAATTGGATGACCATGTTTGTAAAATTTAAGAAATCTTGATAATAATTCGCCTCTTCAGTTTTATTAGGTATAAGATTAAGCTTTAACTCATCTAAGATTAAATTTTAACTCATCACTTGTATTTTTTTTTTCTATATAGTTGACCGAGCAAGACATTAAGAAGTGCTTTGAAGGAAGATAAGCTCTTTGGGTTTTGTCATTTGAGAGCTGACAGCAGTAAAGAAAGCTAAAGGTGGATGAACACGATGTCCATGGCCACAGCACTAAACCTTTAGCGAACAAGGTCGTCGCAGCACTATTGAAAGTCGCTTTAATAGGAATGGAAATGGTGTTTTTTGTTTTTATTTTATTTTGCAGTTCATAATTTTGTCATATTTTCTTTTTATTAAAAAAAAAATAAACAAATATTAACACACTAGGACAATAAACATTTAAAGAGTGAAGCGAAAAAATATACTTAAGATCTCAACTTAATGCTAGGAGTTGTTAAAAAGTTCGAGGAGCAATTTTGACCTAGCTGGCAGTGACCTAAATTTATCCATTTATATTTGTTAAAGGCTTATCGTTTTTCTTTGACTAAATGAGCTGATATGCTGCTTCTTAAAAGGCAAAAATTATATATTTTTTTACGTGGAGTGTTCTTTTAAGAAACTCTGCAGTACTTGCCACTAGTCAGAAAATGAAGTTTTGGTTTTTTAAGAAATAATCAAGGAAATAATTTTGAATCAAAAGTTTTTAGTCATTATGACTTCTTTACTCAAAAAATAATGTTTGAAAAATTATTTCAGGTGATTTCAAAATTATGATTTTGACAAAGAGCATTCTTTCGGTCCAATATTCTTCTAGCATTTGAGATATCTTCAATGTTATCTAAGATAGAAAATATACCAGTCTAAAGAAATACCCTTTATTAACCCAAATTTTGGGAACTAGAAATTTAAATCCCAGACTTTTAAATGAGAAAGATTTCGAAATAATAGGATAGACTTAATTTCATTATTAAATAATGCTCAAAATACTGAGAAAAAAGTACATAAAAAGTAAATAATGCATAACATCTATATATAAATAGGCGTGTTTTCTCCATTTTCTCTCGTGTTTCTCGACCGATTTTAGAGTAAGAAGAAGGAGTACACCGAATATCTATGGTAGGCGTGACATATCCCATATAACCCAAATTTGCGAAATCGAATAGCTTTAGAGTTATAGGTCACACAGCCTCGGAAATCGCTATTCAACCTCAAATCACACGTACCATTCCACTGGCTACATTTCATGGGCTTTGAAAGAGGGGCGTGGAACTTTTCAGCAGCCCAAATTTTCGGTATAACTTTAGAACTATAAGTCACAAATCAATGGAATTCGGTAGGAACTTCCTATTTAGTCGTATTCTTCGACTGGAAAAATTGAACGAGCATTAGACAAGGGGGCGTGGCACCACCCATATAATTCAAAGTTTTTATATCGAATAGCTTTGGAAGTAAATGCCGTATAACAATGAAACTCAATATGGAGTTCCTACTTGGTGATATCCTTCTACTAGAAAGTAGAATATGGGAAGTAGGGTACTGGGACGGGCATTGGACAAAGGGGTGTGGCCTCGCAGATATAAGCCACATTTTTGATATTGAATAGCTTTGAAAGTAAAAATCACTGACCATGGAAACTCAGAACGGAGTTACTATTTTGTGATTTCCTGCTGGTGGTGCGTTTAGTGCGGTATGAGTTCGGTTAAGTTTGCACATGAGTAGGGTTACCAGATCAAAATTTGGCTTAGGAGGACAACGGATGACAAAAAGGTGGACATTTTATAAAAAATAAATAAAAAAAATTAAATAACTGGCCATTTCAGCCCTTGAAAGGACTTTGACCTAGCTTCTTAGGATCAATTGTGTTGTGCGTGTTATTAAGATTGTACACAATTGACCGAGAACCGGACCTACAGGTTTAACGCAGACTCCGAACGGCGATGAAAGAAATGTTCTTGTTCTCAAGAAGCTTAACATGGCATTTTGATTACTCTCTGAGGTTTGCCATTGTCTGCAGAGAGGTGGCGGCCGTACAGAAAAATTATTTTAATTCAAATAATTTTCTGTCGCTGCTGGGGTTGGAACCTGGGTCTCCAGGTTCGTTGACATAGCGGCCACGCACTTTAACCAACTACGCCACGGACGCCACAGGAAATTTTATTATTTAATGAAAATTTTTTTAATTTTGTATGAAAAATTAACAACTTTTTCACAAATTTCAAAACTCAATAAACTAAAAAAAGCATGTTTGTTTTTTTTCTAATTTTAGTATGTGTAATATCAACATTTTCTCAATATGTATCCAAAATTTGGTTTGCCGAAATTCAATAATAACGACTTTACGTTTACTATTTTGGAGCATGTTTTGGCGAAAATGAGCAATTTTATATGAAAAAGCACTTTTTAAATATCGTCCCCTCTATGCCAAAAACGCCAATGTGAAAATACATGGGTTTTGAGTTTTTAATTGCATCTAATGTATTTCATTGCAAAGAATATTCCTCCAAAACAAGAAAATCCAATTCCGTCTAGAAAAAATTATAAAATTACATGCTAAAACCATCTATGTGATTTTCTGATATTTTTTTCATGCCAAAAACGCCAATGTGCACATTTTTTCATTTTAAATATTTCCAATATTAGCAAACAACTTTTTTTTTATTTTTCTTTTGGGGATACGTTCAGGATTATTTGTTTCCATCAAAAGTGAAGAAAATCAGTGGTCTTTGTAGTTTGTAGCAGCTAAGAGTTAACTTTTCTCTCAAGAATGATACATTTTTAGGATTTAAAAACTCCCTAAAATCGACATGGAGCTTTCTTGACAAAAAATCACAAAAATCGAAATGGACACTGCATGCCATTTTTTTTATCAAAATACATTGTCCTCACCTTTTTTCAAAAATAGTTAAAAAAATCATTGATCTATCTCATCAGTAGCGGTTACAAGCTCACTTTTAGTGAAAAAATGTGCACATTGGTTTTTTTGGCATAAAGAAAATTAACGATTCTAAAAATTTTGTGCATGCGACTCTATAAAAACTTTATTTATGCTTTGCAATTTATTTGTCAAAGCATTTTAAATGTCTTGAGCCAATAATTTTAGAAATTGACCTTCTGACCTGGAAGTTATATGGAAAAAACTGAAAACATTACTAGAAAAATGCTATTTTTGAGATTAAAAAAGAAAACAAAATGGAAAATTTTATTAAATTCATTAATCGACGGTTAAATCTCTAATTAATGTTAATAAATTAGTGCTTTTACAAAAATGGAAATGATTTTTGAGAAAGTATTTTAAATCACTAAATTGCTCTTTGCTTAACAGGGAGTCAATTTCAGAATTTATTGAAATTTATTTATTCACCAGGTCAGAAGGTCAATTTCTGAAATTATAGGTTAAAGACATTAACAATGCTTTGAAAAATAAACTGCTGACGGACCTTTTGCAATTGCCTTCATTTCCAAAGTTTTTACAGAGTCGCATGTACAAAATTTTCAGAATCGTTAATTTTCTTTATGCCAAAAACGCCAATGTGCTCATTTTTTCACTAAAAGTGAGCTTTTAACCGCTATCGATGAGATAGACCAATGATTTTTTTTTTCTATTTTTTAAGAAAAGTCAGGGCAATGTATTTTAATAAAAAAAATGGCAAGAAATGTCCATTTCGATTTTTGTGATTTTTTTTAATCTCAAAAATAGCATTTTTCTGGTAACGCATTCAGTTTTTTCCATATAACTCCCAGGTCAGAAGGTCACTATCTGAAATTATTGGTTCAAGACATTAACAATGCATTAAAAAATAAACTGCAGAAGGACTTTTGCAATTGTCTTCATTACCAAAGGTTTTACAGAGTCGCATGTACAAAATTTTCAGAATCATTAATTTCCTTTATGCCAAAAACGCCAATGTGCACATTTTTCACTAAAAATTAGCTTGTAATCGCTACCGATGAGATAGGACTGTGATTGTTTTTTCTGTTGACGAAGAACATAATTTGCTGTGTACGTATGAAAAAAATTTTTTAGGCAGAGCTTTTTTCATAATTTTGAGATTTATTTTAATACAATTTTCTACCAATAATTGTTACATGATTGCACAAAAAGTATTGTTTTCAATGTTTTTGTAGAGTAAGGGGAACCAAATTTTAACTGTGTATTACAAAGACATGTGCCATCCATTTCCAAAAAGAAATTGTGGAAAATGTGGATGTTTCGATTTTTCTGAGCCATTCGAATCTTTAAACTCAATTTCCCAAAAAACACAAAAATTCACATTGGCGTTTTTGGCATGAAGGGGACGATATGTTCCCAAAACTTGGTTTGCCGAAACTCAATAATAAAGACTTTACGCTCACTTTTCTGAAGCATGTTTTATCGAAAATAAGCAATTTTATATGAAAATATAAAAAAAAATTTCTCAAACATAAAAAAAAAATTAATTTTTTAATAAAAGTTTCAAATAAAACACTTTATCAACAAAAAAGCCAAAAAAAAGGAGTAATGGCAAATTATCTGAATCTTGTTTTCGATAAAATGCCCTTCACGTTTATACTGGAAAATAAGCTATATGGGAGGTGTGCGATTTGGTAGATTTTCACACCAGCTACTTATAGCTACAAAAGAACTATGTGTAGTAAATTTAAATGATCTGCAGTAATTTTTTGTGTAAATATACCTGATTACCGATTTCAGTTGTAAGGGACGTGGTCATATTAGTGAACCGATTTAGTTCACTTTCACACCAGCTCTCTAAATTACTCTAAACGAACTACGTGTACCAAATTTTATTGATCTAGGATAATAGTTTGGGGAACTATTTCATATAACCGATTTCGGTCATATGGGATGTAGGCGTGCCATTCATTCAATTTGAACGAAATTTTGTGAAAATAATTCTTTCATCGTAAAACTCATTTTCACAAAAATTATATTTTTGTCCACTCGCTATATGGACTCGTCACACTGTGCGTCGTGCTGTTGTTGAGACAAAATTATCTTACAGTCAAATTGCTGCCCGCTTTAATCGTTCTAAAACCTTGGTGTCCAATGCTGTCCACCGTTATAAAAAATTGCAGCACTATGAAAATGTCCCAAAATCTGGCGAGACACGTAAAACTTCAGTGCAGACCCACAGGAAAATCAACCGTATTTCAAAGGCGGACTCAAGAAAGAGCGCCACCGACATTTGTCGAGAAATTCGTAACGAAACAGAGAGAAATGTATCAACCAAAACTGTTCGAAGACGTTTGGTGGATACTGCTTTACTTGGCTGGGTTTCCCGGAAAGACTATTAGTAACGGCCAAACAACAACAACGCCGTAAGAAATTTGCTCTTTCATATATTTTATGCAGCAAAAATCAATGGGGATATACTTTGGGGTGACGAAACTAAAATTAATAGGATGGATCAAGATGGAAAACGGTATACTCGTCGTCTGATAGGAGCTGCATTTGCCCCCAGGTACACCATTCGAGATATCAAGCACGGTGGAGGGTCCATCACCATTTGGGGATGCCTTTCATGGTTTGGGGTTAATCCGATTAGCCGAATAGATGGAATATTGACAAAGAAGAAGAATGTGTAAATCGTGCAAAATGTGATGTCGATATGGAAGTTTCAGAAGGACAATGAAATGATTCCAAACATACGGTGCGGTCCACAAAACAGTTCTTTGACCAAAATTCAATTGATGTTTTAGATTGGGCTTCATCAAGTACGGACCTTTTGATATCCCATTGCATATTTCTGGGGAGATGTTAAAAATGCAGTTGGAAAGCAACATCACAAATTTTAACGATTTGTATGCAAAAGTCGAGCAATTGTGAGCAGCAATTCCTGTTGCACGATGCCGAAGCTTAACAAATTCTATGAAGCGTCGATTTCAAGAGGACCAGAGAACCAATGCAAAGAGAACCAGAAAGACTTTGTTACAAAATATGAATTTTCTTTTAATTATAATTTTTTTTTCAATTTGATTTAAATAATTTGTTAACACCATTATTTAATACGTTCTGCCACTGATGTCCTGCACTAAATACACGATTTTTATAAAACTTCCAGTTTTTTTTAAATCATTACACTGAAGTTTAAAAATTTTTTTAATAATTCTTGCTTCGGCAGAACATATACTACTACTATGTATTAATCAATGAATATTCGCCAAGGATATAATGTTTTTACGCTATTTAAATAAAAAATATTTAACGTTATATAAAAAAAATAATCGTTCTTAGACATTTGTCCAAAGCGTACATATTTATATAGTTCATCATGGAATATGTTTAACGACAGCTTTTATAAATATAGATAATCATTCATTATGATTCATTTAGAAATTTTTTCACCTTTATCAAGCACATGTTTTTAGGAGATGTGTTTAATTAAAGGAATGTAATCTCACACGCTTGGACAGTTTTTGGAAGTGTGATAAAGACATATGCTCTTTTTTGACAAATATGTAACAGAAAGGTTGGGATTATTTTACATTTAATAATAATTTTTCCTTAATATATTTTTTCTACTTGTTAACAAGATGCAGTTGATGTTTGAAGTAAGGAGCATTATTAAAATTTGTAGATTTTTGATAAGCTCTTTTTAAGTTCAAAACAAGATAGGCTACAACTTACACTACAATTGTCTTCTCAAGAAGTTTTCAGATTAATTTCATTTGCGTCGGGAAATTTACCATGAGCTTGATCTCCTTTTAATGCACACCATTCTAAGACTGAGACTGAGAATCTTCTTGTGACTCACTTTTTAAACTTGATATCACACGATCGAGCTCTGAGGAACATCTCATTTTTATGCATAATAGCTGATATTTTTGAAGTTCATAGTAAAGTCATGCATAAAATCTAATATTTTTGAAATCAGAATAAACCGAAAAATATGTGTCGATAAAAGGTCAAATGTCAATTCTACGAATTACTCGTTTGAAAAAGAAGCCCTTCGTTTTTATATTGGAATTAATAATTTTTTCATTAAAGTTATTGGCGGTATTGTATTTAATTTCAAATTAATAAAAAAACATAAACATAGATCATAAATTACACATTCAAAGATAACAGCTAACAAAATGGGGTTCATCAGGTTATCGACAATATAATTTATTGATCTGTAATTGAGTGTAACGAGATATAAACATTTTCGAATTAATTTTGATTTTTCTTTTATTTTCTACTCTTATTTTTTTACTAAGATTTTTTTCTTTTTTCTACTCTATTCAATTTAAGTCTTAATAATTTTACGGATATTAAACAGCAGTATAAGTTGCAAGCTTCCGATTATTAGTTACTCTGTAGTCAAGGTACATACGTAGGTACTATTAATAAATTCCTACTTTCATACAATCTTATAAATTTTAACAATTTAGAAAACGATAAGAAAAGACTCAAATATTTACAATTTAAATTTTTGGTTTAATATCTATTTTTGTTTTATATTTTTTAAAACACTCTTATCACAGGCATTCTTATCAGCTTATTTACTATCGGTTGCCCTTGTCAACAACAAAAACAAAGCCAAACTTGTAAAGCGCATTTGAATTTTCACTAACAAAGCTGTGTGCAAGTGGATTAAATATTCGAATGTTGTCTACCACTGCTTAATGTAGACTATGGATGCGTTGCTATACAACTGCACGTTGATAAGGAGCGAAAACTATAAAACTACATAGAGCAGTTGGTAGTAAGGGAAGCTTATTTAATGCTTATAAACAGAGTGGAGCAGACAAGGTCAAAACATGTGATACATAAGGGGAAGTTTGGAGTTAAGAAGGCTACAAGCATACATATTTACTTGCCTATTGAAATTATGCCAGTCACACCACAGAGGGTTGGACAAGCTTGACAGGAAGCAAGGAACCAGTTTGCATGTGTTACAGCTATAAAAATTGTGACTCATTTTGTCGCCTGTGAAGACGACATAAGCAGACACAGGCACAAGCACGATATAATATTTTAAAGCTTACCTTTCCTCCGGTAGACGCTTAAGCTCAGACATATCCAATTCAAGCCGTAAATTTGAAACCTCGCAAACTAAACGGTCACGGTCAGTGGTTACTTCTTTAAGACGTTCACGTAGTGCGTAGTTTTCGCGCAGCAACTCTTCGAGGTTGACTTTAATGGTGTTGACTGACGAAACTGTGGTGCCTACAGACTCAGTGGAGCCGAATAAACTGCCACTGCAACTGCCGGTAATCGATGGTAACGCCGTGCTACCGCCAACTATGCCGGCCATCATGGAGCTAGCCATCAACAATGACTGCGTTGTCTGATGCAGACGCTGATGGTCACCATGGTCCAGCGATGATTCTGATGCTATGGAGATATTATCCAGATGCTCATTAGGCGCTTCTCTCCCCTTCATGCCACTGTCATCATTTGGCTTGCATTGTGTATCCTCCAGGTCACACATTCTCCACTAAATAGTCCTAAGCTTTTATGTTAATAAAAATTAGTTTAAATTCAATGCACTCTATGAACACATAACTTCAATTCAATTCATTGGTATTTCTTATAAGATTTCCTGCAATTTTTTTTCGTTGTGCATGCACTACGTGTGGGCATCGGCGTTGGTTCTTTGCTTTATGCTTTTTTTTCACTCAAGTGTATCTGTTATTTTCACAATTCAATTATTCATCAATGTCTTGAAATTATTAAAATCACTATTTAGCAATAAATTCTGATTTTTGCGCCGTTTTCGTTGTTTGTCAAACCGTATGTTTTTTAATCCATATTTTTTGAGTTCGCGGAATTCAGCGTTGCAGTCAAACGAACTGGACTCAATTCAAGTTGAATCACCCGTAGCACTGTGACAATCGGTCGCACTAGTTTTAAACAGGAACCTTGCCTATTGTTGGTTTTGTTTCCTTGTTTGTCGTTCGTTGTTTGAAGTTTCGAATCACAACAATATTCAAGGGTCAAAACAAATTTTATTAATAATTTTAGTTAAAATCACTAACTTGGAAACACGTTATAGCCGACACAAGGATATGTTTAACGCTGGTTGAAGAATGAAACTAAAGCCAAAAATAAATAAAAAAGACCCGTGCTGAGATAATCACAAAATTTCTTTTGCTTCACATTCTTATCTCTGTGTAGCCCTGTTGCTTATTCTATTACAATTGAAGTTGATCTCTTACAAAAAGTGTTGCATTTGTTCGAAAAAGGGCGTTTAAAAGAGTTGAAATCGTAATTTCGCATGGCGTTAAACAAGGTTTTTATAACAAAAGTTTGGCACGATTACAATTTCTGGGGCTATGGTATTTGAAAGTGTTTGACCCCTTTACATTGATCAAGTATTAAAATTCGCCTCACATCGGAAGGGACGAAACAGTAAGAGTCAATTTTTTGTATTCCTTTTGTAGTTTTCGGCTTTTTTGATAGAGCGCTTCACATTATTTTTCGTTTACGTGCGTGCGTTTGGTGTTTTGTAGCTCAAAATGATAAAGGCTTCGTTTATATTTTATAAAATGATGACAAAATATAAATACATATAGCATATAGAAAACAAGCAAAGAAAGAATAAAATTGAGTTTAATTCTTGGCCAATGTCTAAATGAGAACATAAA
The DNA here is from genome assembly GCA_943735915.1 of Pherbina coryleti. Taxonomy (NCBI): domain Eukaryota; kingdom Metazoa; phylum Arthropoda; class Insecta; order Diptera; family Sciomyzidae; genus Pherbina; species Pherbina coryleti. The sequence continues at coordinate 37,897,085 of OX030952.1, read as the reverse complement.
AAATAAAGGTGTCTTTTTTACTCAGAACACAAAAAACAATATTTTGATCGAATAACAAAAAAAAAAAAAAACAAATTGATCCTCGACTATTTATCGATTTTAAAAATTTGTTTCTTTTAACAAAATTTGTTAAAAATTTTCATTATCTAATGAATGTAAAATATTGATACCTCATTTGTAAGATAATTAATTTATCTTTCAGCAAAAATTACAATTCAAATACATTTAAGCAATATATTGAATTCTATAAACGATTTCATGTTATGTTTCCTTTTCATTACCAACAAAATTGTTATTTTCTCCAAATTTGCATTATTGAGGTACTAAAAATATATATTATTTTTAAAGCCTAAGGCTTTACCCTTCACTTGATATGCAAAATATTATAGTTTTTTTTTTAATTAACATTATATTTAATATATTTCTTGTAAAAGCTGAATAACTAAGAATTATATGATTGAAGTAACATCATTCCGTTAATAGTCTATACTTTTATATAAAATGCTTATCACATATCTTCGTGTACGCTCAACTAAAGAACTATTGAACCGATTTTAATAATTCTTTTACTAATTCAAAGCGTCATTCTTAACTTAAGCTATTGCATACTTTATTTTTTAAAACTTTATTAAGAACTGAGATTAAATACCATCTTTGAGTATATATATATAGAGAAACCAATTCAGCAAAACAAATTTAGGGAGTAACTCTGCCGCTTAGATGGCGCACTTACTCAACAATCGCTGAGATGCTGACACAGACTATGATTGAGGCAAATGATCCATAAAGAAATTTGTAAACATAAGTGTTTATGAGTTAGTATGTATGTATGTATGTATGTGTGCACAACACTAACAAAGCCTGTTGCTGTTGAAAAGATTTTATTTTTTTACAGGAGTTTAGAGAGGAAAAAGTAGTCCTTGATCTAGATTTAAATATCTAAAATTTTGAAAAATAATATGTCGATAAATCCTACATGTCGACAACTTTTGAAGTAATTTTTTTCATTCGGTTAATTTTGGGCATTTTTATTTCAGTTTTGTGATTTTTTAAGAAATTGTAAAAGCATAAATTTTGCCAGTTTTTTTTTAAATGCAGTGAATTCTCCAAACAAATATGTATTTTCAACATACTCTTGTTCCAACGAATATTTTTATGCTTTTTATTTTAATAAAGATAAACATTAAACATAACATAAAAACAACTCATTTTAAATAAAATAACAGAAAAGGCAAAAAAATTTTAAAATAAAAAAAATTATGCGCAATTATAATTAATATACGTAATCTATTTATAAATAGGCGTAGGCAGAACAGTTAAGAACCATTTTCTCCCGTGTTTCTCAACCGATTTTGACAATTTTTTTTTTAATCAATAAGAGTGGGGAGAAGGAGTGCACCGAATAAATATAGTGGGCGTTTTTATTTTTTTTTTTTTGAATTTGTTCGTATAGATTCTCAGCCCGTGTTGTCATAAAAGGGCTCATAAGTCTCTTCTTCTAAAGATATAGCCTTTAAATGAGGTGGTACATAATGAATTATGCTTGATCGAGCAATTGTTAATGTTTGAAATTAAATACGGGTTGGCTTAGACTCAATATTTTGCTCTATACATGAACTTAACCCTGAAATGCCCAGCGTATCTTTTTTGATACAACCGAGAAAATAAGCTTTTAAAATATTGCAAAAATTAAATGCTGGATATGTAGTTTCACTCAAAAAATTGCAAGTATTAAACAAAAATTTTATTATTGGTATAACTTCGTTGGTTTGGGAACTATTTACCGTCAAATTCAAAAAATAGTTTTTTTTTTAATTTTTACGGAAAGTTCGCTTTTTGACATGAAATATCTTTTAAACTATTAACAATTTCTGAGTAAAAAAAATTACAAGTTAGTCTAGTTATCATAAAAGTTACGAGTTAGTCTAGTTATCGTTTTCCACGTTTTTGGCTTGAACTCCTACAACCAAGCTGATTGATGGTATACGTCGGAATACCCACTGTATCTTTTTGGAAACAACCATGTTTTCTTTAATTACTTATAAACAAAAATGTTTTCATTTTTCACAACATAATTTTTTTTAATGAATAAAATAATGCCATCATTTTTTTTTTTTGATATGAAATCAAAAAAGACGTAAGTTACCAAAAATTCAAAATTGACTTTTTGATTGATTATGAAGCACCGTATCAAAATACATGTTCATGCAAAATTTTACACTCTTACTACTAAAAACGACGTTTTTATATACAAAATTCAATAAGCTTTTCAGTACAAGCGCAAAGCAAAGCCCAAGCATTTTTTGCTTCTCCTGCAAAATTTTTCAAATGTTACTTACGGCTTTTTTGATTTCATATGACGAAATGAACTGCTTGATTAAATTTTTGACTAAAACATTTATTTTAGGACAAAAATATTGCTCTTAAGTGCATGTGACCACTAAACTTTTTGTTGGGATCGGGAAGATGTTTTTTTCTTTGTCCATATATCTATCGTATCCACATCTCTTGCTGTTTAGGTAGTAAATAAAAAAAAGAGCTTAATTTTACTAAAAATTGCGATTTAAGTCAGTTTCTTAACGCTATCAAATATTTCAAAATGCGTAGTATAAAAGAACTAGTAGTTAGCACACACAGTGCACTCACCTGTTCGTTCGAAGTCTGCTCAAAGAGCATACATTTATAATTTTTGCTCTTTGGTCTGCCTTCCCAGTAAAAAATTGGATCATCCTATGAGCGATCTGGGAGTGCTCTATATTTTTTAACTGGGTTGTACTCGCACGCATATACTCAATTTCACACTGTTACGTGGCGATTTCTACCATTTCATTCTACCCACAAGCCACGTTAAAGAATTTCGTTCTAAAAAAAAAAAACAAAAGCACGACAGCAGAATGATTCGAACCCATCTCTCCGCGATCGTAGCTCATATAATTACAAAAAACATATATGCCAGCCGTAGGATTCGAACTTTGCGATGTCGCCAAAAAAAAATTCCATCTTGCAACAAAATTTAAATTTCATACAAATTAAACAAAATTGTGACCCGCTACATGATACAATTACAAGGCAAGCTCATATTGGAGAGCAGGGTGCGCTAGTTGTCAAAATCAGCTGGTAATTTTTAGTTTTTCTAATTGTTGTTGTTGCTTTTGTTATTTATATAATTTTTAGTTTTTCTAATTGTTGTCGTTTGACGTTTGTAGCTCCTACAGCTTTGTTGTTGCAAAATTTCTCAATTGAGCAGCCACTTTTCGTTATTTTTGACGATATCAATTCCAAACACAATCACAATGTCCATATCATGTGTGCTCTTTGCAACAAGAAGCTTAGCTGTTTTTCTGAGGAACGCAGCATGTTTCATTCATGGTGTAATTAACAAGGCGATCGTGAATTTTTAGCTTATCTCAAAAAAATTTTACCCACCCTTGTCAAAAACAGCTGTTGGCAAATTCCAAGCAAAAGTTGCAAAACAATCTATTACAATTTTTTATTGAGTGCAAGCGATTTGACACTTTTCCGCAGCTTGTCTCTTTTTTCTTACTTTCTCAACATTTTTTGAAAATCGTAGGGAAATTAGTAAACTTCACGATCACCTTGTTAATTACACCATGGTTTCATCGTTTTCTCAGGAATACAACATGATTTACTTCTCACTGGCTGATCATGTTCGCTCACTAAATTCTGCTAATTTAACATTATCCGTCTTTTATTCGTACTGGTTAAACCAAAAATGTTCTAAATTACATGCAGAACACTAACAAAAAGATGAAACTGCTCAGTAGCTGGATCATGTTGTTAAACTTTTTTTCGTTCCGCTACTGCTCTATAGATGTCGTTGTTTACTTGTGTTTGTAGCGGAATCGGAGTAGAATGTTAAGTAATTGCGAATGCAACCCTGTATGATTAAAGCAAAATAAAAAAGACTTTGACTTTTCTGTTATCAATCACTTGTTGTGAGAGCTTTTTAAAATAAAACGTTCATATTGGACTCGTAATTTTATTGCCCCAAGCGGTCAATGCTCCAAGCTCCAGTGTCCCAAACGGCCAAGGCTCCAAGCTCCAATGTCCCAAGCGGTCAAGAGAAAAACTTAAAAAAGTTTAACTAATGCGATCTATTCGTTCATCAGGTTAAACCAGTACGAATAAAACGCGGCTAATAGCTGGGACTTTGGAGCTTGCAGCCTTGCCCGCTTGGGACACTGGAACTTGGGACATTCACCGCTTGGGGCAATAAAATTACGACACTTTTGCATCCATTTTTTTATTTATTGCAAACAACGAGTATAAATAAGAAAAGAGATTTCACGACTCTCAAGGTTCGTGTATTCGCTAAAAATGAGACATCATGCAAGAGGAATGAGCGAGTAGCAATGCGGCGAGTTCACAACGTTCACCGTGAATGGTTTGTTCGTTGGTTCCTACCAAGCAAGAAGGAGACGACTGTGTCATGAGCCGGTTTCCGTCATCCATACCTATACAAAGTAGATAGAAAGAGCTAGGCAGCGTTTTGATCAACATCGATGTTTCTATTTATTTAAATTTTAACAAGTATGAGACAATCGGGAAATGAAAAAGCTTAATATGGCTATTTCGTTTTCCCAAACTATAATAAGTAAGGAAGAAGTAAGAGGAAGAAGAGGAAGTAAGTACATTAAAGATGTAAACAAAAAACATATGTTCTAAGAAACAATTTATTGAAGTACATTTTAATTCAATGTATTCACTTTTTGAAAGCGTTCTTCAAAATTTAAATGCAATTAATATGTTAACAAATAAAATGACCAAATCCTAAACCTTAGTTTTTCACATGATATTCCAAAATGTTCATTTAATAGAATTTCTTGAGCGAACAAGGCGAGCCAGCGCGAAGTGAAACACGTTGTGTTCCTCAGAAAACCAAAAAACGTCCTGCGTTCCTTACAAAAACAGCTTAGCGTCTCTTGACAAAGAACACACATGATGTGGACATTGTGGTTGTGTTTGTAATTGCTATTGTATCGGCAAAAATAGCGAAAAGTGGCAACAGCGCATTCGAGCTGGCAAACTCGCAATTCTTCATCATTTGTGCAAAATTTCAATTTTTGCACAATATAAAGATTAACTAATGTGTGCCAACTGCGAGGTCGTGGGTTCGAATCCTGCCTGAGGCATGTTTTTTTTTTTGGAACAATGAAGATAAATTATTTTCAATTATTTTTTTATTTTGTGTCTATATATTATAAAAAAATTTTTTATTCCAATAATAAATTTATCTCTGCTGTCAATAATTTGGTTGTTATGAAAATAATTTATAATTTCGAATGTAAGCAATCGCTCATCTGCATTAAATATTTGCGCTAAACTCGTAGACCCGGGCTCGAATCCTGCGGGAGGCATTCTTTTTTTTTTTTGGAACATTGAAGATAAGTTATTTACAATAATTATTTTATTTTATATCTGTACATATTCTAAAAAATTTCTTATTTCAATATTAAATCCACAACTAATTATCTCTAACTTTGCTGTTTATAATTTGGTTTTTATGAAAGTGCAATTGAGAGCATAAGCAAATGCTCATTTGCATTAAATATTTGAGCTTATCTCGTAGACCGGGGTTCGAATCCTGCGGGAGGCATTTCTTTTTTTTTTTTGGGATTATGAAAATGATTTTTTTTTTTAATAATTATTGTATTTTATACCTGTATATATTACAAAATATTTTCTTTATTTCAATATTAAATCCATAACTAATTATCTTTGAACTCTGCTATTAATAATTAAAATATGATTTCATCTGTGTATTTTTAAGCAGGCCGAAAATAGATGCAAACAAATATTCATTAAGTTTTTGTACAATTTTTTAGAATAATTCTTAACGAACAACTTATAGCTACGTACTGCTTTCAAAAACTTTTTGACACCAAATGATGCAAATTGTTACCACTCCTACCTTCTAAGAAGGATTTTTTCTCGTAAAATTTATATTTTTCTTATATAATTACTTGGACGGAAGTTTAGAACATTTTCTTTGGTTTGTAGTTTTGTATATTATTTTATTAAAAAAGAGCTGTGATTTACAAATAGTTTTAAACAATTTTCATCATTTTCATAACTTATGATGCATATTTCATTAATGGCTTTAAAGAAGTTTAAGGATCAGATAAAAGATTTGTTTAAAAAGCTTTTTATTTAGTAATTAATTAATCCAAAAATGTGAGACAAGAACACAAAAGTATCAATACGAACGCTATGTTTCAATATATATAAAAATATATGTACATATATGTACAGGGTGTTTTTTTAGCTGCATGAGAAGTTTCGATGGTTGTTCTGTATGGTTTGACAGTTGAGAATGTCAAACTGTGTTGACATTTCTGTTCAGTAAGGTTTGGCAATTCATCATGAATCGTCCGTATATAGAGCGAAGACAATCCTCAAGCCGTTAACGAAGCACCATTACATCCACTAAAATTGACTGTTTGGTTCGGTTTACACGCTGGCGGCAACATCGGTCCTTATTTCTTTCGAAATGAGGAAGGAGTCACCGTTATAGTGAATGACGAGCCCTATCGAGCCATGCTGACTTATTTTTTGTTTCCAAACAAATACAGCGCGCTTAACCATCAGTTAATTTATTGCAAAATTAATTTGGTGACAACTTTATTTTCTGTTAACTGGCCCCCTCGTTCGTGCGACTTAACGCGTATCGATTACAGTATATAGGGCTCATCATATTTAAAAAATAAATGCCATGTAATTTTCTTCATTCCAACAATATTTCTGCCTTGTATTATTTTTTAAAGTTCTCAAGCTCTTAAAAAAACACCCTTTATATGAAGATTTATGTTTAGAATATAAACTTTTTAAATCATTTTTTTTTATAAATTAATATCTTCACTTCAAATTCTAAAAGCTACAAAAACTTAAAATAGTCTTAAATTAAAATTTTAAAATTGGGTACTGAATTATTTTGTTTTAAATAAAGATTTTGCTAGAAACATTAAAGTATTAAAATATTTAATTTTTTATACATATAGTATATTTTGTACATGCATATATTTCATATTCATTAAACATATTAATGTTTATTGTTTTTAAATAAATATTTTAAGTTCAATATATATTGAAAATATATATAAAATATTTATCAATTAAAAGTTTAAAAAAATAACGAAAGGAATATATGCATGCATAACTAGTATTTTTAGTTGTGATTAATTTTATTTGAACTCATCATAAAGATATATTCAAAATATTCGATTTAAATAATCATTTAATATAAAACCCTAACACAAAGGGCTTTGAATTTAGAAAAAAGAATTTAAAAATACAAAATAGAAATACATTAATAAAAGAAAAAAAATTTTGCGAAGCAATTATCTGTCAAATGTAAAGTATAAGTAAAGTTTATAAGTTTTTAAAATATGGATGAATTCATATTAACGGTTTTTTCATATAATGGTAAAAAGAGATAAGTGCAAATTTACGAAATTAACTGCATTTTTCAAGTCATCAAATTATTGTTGTTGTACATTACGTTTTATAATGTAGCAATATTAATTAGCAATCAAATTATGCCTGAGCAATATTTGTATTGAAATTTTAAATTGGAATCAAACAAAGCATTTCAGATTTTGCACTTATCACTTTTGAAAGTTTTATCATCGATATAATGTCGTTATAAGTTAAACAATAAAAAAAAAAATTATACAAATATGATATGTTTATACTTCATATCATGATTGATTGCCAATATCAATGAGTATGAGATCTACATTTGCACTAAATGAGAAAAATACTATAAATGCGCAAATTGGATATGTTTTTTTGAGGCGTACTGCGATAGCAAAAATTAAGTTAAATTTTTGCTTACGATTCCTGTAAGAATGATTCCTATAAGCTTAACAATTTAAGATTCTTAATTGCACATTAAATTAACTGAAAATTCTCGGTTAACTTAAGCAATGATACAAATGTAGAAATATGATAAACATGTAGAAACGTGTAGAAAAAGGTAAAACATTTATAGGTAATTTCTAATTCATTCATTTATGAATAAAACTTTCTTTAGGAGATTGTAAAATATTTTGAGAGATTCAAAAATTCTTTTTCTTAAAACTCAAAGCTTAAATTAAAAATGAATAGCTAAATAACTTCACCAATTTTCTTCCTTTCATGTTAATTATATTTACATTAATTGAAATTAACTAGCAAATAATAGCATCGAACATAACAAATAATAAATATAAAAATAATAAATTATTACAACAAAAAAATGCGCCCGCCGTAGGATTCGAACCCACGACCTCGCATTTGGCATACATTAGTTAATCTTTATATTGTGCAAAAATTTCAATTATTGTACAAATAATGAAAAATTGCGATTTTGCCAGCTCGACTGCGCTGTTGCCACTTTTCGCTATTTTTGACGAACAATAGCAATTACAAACACAATGACAATCTCCAAGTATGTGTGTTCTTTGTCAAGATGTGTTAAGCTGTTTTTCTTAGGAACGCAGGATGTTTTTGGTTTTCTGAGGAACACAACATGTTCTACTTCGCGCTGGCTCGTTATGTTCGCCCACAAAATTATATTTAATTAACATTTTGGAGTATCAAGTATAAGACTAAGTGTTGGGATTTGGTCATTTTATTTTTGAACATGTTAATTAATTTATCTTTGGAAGGACACTTTCAAATAGTGAATATATTGAATTACAATTTACTTGAATAAATTATTTCTTAGAACATATGTTTTTTGTTTACATCTTATATGCACATAACGATATCTTGCTTTTCTTCCTTGCTTATCACAGTTTGGGAAAAGGAAATAACCATATAAAGCTATTTCATTTCCCAATTGTCTCATGATCGTTAAAATTTAAACAAATTAAAACATTGATGTCGATCAAAACGCGCCTAGCTCTTTCTATCCACTTTATATTGGCATGGATGAAGGAAACCTGTTCATTACACAGTCGTCTCCTTCTCGCTTGGTGGGAACCAACGAACAAACCATTCACGGTGAACGTTGTGAACTCGCCGCTTTGCTACTCGCTCATTCCTCTTGCATGATGTCTCATTTTTAGCGAATACACGAACCTTGAGAGTCGTGAAATCTCTTTTCTTATTTATACTCGTTGTTTATACTCGTTGATCAATGAAATCACAAATAAACAACGACATCTATGGAGCAGTAGCGGAACGAAAAAAAGTTTAACAAGATGATCCAGCTACTGAACAGGTTCATCTTTTTGTTAGTGTTCTGCATGTAATTTAGAACATTTTTGGTTAAACCAGTACGAATAAAACACGGCTATTATGTCTTTATATTTTTGGCAAATACATTTGTTTGCTTCGCAACTGAAGATGTTGCTATTGTTGTTCGCTGTTCGTGATTTTGGCTTGCGTCAATATAGATTTGTTTGCTATGCAACTGAAGATGTCGCTTTAATCTCTTATATACGATTTTATACTTGGCCGGTTCATTTGCTATAAAAATATATGCCATTGCTTTAGTAGGGACAAAAACCATGCGAACGGCAGAACTTGTCGCGTGCTGCGCTATCTCTGTGTGAAAGCTTCTGTTCGCTATTCCAGTTTCATTTAGCATAAGCACATTTCGATATACTATAAATTTATGGCATAATTTTTTATCCCTAACGAAGCTTTCAACTATCGAATGCTATGCGAAAGATGCAGCTATGTTGCCAGAAAAGTACGATAAAATGATTTTTCAACGATTGTGGGATGTGGTAATTCCCATGGTATTTTGTGGTAAAAATCTCTCGTGTGGGAAAAAAATACCACATGTGCGATATTTACCACGCATGGGAAAAAATACCTCAAAATACCACAAAATACCCCAAATTACCACAAAAAATCAGAAGAAAATTTGAGGGATTTTGTGATAATCTGCGGTATTGTGGTATTTTGTGGTAATTTGTGGTATTTTGTGGTATTTTGAGGTATTTTGTGGTATTTTGAGGTATTTTGTGAGTGTGGTAATTTGTGAGAATTCAGTGTGAGAAAAAGAGAATTTTGGTAATTTCATCTGGCGACACTGCGATGCAGAGACTATTTTCCAAACCAGTGGGGCCCATGAAATTTTAAGTGCAGGCCAAAACTTAAAAAAACAAAAAACAAACACAAAATGTTGCTCATTGTTGTGTTTGCCAAAAAATCAAACAAAACAAAAAACAATTACAATGCAATGAAATCACATGTCATGAAGTACACTGCAAGAAAATGTGGTTTATTTTTGTTTTTTTTTTTATAAATTCAATGTTTAATTATGACAAATCAATAAACTCAATTTTATTTGCTAGTGCACTGCGACAAGGATTAATTTCTATTACAATATGCATGCACGAAAAATTACTCGACACACAAGTAACGAGACAATCAGCTTCGGCATCGACATCATCGAGTGTGTGTTATTTGATTTTGGCTTTGCATGCAATTGTTTTTGTAAAGTTCTTTGAAGAATGTGCTGAACACTGAACGAGTGCAGTTTGTGTTGTTTTTTTCAGGTGTTCTTTAATTTGGCTCATCGCAAAAATAATTAAACTAATAATTAATTTAATTAATTAAATTAATCAAATTAAGATAGAAAAATATTTGTATGAAGGGCCACGCGAGCCAAACGGGAAACTACGTGGGTATGTTTGTTCTAAACAGAGACTATATACAGAGAATATATCATTTATTTTTAGTTTTTTCGTTAAGTCCAGTACAAATTCTTCATTTTCGTTTAATAAAATTTAGCGTAGCACATATACTCACCCAGTAATAATTCCATGCAACGCTGCAGTGGTTGAAAGTTGGAAATAAATACCAAAATTCATAACCTCGTTTGAATTTTTTTGTTTATGTTGTTTAAGAGTTATCTAATTAGCATTATTTCAAAATATTTAGCAGAGATATTTTAGGGTTTTTAAAATAGACGCCTTAAAAGCCGAATAATGTAAAAAACGTTTTAAAAATTGATTGAGAAAAGGAATTGCACTCTGGTTTTTTTTTAATGTACATTTTCTATGTTTCACATAGAAAAACATTTTCGCATACTTGAAAATTATTGAGAAAAAAGTTATGTCGAGAAAAATATAGACTTGCTTAGTCTCAAGGTTTATAGCTAAATCGCAATACTGCGTTAGGCCGGTCGTGCGTTGACAGCTCGAGTAGAAACGAACGTGTTCTTATGCAGCAATTCACAATTCGACCTCAAACTTTGATCGTACTTTGATCGTAAATATTATACGAAGAGGTAAAGTACGATCAAAGTACGATCTAACGAGATGAGTAGAGAAAACTTCGACTCGGTCGTGCGTTTGACATTTCTTGCTATAGCAGAGTTGCATTTTCGTTGAAAGAGCTTAGTATGTGGGTGTTTTATAGTTTCACTGGCAAAGATAGATTTTCAAGGGATTTCGTTTATCATCGTTGGAATTTATGATTTATATAATGTTTTTTTATAACTCATGCTGTTAAAGCAATACTTATTGCCATACTTTTCACGAACCGCCTTAAGCGCGATATATTAAAGGTATTTATATAGAAAATTGCGGGATTGAGAATTGTGGGGAAAACAACTTTTGTGGGATTTCTTGCATGGCTGGTTTAATTGGCATCATCTAAGTGGCAGAAGCACGACCTACTAACGCATTATTGAGAGTGCAAAATTCGAAGGTCGTGCGTTCTGACTGCTTATCTCGTAAAGTTTTTGACACGTCGATATAACGTACGATCGGAGCACGACCGACCTAACGCAGTATTGCGATTTCAGCATTATTGCTATAATAATTTTCTTTAGTACGCTTTTAGGCATTTCTTGATAAAACGATCACTGCGTACGAAAGTGCGACATACTTTACATCTGTTGCCCAAGCCCTATGCACTTGGTGCACATTTGTTTTTGTGAAAACACTTAGGCATAGGCTGTGTATTCTATACACACACAGTACGCCGCATTTAGCAATACAAAATACGAAAACAAATTTGTCTTTTTCGTTTTTGATCTTTTTTCGTTGCCTATACCCAAGTGCAAGCAACAACACTTTCGTATGCTTTGTTGATACACTTTGGTGACAGTGATCTTCAACGTGAACTTTGTTGTTGTCTAACTTATGATTTCGCTTAAGAAAGTTTGTAGGATTTTATATTTATTTATTTCTTCCAGTCTACTGATTTATTACAATCTTACAAACAATACCTATGTTTTTACTTAAAGCTAATTAAAAATAATGAATAGAATTAATCTAAATTCATGTTCTGACACATTAAAATTTAAAATATGTGAAAAACTGTTGCATAAGTGTATGCATCTTACTATTGGCTAATTATCAGCATATTGGTCCTGTAAAGATTTTCTTCGAACATACGAGTTCGTCGCAAAACTCTTGGGGCATCATAAATTTGGAAGAAGTTTGACAGTTCCTCACAATTTACTTTACCAGAAAAAAATATTATAAACAAACAGAAGATAACTAACTGATCTTCTATCTTTTAAGGATTGTAAGCCAAGTAATTACAACAAACTTCGTATGCTGTGGTGACATGTTGGTACTTCACTATCGAAGCCATGATACAATAAGAAGGTAGGGTAAGGAGCTTTGACAAGACCGTCTGCTTATGTCAAAAAGCCTTTTAGCGTTGCCACTTTTCTGTATTTTTCTTAAATGTGGAACAAACACTTAGAAAAGGAATTATGTGTAGGGCAAATAAGAAAAATATTAAATGAAATTATCTATAATTGAAACAATAAATTTTTTAGTAATTTTAAAGCTTTATTTTCACTAATTTACTATTGCCCATAATTTTTTGCTTAGATTTTTGTATTCTTAATTTCTTATATAAAAATTTTATGCGAATGTGCATACGATATCTAATAAAAAATTTTTTTATTTTGTCTGACAGTGGAACACCCAAAAAATTAGTAATTCCCCGTTTATCATAATTTTCAGCAACGCATTTCATATGAAACGCTTACCTACTGAAACCATGAAACATGGATTTGTCATGGGATTTTTTCTTTAGATATGGTAGCACTGTATTTTATGGTTTTGACATTAGCATACGGTCTTGTCAAAGCTCCTTACCCTACCTTCTTATTGTATCATGATCGAAGCGAACATCGAATCGAAGTTTTCGATCAGGTAGTATGTTGTAACATTTTTGTTCGACAAGCGATTTGGTTTGTTTCGAAGTTATATTCGAACATCTGACAGTTGCACGCAAGCCTTTTTTATAACCCAAATAAAATTCAATAGGGGTATTCTCTATGCCTAGGATATGCCATTGCACGGTGCAAGAATAGGAAATGTACAATCTGCCATTGTTGTTTCTCAATTGCAGATATTATACATTTCCTATTCTTGCACCGTGCAACGGCATATCATAGGCATAGAGAATACCCCTAATGATAATAAAATTCAATAAAAATTACTCTATTATGAAATCTTCAAGTGCAATTGCATTTAATTTAATGTGATTGCATTTCATCTGACAGTTAATACTAGCCACAAACTATGCATTGTTGGATCAGGGTGCCTCTCCAGAAAGTCCACGAACCGCTCAAATTGTTTGATGTTGTTTTTTTTAAGAATTCCTGGAAGTGAGGTTAGGTGTAATAAGTTAAGTTTTACTTAAAACAAATACTTTTATTTAAGCCTATAATTTTATTATTTTACTAATTTAAAATCACAATTCAACATTTCTGTTATTTAATAAGAGAAACCATGTTTAAATAAATAAATTAATACATTTATTTTTGTTTCGATTCTCGTTCACCGCCACCAAATCAAAGTGATATTTATCGCAAATATCGCCCGTCGAAAGTGTTAAAACATATAGACTTTCGATAAATTCGACAACTTCGAAACTTTTCAAGTTACAACATGTTGCCACTGGAAGGCCATCAGGCCAATAAAGCTTTTTAAGCGCATATTTACTCATATGTTTTGTTTGTCTCATATTAATCGGTGTTTGCACTTCCATAAGAAAGTTTTGAGCACCTCTGCTGTATATCGTCTAGTAGGGTACCAGCAAGAAAATCATAATAGAAATCGTTTCGAAAATTCATTTTAAACAAGCCATGTGTGCTACACAACTTGTGCTCACTTTATCAACATGCCAAAAAGTATGCTATTATATTTTTCAACTGTTGCTAGAATCACATTCACAAGCAGTACCAATTTGTTGCAAAACACATGAGTATAACTCAATTTTTTATAAAAACATAACGAAACAGTAAGACCTTTGTTATGCAGACGCTCATATGATCCCCGATCACTTCCTTTTTTACGCTCTTTTTTCGTTTGACGAGCTCTGTGATGAAAGTATGAGCCTGAACAGAATCAAAGAGATTAGCGATTGGCGACATTTTTAAGCAATAGAATGCACGTAAAAACGTATGAAACACGTCCGAAATCAAATCGCTGGTCTTCGATCGCGACGAACATTCGCCTGATTAGAATCTATTCTATTTTTTCTCTGGCGACCTGGTGATCCTCTCTTTGAGTGGTGTCAAACATGATAAGTGTTGCCGTATTTTTCCTAATGATGGGGTACGTTCAGTGCTATTTTCTTAAGCTTTATTATCTTCTGACATTTGTTGTCTGTGTTTCTGTTTTCTTCATGTCAATTATGCATACACAAAACAAAACATTCTGACAATTTAGTCTGAATAGTTCGCCAATCGTTAATCGCTTTCATTCTGGACGTGTTCTGAGCGATTGGCGAGAAGAGAAGATCGCCGATCGCCAATCGCTTTGATTCTGTTCGGGCTCTATGTTATACAGACGGTCATTTGATTCCTGAACACTAGTACACTTTTTGCTACTTTCAATACTTTATGCAAAAAAGTATCACGAGCATGAGTATGGTGAGTGTTGCTATTAAGCAGGTTTCATTACTGCTTTCATGCATTTCGTACTAAAAGTGTACAACTTTCAATACTAAAGGACAAATGTTGTGAATAATTGCACAGCGCAACACTGTTTTGATCTCGTGATTCCCATGGTATAATTAATCAGGTAGGTGTGACAGTTTTCAATCGAACATGAATTGTCAAAATTCATACAAAACAAAGCAAACAAGAAAAAAAGAAACAAAAAAACAGCCGAGTTTGACAATCCATGAACGATCTCGTGAGAAAATAGCCTGTTGTCAAACCTACCTGTATAATTGTATCATGGTGATTCCATATTATTTTCGAATCATTTGGTGACTATTCTGGGCAAAATAAATTCCCTCGCTCAGTCTCTCAAATTTCCCTTTTGCATTAAAAAACAACAATGCTCGACCGTGATGAGCCCGTGAGCGTCTGCATAACAACGGCCTGACTGTGAAACCTAAATAAGAGCGTTGAGCGGCGCGTTACTAGCCGCTTTGCGTTAACGCTGAATTGTCATCTCTAAATAAAAGCGGCGGCTTTATGTCAGATGCGCAGGCAGCCAACAAATTTTTCACAGAAATAGCAATATTTTCGAAGTCTGCAGCCAACTTTACTTCCTAACGCTCTGTCAAAATTGGATTTTCCAACCGCTCAGCGTTGCCGTCGCGTTATTATGGTTTGCTTCATACAATTCATATTAGCATGACGATTTTTTGACAGATAAACAACGCTGACGCTCTTGTTTAGGTTTCACAGTAAGCTTTTTTTATATAATTTTTTTTACTGTTTTTAAAAAATCAAAACAAATAATGTCTTTAAATCTATAAACCACTAATTTTAATATTTCAGATGCTACGCGTCATGGAAGTTGAAATTGTGAAAAACGTGAAAAACATCTGGTATAGAAAATTGTGTATGGGAGGTGGGCGTGGCACAAAATACTTTTTTTTTATTCTACACATGGTAGAATAAAATTTTATTGGTCTACGACGATTGTTTCTATTTATTAACACTTTTTGTATGGGGCCCAACCACTCGGCGTCGTCAATTGCATGGAATTATATCTTCGCGACTATTGCGGCTACGGTTAATTTTATAGAACTATTATAGTAATATAATAGTAAAGGTGAGCTTTCGATTTAAATAAATAAAAAAATTAATAGTGCCATGACGACCCTCAGGGAAATTTATCAATGCAACCCAAGTGGTTTAGCGCGGCACACAATGGTTAAAAAGTGGAAAAATATGAAAATTTATGACTTCCTATGGTCGACATTAAATTTTTTATTTTTTAAGAATTGTCTAATTAACATATTTCCAAAAGGTTTTGGTGAAATCTTCACAGGATACATTGTACAGAAACTATCAAAGTTGTTATATTATAAAACGTTCAATAAATACTTAGTAACAAGAGGTATATTTAAAATTTAATAACATGTGAACCTGAAAAAATGTGGTTTGTTTTTTTTTAGTCTTAAAGAAATAATATGAAATAAGAAACTTGCATAGTTAGAAATCATTAGGGGTATTCACGATCTGGAACTCTTTGTAGAGCTCTTGTGTACAATAGGGCGTATCGAAAAATTTAGATCGTATTCTAAGAGGTCTCAAAAGTTGCATGGAGTTGTCAAGATTACCCAAAAAAAATTGTAAGGAAAAAAAAGGATTAACAATAACAATAACAATAAAAAAGGACTAACAATATATTGGTAAACACGATGCCACTCACGATTCTTGTCCACAGTGTCCTGTGTGAAGGATATTCGAAGCAAAAGTTGTAATCGAGATAGCATAGAACTTTTGGTTGTTACCTAATAGTCTATACCATGGGTATTTCTGATACCCGAGATATAAAATCTAATATTCTTTTTTTTGAAAAAGTTAAAAAATTGCATTCAAGTATACATTTCTCAAAAATAGGAAAATGCATATGCAAAAATTATGCTAGTTATTAATTCGGCAACTTTAAGAAATACGTTGACAGTATAATCAATACCACCAAAATTTAGACTATTAGGTAACAATCAAAAGTTCTGTGCTATCTCGATTACAACTTTTGCTTCGAATATCCTTCACACAGGACACTGTAGATAAAAATCGTGAGTGGCATCGTGTTCACCAATATATTGTTAGTTTAAGCCTATACTTACTTTTGCTTTAAGACATACGTACTTTTTTTATAAAAGTCAAAGCATTTTAAGGTCGTTATTTTTTACTGTTTTCCTCAAAAAACAACTTTGTCCTTGCGGGGCAGAAAGACATCCTTTTTTTTCCTTGAAATTTTTTTTGGGTGATCTTGACAACCCCATGTAACTTTTGAGACCTCTTGGAATGTGAAATTCGAAAAAAATTTATAATTCGATACGCCCTAGTGTACAAGAGCAAAAAAGTGCAACAAACTGTGAACACACCTCATACCCAGACCTAACAATTGAAGTTAAGTTCAGTCAGCTTTGAAAGTAAGTGATGTGAAATTATGATATTAATGAAGTAAGTACATAGAAGAGTACACAATACACCGTCACTATTTGTTTGCTGTCAAAAATTCACACAAGAGCTCAAGAGCACTACAAAAGAAGTACAGGATATCGCCAGTGCGCGCTCGATTAGATTAACATCATTATTTATTTTTACACAAAAACTTAAAAAAAGTTAGCTGCCAAAACTTGCAGTTTTTATAAATGAAAAATTAAATGCGTTTAGTGTAAAAAAATCGAGTTTTATTGATTTAAATTCCAATTTTTTGTAGCATGCTCTTAGGCTTAGGTTGAAAAGGCGATGTAAGCAGATCAAATGCAACTGTTTTTGTTTATTTATTTTGGTAACAACAACAAACACAACAAGTTTTTGACGTAGAATACGTCATTCTCGGAGGTAAGTAGGGTGGTTGATAGTGATCAGGTGTCGGTATTTATATCACTTTTTGAGCCTTTGGTGGGCCTAAAGTACTGATCGTACAATGTTGATGTTAGCACTTGTTGGTCTGCTTGATCCTCAATGGGACAAAAATTCATGTTAGAACTCTCTAAATTATATAAATTTTACACAACTACATGAAATATAAAGCAAACATTTGATGCTTTTGTTTGTTTAAACTTGCTATCTATGTATTTATCGACAGTTTCCGGTTTTATCGACAAAACCATAAAATTTGTATGGGAGCCCCCCTAAGGAGTGGTCGGAGGGAATAGGTGTCAAAAGCAAAAATATTCCTTTTGCAAAAGTAATGAAGGTCTGTCATACCTATGAACGTTTTCCGGCACTCTCTTAAAGGTCATATGCTCAGGTGTATGGAATTCTTATAGGTAACGTGACGCTGTTTTTTATACTCCTATTTCATGTTCAAACTTTTGCTTTAATCCAAGACCAAATTCTTGACTAAATCTTACAACAACTTAATTGTTGTTGTTGTTGATGTCGATGTTGATGTTGATATTGATGCTGATTTTGATGTTGATGTTGATGTTGATGTTGATTTTGATATTGATGTTGATGTTGATGTTGATTTTGATTTTGATGTTGATGTTGATGTTGATGTTGATGTTGATGTAGATGTTGATGTTGATGTTGATGTTGATGTTGATGTTGATGTTGATGTTGATGTTGATGTTGATGTTGATGTTGATGTTGATGTTGATGTTGATGTTGATGTTGATGTTGATGTTGATGTTGATGTTGATGATGTTGATGATGTTGATGTTGGTGTTGGTGTTGGTGTTGATGTTGATGTTGATATTGATATTGATGTTGATGTTGATGTTCATGTTCATGTTGATGTTGATGTTGATGTTGATGTTGATGTTGATGTTGATGTTGATATTGATGTTGATGTTGATTTTGATGTTGATGTTGATGTTAATGTTGATTTTGATGTTGATATTGATGTTGATGATGATGTTGATTTTGATGTTGATGTTGATGTTGATGTTGATATTGATGTTGATGTTGATGTTGATGTTGATGTTGATGTTGATGTTGATGTTGATGTTGATGTTGATGTTGATGTTGATGTTGATGTTGATGTTGATGTTGATGTTGATGTTGATGTTGATGTTGATGTTGATGTTGATGTTGATGTTGATGTTGATGTTGATGTTGATGTTGATGTTGATGTTGATGTTGAAATTGATGTTGATACTGATGTTGATTTTGATGTTGATGTTGATGTTGATGTTGATGTTGATGTTGATGTTGATATTGATGTTGATGTTGGTTTTGATGTTGATGTTGATGTTGATGTTGATGTTGATGTTGATGTTAATGTTGATGATGATGATGTTGATGTTGATGTTGATGTTGATGTTGATGATGTTGATGTTGATGTTGATGTTGATGTTGATGTTGATGTTGATGTTGATGTTGATGTTGATGTTGATGATGTTGATGTTGATGTTGATGTTGATGTTGATGTTGATGTTGATGTTGATGTTGATGTTGATATTGATATTGATGTTAGTGTTGATGTTGATGTTGATGTTGATGTTGATGTTGATGTTAATGTTGATGTTGATGTTGATGTTGATGTTGATGTTGATGATGTTGATGTTGATATTGATGTTGGTGTTGATGTTGATGTTGATGTTGATGTTGATGTTGATGATGTTGATGTTGATGTTGATGTTGATGTTGATGTTGATGTTAATGTTGATGTTGATGTTGATATTGATATTGATGTGTGCGTTGATGTTGATGTTGATGTTGATGTTGATGTTGATGTTAATGTTGATGTTGATGTTGATGTTGATGCTGATGTTGATGTTGATGTTCATGTTGATGCTGATGTTGATTTTGATGTCGATGTTGATGTTGATGATGATGTTGATGTTGGTGTTGATGTTGATGTTATGTTTATGTTTGTATATGTTTGATGTTAATGTTGATGTTGATGTTGATGTTGATGTTGATGTTGATGTTGATGTTGATGTTGATGTTGATTGCTCCATTGCTTGTGCTTTTCCTTTACCTTAGCAGTATGCAATTAATACAGACAAAGTTATGCATATGCGTCACATTAGGCAGTTCCCTGAGGAGTCTCATGACACCGTGCATTTTTTTTTTATTTTTATCATAAGCTCGAAGACCTCACCTTAATTTTCGTTTCTTAAAATTTACCGTTACGCCAATAGTCACTGAGTTAAAATACCATGCAACGTTTTTTTATGGTTGTTGCATTTTTACTGCATTATGTGGTTGCCATCTTGAAATTGTAATGATAAGAATTTTTTTCGTAGTTTAGTTGTGAGGCGTACACATCTATGTAGTACATCTATGCTATCGTAAAACAAAATTTACCGTAGCAAGTCTTCTGAGTGAGTAATAATTCCATGCAACGATATTACATTTCTGTAACATAAGCTGCTATATTAACGAAAGAATTTTTTTTTATAATTTTGTCGTAAGGCCAAGTATAAATCCTTCATTTTCCTTTTCAAACATTTATCGTAGCTTATATAGTTACAGAGTGAAAATTCAATGCAACGCTGCTGCATGAATGTTGCATTGTCGATCTTTGAGAGACTCTCTCTGTGTCCCCATGACGTCAGAAATTGTTTGTCTAATTTTGTTGTGAGGGCTTAGAACAGAGCTTTATTGTTGTATCATATTTTTAATCTTAGCATTTATACTTAGCGAGTAATAATTCCATGTAACAAATTTTCAGTTGCGTTGCTTAAGCAGCTTTCACCACGTCCCAATGACGTTTTGAATTTTTATTTTGTTTTTACAATGAAGTCAAGGAATTAACCTTTTTGGTCGTACCATGTTTTTAATCAGAGCTCTTATACTCAGCGAGTAACAATTCAACGCAACGCCGATCAATTTTGAAAAAATGGTTTTTTCAACTTTTTTGGAAACCTGCGCGGTAAAACGTAACTTCGTCACGTCAAAAAAATGCAAAAGCAACAAAAATAAATACACAATAAGGATAAAGATAAGGGCGAGGATTTGGACAAGGATTTAGACAAGTTTAATAAAAAATATTGGGTCAAGGAATTGGACAAGGCTTAGGAAAAAAATATGGACAAAGATTTTTACAAGAATTATTGAAGGATTAGAAAAAGGATTATAAGAACGATTAGAGCTAGTCTTAAGATTAGGATTGTGACACACGGGAAAGGATTAGAGCAAAGATTTGCACTAGGATTACAATAAGAATTGGGACAAAGACTTGAAAAAAGACTGGGATAGGGAGTTGGATAGGGGTTATGAAAAGGATTAGGAAAAATTTTTAAATAAGGACAAGAACACAAATTTTGACAAAGAAAGCACAAACATAAGGACAAAGTGTAGGATAAGAATTCAGATAAGGAAAATGTTTGGATGTAACATTTGCAAGATGGGTCTCGGTTGAGACTCAAGTGACATCTTTTTCTTTTAATGACATCGCTCAGTTCTAAAGAAAGTCTTATACATATAAGAACTATAAGACCGCACAAATATTGGTTTAATTTTATTTTTTTTTATATATTTATTATAAATGTCTTTTTATTTCTTTATTGAGTAAACATTTTTTTATTCTCCCTGCCTCCCATACATTTTGTGACTTCAATACCTCCGCCTGTGTAGACGTACAGCCAACTCACTTTTTTTTTAGAATGAAGTCCTTGTCGAATTCTCGCAATTTTTGTTTTGTTTTGTTCAAGGATTGTTTTATTAGCGAATTTTGTTTTGAGAAATTTTCATTTCGTCAACTTCATAGTTCTTTGATGAAAATGCAATACTAAAAACTCATTTGAGTTTGATAATTTAACTTTATATATTAGTTTAATTAAGAAATTTTACAAACAAGTCTGTACAAAAAAAAAAAAATTCACTTCTCAGTATCTGTTCATTTTTTATTTTCTTATAAATATTATTTACAAAAGAGGCTAAGATTTTTTGCTAACTATGCGCAATTAATCATAAAACCTTAAAATAATTGCACTTCCTTCTCCACTGACCACCCAAAGAAAAATTTCCCACCTCACATCTCTGATGTTTGCAGTTAAATCATTTATCGATGGCTTCAAATAGGCCTACTCTATATAATTACCATGAACGTTCTTAGCAGAGATCATCCTCCTCTGTGCCATGCTGTCGAAAATTAACGAAAAACTGTAATTAGACACCATCCCAAACACAACTCATTCATAAGCGCGATTACGCATTGGAAGAGTGCAAAATCGCCACCGGTCATGGTGATCACGATCAGGAGAGCACCACCGATCTTATGGCTACACCCAGCCAATGAATGAATGAAAACAAATGTGTTGCGGATTTATTTCTGACAAGCAGCAACGGAAATCGTAGCTTCTGATAAGACCACACGCTGCACATGGCAGCACTTGGGAACGAACGTTTGAGTCTAAGGATGGACAGACGGACGGTCAAACGAATGCAGTAGTAGGTGAGGAGTGCTGAGAGCCCATCGCATCGTCGAAATGGGGTGGAAACACTCGCCAGCCTGCCTCAGTTGGGGGCGTTGCAATGCGAGACTCAATGCAGTCGGTGGTCAGCCACAGAAGTCATAATTCAAATATTTGTGTCGATCCATAAACGTATTGAAGCAGCAGGAGGCACAACAAATCAACGCGTTTCCTCAACTCGTGCATTCACAAACAATCAGACAAACATGCATGCATGTGTACAGATTCATACAAATGCGTCGTTTTGGCATTGTTTTTAGGTTGAGAAGGCAAACTGCTTGTCACATTTCATTTTACAGGACGCGTATTTGAATACTTCTCAGCAAACATTATGACTTTTAAAACTCTTCTAAGACTCATATAAATGATTTTTTATCATCATAATGCGCTCAAAAAAGACTCTTTTATCTGTACATTTTCGTAGGTTATGGGCTTAAAAATATGACTAATAATAATGACTGCTTTATGACTCATTTTGGACTCAACAATAAGACTCTTTTAAGACTAATATTTAATACTCTTTTAAGACTTATAATAAAGACTCTTTAAGAACTTATAATAAAGACTCTTTTAATTAAATCAAAATTAAGACCAAATTAATGGAATTTTTAAAAATTCATAATGAAGACTCTTTCAGAACTCATAGAAGTAATAATGATCCGTTTAGTTTGAAATATATTTTAGATTAAAATTTATTTAAAATATTTTATAATTGAAAAATAAAAAATATTCCAAAAATATTTTTTTTTAAACATTTCAAATAAAAAGTAATTTTAGAAAAATTAAAAGTTAAAAATTTCACTTTGCCATACTCGACTTCATTCGATTCTGCAAGCTCCTCAACTGCACACTGAACGACTGAAAGATAAATTATGACGTATTGGAGCAATCACTTCGAAAAAAATATTCACATTCTCACAAATTACCATCACATTACAAATTACAGAGAATCAGCCGTGATGGTCAGACATACATATGCACCAATGTTTTTATATATATTAAGAAGATAAAATTTTGTCGAGTTCTCATAAAACACTCCTATATAAGACTCTTTTATGAGGCCTTTTTATAATAACGCATAGATTATGCAATATTAGTAGTATAATCCATAATATCGTCTTATGTAGGATTTTTAATGAGATTTTTACGAGAACTCATAAAGCAAGCATAATATTGACTCTTTTAAGAGTCCTAGTTTTGAGCAGTCGTTTTACTCATAAGACACGCATAAAAAAATGCTCTTTTTAGAGTCTTATTTCTGTGCAATCATTTTACAATCATATCAAAGGCTCCTTTAGGAGTCTTTTTATTGCTTACTCATACCATCTTATGAGTCTTTTATTGCTTACTCATAAAACACGCATAAGAAATACTCTTTTTAGAGTAATTTTTTTTAGGCACTCAGAAAATGTTTGCAGGGTTATGTTCATGTCAGTAGAAATCATATAATAAAAATAAAATACTAAATAAAATAAAATAAAATTCCAAAAAAAATAAGTGTGTTATTAAGAAAAAAAAAAAAAAAAATTAAATAACTTCTGATTAAAATATACGCGGAATTTTTCGGAAACGGTTCAATTATTCATCGATATTTATTTTATTTCTTTCATAGTAACATCCATTGCAAGCAATACACATATTCCAACGCTTCTTCCAATCTTGAAGGTTTTCATATGCTGATGTGTTGTCGTTGTGCATAACATCGTGTATAACTCTCTGAACCGAATCGAACGAGACAACAAGATCGACGATCTGCAAGGACAATTTTTTCAACTTTTTTGATGTTTCGTCAGTCACACTGAAGGATGGCAGACCTGAACAGGGCAAATCATTAACCATAGTACGGCTCGCTTGAAACTCTTTGTAACTCTTGTATGCTTGTGTTTTCGACATTGTCTAATCCCGTAGGCTAATCCCGTAGGCTAATCCCGTAGTATTTTGTTGGAAACACAGACAAACTCTTTGCTCAACTAAATTTGACATTACGATATTGGCAGAACTTGTTTACCAGATGACAGATGTACCAACCTAGATAAAAAAATAGATTTTGACAATATCTCAAGTTTATTTGAATGGGAAATGCCGGAAATTTTTTGATCAGATGGTAATAATACTTTTTAAAAAATTTATTTTTAGACATAAAATGAATGTAGTTAATGATGTTCATCACCTTTAAATATTCTTTTTACTATTTTTCTATTGGTTTAAGAAGTAACAGGTTATCCATTTTCTTCTCCGGAAAGTAAAGTTTAAAAAACATACTAAAAATGCAGATGTCGATAACATTTTTATTTTGTTATAATGCCATTAAACGTGAAATACAATATCGTTCAAATGTCCTCCACGGGAGATTTTGCAGGACTGATTTCCTTTGAGGGAATTTCAGATGATTTTTGTGCACAACTCGGGCACTAGCTCTTAAGGCCATGACTTAACGTTGATTTTAAATTGCTCAAGAGTTTGAGGTGAATTCACGTAAACACGATCTTTTGCGTTATCCTAGAAATAAAAATCCAGAGGCGTCAAATCGTACTATCTCGGAGACCAATTTACAACTCCAAATCTCGAAATACCTTCTGTTCAAAATTGAAATGGACTGTGCAAATAAAACGACAACGGTTAGTTAGGTTAGGTTAGGTTTTGATGGCTGAGCCGGCAGACGACTCGTACACTTAGGCCAGTGCAGGTCCGTTGTGGCGCCACATAATCTCTTTTGACCTATGAGAGATATCCCTCCTCAACAAACCAGTTCAAATTGATTATGAATTTTATTATATGTTTGATTTCCAGACATGAGACTTCGGTAAGTCCATTTAAGAAGGGATGGCCCATAGTTTCCAATCTCCTTTTACTTAGCGCCGGACATTCGCAGAGGAAATGCTGGACATTTTCTACCTCTTCTTCGCATTTGCAGCTTCTGCAGAAATCATTTGATGTAAGTCCCTATCGAAGAGCATGTGTTCCGATTAGACATTGACCCGTGAGGATTCTAACTATTTTTGAAAGGTTTACCCTACTTAATTCAAGTAGTGATTTAGTGCGTTTTAAGTTGTAGCGAGGCCACGTTTGCTTAGCTACTCTACACGTGTCAAGGTGTTCCCAACGTACTTGTGTAAGACTCAAGGATTTGTTCTTACACTGGTGTTTATAGAAGGACATGGGTATACCAATAAAATCCTCATTTTAGAGGGTGTTCTAGGTCGTACCCTTCCTTGCCAATTCGTCAGCCAGATTATTGCCCTCGATGTCCCTATGACCGGGTAGCCATATGAGGTGGATCCTGAATAACCAAGCCATCTCGTTAAGAAATCTGCGGCACTCAGTGAGAGTTTTAGAGTTATCAATATGCGAGTTCAACGCATTAAGCGCAGCATTCATATCTGAGAATATGAAAATATTCTTTCCCCTATGGTCACTTTGACCTAAAATCTTAGCGGTTTCATATATAGCCATCATCTCCGCTTGGTAGACACTACAATAGTTTGGGAGTCTAAAGGAAGCTTCTATTTCCAGATCTTGGGAGTAAATTCCTCCTCCTACCTGTCTTTGAAGCTTGGATCTGTCTGTTAAGACTTTAATTTTGTCTGTAAAGACTTTAATTCGGAGTTCAGAATTACCGTGTGACCGCAGCTGTTACCTTTCCAATTTCCAGATTCTCTTAGTCTGAGGGCTGCTGAGTTAGCACACTCTCTGGCAAAAATATCTAATGGAGGAAGGTGAAGTATGACATTAAGAGCATTAGTTGGGGTTGTGGATAATGCACCAGTAATACAGAGGCATGCACTTCTTTCGGTAAATTATTCTTCAATATTTATTTTATCACCTTAAAAATAATCACCATCGGAGGCAATACACATATCCCAAAGTTTTTTCCATTCATGAAGGCATTTTTGGTAGGCCGATTTCGGAATATCCTTTAGCTCCCTCTGCGAATTAGCTTTAATGACTTCAATCGTCTCAAAATATATTCCACGAAGCGACAATTTGAGTTTGGGGAATAGGGAAAAGTCACACGGGGCCACATTTTGCGAATATGGTGCTTGTTAAATGATATTGACATTGTTTTTGGTCAAATAATCGAGAACAATGCGTGATGTGTCGTTGCATTATCGTAGAGCAAAAACTATGAATTGTCCTTCCATAATTCTGACCTCTTTCGCCGAATAATCTCTCGCAAATGCTTTAAAACACTCAAATAATATTGAGCGTTGATCGATTGCGGAAGGAATTCCGAGTGCACGACATCTTGATAATCGAAGAACAGTCAACATCAACATCACTTTAATTTTTTAACGACTTTGTCGTAGTCATGATACAATTACAAGGTAGGCTCATATTGGAGAGCAGGGTGCGCTAGTTGTCGAAATCAGCTGGTAATTTTTAGTTTTTCTAATTGTTGTTGTTGCTTTTGTCGTTTGACGTTTGTAGCTCCTACAGTTTGCAAAATGTTGTTTGTTGTTGCAAAATTTCTCAATTGAGCAGCCATCTTAAAATGAGCTTACCTTGTAATTGTATCATGGTCATGATTTTTTTGGGTTCCGGCTCATGTGGATAGCGCTACTCTGCAGATTGTTGAGCTGTTTCGATTTCATATTCTTACAGTCAAGTCTCGTGAACAGTGTGTGATGCGCTGAATGTCCGTATTGTCCATTAAATGCATCTTCTGAAAGACAGTTTTGCGAAACTCTTTTTTTAAGGAAATTCAGCAATTTTGGCACAAGTCGCGCTGCAGTCCGTTGCATGCCCAAACCATTATGTAAAATGATGTGCGCGGATCCAGTCAATATATCAAGCTCTGCAGCTATATCTCTCACGGTCACACGACGATTTTCATCGTTTTTTCATCGTTTATTGATGTTGCTGGACGAGAAGGGTGAGTCAAGTTTTCAACTGAAGTACGACCCCCTTTAAACACTTTGTACCACTCAAATGTTTGCTTACGTTATAGAGCAGACTTCCCATAGATTTTCTGCAACATTTTCAATTCATCCGCACAAGAAATTCCATTGGTAAAACACAAGTTCAAACACACTCTTTGCTCAACTTTTTTTTCCAGTATGAAATTCACGGGCCAGACTCGAGATGAACTTGTTTACAAAGCAATAAGAAAGAAACTACGTACAGATCGCGCTTAAAATTAACACAAAGGACTATAACAGTGTTACCAGCCTTTAAAACAAAAAAAAAAAAACAAAAAAAATGATTAGCTGTATGACAAGTGTTGTGGCTGCATTCGCACAGTCTGGTCCATACCAGACAGTCACTTTTTGCGGAAGCAATGACCTCTCCAAAATCGCTTGGTGATTTTCAAAGCATAAATGGTAATTTTGCTTGTTTAGTATCCACTAGAGTGGGTCGAAAAAAAAGTTTGAAAAAACCACCCCCTATTTCAAAGCTGACCTCGAATGGATTCCAAAATGAAAAAAAAAATATTTTTTGGACCATCGGAAAAACAGCCGAAATGGTCTTTTTTCTATAACTTGAGCATAACATATCTGATCTGATGTCGCTTAAAAGTGCTTTACAAGTACTACATTTTCTCTTCAGAGCATTTTTACTTCCAAGGTCATATTTGACTAGTAAACATCGTTAGCCCGATTTACCCCCCCTAAAATTGTTCTTTTTTTCTCATAAAATTAAAGTTCTAAGAATTTTTTTACATTTTGTCCAAAAAATTATTCAATAACATTAAAAACAAAGAAGTTATAATGGTTCAAATATTTGGTACAATGCTTTTTTCCTTATGTATGAATTACTTTTTTTTTAATTCAAGCAAAATTGAAAATTAACTGAATTATTTTCCCGGCAAAAAATACCGGGAAATTTGAATTTAAATGTTTTGGGGATTCTGATTGGGACAAATGTTTTTATTTTTAAGTTGGCACTACTATCACTGACATCTGTGCTAAATTACATGTCAAAATATTCATTAGTGTTTGAGATACACGTCGTTTTGTAAATGGCTTAAAGTGAATTTTTCGTTTTTTAAAATGTCTGAAAGTATTCAACAATGCAGTTCCATTAAATTTTGTGTGCGGAATGTAATTTGTGCTGTCGAAACGTTGAAAATGTTGCAGAAGGCCTTCGGTGAGCAAGCTGTATTGAAAACAAGAGTTTATGAGTGGTATAAAATGTTGAAAGAGGGTTAAGAAACCGTTGAAGACCAGGCACGGCCAGGACGACCATCAACATCAACTGATGAGCTACACGTGAACAAAATCAAAGAATTGGTGCTCTCAAATCGTCGATTGGTACAATTCGTCGATTGTTGGAATATCGGAAACATCAGTAAAAACCGTTTTGAGTGACCATTTGGGCCTCAGAAAAGGGAAATCTCGATTGATGTCAAAAAAGATAAAATTTTATGAAAAAAACAGCGCAGCGTTGATGGTGTGAAACAATGCATTCCGACTATCAAGACAA
The DNA here is from genome assembly GCA_943735915.1 of Pherbina coryleti. Taxonomy (NCBI): domain Eukaryota; kingdom Metazoa; phylum Arthropoda; class Insecta; order Diptera; family Sciomyzidae; genus Pherbina; species Pherbina coryleti. The sequence goes on along the minus strand of OX030952.1, from coordinate 37,868,384 downwards.
AACGAAACGCATCATAACTAGAGATGAGACTTGGGTCAATGCCTACTACCCGGAAACAGTCGTTCAATCGGATGAATACCGTATCAAAGATGAGCCAAGACCGAAAAAACCACGGCAAAGCAAGTCAAGGTTATGTTGTCAGTTTTCTTCGATTTTTGTGGTGTGGTGCATTATGAATTCCCTCCAACCAGCCAAACTATCAACAAAGAATACTACTTGGCTGTTATGCGCCGTTTGCGTAATGCTGTGCCTCAATATATACCGGACTCAAAATATTTGCGGAGAGACAATTCATGGTTTTTGTTGATCAGACGATACTGCACCGTCTCACACTGAACTCGTAATTCGTGATAATTTCGCTAAAAACTCCACCTATATTTGTTAATCTTCCCTTCGATCCAGTTAGTAACAATTCATATCAAAATGCAAATAGTCGTCTGTCATCTCAATGTGTTTTTTGTTTTAATCGTGTTGATATGTTAGATGTGTTAGATAGTGTCCTCAAAATAAAGTCAAATGCAAATGGAGTTGATGGTATATATCCAGTTTTTGTAAAGCTCTGCTTCCAAAGCTGCTTCCACAGGTCACACATATTTTTAATACTGCATTAACATCATCATCATTCCCAAAATTTTGGAATATAGCTAAAGTAATTCCTATTCCTAAATCTGATAATGAATTTCGTCCTATTGCAATCCTGCCTTACTTGTTAAAAGTCTCAGAGAATCTTATGGCTAAACAAATAAGAAAATATATATCAGAACACAATATAACTACTGATCGCTAATCGGGCTTTAGGCCTAAGCGAAGCTGTATAACAGCACTAATTGACGTTTCCGAAGACATCCGTATAGCCCTTGACGATAATGAGGTTACATTTCTGACACTCTTGGACCACTCTAATGCATTCGACTCTGTGAATCACAAAATTCTATGCACTAAGTTAGCAAAAATGTATAGCTTTTATTCCACGGCAGTGAAACTCCTTGAATCATACCTTACCGGAAGATTTCAGGCAGTGTATCAATCATGTAATGGTATTGACAAATATTCTTACCTACTTCCAGTAACAAGAGGTGTGCCCCAAGGCTCTATATTAGGTCCGCTATATTTATCATATACCTTAATGACCTACCACCTGTTATCCGTGATTGCAAAATACATATGTACAGATGACATTTAGCTATACAGAAGTTGTAGTTGGGATCAAATTGAAGACTGCATAACTAAATTAAATGATAATCTCAGTGACACATATAAAAGGACAGTAAAAAAATGGTTTTTGTCTTAATCCTTTAAAATCTAAATGCCTTCTAGTTTATAAAAAGCAACTGGACCTAAAAAATCTTCCCAGAGTTTTAATGAACTCAACTGAAATCGAGTACGTAACAACAGCAAAAAACTTGGGGATTGTGTTTGATAGTAAACTATCGTGGAAACACCATATAGTAACCACAGTTGGAAAAGTATACGGCATGTTGCGATCCTCATGGGCGACTCAATATTTTACACCATTCAAAACTCCTTCCAACATTGCTATAAGGTTGTGAAATCTTTGCAAACTGTGACTCGGAGGGTAAGCAGAAGTTAAGAGTATTATTTAATAACATCGCTAGGTATATTTTCAGTCTAAAAAGATTAGATCACGTATCTTCCCTAGCCATACAAATTTTCAATAGGACCCTTGACCAATAGCTCAGATTCAAAACTCTTCTTTTGCTACACAAAATAATATATACCCACGAACCGTCGTATTTATACAATAGACTAAGATTTACGTGTTCCAGCCGTTCTAACATTCGGCTCTCATGTCAGATCGTTAATTCTTCATTTACGCTATTAGACTTTGGAACTCGCTTCCACATCGCTTTCTTTGTACTCGTAATATTAATGTTTTCAAGAAGGATCTCTTAAATTATTTCCAAATGTAATAAATGTTTTCATGTATGATAAATAATCTATATTATGTCGTAATAACGTTAATTACATTCTCAACTCGGTGTGTAATGTTAGCTCACTTTCATTTTATTTTTATAATTTGTCAACAGTATTTTCTTTATTAAGTTGTTAGATATTAATAAGCTTTATATATTTTAAGACACTATATAAAGCCAATTTATTTCATTTAATTTTAACTATTAACTAAAATTTTAACTAAAATTATAAAAAACCATATTTTACCATACACTATCGTTAGGGCAGTATTATAAGATTGTATTATCTTAATGTCTTAAATATTAATAAATAATAATAATAATAATATCGTTCCAAAACTACCGTATTCGCCTGACTTAGCACCATGTGGCTTCTGGCTATAAAGAATATTTTGACGTGTAATTTGGCACAGATATCAGTGACAGTAGTGCCAACTTAAAAATAAAGTCATTCGTCCCTATCGGAATCCCCAAAAAATGTAAATTAAAATTTCCCGCTATTTTTTGCCCACAGTATATAACAAATAACAACAAAATTTACGTTGTTAGTTGTGCATGGTACTATCCATCAGGATAAGTTTCTTGCGCTCTCCTTGAACGTTAGTTATTGGCTTATTTTGAAGTCGAGACTCGAGATTTTTCTCAGTACAAAAATTGTGCACAGTAATTTGCCTTTGTGAGTTGTTAAGGATAGAACTGCACTTCAATTATATACATGCCCTTAAGGTCAGCAGGTTTTATTACAAATCAATGATTACACCTTTTTAAATATTGCCCCTATTTAGGAATTGCATGCATTTTGATTATTGCGATGAACAACGCTGAGGAACACAGTTGCGGATTTTTTTGCCCGTTTTATTCTTTGGTCTCAAAGAAGTGTTTCTCCAAAAGATGTTTCTTACTAAGTTTTGGAACTGCGTTACTCCACACTGTTTGCACTATAAAGTTACTCTTGCTCCACTTTAAACAATTTGAAAGATTTAAAATTTACTCTCAGTACTAAGGTGAGACCGTCTTGGTGAACTTTATTAAATGTTGCTGTATCTTGACTAAGCGCTATTCGAGTTCCAGCTGAACTCTTATTAAACCGCTCCTGCATAAATAATTCGAAACTACTCGCGGCTAATCTTCGTTTCAGATAACTTAAGAAATGTTTTGAATGTGCGCAGATGAGTGAAAATATTATTGTTAGTTGTGTGCCACACCGAGTGGCTCATAAATTTGTATCCATTCACAGCATAAAGACTCTATAATTATTCGTATTTGTGAAAAATTACGTATAAATGAATTATATCCTTGGTAATCACGATTGTTATTATTAATTTATGCAAGCCTGTGGACCGAAGTTTTGTTGAAAGATAAGAAATTCAGTTAAAACTTTGAATATTTTATTAAATGTAACTCTTAATTTTTTAACAGAGAACGGGAAATAAAAAGAAAGTATCTCTTGTGCTCGACGAAAACAATTCGAGAAAAACTTATTGACAAAAGACATTTAAACAGCTCATAACAACAGTTAATAGCTTCTAAGCCAGGCGCGTTATTTTGATCGCTGTGAATCAATCAGGAAGCATGATTTTATATGTTGTAAATTTTAATTGAATTGGTTTAAATTCTCGAGTCTCTTCAGCAGAACATCGGTTCAACACTTGTACGAGAGGGATTTTTTTTTTTTTTGGCTTGAATGGGCGGCGCCAAGTATTGCCCTTTGAAATTGGCCGCAACTCATTCGCCAGCAAAACTTGCCGATCATCGATTTATCTAGTTGTAAATAGATAGATTTTGGGCTTGAAATTAATAAATTCAGTTCTATCGTTGGATGATCGCGCTTGGAAATCGATCATGTAATTGTATTCCGCTGATTAGATTCAGTGAAGAGTGTGATAAATTGTTGTTTTAATTAACTTTCAAGATGACTGGACATAATCAAGCCTTTGTTCGTATGTGTGTGGGAATTATTTGAGTTTTACACTCAAATCTATGTAAAACACAGCATGATTTTTAGTTATGTTAAGAGATTATCATCTTTTCGCTTCCGAATACATGAAAATCACGCTGAAATATCTAAGTTTTAATGTACTTCACACAGTGCTAAAGTTCTCAGTTATTATATTTTTTACATGTTATAAGATGTGGAAAAGACTTCCAGAGTCATGTATGCTAAAAATATTAAGGTTATGAACTTCATTCTTAAACTATGAAACTTTAGAATCAAAGATAAAAGCGAAAACAGTAAAGACGAAATTTTTATAATAAGAATGAATGATTCCCTTCATGCATGGTGTTTCATGGATCTCATGTGGACCCTCCGTGTGGACCAAAATAAAAGCAAAAACTTTCTAAATAAGAATAAAAAAGCTAAAAATTCTAATTGTGGCTTACTATCAACGGTTAAACTGACAAACGGGTTAACCCTTCGTTTCATGGGATCGCACATATAGTATGCAATGTTGCCTTATAAGAGATGCAGCGTACACACATGTTAATATTCGTAAAGAAATTTTTTTTAAAAAGTTAAGTTTAGACATCTTTTTGTTAGTCGTTGTCTCCTTTTGTCAAATAGGTGATTTAATTTGTCCAAAATATTGAGTCAAACAAGGGCTTTCTTATACGTAGACAAAATAATTGAATATTTTCAATAATTATATAAGAAATATAATATAAACGTTCTTATGTACACAAGTAATATTCTAGAATATAAGTTCATTTTATTCCAGCTTACTAAATTTTTTGTGCAAATTAGCCTGAATTTCATAAAATAAATTGCATAATAGGAGATAGTTTTAAGTTACAAGTTACCTTCCCATATGAACTACCATGTTCTTTATGATAGCACTGTTCAAACACGAAAAAAAAAAATTACAAGGCTCTGACAACGCATTCTAATAGAGGGGACAATAAAATAATACACGTGTGTCGGCGTTTTGAAAGTTTACGTATGAGTGTTATTTTAGGAGGGATTTAATTTTCCCCTTTTTTGAACATTCTTATAGTGAATTGGCATAAGAAATCATGTTATCCTTACATTTTGGGTACAGGATGTGTTCTAAGGATTTATGTAAAATACTACAAGGAATATTTTTGTCGAACATTTTAACCCTCTAACTTCTCAATTGATGGGTCTTTTTTGGGCATTTTTTGATAAAAGACAAAAAAGACCCATAAAACAAGGATATAATGGGTTGAAATATTTCACGAAAAAATTTATCATAAAATTGTACTATAAGTCTCTGAATACACCAAAACTGAAAATTTTACTTAAATGCCAGCAAAATAAGACTCATACGTAAACTTTCAAAACGCCGATAACTATGTAAACTACTCAAAACAAAATAGGGCCCACCCAAGATTTATTTTGTATTTTGCCTTAAAAATACTTAATTGGTTAGCATTATCGAAACGAAACATTTTATTATAGAGTTTGTATGTGTATGAGCTATTATCAATGCTTTGAACAACAATTTTACCGTTGCCTCCAAGTGAATAGGCAAAAAAAGCAAAAATCAGTGCAAAAGTTATTGCACTTGTTTTTGCAGTCCGATTCTATTGTTGTTGCAAGTCTACTTTTCCTAATTTTTTTTTCTCTATTTATTCGTGATTAAATGTGAATACCATGCCCCGTTATAGACGTCATTTGGATACAGAAAATGCAATAAGAGTGTAAATACAGGGAATGGAAAAAAACCTTAACGATCGGTTCGTTTTTGATCTGTTCTGCATTTTTAAGCAAGCGCTACCTTTATTCCTCCTCATTCGTAAATCGCTTTTCGACTCAATCACAAGCGCTACTCTTAACACGCAGAAGAGAGAGAGTGGAACAGAATGGAGGAGTTGTGTTGAAAAAGCACAAAACATTATTTGCTCTGTTGTGGTTTTTGCTCGCCATCGTAAACAAGAACCAAAACCGTACCAAATGTTTCGTTCGTTTCTGCGTTTCTTTGTGCAATCATTTTGAAAGTATCCAAATAATTCAAAGAGCTTGTGTGGGAAACGCTAATCGTATTAGGACTTTTTAGGATTCTGTGGACTACTTGGACAAAAATTGATGATTTTTTATTTTAAAATTGAAGATGGCGGATAGGGTTGCCACCTAATTTTTGTATTTTTACGAATTCGGTGCTGGGGCGAACACTAGGTCAAAATGGGTCGCTGAACCCGAATCCGTTGTCAGAATTTAAGAATTGTAAATTTTTAACCCTATAGGGTTGCCACCTAAAAATATGCTTTTTTAAAATTTTTAAACACGATCCTACAGTTTTAGGGGGTCGCTGATTTCGAATCTGATGTCAGAATTTTAAAATTCAAGATGGCTGATAGGGTTGCCACTTAATTTTTTTTTATTTTTACGAATTCGATGCTGGGGCGAACACTAGGTAAAAATGGAACGCTGAATCCGAATCCGTTGTCAGAATTTCAAAATTTTTAGGTGGCAACCCTAAAGGGTTAAAAATTTCACAATTTTGAAATTCTGACAACGGATTCGGATTCAGCGACCCATTTTTACCTAGTGTTCGCCCCAGCATCGAATTCGTAAAAATAAAAAAAAAATAGGTGGCAGCCATAGCAGCCATCTTAAATTTTAAAATTCTGACATCGGATTCGAAATCAGCTACCCACAAATTTTCTTTGGAAGACGCTGGCACCAATAACAGTAGCAATAACAAAATCAATAACATTTTTAATCGAACAACTGCAGAACCGAACTGGAATTTGGTACGTACGGTTTCAGTTAGCGATGGCGAGTAAAAACCTCAACACAGCAAATTTTGGTTTATGCTCGAAAAACAATCCGCTACCATTCTGTTCCGATCTCTCATTTCTGCACTATGGTGCTAGTGCTTTTGTTTGAACCGAAGAGCAACAAACGGAATGCAGAGAGAAAAAGTTTTTGATCGCTTTTGTAGCGCTACCCAGTAAGTACATTCATGCATGCCGCATTGAGAATGTATGCATGCGTCTGATGCTCTGCATGCATGCCAGCATAAAGGCATGTTCATTTCCTTTTTGCATGGCGATGTCATACAAGAGCATGTGTACAGTGAACCCGCACAATTACTAATACTGCATGCATTAGGAATTATTAATACTGTATGCATTCGTTAATACTAATCCTGTATGCATTCAATATCATGAATACTGTATGCATGCGTCAATACTAATACCGTATGCATGAGTATATACTAATGCCGTATGCATGAAATATTATTTGGTGTGGAACTATTGGTGTGGCTGGTAAATTTTCGTGAAAATATTGTGACATTTTGTGTGGTGGTCTGATCTGTGAACTGATCTGATCAAGACTTCAATTGATACTGCAGGTCATTGATGTTTTGTTAGAATTTTAAAGTTTGCTAGAATTCACCGAAAGAAGTTTTGTTTGGTTTTTACGCCTCAGAATCAAGGACACTGCAAGTTCGCGTTTGCTTGTTGTTGTATTTGTGTGTTTTTTGTTGTTGGTAATTGTAGGTTTTCCACTTATTCTTCGCTGTTTTGTTTTTTTCGAATGCATGATACTCTGTGGAAATTACATGCATACTGTATGCATACAAAATCGGTTTAACTACGCATGCTCGGTACATTCGTTAGTACTAATAGAGCGTGCTTGTTTTAGTATGCATGCTACTGTATATAAACAACATGCATACTGTTAGCATAAAATAGCTGCAAAACAAGAATCATTTCAGTGATTCTGATGGATCTTTGTTTTTTTTTATGACAATGAATGCCTTGTCCATACTTCTGCATGTATACAGCATGCATATTTCGTGTATGCATGCTACTCTGGACTTACTGGGTAACTATAAGGTACGGTTTTTTTCCATTCTCTGGTTAAATATGCTGGCGCAAGGAGAGTCTCAAAGGGCTGTGACAAATCGTATCGGTGTGTCGAGGCGAGCTATTCGAAACGTGTGGGAACGCTTCCAGGAGACCGGCAGTGTAGCAAGGAGACCGGTACATTATAATAAGTGCACGTCGGGAGCGTATCATAACCGCCCGAGCTTTACAAAATCAACTGCGGCAGTCAACTGGCACTCAAGTCAGTGATCAAACAATTCGCAATCGACTCCACGAAGATGGTCAGCGTTCCAGAGTACGTGTTATTCGGCCGAAACTTACAGCAGCCCATCGCGCAGCTCGCTTAAGGTACGCTCGTGAACATTCAAATTGGACCATGGAAAACTGGAGGTCTGTACTCTTTACAGACGAATGCAAGATAAAATTTTTGAGTGATGATAAACGAGTACGTGTGTGGAGAGACAAGGTGAACGTTTTACCGACCCATGCATTCATGGAAGTGACCAATTTGGGGGCCCCAGTGTAATGGTATGGGCTGGCATAAGTTTGTTAGGCACAACAGAGCTTGTCATCTTGGATGAGGGCACCGTTACCGCCGCCAGTTACATTGAAAAGTTAATACGACCTGTTGTGATTCCATTTTAACAGAGAGTTGGCGATGGGTTTGTTCTTATGCAAGATAATGCTCGCCCACATACGGCCCGTGTTACCCAAGCAGTTCTTTCTGACGCCAATATTTCAATTTTGTCATGGCCAGCAAAGAGCCCAGACCTCAATCCAATTGAGCATTTATGGGACCAATTGAAAAGAAGCCTCAAAGAAAACCACAGCAATGTCAACACTAAACAAGAGCTGATAAACGCGTTATAAGTCTGTTGGGAGCGCATACCCGAACAAAATGTAACTCATCTGATCGAAAGCGTACCTGATAGGCTAATACAGTGCATAAGGAGTAGAGGAGGCCATACACGCTATTAAGCAGCACAAATCAACAACAAATCATAACAAAAAATGGTGAAATGTTAATTTTAATTTTTTCTTTATTTTTCTTTATCTTGTAAATTTTACCATAAGATATTTTTTGTGTGTAATTTGAATAAAAAAAATCCGTATTCTTTATGTGTACTCCATTTCTTAATACTAATCTAAATCATAACAAATAAAAAAAAAAATATTAACACAAATTTGTTTAAATGAAAGCCAAAAAACTCAGTGGGCCCTAGTTTATTATTTTTTGTCCCCTCTACCAGAATCCATTGTTATTCTTGTTATTCTTGTTATTCTTGTTATTTTTGAAAAAAATTAATTTTGTTGTTCAGTCTAATTTTTTTTTTTTTTTTTTTTTTTTTTTTTTTTTTTTTTTTTTATGTTTCATTAATTGAATTAATTTCGGTCGCTAGATACTAGCCTTTTTTTTTTTTTTTTTTTTTTTTTTTTTTTTAATTCATATTTATTAACTTATCCAATTTGCTTACAATAAATTATTATTAATTATTCAACAAGTAAATATATATCGCCTCAGCGCCAAGAGACATTGATGAGGCAAGCCGGCAAAAAATAACATACATATGTACTTAATAATTTACATATTAATCTACATTACAATATGAGTTTATTGATAATATTAAATAAAAAAGAAAAGACTATTCAAAAAGAAAGGAAATATCATTTACATAAGAAGCTCTTCAAGATTTCCAAGTAAGTATTCTTTAACACGTATTTTATAGATTGATATACTAATTTGGTTTTTTAAAGATTCTGGTAATCTATTATATTCAACAACACCCGTGTACTCAATACGCTGCTTAGTGGTCTCTAATCTACACCTCGGTGCCCATAAATTCTGTTGATTCCTTGTATTAAATAGTACCTGATTTCGTGAGAAATTGATTGTATGACAACCAATGCCATTCAAATTCTTATACATGTACACCAATACTCGATACAAGTATAGCATATGAATTGGCATAATAGGCCTACAAATGTTGTTGTATAATGTGAGTGTTGAATATGTATTTGGTAAATTGTAAATTGTCTTAATCGCTTTATTCTGCATAGTCTGCAACATTTTCAAGACAGTTGTGTTCTTGTAACCATATATCATGACCATATAATTTATATGACTCTGTATCAATGCATGATATATTAACAATTTTGTTTTTTTGGTAAATTTATACTTCATTTTATATAAAATGCCAATAGCAGAAGCAACTTTGCTTTTAACCTCAGAAATGTGCAAGTCCCAGGCAAGATTACTTTGTAATGATATTCCCAAGTACTTTACTATATGAGTTTCATGCACACTGACACCATCAACCAATATGGTAAAATTATTTTCCATGACGTAGGAACGTGGCCTAAAACGTACAAATTTTGTTTTGTTCGCATTTAAAACTAACTTGTTAATTCTAGCAAATTCTAAAATCAGAGCAATATCTCGTTCCATACCTATTTTTAATGTCAAATCATGGTTATATGGGTAAAATAAACACACATCATCAGCGAAAATATATAAACGACCAGTGAGGTTTAAGTTGCACAAATCATTTAAATAAATGGAAAATAGTAATGGTCCCAAACAGCTACCTTGTGGTACACCACATTTAACATCCAACATTTTGCTTTTTATGCCGTTAATTTCGACAAACTGTTTTCGATTGTTTAGATAACTTTCAAACATCCTGAGTTCCCTTCCCACGATTCCATAGTATCTTAATTTACGCAACATTATGTCGTGATCGACCAAATCAAACGCTCTCGAAAAGTCGAGAAACAGGCCTGCAACTCCCCTGAAGCCCTGATCCAAACCATTGCAGATGTAATTCACAACATTAACAACTGCTTCTTCAGTACCACACCCTTTCTTGAATCCAAACTGGTACTTATAGATGAAGTTATTATCATTTATATATAATGAAAGTTTTTGAAAGACCAACTTCTCAAAAACTTTGTCAACAATGGAAAGAAGTGCAACTGGGCGAAATTGGTTCAATGCATTACATTTCACACTTTTCGGAATAGGAATTACTTTGCTGATTTTTAAACAGTCAGGGTACAATGATGTGGTAATAATGCGATTATATATGCTCGCTAAAATTGGTGCAACCACATCTTTGCAAGCAACAAGTAGTTTTGGTGAAATATTATCAAAACCCGCTGCTTTTCTTACATCTAAGTCATTACAAATTTCTTCTACTTCATTTGGAGTAACATCTTGAAGAGAGAACCGACATGTGGTTTGACAGAGTGTTCTTAAAAGATTGCAGGTATCACCAGAATTAATTTCAATTTGAAGTCTAAGATCGCTGACAGATTTTATGAAATAATCATTAAGCATCTCAACTTTGACTTTATCATCAGATATCTTTATACCAGCTGAAGTAACAATATCAAAGTCTTTTTTTGGTACCCTTCCAAGAGTGGAATTTATAAAGTTCCAGCATTTTTTTGGATCACTTTCAAACCTACTTAAATTATCATGGAAATAACTATCTCTCAAAGTTTTACAGGCAAATTTTATAACTTTACTCAATCGTTTCAACTCATATTCATATTTGGTGTCCCTTGATTTTCTTCTTCTCATTAACAGTCGTCGCTTTAGTAAAATTAAGTTTTGCAAATTTTTGTTGATCCAGGGAGTAAGCTGGAATCGAAGTTGTGTTCTGCTTTGGGTACTGTTTGTCGATCTGTTCACCGCATCACTTAGACAATTTATAAAATTCTCTGTGATATCTGATGTGTTACCAGAACTGTTAATTTCTGGCAGTTTACTACACAGATAAACCCTGGCTTTTGCATAATCACAATAAGTTTTTATGGTTGCAATATTTCGGTTAGGAATACAACTGCTTTTTAGTTTACAACTTATAATGTTGTGATCCGTTAAATTACATTCCACAGAATCGACGAAAATATTACCAAATACATTACTAAACACCTGGTCAATGCAAGTTCCACTCTCAGGCCTTGTTACTAGATTATGGCAATTGTAAATATCAAAGTTTCCAAATAAATCGGAAAAAACAGAAAATTGAGGGTTCTGAAATAAATCTATGTTTGAATCCCCTACCATAACAGTGGGACCTCGCTTACCCATGTTAAAAAAATTCTCGAAAATGGCAACAGCTTTATTTATGGAACATTTTTGAGAACGATAATACGATACAATCTTTAACGGTTTATTATCTATTTGAAAATTATCTAAAGTAATAGAAATTAAGTCAAGAAAATGTTCACTCTTCGAACTTTCCACAGAAAACTTCAATCTATCGCTTATATAAATCGACGTACCACCATATCCATCACTTCTACAACAATGAACAGGACAATAACCTGGAATATAGTAGATCTGAGATAAATTTGTTTTAAACCAGGTTTCTTGAATAGCTATTACATCTGGCAACTTCGACATAGTTGCAATCAGAGATTTAAATTTATAAAACTTTGAAATTGAAGAAAGGCTTCTGATGTTCACACTAATTATGTTTAAAAAGGAACAATTTAGACTTAAAATATAATCGTTAAACTTGGAAAAATTGCTAAAATATTGATTGTTTATCATTTAAAAAAAAATATAGAAAATAATACATTATGATAATATCTATCTACTTGTTATTTATAATTAAGGGGAATCGTACGATACATGAGCTCCATCATCATCGCTTCTGGAATGTTCCAAGGTAACAGTCGAGATATTGTTATGCATTGATCTGCGCTGTGCTGGCTTAGCATTTGTTGTTGCATTTAACAAAAGTTGATCAACATGTTCCTCACCACGTATCACTTGCGGTCTTGCTGAATCAGTTGTTTTGTAAAAAACACGTCCACTTTTTGCAAACACATGCCTATAACCAACGCCTTTAAGTGATCTTGCGTACTGCAGGAGATTAAGAGATTCCCTACTTAAGAAGTCGTTAACAAATACTTCCCTTGTAGACTCATTTTCCCGCAACTTAAGTTTAGCAGACATCAATTTATCTTTGGAGGCTTTAGAAGAAAATTTTACTACCATAGCTTTCTTTTTATGCACACTGTTTTTGTTTTTATTGGCAAGAAAGTACGCGTCTTCAATGTTGTTGGCCTCGATATCAACACCTATACTTTTTGATAAATTAACAACAGCTTCAACAGCCGTAACATTGTCAGCAGCCTTTATTCCATTTACAACACAGTTATTCCTGACTCGATCATCGTTTAACACTTTCATAGATGCTTTCATGTTATTAATTTCTTTCCTCAGATTTTGGTTTTCTTTTTCCATCTCAACCAGCTTCTTTTTGTTATCAGCGACTCCTATTAAAATATCGTCGTACTGCTTAGCCATAAACCGAATTGATTCTTGAATTTCAGACAGCTGATCCAACTCATTAAGTTTTGTTTTTATTGCCCGCAACTCTTCTTTCACTTCTTCATCTCCTCCTACGCATAAATGACAAGCAAAAACTTCGCTCTCATTGCTTACTAAATACTCAAACTGACGTTTGTCTAACTTCGTGCATTGCGAGTGGTATTTTTTGGCGCATTTATCACACTCAATAAAATCTTCTATCTCCTCTTTGATATGCAATTTGCATTTTTCACAAATCGTTCCTTTAGAATTTCTAGCGCTTTTACGAGCTCCACCAGCCATTTTCACAAATTTTATGCTGCACTATTATTTTATTAACTTTTTTAACGTGTTTATGATATTAACAACTTGTTAAAACTTGCGAAATTAATTTTTAAATTATTGCAATTTGACACGGACAAGAAACCCGACTTGAATCGAACAGTGTTGCCAGCCTTTATTACACGGTGTTACAAAATGAAAACAAATCAAAAAACTTGCCTCGAGACATACAAGAGGTTGTAGGTCTAGTTGAACATAAGATAACTGCATACTTAGTTTTGTGAATATACCCTCAAAATCGGGATTTGTGGTCAAAAAACCGATTTTAGGTAGGTGCATGTATAGTTTGTTATGTAACTCCGTTATATCTAGCTCAATTTTAAAAATTCAAACATTGATAAAAAGAAGAAAAATATACCCTTAATATAATATACAGACCGTTTTTTTACAAAAAGAATTGACAAAGTTACAGGTAAAATCATTTTAAAATTTCTCATTTCTTTTTAATTTTTTCAACTTTAACAACGTTTTGTTAACAAATTTTGTTTTTTGGCACTATTAGTTTTAGTAGGATTCTGAAAGCCTGTTAAATTTTGCGTTCAATAAGCTATCATTTACTTCAATTGGCTGAAATACAAAAGCACTATCGAATTTTTAGTATTCGTAAAAAAATACAAAAAATTTCATTTTTTTTTTTTTTTCTTAAAATGTTTATTTGACCTTTTTCGTTTATATATATTATAATCGATTTCACGTTTTAGAGACCAGCAGTAGCCTGCCAGCATGTTTATGGAATTTTTTCCCTAAAAGCCGGTTTCTATAGCTTCCATCTCCTGGTGGAACCTTTCTCCTTGTTCATCACTAAACTGCCCAAGGCTATTCGGGAAAAAGTTTATATGGGAGTGCAAAAAATGTATTTTGATTGACATATTGCAGCCCATTTTTTCGTAGGCACTTAAAAATTCATTTACAACATCTAAGTAATTTGGACTCTTCTTCTTGCCGAGGAAATAAATGCATAACGAAATAAAACTATTCCAAGCTCTTTTTTTCAACTGGACTTAATTTAGAAACGAAATCAGTGTCCAAGAACATTTTCCAAATTTGTGGGCCCACAAATAAACCTTAGAATAACCGAAATGAATAAATTACTTTTATAAAAGATTTGAACGTGCAGGATACTTTCTTTGATTTTGGCCTCACTTAACCTAGGAAACGCTGCAATCAGATTTTTTTTTTTTTTAGCTTTGAACCAAGGATTTCAGGTGGAATACCTATTCAGTCAAGTCTGCCTTGGTTCGAAAATGAGATGATAGATTAGTGGGAAGAAAAGGGCAATCAAGTGAAACACGTGTAGGATGTTCTAAGCATGGTGGAACATCCTTATATTTATTAGTCGCACGACTATCCCATTCGCAAAAAATGCAAGGATACTTGGTATATCCACCTTGCATTCCAAACATTATTGTTAGAGCCTTTAAGTCGGCGACATACATATATCAGAATTTAACATATCAAGAATCACACAAAAAGTTTTTAAATAAATCATACTCTTGCAAGATCCCTCAATAAACAAACGCCATTCATTCGGAGCGTGTTTGTGGTTGAAAACTGCAAACAGTTCCGTCACATTCGAGCAATACACCAGCTTTATGATAATATATTTAAACGAAAAAGGTCAAAAAAACATTTTTAGAAAAAAAAAATTTTTTTTGTATTTTATTACGAATACTAAAAATTCGATAGTGCTTTTGTATTTCAGCCAATTGAAGTAAATTATAGCTTGTTGAACGCAAAATTTAATAGGCTTTCAGAATCCTGCTAAAACTAATAGTGCCACAAAACAAAATTTGTTAACAAAACGTTGTTGAAGTTGAAAAAATTAAAAAAAAATGAGAAATTTTCAAATGATTTTGCCTGTAACTTTGTCAATTCTTTTTGTAAAAAAACGGTCTGTATATTATATTAAGGGTATATTTTTCTTCTTTTTATCAATGTTTAAATTTTTAAAATTGAGCTAGATATAACGGAGTTACATAACAAACTATACATGCACCTACCTAAAATCGGTTTTTTTACCACAAATCCCGATTTTGAGGGTATATTCAAAAAACTAAGTATGCAGTTATCTTATGTTCAACCAGGCCTACTACCTCTTCTATGTCTTGAAGCAAGTTTTTTGATTTGTTTTCATTTTGTAACACCGTGTTATTATACAATACTACCACTAATGATTGCACTAGCTAAAAAGATAATACATTCATTGGGACCAGTGATGTTACACGTACAGTAATTACTGTATTTTACAGTAATTTTGAGCTCCGTACCGCCAAACAGCAATTTAACATTAAAATACAATAATTTTGTATTTGTACCTTAAAATCAAGATTTTATTTAAATCAGGATTACAGTAATTTTGTATTAATAATAAAAATTGAAGTTTTATAGCAATTAAACTGAATTTTTTAAGTTTTATCTACCTTGCATTTTTATCAAAAAAATAAATCATAAAAAGGCAACACTGCGAAATCGACAGCAACACTTCACCAAATTACCATTGTGCACTTCCTTTGTTTATGTGCCATTTTCTATTGTTTCCGCAATTTCATAGATGAAACTTTATCCATTTATAGCAATATTTGCAATCTGTGCGTAAACTTTTTGGCGAAAATTTGTTTATTTTATATATATTTGATTTTATAGATGAGGATTTTTTTTAAAAGACAACTCCTTTGAAACAATAAATTTTTCAAATTCCGACTTTCATTTACAGCAAATTTATTTAGAAGGTAAAATCACTGCATTTTTTTTTGGAAAATAATTTGGATATTGAATTGGAAAATGAATTCAGAAAACATTGCTTAGAGTTTTATATTGAATGTGTTGGTCAATAAAAAAAAAGGTTTCCTTTCGATTCTCCGGAGTCAAGATACTTTAAAAGTTTTAAAGTCTTGCAACTTTATGTTTTGACAAAAATCCATCGATAGTGGATCTATTCACTATCTATTCACTTTCCAAACAGCATAAAAAAGACGATATTATTGTTCTAGATATAAAATTTCGCCAAGTGGGGAAAATACGTAATGTTGATGAAACCGATTTCTTTCAATTTTGGAAAGAAATCTGCGATATCAAAAGGAGATAATTCCCTTATATTTTCATTACTAAGAAAATTTTTAACATGTATATGTTAGCTCAGCTACAGTAGTGTAAATAGTTTTGGTTATTAACTTAAATAAAACCAAAATTCGAAATAGACTTAAGACGGAGATGGTTTAAGGCGTATTGCACACTAAAGAATTTTTAAAAAATCATAATAGTAGCAATATTGTTTTTGAAGATAATCATTTTCATTCCCTCAATAAAAACATGTATTATAATCATATTGATAGTAGTCTGTTCGACTATTTTAACAAATTAAATTTTGTAACAAGAAGTAATTCTAAGAATTTTAGTCATTTTAAAGACGTACTTTGATATTTTTTTTTTCGTATTAGTAAAAATTAGTATTTTCTCCTTCATTATACTTATAAATAAATGAGTATACGACAAATGTCAACTCAAGATAAAAACAAAATGTGATTTAATGATAACTAGTATCGCCTGTGGCCGAAATCGGCCATCTGTTTCTGTAAGGTAACGAAACTCAAGTTGTTTTTCACATAATGCATTGTTATTAATTTGCATGGAAATTCTTAATGCTTACCTTGACGCTATGAGGAAAATAGTGGTAAAGGACATAAAAGGAAGCATATATGCGTCAATAACAAAAATTTATCCAACATATAATATTCATTTAAAGTAAATAAATAACTTAAAAGTAAAGTAAATAAAGTGTAGAAAAGTATAACAAATAAATTAAGATAAATGATAATTCTCAAGATAATAGAAGCAAGCAGCAGTTTTTATTAAGAGAAAGCAACAACCACAACAACAACAACATATGCTACTCAGTTTTTTTTAAGTGTTTGCGTCACTCCCGCATTCTACTCTTTCTTTTGTAAGCTACAGCAGTGATGTTCAACAGAGCTTTGTCGCTTTGTAGTTTCTGATTGTCCCATTGTAAAAAAAGCGTTTTACATTTGCTCAGTTTTACTTATCTTAATGACAACATATTCGAATAAAAATTATATTGTGCAAATCTACTCGAAAATACCTATCCATCGATATAAGTATTATGTGAATATGTTGAAGGTAACACAGAAAAAAAGGGAACACAAACTTTTTTGTTTGCCTATAAATATATAGATAATGGTAGTAAGCCTCTATATCAGTGATGCACACGAGATGCTAACGGAGCCGCTCGGCTTTCACATACAAGTCGTGTGTGCGAAGGTACCGAACTTATACGACGCTAGCAGAGTTTGCGTTTGCACTTAATGAAGTGAGCGTCTTATGCGCAAATTATTTTGTTAAATGCTGTACAGACGCAATATATGAATGAATTAAACATGTTTCAACCTTTTTTGGGAATTTATTTATTTTTTTATTTAAATCCTTATTACGAGCCTCAATCTATCTATCAAAAAACACTTTATGCTATCATTTTACTCAATGAGTGTAAAAGTATTTGCAAAAGTATTTTTTTTTCAGTATTCTGCTCGGACACACAAACTAAAACAAAAATCTTGCGCTTGTATTGGAAGGTCTGCCAACGCTGTGCATCACTGCTCTATATTATAGGATTTTAAAACTTCATATGTACATTTATTTTTTATTTTATGCAAATATTTGTTCATGTTAACACAAATAATTTCTTTAAAAATGTGGGTTCTTTTCTTTTAAAAATGTGGGTTGTTGTATTACCCATAATGAAGGGTTTTCCATTAAGGACTTGACAACTTTCTTTTTTAAATAAAACGCAAACCATTTGAGATATTTCAAAAACTTTATTATCGGCTTGAAGTACAATTAAAACATTTATGTATGAAACTCGATTTCGTATGCAATCGCCTGCCCCATTTCTTGAGATAACACGCTCATCAAACTTACTCTTCAATAAATGGATTGTAACGTGTGCTGTGTGGCTTGTGGCACCGTTCTGTTGGAACCACATGTCGTCCAAGTCCATGTCTTCCATTTCGTGCCAAAAATAATCGATAATCATGGTGCGATAATGATGGTCATTCACAGTAACGTAACAATCGTTATCGTCGACGAAAAAATATTGTCTAATGAATGAGCTTCGTCACTGAAGATCGTCATTAGACGATCGTCACTCTTAGAATTCCACAAAAATTACATATGTGACATTTAATATGCACTCTGAGTATGAAATTCAACCAATGGCTTCAGGAATATTGTCCTTTAAAGCGTCAATTGTCTCTGGCTTGTCGGCGTAACACTTATCTTTGAGGGCACCCCACAAAAAATAGTCCAACGGTGTCAAATCGCAGCTCCGAGGTGGCCAAATACATCAGCTCTGCGGCTGATAATGCGATCTTCAAAAACAGGGCGCAAAACATCGAGTGTAGCTTCGGTTGTGTGGCAGGTAGCGCCGTCCTGTTGAAACCAAATGTTGCCAACATCCTCCTCTTCAATTTTTGTGAAAAAAAATTCGTTCAACATGGCCCGATAACGATGGTCATTGACTGTAACGGCCACTCCTTGCTCATTTTCGAAGAAAAATGTCCCAATTATGCCTCTGGACAAAAATCCGCACCAAACAGTGACTCGTTTTGGGTGCATCGGCTTTTCAATGTATGCGTGAGGGTTTTCTGTGCCCCAAATGCGACAATTTTGCTTGTTTACATACCCGCCAAGATCAAAATGAGCTTCATCTGAAAAGATGATTTTTTTTTGGCAAAATCGGCATCTTCTGTAAGTCGATCGCAGGCCCACTCAGCGAAGCGAAAACGCATTGGATGGTCAGTTGGCTTCAACTCCTGAATTGGACTTTGTATGGCGTCATACCAAGGTCTTTATGCAAAATTCGTCTCAATGATGTCTCCGAAATGTTCAATTGTTGAGAACGACGGTGAATTGATGTTGATGCCGTTTCACGCACACTTTCTGCCACAGCAGCAATATTCTCGGGTGTACGCACTGTTTTTGGCTTTTCACGCTTTGGTTTATCGATGAGGATGCCAGTTTCTTTCACTTTTTTCACAAGATAACGAACATACGGAGCTGACGATGCTTCTGTTCTTCCAAAATCCGTACGCAATATTCGCACACATTCTGCAACATTACCATGATTTTCAAAGTAATGTCGCAATATTTCCCAGCGTTGTTCAAGCGTATACACAACCATATTCGTTCAGCGGAAAGATAAAACTAATTATCTGTCAAATCAGACATGTGCTTAGTGTTACCATTCACGAAATAAGCACTAGTTGAAAAAAAACGTTAGATGGCGGACCCTTTATATGGACTTGGAACTTTGCAAATAAGCTTTAATATTCAATATGCACTCTGAGTATAAAACCACACCTACCTACCATACAAAGTGACTTAGTTAAAAAACTATTTTCTAAAAAATATTTTCCTGTAAAACTATGACGAAAATGTTTGAAACAGATAACAATTTTTACTGTCTGCTTAAAACTTTGAATATACTTTGGTTCGGCCCTGCGGGTATTTTAACTTTGGTCCAGTGGAGGATCATTTCTTACTAGTAATATATTGTTTTTTTTTAAAATTAAGTTGTTTATTCTATTTTATTTTAAAGATACAAAATCATTTTGGGAGGTTTATGTTAAAGTGGGCGGATCACGCCCAGTTTTGGTTGTGACATTTGTAATGATGATATGAAGCTACCTACCAAATATCAATGAAATTCACTGTACGAATCGAAAGTTATGCCATTATATACATGAATGTTATAAGGGAGGTAGGCGTGGTCTTTGACCGACCATGCTTATTTTCAATACTAAGCAATTTATTGACAAACGTAATATACACACCAAGTTTCATTCGCTTAGATTTCTCTGTTTGTCCGTAATCGTAATTTTTTTGTAGACGTTGTTCGTTCGTGTACTTTACCATAATGAAAATGTTGAGTTTACTGAATAAATTGACAGTGACAGTTCGATGATTAGTGAAAGTGCGTTCAGAAATTTAATTCAAAAATGTCAAGTCCCTATTGGAAAACCCTGTATAAGCGTAAGGAACAACAAAGAGGTAATCATGAAAACATAAAATTAGCCAACTTTCGTTTACAAGTGTCAGACAGTCTTTGCAAAGTAGGAAAACTATCCACAATTCGTGGAAGACCTTGCAAATTGTCAAAAACCTTAAAAAAGATGAAATATTGTAGATGTTTGCCTCAAACAGAAGTTCGGTTGGACCGCTTTACGTTTTGCGTTTAACATGCAAATAACCAGTGTGCAATTATATAAAATTAAATTGCACCCTTTTGCAGGGTTCATTCAATAAAAATACCTCGTATGTGGTAATAGGTTCTTTTGTTTTTTTTTAGATATTCAATATTCACAGTGGCGAATCTAGGATTGGCCAGAGGGGCCTGAAACTACAGTTTTTTATCTCAAGTGGGGGCTGAAACGGTTTTTCGGGATTTTTACCATACAAATATTTTTCCAAGGGGGGAAGGGGCTAAAGCTATTTCAGCTCGTATGTAGATCCCCAACTGAATATTCATATACCGACATACTAATGACAATTAAATGTAAATTTTTTGCATACGAATGACAATTGGAAGCTGGTCAGTACCAAGTTGAAATAAGCGCCTTGTACACAGATGTATGAAAATTTTTAATTAAATTCAAGAATTTTGAACTATTAATTATTTCACTTTACATTTTTGAGCTTAGCCATTGAGCTTAGCCATTCAGTCTTGTTTCGAAATAATAATAAGATCTGGATAGGCAACGGAATTCCAAATCCGCAAGAACTTGGTATTTTCTTACGATTATTGGATGTTCCAATACGAAGGTCGCCTTTTAAGTCTTACGCCTATAAAAATAAAAAAAAAAACAATAAAAAAAACAATAAAAAAAACAGTGAAAATGCTTTTATTGTTTTCAAACTCTTCTTCACAATGATAAATACACTTTTGTATACGTTTGTACCAATTTTCAGTTTTGCCACTCTGAAGTTGTTACCTCCGCAAAGCAGGTTTTTGAAGGCCTCAACCGCCAGTTGGGCGTTAAAAAATGCTCGCCAGCCATTTTTTCTTAATGCGAGGGAACAACAAGAAGTCATTGGATGTCTTACAGAAGTCGAGACTGTAAGGTAGATGACCTATCAATTCTACATTTTGAGTGCTCGAAAACTCTTTTGTATGAGCTGATGTGTGAGAACATGCATTGTCGTAATGCAGGCTGATCTTTCTTCGATGGTTGGTTTTCCTCAATTCTGAGCGTACCATTAGCATCTGAAAAAACTGGCAACCATTTGGCAACTTTTGTCGGGTTTTGCTTACTTTGAAATTATGCAAACAGTGGATTATTGCTTTGTTTCGGGCTCATAAGCGTAGATCTATGATTCGTCAACTGTGGTGATGTCGTAGGCGTATTTTAAACCACCCCCATGTATTTTTTCAGCATTTCCTTGCACGAGCTTTTTCTTTTGAGCTACTGTCAAATGATGGGTATCCAACGGGAACAAATCTTCCTAACGGTGGGGCGGGAGATCATGATTTCACTAGATTTCAAGGTATGCACTATTTGTTCTACTTTAATCTTTTTTCTTTTTATTCAAATGACAAATTTTACATGAACATAGAAAGGAGCCAATTGCAGCTTTTAGATTAACAACCCCTAGCCACTTTACTAGTGCTATAGGACCCGCCAATTTGCTAGTTCAAACACAAAAAAAATTAGTATTAGGTAGCGTGGAACAGCCCTTATATGTTTTTCTGTAAAAAATATATTGCGTTATAAAAAACCGCACAATATATTTATATTTGAATATGCTACAAGTACTTCTTTTTCATCGTACACAGCTGTATAGGTATGTTCCACATAATATTGCATGTTATAAATTGTAGATATATAAATCGAATACACCAAACCGGTGTTTACATCACGAATTCCATTGAATAAAATTTCCAATTCTTTGTAGAAATATTACAACAGCCTGGTTTAGAAAATAATGATATAAAATAATGAGATAATTAAAAGATGTCACATTTTTGTTGGTGATTCGTGACATTATAGTCTGTGATGATGGTAACTTGAGAAGAAATTCCCATCAAGTTAGTCAAATCAAATCTACTTTTCGGGACATATACGCAGCAAGATGCACTTTGAATAACAGCCACCAACTTGTTGGTCATAGTTTATATTTTACTTTGAACCAAGGGTCTTAGGTGCTATACCTATTCAGTAAAGTCTGCCTTGGTTCGTAATGGAGTGATAAATTAGTGAGAAAGAAGCGGCAATCAAGTGAAACATATTAAGGATATTGCGTGGCGAGCACCTGTAAAATCATGTGGTTTACAATCTCAGACAAATGTTATGCCATTTCTATTTATAAGGTAATACCATCAACAAACTTCTCTACCACCAATTACAACTGCTTACGACTTAGCGTAAGTTGATGAATTTTCTATTTTAGTTGATTAGAAATGAGTAAAAAATAAAGAAAGATTAACCGCATCTTTATGTATTCCGAAAGGAGCATTATCGTTCGTGTGGGACACAATAAGCAATACATGTTTTGATGTGAAAAAATATAGTTGCTCGTTATTTTCATGAAAGAGTGTGCTCTTTTCGGAATACATAAAGATGCGGTAAGGCGTAGAAAATGGCCTGGTTGGGACTTGAACCCGGGACAAGTCCCATCTACGCGAATACCGAGGCCACCATTTACAGAAGCGGTTCAAAACTGTTGAATAAACGTTATCATAAACTTTAGCTCATACTTGACTACGATTCCAATATTTACTTCGATAAAGACGAGGGATTGCGTTTAGTACAATTTTTTAAAAAATAACTTTATTTAGATCTAGTTTCTGGTAAAACACTGGGGACGACTAGAAATGGTGCAACTATTGATGCGATGTTTTCACGATTCGGAACACATGTAATTTCCGACATTCACGTATCGTATTTTAGTTTCCACAAACCTATTGCCATATATTCAACAATGACGTAAATATTCCAAAATAATCTAATATACACAGTCGAAAATTTGGGTTTAAATTTAAAACCTTGAGGGTTTCTATATTTATCCAAACCCAAAAAGGTTTTAAATTAAAACCCTTTGGTTTAAAATAGTACATAAGACCTAGAATATATACATTTGCAAACCCTGAAGTTTGCTTTTAAAACCGAAAGTTTATTATTTAAACTCAAGCAGTTTAAAATAAAAACTCTAAGGTTTTGTTTTTAAACTGAAAGTTTGTTTTTAAAACCCCCAAGTTTAAAATGAAAACTTCAAGAGTTTTAATTCTAGGCCCGAAGTTTAAAAAATGAAGTGCGTGGTTTCATTTAAACCTCCGCGGTTTTGATTTCAAACTGAAAGTTTATTTTTTAAACCCTTGAGTTTACATTTAAAACCGTATGGGTTTTATCTTTAGACCCGAAGTTTGTTATTAAAACCCAACGGTTTACATTTAAAACTGTATAGGTTTTATTTTCAAGCCTGAAGTTTGTTTTTAAAACCCCAGGGTTTACATTTTAAACCGTATGGGTTTTATTTTTAAGCCCGAAGTTTATGTTTAAAACCACAGAGCTTACATTTATTTTTAAATCCGAAGTTTATTTTTAAATCACAAGATTTCAAGAATTCGCTTCAAAAACCGTGAGTTTATTATTGAAACTCAAAATTCATAAAAAATTCAATTGCAAATCAATAAATAAAAACACTGAGAAAATTTGAATAACATTTTAATGTTTTGACGAGTTCTTCTTTTTTAGCAGGTATTTCTACAGTCTTGAAAAATTTTAAATTTTCTTGCTATAATTCATCCCAAAAACCATCGTGTTCAAGAGACCCCACATCCTGATCCTCAGAATCGAATTTTTTTCGTTTGAAGTTTTGATTTTTCAGCTGGCTCTGAATGAATCCTGTGTTATTGCCAAGGTTGAAAAAAATTTCCTGAAAACAATGAGAACAAATAATTATATTAATACCAGGGAAATGAAGTAAAAATGTTATCGTTGAATGATTTGCGTCTAACTAGGTGCAAACCTATTTAAACGAGTGTTGCGCATAGGTACTTGGACCAATACTTAATATTTGGTGTGAAGATTAACGTGTGTTTTTTACTTTACGTTGTTATTTTAAATTTTTAAATTGAAAAATTATTTTAATCGAAAAAAGCCATTAAATTAACAAATCTATGAAATTACGAAAATGCTTCGCATCTCTTGTGTGTCCAATGACGTACCTGTGTTATTTCTAATTTCACAAGAACGACTTGCACAATATTTGTTTATAGCTATCACTATTTAAATTGACTCTTAACTTCTTTTATACCGCACATACATACATATATCGCAAATACAAAAAACGCGAACGCAGTACGACCGCAAACAACAATGACGGACTCACAATTATATTGAGAATGAGTGCTAGCAGCGCCGACAACTAAGTTTGACAACTCCGAAAGACATGAGCAAAAGAACTGAATGAATGATATGAAACTAGTAAGAAATTGTCTTCGATGCATGTATAAACAAAAAGACAAAATCGAAAAAACCCGCATTTTAAAACTTACCAGATTGTAGCAAATCCTCGTACACGAAAATTTCCCCAGCGAAAAATTTACACAATTTCACATATTTAAATTCTTTTGTCTCAACAAAAAACACTTTAATAAAACGACCACACATATCTATATTCAACTTCGTCAAGAAATTGTAACCGACTGACAGCAAAAAAGAAAATATTCGCACTTACAAGAATACTTCAATTTCTCAGCTTGCTCACATAACTGTTCAATTGTACAGTTTTGTGAGTTTTACAAAACTAAAACTTTACGGGTTTACTTTTTAAGCCCTAGAGTTTGAAATTATTTCCACAAATAAACTCTAAGTCTAAATTTCAAACCTTAAGAGTTTAAACCTAAAAAAAATATGCAATTATAAACTTTATGGGTTTCCTTTTAAAACGCCACGGTTTAAAATACTAAAAAAAAAAAAAAAAATTAAACTCTTAAGGTTTACTTTTTAAACCCTAGAGTTTAAAATATAGACCTCAAGGCCAAATTTTAAACTTTTTGGGTTTAAATGTCTAAATACATAGAGTTTTAAACTTTTTGTGGTTATTTTTTAAACCCTGGAGTTTAAAATTCGTGAATCTTCCGAAAATAAACCTTGACGAGTTTAAAAAAAAACCCTAAGGTTTAAAAAACTAGGTTCAAACCCAAAAAGGGTTTTAAGGGTTTTCAATTTAAACCCAAATTTTCGACCGTGTACGTTATATATTTATATGTAATATAATTCTAATAATATTGACCTTTTTTTAGTGATTTTGGGTTTTGTAAAGCATTCGATTAATAACCAAATCATTTTGTTTACTCTTATCATTCTGCAAAATAAGACCGCCGATAACAATTTCTTAAAAACTATATTTCTCAGGTAATTAAATAAGTCTAAGTAACTAAGTGGCGTCCGTGGCGTAGTTGGTTAAAGTGCGTGGCCGCTATGTCAAAGAACCTTGGAGACCCGGGTTCAAATCCCAGCAGCGACAGAAAATTATTTGAATTAAAATAATTTTTCTGTACGGCCGCCACCTCTCTGCAGACAATGGCAAACCTCAGAGAGTAATCAAAATGCCATGTAAAGCTTCTTGAGAATAAGAACATTCCGTTCATCGCCGTTCGGAGTCGGCGTTAAGCATGTAGGTCCATTTCTCGGTCAATTGTGTACAAACTTAATAACACGCACAACCCAATTGATCATAAGAAGCTAGGTCAAAGTCCTTTTAAGGGCTGAAATGGCCAGTTATTTATTTATTTTATTTATTTATAAGTAACTAAGTCTAAGTCAATGACATCTCGAAAATTGCATCTTTTCCATACAATATTAATTTGTTTACCCTTTACCTGATTTTCAAAAAAAAATGTTCCTCGTGTTTTATGCATGTTTTCTTTTTATTTTTCACTCGATCAGCCTCTACTCTTATCTTGCTGCATAAATTTAGTAACTTACGTTAACAGAAGAATCCGTTGAAATTAACATACTCGAGTCGGTCGCATCCACACGCTATTGCAGATGCATGACTTATGAACCATTTGCTCAAAACAAATCTTGTGGCTGTAGCCACAAAGTCTGCAACGTTCAAGAACGAATTCGCAACAATTAAATAAATATTTATACAACTTGGTAAACATACACACATACACACGCATACACTCTAACGAATCTACACTAAAACCCTTCTGAAGTATGGTCACATTTTCTTAAATTTATCTGCCATATTAAAGCGTTAAGTGAATTACTTCTTCATAACCTCGAATACGATGAAATGCGTCATCGAGCATATCACATGCTGCTGGCACCCAATAAGTTGCCAACGAAATGTTACAATAAAGTTTGTCGATTGAGAGTCCGAATCCAAGTAAGACATTGCATGTGACATCTTAGCCGGCAAAACATTCAAAATAGGTATATCTGCTCACATCGTCATTCCAGTAGGAGTAAACAAATAAAGGAGTCTTCCGCAAGGACAAACTAATCAATTGGATCGTTGTCATCATGCAAACGCACACGGCAGCCGAAACATAGCCTGCAATGGCCCAACTTCACCCCGGTTGCGAGTGTGTCTCCAGCCAGCCGTTGTTCTCCAGTCCAGGCTTACAAATCGTGCCAAATGGAACATTACAGCTCAAAAGAATCAGCGATTGCCGCGCTCCGATTGCTGCAGACACAGATGCTGCACCAAGTGCAAAATTAAGAGATATTTATAAGAAGCACGAAAACCACTTAAGTCAAACGCCTCTGGCAATTAACAGAAAATAATTCGCTCTATAAAGGATCCCCATTTTGATGGGACCAACAACAAAGTGGCAACAACTGCTCGAAAAATTTAAAAATCAAAGAAAACACATAAAAACTGTGAACAAGTGTCGATTCACAAGGAGCTAGTGCGCAGGGACCGAATCACAGAAGTCACACAACATCCCGAATGCATAGCACGGCATGGCATGGCAAGGGCACACATAATCAGATACATGACATGGCAGTTTGAAGGCAATCGGAATGCAGTTAAATCCAAATTGATCGCAGCTCATTATAACCTCAAGTGTGAATTTGGTCAACGACAGTTGTTGAAGCCGAATCGCACTCACCACTACCTGTTAACCAACAAGCAGCGGCCGCGATTTGTGGGAAAATAGATCTGTTTTCATAGATCGGCTATTAATTCAGACCTAACACACGTTATTAATCTTATATTGTTTTATTTTCCTTTCAGATTTTATCTAAATATGATAAGAATTGTATTTATCAGGTGTAGGAAAAAGAAATCCATTATTTTTGCATTAAATTGAAGGCTTTACTTGTTATAGTTATTATGATCCGATTTAGGTTAAAGATGCACCGTTTTGATCGACAACTTGTTGCCATTTTGAAGGTTATTTCATTATACCTCTATTATAAAAACCTTTGTCCTATTGGCAAAGAACTGGGAGAGTCGATTTTCACAGGCTTCCCTTGAGGCGAAGTACTCATCAGCAAAATCATTCGCCATAGACAGGAACAGGTGGTAATCACTTGGTGCCAGGTCCAGACTTTAAGGTGGATGCATAAGAACCTCCCAACCAAGCTCCCTTAGCTTCTGGCGAGTCACTCTATTGATATGTGTCGATTGGCGTTGTCCTCTTGGAACACAATTCTTATCCTATTGGCCAAAGCTGGCTGCTTCTGGGCGATTGCTACCTTCAGACGGTCCAATTGTTGACAGTACAAGTCCGAATTAAGAGTTTATAGATAATAGTAGTAGATAATAGATGACTCCCTGCCAATCCCACCAAACACACAGCAAAACCTTCCTGGCCGTCAATCTGGCCTTGGCTCCCGTTTGCGCCGGCTCACCGCAATTTGACCACGACCGGTTTCGCTTGACTTTGTCGTAAGTGACCCATTTTTCATCACCAGCCACCATCCGCTTCAAAAATGGGTCGATGTTGTTGCGATTCAGCAGCAATTCGCAGATGGAAATTCGGTCCATGAAGTTTTTAGGCGTTTACTCGTGTGGTACCCATACATCGAGCCTCTTTTTGTATTCATCCTTATTTAAGTAGTTCCAAACGGTTTTTGTGCAATGTTTAGCTTCTGAGCAATCGAAACCGTGCTTACATGACGGACGGACTCGAGGATTTCCATGATTTTATCGATATTTTTGACAATTGGCCTTCGAGAGCGTGGTGCATCTTTGAATCCAAATTACCGGAACGGACAAAACCAAAATTGCGCATGATTGGCTGTTGCAGTATCAATACCATAAACACTATTCACATTTTCAACCGTCTGCCTTGCTTTTTCGCCTTTATCGAAGAAAAACTGTAAAATATGACGTATTTTCTCTTTGCTGGTTTCCATCGTTGACGCGCGCTCAAACAAAACATAGTCAGTAGAATCTAGTAGAAACATAATTTAATTTTATTTATTTTATTTCATTTATTTATTTTATTTATTTTATTTATTTTATTTATTTTATTTATTTTATTTATTTTATTTATTTTATTTATTTACTTTATTTTGTTTATTTTATTTATTTTATTTATTTTATTTATTTTATTTATTTTATTTTATTTATTTTATTTATTTCATTTATTTTATTTATTTTATTTATTTTATTTATTTTATTTATTTTATTTATTTTATTTATTTTATTTATTTTATTTATTTTATTTATTTTATTTATTTTATTTATTTTATTTATTTTATTTATTTTATTTATTTTATTTATTTTATTTATTTTATTTATTTTATTTATTTTATTTATTTTATTTATTTTATTTATTTTATTTATTTTATTTATTTTATTTATTTTATTTATTTTATTTATTTTATTTATTTTATTTATTTTATTTATTTTATTTATTTTATTTATTTTATTTATTTTATTTATTTTATTTATTTTATTTATTTTATTTATTTTATTTATTTTATTTATTTTATTTATTTTATTTATTTTATTTATTTTATTTATTTTATTTATTTTATTTATTTTATTTATTTTATTTATTTTATTTATTTTATTTATTTTATTTATTTTATTTATTTTATTTATTTTATTTATTTTATTTATTTTATTTATTTTATTTATTTTATTTATTTAATTTATTTTATTTATTTTATTTATTTTATTTATTTGATTTATTTTATTTATTTTATTTACTTAATTTATTTTATTTATTTTATTTATTTTATTTATTTTATTTATTTTATTTATTTTATTTATTTTATTTATTTTATTTATTTTATTTATTTTATTTATTTTATTTATTTTATTATATTACTTATTTTATTTATTTTACTCATTTTATTTATTTTATTGTATTGATTTTTGTCTCAAAATATTTTTTAAGTAACACAAGAATAACATTATTTTTGTATTAATAAGCATTTTATCGACAGACCATTTTTTTTTGTTAATTTTATATTGTAGGTAAAATAATATGATACAATATAACTTTCCGAGACAGTCGGATTTTATAAATGCTTCACTAGGTCTGTACAAAAGCAATAATATCTAAAAACAAAACTCCCATGTTCATGTGTCCATCATCATATCATGGGGAGGAGTCTGTGGCATCATTTAGACGGGTCACTTTTGTCTACTTTTTGATGATTTTTATTGCTGTTCATCGTTTGAAGTAATTAATTTTAATTTGAGTTCTGAACCTTCATAAAAGCTGTTGATAGCTTCTAAAGAATGATGCTCGTCAAAAAAGTGTTGGTGTTCAAGCCAAGTGAAAATAATTGAGATGAGGCAACAATATAAATATAGTTGAAGCGCCATCTATTCAAACATTTACATTGTTAGAAACTCACCAATAACAAAACTTTTGTTGGAGTATCGTTGTCGAAAAGCAAAGCAATTTTTTTCCTATAATCGTTTTGGAATTCCGTACTGAGGGTAAAAAAAAATGCATTTTCAAGTAGACCATTTGTCTTCAGTCAAGTGATGATTTGCATTTTTTTATTTGTGTCTGCTTGTATACCAAATGTGACAGATTTAACTATCGATGGATGTATGTTTATAATTATAGATATATTTGGATGTATGCACAATAGATCGATACAGAGCAATTATTTATTGAATGTGTGAATT
This sequence comes from Pherbina coryleti, assembly GCA_943735915.1. NCBI lineage: Eukaryota > Metazoa > Arthropoda > Insecta > Diptera > Sciomyzidae > Pherbina > Pherbina coryleti. Next base: position 37,837,856 of record OX030952.1, on the reverse strand, counting down.
GTTGTAAAAGCCTTCGTAAAAGTCATCTATGATTTTGTATTACAGCAGTGATTATATGTCAAAAATTGACACTTTGACACACTATTGTGTTTGTAAGTTGATCGTAGTTGAAGATCTCTTGGACAATTAACAACTTCTGTTGCTCAAATTGTTTGGAAGCTATGTTATGTCAAACCTTACTATTAATATTTATATATTAAGCCCACCAATTGAGCAATCGTCATACCTGAGTGACTTTAAAGAGGTTACTAGGCGGAGAAAATGCAATATAAAGAATATTGAATTGGGGGTTAAACTTAGCCCAAAAAGGTTATAATTATATCCCAACGCGTAAAGCGCAATAGGAATATCAACTTTGTCGCGACGTTTGTAAGGTACATTAGAAGGCGTGGTTTGTATAGAAAAGAATATATTCAGAAAACAAAGATGGATATGACACACTGTCAGAGTAATGCTCATGAGGAATTTCGGGAATAAAAGTTTATTCGTATATTCTCCAGCATCCCAACCTGAGCCTATTTAGCTCAGCCTATGTTCGTGTGTTTTGCCATCGTTACGGCAACAGCTGTAATTGTGAATTTGCCTTACTGAAATTTGATCTGTAACCTTGTTTGTAAACAAAATATCAAGTTCAAACCAGAGACCTGCAATTACTCTCGTTTTTAAGTCATTGGTCAGATTCTATATATGTTATAGACCTTGCATCTGAAAGCCACTTCCAATATTGAACGAATCGTAGGATGTAACTATCGGCACGGAGGAGAACATTGGCACGGAGAGCGAAAAAGCAGGGCTGACGGCGAACTTATGTTGGTAGCATTTTTATGATAGACTCTTAAATTTTAAAAATCTTATCAACAAAGTGGTCGGTAAGCATGCTTTTTCGTTCCATGCTTTTTCGGTTCGTTTACATTTTGCATGCTTTTTGTTATTGCTCTTCTTTCTTTCTTTTTCTGCATGTTTTTGTTTCGCTAGTATTAACTTTACTTTTTTAGCATAATATTTCGTCGATCGTCAGAAAAGTTATATATTTGTGATTTTGTCTATCTCAATGGAGCTATAAAATCTTAGTTCAGTTATTTTTTATTTCTGTTTGGATTGAAATGTACCCAAGGACAAATTTATAGAAAATTTAACTTAAAAATGCCATAAAAAAGTATTTTTTTAATAAATTTATTAATTTTTTTAACTTAACTTAATATTATATTTGTCCATCTAAATCGACCCCATAATAAATATATTGGTATTGTAGCCACGCCTGACAATCGCCAGCTAGAACACTTACTTACTTACTTACTTATCTGGCGCTTACAACCGAAGGTCGGTTTTGGCCTCGTATAAGAAATTGCGCCAGCCATTTCTGTTTTGCGCTTGCTGGCGCCAGTTGGAAACACCAAGTGTAGTCAGGTTATCCAACACCTGATCCTTTCAACGAAGATGTGGGCGTCCTCTTCTGCGTTGACCACCACCGGGCACCGAATCGAATATTTTTTTCGCTGGAGCGTCGTTTTCCATTCGCTCAACATGACCTAGCCAGCGAAGCCGCTCGATTTTAATACGCTTGACTATGTCGATGTCAGCGTACAGCTCATACAGCTCGTGGTTCCATCGAATTCGGGACTCGCCATTGACGCAGATTGGACCGAAGATCTTACGAAGGATCTTTCTCTCGAAGGCTCCCAAAGTCTTTTCATCAGAACTGCTCAACGTCCAGGTTTGTGCTGCATATAATAGGACGGGCATGATAAGTGACTTATAGAGCGTGAGTTTTGTTCGTCGAGAGAGGGCTCTGCTTCTCAATTGCCTACTCAGCCCAAAGTAACACCTGTTGGCAAGAGTTATCCTTCGTTTTATCTCAATACTGACATCGTTGAAAGAGTTTACGCTGGATCCTAGGTAGACGAAGTCCTTAACAACCTCGAAGGAGGTTGTTATCAACAGTGACGTGGTTTCCATAACGCTGGGACTGTTTATTTGTTGACACTAGGTATTTCGTCTTATCTGCGTTCACTACAAGACCCATTTGACTCGACTCTTTCGCTAACCTGGAGAATGCTGCGCTGACTTCGCGCGTATTATGGCCAATGATATCGATATCATCAGCATACGCCAGCAGCATAATACTTTTGTAGAATATCGTGCCACTGCGTCTCAAATCAGCAGCTCGGATGATCTTCTCCATCATTAGGTTGAAAAAGTCGCACGATAGGGAATCACCTCGTCTGAAACCTCGTTTGGTATCGAATGGAGGAGTGAGGTCCTTCCCGATTTTAACTGTGCTGCTGGTGTTGCTCAGTGTCATTCTGCAAAGGCGGATGAGCTTTGCAGGAATACCAAATTCAGACATGGTGGAATATAGATGATTCCTTATTGGACTGTCGAAGGCGGCTTTATAATCGACAAAGAGATGGTGTGTGTCGATTTGTTTTTCTAGGGTCTTCTCCAAGATTTGTCGTAGCGGAAATATCTGGTCTATGGTGGATTTACCAGGTCTGAAGCCACACTGATAAGGTCCAATCAGCTGGTTTACGATGGGCTTCAGTCTTTCACATAGTACGCTCGACAGGACCTTATATGCGATATTCAGAAGGCTTATCCCACGGTAGTTGGCGCAAATTGTGGGATCGCCTTGCTTATGGATTATGACATCATGTTTGGTAAGATAAGTGTATGTCTATACTTACTTTTGCTTTTAGACATATGTAGTTTTTTTTTTACAAAAATCAAACCATTTTAAGATCGTTATTTTTTACTTTTTTTCTTAAAAAACAACTTTTTCCTTGCGGGAGAGGAAGACATCCTTTTATTTTGTTGGGTTATCTGAAACCCCATGAAACTTTTGAGACCTCTTAGAATGTGAAATTCGAATAAAATTGTAATTCGATAGGCCCTACTCTGCATGGTTGAATAAACAAGGCAGATGAAGGGCTGCGTGTACTCTGTTTTTGTCAACCATAACTGTCAACATAACGAAAGAAAGCACAAGCAACAACAAATTATTTAAATTCATGGTGTAATAATAACAAATTTTTAGTGAGTTTTTGACAACACCATGAGTAGCTTTCTTTCTATCAAAAACTTGTGACTGAAAGAGTGGAGCTGTTGCGAATAGTCAAATTGTATTATTTGTTTGAGTAGCTAGATGATGTGTTATAGTTTTTATAGGCTACTGTGCAAATTAAGTATAAACTAGTAAGAAATGATCTTCGACTGGGCCGAAGTTAAAATTCCCCCACGGCCGAACCAAAGTATATTCAAAGTCTTAAGCAATCAATAAAATGTTTATCTGTAAAAACGTTTTCGTTATAGTTTTATCAGAAAATATTCGCTTTTGTTTTTTGATAAAGTCAATTTGTTTGAGAGGTGGGCGTGGTTTTCACTCAATTTGGTTGAATTTCATACACATAGTACACTTTATATATCAAAATTCATATGCAAAATTTCAAGTCCATATATTAATTTTTGTGGATTTTAGAGAGATTTTACTTTTTTGATAAAGTCACTTTGTATGGGAGGTAGGCGTTGTTTTCATCCGATTTGATTGAATTTAATAATAAGAGTGTATTTTAAATATCAAAACCCATATGCAAAATTGTGAGTCCATATATTCATTTTTGTGGAATTCTAAGAGATTTTACCGTTTTTATAAAAAGTCACTTTGTATGGGAGATAGGTGTGGTTTTCATCCGATTTGGCTCATTTTCGAACTTGACGTTTATTTTTTAAATAAAAGCTTAAATATTGAATTTCGTTATGATAGCTTTAAAATAACGGCTGTAATTGTGATCACAGAAAGACGGACAGGGCTAAATCAACTCGGGGGGTGATGCTGATCAAGAATATATATACTTTTCTATACCTACCACGCCTCCTTATGGGCGTTACAAACGGAGTGACAAAATTTGTACACCCCCATTTACTTTTTTAAACGTGGGGGTTTAATAAATATTTAATGCAATTATTTGTGTCGTGTTGTGTTAACAAAAAGTTATTGTAGTTGTTTTCGACCATTTGCCAAGTTCGTCATTGAATGGTTTTGCCATTTTATCAAAAACGTGCGCTGGAAGGTACCACCGACATGAAGCTTTGGCCAGCATGAAAATTGTATTGCATTCACATCGACAGCGTCAAGAAAATATCGAATGCCATGAAAAAACGTTCAATACCTCAACTGATAATAGCCATAAAAAAAAGTGGTGTTTCGATCGACTGCAAGCTAGCTGCTTTATTTTCATTTCAATTCACCATCAACCAGGCCCGTAGACAAGGGGGGGGTTTTTAGGGTTAAAACCCCCCTTATGGTCCAAAAAGTATAAAAAATAATATATTAGCATTAATATAACGTTGCCAATGTGCGAATACTTGCTGCACGTGCGTCTTTTTTCTCTTACAGTGCAAACTGCAAGTGCAAACAGCTACAGCGAAAACATCAACATGCTTAAGTATCGAAAAAAATTCGATACATTCAATTGAACTTTGTCTACCACCAGCAATTTAAGAATTTATTGCGTTAACAGGTGTTACGTGAAAGTCGTGAAATTTTGATTGAGTTTTTTTAGATAAGTTTAAGAGTTTCTACACTAAGGGAAAAAAATATTAAATTTATCCAAAAACTTTTTTAATTTATCCAAAAAGCGAGTCATTTTTGCACCAATTGCATTTGAATAAATCGACTACGTAAATATTTAAAATTTATTTGAATACTTTTTTAATTAAATTAAATATTTAAATATTTAATCAGAATTAATAAAAAATATATTAAAATTATGCACGAATTTTTTTAAAATATCTTTCAAATATTTACTATTTGAAAATAAACTATCGCATTTAAAGAAAATTTATATAAAAATATTGAATTTAAAAAAAAACATATTTAAATTGAATATGTTATTAGTGGTTTTATGGTATTATATTCTTCATATTTCGTTCATCAAATGCCATTGCCTGTATAATTTATTCTCGCTTCACTTTTTTCGTTCTCTAATTTATACTATTTTTGACAGTTGGTGCCCTAATATTGCACCAACTGTCAAACATAGTATAAAATAGAGAACGAAAAAGTAATCTACAAAATATATTAAGGTCGAAGCAAATTAAGCAGGGAAATGACAACCGGTCCAAGATGTTCTTGAGAAAACACCGAGTTGTCACTCCACCCTACATAATTTCATTTCGTTGGCAAACATGCATACTATATTACTCCTGAAACAATAACTAAATGAGAACTATGAGAACTATAAGAACTGCAAATGCAAAAAATAAACTGCAGAAACAGAGTGCGATGCTGTTGCTGCTTGTCAGAGTATGTGTGTACGTGTGCGATGATGTTGCTGCTTGCTTGTATGGAATATGTGTGTACGTGTGTGGTATAAATAAAATTCAAATACGGGAAAAAAACGAGTTGTAAGGAAAACATTGGATTTATCCACGTAAATATTTGAATAAAATTTATACTCAGGCGTGGATAATGCTAATATGCGTTATTTCCCTTAGTGTATTGTTAATTTTACTGTGCCAAAACTACAAAAATGATTCTACTTAATTGGCTGCAGAAACCAGAAGTAAAAAAGGCTAGAAAGGTTGAAAGTAAGTTCTTGATTTAAATGATTTTTTTTCCTTTATCAAAGCGTAAATGTGTTAAAAAGTTGCCGAATATTCCTGTATGTTTGAAAGCTGTGTTTTTTTGGTAGCGTGTTTGCATTGATTGCATATTAATGGATTAACTTTTTGCTCGATGCGGAACCGACAAAATCCGAATAATATTATATTTCATCTGTATTGCAGAAAACGTTCAAGAAACTTTGGAATCTGAAAAGCCTTCAGAACTTCCTTTGTAACCTGCTGTTGAAGAAAGCTTTAATGTTGACAGCTATGTTGAAAGCGGTAGTACAAGTTGTGGAATTAATATTTTACTTTTAACCGAGCGTTTCCACCGCCCGGTGTAAACAGTTTGGTCCGAACCAAGGTTCGGAACATTGGTTTTTACAAAATGCTCGCGAGCACTATTCGCGCAGTGTAAACACTTTTCCAGCACGAACGAACGAAGATTTCTTCGTTCGCTCTGATCGGCCGACGCTCGATCTTTTTGGGCGAATCCAGTGCTTATTTGCGCATAGGTAGTAGATTTGTTGAAATGGTAGTTAATAACGTAGGAAAAACAAAAAAGAAAGAAAATATATTGAAAATTTAACGCAAAAGAACTTTATTTCACTTTGTTATATTATTAGCACTTTATATAATCAAATTATTTATATAATATTCTTTTTATAATAAATTCTTTATATAAATACTTACATAAAACCTAAATTAAAAGGCATAAAAGTAGTAAAAATTAATCAAATTTAGTACGTTTGCATAAACAAATATTGATCAACGCTGATGCTCGCAAGCATTGAATTTAAGTGTTTCCACTGCACGAACGAACAAGATGGCGACTTACCAATGTTCGCAACTTGTGTTCGTGCGGTGGAAACAGTTGGACCGAACGAAGAATTCATCGCGACGATTTGTTCGCGATGATTTCTTCGTTCGTTCGGGCGGTGGAAACGCTCGGTAATGTTTATAACTCTAAGTTTGTGTGTATGGTTGTAGAAGTTGTTCCAGAAATATCATTTGATTTATCGGAACTGCCTTCGACTTCGAGAATATATCAATGTCCAAATAACGATATTTCCAAGTTGATGAGCAATATTTCTGATTCGAACCGCCTTGAAAGTTTTCAAAGTATTTATGTGCCTCCCCAAATTTTAATTTTCCTGGCAGCGGTTTTCGCAAACTCCGATTTAAGCATACTTGGTTGAACCGTTGGCATTGGTTGGTTTACTCCAAATTAGAAAATTCAGCTTATTGGAAGTTTTGCATATTTTTTAGCACTGGTTTTGGAGGTGCAGGATCACAACCTCTTGGTAATTTTACTGAATGATAATAAAAACTTTTTAAATAAAATTTTTTAACCTTTTCATTGTGGCCTTTACAAAAGTCAGGAAATACGAGAAAATGTCGTTATTCTAATCGTGGTTATTTTTATGTAGAATTTTAAACCGACCGTTTGCAAGTAAATTATTAATATAATAATATAAGATGCTTAATTATCGTCATTTTAGAAGTTTGTCTTGAAAATTTTATTTTTTAGCTTCTTTCTGTATTCCAAAATGACAGTGCAAAGATAAGCAAGATATATAGCCGAAACACATTGAGCTCAACAAACGACAGTTTTGAAATTATAGAACACACGTTTTTTATGTTCAATGGGTGTGCATCCTTAAGCATACATAGGGATTGCAGTGTCACAGCGGACGCTGTGTTATTAGAATTAAAAAAAAAAAAAAAAAAAAATAAGAAGACTTAATCTACATATATATATAAAAATCAAATGCGTGTGCGTTTTGCTAAGGCTCAGAAACGGCTGGGCCGATTTTAATATTTCCTTTTTTGTATTGTTTGCCTTAATACAGATGTGGTTTAGAAAGAAAGAAAATTACAAAAACTTCAAGGAACAGCGGAAAAATCGAAAAAATCAAAATTGGTAATTTTGTATGGGAATTGCCACATCAGACTACTTTAAATAGCCAACAAATCTTAACGGCAGGACGGATTTAACTCAAATTCGGCACACACATTACTTGAATCCTAGATTAGGTTATGGCATACTTGGTTTTGACCACGCCCCTTCTTCTGCCCATTTACAAGAAACGTAAATTATCCTACTAGCATACTTTAATTAGCGAAACTGTGCGTCTAAATAATTAAAAGAAAATTCTGTCAAAAAATATTCACATATCTTCAAAATTGCACAAAATATTAGTACAGCGTCTTTTTCTAATAACTTCGTTTCCTTAGAATAACAAAAAACTATCAGAAATTCGTATTTCTTATTGATATATTATAATAATTTTAATATTGATATATTATAAGTATTTCGTTGATAAATTCAATTTAAGCACTTAATAAACCAGATTTGAAGAAAGCTCCAACGTATTCATTTTTTACTCCAAAAATCACAAAAGCTGTCATTTCAATAAATAAAAAAAACTTAAAAAAAAAATTATTTGTTTGCCCATTGTGGTGATCGATCCTTAGACCACCTCATGGCTTCAAAACTAACAGTTGAGCTGACTATTTTTATTCAAATTGAAATGTACTAAAAAAATTTTCTAATAGAATTCGCAATAAAATGATATGACAGAATAATCTTTTGAATTCGAATAACAGCAGCCTATTACATTCCGTGTTAATATAGAATATTGGAGTGTTTCATGCAATCAATATTTGATTCGATTGGCACCATTGGCACCATTTGTTATCGATCATGAATGTTCGATAAAAAATTAATTTCGGGTGGAATCGTGATTTTAGGGCGGGACGAAGTTTGCCGGGTCCTCTTGTATAAATATATAAAATAAACAAAAATAGAGTAAATTCATTTTTGTTTTTTGTATTTGGTGTACAAAAAAGTTTTAAAGTGTTTTTTTTTCAAGTTTGTCGCTTTATTGTGAAAAATTTGTTACAAATTCATTTTTCAAAGTATTGTTCATTTCTAGCCACTAATTTTTCTCATCTTTCTGGTAATTATATAAAAAATACGTTTTCATTTATCGATATCAAAAACTATCGATATTATTTTTAATCCAAACCCCCCCCCTTAGGTAAATCCTGGCTACGGGCCTGCCATCAACTGTTTTTGACAGGAGCGGGGCGAAATAAATTTATTGTGAAGTACGCTTTTTGTTTTTGTGAAGTACGCTTTTTTTACGTACTTTAAAATGTACGTTGGAAGAAGATGAAAGTTGTGGAGAAGTTTTTGTTTTAGTCAACACTGTTAAATTTCCGGTTGGAATTACATGTTCTCAAATTTGAGGACCGGTTTTTGTTTTTCTCATCACTTTGAAATCTCCGGGAGCAAATACTGGTTTGTTCATTACTTTCAAATCGACAGGTCGAAAAAGTATGCTGAAAATCTAGTTTGTTTCCCATTTCATGTCGAAGTTTTTCAGTTGTAGTTTTTATTTTTCAAAATACTTTTTCCAATTTTTTTTATTATTAGAGTACCTTTTTATTTTTGTCCAATGGTTGCAACCCTGATCTACCTTTTTTATTCTACAATGGAGCTGTATGGCATTGTTGATGTTGTTGCTTTTTCTTAATTTCTCTTTCTTCGATAGTCTCATGACAAAAATAGACAAAAGATCCCGGAGAGAGCAGCTACAAGATCCAAAATGCATCAATCATGCAATGGATTTGCATAGAAGTATTGCTTGGAGTGTATATGATAAAAAAAATGAAGAATTTTTACTTGGTCTTGCGACAACAAAAGAAAAATTGAAGGGCTACGAAAAATGTATTTATAATTTATTAAAAAAAAAATATTGGAGCCACTACACCATGCAGATGTGGCGTCCGTAGTAGTAGTTGGTTAAAGTGCGTGGCCTCTATGTCAACGAAACTGGAGACTCGGGTTCGAACCCCACACAGAAAATAAAAGAATTGATTTATTACCTAATCTAGTTTAGCTAATGTGAAAGTTTCTATTTCACCTAATCTTTTCAACAACTTTTCTACTTACACAGTTAATTTAACAATCATGCATTAGGTAATTCACCTAATTCAAATTAGTTAATTCAACTAAAATTTTGCTTATTAAATCATCTAATTCTTCTAGTTATTTTACCTAATGCAAGTTGTCGATTTGTTCGTACACTAGGGAAATAACGCATATTAGCATTATCCACGCCTCAGTATAAATTTTATATAAATATTTACGTGGATAAATCAAATGGTTTCCTTACAACTTGTTTTTTTCCCATATTTGAATTTTTTATTTCTGTGCAGCCCAAGGAGAGCACAGCGCTCTCCTATAAAAAACATAAATAAAAACAAAGTGAGAAAATTTTACAAAAAGTAAAGCCTCATTGCGAGAATTGAACTCGGGCCGCTGGCGTTCAAGTCAAACGCTTTACCGCTGTGCTGTTACGCCGTTTGATAACTTGTGAACAAAATGTATATAAAAATATGAGGTCCACAACTCTGAAATTATGGGCATCTACAGCAATTTGATTAATTGGTATGTAGCGAATATTCCTCAATTGGAAATTTAGCTCAATAGATAAGGCGTTGGTTGTTGAAATCTTGAGATCACAGGTTCGAATCTCAGCGGTGGCAAAGAAATTTTTCAGTAATTTATACAATATATATATCTCTCTCATTCTATCTATCTACTATAAAACAAATCTTTCTTCTCTATCATGTGACGAAATGAAGTAAAGAGCCACCTAAGGAAAGTTTCACTTCAAAATAGAAATTGCAAAACAAAAAACATATTTTTTGCATATTTTTTGCACGGCATTCCCACTCTTAAGTGGGAATGCTATCTAAATAATTAGATGATTTTTCTACACTTAGTAGGTGGCTTGTCTAATCTGAAGTGGTCATAGTTTAAAAAAAATTAGCTAATTCTTCTAATAAATTATGTGTCTTATCTATTTTATGGTTGAAGGTACACCTAAATATTTAGGTTTTTTTAGCTACTCTCGCAGTTAAACTACCCAATATAATTGCATATAATTAACATTTAGAAATTGGTAGCGCACCTAATCAAATTCGTTGACTGAAAATCACCGGATTACTTTAGCTGAATTGACTACATTTTTAGGTAAAAGTTCTACTTTTTTTTTTCTGTGCAGCAGCGACAGAAAGTTATTTGAATTAAAATAATTTTTCTGTACGGCCGCCACCTCTCTGCAGACAATGGCAACCCTCAGAGAGTAATAAAAATGCCATGTAAAGCTTCTTGAGAACAAGAACATTCCGTTCATCGCCGTTCGGAGTCGGCGTTAAACCTGTAGGTCCGGTTCTCGGTCAATAGTTTACGAACTTAATAACACGCACAACACAATTGATCATAAGAAGCTAGGTCAAAGTCCTTTCAAGGGATGAAATGGCCAGTTATTTATATTTTTTATTATTTTTTACACCATGGAGACAACCCGCCTTAATGCGGTAAAAATGCAACAAAATTAAAAAAAGATACAGTAGTTTCGACCATGTCGTAACACAAGACGTAGAATTATTCAATTCGATTTTGATGACATCTTTTTTAAAAAATATTTAGCAAAATATTTATTCCATACACCTGAGCATATGCCCTTTAAAAGAGTGCCGGAGAGGGTTAATATGTATCACCGACCCCCATTACTTTTGCAAAAGGAACATTTTTGCCTTTGACACCTATTCCCTCCGACCACTCCTTAGGGGGAGGGGGGGGGGGGCTCCCATACAAATTTTATGGTTTTGTCGATAAAACCGGAAACTGTCGATAAATAGGTAGCAAGTTTAAGCAAACAAGAACATCAAATGTTGGCTTTATATTTCATGTAATTTTGTAAAATGTATATAAGTTAGAGAGTTCTAACATGAATTTTTGTCGCATTGAGGATCAAGCAGACCAACAAGTGCTAACAGCAACATTGTACGATCAGTACTTTAGGCCAACCAAAGGCTCAAAAAGTGATATAAATACCGACACCTGATCACTATCAACCACCCTACTTACCTCCGAGAATGACGTATTCTACGTCAAAAACATTGTATGCAATTTTAACCCCATGACTATTGGCACTACGATAAATTTTAAAGAACCACAGCAAAGCTGAGGTTTTCCGTCACATGATAAAAACATGAATGCGTTATAAGGCCTCTTAGGGAACTTCTTAAAGTCACCTACAAATGCACCTAGCATTTAGCATACCTTGCTACAAATGCAATATCAAAAGCAAAAATAAAAAATTAAAACGAAAATAACTTACAGTATAATTAAAATAAAGAAAAATATTAGGACAAGGGAGGAGAGCAAGGATTTGGACAAAGATTAGGACCAGGAATAATATAAGGAGTAGGACAAACATTTTAAGAAAGACTATAGTAAAACATTTGAGAAGGATTAGGACAAGAATTGGAAATGTGACTTCGACAAGGACTGAGACAAGAGTAAGGAAATATATTGAAATATACCTGAAACCATATTTGAGACAAGATTGGGAAAAGTGTAAGTGTAAGAATGTAATGTAAGAATGAAGTATGAATAAAAGTGCGAGAACAAGGATTTGAATACACTAAGAACAAAACTTAGGACAAAGATTTAAAAAGGAAGTGCAACAAGGATTAAGAAATGATTTGAACAAGAATTTGGCCAGGAATTTGGACATGGATTGAAACAAGAGTTTCGACAGGAAGAAGGACAATTATTAGAACAAATATTAGAATGAGGAAAAGAATGAAGACAAGTCTGGGAATAAATGAAAGGGTAGGGGGGCAAGAATAAGGACAAGGATAAAGATTTACTGTCATACATGATGCAGCTAACTTTTAACTTTTCCACAGTTAAAAATTTCGACCACAGGCAATACTAGTTTATGTAAATTTGAGTGTATTTGAAAACCAATCCATTCTTTCTCTGCCTGGAGTAAAGGTAGCTTAAATTAAAACCATTTCCTTGAGAAATTTTAAAAAACTTTGAGGAATAAATTTAAATATATGATTCTCTATTTGATTTCAAATAAATATACATACATATTTAACATATAACCTTAGAATTAAAAGATATATTTCTAACTTCATTAAATTATTTTACTTAATTAAAACATAATAATTTATTTAACACACTCGCTGCTTTTTAAAATTTAAGCATAATCTTTACTTACAAGTATATTTTTTAAAATTAGTTAATATATTCGATAGAGATGTAATAATGAGCGTTTGCTTAACGATAGCTAAAGGACTTATCATACATATTGCTAGTGATAGATTATCGCTAAGGGGCTGAATGAAGATACCGAGGAAATTTTGTAGGTATAATACAGAGATATTTATGTAGATCAAGATTTGGAATAGATTGCGAAGAGAAATGTGCTTAGTTTAATCAGACTGCATTGCATGGTCTTTGGAGGAATGTTACTAATATCAGAGTTTGTTGTTAGTTAAGGTTGTTATTGCACTCATCACCACTTCCCTCATTCTGGAGGACATTGATTTCTTCGTCCGAGTTTTCTGACTCTTGATCTGAATAAGAGCTCGCCGATGTGCTTTTTGTGTTTTGGTGTGATGCTTTGACCGCAGCAGCGGCTACACAATGACGTGCGAGATTTAGCGCATATACAGCAGCGGGTGTGACATTGGCCAGCGAGTGAAAAGCGCTGTGCTCACCGCCCATTAATAATGGAACTGATGCTGTGTGTGAGGCCAGTGCTACTACGTCTTTCGCTGGTGCTTTCTGCAGATTGTCGCTGCAAGGGCTGTTTGCAAACAGCTGCTGCGTTACATGATCGGATGACCTGCTGATTGTGTGGAGGGCTGCTGCTCCTTGGTTTAAGTTGGGATTCAAGAGTTCGTTTGTAGGGATGAATGCATTTTTTGCTGTTTGATCTTGATATTTGGTGGCGTATAATGGATCTTGAAGTATGGGTGAAGGGCTGCTCTTGCTGTGTGACTCTCTGGATGTTAGTTGCTGGCATGTGGGAGATGGTCTTTGACACTCCGACTGGGCTGAGTTGGGCGGTGATAATGAAGTCCGAGGCTTGAGAAGATTCATGCGTTGATGTCGTCGCCATTTCGCTCGTCTGTTGGAAAACCAAACCTAATCGGTCAATGTGAACAGAAAATATGTTAGTTGGTAAAAAATGTCTGTTCAGTAGGAAAAGATCCTACAGAGAGCAGCAATGAGTTGCAGTTGATCGAAAGGAGTTTTTAGATTGAAGAGTAGGAAGCAGTACTTAAAATGGAGTAAATTCTTATTTGAAGAAAGATAACTTTGCAGTTTTAAAAAAAGGAATTGTGTCTCAATTCTAAAAATTTATTAAATTGTAATGTCAAAATAAGCTTCAATTTGTTGAGTGTCGGTATGAGTCGTAATGTCATTTTGAGTTACGTTAATGTTCGAGTCGGTTCTAAAAGTGGTTCTATATTTACCTGCACTCTGGCTTCACTGAGTGTTGTTCTGGCCGCTAATTTTTCCCTAGTGCTGACACAAGGATAATGTGACTTATCAAACTCCTTCTCTAGCTCCTCAAGTTGCTCTGCATTAAATGTCGTTCGATTGCGTCGAAATTTTGGCTGATCACTATCCTCTGAGTCCGAGTCTTCACCTTCGATATCTATAGAAAGGCATTCAATGATTTCTGGTAAGTTAAGTATTAATAAATATTTCAAAGAACTTACCTATCATGCGGTTTTCGTCCGGTGAGCATAAAGTGTCACGACTGCCCGATTCAGACGACAGAGCCGGCGGTGAAATACGCAAGCCAGTAGGCGGTAAATTAGATGACGACGACGATGGCAGACCCTGTGGCAAAACATTGCACAAATTTGCACTCGGTGGCCAAATATGGTGTGCGGGCACATTCGTTGGCCATGTCGGAAAACTGGTGTATGGATGTGTTGGGTACATACCATAGCTGGCAGCACGCGCAAACTCCGCAGCCGCTCTTTCTGCAGCACGATTTCGCAAAATGCGGTTAATCGATGAAACCGATGGAGCTGTTGAATTTGTACAAACACCTAAGATGAAAAAGTAATAGGAAACGTTTTAAATAAGCTATGAAATAAGTTTGAGCCAATGATACGCATTATTAAGAGAATCGATTATAGATTAAGAGTTATAAATGCGCGCGCCAAAAACATAAATTGTACTTTAAGTATGGACACAACAAGATCCATGATGTGTGAAACAGTTCATGTATTGCTTGCTCTATTTTAGGCAATGAGTACATACAAGAGCTTTGCGTTGTGCAAAATCGAATTGAGTCTAATTGTTAAGAGCATTTAACGAATATTGTAGTAAACATGCGTTATGTAATGAATTTTCTAAATATAAAATAAATATTTTCTAAATGTTCAAAAAGGAAGTGATCAATATTAATCAATTCTCATCAAACCTCAAACCTAATTTGAAATATTAAAAAAAAATTTATTTAAACAAAAACATTCGTTCTATAAAGAATAGATGAACATTTATTTCAACTAAGTTAGATTATAATTAAATCAGCTTAAATGAAGTTCGTGAAACCATGACTTCACATGACTTTAGAATAGGTTAAGCTTTTTCATCATGTTGGCGGCCGTGGCGCAGTGGGTGGCGCCTCATATACACTCCAAGCACCGTTGCCAGATTGGGCGATTTATCGCCAATTGGGCGCTTTTTTTCTTGTTTTTGCGCTTAAATTTTTAGGAAATCGCCTGGCGATTTTTTGGGCGATTTTTGTAAAAACAACCTTTTTTCATAAACTCATCTAATGTGTTTAAAATTTCAATTAAAGAAAATAACAATTGTTTTAAGTGTTTGGAACACTCTGTTAACAGTGTGACTGAACACAGCTCAGAAGCCCTTATCGTTAATTTATTTATATCGAAATACTTATTTTTTTGAGACCGTTTCTTCAAAACATCAACTCACTTAATTCATATTTTCAACGAGAAAAAGTTGACTTTTTTCAAGCTTACGTTGAAATCACAACATTTATTCAAAGACTTGTTTCAAAAATTATAAAAGAAATATAAATATAAATAGATGGTTATTTATCAAAACAACATCCCTTAAATAATGGAGTTCCACAAGGTTCTCCTTTATCCGTTCTTCTATTTATAATATATACAAATTCATTAGCAAATTCTATTAAAAATCTTCCTGGTATAGACTATGTTGGAATATATGCTGACAATATATTTGCTGTATCATCCGGTAACCCACAACCAGTTCTTCGAAATTTAAACCACCTTAACAACAAAATCCAAAATTGGGCTATTTCAAGAGGTGCTCTTATTCCTGTCTTCAAATCAGAAGCATTACACATTTGCAAAAAAAGAAAATGCCATGAATCAACACTTAAAATTGAAAACACCAATATTTCTCTTAAAACAAATATAAGAATTCTAGGAATGATTTTTAGTAAAAATCTACTTTGGAACGAACATGTAAAATATATTTTTGAAAAACTAAGCAAAATTAATAATCTTTTAAAACTAATTTGCTCAAAAAAGAAAGGTCCACATATCGAAACTGCTATTGACATATATAAATCTTTAACACATGGGTTAATTCAACACTGTATAACTATTTATGGCTGGACATCTTACAAAAATATTTTCAAAATAAATACCGCTTTAAACAATTGCTTTCGAACTGCTACTGGATTATTAAAGACAACTCCTATCTTATCTCTAAGGATCGAATCTAAATCTTCAGATTTTATCACAATACGAAACAAAAGATCGATTAATTTAGCATCCAAAGCCATCACAGACATCAAAAATAGTCTTCACAACACATTTTGGATTAACATCGACACCAAACCAAAAAAAAATCTCAATGCTATCAATAAAATAATTAGGTATTCTTCTAAAAACTAACAATATACCTATACCAAAAAAAAGTAATGAAAATTTTAATCTTAATACTAATACAAAAATCACTTTTGACGTCAGCTTAGCTTCTTATTCTAAATCAAATACTAACCTTGAGGTTTCAAAAACATTGGTTACAGAAGAACTTAATAACTTTTCAGCAATAACTGAACTTTATACTGATGGGTCGTGTCAAAATAACTTAGCTTCATATGCTATTTTTGAACACATACCTGACATAAATTGGTCAATAATCAAACAAAGTCAACTCCCTACATTTTCTAGAGTCTTTTCAGCTGAACTTTCTGCTATAAATGCAGCAATAAACTATGCAATACAAAAAAATACCAAAAACATAATATGCACTGATTGTCTTAGCTCTATCAAAGCAATTTCAAACAATAAAAATGGAATTTATGACAATATGATTAAAAATCCCAAAATCCAACAAACTATTATTATTCTATGGATACCATCACATATTGGAATCATAGGAAATGAATATGCAGATAATGCAGCAAAACAAGCACTCAAAATGCCACTAATAATTGAAATGCCATATTTCCAATGCACCATACAACACATTTTTAAAACAATGAATTTTATAAAATTAAAATTAGAATGGGATAATTCAAATTGCTTCCTAAAACAACATAATCCTAACTTAAATAGACCAAGATACCATCATAAATTTACTAGATATCAATGCATTTAACTTGCTCGCCTCAGAGTTGGTAAAGCTTTATTCAACACTCAAGATTTTTACAATCACTCTAATCCACTTCAATGCAATAATTGCAATAAAATAATGAATGTTTATCATATTCTTAAAGAATGTCCAAAATCCAAGCTAACTGAACCTTTAGAAACAATTCTTGACTGCACAAAAATATCTACACTTACAAAAATTAATCAATCTCTGAACAAACATAGCATTACAAACATATAATTATTCATAAATCTAATTAGTTATACTTTTCACGCAATATGGTCTAGCTATCCTGCGTATATTTTTACATATATTTAATAAATTTGTATTTATTAAATATATCATCAATAATAATAATAAAAGAAGACATTGTCAAAAATTTAAATTTTGATAATTTAGCTACATTCAGCTTAAATAAAATTTTAGCGGATAAAAGCAATTATAAAAGAATTAATGACCTTACATTTCATTATCAGTTCCATGAAGAAATTCACAAATTAAGTGATGATATTGTTATGATAGACATACTATCAAAATACCAGAATTTCATTATAGTTTTAATCAAGGAAATGTTAAAACGATTACCTAGTCTATTAGAAATTTTTGAAAATGCTTTTATTTTATGTCCTGAAAGATGTTTAAACTATATAAGACCTTCTTTCCGTGAACTCCCTCTTCGTTATCTATCACTTGAAGAGCGACGTGCAGAAGAAATCGAATACGAATCTTTGTTGACATTTCCATGGAGCAATGTTTTCAAAAACAAAGTGCCACCTGAAAGTGAAGAATTTTGGTAATCGGCATACAAAATTAAGACAGCCGTAGGCGAAAAAATGTTTGACAATATTTGTAAGTTGGCATTCATCTTGTATAAACTAAATCAATGTATGAACTAAACAATACTTCGAGAATTGACGAAACGGAGGAAGAGTCTAATATGGCTGAAGGAACTACGTTTTTTGCAAAAAGTTTTTTTTTTAAAGTTGCATATTGAAAAATTCTAAAAAGTTATAGGTCTCTAAAAAAATGTTCTTTAACGATCAAAATTCTCGTATAAAATTAAGTAGCTTTTTTATTATAGATCTCAAAAATATGAAAATAAGTATATCTAATACTATTAACAGATCTCAATATTATTTGAAAAAAATGTATATAATTTGTTTTGTTTTTTCTAATATAATAAATTTCTTAGAAAAAATGGCGATTTTTGGCGATTTTTTTTTTCATTGGGCGATTTTGGGCGATATTTTTTTTAAATCTCGCGCTTTTCTCAAAAAAGTTCTGGCAACACTGACTCCAAGTAATAATTCTATGCAATACCGTTGAATGATTGATGAATTTTGGTTCTTGCAGCGGCTCTCTCCGCAGTATCGGGACGGTATGAATCAGTGATGTGATTCTGATTTAGTAAGAAATCCCGATCACATCCCGATTTAGACCTGTTTATCCCACCAAAATGACACGAAAAACCCACATAAAATCCCACCCAAATATTTATACCAATTACGATTTTTTATGCAATTTTTGAAAAGAAATAAGGATGCCCACCTACTGAACAGGCCCACCTACTACTGAACACTGTGAGTTCTGACGTCTGTATGATGCGCCAATGTGTAAAGTGTCGCAGTAACATCTCATTGAATGTTCACTTTTGATAAATCATTGAGATGAATGCGCATGCTGCTTTAGCCCCACGGCCGTTGAGAAATAAAATATTCGAATAAAACGAAGCTGAGCAAAATAGTTCATCTCTATTTAGTGAATTTCAGAGTATTTCTTATCGATAAAAAAGGTGAATATGAGTAGCATTCTATATTAAATGTTTATTTTTCACAATTCGACGAGCAATCGAACAATATTGAGAAATGGGAAAAAAATATTTCATATCATGATGGCGTGCCCGCCCACCTACTGAACAAAACCTTCCGATCAAATTTTCAGAAATCGTGCAAGTAAAAAAATTGTCATTTATAGGATTGAAAACAGTGTTTGAAATTAGTTAAAATAGTTTCGTGATTCTCGTCCACGTTCAGATAAAATTTTAGAATGGCGTCGCTTAACAAAAAGTGAAAAGAACGAATATAAATTCTGATGCGATGGCTGCAGCCATCAAAGAAATTCAAATCTCTTTTGTTAAAAGTTCAGTGAGTCATTGTGAACTATTGATAGAATAAACTTTTTATAAACTCTCAAAAACTAGTGTTTTTACTTCATATTCTAATTTTTTTCAACGGTTCGTTTGAGGTGTTCAGTAGCTGGGCCGATTTCGAGACTTTTGCTAGATCGACTTCCAAAATTATAATTTTTGGTGATTTTAAATTCTGATTAAAATTCTTGTTAGTTATTGAACTTAGCTTCCAAATGAAACCAAGAGCTCTGAAAACCAAGAGCTCTGAAAAATTATGTTTTCAACCAAAGGTATAGCCTCCAAGCAAAACGTGTTTAGTAGGCGGGCATCCTCCCCTACATTTTTTTAACATTATAATAATTTTATAGTTTAATAATGTAGATAATAAAGTTTTTCAATAAATATAACAAATTTTATAAATAAAAACAAATTTTTCGAAAAAAAAATACCTAAAGTAAAACTCTGCGTTTTTTATAAAAACTCTCGTAAGTGTATGAAGTAATCGTTAATTTCTTTCATTGCATCAAAATAAGACTGAGCTTATATTTTTGTTTTTAAATGAGGATCTTATTTTTATTAATTTTAAGTCTCTTGAATATACATATCTCTTTCTTACATATTTAGAATCAATGAAACAGCAATTAAACGAAAAATTTTGAAAGATTACAAAAAAGTGATAGTAACCAGTTTTGCTAATTTACACTTTGAAAAATTATGATTCAGTAGAAAATCCCGCCTAAGCATCTGAAATCCCACACGTTCTCAAATAGGCCAAATATCCCGAAATGAGCCCGAAATCCCACCAAATCACATCACTGGTATGAATATTTTGGCTATTTTTGTCATGAGGCTATCTCAGAGAGAAAAATTATGAAAAAACAACAACATCAACAATGTTACATAGCTCTGTTAAAGTGTCTGATTCAATCTAGCATTCTACTTGTCCTTATAATATTGCATGCAAAGAGAGAAAGAGAGGAAGAGAGCAGCAATGGTATTTGTTTGTAAATCTTTTTTTCTCTCGCTTAAGAAAGGCAGAGAGATTCAAGCTACAGCCATGAGTATGAAAATGCATACATTTATTTTAAAATGTAATAATCACATAATATATTAATTTTTTTTGTTATTTTTATTATTCGGTACATCTGTGGCATAGTACCTTTCGAATGATGTAAGTTTCATTCCCTTTTTTTTATTATAAATATTAAAAAGTGTACCACAACATTCGATGTTTGCGTATTAATATATAAGATTATGACAACTGTTTGCAAATAACGATTTCAAGCACGACAAACGAAGTTTGTTTGCGGCAAACTGGCGATAAACTTTTTTTTCTTTGCGGCTAGGTTGCGCGTCCTTAAATTTGTTACCTGTGAGCCGTGGCGTTCCTCAAGTCTCTATTTTGGGTCCACTTTTATTTTCAGTCTACATAAATCACCTACCAACTGTACTGCAAAGTTGTGGAATACAATGTACGCTGATGATGTACAACTCTATACGAGCTGTCGCAAATATGATGTTCCATTCTGTGTTGAAAAATTGAACGATAATTTAGAGACAGTCTGGGCATCTACCAGTGGTCTAAGCATAAACCCCAATAAGTCGAAATGTTTAATCATAGCTAGAAAAAATAATTTTTCCTCGCTCATTCCGGAAGTATCTCTAAATAGATCGTGTATTAAAACTGTAAAAACGCCTTAGAATTTGGGTATAACCTTCAACATTACTTTGAATTGGACGAATCATGCCAATATTACTTTGAATTGGACGAATCAGTTCTTATCAGACTGCGCTTGCACTCGGTTCGTTCGCACTCTCGCGTATTATTTTCATTTTACTAAAATGCTAAAGTCAAAGACTTGTTTCAGATGTAATCAAAGCGGTGAAGTTAGCTCAATGGTTACGTGTTATTTCTGTACAAATATATTTCATAAAAACTGCATTGACATAGTCGATAAAAACATCATAGAATATCTTTTTAAACATAAAAACATTGTTTTTAAATGTGCTAAATGCCTAGAGGCTGGTGATAACTTGCTCGCTCATATCGCGGCTCTGACTCATGATGTTAAAGAGCTTAAAGCATTGTTTGTTGAATTTTGTAACAACTCAAAAATAAATGAAGCAAACTCTGCTGCAGCGATTGCTTCTTATAGCAAAAAAACAAAACCGGTTCCTACTAACTCTGACCTACCACCCATCCCTCTAACGATGGTCGATAATGGTATATGCACTCGTGCTCGTGCACGCGCTCTTGCCTCGCCTGTTGCTGTTATTTCTAACTCTTCTTTGGCGTCTTCTTCTAATGCTGCTGTAACTGACCTCAGCGCTACTGTCTCAACAGCTGATCATACTAATACAACAAGCTATGCTGAAACTCTTAATTTGTCATCTTATAATGCTGCTGCAACTGGCCTCTGCGCTTCAGTCATGACTGCTGCGGTTCAAACTAATGCTCTAAACACATCAAGCTACGCATCAACTCTTAAATCGAATTCTGTTCACGATTCTCTTAAAGACTCAACTAATATCAATAATAATTTGCATGCTACTTCGGCCTCATTAGTAGGTGCTATTGAATCGACTGCTGCTCTGCGCCCTGCTTCGAACTCGAGATTCAATAAATTTGCTCAAGATCATACAAGTCACACGAAATCATCTCAAATCTTCGGAACAGACTTAAGTACTGATCTTAATGTTCTACCTCAACTGAAATGGATTCATATATCTAAATTCCGAGCTGATACGAACCCAGATAGTATTATAAATCATATATCTGCTAAACTTAATGTACCAGCAGTTCTTTTTAAATGCTTCAGGCTAGCTAAGAAAGATGCCGATATAAATAATCTAAGATTTATGAATTTTAAACTTGGTCTCCCAGCTTATTTAATGAATAGAGTAATGGATGCCTCTATTTGGCCTTATTTCGTACGAGTAAAGATGTTTCATCAAATTAATAACAATTCAAAAAACTTTATCAGCACTCCGTTATCGGAGATAGCATAACAAATTCTCTAAAAAGCTCTTCATCTTTATCATATGATTTTCAAATATGCTATCATAACGTAGGGGGTTCCAGAACTAAAGCTACGAATATTCTATTATTCTCATCTTCACTGCAATTTGATGTCATTGTTTTCACAGAAACTTGGCTGTCCGTGAATCATCATAACTCTGAGTTCTTTCATCCCCAGTCGTACAACGTATTTCGTAAAGACCGTTGTGCTCATGTGTCAGGCCGTAGTAGAGGCGGCGGTGTACTGATTGCTGTCCGTGCAGCCCTACTATCTATGCAAATTCATCTACCTGCTTCTCAACCAACAGAGTCGAATGTTATGTTGGATTTAGATCAATTAATTGTTAAAATAAATATCGATAATGTTCATGAACTATTCTTAATTGTAAGTTACATTCCACCTGGTAGTCTTTTTGAATTGTATAAAATGCATATTAACAATTGTGAAAGTATTTTGAGTAATTTAAAAGATAACCAGTATGTAATCATAATGGGTGATTTTAACCTTCCCAATATTGATTGGAGCTATGATGATGATGAGCATTATTGGCTTCCATTTAATATCTCAAGTACCTGTGAGAGTATACTTGTGGATAGTTTCGCGGAATTTGATTTGCACCAAATGAATGGTATTTTTAACAACAACAATAGACTTTTAGATTTGATTTTCGTTGATAGCGAAATAAATGCTATCGTCGATTGCTTTAATTCATCATCATTACTTCATACGAACCATCATAAAGTACTGAGCCTTAGTTTTAAATTCTATAGCTATTTAAAACCTAATCAAAATAATAGTTTAAGTTTCGATTTTTCTAAATGCGATTTTATTAGTATTTCTCAATATTTAAGCAATATTGATTGGATGTCAGTTTTGGACAACGCTAATTTGTCAACGAATTTTAAATTTTTTTGTAGTAAGCTCAATGAAGCGATGAATTTATTCATTCCAAAAATATACTTAAAAACGTCATCAAAGCCCAAGTGGTTCAATAGTGAACTTATAAATTTAAATAATAAGAAAAATAAAGCTTATAAACTTTTTAAAAAAGACCCACACAATGTGGAGTTTTATGATAAATATCGTTATCTTCAAAAAAATTTCGAACATTTGAATAAATTTCTATACAAAAATTATATATTTCAGGAAGAATCTAAATTAAAAACAAATAATAGTAAAAGCTTTTGGCACTACATAAATAGTAAAAAAAAATCTGCTGGGATTCCAAATACAATTCGATACCTTGATACTGCTACATCTGATCTTACCATGATCTGCAATCTTTTTGCTAAATTTTTCAAATCAGTATATGCATGTCCAGATTCTAATCCACCTGAATTAAACTTAGAATTAATTGATAATTCCATTAACATAGGTTATTTACAACTTAGTGTGCTCGAAGTTGTGGAAGGTTTGAGTCAATTAAACGTAGATAAACAGCCCGGAATTGATGGTTTTCCACCTATTCTCCTAAAAAAATGCGCTAATGCGCTAGCTCTTCCTCTTGTCACCATTTTTAATCAATCACTTAATAGTGGTGAATTTCTTCCTGAATGGAAAAAATCTTTTATAACTCCTATTCATAAATCTGGCTCCAAGAACGACGTTTCCAACTATAGACCAATTTGTAAAATTTCAGCAATTCCTAAGCTTTTTGAAAAATTGGTGTACAACAGGCTTACTTTTCTTGTAAAAGAGACTATATCACCTTTTCAACACGGTTTCGTGACTGGTAGGTCAACCGTTACTAATCTGACGATTTTTAGTAACTATATTTTAAATAATTTTGAAAAAGGATATCAGTGTGATGTAATTTTTACTGACTTTTCCAAAGCGTTTGATAGAGTTCAACATAATTTATTAATAAACAAACTTGAAAGAATCGGTTTTCATTCAATTATTTTGAGATGGCTCAAGTCATATCTCACCGGCCGGGCGCAATATGTCCGTATTAACAATGAGCTTTCAGATGTTATCTATGTTACTTCTGGCGTCCCTCAAGGAAGTCATTTAGGACCTCTACTGTTCTTATTATTTGTTAATGAAATACCTAAAATTCTAAAGTTTTCACAGTGTTTAATGTATGCTGATGACATTAAAATTTTTTCTCGTCTGAAATCAACTTCCGAATGCTCAGAACTTGAGTTGGATTTAAAAAGACTATCTACTTGGTGTCGTAATAATTTATTGCCACTTAATATTGCAAAATGTCAATGTTTAACTTTTCATAAAAATTTAAATCCATTACTGTACCCCTATAAGCTCGGCGAAGTAACATTATCAAGATTAACAGAGATGAAAGACTTAGGTGTTTTTCTTGATCATAAGCTTAGTTTCTCTAAACATATTGATTATATGATCTCTAAAGCCAACTCCATGCTGGGTTTCATTACTAGAAACTCTAAAGAATTTAATGATCCGTTTTCTCTCATTTCGCTATATAATGCTTTTGTTAAATCAATATTAGAATATTGTTGTATTATATGGGATCCTTTTTACTCAGTGTCATCTGACCGAATTGAACGAGTTCAAAGACGCTTCACTAGAATAGCAATTGGGCGCCTAAATTGGAATATTGAAATGCCGGCATATAACGTTAGGTGTCTACTCCTTGGCATCCTCACTTTGAAAATGCGTCGTAAATATTTTGCTGTCATGTTCATCAGAGACATTATATATAGTAACATTAACTGTCCTGATTTGTTACTTAAGATAGGCTTTCATGTACCTTCGCGGGACCTCAGATCTCAGAATTTGTTTCATGAGCCATATTGTAGAGTAAATTATACTTGCAATGAACCCATAACGCGTTGTTTAAAACTGGCTAATACAGTCTGCATGAATGTTGATTTTAATTCAGGCTTAAGCAGAAATGCATTTAAAAATTGCTTGATTTCCTATTTTCATAGTATAAGTAATACTTCTAGCACCTAAGTATTCATACGTTTATCCATAAATTTAAAATTCAGAAATGTATTATTTTAGTCAAGTAGTCAGTAAGGAAGTTTATATTCCGTTGATGAATAAAATAAATAAAATAAAAAAATAAAAAAAAATAAAAAAATAAAATATTACTGTAGGAACAATTTATAGTGAAGGCTACCAAATACTTTCCGCCATTTACCATACGAATGCTATTGGTAAAAACAACCTTGTTCCCACATTATTGTACGGATCTGAAATCTTCGCATATTGTGATGTTGCTAGTTAACGCAAGCTGAACATAACTTACAATAACACAGCTCGTTATGTCTACGAACTTAAACGAACAGACCGCATATCACTGCACGCAAAACAAATCTTCAATTTGACTTTTGACAATCTCTTGAACATGATGGCATTAGTTTTTCTTTTCTTAGTTTGACACCGCTGTCATTTTCCACTGATCGTTCCAGTTTCCCAGTAGCAGGACATCCCCAAATAGTAAATCCATTTTGAGTTTGTATGTAAATAAGTACTGCTACTTTTACTTTCAAAGCTTTCAAAAAATTAAAAAAATTAAATTGACAAAACAGTTTTTTTTTATTTATCTAACTTAAAAGTATTTGAAGTAAAAAATGTTTTTCAATAATGTTTAAAAATTAGGTTTTGGACGTTTTTTTCACGTTTGGAACCAATGACCGATACCTCTAAGTCTTTTTCTATCGAACTCTTATCTGAGATTCATTACTTTTTCGAGTAACGAAAACTTTTTAAGGGTTGTACCAATTCATATTAACATTTTCATGAATAAGGACCACCTTAATATACTCGAATACACAATTTTTTCTAACAAAGACTCGTTTTATGCTATAATAAGCTTAATTATTTTATTAAAATCTGCAGAAGGCATTCCTCCTATACATTAGAAATAAATAAATTATAATAAATTACCTCAAGAAACTCCAACCCTTACAACGTTCGTAAATATTTTGGAAACAAAAATTCACCAG
Organism: Pherbina coryleti; assembly: GCA_943735915.1. Lineage (NCBI taxonomy): Eukaryota > Metazoa > Arthropoda > Insecta > Diptera > Sciomyzidae > Pherbina > Pherbina coryleti. The sequence continues at coordinate 37,811,678 of OX030952.1, read as the reverse complement.
AACAAATAATGAATTAAAAAAAATATTGACTTTTACTAAAGTTCAAATTTACTAAGAAATGTTTTTTTTTCAGTTATTTGTGCTCCCAAAAGAACATGCTTTAGAAACACGGAGGTAGGCTTTTGATTGTGGGAACACCATCATCGTCGACAAATAAAATAATTTGAAATCGGGTAACGCAGCATTTAATCGTCCTGCACCGAAGATGAATTTCCGCTAATGTGACAATGATGACACAAATGAGATTGGAGTGGACCACATAATGAGGACCACTAGTTCGGATCACTCGTTGTGGAGCGCGTTATCTTGACGAAAGATCGTTCTGTCTGACTGTTGGTGTGTATCTCATTCCGTCTGGGTAGCAGTGGTTTGTATGAATGGAGCAAAGTTGTACGTGGAAAATGAATGAATTTTTTTTTTACTGTTGTTTCGTTTTCTACGCAATCGTGTGCTCTTCGTAGTCATACGAGTATCTGAAGAGTGGTTATCGAAATTTTGCTTGACAATTCTGCAAGCTTGTTGCTTACTCGCAAGCAGTTGCGGAAAGTTAAACATAAATTTTATTTACATATCAATCTCTCAAGACAACAATCACACAGATACGGACTTGAAGTTCGTTGCGGCTAATTCGAAATTGTCCTCCGAACTGCTTGGTGTCCGGATGCTAATAAATTAGCCAACAGATATATCGACAATGCAACAACCAACAATAAAAACAAGAAAGGCATGCATGTGCGCATGTTCGTTTAGCCAGTTTTCATATGCCACGTTATCATTTCAGTTGCATTAAGCATCTGGTAGTCGATAAATCCGTCAAAGGATCGTACGAGTATATGCTAGTCACAAAAGTTTCATAGCATTTCTTCAACAATAACAAAACAGCAGATCACATCAAAAGAAAATCCATTGAACGATAACCAACGGACGCATGCGTAAAGTTCTCTTCATTTCAATGTTTTTAAAGGCGCCTTACGTTCAATAAGTAATTGTGTTGGGATACTTAGGATGGAACTTACCCTCAGATATGAGTCTTTCGCGAATTTCCCACGCAAAAATTGTTGGATTCTCTCTCTTGTACTGTTCTATTTTGGACACAACGGCTGGTGTCGCAACTTTAGGCTTTGATCCACCGATTAAGCCGGGTGGTCGAAGTGTACCTGAAAATAAAAGAGGGGAGAGAGCAAAATATAAATTAATCAAAGACATCGAGAAAGTGTTCGTTATAGAAGTAAGTATAAAGAAGTACGCGTACACAGTAATGCATGGAAACAACGTTTTAGGAGTTTTTTAATTATTTTCTCTTAGTCCAGTCAGTGGGTATCAAAATATATCTTTTCCTTACAAAAGGTGTAGTAAAAAAAGATGTTTTCGTGTGTTGTTTCAGTGGACTTGCCGATGCCAGTGGGTCAGCTGACAAGCAAAATTTTGAGTTACTCAAGATGTTTTCCCAGATATGTGCTTTACTCAATAGACCTTCCCTGGGTCTTTGTAGAGGCATTCAAATCGCAAATGCTAAAACTGTTTCTTCAAAATTCTTTGAAAGTATTTAGAAAAGTAGAAAATTATTTTGTGACACTTCTCAGAGGCAATGAAAGTTAATTATAAATATTTTTTTCATTTTGTCAACCGCCGACAGACTTTTCTTCCAGCATGTACATATATATTAATGTTAGCTCTTAACTTGGTTGGGCCCAATACACGGGGTTTTTTTAAATGCAAAAGCCTTTAGCTCGATGGTTGTTGTCTAGGGTTTGACAATTGAGTTGATCATACTGTGTTGACATTTCTGTACAGTAAGGTTTGTCAATTCATCATGAATCGTTTAGTGCCAGAACAACGCTACCAAATTGTGGAAATTTACTTTGAAAAAAATGAATCTGTTCGCGAAGTTCATAAGCACTTCGTCCATTTTACGATTAACATAATTGGCCTAGTGAGCAAGCAATTCGTGCAGTTATTTTTGTTTTTAGCTTTGAACCAAGAATATCAGGTGGCCTAAATATTCAGTCAACTCTGCCTTGGTTCGAAATAGGGCGATAGATTAATGGGAAGGAAAGGTCAATGAAGTGAAACATGTTCCAAGAATGTTCCAAGCGTGGTGGAAGGCCAAATAAAATGTGAATTTGAATCAGAGGTAAGTGTTATGCCTTTCAATTCAAATTATAAGGCAATCTCATCCACAAACTTCTCTTCCATCAATTACAACTTCAAGTCGTAAATATAGATGAATTTTCAATTTCAGTTGATTAGAAATGAGGAAAGAAAATTGCAAATGCGAAAGGTTTAACGCAGTGATGTTCACTTAGTACCACGCGTGGTGAGACTCGAAAGCCTTATTCGAGAATCGAAACACGTACACGATCGAATCCACGAAATTCTCTCAATCAATTGGCGCTGAAACTTTAAGCTTGAAGGTTCGTGCCACTTGGACGTGTGTTTTGTACTGCACGAAATGTTTAAGGGATATGAAAATGCGTTATTTGCAGAATTATAATAAAAATAATGATGATGATAGTGACAATGATAATGATATGATAGTGGTAATGATAATGATACTGATAATGATAATAATGATGACAATGATAATTATAACGCAATTCTTGCTTAATACCTGCACAACAATTTTTGTCAGTGCAGAGAGCCAGAGACAAACACAAGCACAAAAGTCGAAAATTGTAGTAATTTGCGTGTGAACACCACTGTTTTAAAGCGAAGGACCATGGCCTGGACGGGAATCGAACCCAGGACCTCTGGGGTAGCAGTCGAGCACGCTGCCTACTCGACTACCGAGGCCACCCCTCAAAACCATCAAGAAGACAAAGAAATGTGCGTACCGAAGAGAATATTGCTGCTGCAGCGCGAAGTGTTGAAGAAGACACCGAAATGTCGATGTCCTTCGACTACGTGGAAAATTTTACGTAAGGATCTTGGCTTACGTGCTTATAAAATACAGTTCGTGGAAGAATTTAAGCCATATGACCATCGTTTACGTCGCATTTTTGCTGATTGGGTTAATTTGACACTGGGCGAAGTGAGCATTTTTCGTCAATAAACAAAATTGCCGTATATGGAGCGTAGACAATACTCAAGCTATTAACGAATCATCATTACATCCGTTAAAATTTACTGTTTGGTGCAGTTTACATGCTGGCGGCATCATTGGTTCTTATTTCTTTTGAAATGAGGAAGGAGCTGCCGTTACGGTGAATGGCGAGCGCCATCGAGCCATGCTGACTAATTTTTTGTTTCCAAAAATTAATCAATTTAGCAACTCTGACATAAAATTAATTCACTTCAAAACAATCCTTTTATATATCATAAATGCCAAAAAGTATTTCAGATGTATCTATTATTTTCATAAGGACTTGAGCTGATATATTTCTAAAAAATAATTTCATTTATAATGAAATAATTGAAGTAAAAACAAATAGGTCTCCAAGGGAAAAATGTTCCTTTTGTAAAAGTAATGGGGTGGGGGAGATTAACCCTCTCCGGTCCTTCATTAAAGCCCCCCTGTTCAGGGTGTAGGGAAAAAATACAAAAAAAAAATCATAAAATTTGTATGGGTTTGTATTGTATGGAATTAAACTTTGAGTTTTTGGATATCGCTTATAATAATTACGATCCCTGTAAAATTTGTTGGTACAGAAGTTGCAAATAAATTTGGGACAGGTTTTCAGTAAAAATTTGGTTAAATAAAATGTATTAAGTGGCAACGGTGGTCTGCATTGCAAAAATCTTAATTGCGCTCAGTACCGATCAAAACCAATGTTGCTTGTATAGTTATTTCAAATAAAGGGCATTTTATAACTACTCATTAATATTCAGCATATAATGCAGAGGCCGGTTTTTTAGTGTGCATTTTTTACTTAAAGCCAGAAAGTTTTAGTTATCTTTTCACTTTTAACGCAATAGTACCCTGGCTTCAGGCGATCTACCATGGTTGCCTACTCCTTAACTACATTCCATTAGCTTGGAGAGAGACGAAAGTCATCTTCATACCGAAAGCGGGTAAGTCCTCTCACACTAAACCGAACGACTTTAGACCCATAAGCCTCTCCTCCTTTCTGCTTTAAACACTGGAGAGGCTTATTGGGCTTCTTCTCAAGCCGAAACTCGACCGGCTCCTTAAATCTCAGCATGCTTATATAAAAGGCAGATCGACAGAAACAGCTCTCCACTCTCTTGTGTCTACAATTGAAAAATCACTTGAGAACAAAGAATACACGCTTGCTGCCTTTCTAGACATAGCAGGTGCATTCAATAACGTCCTCCACTGTGCGGTCACCTCTGCCTTGTCAGAACTGGGGGTGGAGGATTTTCTCGTGAGTCTCATCCACCAGATGCTCTTGGGTAGGGTGGTAAACTCAGAACTGGGGGAATCCTCTATCCGTAGATTTGTAAGCAGGGGGACTCCATAGGGGGGTGTTTTGTCTCCGCTTCTGTGGTCCGTGACGGTTGACCAACTGTTGCGTATCATGGAGGAGGAAGGCTACAAAGTTATTGCATATGCTGATGACATTGCTCTTGTCTTTAACGGAAAATTTCCTTAAACTCTCTGTCAACTCATGGAGAGAGCACTCGCAACCCTCCCAAGATGGGCGTCCTCTGTTGGTTTGAGTGTAAACCCGGAGAAAACAGATCTCATCCTTTTCACCAGGAAATATAAAATCCCTAACTTAGAACCTCCGCGCCTGAACGGCACGAGGTTGCTCTTTAGTGACAGCACGAAATACCTAGGAGTTATTCTGGATAAGAAACTTATCTGGAATGACAACATAAATGAACGTGTTAGAAAAGCAAACATAGCTCTGTTTGCCTGTAAAAAATCGATTGGAAAAAAATGGGGTTTTTCCCTTAAAATAGTACGCTGGATCTATACGGCAATTGTCCGCCCCATACTTATATATGGCTCACTGGTATGGTGGAGGGCCCTGAATAAGAAAACTATACTTCAGAAATTTGCTAAGGTTCAAAGAAGTGCAAGTCTATGTATTACCGGGGCATTATGCTCAACCCCAACTAGTGCTCTAAATGTCATGCTTCACCTTCCTCCTCTAGATATCTTTGCCAGAGAATGTGCTAACATAGCAGCTCTCAGACTGAGAGAATCTGGAAATTGGATAGGTAATAATTGCGGTCACACATTAATTCTAGACTCATCTGTCCCTGACAGAACAGATTACTGTGTGCCCTGCTTAAACCTTGAAAAGAACTATGAGGTTCTCATCCCTTCACGGCTAGACTGGGTTAACAAAACCCCCCTTAAAACCACCGGCATTAAAATCTTTACTGACGGATCTAAGCTTCAAGAACAAGTAGGGGGAGGTATCTACTCCCAGGATCTTGGAATTGAAGCTTCCTTTAGACTCCCAAATTACTGCAGTGTCTACCAGGCGGAGATGATGGCCATTCACGAAACCGCTAAGATTCTAGGTCAAAAAGACCTCAGTGGAAAAAGTATCCACATCTTTTCAGACAGTCAAGCTGCGCTCAAGGCGCTAAACTCACATATTGACAACTCCAAAATTCTCACTGAATGCCGCAGATCTCTCAACGAGATGGCCAGGTTATTCAGGATCCACCTCGTATGGGTACCCGGACACAGGGATATCGAGGGCAATGGACTGGCTGACGAACTGGCAAGGAAGGGTACGACCTCTAACACCCTCTTAAACGAGGACTTCATTGGTATACCCATTTCCTCCTACAAACTCCGGTGCAGGAGCAAAACTTTAAGCCTTGCACAAGAACGCTGGGAACAACTTGACACATGTAGGATAGCTAAGCTAACGTGGCCTTCCTACGACTTAAAACGCACCAACTCGCTGCTTGAACCTAACAGGGTAAACCTGTCTAAAATAATAGGAATCCTCACGGGTCATTGTTTAATCGGAACGCATGCTCTTCGCTTAGGAGCTATATCTAATGACTTTTGCAGAAGCTGCATGTGCGAAGAGGAAGAAGAAAACACTCAGCACTTCCTCTGCGAATGTCCGGCACTAGCTAGAAGGAGAATGGCAACTTTGGGCCATCCTTTCCTAAGTGGACTTACCGAAGTCTCATGCCTGGAAATTAGGCATATTTTAAAGTTCATACTCCGTTCGAACTGGTTTATAGAGGAGGGGAATCTCTAGTTAAAAAGGGATTATGTGGTGTCACAACGGGCCTGTACTGGCCTAGGTGTACGAGTCGTCTATCGGCTCAGCCACTTCAACCTAACCTTTCACTTTTAAAATTTTTAACAAAAAAGTATTTTTAAGGCAAAAATAAAAATCAAAATTTGCCCCATACCTTTTGAACACAAAATAACCGGTAATTTTTGATTTTTAGTTTTTAAGGCAGACATAGAAATGAAAGTTAAGTTCCGTTGAGGTAGATGTATTGTGACATTGTTTTGAGGAGCTGCTTATAAATATGCAAAAAATTTTTTTGAAAAACAATTTTATAAATGCACCCTGAAGACCCTGACCTGATTGGCAAACAAATACCATCGTTTTTTGTAACTACGCCAAATAAAACACTTGCTTTTCTTAAGATCATACTCTCGCTCTCACATTTTCTATAAATCTACGCTCTTAGTTCTCTCACAGTTTTCCGTTCCCCTTTCCGATTCACACCCGATTTCATCCAGCGGCCGAGTGTGTACGTCTTGGCGCACGCTGGCGCCCACTGCAGATTGACCAGAGTGAAATATTATATTCCATTTTGACATATTTCACCTTCGGTAAGCATATTTTTTTTTAAATATGCAGCACAAAAAGTGGAATATTTTTCGTACTCCAATATTTTTCAAAATTAACAAAAATTTCAACTAAAAATTACAATTTAGGGCCTGACTATAATAGCCACATGCTGGCATACGCTAGTGCCAAAATTTAAACGAAAAGCCAGCAGGCTGTTGTCAAAATCAAAAATGTCTATAATTGCCATATACTGACTTTGAGAAGTGTCACAAAATAGTTTGTTTTTATTTGTGCTTGTTTGTGAGATTTTTTTCAAAATTAATGTGCAAAATAATATAAAAAAATTTAATCTTATGAAGCCTTTGCTGTTTAGCTTCAATTATTACTTCAATAAATTAGAATATACAATTATTTGACATTTGCCTATGCTGTGAGCGATTTGAGTCGCTCTACAAAAAGCCTCTGAAAGTCAACGAAACTTAACGAAACTGTAGCAATTCCAATTATGGCTATGCTCATATAAAGGGTGATTTTTTTGAGGTTATGATTTTCATGCATTAGTATTTGACAGATCACGTGGGATTTCAGACATGGTGTCAAAGAGAAAGATGCTCAGTATGCTTTGACATTTCATCATGAATAGACTTACTAACGAGCAACGCTTGCAAATCATTGAATTTTATTACCAAAATCAGTGTTCGGTTCGAAATGTGTTTCGCGCTTTACGTCCGATTTATGGTCTACATAATCGACCAATTTCTGGTTGAATGGCTACGTAAATAAGCAAAGTTGCCGCATTTGGAGTGAAGAGCAACCAGAAGCCGTTCAAGAACTGGCCATGCATCCCGAAAAATGCACTGTTTGGTGTGGTTTGTACGCTGGTGGAATCATTGGACCGTATTTTTTCAAAGATGCTGTTGGACGCAACGTTACGGTGAATGGTGATCGCTATCGTTCGATGCTAACAAACTTTTTGTTGCCAAAAATGGAAGAACTGAACTTGGTTGACATGTGGTTTCAACAAGATGGCGCTACATGCCACACATCTCGCGATTCTATGGCCATTTTGAGGGAAAACTTCGGAGAACAATTAATCTCAAGAAATGGACCGGTAAGTTGGCCACCAAGATCATGCGATTTGACGCCTTTAGACTATTTTTTGTGGGGCTACGTCAAGTCTAAAGTCTACAGAAATAAGCCAGCAACTATTCCAGCTTTGGAAGACAACATTTCCGAAGAAATTCGGGCTATTCCGGCCGAAATGCTCGAAAAAGTTGCCCAAAATTGGACTTTCCGAATGGACCACCTAAGACGCAGCCGCGGTCAACATTTAAATGAAATTATCTTCAAAAAGTAAATGTCATGGACCAATCTAACGTTTCAAATAAAGAACCGATGAGATTTTGCAAATTTTATGCGTTTTTTTTTTAAAAAAAGTTATCAGGCACTTAAAAAATCACTCTTTATTTACATGGGGTCGCTTTCATTTTGAAAGATCCGTCTGCCAGCATGTGGCTATTATAGTCAGGCCTATAAGTATTGGTCTCGAAGATGTGCCTGAATTTTAATTTTGTACATTGTATATCGTTGCTTTAACCCTTTGGCGAGTGGTGTACACTATGCTGTACATCGATTTGTAAAGCCTGTTGCTAACTCGCCTGTGCATAAAATCGTCTGATTTCAATTTTTTCCCGTTATTTATTTCATGGTCAACCAAGTTATGCATATTTTTTATTGTTTTGTTGTCAACAAGTGATCAGTTTCGTGCATTCTTTAAAGGCGTCGAATGCACGAAACTGTAAAAAACGAAATTGTAGTAAACCGCGTTTTATAAAATTAAAAAAAAAATATTTTAGGGTTCAATTTTTTTCAAAAAAAGTGAGTTTTTGTATTTATCATTATCTATATTAAAAACATATTTAAATTGTTTTTGGAAATTTTTATCAAAACATGTGTTTTAAAAAAATGTACATTATAATATACATTTCTAAAATCCATCACCCAGGACATTTTCTACAAAAAACTTTAAAAATGGGCAAAGATAGGATTTTTTACCAAAATAAAGTCAATCCCATAATTTTCTTTCCGCTAGATTTCATTCCCGTGTCAAAGGGTTAAATCTAAAAAACCTAAACAACATTTTTAACTTTTTATAGGAAAAGCCAAAATCGATTTAAAATGGCACACCGATTAGATTTAAAAGTCATAACTTCTTCTTAATTCGTTTATTTATTAGCTATTTTAAGGTATTTGTCTGTGAGAAAATACGTGACTATGTTTAAAAGAATCTAGTTCTTGAAAAGTAAAGTACAAATGAACTGATTAACTGATTAATGAATATTAACTTGTTTTTTATAAATTGAAGTGTGATAATAACACTGTGCGACAATTTAAGGGTCAATTGGAATAACCTCAAATATCTAAATGGTTTCTAATAGTGGATGGTCTATATATTATGCCCTCATACTCAGTTTTATCGGATTAGGTCAAATAAGAGAGAAATTCAAGGTCAAACTTCACCTTTAAGTCACAAATTTTTTATTATAACTCTTAAACTAAATTCAAATTCTATGTAGTAACTGCATCTAAATATTTGCAATGGATGATTCTTTACATTTTGAGACCATTTTTTAATCAAAAAGTTACGTAAGGGGTTTAATATTTACTTCGAAAACAGGGCTTTTTTAAAATGCCCATGTAAATGGTTAGTTTTCGTGTTTTTTTTTATATTAAAATAATTTAAAATTTTTTCCAGTCAAGCATCATTGAAAATTAAATAAAAAAACTATTAACTGCAAGCAGGGAGCACAACTAAACAACAACAAAAGTACAGCAGTCAGTAAATATTCGCCACACATCTGATTTTGACAACATCGGCAGTAATGAAGAAGAGAGCACAATCAGCGCTGCACCCATGGTGTAATTAACAAGGTGATCGTGAATTTTTAGCTAATCTCAAAAAAATTTTACCCACCCTTGTCAAAAACAGCTGTTGGTAAATTCCAAGCAAAAATTGCAAAACAATCTATTACAATTTATTATTGAGTGCAAGCGATTCGAATCTTTTCCGCAGCTTGTCTCTTTTTTTCTTACTTTCTCAACATTTTTTGACAACTGTTGGAAAATTAGTAAACGTCACGTTCACCTTGCTAATTACACTATGGCTGCACCTATTAGCTAATTTTATTGGATTATATATATTTTCATTATATTTAATTGTCTTGTTTTTCATATTTATTTCTTTTCGTGTTCTCATTGCATCAGATTTTTTAGTTATCATTATTTTATTTCACCCTACAACACAGTTTTAAACTTATTAATTTTAATTCTAATGTTAATTTTAATGACCGCACTGTATTAATTTTCAATGTAGTGACATTTAACACTATTTTTCAAATATACAAAATGTCAAAACTGTTCTCTTAAATTAAATGTACTAGTTATTTAAGTTCCACTTTGTAAAACATTTACTAAATAAGAGAATAAAGATTATTATTATTATAATTATTATTATTATTATTACCTACCTCTGTAAGTATACCATGGGCATAAGCATTAGCAAGTGGCGGCAGTGGCGCAGTGGGTAGAGTGCGTGACCCATTCGCCAGAGAACCCTTCTTCAACTTCCATCTGACACAGACAATTTTTTCTATTGAATTAATTCTTCTGTTCGGCCGTCACCTCTCTGCAGACAATGGCAAACTTCAGAGAGTATATAATGGCATGTAAAGGTTCTTGAGAACATGCACATTAATCGTTCGAAGTTGGCATAAAACTAGTAGGTCCAGTTCTCGATCAACTGTGTACAAACATTTTAATAACACGCACAATACAATTTGATCATAAGAAGTTCGGCCAAAGTCCTTTCAAGGGTTGAAATGGCCAGTTTATCATACAGAGTTTTCCATTAAGGACTTGACAATTTTCTTTTTAAATAAAACGAAAACCATTTTAGATATTTCAAAAACTTTATTATCGGATTGAAGTACAATCAAAACATTTATGAATGGAGCTCGACTTCGTTCATATGACCACCTCGGGCATGTATGCAGCGGTCGATTCGTTGGACCCAATTTTCGATGACTCGGCCACTCATTTCGGTAGAAACGGCCACTTTTTCGCATTCAATGTTGCCTCTGAGCTCTTCCAATGTCGTTGGATTGTTGGCATAGACCAATGACTTGACGTCATAAAGACCCAAAGAAAATAGTCTAGAGGCGTTAAATCGCATGAACAAGGCGGCCAATCGACTGGCTCATTACTTGAGATAACACGCTCTTCAAACTTACTCTTCAATAAATCGATTGTAACGTGTGATGTGTGGCTTGTGGCATCCTGCTGTTGGAACCCCAAGTCGTCCAAGTCCATATCTTCCAATTCGGGCTAAAAATAATCGGTAAGCGTGGCGCGATAACTAAAAACACCAAACATTTATTTTTTGTGGATGAAGTGGTGATTCATGAAGCACATGTGGATTTTCACCCGACCAATAACGCATACTTCGCTTATTGACGAACCCATTGAGGCAAAAATGAGCTTCGTCACTGAAGATGATTTTGCGATGAAATTCATCATCTTGGCGCATCTTTTCCAGAGCCCAATCGGAGAACGTACGTCGCTTCAAATGGTCCATCGGCTTCAATTCTTGAGTCAGCTTGATCTTGTATAGGTGTAAACAAAGATCCTTAAGCAAAATTCGCTATTAAAGTCGTCTGGGCGATGCCGAATTCTTGAGAATGCCGTGGAATTTACTGTTTTGTATCGTTTCCAATGGTCGCCTGAACGGCAGCGATATTTTCGAAACTTCGACCAAACCGTTGTTTCACTGGCACGGCAACATCACACGATGAATGTGTAGATTCAAATTTTTGCATTAAACTTGTTATTGTCTGTCTACTAGGGTGAGAACTACGACCGAAAATTGCAATTAACGCTCTTAAAGTTGCGATCACAGACTCCGGAATTTCGGTAGAAAAAGAGTATACTGAATAAATTGACAGTGACAGTGCGATGATTAGTGTAAGGGTGCGTTCAGAAATTTGATTCAAAGTTGTCAAGTCCCTATTGGAAAACCCTGTGTTATTATTCACAGGCATAAGACTATTATTGTTTCTCAATAATTCCACCTTCACCCAAGATTTTGCAATAAATTTAAAGCTCAATTTGGACATAGGCTTTTTACACAGGCATAGGGGAAGCAACCCATCCTGCAACCATCGGCCTTTATCCTGGCTGAGGACGGGTTGAGTGTTTTCAGGCGGAGTTCTACAAATAGCGACGGATCAGAACTATCAGACGGATATTTGATGCTGTTAAAATTTTAAAAAATATGTCTATCTTTATATCTGCCTCGTCTCCTTATTGGAAATACAAACTTTGTGATAAAGTAAACATACCCCTACGCAGCGTAAGAGAGTAAAAATTACGAATTATTCATAAATGAATATTTGATGCATAAATATTCATGTTATCCGGGGTTTGAATTACTTAAGCGAACTGTTGCTTAAGCAAGATTAACTCGTCTTTTAACATTTCCGAAACAACGTTTGCGAATATCATTTAGCACAATATTAACTTGGTTGATACATACATAAACACCGACAATTGTGATAAAGTCACACAATTGCACTCCCCCACATCCGGCAAGTATTCATTATCAGGCGGCTGTTATAACTTGTCTCCCGATTAAAGACTCACTTTAATTATGCTTAAACCAACTCAAACATACTCGCACATTTGTACAAACAAACATTTATTTAAATATCTACATTTGTCAATTAGAGAGACAAAAAAAAAAAAACGTGTGCTGTTCAGACAGCACAACACAAATACAAGCTACCAAATTAACAGGTTCACACGTCCGTATGATTGTTTGCTGAACTGTTGCACTTGTCGGTTGACTCGACGAACTGAACTCAGACGCAATCGTCAACAATTAAAATGCACCAACAAGTGCTCATTTAAATATTAACAATTTGCTGATACCGACAAAAGCCTAACGAACGACTGAATGCCAAGTGAACAAATGATACTTCATCGGATGTGACTAAAATTGTGTTGTTCATCTCCATGTGGAGAGAAAAAAAGCACATTACACCGGAAGCTGTGTATTTGTAGCGCAAAAAATTACCGATGCGATTCTTACGCTGCAGTCTAAACGCGTGCGTTAAGTTATAGCTTAGCTGCTAGAATTCCAACTTGCTGTTGAAACCGTAACAATCGTATGCGACTGAATCTTCACTCAAACCATGGCCTTAAAAGGAGTTATTAACTATTTTATTTTTTTTGTGAGCATTCGCTGCTTTTTTTTTAAGATCCATATTAAACTGATTTCTATGCAAATAGCCAACACAAATCTAACTACTCGACTTCAACTTGATTAATGTCATCCTCCATCACTGATCCGCTGAAATTTACGTTAAGTCGCTGATCAATGTAGAAATTTTTTATAATGAGCAGTTCGTTCGCATGGTTATGCATAGGTGTAGGGAAATTTACATAAACTAATCGTTTATTAACAATGAAACTTAATTGTTGACTTCCAGTTGAGATTCTTACCTAATAGTTTGGATACAGCACCTTGTTGTGTCAACATGTGTTGAGCCAAATCATAGCCGCGTAAACCAAATCGTGATAATTCCAGCAAACGATGTTGCGAGACCAGGTTGCTCAGTGTGGTGGGTGACGGTGGACCACCGGTGAAAATATTGCCTGGAGCTGTAGCTGTTGCAACACCAGATGCCATCATTGCAGTATTCGAAATGCCAGCTAGAAAATAAAAATGTTTTACAATAGTTGCTGGAAGTGGTATAATTTTAAACATGAATATTAAGGTGGTCCTAATTAAGAAAAGTTTTATTTATGTTGACGGCATAGGCTTAAAATATTCGATTTGTTTTAAAACTAAAATCTACACTCAGAAAAAAAAAAAAAATAACAGTGAAACGGTTAAATCCCATCCAATAGTCCCTTTGTTCGAATGAACAGTCTGAACTGATGATAAAATAACTGTTTTACTTAATTAGTCCACTGTTAATCCGACATTTCAGACTGTTAAATTGAAGAAACTCGTCTGTTGGATGGAACTTAACAGTTTTCACTGTTAATCGAACTGTTTTTTCTGAGTGTATAAAGTTTCGTACCGATTGATGAATTTTTAGAACTCGCTCAAGAGCCCGATAGTTGGAGAAGCGTTTTACAAGAGTTTTTCTTAGTATTTAATCAAAGAAGTAATAAAAAAATAAAACATCATACATATGGGGGTTACCTTGAATATGTTAAAATTATAAGATTGGGAAATTTCAATGCTTCTTACCACTACCTGTGCATAAAAATGGGCCAAAATGTGCAGAAATGTGGTATAAAGTATTTATATATCGCACCCTAACTTCAAAAGACACACGGCTTAAAATTTAAAAATGTTTACTTTTTAATCCAAAACAATTCGTAGTTAACATTTCTATCAGTGGCTTATCTACATACGGACTTAAGTGGCTTTAGCCCCCCTTTGATAATTTTTCTGTATGGGCAAAAACTGAAAACAGCCTACAAAACTGGGGCTACAAAACTGTTAGCTTAGCCTCCTCTCTGGCGAATCCAAGATCCGCCAGTGATCTCTGTCGACTGTCAACATTTCTTAGTTAAAATTTTTCTGTTTAATTTTAAAAAAATCTTTTTGCCTGGAGGCGATGAAAAACAGAATAATTTTTGCTGCTCTTGAAAATTGAAACATTTTAGGTTTAACGCTTTTGTACACTGAGGGAAATAACGCATATTAACCTTATCCACGCCTGAGTATAAATTTGTTTAAATATTTACGTGAATTAATCAAAAATTTTCCTTACAACTCGTTTTTTTCCCGTATTTCAATTTTATTTATTCCACACACCTACTCCATACATCTGAAATAGCCGACAAGCAGCAACAACATTGCACTCTGTTCCTGTAGTTATCAACAGCTATGGGCAGAGAGCGCTCTGCGAGTGTAGAGAGCAAGAATTGAGAGCAAAGGCTTATGTAGCAACACAAATCAAAGACAAAAGGCAAACGCAGAATCAGTGATGTGATTCTGATTTGTATTTGTATTTGTATTTGTATTTATTTAGTTGAAATATATTGACATTTAAGACTTAGTCTTCTGCATGCCACATTTACAGCATAAATAACAACTTATACAATCAAGAAGCTTAATAATTAATTGATTTGATTTTAAAGTTAAAAATATTTAGTTTAAAAAATTATTTGAACATAGAATGATCAGAATAAAGCATTATGAAAATACATTAACATTACATACAATACATTAATTGCTTAATCTGATTACAAAAATATGAAATTTTATAAAAATAGTTTAAAATAAATTTAAAAAAGTTGATAATTTAATGAGGGGAAGAAGAAAACAAAAAAAGAATTACGGAAGAAATAAAGATAAAGTTTAAGAGCTGGAAGAAAAATTAAAAGAAAAATAACACAAAAGAAAAATAAAAAATTAAGAGAAGTGTTCAAAAATTAAATGCTTAAAGTATCTACTGTTGGGAAAATTTCTGATGTTGTTTGGTAGTGAGTTCCATAGTCGTATTGCATTAACGAAAAACAATCTACTTGAGTTTAGAAAATTATACCTTGGAATGATTAGATTCATGCTTCGACTTGACCTGCAAAATTTAAGCTTTTCGAAAAGATAATTGGGGCAACGCGAGTAGATAATCTTATGCAGGAAAATGCAGTTTCTTGCCTCAAGATAGCTGGTTAAGCCACGTCCTAATAGCTTATTGGCGAAGGGTGAAATGTGATCAGACCTTTTAAGTCCATAAACGTAACGTGTAGTGTCGTTAAAGGCTACTTGCAGTTTTTGCAAGGATCTTGAGTCGAGTTTACTATAGACGACTTCCGCGTATGTAATAATGGGCATTAGTAGCTGCAATACTAGTTTTTTTCTGGTGTCAACAGGTACGAAGGCTGCAGTCAATCGAAGATTCCGTAAGACATAGTAGATTTTTCTGATGCAGGAGTTAGCATGATCTTCGCAAGACAGAGAAGAATTTATTTGATACCCAAGATTTGTGGCTTTACATACAAGTTTTAACTCAATGTTGTTAAGATGAATAGGAGGAATAACAAGATTTTGAAAGGCAGTCTTTGAGATCGGTAGGACATAAGATTTATGAGGGTTTAGCATCAGCTTGTTAAGACTGGCCCATACAGCCACTATGTTTAAATCTTCATTGACTTTACTAATTAAATCTTCAACGAGACTAGGGGGCCTGGAAAAATACAATTGCAAGTCGTCAGCATACGCATGCATAGTTACATGATTGCATCTACTAAAGATGTCATTTATGAACATTGTAAAAAGAAGTGGGCCAAGAATAGAGCCTTGTGGGACTCCACTCGTGGTTCTTTTGTTAAACGAGAAATTGTTTCTTACCCTGACTCTTTGAGACCTGCCATACAGGTAGCTATGCAAAAACTGAACTGAGGCATTGGAGAATCCGAAGTAAAGTTCAAGTTTCTTACAGAGTAAAGTGTGGTCTACAGTATCAAACGCTTTAGAAAAATCTAAGAGGCATAGGACACTCAGATGACCCCTATCATATGCCAATCTAACATCATCTAGAACTTTAACTAAAGCAGAGGAACAACTATGTCCAGGCCGAAAACCTGACTGCAAGTTAGACATAAGGTTAAAAGTAGTTATATGACGAAAAATTTGATCAGCCATAAGGGATTCGCATACTTTGGAAACCGACGACAATAGGCTTATAGGTCGAAAATCGGATGGTTCGGAAGCATTTGATTTTTTTGCAATAGGGATGACTGTCGCCACTTTCCATATCTCGGGGTACCTTGAAGTAGTGAAGCAGTGGTTTATTATATGTACTAGTGGACTTAGTATATAAGGCAAAATACATTTTAGAAATTTTATGGAGATACCATCTTCACCAGTAGCATTAGATTTAATACTTTTTATGCAGCGCGCTATATCCAACTCACTGACTGTATTAAAGTGAAATTCTATTGGAAGGTTACGGGAAATATTAATATTAACATCATAATCAGACAGAGGCGATACTGTAGATGTAGAGTTACTGACAAAAAAGTCGTTTAATAGATTAGGATCAATACGGCACGT
Source organism: Pherbina coryleti (assembly GCA_943735915.1). Classification (NCBI taxonomy): domain Eukaryota; kingdom Metazoa; phylum Arthropoda; class Insecta; order Diptera; family Sciomyzidae; genus Pherbina; species Pherbina coryleti. The sequence continues at coordinate 37,794,860 of OX030952.1, read as the reverse complement.
CTCAGATTCCTTGTTGCACACTCCTAATTCCTTTAGATTACTCCAGAGCTTTTTTGAGGTTAGATTGGGATTTAATTTTGATGAAAAATAAATCTTTTTGGAAAGTCTGATGGCGTTCGTAGCTTCATTCCTAGATTTCTTATATTCCTGCCAGTTTTGCGCAGTAGGATTTCGTTTCCACTTAGTGTAGACTCTGTTCCGTTTTTTTATATGCGATTGTACGGAATGCGTAAACCAAGGGCAAGAGTTATTTGTTACGTGGCGAGTACGCAGGGGAACATGGGCATCAAAAAGATTCGTAATGTTTTCATTAAAAAAATTGAGCTTTTCGTCGACTGAGCCAAAAAACCAACAGTCTGACCAATTTATTCGAGACAAGCTGTGATACAAAGAGGTGTAATCAATCGACCTAAAGTCACGATATAGAAATGAAGTTTCAGTGCCTAGTTTTGTGAGATTTATGTTTAAGGTGCAAAAGATAAGGTCGTGATCAGAAATAAACGAGATTTGGTCAAACAGCACAACAGACGACAGATCGGATACAACAAAAACGTCCAACAAACTTGGACAGGCATTTTTTGCAAACCGTGTTGGCATTGCAGTATTAACTACGTTCAGTCCAACTGAAGATAGATCATCATGAAACTGACGAGCAAGATGATCATGAGTTAAAAGATTTATATTAAAATCACCGCAAAGAATAAAATGCTGGAAGTCAATGGCATAGTTTGAAAGTTCAGTGAACAGTGGCTCTAAGCTACAGTTTCGATTGGGATTGTATACACATGCCAGAAAAACCTTTGTGCTACTATCAGATATTACAACATTAAGATACTCCACGTCTGAGCCACGCGATTTACTCAGAATGCTAGCATTTAAGTTTTCCTTACAGTATATTGCAACCCCGCCGCCTCTACAGTCCAATCTATCGTTTCGAAAAAGCTTAAAATTTTTGATATTCAATAATGGGTCATTGACATCCGCATGAAACCAGGTTTCTGAAACACAGATAATATCTACGCTTGATTCGGAAAACGCATGCTTAACGCAATCCATCTTGATGTTATTAAGACTTCTTGCATTAAAATGCACAATCTTAAGTCCGGAGCGTTGGCTACATAAAATATCAAGCATAGTTTTTTGATTTTCGTTGGCATAACTATGAGAACTATTCACAACCGACATGAAAGAAATTTAAAATTTGTACTTAAAGCATTTAAGAGAAGATAGAGAAGATAGGAAGAGCATAGAGAGAAGATAAATATTGGAGAAAAGAGAGAGTATAATAATAAGCGCTTATGAAGGTAAGGAAAAGAATCATAGTCGTTTAGAATAAGAATTATAGTAGGCAATAAAAAACATAATAAGATACAAGCAGAAGATATAAAAAACCAAAACAGCCAAACTGCACTAATCGTTTCCAGCACCATTAACAGCATCACGGACGATATTCTCAAGCTCTTCTGCGCTGTTAATTTTAACAATATCATTGCCTTTTCGCAATCTGATGAAGACTGCCCCACGGATAGTGAACGCATTAAAAACTTGGTTTTTACGCTTACATATGATAGCTGCTTGTAAGAGTTTTCTGGACTCGACTGTGCTTTCGTGGATATATACATTATTGTTTGAGTCAATATCAGCATCTCTAAGGTTAACAGCCTTCTTAAAGCGCCTTCTATAATCGCCGAAAGCCTTTAGAACACGGTTCCGGTCGAAGGGTGAATAAAATTTTATGATAACCAAAGAGCTGAGATTACCAGCTTTTGGCTTGATGCGGAAAATATCCTTTATTGGAGGCGATTGGAAATCTAAGCATCGACAAATAAGATTAAAGATACCTTTCAAATTTTCCCCGCTAGTGTAATCCAAGCCAAATAAGACAGCATCCGAAGAATAGTCTGTGCTGTTGTTGATGCTGCTGTTGTTGTTGTTAATGACGTTGGTGTTGATATTATTTTCGTCTATTTTTTTCGAGAGTTCGTCGCAGAGTGTTGCAAGAGCATTAACCTTATTTTCCAGTAAGAGAATTTTTTGGTCGTACTCCGTAAATTTATCGACGAGTTGTTGCTGGATTGATGCAATTTCACTCTCCAATTTGTCGAATTTGTTTTCGATTTTGTTTGAGAGCCGTGTAAACAGATTTTCAGCGTGCTGCCGCAGTCGGTTCTCCAAGCTGTTTATCTCGTCTTTGACATTCGCCCTAAGCCGCTCTTCCAAGGCCAACAATTGTGCACTAGACGAAGATGGACTGCTGCTGCTTCCCTGCTTAGGAGTTCCCTCACTTTTCCCATTTAGTAAAAAATCCCGATGACATCCCGATTTAGACCTGTTTATCCCACCAAAATGACACGAAAAACCCGCAAAAAATCCCACCCAAATATTTATACCAATAACGATTTTTTATGCAATTTTCGAAAAGAAATAAGGATGCCCACCTGCTGAACAGGCCCATCTACTACTGAACACTGTGAGTTCTGACGTCTGTATGATGCGCCAATGTGTAAAGGTCGCAGTTACATCTCATTGAATGGTCACTTTTGATAAATCATTGAGATAATGCGTATGCTGCTTTAGCCCCACGGCCGTTGAGAAAAAAAATATTCGAATAAAACGAAGCTAAGCAAAAATAGTTCATCTCTATTTAGTGAATTTCAGAGTGTTTCTTATCGATAAAAAAAGGTGGATATGAGTAGAATTCTATATTTAATGTTTATTTTTTACAATTCGACGAGCAATCGAGCAATATTGAGAAATGGAAAAAAATATTTCAAGTCATATCATGATGGCGTGCCTGCCCGCCTCCTGAACAAAACGTTGGTCCACCTTCCGAACAAATTTTCAGAAATCGTGCAAGTAAAAAATTGTTATTTATAGGACTGAAAATAGTGTTTGAAAATAGTTTTCGTGATTCTCATCCACGTTCAGATAAAATTTTAGAATGGCGTCGCCTACAAAAAAGTGAAAAGAAGAACGGATATAAATTCTGATGCGATTGCTGCAGCCATAAAAAAAAATTCAAATCTCTTTTGTTTAAAGTTCAGTGAGTCATTGTGAACTATTGATAGAATAAACTTTTTATGAACTCTCAAAAACTAGTGTTTTTGCTTAATTTTCTAATTTTTTTCAACGATTTTGTTTAGGTGTTCAGTAGCTGGGCCGATTTTTTTAAGCGGCCGATTTCGAGTCTTTTGCTACATAGACTTCCAAAATTATAATTTTTGGAAATTTTAAATTCTTGTTAGTTATTGAACTTAGCTTCCAATGAAACCAAGAGCTCTGAAAAATTATATTTCAAGCCAAAGGTATAGCCTCCAAGCAAAACGTGTTTAGTAGGCGGGCATCCTCAAATACATTTTTTTAACATTTTAATAATTTTATAGTTTAATAATGTAGATAATAAAGTTTTTCAATAAATATAACAAATTTTATAAAAAAAAAACAAATTTTCCGCAGAAAAAAAAATAGCTAAAGTTAAACTCTGCGTTTTTATAAAAAAGTGTATGAAGTAATCGTAAATTTCTTTCGTTGCATCAAAATGAAACTGAGCTTATATTTTTGTTTTTAAATGAGGATCTTATTTTCATTAATTTTAAGCCCCTTGCATATACATATCTCTTTTTTACATATTTAGAATCAATGAAACAGCAATTAAACGAAAAATTTTGGAAGATTACAAAAAAGTGATACCAACCAGTTTTGCTAGCTTACACTTTAAAAAATTATGATTCAGTAGAAAATCCCACCTAAGCATCTGAAATCCCACACGTTCTCAAAAAGGCCAAATATCCCGAAATGAGCCCGAAATCCCACCAAATCACATCACTGCGCAGAATCAACACGGAAGCTTTAAATGTAGTGGTGCCCATCAGTGATCTGCAACGATTCACGTTTTTGTGATTTGTAGTGATTCATTCAAAACCGAGTAGTAGTGCGTACACATCAAACAACAACCAGCACTACTACTCGAAGCACTCTTGCTACAGAAAGTAACACATAGTTCAATGTTTGATTCGTCAATCGAACGTCAGAATGCAACCAAATACTCGTCAACATCAAACCTATTGTTATGAATCATACCAAGTACTCATATCTCAAGTAAAAGTTCCATAACTCATTAGGAATACTTGCGTATTTTTCTATGTTCTTGTCGCTGATAGAAGAGTTTAAGGGTAACACAAATTGTTTCTAATGTTTTTTTTTTAATGTTGTTTTTAATAATAACAAATCAAGCTTTAATTCTTTACTGACGCCAAAGCTAGCAACGCTAGAAAAGTCATGATCATTCATTTCAAATACGTGAAGATAACTTATTAGAAGCGAGTCTAGATCATACCGACTACTCACAACCACGAGTCAGAGTATGAAGCATGAAGCATAGGAGTTAAGTTGCGTGTTATGAATACCGCAACATTTTTTGATGAGTATAAATATGAAGTTGAAGCCAAATTAATGCGTATACACTCGAGTCAACTCTGTTTATAACTACTCGCTGCAGTTCTCTGGTGCCCATACCCGATTAGCAATGAAGTTTTTAGAATTAGGATCTTGCTTTCGGTTTCTTATAGTTCTCGTTTGCTTTTTGTTGCGAGAGTTATATAGCTTGAATGTTTGGCCAATATGCTTTGTGAGTGCGGTGGGTGATTGCATAATGCAATTATGTAGGATGAGGTGACAACTCAATATTTTCTCACGAATTTCTTTCACAGATTGTCATTTGCCTGCATATTTTGCTCTTTATTTTTTTTCCTACTTTTTCATTCTCTAGTTTATACTGTTTTTGACATTTGGTGCCATAATATTGCATCAACTGTCAAACATTTTTTAAATTAGAGATCGAAAAAAGTAAAAAATAAAATAAAATATACAGGCAAATGGCATTTGACGCAGCTCTTGAGAAAATAGCCAATTGTCAAGGCTACCTTGTATCATAGTTGGTGCAATATGAAGAAAATAATACTATAAAACCCTTAATAACATATTCAATTTAAATATGTTGTTTTTTAAATTCAATATTTTTATATAAATTTTCTTTAAATGCGATAGTTTTTTTTCAAATAGTAAATATTTGAAAGATATTTAAAAAATTCGTGCATAATTTTAATATATTTATTCCCCCACGTTTAAAAAACGTAAAAGGGGTTTATTAATTTTGTCACTCCGTTTGTAACGCCCATAAGGAGGCATGGTAGGTATAGAAAAGTATATGTATATATTCTTGATCAGCATCACCACCTGAGTCGATTTAGCCATGTCTGTCTGTCTGTTCGTCTGTCCGTCTGTGATCACGATTACAGCCGTAATTTTCAAGTTATCATCAGGAAATTCGATATTTAAGCTTTTATCTAAAAAATAAAGGTCAAGTTCGATAATGAGCCGAACCGGATGAAAACCACGCCTACCTTCCATACAAAGTGACTTTATCATAAAGGTAAAATCCCTTTAACTGCACAAAAATGTATATGTGGACTTGAAATTTTGTTCATATTGGGCATATTTGTACTTCTAGGGGATATGAACGTGTTCACATAATATTTTTTGATTTGAGGTTTAGCTGTTAAGATATGGGATTCTATAGAATTCACCTGATTGACGAAAGGGTTTTTTGAAATTTTATTTTCATATTGAAGATAATTATTATAAAATGAAGAATGTAATTTTTTTTATAGGACATTTACTACTGTTTTTGATTTTCTAATCAGTTTTTAAATTTTTTTTTCAGTTTTAGACCGAAGTAAGTATTTCAAATATATTTTTTACAACTTCGACCATTTTAATTTAAATTTTTTTAACGGCAAAATAAAGTTTAACATTTATTCATTTTACCATAAAAAATTGCAGAATGGGATCATATAAAATAATAATTGTTTTGACATAAGCAGTAGTTATGTGGATTCACCAGCATAAACATGAAATCATTGGAACATCAAGCAAAATTATGGCTTGGTCCAAGTGGAAGTGCTCCGAAGAGGCCAAAGACTCAACAATCGACCGGTAAGGTCTTGGGCAGTGCTTTTTCGAGATTCTCAAGCAAGTATATTATTGGCCGATTATCTTGAAAAAAGAAAAACAACACTAATAGGCGAATATGATGAGAACATTTAAAGAAGAAAAGATTATTTCTTTCTAAAACAATGTACCACTCCACAAGTCATTGAAAGCAATGGTACCAATCAACGAATTATGCTTTAAATTGCTTCACCATTCACCGTATTCTCGAGATATGGTGCCTAGAGACTATTATCTCTTTGTCTTACCTCAAATAAAGAAGTTGAATTGGAAACCGATGCGTATTTTGCATAGTTGGACAAACCATACTTACAAAAGGTATCGCAATGTTAAAAGATCGCTGGACTAAGGGTATCGGACTAAGAGGGAAATATGTTAAAAATAAAAAAAAATTATGTCAAAAAGTTTCCTTCTTCTTAATAGCACCAAGGACATATTGAACAACTGGGTAATTCCATATTTTTATCTTAGTATGTTAACTATGATAACTTTGCTTTTAAATAAAGATTAGTAACCTAACCATTTTCAAAACAATCTATTTCTTTAATTCTGCCCAAAGTCACCAAAAGAATTGCACATATCACATGTAACATGCTCTCGGCCTTCATCCAACAGTAGCTCATGAAATGATTTATTACAATTATAATATTTGTAGCATGTAGTTTCAATGACCTAAAATCTGTTCATCGAGTTATACTTCTACAACGAGTTTGTCATTCCGAACAATCCGCTTTGCAGCTTCTGGAATGTAAATGAGGTTCGAACATTGAATTCCGTACGAAGATAAAAGAAGTAAAGCGAAGAACACATGAACAAATTGACTCGAGCACTAAATAATCCTCCTTGCAACGCCAAACATAAAGAGCCCAAAACTAAAAAAACCAAGAAAAAAAAAGGTGGTCAGCAGCAATTTAGACAGTGCGAACAAAAATTATCATTATCATCATGATCATCGTTATTGTCATTGTACGGCATCTATGTAGGTTTTCTTATATGGACATAATGGAGTATTTGTCGACACCATTGGATGAGCCTCACGGGTGGCAGTGTCCAATGCAACGTCACCTTCGGCAACTGTCATCATCGCAATGTTGTTGTGACTTCGTGCTGCTAATTTGAGAACTTCTATGGAATTTGTAGAATTTCATCAATCTTCGGTGGTGTTGCAAGCCGGTCGTTTGTTTCTTGGTGCAAAAACGCGTGCATTGTTGTTGTTGTTGTTGTTGTTGTTGTTGTTGTTGTTGTTGTTGTTGTTGTTGTTAGTCTTCTAAGAGTGTCGTAGAGTAATTTAGTAATTCCTCAGACGTGGAAGCTTTTATGTAGGAATTGACACTTTATCTGATCGCAGACTTCGAACTTTTTGTTGTAAGAGTACCTTTAGTTTTTGCTGTATGAGACGGAAGCAACAAAGGACAACATAAAAGGTTGTTATAGCCAACTTTAAGAATTTTGGATTACAATACAATTTTTATTGGTTATTTTGGATATAATTGGGAATTCGACATAATAGAGCAGAGTATGAGAGCCAAGAATACTCTTCAATTGATATTTATATGAAACTAACGTTGAAGAACTACGTGTTCATTAAGAAAGGGGTTTTTTTTTTTAATATTGGGCTAATTTTGTATAACAAAAATCAACCAATTCGAGGTTTTTAGCGGCAAATAGGTATTATAGAAAACTTCAAGAAATTTCGTTCAATTAAATAATTTAGTTATAATTGTTATGATATAGAAAATACTGGTTGATCGTATTTTGAAAACAAGAAACTTCGTAAACAAATTTATGAGAGCCTAAGGATATGCTTCTAAGAATATTTTTTAAATTTATATATTTAAATTTTCAAGAGTTATAAATTCAAGTCAAGAGTTATAAATTTTTTAATATAACTCAATCATTTTGTTTTGTTTTATGTAGTATAGCTATGTATGAAATAATTTAATAGACATAAGCTTTTACCGCACATGCTTAGAACAAATAATTTCCATATAAATATAATTTTGGTACATATAATTTTTGGTATTTTGTTGGTTATTTTCTTCATTATTTTCTAAAATATTAATTTTAGCAAAAAACTTTCTTTAAGGCTAATGTTGTTGACTAAAATAGCTAAAATATTGCCATACATCATATTCTTGTAAAATGTTTTTTTTAAAAAGATACTCATATACAAACAAATTACATTTAAATAAATGGGCTTGAAGGCCAACTTTGTGGGGCAGGCGACACCCCTAAAACACAACTTATCGCTTTGAAACTTTTTTGTATTTTTTTTTACATAAAACTGAACCGATTTGGGGGGAGAGAATATAAGAAATCAAAAAAAAAAAAATATTCTCCATACAAGTAACGGCCACGCTAATGTATATGTTACATTTTAATAGTATCATTTTCATATGCGTGCACACCAATGTATACCTCTGCTCCCCCTTGAAAAATTCCTGCGGACGCCTATGCTAGTGATAATGGTAAAAATACCTCAGTAGAGTTTTATGAATATTGGAATTAAATATACGGTTCTGTACACACAATTCTAGCCTGTCGCCCAAAAATGGGTTGATCCACTTCCTCCCAAAATTACATCAACTACTCGTATTTACAGTGATTATACAATTACTGGTGTATCAAATCGTATCGAACTATGCAGAGAAAAAAAATCAGCCATTCGGGGTTTCGGTTCTCCTGAAGGGCCTTTTTGGTAAGCAAATAATGTTTTTAAAGTTAAAGCAAACATTCCACAGAAAAATTTTTTATTTTCCACAGAATGAATAGCCATTTTCATTTTTAAGAGATCTTTGACATAAGAAAATCATAAAATTATTTAGTGGTAATAACCTCCAAATAACAGAATTTTTAAAAATCTTTAAAAACACTGGTTTATAAATTATTATTACTATAGAAATCGTCTTTAAGAGTAGGTATCTATTTTTTGATCCTAATTTTAATTGTATAATTGTATCTAATAACAATAACAGCAACCACTCAAAATGGTGAGAGAGTGCCCCTCAAAAACTATTTTTGGAATAAATTATAAATTATTATATAAATTATTATTACTATAGAAATCGTCTTTAAGAGTAGGTATCTATTTTTTGATCCTAATTTCAATTGTATAATTGTATCATGATAACAATAACAGCAACCACTCAAAATGGTGAGAGAGTGCCCCTCAAAAACTATTTTTGAAATTCTAAATATGTGCACTAGAGCGTATCACCAAAAATAACATATAATTGACCCCGTCTCAATCGTTAGACTTTTAAAAAACATTTTAAGAAAAAAACATTTTTTTAAATGGTCCCTATTGATACGTATTTGTTTTCTTGAATCTGACTATAGCTGCGTTCGATTCGCCAGCCTATACTCAATTCATGTCGCTTATTTCAAAATTTGTATGTGAAAACAACAACAAAGTCTACAGCTAGTTAAGTATAGAGTAGCTCAGTTATCAGTTGAGTTGAGTAAAGTTGCGTTGCCAAGTTTTTATTTTTTAGTTGGTTTGTGTACGGAATAAGTAAAATGTAATAGATTCTGTAAAAATGTGATGTGAGTACAAAAACCAAATTATTTTCCTTTAAGGGGGGAGATACCTTATAGTTTCAGGAAAATTTAAAATGTTTTTTCGAATTTTTCTTTAAAACAAGTTTTAAGTCACTTATTTTGGTTTGAAATTGCATATTGACCCAAAGACACATCGTGAAAAGGGTTAAAAAAAAAAAATGATAAACTGCTTGTAGTGACCATATTCGCACAAATCCTTTGCATGGCTATTTAATTTTACGGTAAATTTCTTGGCGTTAGTACTTCTAAAGTTTTTAAAAAGTTGGAATTGTGAAAGTTATATCTTAACCATAGAAGTTCCATTAAGCCTCGTAATACTCTAGATTCTAGAATTCTAGAGTCTAGAAGTATTATATAACTGTCGGCTAATTTTCCAAACATATGCGTGCTATTAAAAATTTTAGCTACACTGCTAGTGTCCACAAGCACGTCTGAGCGTACCTTTTCGGTTTTGAACAATAACACCTTTTCGGTTTTCGGATATAAACAATCCAAGATGGCTGGATTTTCGCTTTTAAAACATTTAACAAAAAATGTAAAATTTGTATATGTAAAATGTAAATGTAAATTTAAAATATATTTTATATATGTTATTCACGAAAATAAATTTCATTCCCACCCAGTGCAAAAAGCTATCTACGCCACTGCACGGAATAAACAATTGCCTTTCCCATATTGTCACTATAGTTTTGAGACGAAGTGTATAGTAGTCGTATATAGACAGGAAGTCTTGGGAAAACAGGTAGAAAATATTTGAATACTATGAGTTCAGGGTGCGCAATATTTTATGTCGATATGTAAACATTGAATAACTTTGACATTTATCAGCTGATTGACTTGAGTAGACATTTTTTTGACACGTCGATCAATACAATTTGATAATTTAGAAAAGCTTGCGTCGCTTCACACCCATATCATCGATATACATCCCGAGATGCTCGAAAAAGTGATGGAAAACGCAGAAAAAAGGCCATATTTTGCTTTGGCCAATATAGGTGGCCACTTGATGGATTTTGTACTTAAAAACTAGTCCAAATCAATTTTAAAATACCAAAATAAATAAAAATTGTTTTTTTTTTTAAGTTATTTAATATTCACAAACCGACATAAGATATGGCGCACTCTGTATTATTTGATTGCTCCTTTACTTGTAAATGTATGACGATTTTATTAGTTGTCAAAAATTACTAATGTAAAAACCACTTTAAATTGGTTATACACTAAGGGAAATAACGCATATTAGCATTATCCACGCCTCAGTGCAAATTTTATTCAAATATTTACGTGGATAAATCAAACGTTTTCTTTACAACTCGTTTTTTTCTCGTATTTCAATTCTATTTATACCACACACGTACACACATATTCCACACAAGCAAGCAGCAACAGCATCGCACACGTACACACATATTCCGACAAGCAGCAACAGCATCACACTGTTCCTGCAGTTTATTTCTTGCAGTTGCAGCTTTATAGTTCTCATTTAGTTTTTGTTGCAAGGGTAATATAGCTTGCAAATTTGGCAAAGAATATAAATGATGTACGTTTGATGTAAGTTTGGCAAAGAGTATAAATGATCTTACACCGGTTGTTTTTGCTTTTTGAATTAAAAAAGTTGTTTTTGCTCGCTTTTTGAATTAAAAAAGTTTTTGGATAAATTTAATATTTTTTCCCTTAGTGTAGATGCAGGACATACATAATTTTAAATGAAAATTAAGTGCAGTGGGGAGAACTAAAAATAAAAAAACTTCCCATCAGCATTATTATTATTTTTTTTTTTATAGAATTTCACATAAATTAAGTTTAAGAAGTAACAACTTCTGATCATGTTAGCAGATTTTGATGACCACGCTTAACCACTTTGCAATCATTCTGAAGTGCTCGAAAAAAATAGAAGATTTATATGAAGTGGCAATGATTTTGGACGGACTAAGCAGCCAATGCGTTTCGTAGTTTTAACTCTTTATAAGCTCAAAGTGTGCAGCAATTACCAAGATATTTTGTGCGAGTAGCTTTTTTAAACCTAACTTTTTTGCACTGAACTAAAGAGTGAGAAAAAGAAAAAAGATTAAAAAAACAACCAACAACCAGGACTCTTTTGGAAGATTGCGTCTTACAGACACAATTTGTAGCTGATTCATGTATGGTCAATTGTTGTTCAAGTATTTGCTGATTTATGCGAACGTCTGCATACCTTAAAGTCTGTTTGTCTTTCAGACCATCAGACCAACCGTTCGTTTGTCCGTCCGTTTGTTCCATAGAGTGTCGTGTCGCCGCTCCACTTATAGCACGGACGTCAAGTTGATCTTAAAAATGATTTATCCATGATACGCGAATGTGCGTATGCGTACGCGCACATGCGTTTTAGTAAATTGGTAAATCGGCTTAAATGCTTGCCGATCGATTGGAACGCAATTCGCGGAGTTCTCGGCGCGTTCGCCGTTTCTAACGCATTCGCGACTTTATTTGCTCAGTCGAGAGCACCACAGCGCAATGGCTGTGGATGATGATGATGATGATGAAGGGGAGGCCGCCAATAGTCGAAAGAAGAATTTCACCAGTCAACTAGTGATGATGATCACCTTGGAATTCAATTGATAGTTTGATTTATTGCTACCGGTAATTTTTTACCTCATCTGCGGTCGCACCGAATACAAATACCGCGCACACACATCGTTCAACCGCATCGATCAGGCAGGCAGGCAGGCAGTCAGGCAGGTAGTGTCGTGTCTTGTTCGCTTTAGGAGTTTACGCTTCTGGTTTTGACCATTGCGGACGCATGACGTTGATGATGGTGGTACCTATGCACAGTTGGCTTTACGTAAGTTCAGCTCATTATTTGTAATTTGTTTTTTTTTTTGGTTTACTTAGTGAGCAATGGTACTTAGTTTATATCTGTAAATAACGCATAGATTGAAAGGAATATTGTAAGATGAAAAGATGCGATATAACTCGATTTCAAGAAAATTTTCAAAAACTTGCTTGTAATAGTGCAAAAGGCCGAGGAACATTTCACATTAAGTTAATATAAATCCCTCTTATAGGTCAAAGATTGTCTTCCGTTTTCCTTACTTTTTCTATTGTCCACAATAAACTGGTTTTTGAAATATTTTATTATATCATAGAAACATAGATACAACCTTCTTTAGTAGTTTTAACTTAACTGAGATATAATGTAAGTGACATAATGCACAATCGTTAATAGCGAAAACGTCACCTTCCCATGACACAGAAGAAACCAACTTTCAAAATTGTGTGGAAGAAAACTTAACTATAAATTATTCAGACATAAAGTTATTACTTTTCTGCTAATAGGTCAAAAGTAAATAAATATTGTGTGTTTTCATATTTGCAAAGTGCTAAAATATACCTCTTGAAACTTGTCTCAAATTTTATTATCCTTTCATAAGACGACCCAGATAATCAATGTAAATAAGGTGACACCACCCAAACTTCATTATCCTACTTTCTCTAAATAACGTCGCTCGTATGACTAACTATGTAAATAACATTTTTTGCAAAAGTGAGTAAAAGATGTCAATACATTTCTTTAGCCATACTGCATCATGTCAGAAAATACTAAAGTGTGACTCTGGGGTCTGGAATTATCATGTTGCAATATGACTCCCTTTCTGTTGACCAAAGCTGGCCGTTTTACCAACAATTCGTTATGCAATCTTTCTAACTGTTCGCAAAACAATTCAGCTGTAATTGTTTCTCCAGGTTTTAGCAGTTCAAAATGAATTATGCCACCGCAATCCCACCAAAAGCACAATAAAACCTTCTTTAAACTGAGTGATGGCTTAGGAGTGAGTACAGTCAGTTGATTTGGAGAAAGCCATTGACTAGTTCGCTTATTGTTGTTGTACAAGACCCACTTCTTATCGCTAGTAACAATCCTTGTTAAAAACGGATCACTTTGTTGTCTACACAATAGGGTGTCCCAAATGAAACCTTTTTTCGAATTACATAGTTGCTCAACCTTTGTTTGAAAGCTTATGGAATCAAATATTTTTCAGAAGAGTTAAGAGGTTGCGCTAGTCCGATTTTCCCTAAATATCTGGTTTTCGGAGAATTTTTGAATTTCAGTCATAAGTTGGTCAATAACAGACATTTAAGAAGTCTTTGATTCATCATTTCGAAAGAAAAATATTAAAACTTTACTTTAATGTACATAAATCAGAAGTGTGGCCAATTTTTTTGGAATTTTTGGTTTACCATATTGTATTTTTTCAGGGAATGGAAAAAAACCGTACCTTATACGTAGCGCTACAAAAGCGATCAAAACCTTTTTCTCTCTGCATTCCGTTTGTTGCTCTTCGGTTCAAACAAAAGCACTAGCACCATAGTGCAGAAATGAGAGATCGGAACAGAATGGTAGCGGATTGTTTTTCGAGCATAAACCAAAATTTGCTGTGTTGAGGTTTTTACTCGCCATCGCTAACTGAAACCGTACCAAATTCCAGTTCGGTTCTGCAGTTGTTCGTTGAAAAATGTTATTGATTTTGTTATTACTGTTATTGGCGCCAGCGTCTTCCAAAGAAAATTTGTGGGTAGCTGATTTCGAATCCGATGTCAGAATTTTAAAATTTAAGATGGCTGCTAGGGTTGCCACCTAATTTTTTTTTATTTTTACGAATTCGATGTTGGGGCGAACCCTAGGTAAATATGGGTCGCTGAACCCGAATCCGTTGTCAGAATTTCAAAATTGTGTAATTTTTAACCCTTTAGGGTTGCCACCTAAAAATATGCTTTTTTTAAAGTTTTAAGCACGATCCTACAGTTTTAGGGGGTCGCTGATTTCGAATCTGATGTCAGAATTTTAAAATTCGGGTTCAGCGACCCATTTTTACCTAGTGTTCGCCCCAGCATCGTATTCGTAAAAATAGAAAAAAAATTAGGTGGCAACCCTATCAGCCATCTTGAATTTTAAAATTCTGACATCAGATTCGAAATCAGCGACCCCCTAAAACTGTAGGATCGTGTTTAAAACTTTTAAAAAAGCATATTTTTAGGTGGCAACCCTATAGGGTAAAAATTTACAATTCTTAAATTCTGACAACGGATTCGGGTTCAGCGACCCGTTTTACCTAGTGTTCGCCCCAGCACCGAATTCGTAAAAATACAAAAATTAGGTGGCAACCCTATCCGCCATCTTCAATTTTAAAATAAAAAATCATAAATTTTTGTCCAAGTAGTCCACAGAATCCTAAAAAGTCCTAATACGATCAGCGTTTCCCACACAAGCTCTTTGAATTATTTGGATACTTTCAAAATGATTGCACAAAGAAACGCAGAAACGAACGAAACATTTGGTACGGTTTTGGTTCTTGTTTACGATGGCGAGCAAAAACCACAACAGAGCAAATAATGTTTTGTGCTTTTTCAACACAACTTTTCCATTCTGTTCCACTCTCTCTCTTCTGCGTGTTAAGAGTAGCGCTTGTGATTGAGTCGAAAAGCGATATACGAATGAGGAGGAATAAAGGTAGCGCTTGCTAAAAAATGCAGAACAGATCAAAAACGAACCGATCGTTAAGGTTTTTTTCCATTCCCTGTATTTTTTCGTGAAATTTGAGAAAATTTTTTAAAAAAAGCTTCATAACTTTTAAAAATTTCACCAAAATGAAAAAAAGTAATGATGCACTTTGAACTATGGTAAAGTTTAAAACAAATTTAAAAAAATTATTGATTTAACTCTTGCCGTTCTGAAGTTACAGCCTTTAAGGGTTGCAACCGTTGCACATAGAGGTATTTGCCTTCCAAAACAGCTCATAAATCAATTTTTCAAAATGTAAAGTTGAGAAGTGAAATTTTTTCTAGCTTTTGTCTAATACCCATGGAATAATTTACCGTTTGCTTTTTTAATTTTTATGCACACAATTCTTCACAGCATCAGTTGAAAGTCATCGATCGTAAAGTTGCATTGTCATTCAGTTAATTTGCGTGAAAAATACTACTGCTAAGTAAATAGATTTTTGTTCTCATTAATATTGTGAAAAAAGTTTCTTGCTATGGAGGATTTAGCTGCAGGTGTGTACTTTAAAATAAAGCCATTTTTATGTATGTATATTGAACCTTTAGTTAAATAGATATTGGATTTATTGTAAATGTATGCAAATGGCCAGTTTATTTTGTTTTTTTTTATGATGGACCTTTTGTTATATTAGGTCCAACAGCTAAAGAAGGAAGTTGTCAAAAAGCAAAAACCAAAAGAAAATGCTGCCCATTACCACCGCCCCAGATTTTATTGTCCCTGATGTGTGTCCAGATTGATGAAAAATCAAGAAAATTTAATAAAATAAATAACTTCTTTTGCTTGAAGGATCGTTTGGCTTGTTTATTGTAACTAGAAGATATCTGTATGATGTTATGAATGAGTGTGAAGACAACAGCTATGAAGCTAAACTAAATAAACGTCAGAGCTATACATCTGAGGAAAAAATAAAAAAAAAACAAATTAATCCTTGTTTAAGTGGCCACCGCCTGAACTAGGATAATTTTAATCCGCCGAAGAAAAACAAAATGGCGGCCATTTGAAAAAAAAATCTATTATCGAGGTTACAAAATCGGTCGCCATTTTGTTTTTCTTCGGCGGATAAAAATTTTTTAAATTTGTAACCTATATGTCCCCTTAATTCAACTTTACTTTTATTGGTAGTTTTAACTTTAAATCTGGTTTATTTTAATATAGACATGAATTTAAAGTAAGATGGGTAAGTTCTCAACGGAGTAATGATAGATTTATAACAAAAAATGAAGCTTGGCTTCGGGGAGTTTTTGAGATACCAATCTTGGCTGGACGTGGCCGGCCATCAAAACCTTTTACAGAGCCGGCTGTTTTTTTTATTATATAGTAATATTATATAATATTTTTCACATTAATAAAAAATTACCCAAATATACCCAATAAACTTCATGTATGCCTTTATTTGGCAGAACTAAGCTTTATAACACTTTTAAAGTTGATTCAGCCAAGTATCCCTTAATTGGGTAAAAAAACTTTTTTTTAGCGGTTTTTCGAGCTCATCGTTAGATAAATGCAAAGGGAACGCTGGGGCGGTTTTTAAAAATTTTAATTTTTCATTTTTTGGGAACACTTTGAAGTGAAAAACGTGATTTTTGCGAAAAAAAAATCAGTTAATTTATTAATGTAAAAACATTAATAAATAATATCACAAAAATTAAAAAAAAACTCTTCAGCGTTACCTCGTAAATTATTTACAGAAATAGTGTTCAAAACTTCAAAAAGATAGGTGCAGTAGTTTTGATGTTATGAGGGGCACTGACTTTGAAAACGTGGGTTGTAGGAAAAACGCTTTAAAGTTTCGCTTTAACACTGAGTCATGTATGAGGGATAGTTGCTTAAACGGCTGCAATTTCGTGAGTTTTGCTCCGATTTATCTCAAATCTTCACAGAATATTCTTAAACTATTCTCTATTCATAGAAAACAAAAATGCAAAAATAAAAAGTTTAAAAACGTTACCCCCTTAATTTATGCCTTAATTTGACAGAAATAAGCTTTATAACTCTTCTAGAGTTGATTCAGTAAAGTATCACTTAATTGGGACAAGCAAATATTTTTGAGCGGTTTTTCGAGGTAAATACCCCTATGTGCGTTGGTTGAATTATTAAATCGTTGGTTGGTGCATCGATTCTGAAATTGCTAAAAATATGCAATGTGTAAACCTGCCCTGTCAAACGGCGGGGGGAAGGCATGCAAGATGTAAGTCCACTCTAATAACGAGCTGGTCGAGGAATTAAAAAACAAACCGAGAGACGAGCACTAGAGACTTCACGTAGCCCCACGAAAAATATTCTAGTGGGGTCAAATCGCTTGTTCTTGACGACTATTGGACTTCTCCAAAACGTGAGATTAATTGCTTACCAAACTCGCCTCTCAAAAAGGTCCATGGTTTCGCGTGCCGTGTGTAATGTGGCACCGTCTTGTTGAAACCACATGACAACCAAGTTAAATTCTTCCATTTTGGTCAAAAAAAAGTCGGTTATCATCGCACGATACCTTGCTCCATTGACTGTAACGCAGTGATTTTCATTATTGTGCCCCCACGTTTAAAAAACGTAAATTTGATAATTCGGAAGGTCTTCCACTTTTTTGTGTATAGTTTTCCTACTTTATAAAGACTTTCTACCGAACGAAAATTGACAAATATTATGTTTTGATGATTACCGCTTTATTGTTACGCACGTTACAATAGCAATGCATTTACTAATATTATCGTATAACGTATTTTTATCTTGTAGCTTCCAATAAATGAGTGGAACAAATTGACTTCCCCCATAAATGTATTGTATTGGGAAACAATATTCGGACACTCAATGGATATGTTTTTACACAACTTCTTATCAAATCGTTCAGCTATGGTCTCAGGACTTTTACCGCAGTGGTTTGACATCAAATTGCCAACTTTATTATCTCTCCATGAAATCAAATGTACGTTAAAATCATCATGGTAAGCTACATATTCTACAGACTCTGAGTTCGGAATTCTGTTCCGACGGATTGTACCCAATAAATACCCCTTTTGGCTAGTTCAATTATTAGTGATAGTGTTGATATAATGATTATCATAAAAAAACTTTGTAATTCATATGAGAAGTACTTCCCGTAAAATTTTTTTATAACAATATTTACACAAGCCAAAGATAATTTTCTTCGTGGTGACGAAGACAGAGGCTGTTTTCTTGGCTCAAGTAATTTATTTTTAAAATTAATTTATTTTTAATTTTAGGTTTAAATATAGTTTTTATGCATGGAATTGCACATCTGCAATATAACCTCATATCTGCAATGTAAATTCAAAATGTCTCAAATGCATGATATTGCATTTTTGCAATTAAGCCATTTATTTTATGAAATTAAAGTTATAATGCACAAACAAAATTAGTAAGCTTAAAGAAAATTAACTTATAAATTCTGGAACATTACTTACATTTGAACGTTTTTTTGATATTACTTGTAAAATTATTAAAAATATTCACTTATTTTTTTTATGTATAAGACAGACCTTGTTCGAATCAATATTTTGGACAAACTAAATCACCAATTTGACAAAAGAAGACAAAAACTAATAAAAAAATGTCGAAATTTATTTTTAAATAAAATTCCGTTAGGAATATTTACAGGGTGTGTATGCTATGTCTCTTAGAAGTCAACATTGCATACGTGCAATCCCCTGCAACGAAGGGTTAACTTAATACTACCAGATATCAATGATGTAGTAAAAACTTGCATGAGTTTTGCACAGTGTCAATGTAAAATGCATTTAACTTATTTTCTTCAAAAGTTCACTTATCAGATTTGTGAGCTTCGCCATCAATACGTTCCGTTTGTTTTTTTTTTTCAATTTCTTTCAGATAACAATTAGTTCTAAGGCCAATTTTTAACATTTCTTTTGTATTTCATTCACACAGAACCAAAAACGTACTTAATAACAAAGAAAAAGTTCTTTGTCCCAATGTATTATACATTAAAATTGGTCCAAAGTACGAGTTCCTTGATTCAATGAATCTTTGTTCTTACGTTATTTCTTTGATATGTTATGAAGAAAAATGATTAATTAATGACACATACAGCTGTTACAATAAGTTAGTCTGTCCTTAGAAATTTTAAAACAATATCAAGATATATTTTAAAAAATCATTTTCTTATTGAGATAAAATTCTCTAATGGTTTTTTAGATATTACAACACAAGAACTGGAACAAAATTTTAATGAACACGAACAATGAACTGTTCCTTAAAATTAAGAATAACGATTCATTGAACCAAAGAATTCGTTCTTTGGGGCAATAAATAGTTCTTAAAAATCAATGAATTTCGCTTTATGAACGAGATTCTTTGATTTTAAGAACAATATTTGGTTCAGTGCACTCAGAAAAAACCCATATCTTTTCTCCATAAAAAATCTCTATTTTTGATAATAGCAATTTTCTCTTTTTCAAATAAAATTTCCTACAATTAGAATAAATTTT
The DNA here is from genome assembly GCA_943735915.1 of Pherbina coryleti. Lineage (NCBI taxonomy): Eukaryota > Metazoa > Arthropoda > Insecta > Diptera > Sciomyzidae > Pherbina > Pherbina coryleti. Next base: position 37,775,294 of record OX030952.1, on the reverse strand, counting down.
CACATATTCGAAATAATATTTCTCCACTTGTAGGAAATGAAAATATTTCAAGCCTCTAATAATGATAAGTATTTTTACCGCACTAAAAAATTCTCATTTATAGATAAAAAATTCTCATTTATAGATAAAAATTTCTAGAAAATGAAAAGTTTTCTCTATTATAGATAAACAATTCACTACGCGAAATATTTTCTTCAATAAAAACAAATAATTTCTCAAAAATAGAAGTTTTTTCTCTAAGAACGATATATTTTTGTTATATTTCTCTTTTTCATGGAAGCTTTTTACCATTTTTAGGGAATTTTTGGTATCACAATTAGAGAAAAGCATTTTCTCTAAATATGATGCCTTTCTTATCATATTCCGAGAGACTATTTTCTGAGTGTACTCAAAAGCAAAAAATTTTGCCAGTTCTTCAATTTTTCATGTTTTTGTTGTTTTTTTTTTTTTTTTTTGTGTATTTATTAACAATGAAAAAAATAATATATGGCACACAGTGTCAAAAATTCATTCACTTCATGATCAAATTTAATATTGTAATCAAAACGAATGCAAATCGAGTCTCACCAAAATTCAAGAATATATTCGATCATTTTATGCCTTCCTTCTTTTTACGCTTATCATCTTGTTGTTCTTTCTTTGGTTCTCTCCCGCTGTCTTAAGATCAAATTAAAAAAATCGTTGTTCAGCGCACTAAACATTTCACAAGTTTTCACTTGAGTGCACTTAATACTGCATCACGTATTTAAGGTGAGAAAAATTTACTAAACTCAAGAACACAACACAACACATCAACGTGTATTTCGGTCGCTAATTAAAAATCTTCAGCTTGACATTAAAATTAATTAATTTACTTCCAACAAAATAATTTGTAGAACTCATCAGCATGAACGGAGCTTCGAAAATGACCTAGTTATCAATGCAAACCTTTGAAGGTTTAGGGACAGAGTTGAATTTTTATTCTTAAACCTACTTTTATCAACTAATGTTTATTTATTTCAAAATATTTTAAACTTAGCATTATAAATGCAGTTCTCGATGAGGTTTTTTTGGTTTTCAGAGTAAAAAGTTTGCAAATCCTGAGGTTTTGCTAAAAATATTGTTATTTTTTAATGGAAAGCTCCCTTCCTACCATACATAATTTCTCTAATGACTAATATGATCAGGTGTAGGGTATTGAAAATAAGGCCAGGCCAAACAATATTTTTAAAAACGCTTTCAATAAATTCGCCGCACGTTTTCCTTCCGCTCATTACCCTAATAGGATGTGAGGCCATGAGTTTGTGGAATGTAAAGTTTTTGCTTACCACAAAATTTTCAATTCTTCCACACCACCTGTAAAATTAAACACAAGACGAGGAAGGTTCATCGTTCATGGTCACTGTTTGTCCACTAAGTAAGCCGACAGACGCATGCAACTTCTTACTTAGTAATAATCACGCCCAATTAAAAAAATATATTCGCAAGAATTGTTAGCACACTTAAGAAAATAAATATTTTTGTATACCCATCAGCATCTGTCATGGCCAACACCAAACAGAGGTTTAGTGAGTGCTGAATAGTAGTAGATTTGATTGTATTAGATTTGGTGATGAATCGGTTGAGAATAAGGGCAAATCCTTTTTACTTTAGTGTATTGTTTTATGCACCCATTGGAATGAAAGATAAAAAAAGAGAAAGAAAGTCCGAAAGGAGAATATCCCTATCAAATTGTATTGTCAACTAAACGAAACGTAGAAGTTTTGATAGGGATCAGCATGCACCAAAATCATGCTCAATGATCATTGCTCATGCTTCCATCTAGAAAATTGAAACCTTCCCGGATATAAGCATTCCACCATACAATGTAGGGAGTATTCCCTTTCGTTGGACACTCCATTTCTTTTTTACACACTATGTCATTGGTGGGAAACATTCCTCTCCGCTGTGTTTAAAATGAAAGTGGAAACATTCCTCTCCATTGTCTTAAAAAGTAATGTGGAGACAACAATAAATAAATAACAATAAAAATTGTTTATCCTGGCCGGGATTCGAACCTGAGACCTCTGGAGTGGCAGTCAAGTACGTTTCCTACTCGACTACCGAGGCTGCCTTATTATTCGAGATTTTATTATTGGAAACAAATTGATATTGCCCCAAAAAAAGCAACAGTTTCCACATGCAATCCTTAAGAAGCAGTTTGGAAACAACATCAATTTAAAACTATCCAAAAGTTTCCAAAAGATATGGTGAGGAAAGTTTCCCCACTTTCAATGCTACTATTTCCACATGTATTCTTAAGGAAGCGGATTGGAAACAACATCAATTTAAAACTTTCCAAAAGTTTCCAAAAGATACGATGAGGAATGTTTCCTCATCAATTCCATATAGAAGTCTTCCAATTTTTTCTTGAGGGTCGTATTCATAGCATCACAAACCACAAATCAAACCTTCAATCTCACAAACAGAGAATAGTCCTGAAGGATTGTTCTTAAGCTCTATGCCACCTTATAATGAGGCGTATGTTGTAGTTAGCCTTAAGCAAGATACTTAATCTTTGTGGAGAGCTGCAACATTACGCCTCTTAGTGAAGAGAGTTGTAAACTTGTAAGTTGTATATCCTCGTGAAGCAGTGGCGGATCTAGAATTTGCTAGAGAAGGAGGTGGGCTGACTACAATTTTGTATGCCTAGGGGGGCTGAAATGTCTTTTTGGCCTTTTTTTATTTTTTCCCATACAAAAAATTCTCCAAGGGGAGAGGAGGTGCTAAAGCCCTTTCAGCCCGTATGTAGATTCGCCACTGTCGTGAAGAGCACTTAAGTGATTTTGCTAGGATTAACGGAAAGTTCGGAAACCAGTACGGACGCGTGGTATGCGCAATATTGAAGATGCATGAATATTAAGGTTGATCGAAAATAAAAACTTTCTTCCACACTCATATTCTGGAAGCTAGATTCAAGTAGATCTTAAATCCAAGAGGATATCGAAATCGGTGTAACTGCTTGCGGTTTTGATTTGAAAAAATCACGTTTTCGCAAAAAATCGACTGTTTTTTCGAGTAAGTTTTTATCAAGCTGAAGTAACTACCCCAAAGTAGAGTTCAAATTAAAGGTATCTGGGGCCCTAAAGTTGTGAATATGAAGATTGTTGGATTCGAGAATTTTTCAAATTGAAACAGTGTTCAGATTTCGGTAAACATTTTAGGTAATTTTCACAAAAATCAATATAAATCCGCTATTTTCAGTATATTTTAGAAAATTTCCTATGCACAACTTTGGGAATGTAGAGTTCATAACAAAGTCTCATAAGAGAGGTAAGAACACCTCTCTTAAGAAATTATCTCTACATCATCACCATTCTCCACCACCCAGATGATAATTGCCCTTTCATCCGTATGGATTGCATCCATTGTATCATTATTCCATTCACTTCATATCTCCTAGATGAAGCGTTTGGAATGGAATCCAAACATGCATTATTTAAAGACTCCCCAATATCAATAAATAGTTCTGTTCTGTGTATTCCTACTTCAAGCCCTATTTGCAAGTTGCTAAGTGAGTTTCTTATAAGCACCCCTGCACACATATATTTTAACCCTGCGCTCCACAATCTTAATGAAGAAAGTAAACGTACTCATTGGTCTAAAACTTTAAGGTTGTGTGCAGTCATCCTCTCTTGGTTTTGGAATGAACAATGCTCTCACCTCACTTCAAAGAGTTGGAATATATCCATGGCAAAATATTTTCTGAAAGGCTTTTGCTAGATTTTATTAGCGAATTTCAACCCCTTTTCAATACAACCGGATAAACGCCGTCGGGCCTAAAGGACTCAACGGAAGATGCAAATCTGATCAATTCCTTTCGTAGTAGGAAATCCTCTAGGTTGATTTCTTGATGGTTCTAGACTTAGTACCTAAGTTTCACACAAAATTAAATTTGATTTGATTCAATTATTGTAAAGAAGTGATCTATATTGTCTAGAAAAATTGCCGTATTTGGTGCTCGGTCAATTCACGCGTAGTCGTCGAGAATTAGGCCATTTTTCATCACAAAAAGTCGTTGATAAAAACCAAGAACAATATAGGCGATATATGTGAGCCCTACGGTACTTCTGCATCGATGGAGTGCTTTCGGGATGAAATACAGTCGACCACCACACGGATCGAAGCCGCTCTCTGTCAAATGTCTTTGAAATATCTTAAACAACAACCCTGCTCTTACCGAATAGATCAACGAATTGGGTCAATTGTTCCAAAACTTACAAAAAGGATCCTTCGGATGCCATGTTGGCAGCCACAGAGCAATGTTTTGTGCTTCAGATAGTTCATTAGATTCTAGTTAATTATGTTCTCCATCGAGCGGCATCGCTCTTATGTTTTGTATTAGCTGGATGTTTGAGTACTTTCAACAAGATGGAAGTATTCTTGTCCTGTGGGAGATGTTAAAAAGGTTGTGCAAAGCTTACGCCATAGTCGAAGTTCACGCTTTAAGCACAAATGGTGCCAGATGCATTGTTTATGTGGAAATTTGGGAGGATTCTTTTAACTGCTCTCTTGCATTGCAGAAGATTTATTTTCATCGAAGGACAGTGGTTGACTATCTGAGATTGGGATGTATGCGTTAACAAGAGTTGGAATCGACGTTGACGTCTGATTTTTTTAATTTTTTTTTATTATAATTATTTACGAAATATAAAAGTTTATAAATAAAAGTATACGAGCAATAGCTAACAGGGGTTTCAGCTCGACTCTTTTAAGGCACCAGCAAACGTTTTTGCTCCCTTTGAGAAAGAAAAGAATCTGTTATCGTCTATAAACTTCGTGAAAACACTTTTCGAGTTCTAAAGCTGCATTACAGCAATTATTAGCCTTAATGTTAAGTCTTTTAGCATCAGCATTCTTTTTTGAACGTCAATTCTGAAAGTCTTCCTCTATGCAACTGACTGCAATCCTGGATATCTCACCAAAATATGGGTGATATTTTGTTTAAAAGCTTTTAATCTTATTTCAACGCTGCCAAATTCACTCTTTAATAAAACTAAGCAATCCTCTTCGGGGCTTATGGCGTAAAGGTGCAAAGTCAGCAAAAAATTTAGGACATTTTGGCTATGCAGGGCAATTCATGGAATGTAAGTTAAACTTATTTTATCAATTGGTTTGATTCAGCAAAAAGCTCAACATAATTGTTCGTCAGGTGTTTTATTTTAAAATTAAATCCATATTATTGCATTAAAAAAATACTAAAAGAAACTAACGTAGGTATGTATTCCATCACAAAAACTTTGTAAACAAAATAAAAATGACTAGATGTAATTCTTAAAATTATGTAGGAAAAGACGCATATTTAAAGTTTCCTGATTTTTTAAAGCAAACTTATAATTAGCCATTAAAAAATTTATCGATAACTTGTGTGCCATTATTTTTTTATCCTTGTGTGTCAAAATATCCTTTTCTAGTTGAAATTATTTTTTTTTCGTTTACTCAAATGGTTTTATGAAAAATATTACATTCGGTTAAAAACCAATTTCTGAGCAATTTTTGTTTAAAGCCACTGAAAATCATTTTGCTCCAAATCCCAGTTTACTCAAACCTACCTTGAGTCGAAAACGGTTGATAGATTAGTGGGAGGAAAGGGCAATTAGTGATACATGTGTATAATGTTCTAAGCGTAGCCCAATTGTTGATATAGTTTCAGTTTCAGTTGACAAGATGTTAGGATTTTTTTTTTTTTTTTTTTTTTTTTTTTCATGCAATAACAATAGAGTTTAGCTACTACAGCTTTTTCGCACATTCTCAGCATTAACCCATTTAAAGCCGCAACCCAAAAATCTTTGAAATTATCAACGATATTGAAACTAGTGGCTCAAAATAAGTTAATGTGGGAAAAATTTACCCACCAATATATGGTTGGGCTCAAGGACAACACAAGACGTCACGACTAAACATGCAAAGAAATAACCATGCAATTACACAATAGTTTTTAATCTACTTTTGAGTTGACCTTTAGACAAGTTAACATCGAAAAAGCTACAATTGTTAACTAATTTACTCATACGGTTTAATGGAGCAGTTAACATATAATTTGTTCTACTAAATGGTAAGTAAATTAAATTGTTAGCATTTCTACTGCTTCTACGATTAGAGTTAAAATGTATAAGAGAAAGCAGTTCTGGAGAATCAAATACACCGGTTATGAGTTGGTGTAAATAGACGATGTCTGCAGACTTCCTTCGCTCACTCAATGATTGCATTTTTGGGAGTTTTAAACGATCCTCATAAGGAGGAAGGTTAAAAATGTCAAATCCACTTAAGCCCCTTAGGGCAAACCGAACAAAGCATTTTTGGATTCTCTCTATTCTATCAACATGCACATTGTAACTTGGAGACCAGACTTGACTTGCGTACTCCAAGTGAGGACGCACTATTGCATAATACAATGTTGTAGTCGTAATCATGCTATTGAATTCTTTGGCCCAGCGTTTAATAAATCCAAGCATAGAAGATGCTTTTTTACAAATGTTATCAATATGAATGTTAAAGGAAAGCTTAGAATCCATACATATTCCCAGATCTTTAACGACATCCACACGACATAAAGCAGTATCTTTTATCTTATAATCAAAAACTAAATTATTCCTTTTTCGCGAAAAGGTCATAGTTTGGCATTTATCTGGATTAAGAAACGTATTATTTTTAGAACACCAAACTTCAAAAGATTTCAGATCGGACTGGAGTAGGGCTGAATTGTCTTGAGAATTTATTTTTCTGTATATTTTCATATCATCCGCATAAATAAGCAGATGAGAGTTTTTTATGATATGGGTCACATCATTAATGGCTAAAATAAACAGAAGTGGACCTAGGTGACTTCCTTGAGGAACACCTGATAACGCAACAAACTCAGCAGACAAAACCCCTCGGAATCGTATTTGATAAGATCGTTCTGTCAAATACGATTTAATCCAGTTTACAAAATATTGTGGAAATCCAATGTACATAAGTTTAAATAGAATTAAATTGTGTGGTAAGCGATTGAAATTAAGAAAGGTGACAACGTAGGACAATTGCCTGGTCGGGATTCAAATCCGGGACCTCTGGATTTAAAATTTCTGGAAAAAATTTCGAAAAGTGACCACATTTGAAATTGAGTGTTGAAAAAAACGCTCAGCTCAATATATTTCGGGCTTTACTTATGATTAAACCTTTTTCCCAATATTTGGTCAATAACGCCAAAAAGTGGATATTCTGCTAGGGCAATTTTCAAAAACATAAGCCGCAGAAAATAGCGATTTAAAATTTTTTTTTTTTGGTTCAAAAACTTAAAAAGAACTGTAACATCGAAGGGAATTAAATTTGTCGAGGTTCCGGGTCGTTTATCATGATTTTTGGGCATTATGGAGAGGACAAAATATTGCGGATCCCATTACAAAGGGGACAAATCGTGTTTGATCTCTGTTTATTTGCACAAACGTTAATTAAAAAGTTTTCCGATTACCTGGACTCGGAATACGTCGAAGCAAGTTGATTTTTACCTGGCGTCCTATAATTTCTTCTTTTTCTCTAGCGTGTTCATACACGGAGAGGACACTTTAAGATATGTGCTGCTTACAGGAGGCAAAAAGGACCCCGCCGTTTTTCAAGTATTCAAATTCGAACGCGCAAAACGGTAATTTTGAGTTTCGGTGAGTTGGAAAAGCATAAAAATTGATTGGCGCACGCGTCATTCTTACTCGTATTTCGTGGCGCCAAATTTAAGTTGTTTTTTGAAAATTACTAAATTTAATGAACACACTAAAATGAGTGAAAAAAGAGTTGGCTGTGTCGTGGACACACCAGTTGGTTCTGACGTGACGGTGTTTGTTGTTGTTGATGTTAATGTTGATGTTGATTTTGATTTTGATTTTGATGTTGATGTTGATGTTGATGTTGATGGTGATGTTGATGTTGATGTTGATGTTGATGTTGATTTTGATGTTGATGTTGATGTTGATGTTGATGTTGATGTTGATGATGATGTTGATGTTGATGTTGATGTTGATGTTAATGTTGATGTTGATGTTGATGTTGATGTTGATGTTGATGTTGATGTTGATGTTGATGTTGATGTTGATGTTGATGTTGATGTTGATGTTGATGTTGATGTTGATGTTGATGTTGATGTTGATGTTGATGTTGGTTTTTGTGTTGGTGTTGGTGTTGGTATTGGTGTTGGTGTTGGTGTTGGTGTTGGTGTTGGTGTTGGTGTTGGTGTTGGTGTTGGTGTTGGTGTTGGTGTTGGTGTTGGTGTTGGTGTTGGTGTTGATGTTGGTGTTGGTGTTGGTGTTGGTGTCGGTGTTGGTGTTGGTGTTGGTGTTGGTGTTGGTGTTGGTGTTGGGTTTGATGTTGGTGTTGGTGTCGATGTTGATGTTGATGTTGATGTTGATGTTGATGTTGGTGTTGATGTTGATGTTGATGTTGGTGTTGATGTTGGTGTTGGTGTTGGTGGTGGTGTTGGTGTTGGTGTTGGTGTTGGTGTTGGTGTTGGTGTTGGTGTTGGTGTTGATGTTGGTGTTGGTGTTGGTGTTGGTGTTGGTGTTGGTGTTGGTGTTGGTGTTGATGTTGGTGTTGGTGTTGGTGTTGGTGTCGGTGTTGGTGTTGGTGTTGGTGTTGGTGTTGGTGTTGGGTTTGATGTTGGTGTTGGTGTCGATGTTGATGTTGATGTTGATGTTGATGTTGATGTTGGTGTTGATGTTGATGTTGATGTTGGTGTTGATGTTGGTGTTGGTGTTGGTGGTGGTGTTGGTGTTGGTGTTGGTGTTGGTGTTGGTGTTGGTGTTGGTGTTGGTGTTGGTGTTGGTGTTGATGTTGGTGTTGGTGTTGGTGTTGGGTTTGGTGTTGGTGTTGGTGTTGGTGTTGGTATTGGTGTTGGTGTTGGTGTTGGTGTCGGTGTCGGTGTCGGTGTCGGTGTTGGTGTTGGTGTTGATGTTGGGTTTGGTGTTGGTGTTGGTGTTGGTATTGATGTTGGTGTTGTTGTTGTTTTTTTTCATTTGCTTCTCCAATGGTTGTGCTCTTCCTTGGTGCGTTAATTTTGTCTTAGCTGCATGCAATTTATCCAGCAAAAGTTATGCATATGCGTCACATTAGGCGGTTCCCTGAATGGCTTCATGACGCCATCAATTTTTTTGTTATTTTTATTATCTGCCCGAAGTCCTCACCTTCATTTTCGTTCCTTAAAATTTACCGTTATGGCAGAAGTCACAGAGTTAAAATTCCATGCAACGTTTTTTCATGGCTATAGCAATTTTACTGCATTATGTGATTGCAACCCTGAAACTATGACAACAAGAATTTTTTTTTAATTTAGTTGTTAGGCCTAATAACACATCTACGCTGTCGTAAAAGAAAATTTACCGTAGCATGACTCCTGAGTGGGTAATAATTCCATGCAACGATATTACATTTCTGTTACTTAAGCTGGTATCTTCACGACCTGACGACGTCAGAAATTTTTTTCTTATTTTTGTCGTAAAGCCTAGTATAAATCCTTAATTTTCCTTTCCAAATTTTTATCGTAGGTTATATACTCACCGAGTAAAAATTCAATGCAACGCCGCTACATGAATGTTGCGTTATCGATATTTGAGCGGCTCTCTCTGCGTCCCCATGATATCAGCAATTTTTTGTCTAATCATTTTGTTGTGAGGGCTTAGAGTATGCCTTTATTGGCGTATCGTATTTTTAATCCTAGCACTAATACCTAGCGAAAAATAATTCCATGTAACAAATTTTCAGCTGCGTTGCTTAAGCAGCTCCCACTGCGTCCCGATGACGTTTTGAATTTTTATAATGAATTTTTTTGTTTTTATAATGAAGTTAAAGAATTAGCCTTTACGGTCATACCATTTTTTTAGTCATATCTCTTCTACTAAGCGAGTGACACTTCAATGCAACGCCGATGAATTTTGAAAAAATGCATTTTTCAACTTTTTTTGGGAACCTGCGCGGTAAAACGTAACTTCGTCACGTAAAAAAAATCAGTTTGCAAAGGGTGATGCTCAGGTGCACAAATGACATCCTTATATCATATAAAGAAGAGGAAATTCGGTTTTATGGTAGCTCTGAGCTTATATTTATTTATTTATTCTAGTTTTTTTCGAGCCACCGTTTTCTTCTGGCATCAATTCTTGAATTTGGTATTAGAAATGTTTGTTTCAGGTCAGAGAGTTAAATCCAATTGCGTTTTTGGGGATATCACCACATGCTTGAGCGCTGGATACCCGGCACAGGAATATCCCCTTTTTGGCGTTATTGACCATATAGGTATTAATGATAAACGAAAAAATGCTCTTCCCCTGAAACTTGGTGATTACAATGCAAAAAGAAATGTTTGACCAAAACACGATACACTATCGGCAAGAGTACCCTCGCAAATCCCTGCTTACAAGGTGGTTATCCTCAAACACAGGTTGTATCCGTCATGGAGATGGTGAGCGGGTGTTAACATTCTACAGTGAATAGAACTACTATTTTCTAGTTGAGCCTAAAAACGAAAGTCATAAATCAACAAGCTAATATCAATATTTTTTTGATTTTGAGATAAATGTTTTCATAGAAATATATTTGCACCTGCTTCAACAAATAAAAGTGTTTTCTACAGCTTAAGTTTTTAACAGAACAATTAATAGAAGTAGCTATGTTTTGAGTTAATACAGTGAGTGCAAATTGAGCTTTCAATTAGCATTGTTATTTTAGAACGATTTGACAAATTGTTTGGATAAATATAGGATTAAAAAGTTTTGATGCCGAAATAAAATATGTTTTCAAACTTAAATTTAGCACATCTGCACTACATAACCACAAAGCGGACTATTATAGCAGCTGAAAAAGTTGCCAAGTTTATAAACGTTGAATCATTTAAAAACGAATTTGAACAAGTTAACAGCATGTTATTCAAACCAATTTAGAAGCATCTTGAATCTCTTTCCAATTAAGAAATAAATCTTAACATGATAAAGTCTGACCCAATTTCAAACAAACGAAAGGACAAGCTATAGTCAAAGTTCATTTGCAGTCAATATGAACAGGAAACTTCTTGGACCATGGTATTAATTTTATGCAATGTTCACTTGCTTCGTTTGAAAGGTGTTGGTAGATGAACAATAAATAAGTTATACGCAAAATAAAAGGATAGAAACCATTTTTTAAAAGTATTAAATTTCAGCTGTCAACTTCTGAGAAGTGACAACGCGAAGGATTCCATAAAGCAAACAGCTAGTGGCTGAGTTGGCTAAGAAGACAAGAAGTGCTCTAATATGCTCTATATTTATTTTTCAATATCAACCATGCTGCATTATTGAAAGGACAGAGGAGCGAATAGATATTATAAAATATTTTATTTGATATAAGCGTTCATGACGCAAAGATTACGGAAGGACGGGTTTTTTGTTTGTCTTCACTGCTACAAGCATCGAATAAATTTTTATTATTATTGGTGTTCATGTTGCAAACATGCACATTTAGATTGCGACTTTTTTAGTAGATTATTTGGCATCTACTTTTCTAAAAAACCTCTTGGGTATCAGGAGGACTTACGACAGAAATGAAACTTCAAAGAAAATCCCCTGTTATTAAAAAAAATATTCCCTAAACAATCGCTCACAGTGGCAACAGTTTACAGTTCTGTTGTTATATTTGTTTTACTCCCGATTCTTAAATTCTGTATGCATCTAATACAACTAAATACATTTTGTCAATAAAGTTATAGTCCAGCAAGACTGAGTTTTTAACGTAGAATTCGTTATACGGGGGTGTTAATCTGGAGCACAAAATTTTAAGAAAATGTTTGTCACTTTCATTATAAGTTTTTAATACTTTATGCATGCATTGAAGAAAATTCAAGTATGGTCGTAACATATTTAATATGTCTTCTTTTGATTTGTATTTAAATAATCATATTGCTACATATAATTTTTTTGATTCTATAATCAAAATTTAACTCCTTCAAATTTTGTATTAATTTTCATATGCTTTGTATTTTATGTATTATAACATCATGTGTAAGAGCAGTACGATTATCTGTGTGTTCATCACAGAACCAGTGTGAGAAAGAGAAGAAGTATAATGACCGAACGACAACCATGATAAATACAACCATGATTTTTATTTGTCTTTTCTTTTAATATCAAAGACATGCTCCATATGCGCCCTTTGCAGCATTTTTTTATGCGGCGGCCATTGTAAATCCATAGGAATTCTTAATTTTTGTAGAGATTTTCTATAGTTCAGACACAAACCTTACAATCAAAAAGTCTAGTATGCTGTAGAAACGAAAATTTCTTGGCATATAATTCTACACCCGAAATATTAGTGTAGAGTCAAAAATGTTTGTGTGGAGAAAAAAGCAACTACAGTACGACCTAGCTCAATGCAACTAATAGAAATTCGGTCGTTTGACGTAGTTAATGTTGAAGAAACGCAATTAAACTTCTAAACATAAAGCTTTATGGCTCTGAATCCTAGATATTGTGGTTTTATGTGTTAAGATATGCACTTTGTATCCTTAAATATTGTTTTAAGAGATTTTTCGTACATCAAAAATGTATTTTACAAGAAAAGAAGAACTCAAAGTAAATAATATAAAAGTTTATGGAAGTGTACGCAAATGAAAGTTGCGATAATTGTGCATTTTTTTTTAAGTTGCGTTTACTGAGTCAACAATGTAAATTTTTGAGTATTGCGATTTTCGAGTGTTGCGTAAAGCGAGGTCGAACTGTTTTCTTATTGAAATGTCAAAATTCTGGTGCCAATTAAATGCCCGGACAAATAATCGACAGCGAAATTTTGACATTTGAACTCTCCACATGGTTGTTGTACTTGCTAGCATTGAACAAATTTTTCACCTCTACAACGTACTAAGTAGCGAAAAAAAAATTCCGCTGCCTTTTCGCTGTCAAAACTCAATGCATTCCATATGGAAAGTTTCTTTCCGCTTCTACAGCATACTGGGCTTAAACAGAAAATGAAAAAATGTTTATGAATAACAATGTTAGCAAGGTTGCATAGAAGCTGTAAAGCCTTAAACAGTGCGTAACTAAACAAGCGTTTAAGGGTTGTTTAAAGAAATCTATTGAATAAGGCTGTTAATGACTAACGTATTCTACGTCTGACCTATGCGCCCGTGTTATCTATCACAATGAATGAAATGAATGTTTGTGTGTCCGAAATGCTTTTCTACACCGTTGATCCGATTGCGATGAAACTTTGTGTATAGAAGTTTTTTGGTATGATGCGGGTTTTGGGGCTATCAATTTTGATCTACCTTGAACACCAGAGGGCGCTGTGGTAAATTTTTTTTTTGTAAAACCACCTAAAACTCCCAAACCTCTCATGCGATTAGAATATAAATTCGTATATAGTGGTTTTCATGTACGCTGAGTGTTTTGCCGCTATCTTTTTTGACTCATATTGAACACCAGAGAGCGCTGTAGAACAAATTTTTTGCACAAATTTTGAAATACTTTGATAATTTTTATTACAATGAAATTATGAGTTCTCTTGTATATCCTTCTACAAGAGAACTGGGACGGGCATTGGAAAAGGAAACGTGACTCCGACCATACAATATCGAATATCTTTGGAACTAAATGCCCCACACCAATGAAACTCAGTATGGATTTACTAATTGCCAAAGTCTTCTTTCTGGAAAACTGGCACATGCATTGGAAAAGGGGGTGTGGCCCGATTTTCGATACAGAATAGCTGTGGAATAGTAAAAGTCACAAAACATTGAAACTTATAATGGAATTGCCACCTGAGAGTGATGAGTGATGTGATCCTGCTACTTGGAAACTGTAACGGACAGTGGGCCATGAACGTGGTGTCAGACTAAGGGTCTAATAAAAGTTTTGAATTAACTTATTATTTTCCCATATACTTGCCGGCAGGGGCGAAACTATCGGGGGTAAGGGGGGGGGGGGGGGAAGGCTACCCTCCTTACTTTTTAGAGTCGGCCTAATCATTATTTTTTACTGAAATTTGCTTAAAATATTGATTTTTATTGACTATAATTATGAACGCATCAAAGTCGTACCTTTTATTGCCATTTTCATAACAAAAACCATCTTTAGTCCGCTATTTTACTTTAAGTCATAGCCAAAACTATCTTCAGTCGGCCCAATTCACTTTCAGAAGTACCTTAAACCAACTTCAGTCGGCCAACTCACTTTCCCTTAAGATTTATTTATATTGATGGAACGAATGGGTACTTTAGTTAATTCAGCTATGTTGTATTTAAAAAAATAGTCGGGACTTAAGGGTATCCAGTTGGCCGAAATACCTTGATACCCCCCAATCAAAATGGCCTCGGTACGCCCCTGCACATAATACCTAATATAAGCTTGTATTGCAAATATAAAAGAAACTCGGAAGAACGGAACTATAACTTTGATCACTAAAAATGGTCAGAAATTAACTATGGTTTCCTGTTGTATTCAAAATGTCCTAAGTCGTTACTGCTTTTCCATTATTGCGTAATCAAAAGTATTTATTAAAACTAACATTCTCTGATTCTTATATTATTTTCTCTTCTGATACTAAGAGATGTATTCATTGAGGGTCAGTGTCTGCTATAAGCAGTGGTGGATCTAGTATTCGCCAAAGGGGGGGGTTGGGGCCTGAAAGTATACTTTTTCGAGAGTTCTTTTTTCGTTTTTCTTATACAAAAAATTCTCCAAGGGGGGGGGGCTAAAGCCCTTTCAGCCCGTATGTAGATCCGCCAATGGCTATAAGAGTTCCAGCCCCTTTTTCCAAATTTTATTGCATGGGCTTAAGGGTTTTGGGGTTGAATGTCTATGACTCAAAGATGAAAGTACTCGAATTTGCCTAAATCAAATGGGTTTGAAAACATGCGAAATTTTTAAATAACCCTGGCGGCAATATTTTCTTGGCTTTTGGTTTTGGGATTATATCATGGATTTAGAGAAATAAGCCTTCACATAATATTTTGTTGATTCAGCTTGAAGTTTCCGCTTTAGAATTATCCAGATATTTTGAATTTGGGGTATCGTGGCTACACTGAAAGAAAAAACGGTTTTAAAATTAAACACAATAGGTCTGTTTTCGTACTCGATTGTAGTAACTTGCAATGTGCTAGAATGTGTTTCCGTACTTTTTCTAGCTCAAAAAAGAGAAGAAGAACAAGTATAAAAGCGCTCTCTCGAGCTCGAAAGTTGCTAGAAGTGTGCTGGAAAAATCGAACATTATAAGAACAAGCATCAAGAAAAACAAGAAAATGTCAAATTAACATTTTTGTTTGTTTATGCTGTGCGGGCGGAAAATAAATTTTGAAATAGTGAAATCCAAATTGCACATACAGTGTTGCGCAAAACAATAGCAACAAAATCAGTGCGCTGCTACAAAATCGTGTATCTTTTATAATATTGGGAACACACGAAAATTATTATAGGAACCAAAGCACATATTGATACATCATATAAAAAATAAATCATATTCAAATTTGGTTTTGTTTTTTTTTATTAAATTAAATATTAATGTGACTACATTCAATTTGTATAAGTCCAAAACAAAACCAACAAAACTTAAAAAATGTAAAAATAGAACAGAAGTTCCAAAAATTATTGGTAAAGTTTATTTTATTGTAAAGCACATGTTGTTTGTGAGTCATAAATATTTAAGCTTAGATTTGTTTTTGCGCTAATTGTGACATTGACTGTTCCATTTATAATGGCACGTGATAAATACTGTAAAACTCTAAAATAACAAATTATTTCCGAATATAAAATGGGAAAATCGCAAATATCTGTCGCGCAGCATTTTGATATTAATCGGTCAATAGTTTGTAGATTGATAAAAAAGTATAACATCACAAAAGACGTAACAACGATATATTCAGGAGGGCTCCCGCGGAAGACATCGCTGCGTGATGACAGGAACATTTGTGGCGTGTTCAAGCGAAATCCATTTGCCACCTCCAAAGAGGTTGTTCGGACACTTGATTTAGATATCCATCACAGCACTATTTGCAGAAGAGCCATTGAGGACGATTTAAGGAGTTACAGACCGGCAAAGAAACCTTTGCTTGCAGCTAAACTTAAACAAACAAGTTGAGGTGTTATAATTTAAACAATTTTGTCTGAAATTTTGACAACGAGTTGCAATTTATTGTTTTTTAGAATCAGTTTTGCAAAAGAAAACCTAAATTGGACCGTTAAAAAATGGAAGTTCAACTTGATTAATTCAGATGGGATGTACACGGTACGGCGCCGCCCAGGTACACAACTTCAAGCCCGAAACTGCAAAATAAATTTTAAGCATGGAGGCGGTGGTATTATGGTCTGGACTTGTTTTTTCTATGATGGAGTTGGACCATTTCATAAAATCGATGGTATTATGGATCAATTTGTATATAAAGACATTTTAGAAAGCAAGATGATACCATATGCAAAGTGGAATATGCCGCTTCAGAGTACGTTTTAGCACGTCAACAACCCGAAGCACACTTTAAAGCTCATCAAAGATTACATTAGAGACAATGGAATTCAAGTCCTTGATTGGCCGGCACAATCACCAGACTTGAATCCCATATAAAATCTTTTTGGGATTTTGAAGAAAAGAGTTTCTGCACTGTGTGAAGCCTTGAAACTTAAGTGGGAACAAATACCTAATACCACTATATCTAATTTAATAGAGTCGATGCCGCGCAAATGTGCAGCGGTATTCAAGAATAATGGGTCTTACACTAAATATTAATTATATTGCTATTGTTTTGCACTCAGACAAATGTAATGTATAGTCACATTAATTTTAAATTTAATAAAAAAAAAACCAAATTTGAATATGATTTGTTTCTTATATGATGTATGAATATATGCTTTGGTTCCTTTAATAATTTTTGTGTGTCCCCAATATTAAAAAAGATACAAGATTTTGTAGCACCGCACTGATTTTGTTGCTATTGTTTTGCGCAACACTGTACATATAAAAAAATGAATAATAAATTAATTTGAAAGTTGATAATTGATAGTTTGCATAAATAAATTTGGCGCTGTTTACGTTTTATAGGCAATCAGCTGTTTTTGTGCTTGAAACTAGCCAGAAGTGGCGTCCGTGGCGTAGTTGGTTAAAGTGCGTAGCCGCTATGTCAACGAACTTTGGAGACCCAGGTTCGAACCCCAACAGCGACAGAAAATTATTTGAATTAAAATAATTTTTCTGTACGGCCGCCACCTCTCTGCAGACAATGGAAAACCTCAGAGAGGTATCAAAATGCCATGCAAAGCTTCTTGAGAACAAGAACATGCCGTTCATCGCCGTTCGGAGTCGGCATTAAACCTGTAGGTCCGCTTCTCGGTCAATTGTGTACAAACTTAATAACACGCACAACACAATTGATCATAAGAAGCTAGTCAAAGTCCTTGTAAGGGTTGAAATGGCCAGTTATTTATTATTATTTATTTTATTTACTAGCCAGAAGTCGTTTCCGTACTTTGGCACTATTCTCAAATTTCATTTTACGCTCCCAGCTTGAACTTTATTCGACTTTTACTCGACATTGTGTACGGAAACACACCTGATACGTTCATCACTTCACTTTTTTTACATATGCTGGCTTCTTTTTAAATAACTTTTAAACACATTTGCTCTTACTTTGACGAAATTTGTTGCAAGCAATATTTTAAACACAAAATTCGTCCAATTAATAACAATTATCGTCATTTTCATAACATTTATTTTTCATTGTACTGTCTTTTGTCTACTGTCTATAGCTTATTATCTGGTAAGGGTTTTGTGAACGTTGATGTGCGTCCGAAAATATCTAATACCACATTCTCGTGATTTTCCACGTTATGTCAAGTCTGGCTTTCGGTGCAGTCATTGAAAAATACTCATGATTTTTTGAAAAATAGGTTCCACTGAGATGATTTCGAAACTAAATTGTATCATAAGAACATTTTTGAGTTCAGAAGACCACTTGAACAGAATCCTCCGATTCTATAATTCATCTAATTACCTAGATTTCCAAGGACAAGAGGTGTCAATGAAATTCTTTATCAATTTTTGTCCAGAAATCTATGGAACTCATAAAAATTTCTTAGACTCATTCGAAAGCTTCACAATGTCCACTTAATATTTTTGTCATTAATTGCACATTTTGTATAAATGTACAGTAAGGTGTTTCAAAAAAATATATTGTTCAAAAACTTTAGCGCCCTCCTGTTTTTCCATTCCTTTTGGGTCCTAAAGAAAAGTTGTGAAGTTTGAACGACCATGGTCAAGTCTATAGTTTGTCCCAGAAGGCTCTTATTTTTTCCTTAACTCTCCCGTGGTTCAAAACGCTAAAAAGAATTTTTTTCAACAATTAACTACTCCAGAAAGAAGAGGAAACTAGTTTTTTTAACATCTTTGTTTTCAAAATAAGTCATGAGCTATAGCTCAAAAATACCGAAAATTGCGCACTAAGGCACCGTATTTTGTAACTTTTTGCTACTTACTACTTTGTTTGCACAAAGACTGTAACTCTAATAGGTGCCATACTACTATTGAAATCATTATAGTTTAAAAGTTAAAAGGATGAAAGATGAGGTAGGGGTCAACAGCTAGCACATCTACCACCCTCCCTCCTCCTCATTGTTTACTTCCGGCGGAAATGTTCTAAGTCAAACGTGTTGTTTAGTCAAGGAGAAACATCGACACTGATGGAACGACAGCTCTTTTGTTTTTTGCACATTTTTTTTGGAAATGCTTGCTACAAATTAAAATTAATGATTTTAATACAAAATCTGTATTAAATACTTAATTTTAAAAAACGGACTCTAGAGTAGCAAAATTAAACAAAAGTAGAAGTCCTTAAAAGAAAACATTGTTTACAATTCAAAATTAAACTTACCACTAGTTACATAATTAAACTTACCACCGATTTTTTGAAACTTGAAACTTTCCTTCAACTATTCTCTACAGTTTCTAGTAAATTTTGTTTCATTCATTTCTTCACTTTTGGTCACTGTCTGAGAATTGTCGGTCATAAGTTTCACCACTCTTTGGGCTGTATCGTTGACAACTTTTACATTTTTAAGACAACGTGTCATTTCTTGGTTAGTCGGGTTTTCCTCCCATAACACGTTTTTTTGAAACACCCTAATGTACAGATCATGAGTGGTCTCATAAAAGCATCAATCGTCTCATTTACGTACTCGGTTAAGGAAGCATGTGCAACAAACATTTTTTATCGTTCTTGTCTATTAGTACTTCGTATCGTACTCCGATTTTTAATATAAATAATATTGATAATTTTGTAAATTAAATAAATTAAATCAAATAGTAATAAATGCTAACGGCTGTATTCATAAGAAAAAGAAATCGAAAAAATTTCAACAATTAATCATAAATGTTCAATAGTGTTAAAAATCCTTTTTAAATGCTTCATAAGTGAGAGAATTTTAAGAATTGCGGAAACCTTCAATAAACCCTCGATAAAGCATTTTTGTTTATTTTTTCTCATCTGAGCACAATATTTGTCAAAAATAATTAAAAATATTTAAAACATTTGAAAAATATCAAAAAAATTCAAAATATATAAAAAATATCCAAAAAAAAAAAGGTAAATAAAACAAATAGTGTTATTTTCGTACTCGTTTCAAGTCATGATACAATTATACAGGTAGCATTGACAAGTATAGATTCTCTCAGCAACAAGGAAACGACCATCTGTCAAAAACAGTTGTTCGTGCAACAAGAATTAAACGAATGTAAAAATAAATAAATTCCGCAAAATATGTGCGTTAAATACACAATTATAATAATGAAAGTTGTGAAAAAATTATGTATGATATGTGTTTAACGTTTTCCAGCCGTGGTGTTTTAATTTTAATGGAAAACTTCTTCAATTTCGTCCACATGCATCTGCAGCTGCTGGGGTTGCTGCACTTAAACGTTTTCAACCTTTTTTTTTTATGTTTGCACTTAATAACATTAAGTTTACAAATTATTTTCGTTCTAGTAATAATAACTCACTATTAATTAAATAAAATAGGCATTATTTTGTAAGAAAATGTTTGGTTATTTGCAAGCGCTGAAACATAAACAATGGCGAAAACATAAGAAATATTTGAACGCTCTCTTTCTAGACATTAAAGAAAGTAAAGAAAGTAAAGTTCGAGTAATAGAGAGTAATTTGATTATCTGTCAAAATGAGAAAATTTGTCAAATACTACGTGAACGACTTCAAATAAAGTTCAAGCATAACAGCTGTTCTTTGACAATTGCAATTAAATTTAAATTGAATTTGCTGGTTGGCGGCTTATTTGAAAGAATGGAAAATTCAAAGAAGTTGCAAGTAAATTGCTCTCCAGGACCCTTTGACTTCCATATACCTTCATTTTGCTAATTTTAACTTTATTTTTAAATTAAACTTAAATTTTAAATTTATTAAATTTTCCACAATAATTTAATTTTGTCACTTTGACAATCAGCTGTTCGAAGCTTGAGATTTATGCTTAAAGAAATTTTTCAAGTAAAGTTTCAGTAAAGTTCGAGTAAAAGAGACTGACGTGTTGCTTGTTCTTCTTCTCTCTCATGCTAGAAAAATGTGTACGGAAACTCTTTCAAGTAACTTCAACTTGAAACGAGTACGGAAACAGACCTAATAAAATGAAATTATTCAGCTCATTTTTACTTTGTCCAAAACTTAGCTAGAATACCGATATTGAGCTTTTCTTAAAAATCTTAAACTCATCATGATCTGCGAATGCTCTATATTCAGAATTAATTATTTCTGCCAAGTCTAGTTCCTTATCAGGAAATATTTTTTAAATTAAAAGAATTCTAATGATGTATTTAAAAACTTGTCACATAAAATTTGGTGAATCAAATCCGAAAGTACTTTTTTTTTGGTAGTGAATTATATCAGGAAGTACTTTTTTATGGCCAAAAGGCCAAAGGACTTTTTAAAATCAAAAGAATGTAAAAAAGTTTTTTACCATTACAAATATCATCCCTGATTTGTATTGATTTTGACAGTTTCGACTCAGAGCGAGAGAGGATTTTCAGCAGCGAGACTACCTTCTACCATGGGATAAAATAGATCGACGCTAATTTAGCGTACAGCAATGTCCTTGGCTCGAATCCTCCACCGGACGCAACTTTTTTAATTGAAATTCAATTTTCTAATCGACCGTGCAGGCCAATAAGAGAGTACATAAATAAATCCATGTATGTAGGGACCAGTGATGTGAGTCTGATTTAGTAAAAAATCCCGATCACATCCCGATTTAGACCTGTTTATCCCACCAAAATGACACGAAAAACCCACAAAAAATCCCACCCAAATATTTTTACCAATAAGGATTTTTTATGAAATTTTTGAAAAGCACTACTACTAAGCACTGTGAGTTCTGACGTCTGTATGATGCGCCAATGTGTAAAGTGTCGCAGTAACATTTCATTGAATGTTCACTTTTGATAAATCATTGAGATGAATGCGCATGCTGCTTAAACCCCACGGCCGTTGAGAAATAAAATATTCGAATAAAACGATGCTGAGCAAAAATAGTTCATCTCTATTTAGTTAATTTCAGAGTGTTTCTTATCGATAAAAAAAAGGTGAATATGAGTAGAATTCTATATTTAATGTTTATTTTTCACAATTCGACGAGCAATGGAACAATATTGAGAAATGGGAAAAAAATATTACACGTCATATTATGATGGCGTGCCTGCCCACCTACTGAACAAAACGTTGGTCCACCTTCCGAACAAATTTTCAGAAATCGTGCAAGTAAAAAATTATCATTTATATGATTGAAAATAGTGTTTGAAATAAGTTAAAATAGTTTTCGTGAATCTCGTCCACGTTCAGATAAAATTTTAGAATGGCGTAGCCTAAAAAAAAGTGAAAAGAAGAACGAATATAAATTCTGATGCGATGGCTGCAGCCATCAAAGAAATTCAAATATCTATTGTTGAAAGTTCAGTGAGTCATTTTGAACTATTGATAGAATAAACTTTTTATAAACTCTCAAAAACTAGTGTTTTGACTTCATTTTCTAATTTTTTCAACGATTTGTTTTAGGTGTTCAGTAGCTGGGCCGATTTTTTCAGCGGTCGATTTCGAAACTTTTGCTAAATCGACTGCCAAAATTATAAATAAAATAGAAATTTTAAATTCTGATTAAAATTCTTGTTAGTTATTGAACTTAGCTTCGAAATGAAACCAAGAGCTCTGAAAAATTATGTTTTAAACCTAAGGTATAGTCTCCAAGCAAAACGTGTTTAGTAGGCGGGTATCTTCCCCTACATTTTTTTTAACATTATAATAATTTTATAGTTTAATAAAGTTTAGTACATAATAAAGTTTTTCAATAAATATAACAAATTTTCCACAGCAAAAAAAAAATACGAAAAGTTAAACACCGCGTTTATTATGAACACTCTCGTAAGGGTATGAAGTAATCGTAAATTTCTTTGATTTCTTTGAAATTATGATTCAGTAAAAAATCCCACCTAAGCATCCGAAATCCCACACGTTCTCAAATAGGCCAAATATCCCAAAATGAGCCCGAAATCCCACCAAATCACATCACTGGTAGGGACACAGGCATGCATTGGTGTACATACACATAGGAAATAAAAATATATAAAATGTATCTAGTCCAGTGGAGGAAAGTGCCGCTCCCTACTCCACTCCGTGGACGCCCGTGCATGTAAAGCTTTTTGAGAACATGCACATAAGCCGTTCGCAGACGGCATTAAACTAGTAGGTTCAGTTCTTGATCATTTCAGTACAAGCATTTAATAACACGCACAACAAAATTTGATAAAGCTCGGACGAAATCCTTTCAAGGACCGAAAATACTAATACCAATTAAGTTGGTTTTTGTTTTGTGTAGATATCCTATTACCACGGCGGTGTTAAACAAGTAGGACCTTCAGACCACTTCAAGGATCTTATAAAGATCAGTTTTGTAATCATGCACAGAAAATAAAAGAATTGATTTATTACCTAAACTAGTTTAGCTAATGTGAAAGTTTCTATTTCACCTAATCTTTTCAACAACTTTTCTACTTACACAGTTAATTTAACAATCATGCATTAGGTAATTCACCTAATTAAAATTAGTTAATTCAACTAAAATTTTGCTTATTAAATCATCTAATTCTTCTAGTTATTTTACCTAATGCAAGTTGTCGATTTGTTCGTACACTAGGGAAATAACGCATATTAGCATTATCCACGCCTCAGTATAAATTTTATATAAATATTTACGTGGATAAATCAAATGCTTTCCTTACAACTTGTTTTTTTCCCGTATTTGAATTTTATAGGAGCACAGCGCTCTCCTATAAAAAACATAAATAAAAACAAAGTGAGAAAATTTTACAAAAAGTAAAGTCTCATGCGAGAATTAAACTCGGGCCGCTGGCGTTATAGTCAAACGCTTTACCGTTGTGCTGTTACGCCGTTTGATAACTTGTGAACAAAATGTATATAAAAATATGAGGTCCACAACTCTGAAATTATTTTTCCACTGGGCATCTACAGCAATTTGATTAATTGGTATGTAGAGTAAATTTATGTATTGGAAATTTAGCTCAATAGATAAGGCGTTGGTTGTTGAAATCTTGAGATCACAGGTTCGACTCTCAGAGGTGACAAAGAAATTTTTTCAGTCATTTATACATTGTATATATATATCTCTCTCATTCTATCTACTCTATCTAATCATTCATTCTATCTAATCTAAAACAAATCTTTCTTCTCTATCATGTGACGAAATGAAATAAAGTCACCTAAGGAAAGTTTCACTTCAAAATAGAAATTGCAAAACAAAAAACATATTTTTTGCACGGCATTCCCACTTAAGAATGGGAATGCTATCTAAATAATTAGATGATTTTTCTACACTTAGTAGGTGGCTTACCTAATCTGAAGTGGACATAGTTTAAAAAAAATTTGCTTATTCTTCTAATAAATTATGTGTCTTATCTATTTTATGGCTGAAGGTACACCTAAATATTTAGGTTCTTTATTTACTCTCGTAGTTAAACTACCCAATATAATTGCATATAATTAACATTTAGAAATTGGTAGCGCACCTAATCAAATTTGTTGACTGAAAATCACCGGATTACTTTAGCTGAATTGACTACATTTTTAGGTAAAAGTTCTACTCTTTTTTTTCTGTGTGTCAGACCATTTTTCAATCAAAATTTCACCGATCCCATGGTATTATAATACAAGGTAGCATTGACAGTTGCTTGGGAAAATATCTTCTGTCAAATAAATATACTCAAGAAAAGAGCGCTCACAATCCGCCATTGAAAACACAAACAATGTTGAAAACGTTGAAGTGAAAAAAACAACAACCACAGCAGCTGCAGATGCATATACACAAAAAGCTGTTTTTGACAGGAGATGTTTTCTTGTATTTAGAAGAGAAAATAGGCGGTTGTCAATGCTACCTTGTATTATTATACCATGACCGATCCTGCTTTTGTAAAAGCTTTGCATACGAGTTTTATTTATTTTTTTTTTCATTAATTTTTTTAATTTTTTATTGTTATTGCTTATTTTACTAAGTAGTAGTGTCTTAATTCATTATCGAAGGCAATATTGAAGTAAAAAATGTTGACCTTTCACCCACATCTCTGAAGTAGTCAAGTTATAAGCTTACCTGGAGTTCGAAGTGGCAACGTTGATGGAGGACCTGTGACAGGATTTACTTGAGTCATATCCACAACTGGTATAGTGGACGGCATTGGAATAGATGCAACGCCACCAGCACCACCCACTGCTGCAGTGACGGTTGTCAAGGTGGGCTGCCTCTGTGTGGACTCCATACTCCACGGAGCACACGGCAACTGATAGGACTCACAGTTACCGTTACTCGATCCTATCAACATGACCACAAAATTAGGAAAAAACAAGAACGCATAACATGTTACAGTCAGTTGAACAGATCATGATGAAGATAAGTTGTTTCAATTCGAACGTTTTTGTTGGTGTTATAAAATAAACACAACACCGACGGTTTTTCGGATATTTTTTTTTAACTTGATGCTCAAAACATTTATTAAAAAAAAAAGAATTGTTTAAAATTAAACAACAGTCATTATTTATATATAATTAAATAATTTTTATAAAATCCATCTTATTTTTTATTTCGGCGTTTTTTTTTTCTTGATTCGATCAATTACTTTTGTTTTTGTTTTTTATTCGCACACCGACGCTACATGGGTAGCTGCTCAAACTATCCGCCACAGAACATTCGACACTTCGTTCGACACACATTCACGACGTTTACTGATATAAGACGCAACATTCAGCCAGTTTGTTCTCTGCTCTCGAACGCAGACTGAATGCATGAGTGAGCGAGGTAGACGAAGAATAATGGTGGATAAATACAATAAAAAACACGTTGATGAAAAGTGGTTCGACAGAGACGACGTGGTTGAAAAAATGTTTCAATATTTTAAGGGGTTGTAGAAATAGGCAAGTAACTGGAATTATAAGAAAAGAAAGGGTAACATTTTTAAACTATTTACAATTAAAATTCTCTTCAGAATTATTTCCATTTATTATTTGTTTCTAATGAACGGTTATTCTTTACAATAAAAGTGTGGCCTAACTCCACAACAATCTAAGGATCCACTTCATTATGATTTTGGTAATAAAGTACCATCCAAATCCACTGCTTATAAAGCTAGTTGGCATGTTACATGAGGAGAGGTATTGAGCATTGGAAAGAGTTAAATACAAACCTTTTTGCATAAGCGATTACCTTTAAAGAACATTTGGAGTGGCTAGATTGAACACGTCTAGATCAAAGCTCAAATAAAGGCTCAAAGGTTACTTCAAAAATTCAATTACGTAGTTTTTCCAAATGTTAATATTATATTTTTTTTCTCTATAACTGGCCCAGATACTACTGTTCCTTTTGAGAATTGATTGCTTATTTAAGTTGACCAACTTCAAATTATAAACTCACCGCCCATATTCACCTGATTTATTACCTTCTTCCCCTTAAGCGTCTTTCAATACCTGAAGAGGATATTGAAGCAAATAAAATGTATGTTTTAGGTTCTCTATTGTATACTGGAATAAATGTGTCCACAACTGTTCCTTCTTCGGATTCAAAAGTCTATAGAACTAGTAAGGGAATATTTTGAAGACTTATAAGTGGGTTTTTTTTCTATAAAATATATGTTTCCGTTATCTGTTAAATGTAAAATAAGAGGTATTTCTTACTCATCAATAAATATTTGGAAAACCGTATTGAACGCATTTGAAAAGATTTTGTTACCAGATTTGTGTAAATATATTTATTAGAATTTGACACTTGATAATGCAATGAAGTGCATTACACCTCCATCTGAAGCCGTTCTATCTGTCGAATTATTAATTACAAATAAGTTGAAACATTATTACAAATATGGAAATGAAGAATAACCAACACCACTTATATGAAGGATATAAAGCAAATCAAGTTATTCTTTCATCATTAATTTGGACCTTAACTCCAATATACTCCACGTACCGCATGTCATAGCTCGCCAGACCTTACAATTATTGAAAAAAGTGTCTAGGTTCACGTTTTTCAAGAAAATGAAATTTAAAACACCATAATACTTATATCTGAAGGCACTAAATTTTTCGTCTACTTAAATTCTCAGTCTAAAAGACTGAACTGACAGGAAGCAGAATTCTCTTAAGGGGGACTATATACCCAGAGGACGAAAAAAGGTCATGTTTGTGAAGTTTTTCAAGGAAACCTAGGGGATATTTTAAAATAAGGGCTTTTAAACCTTAAAATATACATATTCAAGAGTATGTTTAGGTTTTTTTTTATTAAAAAAAAAATAATATTAAGATAGATATAGCATTTTTTGTAGAGCGCTCTGAAAAAAAGGTGATATGCGGTGACCAAGATTGCTCTTCCTAAATTAATCTGAAACAAAAAAACCAAAAATATTATGAAACCAGATACTTAAAACTCATACTTATCATAACTGATTTTGAAAATATTGATTTTTCACAAAATGGTGGACTTCCGAACGTAAATTACCGATTTTCGACCAAAAATTCGTTATTATTTTGCCTTTAACTAATGAACGAAGCTACAAAAAAAAAAAATCCTATGACAAGTACGAGATTGTTATGAACAAAATAAGCCTGCAAAAAAATCAAAATGATCGGTTCACTGAGTTTCGAGAAATCTTGGTCACCGACTTTGAAAACATGGTTTCGAGAGAAACGCATTTGAAAATAAGGGCCAGCACTGCGCGCTCTAGAGTGCGGTTCACTCACTAGGCTATTACTTTGTTATTTTTTAAGATATCGACTTGAAATTTTCAACACATATTTTTGAGACTTAAAATTTTTTGAAAAAAAAGTTCTGGGTATATAACTCCCCTTAATTGGTGTAATGAAACTAAATTTACGTTAAAGACTGATAAAAACAGTCAACAGTGGACAAATTGTATTCTGTCCAGCAATTGAACCGCGAATGACATTTAGCCGATGTCGTTTTTAATATAATAGCAAATATAATAGCATATATTAAAATGTGGATACATGCAGCTTACAATGGTATTATTAACTTTTTAAAGTTGCTCATTTTCTGCATAAAGATGAAGATATTTTCTATTGAAAACAGCAAGTATAAAACTTCGACCTTTCAGTTCATTTGCATAAATAGTTCAAATACATCTACGCATGAAACTAGGGCCGCCTGTAAGAATTAGAATATTCCTTAAAAAAAGACAATGAGCAGAGTTTACTTTTTCCTCCCTCCTTTTCCTATGTAAGTTAATGTTCCATTGAAGTTATCAAATTCATTGGATAAAAAAGGTAAAGCTGATAGTTCTCTTCACAATGTTTTCTAAGATCCCCGCTGGAATATTTAATGACAACAAATCTATCCGATTTTCATATTTCAGCTCTGGACATGCTTTCTTTTTAGAAGGATCCTGGCACTCTGCCATTTTGTGTTTACGGAATGAGGCTAATTACTCAAAAGTATCAAGCCTTATCCCGATATTTAACTTATTCCTAGTATTGCCCTAAAATTGCTGGTAAGATACAATATCCAAAAAATAAAACTTTTGGGGGCACCACAAAGAGAGGAAAACAGAAAACTGTAACTTCTCGTGAATTGTTTTAATATATGCTTAATTAAAAAAAGAAGATTAAACGTTTAAAACAGAGAGTACAAAACTAGTACGTCAAGATATATCTTTAGATTTCAAACTGCGACAACATACCAAAGAGGATTATTCCGTCATCACTTGATACAAAGCTTCCGAAAAGCGTAACTATTGCCTAGATTGCAGTCCGCTTCAAAATAAAACTTTGACGTATTGAGGGCATGTGTGCATTATTTAAATATTTCTTTCTGTGTGCATTATTTTTGTTGTTTTTTCCTTGTTTTTAAGACTTGTAACTCCCTTTCCTCATTTGATACACCTTGTCTAGCCAGCCGATTGTAATTGTCAGGAAATAAAATATATAAAATTAATATGCATCTGAGGAAGTTGCTTTGCTTTTGCGTTGTGCAATTCTCGTTTAATATTGATCCTTTTTACTGTTATTAATTGTGATAATTTTATATAGGTATCTAGATATGAAATAAAGAAAAGTATCAGTGAAACTCAAGGGCAGTGCTCTTTATTCAAATCCGTGACCACTGCATAGCAGTCGGACGTCATTTCACTTTTATAATTTCATTAATAGAAGTCACCTGTCGTTTAGGTGTGACAAAAATCATCTTTCGTTTAGATCTGATAATTTTCAGTTCAGTGACAAATAGGGATTGTTTACCTCAATCGGAGCTCTATTAGAAAAATAACCAATTAAAGCTGAACTTTGTTGAATATCAAGCCACATCCAAGGTTAGGATCGAGGCTTATTAAAATTTCTGATAAATGGTCATAGTGTAACAATATCTATCCCGAAAATATGTTTCACAAAAGAAGGCACATTGTAACCTATCATTCAATAAATAATTGGAAAGTTAATAGAAAATCTTTAAGTATTTACTGTGGACACATATAAGATTAATTCTATGTTCCATAGGCTGGAATCGATATATTGCGTCATTTTGCCTAGCAACATTGTAGACTTAAAGATACCAAAAGAGCTTTTTGTTGCGATAACATGTCGCAGCTATTAGTGGGGGTGGAGGACACTCATACACCTCTTCCTCACTGGGTATTAAGGCATGCAGTGGAAAAATTTAATTTCCTTCAAACTTTCTAGTTCTGCACGCGAATGGGTTGTAAACCAACAAGCACAGTCCTTGGTCGAACTTTTTAAGTCTATGACCTGACTTCATAGCAAACTACTACCAGATGTTCCCAACACAGCTTCGAACTATGGCCAGGGTCAGCAGAAAATTCGATTTACGTAATAATTCGTTATTCGAACTCTTAAAAAAAAATAAATAAATAACTAGCCATTTCAGCCCTTGAAAGGACTTTGTCCTAGCTTCTTATGATCAATTGTGTTGTGCGTGTTATTAAGTTTGTACACAATTAACCGAGAACCGGACCTACATGCTTAACGCCGACTCCGAATGGCGATGAACAGAATATGTTCTTGTTCTCAAGAAGCTTTACATGTCATTTTGATTACTCTCTGAGGTTTGCCATTGTCTGCAGAGTGGTGGCGTCCGTACAGAAAAATCATTTTTATTCAAATAAATTTTCTGCCGCTGCTGGGCTTTGAACCCGGGTCTCCAGGTTCATTGACATAGCGGCCACGCACTTTAACCAACTACGCCGCGGACGCCACATATATATACTCTATTTTACAATAAATTCAGTATTTTCGATACCTTAAACGAAAATTTACCATTTCAGCTCTTTAAAGGACTTGGACCAAGCTTTTTTTTGTCACTTGTGTTGTGTGTGTTATTCAATGTTTATATCCAAATGATGGAGAATTGGACCTGCTAGTTTTTATGCCGTCTCCGAATGGCTAATGTGCGTATTCAAAGGTCAGAAGAAAAGAAGATCTATGTCGGCTAGAAGATCCGACCACGGATTCGTTCACGAATCACGGACCTCCAGGTTCAATAAATTTGCATTAAATGGTCCATGCACGTGCACCCGTTCGACCACGGCCGCATACTGGATGCGTTCAACCATTTTGAATACCTGGTGGCCCCAATTTTCTAATCTCCTCAACGCCACTGTCACTGTGCAGAGAGAATTCGAGTGGAAAAGAGGCAAACTCTTCGTATGCGCCAAGTTAGTCGCTCATTTGCACTCAAGAAGAGTGTTTTAAGCATAAAAAAAAACTGACTGACGCGACGACATAACGGCAGCCGCAAAAAAAATCAAACAAAAGAAAACCAAGAATGAAGTGACGCTTTAAAACGTTAGCGAACGGAAGTCGGGTAGCTAGTCGCTGCTTGTAATCGTGCTAAGCTCTAAGCAAATAATTGCAGTCGCAACAACAACAACAGCAGCAACACTAACAACAATCTCATCATTTTAGTCAATAAAAGTAGGGTTAAAACAGCAAAACTAACTTAACTCAACTGACTTACCAACTCATGCTCCGAATTGAAGCAAAGCAATTGCTTTGTTTACGCCGAGCACAGCTGAGAAACGAGAAATGCGTTAACATGAGAGTTCATTAAATAAAACTATTGAAAAAAAATATCCCTCTCTCATGCACACACACTCCCACTCGTAACTTCAATTGCAATAATTTTGAATTCCGCCAGTTGGCGTGCAGTCGGAAGCGTAAATACTCATTGGCACCACCATCGAACAGCCATAAGTGTGCAAGACAGAGAGCGCACTTTAGCTGATACAACGTTAATCGTCTTGTCTCCAACTATGCTAAAAAGAGATAGATGATGTTTGTTGTTATTGCTACCCATTGCGTTAATAATAGGTAGACGGAAGCGAGTTTTTTAATGTACTTTTAGCGCTGAGCGGGAACGATTAATTGATTTATTTGGTGTGCGGGAAAGGAAAGAACAGAGCAGAGCAGAGTAGAGCAGTGCAGAGCTGCGCTGTGCAGAGAACGCGTGAATGTGAAAGACTGAATATTATTGTTGGCATCATTGTTGTTGTTGTTTCCAGTTTGTATGCGGCTAAAATGAAGCGCACACAATTGGTTCACGCTTTGAAAAACTCAAATTAGTTGATTTCTTAACAATTGTTGCTGGCTAGATGTTGTGAATGAGAATGAATGAGTGGTGTTTGCAGAAGGTTGTCAGTTGTTGGTTGTGGGTTGGTTTGAGCATTGTTGTGCAACCTGATGTTGGCGAAAATATATGATTTAAATCTATTGTTTGTTGAATATGGCGGCACTTTTGAACTGTCAAACACACAAATTGACGGATGTTAAGAAAAGAGTTCGAACTTGCAGCGAATATAAATGATATATTTTTTAAATCACGTATCAAGTATGTGTTTTGAAACTACAGAAAGAAGAACAGTAAAGTCCAGAAATTTAAAACGGAGAGCCATGATGATTTTAATCGTCAGACCTACCCTTACATTTGCCTCAGTGATTTGGAGGTCCAAATCATTTTGTTTCCAATCATATGCAAAATGGCAGTTAATACCGGATAATTTTAGTGTACCGAATGCCGGGAATTTCTTTTCAGGATTCCGAGATTTTAATAAGGGAAATATTCGTAAAGTAACAACCTTTTATATTCAATCGAATTAAAAAACCTCCAGTAGTGGTTTAATGATGAAATAGTTCCTAAGTCTTCAACATTTACAAAAATTTTTCAAAAATTACACAAAAATTAATCACTATTGCTACTGATGTGACTGAATTTATGAAAAATTCAGTTAAGCTTTGATATATGGGTCATTCTTTTTTTTCTTTAATATCTAAGTTCCGAGGCATATTTTTGAGTAAAAATTTAAAATTATTTAATGCAACCACCTTATTTTGATCATGTTGATTATAGCTTTATAAATGCTTAAAAAATATGTTCTTATTCTCTATAACTGTACCCGGATCCAGTGGCATGAAAAAAAATTTTAAATTGAAATCAAATTAGTTCCATATTACATGTGAAAGTGATCAGTTCAAGAGCAACTTTCTAGTGTTTTTTTGCATTTTTGTGGATAATTACTGGTGAGTACTATTTGGTTTGCTCACCTCCGTGGTACGTCACAAATTGTTTATAAGCAATATTGCACTATATTTATTTCAGTGATTATATATATTTTGGATCATTACTTTAAATCCAGAACGTCGTTTTCGTAGCAATCATTGTATGGTTTTTATAAGATAATTTGTAAAAAAATTCACCTTCAGAGGAAAGATTAAGGAATAAGAGAGATAAAGAAAGGATCAGACGGCAGAAAATAAAGAACAACCCACAATTATATGAAGAAGCGAAAAAGAAAGAAAATAACAGATACCATGCGCAAGAATGCAGGAAAAATTAAGTCCATTAATAACCTTACTGAAAGGGAGAAGAGAGTCCAGAGAAAGAATTGGAGGAAACGAGCTGATAAACACAAAAAGAAAGTAAAAGAAAGTGCTCGTTTGAGCACGTTGTTGGCTGAAAACTCACCACCACGATCTGAGTTTGATCCTAGTAACGTCATAATCAATAATTTGAACAGAATGCAGGCCGGCAGGAAAACAAAACGAAGGAATCAAGCTAAAGCGTACAGAACCATTTTTAAATTAAAGCAAAATCTTAAAAAATCAAACAACAAAGCTTCAATGTACAAAATGAAATGGCTAAGACTTAAGAAATGGCAAAAAACCCAAACTCGCCAACCGTTAAAATAGAAAATTTCCTACAGGGTGAAAATGTGCCGGACCGGGTCGTAAGACGTCTTGTATTTGGCGAAGCCTTAGTAAGCCAAATAAAATAAAATATTGACCAACAGCGCGAATCACAAAACATTATAAGTAGGATACTTTCAGGACGAATAATCAAAAAGTACAGAAAAATTTGTCAAAGCTCTTTTAATATTTCCGATCACATATACAGGCTGAATGAAATCTATCAAAGATGCACTAACCAAGAAGCAGAATCAGAGTAAAGTTAACTCCAATTTAAATCAAATGATTGCTGATTTTTTTGAAAAGGACGAAATCACAAGGTTGCTTGCTGGTAAAAAAGAATGTATTACGAAAAATAAAGAAAAGAAACAAAGAAGGCTTTTAAACGACACTCTGCAAAATTTACATAAAAAGTTTAATGAAACATGTGATTGCGCAATTAGTTATTCCGTTTTCTGCAAATTGCGTCCTTTTTGGGTATTATTTCCTCGTGTCAACAGTCGCGATACCTGTTTGTGCGCAAAACATGAAAACTTCGAAATGATGTTCCAGAAGCTTAAATTGGATGGTGTTCTAAACTATCCTTCAGTTTCAGCTTTACTGTCGTCACTATGTTGCACGAATTTCCGAGAGGAATGTATGGAAAGAAGATGTGTGGACTGTAGCAGCAAATCAATTGCAGTCAATAACATCGAGAATGGCCTGGCAGCAGTAAAATTTAAAAAGTGGGTCACAATAACGGAATTGGTAAAAATTAAAGGAAAAAGTGTAAATTATAATCGATGTGTCAAAAAGGACATAACCAGCACGAAAAACGAGTTGCTGAATAATTTGAAAGAAGATTTGCCAAATTTCGCCATGCACGTTAATAACATTAAACACCAATATCAAGCACTTGATCATTATAAAACTAATTTGAAATATAACGAAATTGTTATACACGTCGACTTTTCAGAAAACTATTCTTGTAAACTAAATCAAGAAATTCAATCGTTTCATTTCGGAGGATCACGTCAACAAATAACGCTGCACACAGGTGTATTATACCGTAAGATTCCAGGATTTGATCAGGTACAACCAAAATTGCGGCATGATCCATTTGTGCTCACTTGGAAAAAATATTATTTCGAATCAAAACATTTGAACCAAAAATTGCTAAAATTCACTTCATTAGTGATGGTCCTTCAACCCAATACAGAAATAAAAAAATGTTTTTTCTAATGGTAAAGTTTATCGTCAAATATATTGTTATATTGTTATATTGTTATATTGTTATATTGTTATATTGTTATATTGTTATATTATTATGTTGTTACATTGTTACATTGTTGTAATGTGATATTTGTACATTGTTAGACTAGTTACTTTTAATTAAATAAATAATTTTTTCTTGCCCATCCGTACATTTTTCGTCCTTTCACTACTAACAGTTCTAATTTTCTCAAGAAATTATTTTATGATATGAAATTCCATTATTTGATTTTTTTCCGAAAGGATTTTTTCTAAATTCTTGAACGATTTTCCTCACACTATGAAGTTTTGCTAGTTATTTAAAAATTTTATAGGTTTTATTTCCTGTGGATAAAGGCGGATGATCCATTAATTCGATGTTTTAAGTGCTTAAAACTCCTTTGTTTGAGCTGATGCGTGGAAGCTCGCATTATCTTGATGAAGAATAATTCTTCGGCTCTGGGTTTCTTTTCCTTATTTAACCGAACACTTCTGCCTAACAAATGGTTGTGTTCCATTCCACACCATTCTACGTGTCTCAAGTGGTACCGTGACCACATTTTTTTGATATTTTTTGAAGAAACAGGCGACCATTTGCAAAGCAATGCTTCGAGCTCGAGCAACTTTTGTTGGATTTGGTTCATCTTGAAAGACCCAAACTTGAAAGACCCAAAATACGCACAGATCCATGATCGTCATTAGCCACGATTTTATATAAGTTCTTTATTTTGAAGCGCAGCGATTTTATTTCTTGAGCGTTTCTTTTCACCAATCGGCATTAGTTTATTTTTTTGAGCGATTGTCACATTTTGTAGAATCAAACGTAAACACACGAATCAATACTTCATCGCCAAAGGAAATGAGTTCATCGATACACTCTTGTTTAGATAATTTACGCCGAAAGTTGTAAAAAATAATCGCACCACTATGTTCACGTGTTAATTACATTTTTTTGCTGAAAAGCAATTTTAATAGCATTGTTGTTACCAGAGGGGCATCTAACATACATATTTGAGAATTTTTTGTACGGGACAAAATGAAAAAACCCTAAAAGCCGTTTCAGCACCCCTCCTCCCCTTGAGCATCAAAACTGATAGCTTATCCTCGTTTTGACGAATCTTAGATCCGCCACAGATTGTGAGTTCGTTCAGGCAAAATAATGTCAAACTTTCATTCTGCTTGGGAACGTCAAAGGAAACGTCAGTTTGTATGGAATGATATTAGCGTTGCCATAACGCCAGAAATATATGTCGCAGTCTACGTACTGACCAGGGGCCTCACAAGACATTTTGGAAGTACAGGCAAGCTTTGATCTCGGCGATTTCAGTGATATACTTAATCATAGGCGTCCGCAGGAGTTTCTCAAGGTGGAAGGAGAGGGAGAGGGGTAAAGTTATGTATTGGTGTGCACGTGTATGAAAATGATATGAAAATGTAACTTTTTTCCCCCTGTGGACGCCCTTGCACTCAATTTTCTAAAAAATTATCGAAAAACATTAAAAATTATTCTCGATGACATTAGAGTACCATATGATAAGGGCCATCTGAGCCTACTCTGTCTATTAGACTTTTCAAAAGCGTTCGATACTGTATCGACCATTCCTTATTGTGCAGAAAGCTCAAGCTTAATTTTGGTTTTTCTAATGCATCCGTTAGTATCATGTTGAGCTACTTAATTGGCAGGTCTCAGAGAGTCAAGTTAAAAAACAATTTCTCGTCTTATAAAGGTACAACAAGTGGTGTTCCGCAAGGCTCGGTTCTTGGCCCAATACTGTTTACATTGTTCTTAAATGATCTATTTAATAAATGCAATCACGTAATCATGCATGCCTACGCTGATGACTTGCAGTTGTATATGTCCAGACCCATTAATCTCTCTGAAGATTTATGTGCGAGAGTTAACGAAGATTTAAATATAGTGGCAAACTGGGCCAAAGATAATATGCTGCATTTGAACCCTCTGAAATCCTATGTCTTACCTATATCAAAAATACCGTACTGGAATCTTGATGTTCCCCCCATTTTCCTCAATGACGTTGAACTAAAATTCGTAAGTAAAGCCACAAATCTTGGTTACCAAATTAACTCATCTTTGTCCTGTGAAGATCACGTAAACTCCTGCGTTCGAAAAACCTGCTATGTGCTCAGAAATCTTCGGATGACTGCAGCATTTGTACCTGTTGAAACAAGAAAAAAACTAGTCTTACAGCTGATACTGCCAATCTTTTCTTATGCGGAAGTCGTTTATAGCAAGCTTGACGCGAGATCCACTCACAAAATGCAAGTTGCGTTTAATAATTGTACACGATATGCTTACGGTCTTCAGAGGTACATATGATCATATAACACCATTTAATAAAGAATTATTAGGTCGTAACCTGTTCAGCTATCTTCAAGCTAGAAATTGCATTTTCTTGCATAAGATCATCACCTCCCATTGTCCAAGATATCTTTTTGAAAAGTTAAAGTTTTGTAGATCAAACAGAAGCATGAACCTTGTTATTCCGAAATATAACTTCCAAAACTTAAGCCAATTGTTTTTCGTCAGTGAAATTAGACTATGGAATGCACTTCCAAACAACATTAAAATTATTTCGAACACTTAGGACTTTAAGCATTTAATTTTCAACTATTTCTCGTAAGTCTTTTTTTTTTTTTCTCCTATTTGCTATCTTTTTATCCTTTATTTTCACTTAAATGAATCTTTAATTTCCTTTCTTTTAATATTAATTTTCGTATTGTTATTTTAATGTTTTCGTATTTTGAGTCACCTTTCATTAAAGTAAAGTAATATAATTATATTTTTGAATTTAAATCTTTTATGATGACTCTAACTTAATTCATTTTAAATAGTTGTTATCTATAAATAAGTTTTTTATCAATTCTGTATAAGAGGCATGTAACAGGCAATTTTCTAAATAAATAATAATAATAAATAATAATAATAAAAAATAATAATAATAAAAATGCAAATATATTATGAATTAATAACAAACATATTTTGAATTAAATCAACTTAATATTAATGGATTTAATTATTTAATTCATTTTTAAAATATATTTAGTTTAAAAAATTCACACAAACATATTTTTTAAGAACATAACTCTTTACAAATGAGATCATAAAATATATGATGAAATAAACAAAAAAATGCTCTTTTCGTTTTCTTGTTTTTCGTACCAGACAATTTAATTTTCATTTTTCACTCATCACTTCACTTTATTCAAAAGAATTGCGAGCTCCTAAGGGCACCTTTCCCGGTTAGAGTTATATAAAAGGTGGCTTTTCCAATAAGAAAAATTACACGGAAAGCAGTTTGAAAAAAAAAATGATTTCTTTGTAAAAGTTTGAGTAGTTTGGAATAGTACTCGTATTATTTCTAGTGTGCTGTCAAACAATGTAAAAAGTAACGCTGATACAATTTTAAGTAGGCATGGGTCTGCTCCGTCTGCCTCTAGGGACTCCCGTGATCCTAACCAATAGTCTTCGGTATAAAATAATTAAAAGAATTATTATTAACATATTATTTCATTAAAATTTTCTAAAGAGAAAAGCTTTTGATATCATTCTTTAGAGCTACTCTATGAACCAACCTAATCTTCTTACTGTAGCATAAATATTAACCGCGATAGTCTTTGTCCTGAACAAAACCTTCAGATAAATATTTTCAGATCAGTGTCCTCTTTTTTATCGCATAAAATATCAATTTTGAAGATGTTATTTCATAAATTATAACTTAACAAATTTCAATACATGATATACCAGTTATTATATAAGATTATTTGAATTGTTTCAAATTAAAAAAAAAGTACTGTTTTTTTGGGTCGATACTATTTTATCGAACCCTACTCCCAACCTTCCCTCACACAAATTTTGAATTTTGCTTCAAGATTTTGAGAATAGCTTTTAATTTTATTCGGTTATCGACTACATTGCTCTTTTGGCATTCCTCTCTTTAAGAAATCACCAAAACCACTCATTTTGAGTGAGAGAGCTTAAAGAGCCATGCCTTTACTCAACACAGCAAGAGACTCATCTGACATTTGGCTTCCATATCGATTTCACTCCAATGGAAGTATAGCAGACGGGGCGTTTCGTGTATCGGGTCACGTGTGAGTGAATATAACAGAGTGCATATGAGTGAGCGAAAAGGAGTGTGATATAGCAATCGTGTGCTATTGCCATCACCTTCTCGCTTTTGTTTTGGTTGAGAACTAGGCGCTGTTTGCCAATTGGAAGCGCTTCGTTGTTGCTCGCACAATTTGCCCACAAATAGCCGCTCATTAACGACGCTTCCGCCGACCACAGCTTCATTGATGCAATTTCATTAAATTTGCGGTTCAAGTTGATTGATTAGATAAATTATTGTATTCGTCGTTGTTGTAGTTGTATTGTTGTTGTTGCTATGAATTAAATTAACTATTGGCCACTTCCAAGCTAGCTCAAGTCTATGCATTTAATGTATATTATGGCTTTACGCTCGCGTTTGAAGCTGTCAATAGCGTTTAAAATAGCCTCATATTTGCATGTCATAAATATTCCTGCAGTGTTGGCAACTCTTAATTGCTGATGGCTTTCATTATTCGGCGCTTCCCCTGCTCGATAGCTAGCCTAATTATTTTAATTTACTTTTCTGTTGCTTGCATTATTTTTGTCGTTGTTGATGTAGTTTTTGTTGTTGCTGTTGTTTTTGAATTAATTATGGATTCATTATATTTTGACAGTAGCCAGTCGGCACCCGTTGCCCGCGCCGATCAACAACGATAAAAATCGTTATGTTGTCCAGAGTTTATCGCAGGAAAGTTTTGTTTCAGCAGTCAACATATTTTCACACAAAAAAAAAAAATAACTAATTCGGGGGAAGTTTTTTTGTTCGTCAAGACGTTACAACGAATTCTTGTAACTAGCTGCTACTGTGGTCGCTTCCGTGTCCGCTCGGTGGTGGTTACCCACATCTAAGCATATGCCGAGTGTTTAGGCATTAACAATGGCCACTTTGGGCTGTGGGTGCAGCTAAGCGAAGTTTGTGAACCGTGAAGCAACATTTTAAGACAATTAAGAACTAAAGTTAAAGCTGAAAATACAACCCGGTTCAAAAATGGAATTTATTTATTTACCTACTCTACGAAAAAAAATGTGAGAAAACTTATTGTTTCTTTTTGAAACCAAAGTAGGTTAAAAAGCTAATTTCCTAAGAACAAAAAAACAATGAATTCCTTACATAAAAAGAACGACTAATTCTACAGTCTCATCTTCGTCAGATTATATTAAAACTTATACGCAGGTTATGGTCGTTATTCATTTGAAACTATTTTCTTTAATTTAAATTTTAGTCTTTAGTGAAATATATATTTTAATTATTTAAATTAATTGCTACCAAAGGTTGCTAAAAACGTTTTGAATAAAGACTAAATATTTAATAAACTTTTAAATATATGTTTTTATTAGAATCACGTAGCAGGGGAAAATTGCGATATTTATGGGAATCATTAAAAGTAAGGTTAATGGTAAATATTTCATAATAATTATATTACCTACGCTGCCTTTTAAGACTTGCGCCTCGGCAACACTATCTAAGCATTGCCAGATGAATTTTGACAGTTCCATTCGAAAATTTTACCTTTTCTGGAATAAACGTTCTCACAACGTTTTGGTGTGCCAGTGTTGCCAGATTGAGGTAAATTTCCCTAATTAAGGTAATATTTGACTAATTTTTTGGGCAGAGCTAAAAAAGGTTATTGTTGACCAAAAGTGATAAATTTTGCGAAAACAATATTTTTTTTGAGTTATTGGCAGCACTGTTACCTCTCTGAGCATACTCACAAGCAGTTTAAGAACCCAAACAGAATCAAAGCGACTTACAGTGGGAGGACTTCATACAATTTTTGGCCATAAATAGTAAAAATAAACCTAGAGCTTTGAAATTTGGTATGAATGCTTTACACAGTTGAAAATGAAATATATATAAGTTTTGATCAAATCCGCCCACAGACACGTCCACCTTCCATGCGAATTTTTTTGCAGAAAATAGTAAAAATAAACGTAGAGCTTTCAAATTTGGTATGAATGCTTTGCATACTTAAATATGAATTAAACATATATGTATAAGTCTAGATCAAATCCGCCCGCAGACACGCCCACTTTCTTTTTTTTTTTGCAAAAGTTGTTATCTTGAAGTTAGTCCTTACAAAGTGTTCTCGTATAATATATTGGAAAAAAGTTTTATTTCCGTATTTGAGTAAAATTTGCCGGCAGACACCCCCCACCTTTTATCCTAATCTTCTTTCTTTCCATATAAAATAATATATAAATAATAAAAATAAACTCTTAGTATAGAAGTTCAAATTCTATGGGTTTTAACATTTTTCTTAAGAACATAAGCATAAGCCGTACGGAGTCGTCATAAAATTGAAAAAGCTAGTTTACAATTTTAAAAATATTTTTTATTGCTCATAAAGCTCATTTTGTATAAGTTCTCAAGCTTCTACTGACAGCTCTTTGTATGTTTTGTCTCTCTTCAGTCGCAAATGGCTGATAAGAGGATCAGAAGATAAGAAAATGTTAATGCCAAAAGGACACCTGTCAAATTGCGCACAGTCTAAGTCAACGTATAACGCCATCTATCGAGTTATGACATTGACCCCAACACAGTGCCATCTATTATTTATCTCGTTACTTCTCCACAAAAAATGGACGCAAAACATCTTTTATCACAATAAATTTAACAATCATTAGTAATCTTCTATGCCTCACAACGAATTTTCCACCTTTACATTGTTCAAAATCATCAGATCTGCGATCAAATGCAAAATTTCGTCGGAAAAAATTCACATTTTTTTGCGTTTTTCCGGAATTTTCCGAGTTTTCTACTAAGAATTTCCTATTTTTCCATTCGAAAAGCCATTCCGAAACATTGCTCACATAATTCCATACAAATAAATCAATTTTCGACTATACCAATTTTCCGACTTTTCCGGAGGGTTTTCCAAAAATTTTCTTTCGTAAAATCCTTTTCCTGGTAATTATGAACAAGTGCAAAAAATTGAGCGAAATCGGCCTACTATTTGGTACTTTTAATGTAATTTTCATTTTTACGATACGCTGAATATTCACAAAAAATAAATTTATTTTAATAACTACAAAAAATTTACATTTTATGAAACAACGAGTATCATGTTTTCATTATTTCTTCATTTCAATTCCATTCTTATAAAAACAAAAAAAGTGGAACACTTACAACTGCAGGTAGTAAAAACAAGTGATATTGTAAAATTTTTGTCATTAAAAAAGTTGAAATTTCGCGCCATTTTCTGACCAAACCTTAAAAGATTTCTGAGTGATTTTTTGGGTGTTTCTTATCTGAAGTATAAACTGTCGATTGGTAAAAAAATTTTGCACAATTTCAAAATTTATACTTTTTTATATTTATGGCCACGAATCTCCCACTGTGCGATTGTTGGTTGGTGATCCTCTCTCGGAGAAATCCGCTGAGAATACGTCCAGAATAGGAGCGGTCGTCGGATTAGCGTTGCTTTTCGGTGTGTGAATGGCACAAAATGTTATTTTTTCATGTTTTTGTTGTTTCTTTATAAATAAATGTTTACTTAAAAAAAATTATAACGGTTGTTAATCATTTAAAAATTTTTTTATTTTTTTATTTCTGGAAAATGTAAATTTTCTCCGAAATTAATAAATTTTTCCCCAAATTGTGGTAAATTTCAGTTCGTCTCTTTGGCAACACTGGTGTGTGCGCTTATTATGTTGTTTAAAATGAAATTAGAGCCCGAACAGAATCAAAGCGACTGAACTG
This sequence comes from Pherbina coryleti, assembly GCA_943735915.1. Taxonomy (NCBI): domain Eukaryota; kingdom Metazoa; phylum Arthropoda; class Insecta; order Diptera; family Sciomyzidae; genus Pherbina; species Pherbina coryleti. The sequence continues at coordinate 37,733,510 of OX030952.1, read as the reverse complement.
TTATCACGTTTGACAGACACCACTCAAAGAGAGGATCGCCAGGTAGCCAGAGAAAAAATAGAACAGATTCTAATCTGGCGAATGTTCGTCGTGATTGACGACCAGCGATTTGATTTCGAAAATGTTCATACATTTTCATGCATTCTATTTCTTGAAAACATCGCCATTCGCTAATCGCTTTGATTCTGTTCAGGCTCTTAACATGTGAACATTTTGGGGTGATGATTTTTTACGATTTTCGACGTGGATTGCATGAAAAGAACGTACTGTGCAAACATGGGATTGATGGGTCATCCACCTTACAGTCTAGACTTTGCACTCCAGGACTTCTTCTTGTTCCCTCACATTAAGAAAAGGGCGTGGCGAGCGTTTTTCTACTCCCGAACAGGCTGTTGAGGCCTTCAGAAACCTGGTTTTCGAGGAATCAACGTCAAAGTGGCAAAATTGTTTCGAAAATTGGTTCAAACGAATACAAGAGTGTATTGACCATCTTGGAGAACAATAAAATATGAAGATGTCAACGAACCTGGAAGCCCAGGTTCGAACCCCAGCAGCGACAGAAAATTATTTGAATTAAAATAATTTTTCTGTACGGCCGCCACCTCTCTGCAGACAATGGCAAACCTCAGAGAGTAATCAAAATGCCATGTAAAACTTCTTGAGAATAAGAACATTTTCGTTCATCGCCGTTCGGAGTCGGCGTCAAACCTGTAGGTCCGTTTCTCGGTCAATTGTGTACAAACTTAATAACACGCACAACACAATTGATCATAAGAAGCTAGGTCAAAGTCCTTTCAAGGGCTGAAATGGCCAGTTATTTATTGTTTTATTTTTTTAAAATTAAGTAAAATCAAATGGTACCAACTAAAATGGAAAATGAATGGCACCTCCCCGTTTGTCTCAACAGCAGGAAGAAGGCTGTTTTACAGTTCTTGAATAATATGAAAGGTAAAGTGGGGTGATTTGAGACATGGAGTGATTTGAGAATTACTAATATTTCTGTCGAAATAACAGCTAAAGATCGCCAAATACATGAAATGATTAGTTATTGGCATACTCCCATCTCTATAAAGATTAGACTTGTGTGCACGTATTATTTAGTTCTCTCCGGAAAAAATTTCTATTTTTCCAAGTTTTTTTAGTGAGTTTTTGGTGTTTCGACCTAATTTTTTTTTTTACATCTCAAAGAAGGTAAATACAAGTGAAATGTTCGTTATTCTTTCCGCTTTTGATTTTCTGAAAGAGTTTGCATGAATCTGCATTTGTTTTTAAGATGCGTACATTCCAACAAGAATAGTGTCTCAGGGTGATATGAGAAAAAAAGTCGTGTGATTTGAGAATCGACATAGAAGTCATTGTGGTGCTATTTTTAGGATTTTTGTGCGTCTCTGCATTTGCCACGTTACAACTTGAGGCACGTAGAAAAAGAAAAAGTATTCCATACTACAAGTTTCAAAAATTAAAAATATTTCGTAAAATAAAGAAAACAACCAAACACCGAAGAATTGTCGTCATCAAGACAATGTGAGTCACTAAAATTCACGATATCGTGTTGGACGATCGCAGATTTAAATTACGCGACATTGTTGAGGCCGTAAGACGAATGGATGTGGAATATTTTGCGAAATCAATTTGCGATATGAAAAAATTCTCCGCAAGATGGGTGCCGCGTTTGCTCACTCTCGACCATCAACGCGAGAGATTGTAATTGATTCAAAGGCGCGTTTTTCGATGTTGAACAAAGATAAGAAGGATTTTTCCATCGATTAGTAACCGTGGACAAAACATGGATCCATCACTACACACAAGAGACAAAGGAACAGTCGAAACAGTGGATTTCACCGACCGAACGTGATCCGAAGAAGGCGAAGACGGTGTTATCGGCCGGAAAAGTTAAAACAATAGTATTTGGGGATAAACGCGGTATAATCTACATCGATTACCCTCCTAGAACCATCAACGCGAGAGATTGTAATTGATTCAAAGGCGCGTTTTTCGATGTTGAACAAAGATAAGAAGGATTTTTCCATCGATTAGTAACCGTGGACAAAACATGGATCCATCACTACACACCAGAGACAAAGAAACAGTCGAAACAGTGGATTTCACCGACCGAACGTGATCCGAAGAAGGCGAAGACGGTGTTATCGGCCGGAAAAGTTAAAACAAGAGTATTTGGGGATACACGCGGTATAATCTACATCGATTACCCTCCTAGAACCTTACCTAGAAACGTCCCCATTTAGCAAGGAAAAAAGTGCTCTTCCATCAAGACAATGCGCGCCATGGCAAAATTCCATAAATTGAAGTACAAATTGCTTCCTCATCCAGCATTTGGCCCCCAGCGACTATTTTCTGTTTCCAAACCGGAAGAAATGGCTCAACGGCCAGATTCACCACCAGAGAGGAGCTCATCACTGACACAGAGGCCTATTTTGAGGACCTTCTGAAAACGTATTTTTCGGATGGGATACAAAAATTGGAGGAACGTTGGACGAAATGTGTCTAGCTAAAAGGAGACTATATTGAGAAATAAAACGTTTTTTTGCCGTAAAAATTATTTCTTGTTTCATTTTTCACGGAATTATCAAACGGCCCTCGAATATCTTGTAGGTGGTTACATGTTTTCAAATAAATTACCACACAGGATCCTGCACCTTCGAACCATGCCATAGTTTGTGAATCCGCACCATCTTAAACATATTTTAATGTAAACGTGTTGTGAATTATAAGCATGCTAATACGAGGGGTACTATTTATATTTCGGGAATAGAAAATAATAACAAACATTTTTAAATGATCGTAGACCACACAGTTTACCTTTGATATTTGGGAACAAGAAGAAGTCATTGGTTGCCAAATCAGGTTTGTATGGAGGATGAGTCATCAATTCCAACTTTTGAGTGCATTTTTGAGCACTTGTTTAACGAGATGTGTGAGAGCTCGCATTGTCATGATGGAGAATGATTCGTCTTTGTCGGTTGGCGGTTGGCTTCTCCGAAGACTTCCGGCAAACAAATGGTCGTGTACCATTCAGAATTGACCGTCCTGCGTTGCTCAAGCGGAGCAGTGGCCACATGACCCATTCGGTGGACCATTTGCTTCGCGCGCGAACAACTTTTCTTGGATTTGCCTCGTCTTGGAATGCCCACACGGTCGATTTCTGTTTTGTTTCTAGCTCATACACATATATCCATGATTCGTCACCTGTCACGATTTTATATACGCCTTTTGAAGCACCACGATTGAACTTTTTAATCATTTCCTTACACTAATCGACGCGAGACTTTTTTGTGCGATTGATAAATTACGGGGTATCCAACGAGAGCAAATTTTTTTTGCAGATAAGGGTTCATGCAAAATCGAATGTATTGAAGTGGAACTCATGTGCAAGGATGCCGCTATCTCACGATATGTCACATGACGATCTTGCATTATTAGTTCACGTACTGCATCGATGTTTTGTGGCACAACAACCGATTTTGGACGACCTTCACGGAATTCGTCGGCGACCGAACTACGACCACGATTGAATTCACTATACTAGCGATATACTGTGGTGTTTGATGGTGCTTTATCGTCATACAAAGAACTGAGTTCATTTACACATTCTTGTTGAGATAATCCACGTCGAAAGTTGTGAAAAATAATCCAACGAAAACCTTCTTTTGAAATTTCCATTTTTTGAACAAATTGATTTTTTTAACTCACTGTAAACAAAACAAATAGCACTTGTACATAAAAACCTTGTGAGTACATTTATACTAACAAATGTTAAACTTTATTATGTTGATGCCAGATTTTAGCCAATGACATTACTGTTGCCAGTTCCCGAAATATAAATAGTACCCCTCGTACAAGTTGAATTGAGCAAAATTTGCTTGATTCGAGTCTTGTTTCAGAATTAGGTATTTCATTTTTGTTTCAAGCAATAATTTTGACTAGTATCGCCTTTGGTCGAAATTCGACCATTTAAAAATTGATTGTTTTTTGTTTTTATATAAAAACTTTGAATTGTATGGGTGGTGTACGCCCTTTGTCTAATGCTCGTTGAGTTTCATTGGTTTGTGATTTATAGTTCGAAAGTGATACCGAAAATTTGGGCTGATGAAAAGTGCCACTACCCTCTTTCAACTCCCATAAAATATAACCAGTGGAATGGTACGTATGGTTTGAGGTCGAATCCGATTTCCGAGGCTGTGTGACCTATTACTTTGAAGCTTTTCGATATCGCAAATTTGAGTTGTATGATATGTGCCACACCACCGTCGATATTCGGTGCACTCCTTCTCCCTTTTACTGATTTAAAAAAAAAATTATCAAAATCGCTTATGAAACATGGAAACAAATGGTTCTTAACTGTTCTGCCTACTACGCCTATTTATATATAGACTAGCAACCCTCCACGGCTTTGCCCGCGATGTATCTTAAAATAAAGTAACGCATTTTTTGTAAAAAATTTGTCTAATTATTGTTTTAATAGGTTTATTTTTTCCATGTCATATTAATTGCATAACATATTATTGCTTTAAAGAAGTGCTGGGGTTGATTCCACCCCGTGTGACCTGATAGGGTTAAGATACGGCAGCACTGTATATAATGATTTTAATATTAACAAACTTCAACTTTTATATCAATTGAATGTTTACACTTTTTCCGAGTAGAGGAATGTCTCCGGTTTTGAGCCATCCCCGGTTGTGAGACTGTCCTTTTTTATTAAGTTGATACGATAACTCTACTGTTAGTACCAGGGACCGAAAATAACTGTTATTTATTTCAATTCAAAAAGTCAAAAGTCAGTTTGGACAAAAATAAAAGTTGAAATTTGACTTTTATTTTTTCGGTCAAAAATAACAGTTAAAATTTGACTTTAATTTTTTCACTCAAGAATAAAAGTCAAATTATGACTTTTACTTTTTCGGTCAAAAATAACAGTTCAAATTTGACATTTATTTTTCTGTTAAGAGTGAAAATCATAACAAATCTATACATTCTATTCATTCTACTCTGTCTTACCTTGGTTTCTCTGTTAATTTATTGCGTTCCCTGTCACTGTTGTTTGTCGAATCACTACACATCAGAGAATTTGACTCGAAAATAAATGTCAAATTTTAACTGTTATTTTTGACCGAAAAAGTAAAAGTCAAATTTTAACTTATATATTTGACCGGAAAAATAAAAGTAATTTTTTAACTTTTATTTTTGACCAAAAAAAAAATCGGTCAAAAAATAACTATTATTAATTGACTTTTTTGAAAAAAGTCATAACAGTTACGGTCCCTGATTAGTACTGTCAATGGTAACGCTTTTCATAAGGTCACTTTTGTTTTTTCATCGCGCTGGATAGACTGTCGTTTGATATAAAGCAAAATATCTTGTAAAAAAACGGTATTGAAAGTAATATTGAATTTTTTTTCAAAGCGGTAGACTTGGATGTGACTCGCTAAAAAACATCAGTATTGTTGCTTAAAATATAGAATGGGACTTGTAGGACAATATTGGCTGTTTTCGGAAATGCAGAAAAATGCGCAACCTGCAACAGTGCAACGCGAAACAATGCAAGCGTACGCAGTGTAATAAAAAATGATGCAATAAATGCGCAACTGCTGATGTATAATTGACATAACAAAACACATGACGTACGCAGTGCTGTCAGATTTGCATTTCAGAACGTAATGCTTCCACTGTAAAAGCATCTTGCGCATTTTTTTACATTTTCGAACACAGCCATTATTAACTGATAAGAACGAATAAGATATCATAAAATAATGCAATGTCATGTACAAATTGCTACTCAGGCCACTCCAGTACCCGGCTGTGAGCCAGCTTACAAAATTTGATATTTAGTATTTTTTATGAAGCATTGTCATTAAATTAAATTGCAATGTTTTTAGTTAATTATTTGTTTATTTATACATTTTAGTTATTTTTAGCTACTAACTTTCCAAATCTGTTGATGCACGTGCTAGCTTGTACACCTGCAAGCATTGCGCTTCAATAGTTTTTCTTTATTATTCTAGATTGCTTTGAAATGTTCCTTTTTTAATAAAAAAATAAAATTCATTCATAGTCTCTACATTTGTGTCGATCTCACATCAAGTTTTTTGATTTCCAACTGATTTTCTGGGGTAGTTCATAACCAGGATCAAATTCTTTTAAGCAAAAAATAAGTTTTTACACAATATTTTCAAATTTTGACAAATATTCATAATTTTTTTTGCTTGTAACTAAAGCGATAGGGTCTCTTTGGGGAAAAGTAAGCTTAAAATATTAACTTTCGTTTAATATTAAACATGGCTCATAACCGGAGAAAATCCCCTACTTATTTAACCATATTATTAAATGGTATGAAAATACATTTTATGCAATGCACTTCGGCTAATTAACACAATTTGTAGCTCAATTATATAAAACTCGTATTCGATCACGTGAATTGTTTTGGGAAGATATTGGTTTTAATAAGTCCTTACCTTTTCAAATGTAAATTTATGTTTATGGAATGAATTAAAAATACTTCTTATCACTTTTAATAAATAAAATAAAATAAAGTTAAAATATTTTCATAGGTCTTATTTCAGTGACGAAATTATACACTAACGCTATGTAATGCCGTAAAAACATGCTAAAAAAGCCATTCAACCCATACCAATGCGCATCTTCAAAGCGATGTAATTTGCATCGCACGGCGTTTCAATTTAAGCTTAAATTTTTACCATAAATTTCATGCACTTCTATTTTGCAGATTAAGAATTCATCACGCAGCTATTCAACATTTTGAATATAAAAACTCTCTCTGAATAATGCAACTTTGAAGCAGCAGCAACAAACGACGCGCTTGGAGAAAATGCTTTAAATTTTAACTGTTGCTCGCATTCTGCTGCTCGTGAACAAAGAGATAGCTTATCTCTGCTTCCATGCAGAGAATCTCTTTTCTGAGCATTGAACATTTTGTAGCGAAACCAAAGCAACACTCTGCTAGCTGCAAGCAATGATAGCGCCGAAGCCAATCAACAAATCAATGCTTGCAACAAAATGATTTAATTTTTCAATAAAATATTAATTTTACGACCAAAATATTGATCTTAGATGCACGTCACCATCGACTTTTTTGTTGGAATCGGCAAGATCATTCATTTATCCATATATCATATTCATTTATCTTTTACGGTTTAAGCAGAAAATGGAAAAGGCGCCAACTTTTTCTAATAATACAAAATTTCGCCAGTTTCTTAGCCAATAACTTCTAAGCTTTGAAATAATTTAAAATTTTAAGTATACGGTGTTAATCTACAATTAATTGCGATTTAAATAGTGAAAATTTCATTTAAATCCGTTCAGCCGTTCTTGAGTTTACTTTCATCAACGCCAAAAAGGCAATATTTCAAGTTTCATTTTTATATAATAGTAAGATAAGATAAGATAAGATTATTCAATTTTAAAAATAATTGATCATTATACAGTTATTTTTCTTCAGTTAATTTTTTTGTGCTTGATTTGAGAAAATGAGGGCTCTCATCACGTAACTTTCAAACGATACTATCTGACGATATCGTCAAAAGTTTGATTCACATGAGACCATCGCTATCGTCTCGTTCATCGTTCAGTTTTTAAAGTTTAAAAGTCACTGAAAAACCTCAGAGCATCGCAAATAGCGCATGCATAAGTCAGCCGGTTTGGGTCTGAACTTATAAAAAAATACTGGAAATTATAAAAAACACCGTTCAGTGTGCGCTGTTGCACATATCGTTCTCTATTTCATTAACGAATGCAGATCCCATTTTGAAACTTTTATTCACTTTTTCTCCCCCTTCTTCTTGCTGCAATATTTTGGGGGTAAGAGGAGCTATAGGTTAAACATTTTTGGGGAAGTTGCGGGCAACCTTCCACTTTTTAACTAAAAATAGCAAAAAAAGATAGTCCACTCGGGCTATCCACGCGACCACCAAATCTGACGGGACCTTTATGTCCCAATGGTCGTCAACGGTAAAAATCTAAGACATATTTAATATTATTGAAAAGTTGATTTATTTGAAATAAAAATACATTTTTTTTGCATTTTTGATCAATGCATTGAATTTTCATTTTCTTATGATGAAATTGGAAGTTATTTCGATCATTGGCGAAGCAAAATGGTTTTTTGCAAAAGGTAATTATTCGATGGCCTTTGCGTTGTTTTGAGCAGAAAATACATCCTTATGTTCCGTTTCACTTTTGCAGAATTATCAGACAGGGAAGTGATATCCGTAAGTTTAAATCTCTTAAGTACCTGTCTTACAACATCGCGGTTGGTCACCGTATTGATCACTTGAGTAGCCAGTTGCCCGCGGACTTCCAATGCAGATATAGAAAATGAATCATTATTCGAAGTATAAATTTTGTTGTAACCACAGTGCACAGCGGCGGATTTATATACGGGTTGAAAAGGTTTTAGCCGCCATCCCCCTTGAAGAATTTTTTGTGTCGGAAAATAAATTGAAAAAAGCGCTAACAGCCGTTTCAGCCTCCCCTTTGGACTATAAAACGGTTAGCTCAGTCCTTCCCCCCTCTGGTGAATCCTAGATCCGCCACTGATTGTGCACACTCAAATCAAAACGATCGCAGAAAAGACGCAAGTAGAATTTGGTTTTTGATTTGCGATCGTGTTCGTGTAATACTGAAATAAAAACACAAAATCAAAAGTGTAATTGTCTTTCTAATGGTGGTACTTTGGCCACTCTACGACTAATGATCCAAAAGATATTTCCAAAATAGGTCAAAAATTCGTTAAAAAAACCCAACAATTTTTTGGGATGAAAGATCCGCTTTTTTTGGAAAATTTAACATATTTTGTGATATTTTGAATAGTCGTAAAGAGGTCAAAGTACCACCATTGGAAAGGTTATTTTTCAACCTTTCATTGGATATCAAACATTACGTCGTAGCAAATATAGAAGGCCAGATATTATGATAGAATTTTTGGGGTGTTTTAACAATCTTTTTATATATTGTGGGAATATCTCCTAAACCAATAGTCATATAGAGGTCAAAGTACCATCATTGCAAAGGTTATTTTTAAAACTTTCATTTGTAAGCCTTTAAAACAGATTAAAAACAACGAGTTCGAATGAAGTAAATCAAAACTCAACCTCAAACTTTTCGTTCGCATACTGTCAACGAGAGAGAATAGTGCTATACATTTTTTACTTTTGACAACCATTGGGACACATAGGTCCCATGATTTTTCACACTTTTGCAGGTAAAAAATTGTTTCTTGCGACACTTTTGTTTAGTAATATGGAGTCGCTTAACACGAATCCGTTGTCGGATTAACGAATTTTCCAGCGGTTCAGGAGCGGTCGTCAAAGGGTTAAGACAATTCTACAGTTTTAGAGTTACGTGAAGCTAAACTATCGTCAAACGATTTTCATCATACGTGATCAGAGCCGAGGCTTAATTTTAAATTTTCTTAGTTCAAGCAAAATATTTGCTTGAAATAAGAATATTATTTCTCTCCGTGTAGTAAAAGACTACTTTAATGAGCATGTTTCCACGTGAATTTGCTGTATTTTTCCTTGCCACTAATTTTATAATGTCGTGTTATCTCTAGCTAAGGATTTAAGAAGTAAATATTCATATAAAATAAACCGCTTAACAAATAAGCATATTCAAATACATTTACGCTAATAAGGTGGTTATGAATAAGGAAAGTCTTTTTTGAATGAACTCTCTCGATTTATCTGTATAAAAAATTTTGCTACAATAGCATTTCTTTAAATTATTTAAAAATGAATAAGTCGATTTCGACGGGGACGAGTCTAGTATTTATTTATTTTCAATCTCGAGATTTCAAAACAACTTTAAAATTCATTAAAAAAAGTTAACTTGTATTGACAAACCATTTTTTACAGTGTATTATTTGCAGAGCGGAGGAGGCGTGTTTTCATCTGTGGTATGCAGCGTTAAAATCGGTGCAGTCAACAAAAGAGGATCTAGAACACATAAAAATACATCAAATACTCTGATTGGAGTGGAAAAAGAAAGAAAGAAAAAAAAAAAACAAAACTTACTCAGTGCAAGAAATCTTTGTAATCCTCATTGCGACTGATGCTGATGCTGACGTTGAAACCACTTAAGTGCATCGAAGGTGCCTCGCTGTGCAGTGCAAACGGAAGCCATTACAGCTCATGTGGATGCATCACGATTCAGCTCCCTGATGGTCGCGTTTCTATGGAAGTTGGCTGTCACGTTCATTTAAGCTGCATGTATTTGCGTCTGTCTTTCACCTGAGCCACCACTGCATATGATGTGTACAACCACATCGCACATGCTACAACATAACGACGTGCAATTAAAAGTCCGCCATTGCACCGGACGAAGCAAATTGCCGCCATTGCTCAAACGTCACGTGCTGTAGAAACTAGTTGATTTTTTTTTTTAAACTAATATACTATTCGGTCCATGTCCGAGTCTGTTCTGCCTGAATCCAACAAGAAATCAGTAGCAATCGATTGCAATTGAAATGCGTCACGTTATATGTACATATCGAGTGTGACTTGGTGCCTGCTTCGAAAGGCAAGAAAATCTGGAAGCAAGAATACATGTATTTTTTAACTTCTTCCGTGGATGTACTCGTCATTATTATGGAAAACATTCATATGCAACATTAAGATTTACATTTAGCAAATGTTTTTATATATTTAAAAGTCTTGGGATTTCTTTTTTTATTTTGCTTGGGAAAAGTAAATAGTCTTTGAAATCAACGATAAAAAACAAAAAGCCTCATATAATAATCTTCTTAATAACTGTTTTAATGTAACAGCTATATATTTTCAACTTACCCTCAGTTTTGATTCAAATTAAATATCATTTCTTCACAAGAAATGGAATCACGCACAAACGCACGGATTTAGAGTCACCCATTTAGGCAACTGATTACACCGTGCTACAGTTTTTTAAACAAATGGAAAAATCCCTATACACACGAAACTAGAGATCAAATATAATTACAGTTTTACCTGGATAAGAAAATGTTTAAAAAAAATTTATTAAAATTTCTTCATAAATGAAATATATTAAGGACTATAATATGAAGACATCAATGCCTTCTTTTTATCGCCCGACTTTGTTGGTTTAGTTTTAAAAATACATTTAAAGTTTTTCACTACAAAAAAATAAAAAAAAATCTTCACACAATTTTTTTTTATAAGATTAAGAAGTGAAGTAAAATTGTTTTAATAAAATCTGTAAAATATAAATAAATATAAGAAACCCACAGAACCATATGCGAAGGTTTTGCGTAAGGTGAGAGTTTTGCAAACGTTTTTGGGTAGAATTTTTTTTTTTTTAATATCTGATTTTTTATTTTATCGCTCAAAAATTCCTCGTAAATGAACCAACTTTGCTCATAAATGAGTTCAGAAATAAATCATAAATGTTTCTTTTTTGCATTCTTAAATGAGAAAAAAAAAACAATATTTTTTTTATCATATCAGACAGACGGACATGGCTAAATCGACTCGTGTGGTGATGTTAATGAAGAATATATATACTTTTCTATACCTACCACGTCTCCTTATGGGCGTTACAAACGGAATGACAAAATTAATATACCCCCATTTACGTCTTTTGTTTGGAATAAAGAATTCAGCATTTGTTGGTATGGCTGGGGTTTTTTGTGGATTTTCAAAACCTCCCAACTCATGTTTATTTCTGAAAAGTGTTATTGATGATCTCCTTGATTTGATAAAAAATGGTTTAGTTTTTAATGAGCATTGTTATAAAATAAGTTTTCGACTTTTTATATGCGATGCGCCGGCGCGTGCATTTTTACTTAAAATTAAACACCATACGAGCTATTATAGCTGTTTCAAATGCACACAAAAAGGCACCAGATTTATGAACCGAACAATATTTTAGTATAGCCCTCACTCGCTCACAAGTTTTTTTCGTGAAAAGCTGGATCTTAACCACCATAACTCTATTGAAAATATAGAAATTGAGCGTCTGCCAATCGCCATAATTCAGTCAAATGCCTTCGACTATATCCATGTTATTTGTTTAGGAGTTGTTAAAACACTAACATTTAGATGGATAAAAGAAAGAAATATCAACATTTTTTGACGCACGCCCCAAGGCCCTGAAAAATGATATACCACATGAAATTGCTCGGAAGCTAAGAACCAGTGATGAAATAGACAGATGGAAAGCGACAGAATTTCGTTCCCAGCTATTGTATGTTGGTCCATATATTTTAAAGGATTTACTACCTACTTCATTGTACAATCATTTTTTAAAACTGTGTGTGGGCATACGTATTCTTCTAGAAGTAGGAAATTGTAGGCGATATAAACATTTTTCAAAAAAATGAGTTTGCACCTTCGTTGAAGAAGTACCACAAATTACTATAAGTCACTGTTAACGTTCAATATGCACTGCGTTACACATTCAAGCGACGATGTGTTGTATAATGGTAGTTAAGAGTGCTTTTCAATGCCTTTAAATATGAAAATTTTCTTCAAAAAATTAAATAAATCATAAAAAGTGGTACTTACGTTGGCTCCCAATCTATAACCATATACAAGAACAAAGATTTCAACATAAAATTGGCAATAACAGTGAAATAATATATGGAAAACAGCACGAAAACTCTTTTGAAAGTGTTTTGTTCAAAGCTTCAAACTATAAGTTTTCTATAAAGAGTCCAGACAATTTCTATTCCGTAGGAGATCTTATCTTTAAAATAGAAAAAATTAAAAAAAACTGGTGATGGAATATTACAATTTCGAAGCAAAAGTGTCACAAATTTAAGCAATTACTTTGTTAACCCTTGTAATTCAGAAAACTTAAATATAAAACATTCCATGAATATGTGTTATTCTGAAAACTCATATGATCATGTTATCACAACAATTACAGAAAAAGTTATATATTTCTCCAATGATGATAACACACACTTTTTTGTTCCTTTAACTCATAATATGTCAAATGCATACTATCTTGAGCACTTTCAACATTTACACAACAACGAAAAAAATCCCACCCTAAATTGTTTCTAATTTAATACCTAAATTAGAAACAATCGAGTTATACACTTCTTATTGATACTAAAACATAGAAAAAGTTGGTACAATTTTTGATTTTTTTTTTTCATATCATATATTCAAATTTATTAGTCGAAAGATAGTACAATTTATTACACACCATTTTAAGTACTAAAGGCTTTTTATACAGTACAAGATGAAATTTTATTATTATTATTGAATATTTTTATTAAAATTGGCTTATGGTAGGAAAAGAAGGAAATATATTTTTGACAGCTTATATTGTCAATATATCTTACTAATACCATGTCGATACAGGAACTTCCCAATGTTGTTGAAGATATTTCAGACAAGAGGTCCAAGCTGTAATTTTAATTCATAAAATTTACATTGTTCACTTAGTAAACACAAAATTTAAAGAAAAAAAAAAATTGCACAATTATCGCAACTTACATTTGCTTAAACTTGCATAAACTTTTACCTTATTTCCTTTCAGTTCTTCTTTGCTTGCAAACTACATTTTAACGTAGAATACGTTATACGGGGGTGTTGATCTGGAGCACAAAATTTTGAGAAAATGTTTGTCACTTTCATTATAAGTTTTTGATACTTTATGCATGCATTGAAGAAAATTCAAGTATGGTCGTAACATATTTAATACGTCTTCTTTTGATTTGTATTTAAATATTCATATTGCTACATATACTTTTTTTGATTCTATAAGTAAATCAAAATTTAACTCCTTCAAATTTTGTATTAATTTTCATATGCTTTGTATTTTATGTATTATAACTTCATGTGTAAGAGCAGTACGATTATCTGTGTGTTCATCACAGAACCAGTGTGAGAAAGAGAAGAAGTATAATGACCAAGTAGCGAACGAAGTGTACATACACAACATTGATAAGCGAAGCAGAGAAACAAAATTGTGCTTACCCAGTTGGCCACGTCTTTAAGACATCCTCAATGTCTTACAGCCTTATTCATATACGCATTTTAGAGGCAGCGTAACTTTAAACGGGCTTTAAACAAGAAAACGTTATTCATAAACATTTTTCGTAGTTGTTTAAGAGCTGCGTAACTTAAACGCCGAAATTGGCGTTTAAAGGTTACGTAAATACAACCATGATTTTTGTTTGTCTTTTCTTTTAATATCAAAGACATGCTCCATATGCGCCCTTTGCAGCATATTTTTATGCGGCGGCCATTGTAAATCCATAGGAATTCTTAATTTTTGTAGAGATTTTCTATAGTTCAGACAAAAACCTTACAATCATAAGCAGAAAATGAAAAAATGTTTATGAATAACAATGTTAGCAAGGTTGCATAGAAGCTGCGTAAAGCCTTAAACAGTGCGTAACTAAACAAGCGTTTAAAGGTTGTTTAAGGAAATCTATTGAATAAGGCTGTTAATGACTAACGTATTCTACGTCTGACCTATGCGCCCGTGTTATCTAACACAGGCTTGAGCTTTTTTTATATAGGAAAAATCTATCTAGTTGCATTGAGGAAGGTTGTACTGTAGTTGCTTTTTTCTCCAAACAAAAATTTTGACTCTACACTGTGTGGAATTATATGCCGCGGAATTTTCGTTTCTACAGCATACTAAGCTTTAAACAGAAAACCATGCGCAAAGCAAACAGAAACATCAAATGCTGGTTTTATATATTTTTTTAACTGGCAGTGTCCTCTTGCTTTAATCAGCAACACTCAGTACATACATATATTCTATTATACACAAGAACCAATGCAGTCGATAAATAGGTAGCAACCTTAAGGTAAAACAAGAACCATGCGCAAAGAAAACAGAATCATCAAATGTTGGCTATATATTTCATGTAATTGTGTAAAATTTATATAAGGTAGAGAGTTCAAACATGAAATTTTCTCCCAGTGAGGATCAAGCAGACCAACAAGTGCTTGCATCAACATTGTACGATCAGTACTTTAGGCACACCAAAGGCTCAAAGTGTGACCTAAAAACGCAATCAACCGCCCTACTAACCTCCGAGAATGACGTAATTCTACACTAAGGGAAAAAATATTAAATTTATCCAAAAACTTTTTTAATTTATCCAAAAAGCGAGTCATTTTTGCATCAATAACGCATTTATTTAAATCGACTACGTAAATATTTAAAATTTATTTAAATACTTTTTTAATTAAATAAAATATTAAAATATTTAAACAGAATTAATAAAAAATATATTAAAATTATGCACGAATATATTTAAATATCTTTCAAATATTTACTATTTGAAAATAAAACTATCGCATTTAAGGAAAATTTATATAAAAATATTGAAATTGAAAAACAATTTATTTGAATATTTCCCACGAGCTGCGTCCATATCAAACGCCATTTAGTGGTATAGTTTATTTTCTTTTTGTGAAAATATGATTTGTGAGTCCGGTGGTGAGTGCGATGCATGATGAAATCATGTAGAGTGGAGTGACATACCGAGTTGTCTCTCTACCTTACATGAATTCATCATGCTTCGCACTCACCACCGCACTCACAAATCATATTTGCCAAATATTCATGATATATTAACCTTGAAACATTAACTAAATGAGAACTATAAGACCTGCAACTGCTGGTGCGAAGAAACTGCAGCAGCATCGCACAGGAACAGAGTGCGATGCTGCTGCTGCTTGGCGGCTGCTTGGCAGCTGTATGGAATATGTGTGGCATAAATAAAATTTAAATATGGGAAAAAAACGAGTTGTAATTAAAATATTTGATTTATCCACGTAAATATTTAAATGAAATATATACTCAGGCGTGGATAATGTTAATATGCGTTAATTCCCTTAGTGTACGTCAAAATTTTCTGTGTCAGATGGAATTGAACCAGGGTTCCCTGGCGTATGGGTCACGCACTCTACCCACTGCGCCACGGCCGCCAAATGTATTAATTAGATTTTAAAAGAAAGGCAATTGGTGTGGCGACTACACCTTTGCTCGTTTGGGGTTGTTTTATTCCACTTATTTTTCAACTTTTTCACAAGGTATTTGTATCAGGGACTGTTATCATTAAGCGATATCAAAAAACTTAAGCATTAATCATTGTTTTATGAAGTTTTTGCTCAGATATAAAAATAGTAATCTGATTTGATCTTTTAAATCTTAAATTAAAATCGCCTTTTGATTAATATTTTTTGCTCAAGCAAAAATATCATTTCCGCTTTTTATTTTTGGTCAAAGGTACGGTTTTTTTGGACTTAAAACGGTCCACTTTTTGACATTTGGTCCGCTGCTCCTTTTTACATTACTATGCATTACTCTTTCCGTACTTTTTTATCAAAATTTATACTACTTTTCTGAACTTATTCTGAATTTTGTCACAAGGGAACACTGGATTCATTTACAACAATTTGAATGCTGATACGACTTAAAAAGAGTTGGCCGACTGAAGTTCGATTAAGGTACTACTAAACGTGAATTAGCCGACTGAAAATAGTTTTAGGTATGACTTAAAATGAAATAACCGCCAAAAGTTGGTTTTTGTTATGAAAACGGCAATAAAGGTTGGCCTGACTTTGATGCGTTCATAATTAATGTTAAAAAAATAATATTTCAAACAAATTTCAGAAAAAAATAACAATTAGGACGACTCTAAAAAAGGAAGGGGTAGGCCACCTCCTTATCTCAAGCTAGTTTCGCCCATGTACGTTGGCTGCTATATACGTACACTCTAAAAAATGCCTGGAAATTTACTATTTTTTAAGTAGTAATTCCTCTGTTTAAAATTCAACAAAATTGTAATTTTACTATAACTTTGGAATTATATTCTAAAATACTTTTAAAAAAGTACTATATTTACTAAATAGTTGAATATTCAACAATATGTCTGTTGAACATTCCTACCAAAGTTAAAGTAAATAATTCATTTACTACAAAAACGGCATTAATATAAGTGCACTTTAGTAGTAATGGAAATTTTGAATAATTACAGCAAATATGTACCAAAATTGCTACACAATTGATTGCATATTTTCTATTTTAGCAATAGTAAAATTAGACGACACTTTCACAACTTTTCTGCAAAAAGGTTAGTAATTCTTATTTTTACACCTAAAATTACATTGAAATTACTACAATAACTTTGTTCAAAATGCTACTTGAATAAGTAAAATTTAAGTTTTTGTGTGTAATTTTTACTGCAATAAATTCAGTATTTCGTCGCTTTGCAACAATTATTTTAGTAAAATTACTCAACTGTTGTTTAATTTTACTGCCAAAGTAGTAGTAATTGATGCAACTGACGCCTCACACGACGCATACATGTTAATTCGTTTCTTGTGATTGCAGCGTGCAGTTCGCGTATTTTCGAGCTCTTATTTTAAATAAATAAATACACAAACAAAGAAATAAATAATGTAGTCAATAAGATAAAATAAGACAAAACAACTTCAAGTAGAATCATCATAAGTTTGCGAAATTTTTTAAAACAAATGAAGACGACAAATTAATACTTAACTCAATTTGTAACCACACCTATGTACGAATCTGAGGAGCTCCTTTTTAAAAAATATGAGGTAATTTTAAATTGATTAACATTTCAAAGCCTTTGGGCTCTAAATGGATAATCAAGAATTTCGTTTTTTTATTTTAGTTCGGAACAACCCTGGATGAAATAAGAAAAGACAACAAAGTTTCGACACCATGGATATCTGTAATTGGTACAAATTATAAAAGAAACCTTTAAACACTAAATAACTTATTTTTATTTTGTAGATACATCATCAGAAGAAAATGCTGAATCCATTTCATATGTATGGTTCGAAGGAGACATCACATCAACAGAGGAAAATTTCGATATAATAGACTTAGTATGTCAAATAATCTGCTACTACCATATATTTCATATTGTTTATCCTAACGACTTATCTCAAAGTTGTGAGTTTTTATTGAGATATTTATTTAAATTTTATCCGTCATAATTAAGAGGACATAAGAGAAATTTGAGTAACCTTAGAAAAATTAACACATTTGATAAAAAACTTGAGCAGTTGGAAGAGTAACTAAAAAAAAAAAAAAATACTTTTTATAGAACAAAAACTTAAAGTTTTTGAATTGTCTTTTTATTATTATCAATTCCATAACTTAAAAATGCTTATTATAAAAATAAATATTTTGAAGATTTCTTGTGCCCTTATATAAACTTTTAAAACATTATTTTTTATTTATTTTATTTTCGAACTTAAAAATATGTCCTTATATATACATATTTATATATGAAGCATAATAGCGAATAACATTGTACACAACAATTTTTCTTAAAATGTTTTCTTTTGCGAATACCTGTCAGAATTACTCTTTTATGTTATATAAAAATAGAACTGAGTTAAAAAATATTGTTGCCGCTTACAACGTTATTCGGGATTATGTTTTATATAATAAACATACTATTTTTAACCTGGAAGTTTTCTATTTGTGTTGTGTACTAAAAAATTTAAGTAAATGATATTATTTTTAAGTATATTTAAGTGAATTACAAAAAATTTTTGTGTTAAATACTGTATAAATTACTTTTATAATCTTTTTAATAAAAAAATTTAATGATTAATAAAAAATATTTTTTAAAAACCGAAAATAAATTTTTTATTATATACGAGTATAACAGGGTCTTAAATAGGTACTACAACACTGCCGTCATAAGGAAGAGTGCGGCATCTACATATTTCAATATTCTGAGATAAACGACTTACAGTAATTTATCAAAAATCCACTGACTAGGTGGACTGACAGTTTGTTATAAATATTTGGTTCTTCAACATAGTAATATCCAGTTTCTTTTTCAACATTAATGATATTTTACCGATTTTATTAAAAATGCAAAAACCGTAGAACAGACAGTGTAGATGCCGCTTTTTTGCTTGAATGATTGCTTTAATTTGTGAAGATATTACACTTCAGGCTAAAATATTTAGCAAATGAGCAAAAAATTCGTAATTTTTATTTTATTTTCTTGAAGATGAAAATAATATATTTAAGAAAAAGCAATAAAACTGATTTTGATTTTCATGTTAGATGCCGCACTTTTCCTTATGACGGCAGAACAGTAGTAGTAATATTATTAGTCTTTTATTGAGGTTCACTACTAAAGAAGTAGTAAAATTAGCACACTGTTGTTGAATTTAACTACAATAGTACTAGTATATATTATTGAATTTTACTTTAATAGTAGAGGTAAACTAGCTGTTTAATTTTTCTGCAATTATGGTAGTAAAACTTGGGGGACTAATTTTACTATAACTTTGGTAGTAAAACGGTTGCCTACAACTATTGCAGTACATTTCAACAAATATTTTTTAGAGTGTACGCTTTTTGTGTTGTTTGCAGTCTTTTTAAAATTGTATTTCAGCAAAAAATTAAATTAACACTTGAACATTTTCGTGCGATAATTGCTTACAACTTTCCATGTAAATTATCTCAACAAGAGAACATCGATGAACTCAATTCGTTCTCAATAAGTGCACAAGCTCTAAAACGTTGTGAGTACGTTTATGCCAGAAAATGTCAAATTTTCGAATGGAACTGTCAAAACTCATCTAGCAATGCTAAGTGTTGCCAAGGCACAAGACTTAAAAGGCAGTCGTCGTATTAAAAGCGCCATTTTTTGAATCAAAATCCGAAATAAGCCGACTTTTTAATAGATTAGATTAAAACCAATACTATGTGTATCCAATTTGTAGATCGGTGAAACTTGAAAAATGTTTAGCTTGAAAAATGCTAAAATAAAGTATCCCATTGCATTGGGGAGCTAAAAATATAGCACGTTAGTTCCCCCGAAAAGTCTCTGGGAGCCCCTATTATTTAGTGAAGGACTTTACCTAACAATTAATTTCCTACATAGCTAAAAAATTCTCTACATTTGCTGGCGTTAAAAAAAAGTGTTAATTAATCACGTCAACATATAGTGTAACGGCCTGTGACTGCCTGATGTTGAAGTTACGACAAAAAAAAAAAAAAAAAAAACTATAAAACGCGCTCGCTCAGACTGTAGCCAAAAGCGAGCAAAATTAATTCAACAATCATTGCCACCGAGCAAATCTAATGAATTCGTTTTATTGCAGAACATTTGTTGACATCAAAAGCAAGGACAATTGGTTTGCTTCACGGAACAAAAAACCAAAGAGAAAAAAAAAATACTTGAAATTGCTTAAGAAATGCTAATGAGGCACGTGTAAGCAATGCAAACAATGCCTTGATAATTTTTGTTGGAGCTACTTCCGAAATTGCCGCGGAGCAAACCTAGTTGATGACGCTTAAAATTTAAGATAAAATATCGTTACTCTGGACAAAGTAAACTCTTGCCTTCTTGGAACTGTAAGGTTTTTGGGCCTTACCAGCGGGATGATAACAGACAATACCAACCAAGGGCAGAATTTTTAAATCGAAAATTTTGCATTTAGAATTTGATATTTTGAAAATATAACGGTATTAAATTATTAATTTTTGCGCCTGAGCAGATAATTGAATTAAATTAAAATGTCCAGCACAGCGCAGATGGAGGAAACAATTCTAAGCTGACAACTCGAAGGAACTCTTGAAGTAAATAATAAATAAAAATATCTTCCAAACTTTTTTGTGCAACCTTAAGCTACTCTGCTTGAACAAAATCCATTTAATACAGTTGCGAAAAAAGCTCAGCTAAGGTCTGCAAAGTTTTTGCTCCCATCCCTTTTGATTTGTTCAAATTGGATGCATTGGGACCTGTGTGGGACCGCACGGCAAGAGATCGCTTCGGCGTGAAATCTTCGACTGACTTCTTGAAAGATCTGTCACATCGCATCATGGCCGATGAACCATGGCTTCTGTGGCCGCTGAGCGTCGATGAAGGTTTTTTACTGCAACGTTTCGCACAGGAATGCAGAGATGCGTACAATCTGCGAATCTTTGAAACTAATCGAGTCACAGCGGGGAAATCGCAGTTTGCTCCTGTCACTCAATATCGCACCCAGAATGAGTGCAGCAGCGCAGTCGAATGGTCCACACATGTCTGAGCGCGTTTGTGCTGCTCTGTGCGTGCTGCGACATGGACTGTGAACTGCTTCCATCTCGCTGAGGCGAGTGTATCTTAGTTCATGCTGACCGGACCACAAGAAAATGTTGCAACCATGGGAAGGAAGCGTGCATGGAAGTGGAGCAATATAGCGCAGACGCTTTGGCGTGGATTCGCCGCTCACAGTGCAACGTCTATCAGCAATCTTTTGGCAATTTAGATTTTTGATCGCTTGTTCGCCATCGTGTTCATGGTTCGTGTAAGTATTCGCATCCGTGAGTTACCCAGCAACCGCGCACCGTGAGTTTGTTTTGCGTCGCTGTGCCGGGCTTCGACGTCTGGCGGCCTGATTGGCAGCCCGATCAGAGATTGAGATGCATGCAGCTGTAGATAATTAGTGTAACAGCAGCTTGAAGATACATCTTAAGAACTATGCTGTGCATAGAGCATAATTGTTGTTGCATTTATCTGGAGGATACGCTGCCTAAGTATTGCTTAGTACACATAATAATTTTTACTCTCAGTGCATTTTTGACATTTTGACACTAACATTTATTCTCAGCGAGCTCTTTAGAAGCCGTTCTATACATAGCCCCGTGGCAATATGTTGCATGTGGCAAGCTAAGGATGTAAGTAAGAAAAAACAATAAGAAAATGATTGAATTCATTGTAGCAACAATTTTGTTTGCATTGCGTGTTGGATGAATTTTAAAAGTAGCTTCATGAAGGGTCTGCAGCCGCAGGAATTCCTTATAAATTCGGTAGCAAAAAGTGCCTTCTTTCGACAGACTCAACGTCAACGTCAACCCACTTTCATGGTAATGCTTTGCCTGGCAATGCATTGATTTTAGTCTTCATTGGATTGATTTTCTTATTTTTTAATCCTGTTGTTTAATTTACTGTCGGCCACAATTGAAGCAGTGGCTCACAACCTTACCGCTGCTACCGCAAATCCGTCCAAGAGTTGCGTGCCCATGGGTATTCAGTGTAATTGCGCACCGATTGGTCTTTCAGCCAAGTAGCAAAAAGCAAAACCCATTAAATTATTTCACAAAATTATTTTATGTCCGTCCGCAGCAGCTTGATTTGATATTCTTTTCCTTTATGTTTTTTGGGGTTTGCGCATATTCCTGATTTCCAGACTATTACCGACATGCGATGGGACGTAAATAGTTTTCGAAACGAATAATCGTACAAATTACGAGTCACTAGTAACAGGTTCGGGAAAGCATATTTTTGTTACCTTTTCTATAAGGTTTAATCAGGATATTCTAAAATACAATAAAAAATGTTACATTTCGAATGTCCACCAATTACATTGAGTCTTATGTTAGAACAAAAAGGCATTAAGTCATATGCAGGCAGGCGTTCCTCGGGTTTTTTTCATAACTTACCAATGACAAGTGGTCGTCTGTAAAAATTCGTTTACCAAGCCCTAGGTTTTTATATGAGCAAGTTATATGAGACCTCACAACGTCCCGCTGACAAATCCAGAGCATATTTTTGTTTCTAAGTTCTGACAACCGTCAAACATTTCGTTTCTCTTCACAATTTTAGCTCAGTAGTGAGAGTTTCGGTAGAGTCCAATATGTTGAGTTGGAGGTTTTTGAGTTTTCATTTTATTTCATTTCGTTTATTCGGTCTTATGGAAATACAAAATCATTACAGACTAGTGATTATAAAAATAAATACAAAAAGTAACGGTGTAACGCATACGTTCATTAACTCTTATAACTAAACTAAGAATATATTATATATTGAAGTTTTAAAAATTTTTTTTGTAACAATGCTGTTTGTGACAACAACAACTTATTAAAAAGTAACAATGTCCTGATCACAGGCTCATAAAGAGCATAATTTACTCTAACATGTTTTATAAAAAATAATTTATAAAATCTGAGTTGTTTGCTATTTATACTGATTTCAGTAAAGCCTTCGATCGTGTTGATCACGGCATATTAATATATAAATTAGAAAAATTTGGTTTCTCTAAATGTTAAAATCCAAGGAATTGTTTCGAAGAAACAATGGCGCCTCGGTAGTCGAGTTGATAGCGTGCTCGACTGCCACCCCAGAGGTCCCGGGTTCGATTCCCGGCCAGGCCATGGTCCTTCGCTTTAAAAAAACCTTTCTAACTTTTCTCTCCTCATTTTTAATCAACTGAAATTTAAAATTCATCAATATTTACGACTTAAAGTTGTAGTTGATGGTAGAGAAGTTTGTGGATGAGATTGCCTTATAACTTGAATTGACTGAGGTAAAGGCATAACACTTACCTCTGATTCAAATTCACATGTTTCTTTGGCTTTTCACCACGCTTAGAACATTCTACACATGTTTCACTTGATTGCCCTTTCCTTTCCACTAAAACTATCACCCCATTTCGAACCAAGGCAGACTTGACTGAATAGGTATTCCACCTGAAATCCTTGGTTCAAAGCTAAAAAAAAAAATCTTCTTATCCGACTTGTCTATAGTGTTGAATGCCATTCCACATCTTATGTATGCGGACGACCTAAAAAAGTAAAAAATAAAAAATAAAAATAACTGGCCATTTCAGCCCTTGAAACGACTTTGACCTAGCTTCCTATGATCAATTGTGTTGTGCGTGTTATTAAGTTTGTACACAATTGACCGAGAATCGGACCTACAGGTTTAACGTCGACTCCGAACGGCGATGAACGGAACATGTTCTTGTTGTCAAGAAGCCTTACATTGCATTTCGATTACTCTCTGAGGTTTGCCATCGTCTATAGAGAGGTGGCGGCCGTACAGAAAAATTGTTTTAATTCAAATAATTTTCTGTCGCTGCTGGGGTTTGAACCCGGGTCTCCAGGTTCGTTGACGTAGAGGCCACGCACTTTAACCCAGAGTTGTAAATCTCTTAGCTCAATTAGCTCTTTTAGCTCACTTACAACAACTTCAATATTTCAGTGTTTGTTGTAATTCGAAGAAATGACTGTCGGCGCATCGCGCTGTGACAGCAAGAAAAAAAGAGTGCATAGCATTGTTGTTGTTTGCTCGCGTCGAAAGATATTAAGGTTATTGATGCTGTGTATATTTTTATTGTTGTGACATTTTCAATTTTACTTGTTTTTTATTTTTCAAGGACTACATTAGCACATGTTATTTTTGTTATTCATTTTTTCATCGCCATCGAAGACCTAATTTTTTTTTTTTTAATTTTTAATTTTTAATCCAGCTCACTGCCACGACACCACTGCTTTAACCAACTACGCCAACGGACGCCCCCTAAAAATGTACCACGTAAATCGCCACTCTTCAGGAAACAAAGTGCTTTGAAACCACTTTGAAAGAACTTTACAAAATCACAATAGCGCTTTGTTCTCGCTTCAAATAACCATTTTTTAGCATTGCCTTGTCATTAGGAAGAAGACCTTTGTTCTGGCTACGAAAAAGGATTAAAAATAGCGCTTTACGGAAAGTGAATTAAAATAGCGCTTTGCTCTCGCTACGGAAAGCGCTTTGTTCTCACTTCGTAAAGTAATTCAAGAAAGGGCTTCGTTCTCAGTGTGAAAAAGCATTTAGGAAAGGCCTTCGTTCTCGCTACGAAGAGTGATTAAAGAAATCGCTTTACCATCACTTCCTAAAGTGTTTCCATAAAGAAGCTATTTATTGATCAAAAGAAAAAACAGTATTTGAATTTTACGATAGCATTTATATAAAAACATTTATTGAACAAACATTGAACTTTAAGTTTTATATTTTAATCAATTTAAATTTAAATAAAGATTTAAATTTCAAATTTCATTTTTGGTTTCAAATTCTGGAAATCCTATTTCAGGTTCATTTGCCGCATCTATGGAAATAATCATAATTACATTAAGCTATTCGGATTAGTATTTTTCAGTAAAAACTTACAGAACATCACTTTTTCGAAGAAATGTATGGATTTTATTGGGAACTTTTTTGTCTCCCGTCACAGTTTATTTCGTGTAAGACCTCATCTGAGAATAATAAATGAAAGCATTTGGAAATGGGTGTATTGCCAATAATGGTCCGAACGTAAGCTATCTATATATGCATGGGGAAAAATTAAGAAAACTCAAGTTAATAATATACTAAACACACAAAAAATATTTATGTTTTTCTTACCAAATCTTCCTCTGATGTATTATGTGAAACAGAGTCTAAATTTTTAACTTCTTCCAGCCTTTTTAACGGGAATATTTGTTAAATTTTTACAAACTGGGGAAATCTTTGAAAAAATGTTCTCCAAAAGAAGAGTTTGTTCAGCAGCAATATTTTATTATTACTACCTATTCCCTAATTTCCTTCTGAATGTCAAATTCTTTTGCCACATTTTGTACTTCAGCACTGAGCATATAGCCGCCACTGTCATGTCCACTTAAATATTCTGCGGCTGTTGCAACTTCTTCGTTCGCACTTGGCATATAATCCACCCCGACATAGATGCATCCTGGTAAAATTTCATTTAAAAGTTGTGCAGTTTTGTTTTCCCGTCTTTCAGCACCACTGCTATGTCCAATTAGATTTTCTAAACATCCGCCTGTTCCAACTTCCCGGTTCGCACCTGCCGGAGCAATTCCATTTCCAATAGCGTTTATCTTCGCTGCTATCAACCTTTTAAAATGTCTTTTCGAGTAGCCTAGCCACTTGTCACCAATTTTTTACCTTTTTTACTTTTAAATTATATAAAAAATATTAATATTTAAAGTTTCTTTATATTTTTCACTTTTTCGCTTCAACACTTGGAAAGTAAACTTTCGGCGTATGCTAGTGATGTGCATTTTAATTCAACTCACTAGTGATGAGAGTTTCAATAGTTTTTGGTGTGGATACATAATTGCGCATTTTTTCAGCATATTTCGTAGCGAGAGCAAAGCATTTATCAAAAGCACTATTCACAGGCAAAATGAAGCGCTTTTTACTTGCTTTTTAACAAAGTGCTTTCAAATTTCCGATAGGGCAATTTCTTACAATTAAACCTCTTATCTTTTGAGACCTGGTGTACCCAAAACAAACTTTACCTCAACGTTAATAAGTGGACCATGATAAGTTTTCCCGTTGAAACCAAGTTATAATTTACAACAACAACAATATAAACAATATCGAACTTAACAGGGTGAATTATATAGTTGATCTTGGAGTGGTATTGGACAACAAACTGCGCTTTAATCTACACTATGATAACATTGTGTCCAGTACCAACAAACAGCTCGGTTTTATTAAAAGACAAGAATATGAATTCAAGAATATATGGGTGACTTCATTCCTGTATTGTGCAATAGTGCCCCCAGCCACTCGCGCCACTCGAATATGGCTGCATTATTTGGAATCCAGCTTTTAAATCCCATTATCATATAGTCGAATCCATTCAAAAGCAGTTCTTTCGCTCTGAGTGAAATATATAACCCCCGCGATTATTATAGTCTTCCTCTGTATGAACACAGACTCAGCCTATTAAATTTGATGCCACTATCAAGTAGAAGAAAGATATTGGATTAATGATTTACTTTCGATGTTCTGAAAGGTGTAACTAACTGCGAATACATCTCTACAAAAGATTAACCTCAATGACTCTATAAGACGTATAAGCAGTGGCGTTCCTAGGGGGGGACGGGGGGCGGTCCGCCCCGGGTACCACCATTTTAGGGGTGACACCATATCGATATTTTTTTTTATTTCTCAAACAGAAAGAGATAGGTACAAATACATTACGTTAAAAAATGTGTGTCCCATTTTGTCGCATTGAAATTATTTCTAACAATTTGTGTATCAGTAGCTTCATGCGAAAGGACTTTTTCATAGCTAAAATTAATGAAGACTTATTTAAGGTCTTCCATGTGACAGACAAGGCTTTCCAATCTTGCTATTTTATCCATTGAAAACGAGCTTGCAAGTAATATTGATTTCGATGAGGTTATTTCAAATTTTGCATCTCTTAAAGTAAGAAAAGTTAGTTTTTAAGACAACGCCATTAATAAGATTTCTTTGTTTAACCTTATACCTACATATACAAATATGTACCTGAAAATGTAATGTTTTTGTTCCGTCAGTTTTTAAGACTACGAAGTTAATAAGTTTTCTTTTTTACCTTATGCCTACATATCTAAATATGTAGACACCTGAAAATGTAATATTTTTGTTCTGTTTTTTACAAATTCTTATTGTTTGTCATATCGTCCCCTCTATGCCAAAAACGCTAATGTGAAAACACATGGGTTTTGAGTTTTTAATTGCATCTAGTGCATTTTAATGCAAAGAATACTCCCCCAAGACAAGAAAATCCAATTCGGCTTAGAAAAAATTATAAAACTCCGTGCTTAAACCATCTATGTGTATTTTCTGATATTTTTTCATGCCAAAAACGCTAATGTGTACATTTTTTCACTTTAAATATTTCCAACATTAGTAAATAACTTCTTTTTATTTTTCTGTTAAGGATACGTTCAGAATAATTTTTTTCCATCAAAAGTGAAGAATATCAGTGGTCTTCCTACTTTTTAGCAGCTAAGAATTAACTTTTCTCTCAAGAATGGTACATTTTTAGGATTTAAAAATTCCCAAAAATCGGCATGGAGCTTCCTTGACACTTTTTTTATCAGAATACAGAATACAAATTGAGCTTAAAAGTGGTGAGATAGATCAATGATTTTTTTTCTATTTTTGAAGAAAGCTGAGGACAATGTATTTTGATAAAAAAATGGCAAGAAGTGTCCATTTCGATTTTTGTGATTTGTTTTAATCTCAAAAATAGCATTTTTCTGATAATGTATTCAGTTTTTTCCATATAACTCCCAGCTCAGAAGGTCAATTTCTGAAATTATTGGTTGAAGACATTAACAATACTTTGAAAAATAAACTGCAGAAGGACTATTGCAATTGTCTTCATTACAAAAGTTTTTACAGAGTCGCATGTTAAAAATTTCCAGAATCGTTAATTTCCTTTATGCCAAAAACGCCAATGTGCAAATTTTTTCACTAAAAATGAGCTTGTACCCGCTTCCGATGAGATGGGACATTGATTGTTTTTTCTGTTGACGAAGAACATTATTTGCTGTGTACGTGTGAAAGAAATTTTTTTGATGGAGCTTTTTTCTTGATTTTGAGATTTATTTTAATACAATTTTCAAGCAATAATTGTTACATGATTGCACAAAAAGTTTTTTTTTCAATGTTTTTGTAGAGTAACTGGAACCAAATTTTAACTGTGTATAACGAAGGCATGTGCCATCCATTTCCGAAAAGAAATTTTGGAAAATGTGGATGTTTCGCTTTTTCTGAGCCATTCGAATCTTTAAACTCAATTTCCCAAAAAACACAAAAATTCACATTGGCGTTTTTGGCATGAAGGGGACGGACGATATGTTGTTTGTTTTTTTTTCGGAAAACATAAAGATTATAATAAAAACACTTAATCTCATCGAATTGGTTACTTTTTGCATTTAGAAATTTTTTATAGGGGTGACACCATGAGTATCCGCCCCGGGTGTCACCAAGCCTAGGAACGCCACTGCGTATAAGACATATTCATCTGCTAACTGAATATCAGCATCATACTGCATATGCAAGTAAAGAATCCATTAGCCGTTGTTGTAGAAAATTTAACAATATATAATAACAATATATATACCACTACTCTACCACTACCTTCCTTGTCTAAATCCTTTTTCAAGCGATCTCTATTCAACTCTATTTCTCTTCTGAATTAACCCAAGCTTTGAACCCTCTTTCTATTTACTTTCCTTTTTCTCTATTCTTTCTAACATAGTTTTGGAAAACAATGTCAATCCGGTGGGCGGAATATGCCCACTTCAAATTGTAATACAAAAAAATCGTAAAACCAAGGAAAAGGGAGAAAAAAAATATATAAAATAGAACAGAAAATTGTTAGAATAAGAAATTGCCTTGTTTGGCCAATAAATAAATATACCACAAGCGAGGCAATCTCTCGATTTGAGAGCCGAAATCAATAATCGTGACCCAGCAGAAAAGTGGACCAAATTTGAGATAGTTCTGAACTAGTTCCAAAAAGGACCAGTACTAGTTCCACTACAATATCCTTTAACATTGAACGAACTGACGCTTTTTGCGGGTTGATGTCATAGGAAAAGACAATTGTCCCCAGAAACACTCCTTTTTCCCCAAATTTGAACTAGTGGCATTAGGAACATTTTTAAACTGGTTGCTTTCGCAGTAGCCTGAAAGTGGTTCCTTTTTAACTAGTTTTAAAGTGAACATATTAAAAGTGTAAAAATTTAGTGCAACGGAAAGGTCCTAAAGATCTCATTTGCACCATCTTTTCCATCCATATTCCAGAAAACATTTTGTATATAAACATTTTTTTTTATTATTTTTTCTTGTGCGCAGCAAATTTTGAAAAGTAACCAGAACGCGTTTATTTTTTTCAGCAATGCTTTTGAAAACAAAAGCAAAGATAACTGTTCTACACCATGATACAATTATACAGGTAGCATTGACAAGTATAGATTTTCTCAGCAACAAGGAAACGACCATCTGTCAAAAACAGTTGTTCGTGCAACAAGAATTAAACGAATGTAAAAATAAATAAATTCCGCAAAATATGTGCGTTAAATACACAATTATAATAATGAAAGTTGTGAAAAATTTATGTGTGATATGTGTTTAACGTTTTCCAGCCGTGGTGTTTTAATTTTAATTGAAAACTTCTTCAATTTCGTCCACATGCATCTGCAGATGCTGAGGTTGCTGCACTTAAACGTTTTCAACCTTTTTTTATGTTTGCACTTAATAACATTAAGTTTACAAATTATTTTCGTTCTAGTAATAATAACTCACTATTAATTAAATAAAATAGGCAATATTTTGTAAGAAAATGTTTGGTTATTTCCAAGCGCTGAAACATAAACAATGGCGAAAACATAAGAAATAATTGAACGCTCTCTTTCTAGACATTTTTTTTGACAGATGGTCGTTGCCCAAGCAACCGTCAATACTACCTTGTATTATTATACCATGGTTCTACACTGAACGCCTTTTGTACTCTTTCAGAGCTACTGCGAACTGCGCTAGAAATGAACTAGTTCACTTTTTCAATTGACTCCAAAATAACTGCTGGGGAGTTATAGGGTGATAGTTGCCCATTAAAATTTAAGGAGCGCAAAAGAAAGCCTTGAGAATCTTTTTTGAATTTTTAACAGTCTGATAGTGGCGTTATCAAAATATGGGCACCAGATAAAGGAAGCATATTCTAATTGCCATCAAACAAACGAATTATATAACATTTTTAAAGAGTGGGGGTCAGAAAACTCTAAGCTATTTCTTCGAATGAATGCCACCGGAGAATAAGCCTTAGGAATAAAAATGTGAAATTGGTCTAAAAGCGTAAATTTAGAATCAACTCCAAGATCTCGATACGAGTTAATCGATTGGAGTAGACTATTAACTAAATAATATGAATTGAAAATGGTATGTAAAGTGAGTTTGGAAAAGGTAATGTGGAAACACTTTGAAAAATTCAGAGCCAGACCATTTACTTCACTCCATTGCACGACCCCCCCAAATAAGATATTTTTGAAAAACTTTGAGGTCATCTGCGTAAAGCAGGAATAGTCAGTTACTAAAGCATTTAAAGATGTCATATATAAAAAGAACAGAAAACATTGGTCCAAGAATACTCCACTGAGGAAGACCCGGAAACGCCACGAATTCATAAGAATTTACGTTGCTAATGCTAACAAAGCACGTTCTATCAGATAAGTAAGACTTATTTAAGATAAGATAAGTAGATTTTTGACAGTTTCAAAAGCAGCAACTTGCGCGAAACTCTGTAGAAAGCCTACGAAAAATCCGTATATACCACATAAACTTGATACCCATTTGCGAAAGATGATATACATTACTCGGAAAAATGGCAAACTGTGTTACCGCAGAGCGACCCACAACAAAACCATGCTGCTCTGGGCAAATATGGCGTTTGATTAAAAAATATAGTTTAGCTTTCATTATACTGTCAAATAAGTTAGAGACGTTGGATAATTTCGAGATTGGACGGTAATTTGCAATAATATTTTTTTTGCCGAACTTGAAAATAGGCGTGTGGAAGCAATTTTCTAACACTTTAGATAAATACCTTCAGATAAGGATTTATTGAAAATTTAACATAACGGAACAGCTAGAGAGTAAGCACATTTTGGAAGAAAAATTTAAATTTCTTGAAAGAACTTTTCAAATCAATTAAGTGCCCAATGACATCATTAATAGATATGGTTAAAGACCCCAAATCGGTAAATGAATCAACGGAATCATAAATATCTTCAGCAGAAAATTCGTCATCAAAAACAAAGTTTGATCTGAAAACAGATTGGCAGTGTCTGCAAACAGATTGACAGATTGACAGTGCTTATTATCATGGAAATAAGTACTCGGAAAACATGGAAGTGGGAACTTGTGAGCCACCTTTTTTGGACTGGATAAAATTCAAAAAAGATTTAGGGTTAGTTTTTATATAAGATTCAAAAGGCATAATGTATTGCTTGTATAAAAATTTATTAAGAAAATTAAATTCGCGCTTATAATGCAATGCTTTCCATGAAGCGACAATTCGAGTTTGGAGAATAGGAAAAATGTGGCGTCCGTGGCGTTTATGGTTAAAGTGCGTGGCCTCTATGTCAACGAACTTGGAGACCCGGGTTCGAACCCCTGCAGCGACAGAAAATTATTTGAATTAAAAAAGATTTTTCTGTACGACCGCCATCTCCCTGCAGACAATGGCAAACTCAGAGAGTAATCAAAATGCCATGTGAAGCTTCTTGAGAACCAGAAGATTCCGTTTATCGCCGTTCGGAGTCGGCGTTAAACCTGTAGGTCCGGTTCTCGGTCAATTGTGTACAAACTTTATAACACGCACAACACAATTGACCATAAGAAGCTAGGTCAAAGTCCTTTCAAGTGCTGAAATGGCCAGTTATTTATTTATTTTTTTTATGAATAAGAAAAAGTCACACGGGGCCATATCTGGTGAATATGGTGCTTGTTGAATGATATTGAAATTGTTTTTGGTCAAATAATCGCGTACAATGCGTGATGTGTCGTTGCATCATCGTGGAGCAAAAACCATGAATTGTCCTTCCATAATTCTGACCTCTTTCGCCGAATGATTTCGCGCAAATGCTTTAAAACTCTCAAATAACATTAAGCGTTGTCCGATTGGCCTTGTGTAAGGAATTCCGAGTGCACGACATCTGAAGAATCGAAGAAAAGTCAATATCACCTTAATTTTTGAACGATTTAGTCGTGGATTTTTGGGTTTTGGCTCATCTGGATAGCGCCACTCTGCAGATTGTTGAGCTGTTTCGACGTCATACTCGTACACCCAAGCCTCGTCACCAGTAATGGTGCGCTGAATGTCCGTATCGTCCATTAAAAGCATTTCCCGAGCGACAGTTTTGTGAAAATCTTTTTGAAGAAAATTCAGCAATTTTGGCACAACTCGCGTTGCAGCCCGTCGCATGCCTAAAACATAATTTAAAATGGTGTGCGCCAATTCAGTCGATATATCAAGCTTATCAAATATATCTCTTATAGTCACACGACGATTTTCGACCACAATTTCCTTTGCTTTTGTGGCATTTTCATCCTGTATTGATGTTGCTGGACGATAAGGGAGAGGCAAGTTGTCAACTGATGTACGACCCCCTTTAAGCAAGTTGTACCACTCAAATGCCTGCGTGCGTGATAGAGCAGACTCCCCGTAGATTTTCTGCAACATTATCAATGCATCTGGACAAGAAATTCCATTGCTAAAACACAGTTTTAAACATACGCTTTCTTTAACTTTTTTTTCCATTATGAAATTCCGAGGTCAGACTCGAGGTAAACTTGGTTAAAAAGTAATAAGAAAGAAACTACGTGACAAATTGCGTTCAAAATTACAGCCCAAGCCTTTCCCCTCTAACTGAACCAATTGGAGCTATAAAGCTGAGTATTCGGTAGACCGAAGATTTTGAGAGCTCATCTAGGTCACTATGGAATTAGTTACCTAGGGAAAGGTGGCGCTTTCTGGCCAGCGCTGAGCAAAACAGTGTTACGAGTTCTTAAAAAAATCATTACCTTTATGACAACTGTTGTTGTTCATTTGCACAGTCCGGATTAATTTTGAACAGAAGGTATTGTCGTACACAATATTATAGGTACATATATCTTAAATTTTAATATTAGTATGTATAAGTTTTTTGCTTTCTAAATATGAACTATTACACTGGTGAAATTTTTTAAACCTCTTGGGGCCAGTTTTTCAGTGCGGGTTTAAACTCTAGTCAAGTTAAACTGAGGTTAACTCACCAAAATTGGACGTTTAAACTCGGTTTAGGCAAAAAAGAAACACATAATATGATAATTTAAGTCAATTTAACTTCAACGAATGCTAAAATATCTAGTTCAACCGAGTTTAAACGTTAAATTTTGCTGCGTTAACCTCGGTTTAACTTGACTAGAGTTTAAACTCGCATTGAAAAACTGGCCCTTAGAAGACCTCACTTGGTGAGAGACATATTTTTCAAAATCACATTCTGATTTATATTGGAGATTTACCAGTTAGTTGAGAATAAATGTTTAATGACTCTTTCAATTGCCTCCGTTTCCATCTTATTATATCAATGGATATAATAAGACACTAGATCTGATCTCTGTTCTCTGATCAAAATCTTATAAGGTTGAAAAATTTAACCTTATTTTTGGAAAGTCAACTTGTTAATCATAGAGATTAACTATTTTCACCATGAGAGTAATAGGAGTTTAGCACACAAACTGCTAGGCGAAGGTTTCTATGAACACCAGGTATAAGTTCAGCCCATTTTTAATTCGCCGCGTTGCTTTCTTTAAATTATAATTTCAAAACTAAAGATTTCTAACGTTAATTTATGTTCGCAAGTGTTGCAGTTAGGAAATTCGTACCACTTAAAAGCATGAAACGCGCGACGTTTACATCTAGACGTTGCGATAGATGGATGATTAAAATTTTGTACCCCGATTGTAAACTGCCATCGCGATAAGAATCGGAATTGTTGTTGTTTAGTTTGAGTCGAATGCGATTGTGATTTGCATAGCATTCGAAGCAATTATAACGGGCTGCAGTGCAATTTATTCCATTTGCATAAACTTAGGGCGCTCCATGCAAGCCACACTGGCTCCGTCTTAGCCCTGTACTAATGCAGTCGTGCTTAGCAAGGCACATACATACACCAGTATACAAACACACACACATACTCTCACCTCCTCACGCCCCATAAAAGTTGATTATGCCGCGAACTTCTTGGTTCAAAGTGAGTAACGCTGTGTGTAGAGGCCTGACTGAAATCGCCTTTGCTTTGTTCTACCGATGAACAATTCGCGGCAACTATTAGACGAAAATATGTTTGTATGAACATATTTACCACACTCGCACACACAATGTATGTTGTACGTATGCAAATGTTTGTAATAGCAACAACAATAACAACATCTCGTACAATAACAATGTTAATCGTTCTTATGGTTTGCTCAAGATTCGGGTGACTAAATACGTTTTACGATCGTTTAAATGCAAACGACGCCACTTATCGCCATTTTGTTTTGTGTTTTTTTTTTTAATTTTTCTTTCATTTACTATTATTTTACCGCGGCATAATACTTTGCACGAGATGACGATGAAGTCAGTGCGAAGGAACAACACGACGCCAACAAACATCACGCTGGCCAGGAAAAAAGAAATGGTATTTAATTAACCTTATAACGGTTGGTTAACCGCAGCAACCCAAACACGTCAGTGATGAAAAATGCGATTCGGTCACTCAGCAGCACTATTGCCACGATGGAAATGCAAAATGTCGGCAACATCTAGTATAAAACAATTGCTCTATATTTCAAAATAAAATAAGAGAAAATTACAAAGTACATTTAAAAGTTGCCATTAAATATTGTAGATATCTTTGAGGTTTTTTGTCATTATTTTAGTAAAACTTTCAATTCCATGACATAAAAGAGATCTTTTAAACCTTTCGTTAACATTTTTAAGTAAAATGTCAGAATAAGACACCAACAGGTTAACTCTGAATTCGGAACAAGATTTAGATACAATGACGTGTTTAAAATCAGATTTGGACTGGGAGACCCCAAAGAGATCTTGCAAGCCCATTTATTTCCAGGAAAAATGTTCTGGAAAAATTTAAAAAATAATAAATTTACTCCATTTTTATTAAATTTACTCCATTGATTATAAATATAACCTTAATTTTTATATTAAACACTCATGGTAATGATAATTATTTTTTTAATGAAAGATATGGAAAGAAAATAGTCTACGTGAAAATGCAATAAATGTAATAACACCCCAACATTTTTTAAATTTTAAGTTTTATGTGTAAATATATAAAATCACCCCAGCAGTTTTAAAAAAAGACCTGCATTGAGTCTACCACAATTACTCTGCAAATAGGATATTTATAATTTTGTGCACCTTTAGCTAAAGATGCGAAAATCAAGAAATTGGACCTGAAAAACTTGTGATGGTTTTTTTTTTATTTTTTTCGTTCAAAACTAGTCATTAGGAGTTAAAAAGAAAGGTTGTGCTGTTACCTATTCAACGAGCAAATAATATTAGAATACAAATGATTAGTTTTGTAGGAAAAAATAAACAAAAAATTACAAGTTTAGCTGAAGGTGCACAAAATTATAAATGACCAATTTGTAGAGCAATTGTGCAAGACTCAATGCAGGTTTTTTTTTTAAATATTTGGGGTAATTTTTCCATTATTGTTATCAAAAATAAAATTTAAAATATTTTGGGGTGTTTTCTTATTTTGGATGGATTTTCACAGAATTTGGGGTTTTATGTCTTGGAGGGTAATATCCAGGGGTGGATTTTCGTGCAGCCTTTACCGATATTTTGCTTTGGAACTCAAAAATAAGCAAACTGCAACTTTTTTATTTTCAATTTGGGGCTATCATTATGAAATATTTCATTTCATTATGAAAAATTGCCCCACAGAAGAATTAATTATGGCACCAAGAATTAATTAAGGTCCCACTTTTGCTTCAATACAAATTGTTTGGGGGTTTTTTCGTTTCTTCTTTGAGGCCATATTCGCAGCGCCGGAAAATACGGAAGCTTGGGAAAAAATATCCTTATTTACATAACTTTATTTGAACTCGGGGAATTTACACTATTCTTAACACTGATAATAGCTGTGTCAAGTCCATAGCCAAGGGGAGGGGTTTTCAAGGTTTAATGCCCCTAATAGGTTCCAAAATGAATTAAAAAATTGCACAGAGAATTATTATAAGTTGGCTGTGCCGTGGACACACCCGTAGGTTTTGACGTGACGAAGTTTCTTGCTGTTGTTGTTAATGTTGATGTTGATGTTTATGTTGATGTTGATGTTGA
The DNA here is from genome assembly GCA_943735915.1 of Pherbina coryleti. Lineage (NCBI taxonomy): Eukaryota > Metazoa > Arthropoda > Insecta > Diptera > Sciomyzidae > Pherbina > Pherbina coryleti. The sequence goes on along the minus strand of OX030952.1, from coordinate 37,697,091 downwards.
TGTTGATGTTGATGTTGATGTTGATGTTTATGTTGATGTTTATGTTTATGTTGATGTTGATGTTGATGTTGATGTTGATGTTGATGTTGATGTTGATGTTGATGTTGATGTTGATGTTGATGTTGATATTGATGTTGATGTTGATGTTGATGTTGATGTTGATGTTGATGTTGATGTTGATGTTGATGTTGATGTTGATGTTGATGTTGATGTTGATGTTGATGTTGATGTTGATGTTGATGTTGATGTTGATGTTGATGTTGATGTTGATGTTGATGTTGATGTTGATGTTGATGTTGATGTTGATGTTGATGTTGATGTTGATGTCGATGTTGATGTTGATGTTGATGTTGATGTTGATGTTGATGTTGATGTTGATGTTGATGTTGATGTTGATGTTGATGTTGATGTTGATGTTGATGTTGATGTTGATGTTGATGTTGATGTTGATGTTGATGTTGATGTTGATGTTGATGTTGATGTTGATGTTGATGTTGATGTTGATGTTGATTTTGATGTTGATGTTGATGTTGTTGTTAATGTTGATGTTGATGTTGATGTTGATGTTTATGTTGATGTTGATGTTGATGTTGATGTTGATGTTGATGTTGATGTTGTTGTTGATGTTGATGTTTATGTTGATGTTGATGTTGATGTTGATGTTGATGTTGATGTTGATGTTGATGTTGATGTTGATGTTGATGTTGATGTTGATGTTGATGTTGATGTTGATGTTGATGTTGATGTTGATGTTGATGTTGATGTTGATGTTGATGTTGATGTTGATGTTGATGTTGATGTTGATGTTGATGTTGATGTTGATGTTGATGTTGATGTTGATGTTGATGTTGATGTTGATGTTGATGTTGATGTTGATGTTGATGTTGATGTTGATGTTGATGTTGATGTTGATGTTGATGTTGATGTTGATGTTGATGTTGATGTTGATGTTGATGTTGTTGTTAATGTTGATGTTGATGTTGATATTGATGTTGATGTTGATGTTGATGTTGATGTTGATGTTGATGTTGATGTTGATGTTGATGTTGATGTTGATGTTGATGTTGATGTTGATGTTGATGTTGATGTTGATGTTGATGTTGATGTTGATGTTGATGTTGATGTTGATGTTGATGTTGATGTTGATGTTGATGTTGATGTTGATGTTGATGTTGATGTTGATGTTGATGTTGATGTTGATGTTGTTGTTAATGTTGATGTTGATGTTGATGTTGATGTTGATGTTGATGTTTATGTTGATGTTGATGTTGATGTTGATGTTGATGTTGATGTTGATGTTGATGTTGATTTTGATGTTGATGTTGATGTTGATGTTGATGTTGGTGTTGGTGTTGGTATTGGTGTTGGTGTTGGTGTTGGTGTTGGTGTTGGTGTTGGTATTGGTGTTGGTGTTGGTGTTGGTGTTGGTGTTGGTGTTGGAGTTGTTGTTGGATTTGGAGTTGGTGCTTTATGTTTAGCTTTTTTTTTGCTTCCCCATTGGTTGTGCTCTAATTTCAATTAATCCAGCAAAAGTGATGCATATGCGTCACATTAGGCGGTTCCCTGAGGGTTTTTGACACGCCGTCAAATTTTTTTTTTATTTTTGTCACATGCCCGAAGACCTCACCTTTGTTTTCGTTTATTAAAATTTACCGTTGCACCAATAGTCACAGAGTTAAAAATCCATGCAACGTTTTTTCATGGTTGTAGCATTTTTACTGCTTTATGTGATTGCATCGCTGAAATCATGACAACAAGAATTTTTTTTGTAATTTAGTTGTGAAGCGTAATAACACATCCCTGCTGCCGTAAAACAAAATTTACTGCAGCACTCCTCCTGAGTGTGTAATAATTCCATGCAACAATATTACATTTTTGTTACATAAGCTACTATATTCACGACCTGACGACGCCGGAATTTTTTTTTTATTTTTGTCGTAAAGACATGTATAAAAACTTTATTTTCCTTTTTAAACTTTTATCGTTGGTTATATACTCATTGAGTAAAAATTCAATGCAACGCCGCTGCATGAATGTTGCGTTATCGACCTTTGAGCGACTCACTTAGCGTCCCCATGGCGACAGAAATTTTTTGTCTAATTTTGTTGTGAGGGCTTCCAGTAGGCCTTTATTGGCGTATCGTATTTTTAATCCTAGCACTAATACTCAGCGAGTAATAATTCCATGTAACAAATTTTCAGTTGCATTGCTTACGCAGCTCCCACTACGTCCCTATGCCATATTAAATTTTTTTTTGTTATTTTTAATATAGTCAAAGAATTAGCCTTTATGGTCATACTATTTTTTAATCATAGCTCTTATACCCAGCGAGTAACAATTCAATGAAACGCAGATGAATTTTTAAAAAATTCATTTTTCAACTTTTTTGGAAACTAGAGCAGTACAACGTAACTTCGTCACGTCAAAAAAACAACAAAATAAAATCTTCCATTTTTCCTTTTGGAATAAAAAAAAGATCGGCTGAGCAATGAAAGGTTTTAAACAATTTTCATGAAAAAAACCTCGAATGGAAAACTCCAATTGTAATTGCTTTATGTATCACAATATATCACAATCTATATATAAATAGACGTAGGCAGAACAGTTAAGATCAATTTTCTCCCGTGTTTCTCAACCGATTTTGATATATTTTTTTATATATTACTATAGGGGTGTGGCACCACCCATATACTTCAAATTTTTTATATCGAATAGCTTTGGAAGTAAATGCCGTATAATAATGAAACTCGATATGGAGTTCTCACTTGGTGATATCCTTCTACTAGAAAGTAGAATATGGGACGTAGGGTACTGGGACGGGTATTGGACAAAGGGGTGTGGCTCTGGATATATAAGCTAGTAATTTAGTAATTTACAAAAAAAAAAAAAAACAATTTAAATTTAGCGCCCACAATATACGAGTAATGTTGGCACCAATCAAATTTTATGGTATTCTATCTCGCCGAAATTCAAAATAACCGATTAGTGCGTTCGAATTCGAAAACTTGTAAAATGAAGGCGTTCTTTTAGCCTCATGCAAATAGTGCATATCTGAAAGTGCCCCTCCGTGTATAAAAAACGCTCGAGAAAAAGAAAGAATTATAGGACGCGCAAAGGAAAGATCAACTTGCTTCAACGTATTCTGAATCCAGGTAAACGGAAAACTTTTTTATTAACTAGTGCGTGAACAAACAGAGATCAAGTACGATTTGTCCCATGAAAATTTCCAGAGTTTTCATTTATTTCTTGTTTAGCCTGATAATGGGGCAAGGAAAATTGACCCGTGGCGCAAAAGAAGCTAATAAAACTCGAGAAATTAAGGAAAGCTAGAGGAGAGAAAAAGTAGCGCCACACCAATTGCTGTTTATAACCTGAATAAAATACCGCATACCCTACCTTTTGAGCAGATGTATCTTTTATCATAAAGAACATATCATAATTGACTTCTTAAAATAAGCAAAATAAATGTGTCCCCTCCGCAATGCCCGAAAATCGTGTAAGTTGACCTTGAACCTGGAAAAAGCAACTCAGTGGAACCATTATAAGCAGTGCCGGCTTTAGGGGTGGGCGACCGGGGCGCCGGTGACTGGAGGGCGCATCTGAATTATCATCGAAATTTAGTATTTTTTAAACCACTAGCGTGATTAGGACACATAAAAAGTAGGCCGGGTGAAGACGCTGTTGATGAACCAATACTGATCCAAAAAAAAATTTTGAAGTCGAGTTTTTTAATGCTCTTTTGGACACCGTACTTACATATATGTATGTATGAAGGAAAGATTTCAACAGATACAAGATTTTTCCGTCACGTGAAATTTTTTGTTTAACATAAAAATTAATAATAATAAAGAAGAACTCATGCGACATTGCTTTAAGAGAAGTTAACGGTCAACTTTAAATATGATGTTGATGGAGATTTGTTGGGCGATGAAATTATAACTCTGCAACACTATATTGAAGACACACTGGCAACACCTATCGAAACATTGAACTTTATCAAAAAGTACAATCTTCAAGAGTTATATCCCAACACCTGGAACTGAAAAATTAATAAAAAAGGATTAATTTAGGTACTAAGGTAGATTAGATAAATTACAATGCTGCATAATTTCGATAGGGATAAGGAAAAATTAAATTTCAAAAAATATATTACAAATAAGAAGTATTCTAACAACATTATTTATATTTTCGGAAGTAATATCAGATAAGAATTCTCCAATACAGATTTCATTTAAAAGCTTATGTGTAAAATATCAAGTCAATGCATTAACTTTTGTGGAATTAATGGCGGTTTAAAAATATGTATATCAAGGTATTGTGAACGCCCATCTTTGGATGTAATTAGGATGCCCTCCTAAGGTTTTAACTTTGACCAGACAAGCCAGGAGTCATCGATCGAAACAAGTGGTTATCAGGAGAAGCAATATCTAGAGTATTTGGCGAGTAAAGCAGGTCTTACAATTTCATTGTTTGCAGGCATTTTTTGACCGGTTTTGCAAAGTGCGAACGTGCATTGTCTTGCTGCAAAGTCACTTATCGTGCTTCTAAAAGTATTTTTTTTTCATTGCAAGGCTCAAACGCCTTACTTATAGTCGGTAGCGATTTGGTTTGAGCAGCTTATGCATAGAAGATCACACTCTTCTGATCCCACCAAACTCTGAGCATGACCTTAGGTTAGGTTAGGTTAGGTTGACGTGGCTGTCTCCTATGAGACACACTTAGGCCAGTTTGGCCCGTTGTGATACCAGGGGTTAATTATTTCCACCCTATTTGAACCAGTTGGAGCTATTTATGAAGCTTTGTATTCGGTAGACCGAAGTTTTTGAGAGTTCGTCTAGGTCACTGTAGAACCAGTTACCTAGGAAGAGATGGCGCTTTCTGGCCAGCGCTGGGCATGTGCAGAGAAGGTGTGTTGTGGATTCAACTTCCTCTTCATCTCTGCAGCTTCTGCAGAAGTCGTTATGGGGAGTATTCAGTCTTTGGGCGTGGTTTCCAATCAGGCAGTGTCCTGTTAGGACGCCTATTGTAATACTTATTTGGTCCCTTCTAAGGGATATTAGTTCTTTTGAGCGTCTTAAGTTTAGTGTTGGCCACATTTGACGCGATATGCTGCATGTACTACCCGTTGACCACCTGATGTTGGTGTTTTCAAGGGATAGTTCATTTATTAGTAGCTTACATGTTGCGAGAGGTATTCCAATTTGTTCCTTATCTGTCGATAAGGGTTTGATGGTACCGTTTCTAGCGAGTTCGTCTGCTTTGCAGTTACCTTGGAAATCTCTATGTCCGGGGATCCAGCATAGGAATATATTGAGCTGCTCTGCCATCTCATTTAGAGATCTGCGGCAGCCTAGGACTGTTTTTGATGTTATTTCAACAGATTCCAGGGCTTTCAAAGCGGCTTGACTATCAGATAGAATACAAATATCTTTTGCTAATATTTCGTTCATCTGTAGCCAAGTAACGGCTTCATGTATGGCAGTGACCTCCGCTTGGAAGACACTGCAGTGGTCGGGGAGCCTAAAGGCATGGTTAATGTTTAGGGATTCAGAGTAGACTCCTCCCCCTACTTTGCCATCTAGTTTTGATCCATCAGTGTAGATTCTAGTGGCATTGTTTGGTGGAGGGCTTCCAATATCCCATTCGTATCTGGAGGGGATTGATACATCAAACTTTTTGTGGAATAAAAGTTTTTGAGTGATGTAGTCTATATTCTTGGGTATTTGAGGAGTGAGTTTCCTGGTGTCAGAGTGTCCTATTGTGCCCTCTTTCCATTGGGAGGTGGCTTCTAAACGGATTGCTGTGTTTGCAGCTATCCGTTTTGTTAGGATATCTAGTGGAGTTAGATGGAGCAAAGTATCGAGTGCGTCAGTAGGAGTGGTTCTCAGCGCTCCACTGATGCACAGCTCTGCTGACCGTTGAACTTTGCGAAGTATATTGAGGTGTGTTTGTTTGCTTAGTGCTGGCCACCAGACTATAGCACCGTATAACAATATTGGCCTAAAAACAGCTGTATAAAGCCAGTGAGTTACCCTAGGTTGTAATCCCCATTTGCTACCCACTGCTTTTTTACATGTGTATAGGGCTATATTGGCTATTTTGGCTCTCTCGAGCAGGTTGGGTTTCCAATTTAGTTTCCTATCTAAAATGAGACCCAGGTATTTTGCTTGTTGTGAGAAGTTTAGTCTTGTATTTCCCAGTTTTGGAGGACTAATAGTGGGCAAGTTGTGTTGTCTGGTAAAGATCACTAACTCGGTTTTATCGGGGTTAACGCTAAGTCCACAGCCGGTAACCCAGTTTACGAGAGTGTTAAGACAATTTTGCATAATATCTCTGAGGGTGGACACATATTTACCTGAGGTGACGATAGCAACATCGTCGGCGTAGGCTATCACCCTGCACCCCTCTTGTTCTAGTTTACCCAGTAGTTCATTCACCGCTAGGTTCCAGAGTAGAGGCGAGAGAACTCCTCCCTGAGGTGTTCCCCTTGGTACAGATCTTAGCGTGGATGCTGCTCCGAGACTCGCGCTTATAATCCTGCCTACTAGCATTTGATTTATAAGTGCTATCAGCGCAGAATCCACCCCAAGCTCCGTCAGCGCATTTGTGATAGCCTCCGCCTTGACGTTGTTAAAGGCACCCTCTATGTCAATGAAGGCTATCATTGTATATTCCTTCTGATGAAGGGACTTTTCAATGATAGATACTATGGAGTGGAGAGCCGTTTCCACAGATTTGCCTTTGGTGTAGGCGTGTTGTGCTGGTGAGATAGGATTTGCTTCTATTTTTTGTCTCAAGTAGATGTCTATTAGTCTCTCGAGAGTTTTAAGAAGAAAAGATGAGAGACTAATTGGTCGAAGGTCTTTTGGGTTTACGTGCGAGCTTCTTCCTGCCTTAGGTATAAAGACTACCTTCACGTGTCGCCATTGTTTTGGGATGTGATTTAGGTTAAGACAGCTTTGATAGATTATCATAAGCCACTGGCTTATGATGTCGTACGTTTTTTGAATTTCAATTGGGGCTATGCCGTCAAGTCCTGGAGACTTAAACGGTTTGAAGCTTTCTATGGCCCATTTTAGCTTCGATTGTGTAATTATTTGTAGAGAGTTGTCAATGGATGGAAAATGCACCTCTTGTGTTGGAGCATTTCCTATCTTTGAACAGCCCGGGAAGTGAGTTTCTACCAAGATATTAAGAGATTCTTCACTGTTGGTGGTCCAGGTTCCGTCTTCTTTTTTCATGAAGCTCGGGTTAGGTGGACTAGATGCTAGAATTTTCCTAAGTCTCGACGCCTCGGAGGTTTGTGATATTTCTTCACAGAAATTTCTCCAGGATTGTCGTTGAGCTTTGCGTAATTCTTTTTTATACTCGTTTAGAGCCCTTTTGTAAATTGTCCACGCATCTGTGGATCTAGTGGCTTTTGCCTTATTGAAGAGTTTTCTGCTCTTCATTCGGAGCTCTTCTAGTTTAGTGCCCCACCAAGGTGGCTTTTTCCTTCCTTTTGGTGTTTTGAGCGGGCACGCAGTGTCAAGAGCTTTATTCATAGACGCAGTGAGTTTGTCTACTAAGTCATCTAAGGAGTTTTTACAAGTGGGGAGACAAGATGGTCCGTTAGGAAGTTCTGTCATTAGTGTTTCTGTATAGAGATCCCAGTTGACTTGCTTGAGATTACGATAACTACGTGATCTCGGGGCAAAGTCATCTATGTCAAAAAGAATATATCTATGGTCAGAGAAGGAGTGTTCTTTTGAAACTCTCCAATTCTTTATTCTATTAGATATATTGTCGGAGGCAAGAGTAATATCTAAAACTTCCTGCCTATTGCATGACCTTCCTTCATGGATATTTGACTTCGATGCTAGTGTTCATGGTTGGCCGGGCTTAACCCAGATTATTTTTTTTTTTTTTTTTGGATTCGCCCGGAGATCCTCAAACACCAAACCAATACCAAAAATAGCACAGATAGACAAGTATATATTGTGCAGGCACAATATATTTATATATTCGGGTCACTAAAATAAGGGAACACCGAGCTAAAGTTATTATTTGGATATGCATTTGGGCCAACGCAGGTAAAAACTTGTATGGAAAAGAGATAAACTCTGACACACCAAGCCAAGAGACACGGTATACATGGTCAACTAAGGAAGAACTAAAGATCTAAAATAATTTCATGAAAAAATAAAGCAACGAAACTGAATAAAACGAAAACTTAAAGTACACTCTAAACTATTTGTTGAAATTTACTATCAAAATGACCGTAAATTTTTGTTGAATTTTCTGTTGTTGCCTAAAATTATTATCTTTTGGTGTCATTTAATGAAAATAACCAGAAATTGTTTATTTTTAAACAGAAAGTTGTGCAAAATTTAAATTTACACAAAAAAGGTTTAAATTACTACACAAAAAATTGTAATGTTAAACTCAAAAAGTGCAAAAATTTAAAATATGACAAAAAATGTGCAAAATTACACGAAAATGTGTAATGGTGAACATGAAATGTGTAATATCATTCACGGAAGAAGATTTGGTATCACTGAACTAAATCAACTTGATTTGAAATAACAAGTTCGAGGCAAAAAAAAAAAAAAACGTCAATAGTATAAAAAAAAATCAATACAATTATTAGTAAGCTGAAAAGTTTAACTTAAAAGTTTTCTATTTCTATTTTTATTTTATTATTTTTTTTTTGTTTTCTTAAAAGTGATTACATTATTTCAATTATTTTTTTTTATTAGTTATAAAATTAATTATCATTTTCTTAAATGAATTAAAGCTTAAAGTGAAAGCTACCTGAGTTAACATATGTTTTCACATAACTACAATTTGAATTTAATACTACTGAATACAAAAATATATTATAAAACAAAAAAACATTCTATATCTTACTTATTACTTACTTTTCTTTACGCAAGAGTAATGAAATAGAGCAATGGTACGAAGGAAGAGTAATGAAATTTTATACATTTATTGTTGAAAAATAAACACGAAGAGTTTCAACTTTTACACACAAGTTGCGTAAATCGTTAAACATTTTCTGTGTAATATCCAACAAAATATGTTTAAAAATGTGCATGTGTAAATTAAGACACTATAAGTCAGAAAAGCGTTGCCGACGATTATCGTCGTAAAATTCAACAGAAATCGTTTAGAGTGTATCTATCATATTCGATGATGCTTATTTGTTAAATCGTAAAATCTACACAATTATCGCGAGTTATATTTGTTATCACAAGGAATGCGTTAAGTATTCAAATGTAATATCATTTTACGTTTTAAGACATCCACCGAGTCAGAAAAATTTATCAAGTTCAAGTTACCATTGAAATCACTATACACACATCGGAAAGGGTCGTGAAGGGCATAATTAGAAGTGCACTGACTCAACTTAAAAAACTGGAAATATCTGGCTCCGCTCCTAGGGATGTTGAAGTTTAATAAAGAAAGGAGGTATTGTGAGTCTATATCACCACTGAGTAATTTGTATAAAAAGGAGACATTGAGCATAATTCTTCTGCTTTTTAAGGAAGGCAGGGAAATAATGTTGAGGCGGGTTTCATAAGGGGGAAGAATAATATTGGGGTTCCAACGATAATGTAAAGCAAAAAATAAGAATTGTTTTTGAACCGATTCTAATGCATCGATGTGGACATTGTATTGAGGGTTCCATTTTACGGATGCATATTCAAGAATTGGTCTAACAAGAGAGGTATAAAGTATTTTAGTAGTGAAAGGATCGTTGAATTATTTAGCCCATCTTTTAATGAAACCAAGGCCACCTCTAGCCTTATTTACCACCAAATTAACTTGAAGATTCAAACGAAGTTTAGGATCCATAATTACACCTAAATCAAGAAAACTGTGTACAATTTCTAAGTTAGTATTATTTATATATAATTTATAATATTAGCAATTCGACGTGAGAATGTCATTTGCTTACATTTTTTTAAGTTTAATTTTAAAAGGTTTAAATTACACCACTCAACTAGACTATTTAAATCCGATTGAAAGAGTTGTTGATCTTCAGGCGATTTGTAAGTTATGAAAAGTTTCCCGTCATCGGCGTACATTAAGACGTTAGAGTGTTTTATTACAGAAGGAAGGTCATTTATAAACAGTAAAAATAAAACCGGATTATATGTGTTGGAATTGTCAAAATGTATCCATTTTGATAGCTCGTGATAATTCGATGCATCCATCTCTATCTTTTCTCCCGTATTATCAGTAGTTCACTGATAAAAAACAACTTTGAACGTCTCCCGGTTTCAAGTCGTATTGGATCCAGTTTCCTAGCTCTTGGATCATTCCTATGACTTTAAGGCGATTTCCTATTATTGACAAGTCAACTCTCAATGATTCAGATAATTCTTGAAGTGTTTGATATGAGTATTTGTTGAGTAATGCCTTCAATTCTGCATCTTCGAATTTTTCGGCTGAATTTCTATTCTTATGGAAAAGAGTGGAAGAAAATTATCTTGAGAACAAAAGATTTCCCAACCATTTGACTCTTTTCTATTCTACTATAAGCTCACTGTTGCTATTGATTAACTCCCTCCCCACTATTATCTTGTTGGTCCCAAAAAATCATTACTTTTTAAAAATTGCATAAAAAATTATTTATTCATGTCAATATGGCATTTATTCGTATAAAAGTATCTATAAATTTTGTTCGTATGCCAGACGACTTAGCTTAGAATTTAGTATCTATTTTAATTTGATACAAAAAGAAATATAATAATTTATTGTCATCTGTTTGGAAGACAAGCACAGGTTCGAAATATACATATATATAAATGTTGGTTAGGTTAGCTCAATCCTACACTCCGAGCAGCTACAATCAACGCACTGTGCATCCTTTGCGTTCCATTTGCGTATCCTATCAAAAAGTAATAAATCTCTTGTTGATCTGTCGTAAATCTTCGCGCTAAATCGCTGGTTCTTTTATGATTTACCCACATAAATCAAAATTATCTGCATTTTGTGAATTTGTTCTTGTTAACTGGTGAATGTGTTCAATTTAAAGTTTCGCATGCGTCAGATTGTGGATGGCTGTAAGGATGCGTTATATAATGATTTTGTTTTGTTTTCAAGATTATTCAAAAAAATATCTCTATATTCTCCAAACATAAAAGTATGATTTTTACAAGTGCTGCCTATATTACTCAACTACTTTCATAAATAATCTTTGTTTTACAAATAGTTGATGATTGAGAAATTAATTTATCCCTATTTTTACGAATAAAACCAAGCCATGTTAATTATTTTCAGTGTATAAAAAAAAAATTCAAAATAATTTTCAATAATTGCTTTCTTACAGTTCTATAATTTTACTAATTAATTTGACTGGGTGTGTTCGTGTTATTGTTTTGTTTTTTTTGTTCTGTTTTTCTTTCTTAGTAAAACGCCTGACTTGCGTTCCGAATGAATTGGCTAGCCACAAATGTTATAAGTAATACAAAAAAACGAATACGACTGCGTTAAATCTGTTGAACTCACATGTCACGAAATGAAGGTACCTACATCCGTAATTAACGCACATCCCACAAAATGAGGAAACAGTTTGAGTTCATGTCACACGTTTGTTAAGAAGTTGGCTAAAAGAAATCTCGAGTTGGCCACAACTAACAAATTACCATCTGTTGGATCAATCAAACGGGCGAACGCACTCACGAGATACCAAAAACACAACCATACACACCACAATGTATTGCTTCACCAGATACGAGTAAGTATGCGGCACACCACAAATACAACGCACAGTAGTTTTGGTTTTTTGTTTTTCTTCTTAAGCTAATTTCATTTAATTTGAGTTTTTGTCCCAAAAATTAATTCGAGCCACAGCCACAATTATATTTTCCCCATTTAATAATTAATAATTTGTTCGGGTCACGATATTGCAAAAGAAATGTAAAGAAAGCGTCCCGTAGTTCCAGCTATATTTTGTATTGTCTTGCATTTTGGTTCACTCGGTCTGTTTGTCCGAAAATTCGGCTGTGACTCCAGACCACGCAACAAATATGTTCAAACACACATATTGAATATGAGGAAAAAAGAAATTCTCCAAGGGTGGATGAAGCTGATAATTGCTGTCACACATTCAACTTACCGCAAAAAGAAACCCAACCAAAAACGAGTGATAAAAAAACAAAAATAAAACATAAAAAAATATGTACCAAAAAAGGTGGCCCTACTCACGCATATCCATAGGTGAACAATTAACAGTTGGTTTTCACATTTTTTAGCGTTTAGGCATCGTTACTTATACCCGATGGCGGTGATGGTGGTGGTGGGCATGTGTTTGAGGTCAGCACTTTTGGGAAATTTTCCAGAAGTCAATCACCACCACATGTTGCAACAGGTTGTCAGAATGGAGTCTACGATTTTCACATGCTCAATGCGCATCAATTGTTCGATGGAATTTGATTTGGTGGTTGTTGGAACATCCTTTCTGTTTTCAGGGTGAATGAAAATTTGGTTGTTGTTTGTTGCTGTTTCTTATGCAGTCTTAAGGGGTCTGTAGAGATTTTTAAGTGAAAATTAGAATACTCACAATATACATATTTCCATTTCTCTTTTCAAAGCAAATAATGAAATAAAGTTTTAAGTTTATGATTCAATATATATATAACTGGCCATTTCACCCCTTGACTTTGGACTTTGAACGAACTTCTTATGATCAAATTGTGTTGCGCATGTTATTAAATGTTTGAACAAAATTGATCGAGAACTGGACCTACTAGTTTTATACCGACTCCGAACGGCTAATGTGCATGTTCTTAAGAAGCCTTACATGCCATTATTTACTCTCAGATTCTTACCATTGTCTGCAGTGAGGTGACGGCCGAGCAGAAAAATTATTTCAATTGAAAAAACTTATGAGCCACGCACTCTACCCACTGCGCCACGACCGCCCCTACACGCAAAGAAAAAAAAAAACGTTTATTGCCAGTTTGCCGCAAGCAAACTTCGTTTGTTGTGCTTGGGATCGTTATTTGCAAACGATTCAAATGTTGTCATAATAATAGTTCAGTTGCGAGAAACGCGTCATTTAGTTGCAGGTAATTAATTTCGTTTGTCATATACGCGAATGATTTTAAATTGCAGCAATTGAAAAATTGTTTTACCCAACTGAAAACTTCCTTTGTTTTTCCCTTCTTTGTATACACACAACGCTTATAATTCAGAGCTACTTTATGGACAAACTGTTCTATATAAGCAAATTTGTAATTTGCTTAATACGCTGACGAAGAGAGCAACAGAGGTGCGATGAGTACAATTCATGAGAGTATGGACAGAAATATGGAGGATGACAATTTATATAATAAATAATCGAAATAGCTTGGGGTATATATAGATATAAGATATACAAATTTTTAAGTTGACAACTGAATATTCGTTTGTGGCAAATACAACTCGCAAACGAAGTTTTAATTAATTAATTAATAACTGGTCATTTCAGTCCTTGAAAGGCCTTTGACCTAGCTTCTTATGATCAATTGTATTGTGCGTGTTATTAAGTTTGTACACAATTGAATGAGAACCGGACCTACATGTTTAACGCCGACCCCGAACGGCGATGAACGGAATGTTCTCGTTCTCAAGAAGCTTTACATGGCATTTTGATTACTCTCTGAGGTTTGTCATTGTCTGCAGAGAGGTGGCGGCCGTACAGAAAAATTATTTTATTTAAAATAATTTTCTGTCGCTGCTGGGGTTCGAACCTGGGTCTCCAAGGTTCGTTGACATAGCGGCCACGCACTTTAACCAACTGCGCCACGGACGCAAACGAAGTTTAGTTGAACAATTTTTCAGTTGAGGTGAACGAAAAATTTCTATGCGTGTGGTATATCAAAATATACGGCTTGATTCTTGTTGTCACCTCATATATGTGAGTAGTCTCACACTCGTCTCACGTCACTTGAATTGTGGTATTCTAGTTGTCATGTGAAGTGAGCGTGAGGAACATGTGGAAATGAAATAGCAAGTCGTGTTTAATGCGTCGACTTTTTATTTTTTTAGCATCAATATCAATTTTAAAGTAAAAAAAATAAAAAGCAATTATTTAAGTATTATTTATTAAAATTAACATGAGTTCATTCGAGTTCTGGTTTTCGGATACTAATAGTGAAGACAGCAATGATGGTGCGAATTTAAAATTAAAAAGATTAAAGCTAAGGGACGCCTCTAACCCGTTGAAGTTACCGGATGGAGCGTAATTCCACCTCATCATCAACGCCATATGTTGGCGCATCGTACTGCGCGACTTTATGCAAAGACAAACAATTTTTTAGACTTCTTCTAGGGCGTCCAGGTAAGCCAAACGGAAATGGCCGCCACCGGTAGAGTTTTACTCTTTCTTGTTGTGCCTCAACTTCTTTCTTAGATTGAGCTTGTAGTCATTCCAAACCTAAATCAAATAAAATTGTACAATTCAATCGTCGTCTTCATATGCACGATTGTATTACTTACTTTTTACCATCCTGCATCCTTTCTTATAGTCGGACCCAAGCTATTTATTTTAGTGGCCAATTTTTGCCACTTTCCATCGGAAGCCGTTTTGCCGTTTTCTGTATATATAAGGCCTTTATCGATAGATGAATTTTTTGTTATAAAACTCACCATCGCCTCAAATTGCTTTCTTGTGGTTATCTTCACTCTAAACGGAAATAAATCTATGGTTTTTCAAGTTAATTTCATAAACAAAACCAAAATTAAACATATTTTATATAATAAGTTTATTTATTTTATAATTCTTAAAAAACATATTTTTTAAGAATTATATTGTGAGCTTAATGCCAAATAATTCATGAAGCAACAGGTTGCTACAACAACAACGTTCTTTGCAGAACTAAACCAAGCTGACTAGACCATGGTTTCGTCGGACGCTACTCCGACTCATCAGTAGTCTCAGTGGTTCTAGCAGTCCACTAACTTTGATAAGCTAATAAGCGTAAGAGCAATAAAACCAAAGTGGAATTATAGAAGTGCCTATACTTTATCAAAGCAATGTTTTTCTACTCTTTTGCTAGTAGCAAAATTTCAAAAAGTTGACTGCATATTTTATAACAAACCTTTTTGGTTCTCACTTAAAAAATTTACGCGAGTAAAATGTCACTTAAATTCAACGACAAGTGACAACAAGAATACGAATTTTTGTCACAGTGAAACAAGTCACACTCATTTAGGTGAGGTGAGAACAAGAGTACGAATTAAGCGTCACAGTGAGACACGTCACACTCACTTAGGTGAGGTGACAACAAGAATCAAGGCGATAGGCTGTAGAGTTTAGAGGTGTGGAGCTTGAATTGACTTGATTAGAAGATAATTTTATGCCATAGGAGTTTAAATATAATTTCGAGATGTGGCGCATTCAGGAAGTTCAATTTTCTACCACTTTTTGGAGTATTTGAGGACGTATCTCGACAATGGTTCGCACAATGTTATCTTTCAAGACGTCCATATTTGCTGGTTTGTTCACTTAAATCAACTGCTTTAATCCGAGAGAAAATACTCCAAATGCGTTAATATCGTACGATCTTGGTGGCCAACCGAATGGTTTTTTTTGAGAATCAACGTGTTTGTCAAATTTTTTCTTCAGTAATTCAATTGTTTAATGCATTGTATGGCATGTGGCGCACATATTCGGTAAGCATGACTCTTAAGCGCTGGCCATTAACTGTAAAGCTCTCGCTGCTCTCATTTTTAAATAAGGACCAGTAATTCCAACGACCCATAAGCGCACCAAACAGTGATTAGTTGTGGATATAACGGTGCCTTGAGAGTAACTCCGATTGTTCTCACGAACAGCCTGTCAAAAGCCAGAATAAAGAAGGATGGTCGTAGGCAACCGGTTCGCCCTTTCCTGTGTAAATATAGAAGGGACTTCTCAGATCCTGGAATTGGTCGTCCAATCTAAGGCGTAGGTTGGACGAAAGAATAGCAATTATCCTAAAAATTTGTTAGTGCGAACACATTTCAACTGCACATTTAAAAACACTTATGTGATGGATAGTCTTAAAAAGGCCGGGCAGTTTATACTGCAAAAATGTTGTTTAACCAAGATGAGTTAAAGAGGTGTCAGATTTGGGTATTCCAAGGTGAAAAATTTATCTTATTAATCCAGAGTTGAAAAGCTATTAATAAAAGCGTTGTGTCACAAACGGTCAGGTGCGATATGCTATGCTATGGCATGTCCAGTAGTGGTGATTTTGTCACCATAGTCAAGAACGATATGTGATAATGTGTCGGTGTGTGTGAGTGCGTGTCGAGATAAATCCTTTTAGCCCAAGAGACTATCGATGGGCTGGCAATTCGCGGAATATCGTGCTGGCTGTGAGAGTTCCTCATTGTGAACAGATGGCGAACCGGGTGGTAATGCCAGAGATGTTAGATGGGTCTCGATTTCAACCAATAAATGTGTAAATTGGTACTGTTGCGTTCCAATATTGGTTACTAACCGTTCAGTATATTTAATAAATAAATATACTGACTTTAATATACTATGTATATATTAAATAACTTAAGTATGGTGTTAAAACTACTATGACAGGGCGTTGGTCGTGTCTGGAGTCATGGAAGTGATGCCCAGGAGATGGATGGATGGATGTTAGTGTATGAGTATTTGCATGGTACTAACGCACAGAAGGACTTTGCCAAGGGGCAACGTACAATTAAGCCTATACTGCATGTGTCTACGCAAAACAGTAGAGAGGAAAAAGGTACCTCGGAAATCTCTTGTGCACTCAATATGTAGCAGTTTTGCTCATTGCCATGCCCAGTGAGCTAAAAATTAGCGTCATCACTGAACAGAATGTTGTGAAAAATATAAGTGGATTGCTTTCAGTTCACTTTCAGCTCATCGAAAAGCCTTATTGTGGCGTTTGCCTAATCATTATAAAATTTAGAGTTGCCAGAATAAGTGACAAATTTTTATAAAAAAAATTTTTTTCGGGAATTTTTTTTCATAGAAGGAAAAAAGATATCGTTTTCAAATTTTGCACATATATTTATTAACATTTAAAGAATACAAAAAAAAAATTTTTAGAATTTTTGAAATGCTTTTTGACGTTATTTGATTTTTTTTTTAAAAATGCCAAAAAATTGACGGTGTGCAGGATATCACCAGTCTCGAACATTTGAGGAAAAAAAAACCAAATTAATCCTGGTTTGAGTGGCTATCGCCTGAACTAGGATAATTTTTTTTAGCGGCCATTTGAAGAAAAAGTCGATTTTCGATGTTACAGAATCGGTCGCATTTTGTTTTTTTCGGTGGAAAATATTTTTTTGTATTCTTTAAATGTTAATAAATATATGTACAAAATAATAAATTTTTTTATTTTCAGATGAACCAGTCTCCAGATATCTTGCTCAGCACAAATTTCTGAAAAAAACCCAAAAAATTTCGTCATTTTTGTAATTAAAATGCGCCATATTGGTTTCTAATGTCATTATTATGCGAATCTGACTGCACCAATTGAAAGAGCGACCCCAAAAATAGTAGAATAGGTATATTTGGATATTTTTTTCCAATTTTTCCAATATTTTTTTATGGCAGAAAATAAGCCTCAAACGTCATATTAAAATTATGCTCTTCCCGGACTTAATGGGTTAACCTGAAATTTTTCAGTATATGTTTTTGTTCGAAAAACCGGAGGCCCTTAAGGTATTTCAATTTAACTAAAATTTTGTGGAAAATATCTCGCTTATATCCCCTTATATCAGTCGGTGACTAAAAAAATATGTGGCTCATAAAAAAAAGATGCTTAAAAGTAAATTTTGCTCGTAAACCACTCTTAAACTCCTAAACCCTTCATACGATTAGCATGAACATTTGTATGTAAGGGTTTTCGGGTACAGTGAGTCCTTCGGCACTACTTATTTTGCTCTTTTTTGAACACCAGAGGGCGCTGTAGTACAAATCACTTAAAAAATCGCTAAAAATTCCTAAACCGCTCACGATTACCATAAAAATTTCTATATTGAAAAATTGAATCGAAAAGTTCACCGATGTTAATAATTTTTAACGTGAGGATTTACTGTAGTTCAATATAATTGACTGCATTATTTCAGCAAAGAAATAAGCTATTTTATGGGTTTTTCTCTATTGAAAAAATAACTTCTATGGGACGTAGGCGTGGACATTGACCATAACTCTTAATTTTTGTCATATTACTCATTTTGAGCTAAAAATTGGTCCAAAAGTGTATGACCCTAGACATCTAGTAGTTCATTCAGTAGCTGTGCAGAATAACTATTCATACTCATGTTTTACTATTAGAATAACAATTCATACATAAATGTTTTCTATCGTTCACTCCAACTTAAAAAACAGTGTTTTGAGAAAATCGCATTTTAAGTCAACCAACATTATTTTTTTCAGAAAAAATTACCTTTACTTGATCTGCAATGCCTGCACTATAAAATATTCTTCTTCCTGCAAATACTGCTCAAGTCGGAGAACACATGATTTTTATGTGTATGTTCTCAAGAAGCTTTAGATAGCCTTTATTTACTCTCTGGGGCTTGCCATTGTCTGTAGAGAGGTGACACAAATCAGAAAAATAAATTTCAATTGAAAAAAATTGTATGTGTTAGATGGCGGATTCGAACCGCGGATCTCTTGGTTCGGAAAATTGGCACAGGGCGGTTTACGCACGTTTACGCGTTAGGCCATGGCCGCCACAGTTTGCTATAGACAAATAATTTTTGAGAAGTCCCACCTTTCTTTATCCATGAACAAATCAACCTGTTATGTCTTTCAAATGGTTGTAGCTTGATTTGATCTAATATTGCTAAGATTACAATATTTTTTGACAAAACCTACCTATCCACACTTAATTGATAAAGGACTCTTTATAAATATAAACGGCTATACTCTTGATAATTTCGCGACCAAAAACCCTATTTTTTGCATTTTTAAATTCGATTACGTTCTTGTTGAAGACATTTAATTTTCGGTTGTCAAGAAGAGGAAGGTTTCCTTCCGAAGTGGGTTGAATAAATTTTCATTGATCAACATAACCATTATTTTTTCCAAAGTTCTCTTTTGAATTACACAGTGCGACAAAATGGAACGAAGTTGAAATACCTGGGAGATAATGTTATTTTTCTGGTAGGTCTTATTGAGTTCTTATTGAGTTTTGCTGGTCATTAAAACACGAAACGAATGATGCCGACTTAAAAACAAAAGATCAAGCAAACATTTTTGAGTTGTCATACCGAAAATGTATTTTTGGAAAAAAATCTCTTTTCATGAAAAGTTGAATAACTTTGTCAATTACTGACCAATTTTCATAAACTAACTTGCGTTACAATTCCTAATAAATGTTTTCTATGAATCCGTGCAGGACTAGTGTGGTCTCAATATAATTTAGTGTATAGAAAAATCGTCAAAGTTGAAAAAAGTAAAAAAAATTGAAAAAAAGTTGTATTTGCAGAGTAAATACACACAGCTTTCTCAAGTTGTCCCAAACAAGATATATATCGTTGGAAAGGTTCAAGTATGGTCTTCCGGTTAAATTTTTAAAATCGGTTGGCAATCAGGTAAGTTATAAGCCAATAAGTGGGCAAAGGTAGGCAAAATCGGTTTTTTGACCGTAAGTCCAGATTTTGGGGGTGTCCGGCAAATTTCAAGTATAGAAAGTTCTTTAACTCAACAAGACCTACAAGAAAAATAACATTATCTCCCAGGTATTTTGGACTGTTGCACAGTGTTATTTTCAATAATTAATTGAAAAGTTTAGTAAATCATTACGTTACATTGAATAGGAAGACATCACTGGGCGTAGCCCGTTAAAAAGTAAGCATAGGAAATCTAAGAACCCATTATCAATTATTTTTTGGTTTAATTAATGTTTTGTTTTTCAATATTTGTTGAATAAATCCATAACTCTTCTTTGGCGGACCTATTCACTCTCAGATTCAAGCCCCACTGCTAAACATTGCGGTTAATCCAGACTGTATTTCCGTTTACTTTGGTGTAACATAAACTGTTGCTCCTTGAGAGTAATGAACAAATTTTGAGATCAACAACAAAGTCACGTTGCTTGGACTAATTCGGATGGAAATTTATATCATGCTCATGTCGCACATAAATTCACCACTTCGCGAAGTACGAAGAACATGTTGCACCGGCCCAGCTGCAGCGTCTTGAGCGAGTTGAAGCAGCAGCATTAGCAACAGACGACAGACAGCTATGTCAACATTCAGCAATGCACATACACATACACACATCCGTGTACTTATGGATGTATGTTTGTATCTACCCAATGGCGATCGCAGCGCCTCCGGTCAGCTGAGGCAGGAAGATAGATAGTTATTGTAAGCTATCATGCCGCCCATGTGCAATTTGTGAACGAAATTAACCGATAAATTAATTCGTGCAATGTTCGGCGCGCTGCTCGACGCACTCAAATCGGCAAATTGACTTGGCTGGAGAAGCTGGGTTTCCAAATAGAGACATCATCCCAGACTGCGCATGAGGCACTGCATAGCTAAGCATGCGTCTCTGCGCTGACGCTGATCAAACATGTGAATGGGCTTGTTCGTATGTAGGTATGTATGTATGTTTGTTGTTCTATGTGAATGTGCGGTCGTCAGAATGGTGGGGCACGAACGGTCTGTTGGTTTGTCGGTCGTTCAAGTTAAATCAAGTCATAAATTCAGTATTTATCTGCTGGATGTAGTTTGTTGACCGTCATCACTTCATGTCTCACCACTTCCACTCACTCCACTCGCACCACTTTACCATCAAGCACTTTGGTATGGCATGGCATCAACAACCAACAACGTCGTGGTAATCGTCCTGCGCATGTGTAACCTTAATATTGTCCATAACAACTTCCAGGCTTTAGAGTGCGGAGCGTTGCCCATGAATTGCGATATTGTGTAAATTATACGTTAAAATGCACTTTCAGGTCTATTCTAGACTTTGAAAGATGTATTTGTCGAGGAAAGAACGCACTTTTTATCGGTTTCAAATAATTTATGAATTTTCAAGAACCACATTTATGTGGTTGCCGGCCAACAACTCACAAACGTATGTACAGTAGAGTAGGTCGGTATCCACACAAATAAACAAAAAAAAAGTTTGAAAAGTTAACCCCCTATTTGAAAGTTTACTTTGTCTTTTTTGTTAAACTTCTGGACTTTTCTAACGTTATGTTTGACACACTCTCTTGTACAGTATATTCAAATGTGATAAATTTCAATATTTTTTCTTGTAAACTTTCATAAGAGCTGAACTATTTATATTTACAATCTATTCGTAGGATAATAAGCAAATGTCATAAAAAATATTCAATAACCTTATGGTATGTATGTTACATTAGGGCGTATCGAATTAAAATTTTTTTCGAATTTCACATTCTAAGACGTCTCAATAATTGTATGGGATTGTCAAGATCACAAAAAAAAAAAATTAGGAATAAAAAGAGGTCTTCCTCTCCCGCATGGAGAAAGTTGTTTTTTGAGGAAAACAGTTAAAAATAACGATCTTAAACTTTGATATTAATAAAAAAACTACATATCAGCCATTCCAAATTAAACGCATCAAAAAAACGTAAATAACGGGTTGACCACCTCCGATGTTGCTCAAACTTTCAGAATTGAATCTTCTCATGAATTAAAAACACTAATTTGAGTAAAAAAATTTTTACATTTTTTTTCAAGTTTTTACGTAACATTAAAATTTTGCCAAAATGGGAGAAAAAGTGAAATTTCCTTACTCTTGAAAAATCATATATTCAACAAAACTAACTCGATTTTCATGTTTGAGGTATTTTCGAAAAGGCAATAAATAGTTGTTTTTTATAAAAATATAAAAAAAAACAAAATTATTTTTTTAAGTTTCTTTACTTCAAGGTCAAATTTTGCAAGTCATAAAAATAGGGTTTTTCTCCACTTTAAAAATTGAAAAAAATATTTTCAGAAAGTTAATTTTATTACCTTTCCATTTGTCAAAAATCATGAGGGTGCAATATTGCAAAAATTTAAATTCTGGATACGTAACTAGTCTCACTCTGAAAATTGCTTTAATTATAATTAATATTTAATAATAATTATAATTAAAAAATAGTTTTTTTTTAATTTTTACGGAAACTTCGCTTTTTGACATAAAATATCTTTTAAACTTTTAACAATTTTAGAGTAAATAAAAAATTGCTGTTAATATTAAAATGTTAAAAAGAAGGTATTGAAGCTGATTGAAGGTATACGTCAGAATGCCCACTGTATCCTTTTTGGATACAACCATGTTTTCTTTAATAACTCGTAAACAACATTTTTTTCCAAAAAAATAAAAACGGGGTCGTGTTCATGGGAACATTTAGCACAACATTATTTTTTTAATGAAATCGGTGTTGTTGGACATTTAAGGGTTAAAGCAAAAGTAGGTATAGGCTTTTGTAAAATTAATATAAGATCATTAGAAATGGCACCGAAGAAAATGTTCTCAATTTGGATTCTTTTAATATTGTGACCAACAACCTGTCTAAAAGTATTCATTTTAAATAACAGCTTAAAACCACGATTTTTTTTGTCATTCCGTTTGTAACGCCAATAAGGAGGCGTGGTAGGTATATAAAAGTACATATATCCTTGATCAACATCACCACCCGAGTCAATTTAGCCATGTCCATCTGTCTGTATGTCCGTCTGTCTGTCTGTGACCACGATTACAGTCGTAATTTTCAAGCTATCGTCACGAAATTCGATATTTAAGTCTTTATAAAAAAAAAAAAAATAAAGGCCAAGTTCAAAAATGAGCCAAATTGGATGAAAACCACGCCTACCTCCTATACAAAGTGACTTTATCAAAATGGAAAAATGTTTTTAAATTCCACAAAAATATATGGACTTGCAATTTTGCATTATATAACATTATATAACATATATAACATATATAACATATACCATATGTTAATACATATAACATAAATAACATTATATAACATGTACTCTGTGTATGAAATTCAACCAAATCGAGTGAAAACCAAACCCACCTCCCATACAAAGTGACTTTATAAAAAACAAAAGCGAATATTTTTTGTTAAAACTTTGATTAAAATGTATTTACAAATAAACTTTCGACTTTGAATATACTTTTGTTCGGCCGTGGGTGTATTTTAACTTCGGCCATTTCTTACTAGTTTTTTTACGTAAGGGGGGTTACGACATTGCCACTTGAGGCATTTTCGCAAAATGAGGCAATTGAATCATTATCGAATCGCTGTAACAATTTTATTGAATCGGGATTAGAATATTTTGTTTTCTCTTTTTGGCTCTTTAGTTTTCTAGAGCCTGTTTGGGATAAATGGCGGATTTATTTGTTCGAGACGAAATTTTGGGTCCTTGCTTCATTGATTTTCGTATTCTTCGATAAATTCTAAGTAAAAAACTGGTGAAGAACATATGCTACGGTAAATTCCGAGTTCGGAAAATTTCGTTTGAACATTTTGATTTCTGATTTTTTTTATTTATAAAATATTTCTCATAATTTCACCTTCCAAAAATTATATCTGGCGGATTTCGGGCATGAGTAATCCAAATCTTATATTTTTACCTTAAATGACCACTAGGCTGCGTAAATAATTAATTTCATCAAAAGAAGAGCACAAAAAGGAAAAAAGAATTGTAATTAGAAAGTATTTTATTTTTACATAGTTAAGTTACTTTATATCATGACTTTTAGATAACTAGTACACTTATTTTAACATATAATTCTATGTTAATATACATATTGTTTACTTTCAATTTTCGGCATTTGAGCTCTACTTTCGAGTGTCACAGACATACCTTTTTCGATAGAGCGGTACATAGCCGAACGTGTATCTTATTTCCTTAAATGTGTCATAGAATTTCCGGATCTTTAAAGGGTAAATATATCGTAAAAATCGATTTTTTAATTTTCTCCAAATTTTAATTATTTTATCGACAACTTCAGTAGTAAATGCGCTATATGAAAATATTTTGTTATTATCTTTAGCACGATCAGACAAAAAGAAATAATGTTTTAAAATAAATCGATAAGTAGGCAAAGAAATTCGTTTCATTTCTACAGATACACTAAACCTGAAAATATCATGCCGTAGAATATGTTTTAAACGCGGAAGGTTATCCAAAGTGCTTATTGATGTAGATTCACCAAATGCCACAGTCGATGTTGAGGGATCCATATTGATTTTATATTGATCAAAAGTATAGAAAGTTATGATGAAGAAACGCAATTCATCTTCGAAAAACGGCGTTCGATGTCTCTCGGCTTTATCCAATAAAGCCTCCACTTCGGCATCCTTTAACTTTTCTGGCCGTCCTTCGCGCTCTTTGCCATCGGTATTAAAATCACCACTCCTAAAACGTCCAATCAAAACCAAAACTCACATGTGGAAATCCATGAAGCATGTTTCCCGTAAGCTTCTTGCAACATTAGATGGTCTTCAATTGCATTTATCTTCTAATGAAAGCAGAAAAGAAAACTGTCAAACACAAAATTTGACATAATTGGAGCACACAGAAACTATGCTGTTTAAACTTCAGCGAAACGACTAATACTGAAAAAGAAAGCCTATTGATGAGGCTTCAAAATTAAGTTGGTTCCAACATTGTCCGATTCGATTTAATACTATGTATGTTAGTGATGCCATCTCGGTAACCTGGAAGAAAACCCGGTATTCTTCTTGGATGAAATTGTCCGGCATCCCAGGATTGAAATCTCCAGTAAAGGTATATAATAAAATAATTTCTATCAGAAACCATTGAGATATTTTCAGTAATTGAAGCATAATCGTGAATAACGTTGTAAGCGACATTTTTTTTAAAAGTGTTTTTTTCGCGGATACCAGTTAGAATTACTCTCTTATCTATATCTATATCTATATCTATATCTATATCTATATCTATATCTATATCTATATCTATATCTATATCTATATCTATATCTATATCTTTATCTATATCTATATCTATATCTATATCTATATCTATATCTATATCTATATCTATATCTATATCTATATCTATATCTATATCTATATCTATATCTATATCTATATCTATATCTATATCTATATCTATATCTATATCTATATCTATATCTGTATCTATATCTATATCTATATCTATATCTATATCTATATCTATATCTATATCTATATCTATATCTATATCTATATCTATATCTATATCTATATCTATATCTATATCTATATCTATATCTATATCTATATCTATATCTATATCTATATCTATATCTATATCTATATCTATATCTATATCTATATCTATATCTATATCTATATCTATATCTATATCTATATCTATATCTATATCTATATCTATATCTATATCTATATCTATATCTATATCTATATCTATATCTTCTATACTATTATATAAAATGAAAGTGGATTTTTTTTGTTGCCGCAAAACTACAAAAGTACTGGTCCGATTTTTATGAAATAATTTTTAAAATACCACATTTGTGCTACAAAAGGATCATTGGGTATTTTCTTTACGAAATTTCAATAATAAGTATCTATAATTAAAGTGTTAGGTTTTTTAAAAAATCATCCAGAATGCCATGCATTGCTTGATCGTTAGCTTTTCATGCGTTTGTGCTGCGAGAGCCTCAATAAACTGCATGTTGCTCTCTACTATACTCTTTTTGTTCTCAGTAAGCACAACACAACAAAACAAACAAACAAATACATATACATACATACTTTGCTGCGCTTAAAGCTAATTGGACCGAAGTACATTCTAATATGTTCAAATTAGTTTTGATGTGGTGAATTAATCTAACACAGTTTTGTTAAAAGGGTATTCACTGACCACCTTTAGCATGTTGAGGATTTTTTTGATAAGAATGAGAATCAATCCGACTTGATGTATGTTGTATGTATGTACGTCTGTTTATTTGTTTCGCTGCATGCAACTTTTCTTCATATGTTTTGACGGTGGTTTTCCTGTCATTTATAAATGAACAAAAGGAACAAACGGCTGACTTTTTACTTTATAGAATTGACATTATGTAATTCAATAAGTTTTTTTATAAATAAACAAGAGAACTGGGACGGGCATAGGAAAAGGGGTTATGGCTTCGACCACACAAGTCAAATTTTTGATATTGAATAGCTTTTGAACTAAACGTCGCATGACAATAAAACTCAGTATGGAGTTACTAATTGCCAAAGTTTTTCTACTGGAAAACTGATAGGTGCATTGGAAAAGGGGGTGTGGCCCAATTCTCTATACAGAATAGCTATGGAAGCTAAAATAACAGGACATTGAAACTCATAATGGAATTGTCACCTGGTACATAGTGATGGTCTGCTACTGGGAAACTGTAACGGGCAGTGGAACATGAGCGTTGTGTCAGACTAAGGGACTAATAAAAGTTTTGAATTTACTTATTGTTTCCAATATACTTCTGCCAGGTGCAGCAACGCGCGCCGGGTATCGCTATTACTATATAAAAATAGAAGTGAGTAAAAAAAATGCAGGTTGGGGCATTTTTAACGCATTTTCAAATGCCACTCAGTGGAATAACGTTGCACGTGCTTGTAAAATGAATAAAATCGAACAATCGAACTTGATGCACAAGTGCTATCGATGCTCAAAACGTTAAATAAATTTCGAAAATTGGAAAAATTTTAACTATAAAAGACTAAGAGATAGTGGTCAGTCTCATATTTCGAGAAATGGAGAGACCATAGAAAATAAAAATGCTCCTGTGAACACCGTTGCCAGATTGGGCGATTTATCGCCAATTGGGCGCTTTTTTCTTGTTTTTGCGCTTAAATTTTTAGGAAATCGCCTGGCGATTTTTTGGGCGATTTTTGTAAAAACAATCTTTTTTCATAAACTCATCTAATGTGTTTAAAATTTCAAATTAAGAAAATAACAATTGTTTTAAGTGTTTGGAATACTCTGTTAACAATGCGACTGAACACAGCTCACGAGCCCTTACCGATAATTTATTTATATCGAAATGCTTATTTTTTTGAGACCCTTTCTTCAAAACATCAACTCACTTAATTTATATTTTCAATGAGAAAAAGTTGACTTTTTTCAAGCTTACGTTGAAATCACAACATTTATTCAAAGACTTGTTTCAAAAATTATAAAAGAAGACATTGTCAAAAATTTCAATTTTGATAATTTAGCTACATTCAGCTTAAATAAAATTTTACCGGATAATAGCAATTATAAAAGAATTAATGACCTTACATTTCATTATCAGTTCCATGAAGAAATTCACAAATTAAGTGATGATATTGTTATGATAGACATACTATCAAAATGCCAGAATTTCATTATAGTTTTAATCCAGGAAATGTTAAAACGATTACCTAGTCTGTTAGAAATGTTTGAAAATGCTTTTATTTAATGTCCTGAAAGATGTTTAAACTATATAAGACCTTCTTTCCGTGAACTCCCTCTTCATTATCTATCTCTTGAAGAGCGACGTGCAGTAGAAATCGAATACGAATCTTTGTTGACATTTCCATTGAGCAATGTTTTCAAAAACAAAGTGCCATCTGAAAGTGAAGAATTTTGTTAATCGGCATACAAAATTAAGACAGCCGTAGGCGGAAAAATGTTTGACAATATTTGTAAGTTGGCATTCATCTTGTATGAACTAAATCAATGTATGAATTAAACAATACTTCGAGAATTGAAGAAACGGAGGAAGAGTCTAATATGGCTGAAGGAACTACGTTTTTTGCAAAAAGTTTTTTTTTTCAAGTTGCATATTGAAAAATTCTAAAAAGTTATAGTCTCTAAAAAAATGTTCTTTAACGATCAAAATTCTCGTATAAAATGAAGTAGGTTTTTTATTATTTTTTATAGATCTCAAAAATATGAAAATAAGAATATCTAATACTATTAACAGATCTCAATATTATTTGAAAAAAAATGTATATAATTTGTTTTGTTTTTTCTAATATAATAAATTTCTTAGAAAAAATGGCGATTTTTGGCGATTTTTTTTTTCATTGGGCGATTTTGGGCGATATTTTTTTTTAAATCTCGCGCTTTTCTCAAAAAAGTTCTGGCAACACTGCCTGTGAATGTAATTTGGAAAAACGTTGTAAGTGCAGTTAGCTGTAAGTGCAGTCGTTTTTAGTAGTGGAAAAACGTTTTAAGCACCATAAGTCATATGTTATGTTTAGTGCAAAAACGTTTCATCATCCATTCAATTTTTGGATATAAAACGTCATTCCACTGTAAAAACTTTTAAACGGTAAATTTAGATGTAATTAAATCTTTAATTTAATTTTTTTTTTATATTCTATGTATTGTAAAGTTTTATTAAATCAGAGTGTTTAACAAAAAAACCAAAAATAAACGCCTACAATGTTTAAAACGTTTTTTATCTCTAGTCAAAAATTACAATTTTATCGTTTACAACGCTATTCGCGATTATGCTTCAATTGTATAATGATGTTAAGATAAGATTTTTCTCTTCTGATTTGCTAAGAAGACCAAATTTTTCTTCTGATATCAAAATGATTTCAAAAAAATTGAGTATCTCATTGAAAAAATTACGGTAGTGTTAAATACTCTGGTGGAATTTCTTAAAAAAAATCAGTTAACTAAATAGATTTTGAGTAGGTGGATATTTTCTCATCTAAATGAAGCGGAATTAAAATACTTTGTGGGGAAATGAATAGCCATGTGTAATTTATCTCTACGGCTGTCAAGCAACAATAAAACGTTGCACTGCACGGACAGACATGTTTACAGTTCCATTATAAATGCTTGACGACACTGACATTTAATTTATCACATTAATAACATTTATTGCTATATAACTAATGCAGCTTGTTCTGTGCGAATCTAATCGATTCAACGCCCATTCAATGTCATTATTTTTGCTTATCAAAGCTTTGATCAGCTTGAAAAACGTGTTTCCATCTTTTTTGCTTACATGTCAATGAGCTATTAAAATTATTTGAAATTGTAATAATTTAAAAACCACTCGTTTTCAGCTAAGAAATTGTTGCCTCTTGTTCAAAACAGATAAAATCGTTTTTATTGATTGATGTAAGCAAGTCTATATTGATCAATTTAGAATTGTAATACATGGAAATTTCCAATTTTATCAATTTATTTTCCTCGTCGAAATGAAAAAAAGTTTGATTTCCTTCACTAATTTATTGATAAGTACCTCACACCAAAACCAACAAGCAAATGAAGCATCACACTTTTATCTGAATGATTGCTAAAGAAGACATCTCAATATGTTCGTTTTCATTTCAATCGATTTCAGAGAATATTTATTTCATATTGACTTTAACGTAGTTTTCCAATTTTTCATGTCATTCAGGATCAAGCACTTTGTCAAAATGACGAAACACTTGAGACAACAAGCAACTTTTAACCTATCGGTGACAGAAATTTAAACAAAGCAGTCATTGTTGAATGTCATTGATAGGGCATTATTAGCTCGTAACGCTTAGTTAGAGTTCTACTTTTCAAAATTTGAAAATAAGTAGATTAGAACAGGTAACAGAGGCAGCAGCAGAAGCAGGTAGGGAGAACCGTTGCTGCTGCCGCTGTTTTCCCACTCCTTAGCCACTTGCAACATAATTCGAAAAAAAACAAAAGAAAAAAAAACACACACACACTCTGATAAAAAGGAAACAACTCGATGTAGAAAAAACAACTTAGAAAGAAGTGTAAAGAAGTCAAACACATAGTAGCATAAAATATTTTGACAAATCGCAGCCACTTAATCAAAAAGGATCAATAAAACCGTGAATTGCCGCAAAGCATCAGATAAACGAGTGCGGGTTGAATGGAGGAAAAAAAAAATTATGATGATGCTGCTGCTGATAGTAATGATAATGTTAATAATGCTGATGGTGATGGTGATGTTGATAGCTATGGTGACAACAATGATGCGACGTGTGAGTACGTGCGATTAAAAAATTTCAAAGGACTCGCCGCAGCAGCAGCAACGTATGGGTGATATTTTACTCACATCATTATGTCAGTCGCGCATTGCATTACCTTCGTTAGCTTCTCAACGTTGACACTGTAAAACGTATTCTTGTGCTTAGTAGAAGCTGCTTCGCACTTGCTGGCATTATTTGACACAGAAAAAAATTGACTCACATCAATCATTTTGTGAGATGATGCTCTTGCCTTGCAATAACGTGTTGACATGATTTTAAAGATTTTATTTCGGTTTGTTGGCAGTTTTGTTTTTAAGAATTTTTGGGAAATAATATTGTTGTTGGATTTCTAGGTGATGTTGCAATATATGACGATAAAGGTATCCTAATATTAGGAGCTGAGTAACTTTGAAAAACTTACACCTTCGCTTTTCTGGGTACATTTTTTCAGTGGGGTGTCAGTATTTTGATAATTCTCATTATCTAGAGCCAAAAAAGCCAAAATGGCCCTATATTCATGCAAGAAAGCAGTGGATAGCAAATGGGGATTACAACTTAGGTAACACACTGGCTCTATACAGCTGTAATAAGGCCAATATTATTATACGGTGCTATAGTTTAGTGACCCGCACTTAACAAACAAACATACCTCAGTATACTTCGCAAAGTTCAACGGTCAGCTGAGCTGTGTATCAGCGAAGCGCTGAGAACAACTCCAACGGATGCACTCGACATTATGCTCCACCTGACACCACTGGATATCCTAACAAAACAGATGGGTGCAAACACAGCAATCTGTCTAGAAGCCATTTCCCAATCGAAGGGAGGTACAATAGGACACTCTAAAATTAGGAAACTTCTTGCTTCATTACCTAAGACCGTAGACTGCATGACGCAAAAACTTCTTTTCAACAAAAAGTTTGATGTATCAATTCCCTCCAGAAATGAATGGGACCTTCAAAGTCCAAACAATTCCACTGAAATCTACACTGATGGATCAAAATTAGATGGCAAAGTAGGGGGACAAGTCTACTCTGAATCACTAAACATCAACCTTGCCTTTAGGCTCCCCGACCACTGCAGTGTCTTCCAAGCGGAAGTTACTGCGATACACGAAGCCGTTACTTGACTTCAGATAAATGATATATCAACTAGAAATATTTGTATTCTATCTGACAGTCAAGCCACTTTGAAAGACCTGGAATCTGTTGTAACCAGGGCTGTGGAGTCGGTTCGAAAAATCAAGACTCCGACTCCGACTCCGCCAAGTATTGAAGCACCGACTCCGACTCCGACTCCGACTCTGACTCCAACCATATTTAAATTTAAATAAATACTGGTATATCGGGCAGTGTCAATGAAGATCGCGATATGTCAATTCGTCGCCATTCTCTACAATTAGGCTTGTGTTATTTGACCACCTGTAACATTTTACGTAAGAACCTCGGTATGAAACCATACAAAATACAGCTGGTGTAAGGATTGAAGTCGGGTGACTTACCCTAACTTCGTTTGTGTGGTGAATGGGCCTTAGAAAAGTTGGATGAAGATCGACTTTTTTATCTAAAAATTGTCTTTAGTGACGAAGCTCATTCTTGGCTCAATGTCTACGTTAACAAACAGAATTTCCGAATTTGGTCTGAAAAGCAGCCAGAGGCAATTCAAGAGCTGCCAATGTACTCTGACCGTCATTGGACCGCACTTTTTTAAAAATAATGAAAATCACTAC
Source organism: Pherbina coryleti (assembly GCA_943735915.1). Lineage (NCBI taxonomy): Eukaryota > Metazoa > Arthropoda > Insecta > Diptera > Sciomyzidae > Pherbina > Pherbina coryleti. The sequence continues at coordinate 37,665,462 of OX030952.1, read as the reverse complement.
GTTATAGTGATGATTAAAAAATTAGAAATGACACCTCAAGTACCAACAGACGACTTTTTTTAAATAACCAGGCCCAATAGGACCCTTTGCATATTAACATAATTTTAAAAATTAATAATTTTTCTATAAGATTTTGTTATATGGCGATATTCGTTAAAAATTGGTAATGATATTTTTTATCGGAGTCGGAGTCGGAGTCGGTGCATTTTTTAGGACTCCGACTCCGACTCTTACACCCAAAAATTCTTACAGACTCCGACTCCGACTCCTGGACTCCGACTCCGACTCCGCAGCCCTGGTTGTAACAACATCAAAAACAGTCCTAAGCTGCCGCAGATCTCTAAATGAGATGGCAGAGCAGCTCAATATACTTCTATGTTGGATCCCCGTAAAGAGACTTCCCAGGAAACTGCAAAGCAGACTAACTCGCTCGTAACGGTACTACCAAAACCCTATCAACAGATAAGGAACATATTGGAATACCTCTCACCACATGTAAAATACTCACAAATTAACTATACCTTGAAAGCACCAACATTAGGTGGTCGCACAGGTGGGTAGCACATGTCATACGGCGCGTCAAGTTTGGCCAACCCTGAACTTAAAACGCTCAAGGGAACTAATTTCCCTTAGAAGGGACCAAATAAATATTGTCATAGGCGTTCTAACAGGGCACTGCCTAATAGGAAATCATGCCCGAAGACTAAAAAACCTCCATAACGACTTCTGCAGAGACGAGGAGGAAGTAGAATCCATAACATATCTTCTCTGCACATGTCCAGCGCTGGCCAGAAAACGCCACCTTTTCCTAGGTAACTGGTTCCACAGTGACCTAGACGAGCTCTCAAAATCTTTCTTCTACCAAATACCCAGCTTTATAAATAGCTCCAACTGGTTTATATAGAGTGGAAAATAATTAACCCCTGGTACCACAACAGGCCTAATTGGCCTTAGTGTGTCTTAATAGAGACAGCCAAGTCAACCCAACCTAACCTAGGTCATAATTAGTTAGAAAAAGGTCTAAATTCTCTTGTATCACACTTTAGCCAACAAATTTGAGGACATCACACAACCAACACTCGGCCTTCTACAATATTAAATAATTTTAAGATTTGTCAGTTAAGGCTTTTATTCGGCTTCTATAGAGCTTAGAAAAGGAAGCTAACTCTCTAACGTGGCCATATTTTATATAAAAGTTGTTGTAAGGTCATTCCAAAACGAAATTTAGCAATTCCTTATCGGTTTGACTAATAATAAGCTTACGAAAATTAGTTTGCAGAATCTATGAGAAGCTATAACTTCCATAGAGCTTGGGAAAAAGAAAAAACGAAAAGCTGCTGCTGAAAATAAAAGGATAACAATATTAAGGCCCCAGGCGGCAGATCATTACAAGATCATTGGCATTGTAAATCATAAAATACTAACGATCTTTTTTGGTATTTTGACTCGAGTGAGTCGTGAGTCAGAGTCAAAAAGTCATGTTACCCCATGTTTTTGCATCAGCTATATGACAGGTTACTAATAGTTACTACGGAAGGTAGTAGTTTTGAGATAGTAACGATATCGTTTACGTTATGCATTTCGGGTATCGGAAAGTGGAGCCATGGCATTTGGCAGCAGTCAAATGTTCATGTCATCCAAACTGGTTTTTGTGTTGTTAAAAGTTTACCAATTTACAATATGGAATGTTTTACCAGCGAACAACGCGTCAAAATTGTTAAATTGTTAATTTTTGTTTAATGCTGATTTTTCGAAACAAGTTTTATTCAGTGATGAAGCCCATTTCGCGCTAGATAGATACGTGATTGAAGAAAATTGCCATATATGGGGCTCTGAAAATCCCCAAGCAATTGTGGAGAAGCCATTCCATCCACAAAAAGTAACTGTTTGGTGTGTATTATGGTCTGGTGGTGTGATTGCTCCTTATTTTTTTTGAAAACGATCAATTCTAAATGCTATGGCCGTATGTTAACCGGTTTTCTTTTTTTTTTGCCAAAAATTGAAGATATGGATCTGGACGATATGTGGTTTCAATCCACACAAAGGCAACAATTAGAGCTTTGTTGTAACAGAAATTGCCACTTTGACTTATTTCCAGATTTGGCTATGTCAATTGGATCCCCGTTTTGTGAGAGCTACGTCAAAAATTGTGTTCACGTGAATAAACCTCAAACTCTGAGCTAACCACGTCACAAAACAAAAAAAAAAAAAAAAAACATTAACAATTGGGAAATACATTGACAGAAATGTAAAGGGTGGTTAAATTTTAAGGACCGATGTTGATTCTGAATAAAACACAAATTATTTAGGAAATTATTGGCATATCTTTTTATTATGATAATATTGGTATGGTTTAATTATGTATGGAATAATATTGGTCAAATGGCTGCCGCGACCTCGGCGGCACACCTCCATCCAATGGTCCAAATTTTCGATGACGCTGAGGCATAAGTGAGGTTCTATGCCGTTAATGTGCCGAATTATCTTATCCTTAAGCTCTTGAATTGTTGCTGGCTTATCGACGTACATCTTTTCTTTCAAATAACCCCAAAGAAAGAAGTCCAACGGTGTCAAATCACATGATCTTGGCGGCCAATTGACATCACCACCACGTGAGATAACACGGCCATTAAATTTGTCGCGCAAAAGAGCCATTGTGTTGTTAGCTGTATGGCAAGTGGCACCGTCCTGTTGAAACCACATATCGTCCACATCCATATCTTCCAATTCGGGCCATAAAAAGTTCGTTATCATCTCACGATAGCGAACACCATTCACAGTTACTGTCTGACCGGCCTCATTTTGGAAAAAATACGGCCCAATGATGCCGCCAGCCCATAAACCGCACCAAACAGTCACTCTTTGTGGGTGCATTGGTTTTTTGATAATCACTCTTGGATTATCATTCGCCCAAATGCGGCAATTCAACTTATTGACGAATCCACTGAGGTGAAAATGTGCCTCATCACTGAAGATGAGTTTCTTCGAAAATTGATCATCCACTGTTGCCATTTCTTGCCACCATTCTGGCCATTGACGGCGCTTGAAATGGTCAAGAGGCTTTAGTTCTTGAGTCAATTGAAAGCACGGCAACATGTATGGGCGAGTTAATTTGGACCTCGAAAACAAAAAAATCATTCTATTTCACTTTTGTATATCTGGAGTCAAGAATGATAGAAAAAAGATTATGCATTGAGCAGGTCCTTTATGTTGTTTACTTTTCGTAAAAATAATTTTCTACGATATCTAGCAAATCCACTGAGTAGATTTTATTTTTCGAAACGCAAGATTGTGCAAAAAGTTCGTGAGACTGGTATGCTAGTTGACAACACGCATGGTCCCCGTCGTCGGACGGTGCGCACAGACGAGAATGTGGCTGATGTAGCCAAGACTGTGCGACTCAATTCACGAACATCGATCTCAACAGCTCAACATTTCAAGCTCGAGACTGAGGAGAATTCTGAACAAAGATCTCGGATTATTCTCTTACAAGGTCTAATTGACTCAGCAATTGAAGGCGCACGATAATCCACTTCGTTATCGTTTCGCAGTTTAGAGCAGCTTGAATTGGACAACGGTTTTGGGCGAAAAATCATCTTTTCTGACGAGGTGCATTTTCATCTCCGCGGCTACGTTAACAAACAAAATTGCCGCATCTGCGGCTCAGAAAATCCACACTTTATTGTAGAGAGACCAATGCATCCACAGAGAGTAACAGTTTGGAGCGGATTGTCGAGTGGTGACATCATTGGACAATTTTTCTTCGAAAACGAGGATGGGAACAACGTTTTCGGTCCACGGTGGTTTACAGAGTCGTGTTAACCGATTTTTTTTTTACTGAAATTGGAGACATGAATTTAGACGACCTCTGGTTCATACGGGATGGTGCGCCATGCCACCAGCTCATGCCACAATCGATCTTTTGCGCACCAAATTACAAAATCGTGTTATCAACCGTCTTGGCGATGTCAATAAGCCAACTCGGAGCTGCGATGTAACCCCTTTGGACTTTTTTTTTTGAGGGTAACCATGTAGGACCGATGTTATGCCAACAATTCGGAAACGATTCAAGCACTTAAGACCAATATCATTCAAGCAATCCGTGAGCTACGATAATATCAAAACTGGAGTGACATTGGAGCGAATCTGAAAAATTATATTTTTCTTTTACCGTTGTGCCAAACCATGAACAACACGCATAAAGTAAATGTAAAACTATTAAATACTAGAGGACCCGGCAAACTTCGTCCCGCCCTAAATTCATTTTTTTATTGAAATAATTTCGAGCAATCACGACTCCACCCAAAATTAATTTCTTATCGAACATTCGCGATCGATAACAAATGGTGACAATCGAATTTCAATTATAATTGAATAATTATTGATTGAGTGAAACACTCTAATATCCCTTATTTGAATGGAATGAAAGGAGGTTGAGGGAATCACATGTCAGATCAATTCAATGCTTTTTAATAGACAACGACAGCAAAAGCAAACAAAGATGAAGGCTTTCCAACACGCCAACATGTCAACTATATTGTTAGCCATGCAAGAAGCTTAGGAATTCAAGATTAATAGTTATAGACATATAGTTATATATACATTTCTTACAAATAATTTAACACATACATTATTTTGCACTAAAGTTTATTTGCGAAACATTTATATTATTTCCATATAATTTTGTGAGTGGAACTTCCGTCCGCATATCTATATATAAAAAACTGAATGCACCTCCATGCTACAGGTGTAGAATGTATACGCTGCATTTGCATGTTCTACTTGCTCTCTCTCTTTATATGATCGCACTGCTTTGCGCTCCATTATCTTTATAAACTTTATATGGTATGTTATTTCTCGTATGTTCTCTTTATTCTTAAGGTGGAAAATAAGTTCAGATTTGATTTAATCCAGCACACAGTCCCATAATTAATTCCAAAGATTGGCCTTGTGATTCATTGATTGTCATGAACGTTTTTGAACTCAAAAGCTAAATCGGTTAGAATCAATGGGATTCTTGGAATGAGCACTTCCTCGCCCTTCAATTCGCCTACTCAAAAGCGTTCATCGTTACTTGAATGACATTATTCTTGAGTTGCTTCACGACCAATTTTGTTCCCTTGCAGAATTTTGGTTGATTGAGGCTCCGAAGCATGATGATAACAGCTCCAACCTTCGTGGTAAATTATGTGGTGGTAATCTTTGCAAATCAATGAATTTAGGAACACTGTTCGATTAATGGTTGCTTCGTCTGGACACAATCAACTGATTTGAACGAATGTAATTGTCCAGAAATTGCATTTTGATTTATGAAATTCAAATGGATTTTTTATTTATTTTTTATTTTTCCATACAAAATGTATGGAACATCGATTTTTCCGAGAAAATTCAAATTTTTTGGTGTTGAAAGCTACTTTGTGCGGAGACGAACACAAAAAAAAAAAGACAGCTCGAATCGGATGATCCGTTCTCGAGTTATTAGCGTTCTTATGTATGCCACTCTGTTTTGTTTACATATATATAACATTTATTCGGACATGACAATCTGACTGTTTTTCATTATCCGTCGCTCACTGGCCAGTGTGACTAACACGTGTATTAGCTCGCCGCGCATTTGACTTCGTAGACCTATGTCAGGCTCGTCCTCTCCTTGAAGTTGTAATGAACACTATATGACACGAAAAATTATCAATTTCAATTCTTTCGATATTTTCGCTTCGGGTTCTTCCTTATTTTCTTTTTTCCTAAACGACATCAGTATTGAGGCGAAAAAAAATTATTAAAATCGGCCGAGCCATTTCCGAGTTTTAGTAAGACTAACGCACGGCAATTGATATTTATATCGACTCATAACCGCCAAAATATCTTAAGCGCCAAAAAGAAAATTTTACAGGAGAAGGTTTTTTTTAATTATCTTTGCTATTAATTTTATTTTAATAATTTTATCTCTTATATTGATTAATTTCTTTTAGAGAATTTCATCTTAAGCGACACTTTGCTGTCATGAAAAATGTAAACAAACATGTAGTGTGTACTTAAGCTAAAATTGCTTTTGGTTTAAATTCATAATCTAATTTCGTACACCTATGAAATTTTGACAGACGATGTAAACCATCGCAAATTATCGATTTTCATCAAAAAACATAAATCGGATATTATGTCGCTTAAGATATTTTGGCGGTTATGAGTCGATATATTCAGAAGATAGAAGATAAGAATAAGATGAAAAACACGATCGGTTTTTGTCTGAGAAAAGTAGAATAGGCTGCTATAATTCGAATTCAGAAGATTTTGCTGTCATATCATTTTATTGCAAATTAGTCAGCTCAACCGTCAGTTTTGAAGCCATGTGGTCTCAGTGGTCTGAGGCTCAATCCTCACAGTGGGAAAACAAATAATTTTTTTTTAAAAATTTTTTTTTTTATATTTTGAAATGACAGCTTTTGTGTCCTTTTTGGAGTAAAAAGTGAATATGTTGGAGCTTTCTTCAAATAGGGTTTATTAAGAGCTTAAATTGAATTTATCAACGAAAAGAAATTGAATGATAGTTTTTTGTTATTCTAAGGAAACGATGTTATTAGAAAAAGACGCTGTACTAAAGTTTTGTGCAATTTTGAAGATAAGCGAATGTTTTTGGTGTTGAAATAACATAATTTTCTTTTAATTAATTAGACGAACAGTTTCGCTAGTAACAGTACGCTAGTTGGATAATTTTCGTTTCTTATAAAGGGGCGGAAGAGGTGTGGTCAAAACTAAGTATGCCATAATCTAATCTAGCCTTCCAGTAATGTGTGTTCCGAATTTGAGTTAAATCCGTCCAGCCGTTAAGTTTTGTTGCCTATTTAAAGTAGTCTGATGTGGAAATTCCCATACAAAATTACCAATTTCGATGTATTCGGTTTTTCCGCTGTTCCTTCGAGTTTTTTGTCATTTTTTTTTCTAAACCACATCTGTATTAAGACAAACAATACAAAAAAAGAATTATTAAAATCGGCCGAGCCGTTTCTGAGCCTTAGCAAGACTAACTCACACGCATTTGATTTTTATATATAAGAAAGAAGAAGATTGTAACACGAACAATAATGGCGGCCGTGCCAAATGGCTGTTGATTATAAAAGGTTTTTGTTTTTGCTCTCCTGGAAAGTAATGATTATCAGATTCGCAACTTCACATTTGGAACGACGATATAAATTAGAAACTTTTTTGAAAACCACGTCTTCGGTCACTTCCACCTAATTTTTCGGAAACCAATCATCATTTTGGCCGCCAAGGTAAAGGGTGCTCTTAAGGCAAACAGTAAATGGGAAACATAAAATTTACACCTAGTTTTAAAATGTTTGAGAAATTAAAAATACTTAATTTTTTTATTAAATTAGAAAAATTAAAAGTGTGCGTCAATCGGTGACGCCCCTAAATTAACTTATATAACGCCAAGTCAGCTCAGGCATAAAAACATTGTCGATGCATTAACGAAAACAAATAGACTTTCGTTTAAAACATATGATTAATGAATCACCCACGGTGGAAAATGTAAAACGTTATGCATTATTAGTGGTAACAAGCTAGCAATTTCATGCCCTCCAACTACTTGCTGCCAGTACAAGAGCCAGGCTCCATAATTTATGCACTAGCAGGTGTCTCGATCTGCAGGCCACATTTCCAAAGTGATGGCAGCACCCTTTCTTGAATTAGTTGTTATAGATTTAAATAAATTCCAAATTCCGAATTTGGAATCCAGAGATAAAAACAAAAGGCAAAAGAGAAAAGGAAGAAACCTTCTGCTGCTGCTGCTGCTGCAACCCTTTGTGCGGCATATTAAAATATTTTTTTATTCATGTTGCTGTTAGTGTTGTATTTATTAAAAGCAAGCCAGTCATCCATCCATCCATCCATCGAGCCACTCATCCATTCATCAAAAACGCACTTATCAAAGGTGTAGAGGTCGCTGTCCAGCTAGCAGAAGTACACAAGTAGGAGTCGCAGAAGCAGTAGTAGGCGATGCCGCGCGATTAAAACTACGCTGCCGCGCTGCATCTTCGTAACTTGTGCAAGTTGACGCATAGTCATTGAATAGGTTCCAAAATTAGAGTAAAAGGGTCAATATGGAATAAATTTACTGCTGCCTACCAGAAGAAAAACCCGATAAATAAAGTAAAAAAACCCTCAATTTGGCGGTTTCGGCCACAAACCGAAACACTTTTAATGACGATGTTTGCGTTATGCCCGGCTATTGCCGGCGGAAATGCATTTGTGAGCAGCACATCAAGCATTTTTGTTACATTTTTTCCCATCTTCTACCTTGCATTGGGGACAGGTGAGTTTTGACAAGTGACTGGCCGCATAGATGGATGTTTGAGTGGTCCCATGGCTGACATGCTGTTTGCATTCGATCACGTTAGTCGATCAAATTGGTAAGAAATGAGCGCATAAGTATGGGCTTTAATCAATCGCGTGCCTTAAATAGCTGCGAGAAAAAGTGTGCATCTTGATGAAGATGAAGTCAGGTCCTGTCGCCCATTAAGATTGCCGCCGCCTGTGAGCGTCACTCGAAGACAGCGATCACCTGTCGGACAGATTGTTCTGTATTGCTTATGATATAAAAAAAGTATTGCGTGATATAAACATTTGCTTCCTGCACTAATTTTTTTTTTCTCATTCCTAGGCAGCGACCTCAACGACTATTGTTAGCAAGATTTTAAACGATTCCCAATGAATCTGGTTCTTGACTGGCAATTATAGTGTTTGTCTTCATGCAAAAGAGCTATTGTTTGTTTGAAGAGGGATGGCTACATAATTCAAAGGTTTCACTGAATGAAGAGCAATTTAGAACATATGTGGTTGGAACATATCAGTTGTTAACACACACAATGGTTGTTTTTTAAATGAAAAAGAAACATAGTAAGGTTAGCCAAATCTCTGTATAAACTGTACACAATTAAATGTAAATGTAAAAAATAATGTCTTGCTATTAATAAATTAATTGAATTGAATTGAAAAAAATTGAAAAAGAAACATGAATGTATTTTTTTAAGCTGTCTTAAAAAGTTTCTGTTTGTATTCTGTGCAGAAAAGTAAGAATAGTTAAATACTCTGATATGATTGAAACGAACTTCTGTGAGCATGGAGACGCTTCATTATATTTTTGCTTTTAAGCCCATTATCATGGTAATATAAACAAGGTAGTCTCGTCACTGAAAATTCTCTGCCTTTCTGAAACAGAACTGCCAAAAACAATACAAAAAATATATCTCTCTCTGCCGCTCAGTGAGACCTGGATATTATTTGACAAATTTGACTTACAGCTTTCTTCGCAGATATTGAAATACAGTAGAGCTACACTGTGTCAAACAATTGTCCGTTTGACAATTTGACAAGGAAGTCCTAACAGTCATTTCTTTGAAATATTTAAATTTACTTTTCTTGTATAAAGAAAAAACTTTGTGCTATTTTCACTTTTATTCTAAGACATTTAAACAATTAAAAAAAAAACACTCAATTAATTGCCCGTACACCAAGAGAGCGTTCTTGTTCGTATATATTTTTTATTAAATTTAGTCAGATTGACGATTCATTCTTTTCTTTTTATGCAGTTCTTATGTGTTATTCGCTGCGTGCAGTTTTAAATAAATATCAGGATTAACAGTCATAAGAAAATTCCAGTGGATATAAAAAAGTTGATCGTTTCATTGCATAGAGTGGGGAAAACTTTGGGAGACATATTAAAAACTATTTCCGAACCTCGTTCTTCAGTTCAATATGAAAACTTTAACCTTAAACCCGTTTATCGGGTCATATTGACCCGAGGCATTTTTCATTTACAAAAAAAAAAAAAACATATTAAATATCAAAAATTAAAAAAATAATACCATTTTATTTGTTGAACTTTTATCTTTGCAACCAGTATGAAAAAATTGTACATATGTGACATATGTGCATAGCAGAGACAAAAAACTGACATGTGCACTATACGTTTATCTGGGTCAAAATGACCCGACATTTTCTACCATACGATTTGTATGAAGGATCAGTTTTTGTTGTACTTTTTTCACTACTTTTTGCTGTTGTACAATCCTTTCTAAATTTTTTGCAACTGTGAGTACATTGGAAGTGAGAGATAGCATTATTCTGTCGTTGGCGTATGTACTTATGTACACTTAGGCTGCGAACATAGTAGACGCGAGTTGCTGATCCGAGCCGATTGAAACTCAAAAACGCATTCGGGTAAAAGAGATGCATGACTTGCATACTGTATTGCTCTAATATGTTTTTCGGCTCGGCTCAGCAACTCGCGTTCACTATGTTCGCAGCCTTACACGTATGAAAACATGCTTTCTTTATGGATCAGTTGTGCATGTGCAGTGTTCTCTTTTGTGATGTCTTTTAGTATTTGCGTTATATCATGCTAAAAATCAATTGGAAAAGCGATGCAACACTCCAACGAAATAATCAATAAGGCCGTGTGATATTCGGAAACTTTTCACTTGTGGTAGAAAAGAAGGACGATTAAATTTTGACAACTAGAAATTTTGACGTTTTAGATTTCGGTAGTGTAGTAGCACATTTAATGTAGTAGCAATTTAATTTGATTGCAAAATTGTTAATGTATACTTAAAATGAGCAGTATTTTATGCAAATATTTTCCACTCCTGGTTGTTATGAATACTGTCGGAAGCACAAATATGTTTTTTCTATTTTTGCTTGTGTTAAAAACTCTCTTGCCGATTATCAAAATTTATACTAGCTCCTGGGGCTACGTGAATTTTTGACAATCATATACATCCCCATCTGCCAAATATTCTCATTCAGACTGTCAAAATTTCGTCATCCGAGTGAAAAGTTTCCGGATACCACACGGCCTAAGAATTACTTTGAGCTGGATTGCTGTGAAGCTAAAACGCTTTACAGAATCGCTTCGAATGCACAAGTTTAGGTAAAAAAAATAAAAAATTTCCATTTCAAATGAATGCTGTTCATTCTTGTTTCATTCACTGTTTTTACTGTCTTAGAAACTACGACGTAGATGCGAAGTATATAAGGGTAACAGCAAAACAAAGGATAATAAAACGTCTGCTGTGTGTGACCATTGCTTAAAACTTTTTGACCTTCGCATTATGTTCGTGCATGTTAATCGTGTTACCTTCACAAACACAAAGAACCTGATATATTGGAAGATAACGATGATAATGATAGGGCAGATCTACCCATGCCTAGCACATCAAATGCAGCTCAATCGAATCGGATTTATCAATCGGTTATAAATCTTATGTAAACATATATTTAAAAAAAAAGGCAAATCGTCGTTGCGCATACAAAAAAGGCTATGTGAAAAATTTCGATTTTTTTTTTTATTTTACCATTTAATAGCCATATGTATGCCCCATCTATTCACTAAATGGTTTCTTGATATTCTTATTGGTTCAGAAGTAAACAAATGTGAAAGTTAGCCAGCTATGTGAAAATAGTATTGAAATTGTTAAAAAACAAAAATGTTTTTTTCGTCTCCTGAAAAATTGTTCAAAAACACATAACCTTTTTTGTATGCGCAACGACGAAATACTAAAATTAATATTTCATGAAATAACAGCACTTTTTAATTTTATCTCATTGAAAAATAGACAATTTCCATACAAAATACACTACGGGTCAATATGACCCAGATAAACGGGATTAACTTGTAAAACATGTAAACGGGTCTAAGGTTAAACATGCCGAATAAACGTGACTTCACAAGGATACTGATAAAAAATGTCTTGCATTCAGTTCAGTATAAAGCGCGTGTTCCTCGAAAGAAGCCCTTTATATCTGAGACTAATGTGAAACCTCGTTTGGAATATGGCAAAAAATATATTGGAAAGTCAGACTAATTCTGGAAAGCTGTTATTTTTAGGGTCGAAAGCAATACACAGCTGGAGGCGTGAAGAATTTAGTTTTTGTGGGAACTACAATGAACAAGACATTGAGTTTAAAATTTTTAAAACAAAACCTTAAAATGAGCGCAACGGACATGGGTCTAGGAAACAATTTTCGGATTGTAGAGGACAACTACCCGAAGCACATATTCCGACTTATGAGGAAGTGATTGTTTTACAATGTAAAGGAAGCAATTCCCCAGCCATGGTATATTAAAACAAAAAATATGGAACGTGCCCATAACTTGCAAATAAGTGCTAAAGATGTCATCATGGATGAATGGAGGAAAATCTGATCTGATGTCACAAGTAAAATAGCTTTCCCAATGCAACAACGTTCTTATCTTATATCTTATATCTTATATCTTATATCTTATATCTTATATCTTATATCTTATATCTTATATCTTATATCTTATATCTTATATCTTATATCTTATATCTTATATCTTATATCTTATATCTTATATCTTATATCTTATATCTTATATCTTATATCTTATATCTTATATCTTATATCTTATATCTTATATCTTATATCTTATATCTTATATCTTATATCTTATATCTTATATCTTATATCTTATATCTTATATCTTATATCTTATATCTTATATCTTATATCTTATATCTTATATCTTATATCTTATATCTTATATCTTATATCTTATATCTTATATCTTATATCTTATATCTTATATCTTATATCTTATATCTTATATCTTATATCTTATATCTTATATCTTATATCTTATATCTTATATCTTATATCTTATATCTTATATCTTATATCTTATATCTTATATCTTATATCTTATATCTTATATCTTATATCTTATATCTTATATCTTATATCTTATATCTTATATCTTATATCTTATATCTTATATCTTATATCTTATATCTTATATCTTATATCTTATATCTTATATCTTATATCTTATATCTTATATCTTATATCTTATATCTTATATCTTATATCTTATATCTTATATCTTATATCTTATATCTTATATCTTATATCTTATATCTTATATCTTATATCTTATATCTTATATCTTATATCTTATATCTTATATCTTATATCTTATATCTTATATCTTATATCTTATATCTTATATCTTATATCTTATATCTTATATCTTATATCTTATATCTTATATCTTATATCTTATATCTTATATCTTATATCTTATATCTTATATCTTATATCTTATATCTTATATCTTATATCTTATATCTTATATCTTATATCTTATATCTTATATCTTATATCTTATATCTTATATCTTATATCTTATATCTTATATCTTATATCTTATATCTTATATCTTATATCTTATATCTTATATCTTATATCTTATATCTTATGTAATAAAATATATAAATAAGCTAATAATCACTCTGATTTACAATTATATGAGTCTCCAAATGTAACCAAGGCCTTTTTTTAATTTATTCATTTAAATCAAGGCCAATATAGTTTCATTCATGTTTTTACTATTTATTATTAACATTAAAGAAACTCCTACTGTTTTATATATTTTATTATTTATAAATATGAATATTTAATCATATTTGATATGAATGAAATCATGACCTTTCCAAAATATTGAATGTATTTCAATGCACATATGAGTGTGGGTGTCTTAAACTTGATCGGTGTGACGAACGTGATTCAACGAAGATTACAATAAAGGTTGATATACGCACATTGATGAACTTTATACCTTCGGATTCTCAATGAGTAGATGGATTGTAGTCAACGTGATAAATAGCAATAATCGACTTAAATGCTGCCAATATGAGGATTGATGGCTGTCTATTAATCGTTGTCATGTAAACAGGTAGCTTGATTCCTAGACAAGTAGACGACGACCGAGAATGTCACTCAAATCAACCTTAAAGAATTGCTCCTTTATTGTTCTTATTAGTGATAAAAATATTAAGAATTGGTGTCACATTTTAAAAAAAATTATTTGTTCTTCTAAATATTCTTGAATTTATCACTTTATTGTGTTTGTTCTGGGGAAATAAGTTTTCATAACAAATGGGTGAAGATATTATATTGAACGCTCAACCGGAATGTATATAATGTTTGGCTGTGTGAGTGTCGCTTAGCTGTCACGTACGTAGTACAACCTTATTGAGAAGTTCATGATTGAAAACATGCAATAAATTAATTTCAAAAATTATATGTATTGAAAAACTGAACATTTTCCTACTGACGATAAAAAACAAAAAATAAAAGCAAGAAAAAAAAAACTTGAAAATAAGTCAAGAAATAAGTGTAGCCTTGAGCAACAATAGCAGGTTGCAAGGGGTGGTTATATTGTACATAACGAATGTCCTCGCGTACACTGGAATTGCATGGCATTGTTTGAATATCTAATGAGGGTTTCTTTTGTATGAGTTCGTCGCTATGCTACAATTTGTTGGTGGCAAGTATTACGAAACGGACTTGATAGCTGTTGGAGACAGAACTTTTGTAAAGTGTTTTGTACTCAAACCAGGCGTCCATTTTTCATTCAATTTAATCGAAGGACTATTCTTATGGCTTGGTACACTGCGAAAATTTTATTGGGTCTTATTACAATTGTGTTTTATTGCATACAAGCAAAGTTCTTGTCCAATTTTTACCAATTATAGATTCATTATGGTCATTATGGAACACAACGCCTTTTCTCTTGTTCAATTTTGGCATCTTGACCTAAATTGCTTTTTTAATCGCTTTATTCGTTGGCAGTAGAGAGTGGAATCAAGCGTTTAGCAAGGTGAGAGCAGCTCAATTCGGTCTAAACTATTTTTTTTTCATCGTGAACCCTAACATTTTGCCTCATTATTGTATTTTGAAACATAATTTTCATAGCATCTTGTTTACATGTTTCAAAATCGCAGAGAACACAGTTTCAATAAAAACTTTATAATAAATCTCAGCAAGGAATTTGGTCAATTAAAAACAGTTTATTCATGTGGTACTTAAATATCGAAAAAAGGACATTGACCGAGCTTCTTATGATCAAATTTTGTTGTGTGTGTTATTAAATGTTTTGATCTACCACAGTCAATCCGCGGTAATCCGGTCCTGTCTAACCTGCGACTACCTGTAATCCGACAAGCCTATAACTATACCTAACAATACCTTTATTATTGTTACTTTAAGATTTCTATAAGTATGTATGTAATTAGTCAGATTACAAGGTGATACTTTAAAAAAAAAGTCGGCCTCGATAGTCCAGTAGGTAGCATGCTCGACTGCCACCCCAGAGGTCCTGGGTTCGAATTCCGGTCTGGCTATAGTCTTACGTTTTAACCTTTCGCATTTGCAATTTTCTTTCCTTATTCCTTATCAGCTGAAAGTGAAAACTCACCAATATTTACGACTCGAAGTCGTACTTCGTGGTAGAGATGTTTGTGGATGAGATTGCCTTATAACTTGAATTGATTGAGGTTAAGACATATCACTTGCCTCAGATTCGAATTCACATGTTTCTTCGGCTTTCCACCACGCTTAGAACATCTTACACATGTTTCACTTGATTGCACCTTCCTTCCCACTAATCTATCATTTCGAACCAAAGCAGCTTTGACTAAATAGGTATTACACCTGAAATCCTTGATTCAAATCTAAAACAAAAAAAAAATAGTCCGACAAATTCAATCATTCGACACGACCTTGCAAGCTGTTTGTCGGATTACCGCGGGTCCACTGTTGTTTTATGCCGACTCCGAACGGCTAATCTGCATGTTCTCAAGATGCTTTACATGACATTGACAGAGACATTGACATTGACATGACAGAGAGGCCTATGAAATAAATACATTTATTTCAATTGAAAAAATATTGTGTGAGAGCTGGGATCCGAACCTGATCTCGAATTGGAATCGAGTGATCCGCCACATAAAATATCACTCATATATCGAGCATCTTTTGTATCAAGTCTTGTGTAAGAATCCAAATTACGATATGATATATTTAGCATTCCCCTTAATCTATGACTACAACACCTCATACTCTAAATCTTGGGACTCATGAAAGCTGGAGTCTTTGGAAATATATGTGACTATTTTTAAGGCTTATTAAGACCTCTTAAAATAGAGACTAGACTCAGCAACAAAAATAGTTTCAACAATAATTATGTGTGTACACCGGGATGTTACACCTACCTAAGGTTGCCAGTTAAAATTCGGAAAAATTCCCACGGAAATTACCTTTTTCCCACAGTACCATAAATTAAATACCACCAAAATTACCATGGCAAAAGTTAACAAAAAAATTCATACCACAATTAAAAAATAGCACAAAAAATCCAACGATCATTAAAAATTACCACAAAAATACCAAGCTTTTTAAAAATACCACCAAAAACCCTATATGCATTTTAAAATCCCCAAAAAAAATCCCATAAGCATTAAAAAATACCACTAAAAATCCCATATGCAATTAAAATTGAAGGGATTTTACATACGTAGCTTACAGCATAAAATGGTGGTGTAAACAGAGCGTTTAATGCGTATAATGACAATGATAATGACAATCATATGAAATTTTTACTTAATAAATGTGAAAAAAATTATTTGAAGAAATAAATTCCCAAATACCACGGCAATTAAAAAATACCGCAATGAATACCCACGCTAAATCAAAAATACCACGCTGAATTAACAAATACCATGGGAATTCCCAAAAAAAAAAAAATTCCCAAGGGCAATTAAAAACTACCACAAATCGTCATTTTTTGCCATTCGAATAAGATTCGTCGTGAGTTACAATCGCACACAAAAATAAACGCATGCATACCACTCGAGTTCGTAAACAACGATTGGTGCTAAGCACAGTTTGTCACGATTGCGAATCGATACAAAGGCATTAGAGCCCGAACAGAACCAAAGCGGCTGTCGGTTGGTGGACCTCTCTCGGAGAAATCCGCTGAGAACACGTCCAGAATAGGAGCGGTTGTCGGATCAGCGTTGTTTTTCGTTGTGTAAATGCAACAAATTCAACACACACACACTCAAAACGAAATGTTAGCTCATGGAGTGCAACACACACACACAAAACAAAACGTCAGCTCATGGTAAAAACTAAGCAAATAGCACTGAACACAGCCTTTTTTTAGCTAAAATATGGCAACACTTACGCCACTCAAAGAGAGATCCGCCAGCCGCCAGCGTTTTTCCGTCGCGTATTTCTACGTCCATTTAATTTTTGGCGGCTGCATATATTTTCATGTATTTTGTTGCACAGCGCATCCAACAACCGACAGCCGCTTTGGTTCTGTTCGGGCTCTTATCCAGGCAGTGCGGACATTCGGATGCTTCGCTTAAAACTCGAGTGTCTGCTGCTGCATGAATTTTTCATAAAATCATAAAATTTGTATGGGAGCCCCCGTAAGGAGTGGTCGGAGGGGATAGGTCCCCAAAGGAAAAATGTATCTTTTATAAATGTAATGGGGTCGGCCATTCGAAAACCTAGTTTGACCCGAAAAAACTGACTTTATACAGCGACTTCGAATATATTAAACGAAGTCGTCAAACGGATTTTTATTTTTTAACGTAGAATACGTTATACGGGGGTGTTGATCTGGAGCACAAAGTTTTGAGAAAATGTTTGTCACTTTCATTATAAGTTTTTAATACTTTATGCATGCATTGAAGAAAATTCAAGTATGGTCGTAACATATTTAATATGTCTTCTTTTGATTTGTATTTAAATAATCATATTGATACATTTAATTTTTTTGATTCTATAAGTAAATCAAAATTTAACTCCTTCAAATTTTGTATTCATTTTCATATGCTTTGTATTTTATGTATTATAACATCATGTGTAAGAGCAGTACGATTATCTGTGTGTTCATCACAGAAGCAGTGTGAGAAAGAGAAGAAGTATAATGACCAAGTAGCGAACGATGTGTACATACACAACATTGATAAGCGAAGCAGAGAAACAAAATTGTGCTTACCCAGTTGGCCACGTCTTTAAGACATCCTCAATGTCTTACAGCCTTATTCATAAACACATTTTAGAGGCAGCGTAACTTTAAACGGGCTTTAAACAAGAAAATGTTATTCATAAGCATTTTTCGTAGTTGTTTAAGAGCTGCGTAACTTAAACGCCGAAATTGGCGTTTAAAGGTAACGTAAATACAACCATGATTTTTGTTTGTCTTTTCTTTTAATATCAAAGACATGCTCCATATGCGCCCTTTGCAGCATTTTTTTATGCGGCGGCCATTGTAAATCCATAGGAATTCTTAATTTTTGTAGAGATTTTCTATAGTTCACACACAAACTCACAATCATAAGCAGAAAATGAAAAATGTTTACGAATAACAATGTTAGCAAGGTTGCATAGAAGCTGCGTAAAGCCTTAAACAGTGCGTAACTAAACAAGCGTTTAAAGGTTGTTTAAGGAAATCTATTGAATAAGGCTGTTAATGACAAACGTATTCTACGTCTGACCTATGCGCCCGTGTTATCTAACACAGGCTTGAGCTTTTTTTTTTTTAATTGTTGAACAGTGTATTTAACATTCTTTTTTGGTGCGAATGGACATAAAAGCATGGATTTTCATTGCTTTTGGCGAATGTTGCTCATGTCTTGCTACGTTGGTTATTCTTGATTCGTAGGTATTCGTAATCGCAAGCGTTCGTACTCTATGCCATTCGTTCCACATGCCACATTCGTAGCTCGTATATTGACGAGACATTCAAAACGCCATTTGAATGCACTCAAGTTGTTCTCTGATGCCCACCCCTGTTGAGTCTGATGAATGTCATTCGAGCAATACTGCCGTCATAAGGAAGAGTGCGGCATCTACATATTTCAATATTCTGAGATAAACGACCTCCAGTAATTTATCAAAAATTCACTGACTAGGGTTTGGATGGTTATAAATATTTGGTTCTTCAGCATAGTAATCCAGTGTTTTTTTCCAACATTAATGATATTTTACCAATTTTATTAAAAATCCAAAAACTGTGGAACAGACAGTGTAGATGCCGCTTTTTGCTTGAATGATTGCTTTAACTTGTGAAGATATGACACTTCAGGTTAAAATATTTAGCAATTGAGCAAAAAGTTCGTAATTTTTATTTTATTTTCTTGAAGATGAAAGCAATATGTTTAAGAAAAAGCAATAAAACTTATTTTGATTTTCATGCTAGATGTCGCACTCTTCCTTATGACGGCGGAATAGTTCACCATTGTTCAAAACACGCTGTTAAGACTCATGTCAAAAAAAAAAAAATAAGGTCCGATGACTACACCAGCTTATAGACCGCACCAAATTGTGTATGTCTGGATAATCTAATGTGGGTTATCTTCGCTTGAAATGCTTGACGCATTTTGCTTATTGACATACCCATTGGGACGCATCGAGTTACATTTTTTTTTTCGATTTTCACATTCTAAGAAATCTCAAAAGTTGTATGGGGTTGTCAAGATCACCGAAAAAAAGTGAAAAAAATCCTGGTCCTAAGTTAGTATTTTAAATAAATATTTTTTGATGCCCGAGCAAGAAAATCTTATATTAATTTTCTTGGAAAAGTCAAAAAATTGCGTTCAAGCATACATTTCTCAAAAATAGGAATATGCATACTTAAAAATTATGCTAATTATTAATTCGTCAAATTTAAGAAATACGTTAACACTATCAATAATACCACCATAATTTTAATAAAATAGACTTAAAAGCTTTTAAAAATATCATACGTAGTTTTTTTTTTACAAAAGTCAAAACATTTTAAGATCATTATTTTTACTGTAATTCTCAGAAAACAACTTTGTCGTTGCGGGAGAGAAAGACATCCTTGTTTCCCTTAAATTTTTTTTTTTGGGTGATCTTGACAACACCATAAACCTTTTGAGACCTCTTAGAATACGATCTAAATTTTTCGATAAATATTTGATTTTTGAAAGAAGGGCAAGCCTTTTTGTATTATAATGTTTTGCGAAGTTATAGGTAAGATGATCAAAAATTTGTTTGTAGAAGTAAAGAACACGATATCGCCCAGAGTTTTTCGAGATATTACATTTTTTTAATTTAAGGGGGTTTTGACCTCCCTGTGTGAATAATAGGGGCTATAAATGTTTTCCAATTTTAAAGGACATTAAATTTCTAATAATTGTACTGAAGGTCTTAAATTAAAATTTTACTTAGTTTGAGAGATAAAAGTATAAAAAGTGACCTTAAAAAATCGAAATTATGTATCTGAAATTATGTATCTTATAAATCTTAGAAAATACATTAAGTCTAGAATCTTTTCAATTTTACATTAATCTCATGTTCTATCGAAATTGTTACTTCGAATTATATGTGTTAGAGTCATACAGAGGAAAATATAAAAAAATCTGTATCAGCTTGAAATTGAATGAACCGACCCATTTAGAGCCTGAACAGAATCAAAGCGATTAGCGATTGGCGACATTTTCAAGCAATGGAATGCATGAAAACGTATGAACACGTCCGAAATCAAATCGCTGGTCTTCGATCGCGACGAACATTCGCTAAATTGGAATGTATTCTTTTTTTTCTCTGACGAACTGGCGATCCTTTCTTTGAGTGGTGTCAAACATGATAAGTGTTGCCGTATTTTTCCTTATGATGGGGTACGTTCATTGCTATTTTCTTAAGTTTTATTATCTTCTGACATTTGTTGTCTGTGTTTTTGTTTTCTTCATGTCAATTATGTATACACAAAACAAAACATTCAGATAATTCAGTCTGAATCGTTCGCCAATCGCTAATCGCTTTCATTCTGGACGTGTTCTGAGCGATTGGTGAGAAGAGAGGATCGCCGATCGCCAATCGCTTTGATTCTGTTCCATGGTATAATAATACATGGTAGCATTGACAACTGCTTATTTTCTCTTCAACAGGAAAACATAAACTGTCAAAAACAGCTTTTTGTGGAAATACATCAGCAGCTGCTGTGGTTGTTGTTTTTTTTCACTTCAACGTTTTCAACATTGCTTGTGTTTTCAATGGCGGATTGTGAGCACTCTCTTTTTGAGTATATTTTTTGACAGTATATGATTTCCCAAGCAACTGTCAATGCTACCTTGTATTATTATACCATGATTCTGTTCGGGCTCTAATGCATAACCTTGTTAGAGAAAAGTACCTACCAAGAGAGTGACAATTAGTTGCTCTCGTTTCTTTGGCGAGTATTTTCCAAATCCCTCTCATGTACATATAAACACAGAGGAGATGTTAAGACATGACTTAGCATAAAACGATCAAAATTGGTCTAAAGAACTTAGCTGACTCGTGATTATCTAACAATCCCAAAATTTTATCCTTTTTCAGTAATTGAATAAAATTAAATTCTCACAGTGCATTTATCGACCATTACCATAAAGCACACCCTTTGAAGGCGCAGCCAATAAAAACAGTTGATGCTCGAAGGGTGATTTTGTTCCCGCTGAGTCCGCATGAGCTTATACACACGGCCACACGGGGTAATTCAATTAACGGCACTATGGAAAAAGCAGGACACTGTGTGCAGTGCTCGCTCACAAAGTCCGAGCTAGACACAGACACAAAAACAAAAAAACACCCATGGCAGACACACAGCCCAGCAATACGTGTCATCGTTGCTGTTGTCGGGCGCCATATTTGCGTTTTTATACCATTTTAAGTATCCTTGCACAATAGCTTTTTCAACCACACAAGAATTCAAAGAAACACACAAGTCAAGCAGTTACACAACAAATGTCAGTTACACAAACATTGTCACTTTTTAAACTAATTTGAACTTTTGCATTTGTATGCAAATCGATGGTGCAAAAACCGAAACCATTCAAATTGATGGCGTAGTTTTTGCAAAGACTCAAAAGCTGGTTGTCAGTTTTTAGTCTTTAGTTCTACATGCTTTTGGTTTGACGAGAATGCTTTGCATTTATGATTTGGTGCTCCAAATTCAAAGGAGAGCACTTTTTACGAGTACAATGACGGAACAAGCCAAGTTCGCACATCGCTTGAGTTTGAGCATGAGTTTGAAACATGTTTTCCATTTGAGTTTTTTTTTTATTTTTGTTTTTATTGTTGACATTCTATTGGAGCGCACTTAAATAAATGCATGCGAGCATTTAATAGATCACGATATTTGTGTTACAGGATTTCGAAATTCTGAAAGTATTGTTCAACTTTTCAATGTGATGTAAAATCGATGCTTATAATATTTGTTGAGATTTTTGTTTCGAAAGTACTCAAAGTGAAGAAGCCGGAAGAACATGGGTCTTGAAAGAACCTGTAAAAATAATTCATAGCTTTTTGGAGCGAGTTACTCTCTAAATTTATATATGTATCACACACCTAGAAGAGAATCAAATAAACACCTTAGCACTAAGCATTACTTTTTACAGTTCCATTCGAAAATTTGATATTTTCTTGCATAAACGTACTCACAACGTTTTGGTGTATTTGCACCTATTGTCTTTTTACAGTGGTTTGAAAATTGTATTAAAAAATAACAAATAAAAAAAATAAACAAAAACATTAACACGTGAACATTTTCGGGTGATGATTTTATACGATATTTGATTGACAAGAAAAGAATGTATCGATCAACTGTGGGGAATGAAAGACATTTATTTTAATTATTTACTATTAGTTTTATTTATTCATTAATTGTAGCTTTGTTTTTAATATTAATTCATAGTACGCTAAGAGAAAAAATATAAAATTTCGATAAGTTAAATTTTGTAATTTATCCAAGAAGCGAGTCAATTTTGCACCAAAAACGCATTTGCATAAATAGACTACGTAAATATTCAAAATTTATTTAACTACTTTTAAATTAAATAAAGTATTTAAATATTTATATATATAAGTGTTTTTTGTTGTATTTTTCTTTGGGCTCTAGGTCTTATATTCAAAATGTTGCAAAAACTTTTTTATTTGTTTTTTTAATATTTTTTTAATATAAGACCTAGAGCCCAAAGAAAAATACAACAAAAAAACACACAAAATTTAAGGTCGAAAAAAAAAAATAAACAATTTACATTTATATATATATATATATATTTATATGTTTATATTTGCACGAATTTTTTTAAAATATCTTTCAAAAATTTAATATTTGGAAATAAGACTATCGCATTGAAAGAAAATTTATATAAAGTTATTGAATTTAAAAAACAACATATTTAAATTCAAATAGAACTAGACAATCGGTGCAAGACATCCGTCAGAAAATATCAAGTTGTCACTCCACCCTACATCACTTCATTAAGCGACCACCCATTGCACTCACAAATCATCTTGGCCAAACATCCAGGCTATATTACCCTTGCAACAAAAACTGAACCAGAACTATAAAAAACCTGCTACTGCAAGAAATAAAATGTAGGAACAGAGTGCGATGCTGTTGCTGCTTGTCGGTTATTTCAGCTGTATGGAATATGTGTGTAGGTGTGTGGTATAAATAAAATTTAAATACGGGAAAAAAACGAGTTGTAAGGAAAATATTTGATTTATCCTCGTAAATATATGTATATAAATAAAATTTATACTGAGGCGTGGACAATGTTAATATGCGTTATTTCCCTTAGTGTAGTTTTATTTAATTTAATTTTAATGACAAAATTTTTGCTTCTGCGTAACTCGTTTTCTTTCGACGGCGTTTGTGTTTCAACTCTACACTGAAAAAAAAATGTTTTAAAATTGACGACAATTGTTATTAATTTGACGATATTTGTGTTTAAAAAATAGCTTGCAACAAATTTCGTCAAAGTAAGAGCAAATGTATTTAAAAATTTTGAAAAATATATAAAAAAAAAGTCAAATTAACAACACATTTTGTGAACACATTGTGTTTAATTTTAAGCTAACTTTTTTTTTTTCAGTGTACTTTTCTGTATCTCTTGTCGCATGTAGACTTCTGTGGATTCGTCCGTTTAGTAGTTTTGTCCAGTCCGAGTTGTCTTGTGGTTCATATTTGCTCCCTATTCCGATGCTACGTTCGGCCCTCCTGACTCGTCGATCGACGATGGCGATGAACCTCATTTTTTTCATATTGGCTGCAACTGTATAACACCTTCAAGGTCCATCGATCTCTCCTAGCTTTTCTAACACATAGCCATGACTATGACATAGGTTATGACTTAAGATCTTGACAATTTTGTATGGCCCCAAATATTGTCGCTTTAATTAAAGGCCTAGCCCGCCCTGTGTACGCTTAATTGCTACAAGTTCATCCACGGCGTACTTTACTGCAGGCTTTCTCATTTATTATACGCCTTGCAATTTTCAATTTGCAATAATTGAATGTTCTTTTAAGCTTCTTCTCTAATGAGGTCAATTTACGTTTTTACCTCATCAATCATGGGTCGATTTCAGAGTTCTCTAAGACTTTCATCACCTTATACCCGCATATTCAAACCAGTCAGAAGGGTTCTACGTGAGAACTACGAGGAGACAAATTTATTATGGCTTGTTGAACTTTTCCGATATGCTTATACCAACAATTCGGACTTCCAACACTCAATTTGGTCAACATGGGTACATCAACCCTGTTCATCCGTTCAATCTGGCCTTTCGCCTTGGCACACCAGTCTCAATAAAAAGAAGCTGAATTTTTTCCTGTTTGCAATAATTGTGGAATATTTTTTAAGGTAAATGCAGAACCTCTGATACTATTCTTCTGATAGGTCTGAGGTATGATACTATTCTTCGCGAATTACCGAAAATTGCTGCTTGTTTCTGCAGTCTGTCTAATACTTTCTCTGCACCTGTAGTTCTAGTGGGATACAACCAAGTTAATTTTGAGAATCCATCTACTACTACAAGAATGTGGTTATATCGTTTTGGTGCGGGACCTACGTGGTCAATATGGTATGTATCTTATGGTATGTCCGATTTATCTATTGGATTAAGTAAAGACAAATTTCGTGAAGACGATTCAAGAACGGCTGTTGTGGCAGAAAACATCGATACTGTGCTTGAACTGTTGGAGGTAGACCGGTATGTGACATATCATGAGATGAGGTCATGCCGAGTACTTGGGCATTAGTAGGATTAGCATACATTCGATTTTACATGAGAATTTAGGCGTCAGGAAAATTTGTTCCCATTAGATAGTCCATATTTGGACGGTTGCTCAAAAAAAGATTCGTGTAGATTGACGCAAAGAAATGCTAAAAAATACTTCGAGAGTGATTCGAAACACGTCTACGACAACACCAAAGATTATGAATCAAAGATCTACGCTTGAGCGTATGAGGTTCGAAACAGATATTGAGCTCGAAATAAGGTAGAAATCCACTGCTTGGGTCCTTCAGACGAGCAAAAAGTTGTACGCTTACGGAGTTAATTCAAGTAAGCGGTTCCTAGTTTTTATTCAGAAAAATCGGTCATGTCGCAACTGCACCATTTGAGCAACGGAGAAGTGTTAATGCTGAATTGTATATAACCATTTGTGTGTCGAAAGCTTTCGGAGAATTGGGAGAAAGAGGAAGATCTTCCATCAAGACAATGCGAGCTTCCACACATCACACTATGGTTCATGAACCGGATTTGTGTGACATTAAATAAAACATGATCATAACGTGAATTGATGAGTAATTCGCCTTACAGTGTCGATTTGACACCCAATGAATTCTTCTTCCTCACATTAAGAAAAAATGCGTGTCAAGGGCTTTTCTACGCAGAAACAACCCGTTGAGGCCTTCAAAAACCTAGTAGTTTCAAAGGTACCAACTTCAGAGTGGCAAAACTGTTTCGAAAATTGATTCAAACTAATGCAAAAGTATATTTATCATCTTGGAGAATACTTTAAATAACAATAAAAGCATTTCCACTGATTAACCACCGTTTCATGGCTGTTCGGAAAGTAATTTCGTTTTTTCCAATAGAGGAAATAATTGCATTTTTTCACAATCAACTTTCGCACCTAAGCCGCATAATTTGTATATTGACAGCTGAAAAATAAACCAACTACACTTGGTTTGCGAGTTGTATTTGCCACAAACGAATATTCAGTTGTCAACTTAAAATATATCTTATATATATATATATATAGGGTGTTTTTTTTAGAGGTATAGAACTTCGAATTGAAATAAAACACAAGAAAATCGTTTTAATGTCCATCAATTTGGCTTTATTGGAAGGATAATTTTATGCCATTAATGTTTAAATATGATTTCGGGCATATGGCCGCCGCGGCTGGCTCGAATAAAGCTAATTCTACAGGTCCAATTTTCAACCACTTTTTCGAGCATATGAGGCCGTATGTCGGCAATAACGCCACGAATGTTGGCCTCCAAGTCCCCTAACGTTTCTGGTTTGTTGGCGTAGACGAGCGACTTCACATATCCCCAAAGAAAATAATCCAATGGTGTCAAATCACACGATTTTGGTGGCCAATTGACAGGTCCATTCCGCGAAATTATGCGCTCATCGAATGTTTCCTTCAATAAATCGATTGTGACGCGCGCTGTGTGGCATGTAGCGCCGTCTTGTTGGAACCACAACTCATCCACATTCATGCCATCCAATTCGGGAACAAAATAGTCGGTTATCATGGCTCTATACCGGTTTCCATTAACGGTAACTGACTCTCCAGCATTATTTCGGAAGAAGTATGGCCAAATGACTCCACCAGCCCATAGAGCACACCAAACAGTCAGTTTTTGTGGATGTAATGGCGTCTCAAGGATCTCATGTGGATTCTCTTCACTCCAAATGCGGGAATTTTGCTTGTCGACGTAGCCATTCAATCAAAAATGACCCTCATCACTGAACAAAATTTTGCGATGGAAATCAGCATCGATATCAATCTCATTTTCGGCTCATACACCAAAATCACGACGCATTGCATGGTCTCGCGGCTTTAATTTTTGCACAAGCTGGATCTTGTAAGGTCGCAAGCCAAGATCTTCGCGCAAAATCTTCCATAAAGTTGATGGACAAAGCTCCAATTGCTGTGCACGGTGGCGAATCGATTCATTCGGGTCCTCTTCAACATTTTGCTCTACAGCGGCAATTGTTTCTTCGGTGCGCACTGTTCGACGTCTCTGCGGATGCGTATTATCACATAGAGTAAACGTAGTGCGAAAACGACCCATGGTTAACCGAATTAATTGCTCTGATGGACGATTATGTCGACCATAAAATGGACGGAGCTTGCGGTAAACTTCGCGAACTGAACCATTATTTTCGAAATAAATTTGCACGATTTGCAAGCGTTGTTCTTTTGTCAACCTGTTCATGATGAAATGGCAAATCAAACTGAACATAAATGACATTAGAGTTGCCAGATTTGACCACAAAATGCCAGTTTTATCTCTATTCGAAAAACAAACCCCTAAAAAAAACACCCATTACAAACCGCAAGCTATTTCGGTCATTATTATTTATTATATTAATTGTCTTTCCCCCTATGTCCGTCCGTCTTCTTATGGATTGTACTCATCGCACCTCTGTTGCTAACTCCGTTCGCGTATTAAGCAAATTACCAATTTGCTTATATAGAACAGTTTGTCCATAAAGTAACTCTGAATTATAAGCGTTGTATGTATACAACGAAGGAAAAAACAGAGGAAGCTTTCAGTTGGGAAAAACAATTTTTCCCAATTGCTGCAATTTAAAAATCATTCGCGTATATGACAAACGAAATTAATTATCTGCAACTAAATGACGCGTTTCTCGCAACTGAACTATTATTATGGCAACTGTTGAAACGTTTCAAAAAACGATCCTAAGCACGAAAAACGAAGTTCGTTTGCGGCAAACTGGCAATAAACGTTTTTTTTTTTTGGCGTGTAGGTTTAATCTCAAAGATCGACATATAGGTTCCTCATCTTCTGACGCAAAAAAATTTGTGCTGTCGCATTGATGTTTGTAATTTACATCTCAAACGCCAAAAAATTATCCATTTTGGAAGCATATCATCACTGGGGACGAGAAAAGGGTTATCTACAACAATATTAAGGGCAACAGATCATCGAGCAGAGAAAATGAACAGCACTTCGGAAGATAATATTCATCAAAAAAAGGAAATGCTATCTGTTTGGTGGGATTTCAAAGGATTCATTGAATTTGAGCTTCTACCGAGCAACGCAACGATCAATTCTGAAGTATACTGTTGGACAATTAAATGATTAACTTAAAGAATAAAGGCCGGCATTGGTCAATAGGAAATATATCCGAATGCGAAACCACACACAAGTTTGACCACTCGGCAAAAGCTTTAAGAGCTTGAATGGGATAAACTGGTACACCCAACATACTCTTCAGACCTAGCACCTTCCTTATCCCGGTCTCTATAAAGGCTTTAGACGGTAAGCGTTTAAGTCAAATGAGGAAGTCAAAAATCACTTGTATCAGTTTTTTGCCCGCATAGAAAAAGCATTTTATAAGCCTGGAATCAGCTACTGCCAGAAAGATGGCAAAGGGTATTGTATCAGACTGAACAATATTGAATTGAATAAAATATTAGTTCACTAAAAGAAAATCGTTTTTCATTTTTATAAAAAAAAAGAAGAAATTACTTTCCGCACAACCATATATTGTTAATCGTAAGACTTAGTGATTTTTGCGAGCGAAACGCTCACTTTTACAATTACAACTGACGATAATTACAAAATGCGCTAAGCTAGAAAAAATTTCCGTTACAAAAAATGCTACCCGAAGTGCATAGAACCGATATATAATCTATGATTTGACTTCTGAATTTGGAAAAAGGTTTTCAATTCTAGATTTGAATACAAATTTAAGTGTACACTGAAAAAAAAAAGTTAGCTTAAAATTAAACACAATGTGTTCACAAAATGTGTTGTTAATTTGACTTTTTTTTCATATGTTTTTCAAAATTTTTAAATACATTTGTTCTTACTTTGACGAAATTTGTTGCAAGCTATTTTTTAAACACAAATATCGTCAAATTAATAAAAATTGTCGTCAATTTTAAAACATTTTTTTTTCAGTGTACCTAAAGGCATTGTTATGCAGTAGAGGTAGATAAAAGGCAACCCTTGATACAATATGAGACAAGTTTATACTGAAGTGAAAATTTTTTCCTGTTTCGTGCAACAGTTGGCAAATATGTAGAAGTGTGGTAATAGGTTTGGAGATCTGTGAATTCCAGCTCGATATCTCCAAAACTGAAACAGATCAAATCGAAAAACTTTACTTTGCCCAAATTTTATAAGACGATCCAGACTGAATTTTTAAATGGTGTTGTAGTCAAATAAAAGTTACTTCCTCGAATGCATCAGAGGATAGTATCAGAATTTTAAGATTTTAAGATGTAAAGGAAAATTTTTGCTTTGAGCGGTCTTAATTCTGAAGATCTTGAGCTGAAATTTCTAAATATTTAACTCTGGCTTATTCATACTTGCTAACGATTGCAAGAAACTGCAAGAAGTTTTTACGAGTTTAACCACTTATTCTTTAAAGCTAATCGATAATTATTTCATTGAAAATGAATCGACATTATCGCCTTATCGGCTTATTGGATTCAAGGCGCACTTAGCAATCATAAACTCGACCCTTAACAAAATTTATTTCGCATGTTTTCGTTCTTGTTGTTATTGCCAATTGATGACATATTTTTTTTCTACCCAAGCGACGCGACGCAATGTCTCTGAGTATCAAAAACGAAATGAAGAAGGAGCCATCAGGCATGGGAACGACAACAGCAACAAAAACAAAAACACCAACAACAACAACTTTCGATTGAGACATTTCAGATTGTTTGATGCTAACGAGTGGCGGACACATTTTTCATATTCTGTTCAGCATTGAAAGCCGCGACTAATAATTTTTAAATTCGCTTGATTGCACAGTGAAACAAAATGGACGATACCTTAATTTTGGAACTATGACAAGAGTTCATAATAATGCTATTGGAATAAAAATTGCGGCACATTGGCAAGTACCGGTTGTTTCCTTAAAATGTTTTATTTTTTAGTTGGATAGATAATATTTTGTATCATCTTGGAGAGGGAATGAAAAGAAATGAAATGGGGTTTTTTGAGAAACTTGTTTATTGATGAATGGGGGGTTTTTTGAGGAAATTTTTCTTTTCTAAAATTTGAGATAAGCATGATTAGATAAGCAAATTTTAATAAAAATTCAATTTCAATTTAAATATTTTTTGAGCGTCGTCTATTTCATTGAAATTGGATGAAAATGACAGAGATGTGATTTAATCCTTAACTCTCATGTCCTAACTCTCTGAAGAATGACTATTAAGACACAAAAAATACTCAAATTCAAAATATTTCTTTACTTTATTTTGATTTCCGCTGAAAGGCCAAGCAATTGTGCTTAGTGGAGGCTTTTATTTGCCAATAGGTGGTAAGTTTTAGCACGTAGGTGCATTCTATTCAGTCCGGCTGATCCGGGAACTTCTTAGAATGTAAATCGTGCATGCGTATGGCGCGGGTCATACGTATCTATGAAGATTTCTTACCTCCGGGCGAATCCAAAAAAAAAAAAAAAAAAAAAAAAAAAAGAAAAAAAAAAGAGAATTAACTTAATAATATGATCTTTAGTCTTCAAGAGGAACAGATAATTTCGTTCCGGCTATACATTATGTCCTGCTAAGTCAAGTCCATTTCAAATTCTACCCTCAGTGTAATTTTATCTCTTCGCGCGACAAATGGGGTCTTTCGTGTGTAAAAAAAAAAAAAATAAATAAATAACTGGCCATTTCAGCCCTTGAAAGGACTTTGACCTAGCTTCTTATGATCAATTGTGTTGTGCGTGTTATTAAGTTTGTACACAATTGACCGAGAAATGGACCTACAGGCTTAACGCCGACTCCGAACGGCGATGAACAGAATTTTTCTTATTCTCAAGAAGCTTTTCATGGCATTTTGATTACTCTCTGAGGTTTGCCATTGTCTGCAGAGAGGTGGCGGCCGTACAGAAAAATTATTTTAATTCAAATAATTTTCTGTCGCTGCTGGGGTTCGAACCTGGGTCTCCAAGTTCGTTGACATAGCGGCCACGCACTTTAACCAACTACGCCACGGACGCCACACGGACGTCTTTCGTGTGTAAACGTTTTTATTTTGAATTTAGTTTTTTTTTACGGGTGCATAGATAAAGCTGGGAGTCACGGAAAGTTCAATACTGCAGTGACCTGCTGATAACAGTTAAACAGTCTGTTCTGGACACGAAAGACCCCATGTTTCACGGTAAGTGAGTAAAAAGTACTTAAACAATTTTTTATTTATTCTTTCTTTAACATAAAAGTTAATGTCAAAAACCAGTATCTTAATAAATTTTTGGACATTTGAACAATACAAAAATTTGTTTCATAATTATGAAATAATTATAATTACAATAATTATAATTATTATATTTTTATTTTTAAAAATACTCCCATTTTCCTAGCTTAAAATAATTAATAGTTTACAGGGTACATGTAAGAATTAAGCAATTAAAATAATTTAGTTTTGTTATATATTTTTATTTTATTTTAAAATGCTATTGGTTTTTTTGAGTTTGTCTTTTTTATATCGAAAGTTAAAAAAGCGAAATAACAACATTTAATAATTCTTATATTTTTTATAATTCTTTTTTTTATCATATTACTCTATTAATATCAAGAAGAATGTCCAAGGTATGTGTCTACATTTTTTCAGATCTCTAAAATTATTTTTACCCCAGGTTCACCCTTCAAAAAAGGGTTGGACAAGAGAAGCCAGATGTTTCACGTCGAGTAACTAAAAAACCATGTATTATTGAAGGGTTGACTTTGGGATTAGCATCTGAATAGACTAACTTCGATTCATATCCAAATCCACGTGGATGCCTGGCTCAGCCTCCAAGACCAATACGAAACTCAATAATAAACTTATGCTAATCTATTCACTGCGTTTTGTTTTATTTCAAGGTCTTCGTCCTTCAAGAAACCACGTAATACAACGTAAATGCACCATCGTTGTATGAATTTCTTGCATGAAGTGTTAGTAAATGCTAATGATTCACAAAAAGGTTGATAAAATAAAAAAAGGGACAATATAAAAGAAAGACAGAAGGAAACGCGAAGCAAAACCAAAAGCAAAAGCTTAATCAAAAGCCAAATGAAGAGTAAAAGCAAAAGCAAAAGCGAACGCAAAAATGAAAGCAACCGAAATCAAAACCAAAACCTAGAGCAGAAGCCAAAGCAAAAACGAAAGCGAAAGGAAAGCAAATGCAAACGTAAAAACAATAGCAGAAGCAAAAGTAAAAGCAAAAGCAAAAACAAAAGTAGAAGCAAAAGCAAAGGTAAAAGCAAAAGCAAAAGAAAAAGCAAAAGCAAAAGCAAATGCAAAAGAAAAAACAAAAGCAAAAACAAAAGTAAAAGCAAAAGCAAAAGCAAAATCAAAAGAAAATGCAAAAAGAAAAGCAAAAACATAAGCAAAAGCAAAAGCTGAAGCAATAGCAACAGCAACAGCAAACATTTTATGCCAGGTGCACGAAGTAGGACATGGATTAGGTCAAGGATATGGACAGGGGTGAATTATTTCTGTATAGAAGATAAACCCTAATTAAAAATCGCATTCCAGTTTCTTTTAATGTAATGAATTGTACTTTATTTTTTAAAAGCATGTATTTTTGTTAAATACGATATGAATACGTCTACTCAGTTCTCAAATGTTAAAATTAGATTTCCTGTTCAACGCTGCAAGTACATACCAAGTCGCTGGGTATCTCCAAAACGTAACAAGAAATTTTGTACTTGTGTTTATTGAAGACATCTGCCGTATAGGCTTAATTATACCCTATGCCTTGGTTTGAATAAGAAAGACCCAGGATATGAATTTGTTGGGTCTAGACTGGAGCACTACCCTATTTAGCGAACTTCAAAATCGGAATTACACCTCAAAATATTCGACTTAAATAATACTTAATAGGTATTTCCTCACATTTTGAAACTAACAGTACCAATTATGGGCAGAAGAAGTTGTTTTCCACCCACACTTATTGATTGAAATCAAGACCCATCTAAAATCGTTTACAAAATCAGAGAATTGCCACCAGCTTCAACATCGCAACGAAATGCCGACTAAGCTAAGTCTGCTCGCAACATTGAGCTATGAAGGTAGTCCCAGAAGAACCCGACCTAAAAAAGAGAATACAAAAAATTTGAGAAAAAGAATATCTTTATTTCTATACATAGTCTAACTTTAGCTCGATACACTTTTCCCATCAATGTTCGATGGGAGCTATGCCATGCTCCCAGCCAGTGGCGGATCTAGGATTTAGTCCCCCGAAACTAAAGTTTTGTATACCAAGGGGGGAGGGGAGCTGAAACGGCTTTTTGGGTTTTTTTGCATTTTTTTTCCATACAAAAATTCTCCAAGCCCGTATGTAGTATCGCCACTGCTTCCAACAATGCTTCAATAGAAGCTATGATGACCTGTTTATAGTGAGAACCGTCGAGCTCCTCAAAATAGTCATAGTCGCAGACTCCATCTTGTCATTGTTGACAAATCTTGGAAACAGAAAATAATCCTAGGGGGCTAAATCTGGCGAATAGGGTACGTAAAAAAGAAATTCTATTTTTAACTGATTGATTTTAACCATCGCGAAAAAGGATGTGTGAACTGTTGCATTGTCTTAATGAAACAGAACTTTATTTTTCGCTAAATGCGGGCGTTTTTTCTTGACTTCATCACTTAAACGCTGCTATAAGTTCGCATAATACTCCCCGTTGATTATTTTTACTTTCTCAAGATAACCTACACTTAGAAAACTGGCTAGGCTGCCATACACTCACTTTTCCCATTCGCTAAATTACGGTTTTCAAAACAGCTTTGTGTTTCAGCAGTACAAATAAAATGTCATATAACCTAAAAAACTGCTCATATATATTTTCTTAAGTTATTGCAATCTTCAACTTTGTTGTGATAGCTTATTAAATTGACTCGCAGCTTACTTTTATTTACAATGACAGCATTGGGGTTATATGAACTTCAATTCTGCAGCCATAGCATCATATTCATTATTGCAGCCTCAGCCCGAATTCCATAATTTTCTGAGTGTATGAAAATTATCACACACGCATCTATTATCCCATGACCTTGCATGCAGATGGTCTTCGCTTTCTTTTGAATCGATTCCCCCCTTTTAGTTCATTATTTTGACCATTCCTACATCTCGGGTGTTAAATGATGGACCCATGTTTCATCATCCATGGTTATGAAATGACGCAAAAAACTTTGATTTATTGCTGTAAAACTTCGCCAAACACTCGATTGAAACATCCTTTCGACGTTGTTTTTGTTCCATTGACAGTAATCGCGGCACCCATCTTGCGGACAGTTTTCTCATGTCAAAATGTTCAGTCAATATGCGATTTCCGTCATTTTTTGAAATGCCCATTATGTCTGCTATCTTGCGCCCTTTCAGTCGACGGTCATCCAATACCATTTTGTGGATTATCTTCACCATTTCTGGCGTGGTCCCATAATTTGGTCACCACTGCGATGTTCGTCTGGGCAGCTTGTCACCTGTTGAAACTCTGTCACCTAATATTTTACTGTTATAATTGAAGGATCATACTACCTTAGGCTGTTGTTATGCAGACGCTCATGTGATCCAAGACTTTTTGCTACTTTCAATACTGTATGCAAAAAAGTAGCACGAGCATGAGTATGGTGAGTGTTGCTATTAAGCAGGTTTCATTACTGCTTTCATGCATTTCGTACTAAAAGTGTACAATTTTCAATACTAAAAGACAAATGTTGTGAATAATTGCACAGCGCAACACTGTTTTGATCTCGTAATTCCATATTATTTTCGAATCATTTGATGGCCATTCTGGGCAAAATAAATTCCCTCGCTCACTCTCTCAAATTTCCCTTTTACATTCAACAACAATGCGTGACCGTGATGAGCCCGTGAGCGTCTGCATAACAACGGCCTTAGAGTAGAATCTAGCTCAACTTTAATATTGTTTGATCTGAGACCTTTCAACTGAAAATATTTTATCACATAACGATGCCTAATTTTTTCCATTTTTACAAATTCACTGAGTGCATATTTGAATATTGATGGCTGCCAAACAAATACTATAAAATGTACAAATGAACAATTGCTGCTGTGAAATGAATCGATTCGCGAAAATTTTGATGTCGAATTGGACTTTCAGAATGCGCCACATCTGAGCCACCCACGGCAGCCATATACAGAAATCATATTTAAATATTAATGGTATTAAATTGTATTACTAATAAAACCAATTTTCAGTTTGAAGTTGTGTTATTTCAGTATTTCAATTCAAAATTCTTCATCTTTAAAAAAACAGCGTATACTTTTGATTATATTTTTTTCGATCTTGTACGGGGGGCCATTTAAACCTTCAGCATTTTAAAGCTTTTTCTTTTGTTTTCAGATCGGACTATAACAGCCTACGTTCGAAGTTTAAGTCCAAGTGAATGTGTGCCACGGAATAGTACACGCCATCACAACGAGCTGTTATCGTGCAGTTTTACATTCAAAAGATGTGCTCAATTGTGAAAACGCAACGATTTTATCGTGCAAAATATCGAGTGAGAAAAGCGCCTTTAGACCACACCATTATGCATTTACACCAAAAATTTAAAGCCACCGGTAATCTTGGTAATACCAGTTATCAAGGCCTACATCATCCAAAGGGTTCCTGCAATTTGCATCCGATGAATTTTCGCCAAAAAAAAAAAAAAAAAAAAAAAAAATTGCAATAAAGCCCGAAATTCTCAATAAAAAATCGGGCATTAAATCCTAGAAAAAAATGCCCGAAATTTCGGGCGATTATGTTATTTTTTTGGGTGTTTGTTTAAAAAAAATGTCTGGTCTTTTTTCCAAATGGTTGAAAAGGAAGAAAGACCGGAAAAATACGCTTGAAATTTAGGCCCGAAAAAAACATCCGGCATTTTTGCCAAATTAAAATATGGAAAAACGCCCGAATTATTGTTTATTCCCAAAAAATTCAGAAATTTCAAACTCCTTATGATAAAATGGTATACACTTGTATGGAAGGTAAAAAACACAACATTCCGTATAAGGGCAAATCATTTTATAATAAAAAAATAGCACCATTTGGAACTTATCCGGACATAATTTCCAGATGTACCCCTTGATCATGGAATAACATCAAAAACAAATAAAATTGACTACTCAAATCTGTTCTTTTATATGTTGATAATATGTTGAGGCCGCCCCAGGGAGCCTGATGAGAACATTGAGGCTGTACAGGCCAGCGTTGAGAGATCACCGTCAAGATCTAGTCTAAGGCGCTCTTGCCAGTTGGGCATACCTCACTCGTCTCTACGTCGTATAATTCGTAAATTAAAATTCAAAAATTCAATTAACGCAACGACTTTTACAGATCGACAAGTCACGTCTCTTGGTTTTTGTGAATTTCTTGGTGAACATAGCAACATGAACATGATTTTGAAAACTATCATGAGTGATGAAGCTCATTTTTCTTTGAATAGGGTCGTGAATAAACAAAATTGTCGGTTCTATGCCAATGAAAATCCTCAATTAATTCACAAGCAACCTCTCCACCATCAACGTGTGACTGTTTGGGCTGGAATTTGTGCGTTCTTCTTCGAAGACGACGTTGGAGCAGCCCTAGCAACGTGTGACTGTTTGGGCTGGAATTTTTGCGGAAAGGATCATTGGAACGTTCTTCTTCGAAGACAACGTTGGAGCAGCCTTAACAACGCGTGAATGTTTGGACTGGAATTTGTGCTGAAAGGATAATCGGATCGTACTTCTTCGAAGACGACGTTGGAGCATCCCTAGCAACGTGTGACTGTTTGGGCTGGCATTTTTGCGGAAAGGATCATTGGAATGTTCTTCTTCGAAGACGACGTTGGAGCATCCCTAACAACGCGTGACTGTTTGGGCTGGAATTTGAACGAAAAGGATCATTGGACCGTTTTTCTTCGAAAGCTGTAACCTTCAATAGAGAGCATTATCGGACCATGATAACAAATTTTGTAATGCCAATTCTGACAGATCGCAGAATGGACAACTTTTGATTCCAACAGAACGGCGCCATAGTTCACACAGGCCTAACCACGATCGTTTTACTGCGTCTTTTGTTCCTCGATCACCTAATTTTGAAAAATTGTGATTTCGACTGGCTTCCGCGATCATCCGACTTAACCCCTCCAGATTTCTCCCTGTGGGGTTATTTAAAGTAAAAAGTTTATGTCAACAAGCCACGGACCCTGAAAGCTTTGAAAGACAATATTCGACATAAAATGGCCACTATTCAGCCTTAAACATTACGAAATGTGATGGGAAATGCCGAAAAACGAGAACATTGCGCCATTCGCTCTGGCGGCGACCATTTACGCGAAATCATATTCCACAAATGATCAGACAAATTAACATGATTTAAAAAAAAAACGAAAAATCATTTCACAGCAAATAATTTGTTTATTTTTTTATTCTTATTACCAAAAAACATCCCGAAGCTTTAAATGGTCACCCTGTTTCTCCATACATATTTGAAACCATATTTTTTAAGATATTGCGGTGAAAAATTGAACTCATTTAACGTTATCTTTTCTTCTTTTATAACTTAGATATAACATAAACTTATATGAAAATTGTAAAATAATTTTAATTCTCTTGAAAAAATTTGAAAAAAATTGAGACACAAGTGGGCACAGGAGCGACGTATAATCAAATCGGTGGAAATATTTTTTGGACAAGTATTTTTTATAGAAGCCCAAAGAAGTCTTTTTTTCATCATATAATTTTCTTAAGAACTAAAAATATTTCGAATGCATATCCTACTGTGCAGCTCGATGCAAGTTAATAAATATATAGTATACATATATATATTTTTTTCGGGTAGGATGATGTGTTGGGATAATCCGAAAGAACAACTTCAGATAAGAGCTAAAAGAGATGTTGACTTTTTAATAAGCAACAAACACGAAAAGTGTAAACAAGTTATATATTGAGAGGCAAAGCTTATTAGCGCGAATGACGATGAGGTCCCAAGCGACACTGAATGGTTGGGTTATGCGTCGGCATGGATGTCATCGAAGGGGATAACAAAAAATAAACTGTGAAAACTTACTTCAAATTTGATAAGCATGATCACATAAGGAAACCAATTAAGACCACTTTATGCCACGTAATTATGGCAACGGCATGTTAATGTGCGTACGAATGTGCTTTGTCTCCAGCATATGCAGTCCACCAGTCAGCCAGCCAGTTAGCCAGCCAGCTCAGCTCAGCCAGATAGCAAAAGGCAAACAGCATCCATCGAATGCAATGTATAATGCGCTGTGTTGTTGCTTGGATGTGCGCAGACATGGCTGTGTTTGTTGACACCGTCGGAATGCATCTCAAGTGATATCGACAAAATAAAATGGTCGAGCAGTGGTAGTCGTTTGATGCACGCCTCCTTATCGGAGGTGTTACTTATTCGGTTGAATGGAAAACTTAAAATAATGTTAAACGATTCTGACCACATTTGACTGAAGTGTTCTCGATGACGTTCAACGCTTTGGAATCTGAACACTTGTCGAATATAGCTGGCAAAACATAAATCAATGTCTCATTATATGCCACTTAGACGATCAGGTTACTTTTTGTGTTTTTTTTTTTTTTTATTTTATTTTAATTATCTGTAACAATATTCAGCTAATGGCCTAATGTAGTTAGTATTTGAACCAATAATGTTTGGTTTATTAAATAGAATGTACATCATGAGAAGAGTCGAAAAATCACTCAATATTTGTATAGTAGATATACAAATAATCCATAATCCATGGGTATCTACAGGTTGAGGAAGGAGGAGTTCTTGCCTCTCCCCCTCGATTTTAGAAAAATAGAACAAAAAATGCTGTTTTTAATTTGTGCATGTTGCCAAATTTAAATTATAATTTTTTGAAACAAAGCCACGTTGCGAACTTTTCTTTTTGGAATTCTAATCAGTTTTCTAAGATTCTCCATGAAATCGTCTTCTAATTGAAAAACACAAAGGAAGAAGTAGCTCATTTTTACATAATGCGACATATATAGGAACAGTTTTTGATTCTTTAAGTCTTTGGTTAAAGATAAAAGTTACATTAAAGTCGCATCGTGTAACAATAAATTTGACATATGATTTGAATGATATACATAAACATAAAGACCAGCATATTCAGGTAACCATTCGTTCTGTGATTCTTATTGAATTTTGAAAAGTGGTGGAAAAAATGCTCTGGACGGAACAAGTGCACCAATCCAAGGGAATACTGGATTTTATTAAAAACATGTCTTTCAGGTCGCTTCAAAAATGCAGGTGTTGTTAGAGCATAGGTACAGCAATCACATCAAATTAATATATCTACACGAATAGCCCAATATCGGCTTAAGGATATGGGTAAGTTGGCCAGAAATCCTGCAAAAAAACAAACCACTTTTAACCAAAGAAATTAAGGAAAGACTAAAAACAAAAAAAAAAAAACAAAAATATTGGACTAAATCTGAGTGGTCAAGAGCCATATTCTCAAACGAATCTAAATTCAGCCTCATATGACCCGATCAGGAGCGGATCTACTTAAGGGCTGCAGCCCAGGGCCCCCTTAAATTAAAAAAAAATCTAATCATAAGGTTGGTTACACTGAGATCAATGAACCCGTGTCCGCAACACTGTGTTTGTACTGTTTTGTTTTCCACGCATTTCATCTGTTCGCCACAGTCTTCCATTTGATTTCTTTCCGTC
Source organism: Pherbina coryleti (assembly GCA_943735915.1). Lineage (NCBI taxonomy): Eukaryota > Metazoa > Arthropoda > Insecta > Diptera > Sciomyzidae > Pherbina > Pherbina coryleti. The sequence goes on along the minus strand of OX030952.1, from coordinate 37,625,888 downwards.
CCTGGAACGGATGGTTTTTGCACAATGCGCCGTAGAGTAGACGAACTCTTTCAGGAAAATTCCATATGGTATTGAGATGCATTTCCAAATACTAAATACAAAATGCAATTTTAATGCTAGAGGGTGCAGTGAATGCCAAAAAATACGAAGAAATAATTTTCAACGAGCCTATCCTGCGCTTAGAGCCAATAACATAAATGGAGGCAAGTCCCATTTTTTAAGACGATTCTGCTCATTGCCATTGAGGTCACTCGGTACGTAAAACTTGAGTTCTTAATATCCTCACCACGTTTTTGAGTTAATTGGTCCTTTTTTATGTTTCTAATTGCAAAATTTAAGGATGATTTGTTTTGACCCCAATTGAAATGTTTGGGGTCTAATGGGAGCCAAACAAATTGAAGCCCAAAACCATGGTAGAGTAGAAGAAAACCATTAAAAAAGTATGAAGATAATATTTGGTATGAAGATAATATGGTAGAATATTTGTGAGTATTATTTGATTAACAGTATCAACAGTGTCATTAAGGCGGAGGGAGGCACTAGAAAATATCTAATAGTGGTAAAATATCTGAAATTGGAGGATGTTTGGTTCAAATTTTATTTTGAATTGTTGAGAGTATATTTTTTATATTTAGCTTTTATAATTCTACTAAGAGTTAGTTCACACCATAAATTAAAAGATTAATTTTCATGATTTGGATGAATATAAAAAACTTTTGAGGGACTCAAACTATGAATCGCAGCAAAAGTGAGGTGCGGCTTTTTTTCTTGCGTTGAATGTATAAGAATTCAGAGCAGAAAATCTGAACTAAATTTGAACTTTAGAAATTATCTTACAAGTAATTAAAAATTTTAAAGGCAACTCATATAATTCTGGTATATTTTGGTAAATTCAAATATACAATTGATTATTCAAAATTAAAACTTAATCATAAACTTATACGAGTACCATAATTCAAAATTTAAAAAATAAAAAAATAAAATAAATAACTGGCCATTTCAGCCCTTGAAAGGACTTTGACCTAGCTTCTTATGATCAATTGTGTTGTGCGTGTTATTAAGTTTGTACACAATTGACCGAGAAATGGACCTACAGGCTTAACGCCGACTCCGAACGGCGATGAACGAAATGTTCTTATTCTCAAGAAGCTTTACATGGCATTTTGATTACTCTCTGAGGTTTGCCATTGTCTGCAGAGAGGTGGCGGCCGTACAGAAAAATTCAAATAATTTTTTTTTCGCTGCTGGGATTCGAACCTGGGTTTCCAAAGTTCGTTGACATAGCGGCCACGCACTTTAACCAACTACGCCACGGACGCCACAAATTTCAATTCAAAATTTAGTCTTCATAAATTCTGTATGAATAGAAAGAGATAAGAGGTGGAAAACTTCGAATTGAAATAAAATACATAATTTCAAACTGAAAACTGACTTTATTAGAAAGTTAATTTCATGCCATTATTCTGCAAGTTCAATTTTCGACTGCTTTTTCAAGTATTTAGGGCCGTATCTGGACAATGGTTAGCGCAATGTTGACTTCCAGCGAGTCCTTTGCTGGTTTTAAAAAATAATCCAAAGACGTTAAATCAAACGATCTTGGTGGTCAGTCGAAAAATAATGCGTTTACCAAATCTTTTCTCCATGAAGTCTATGTTAGTGTTTGACCCGCTGTATCGCATGTGGCGCCGCACAGTGAAACGATTTTTCATACAAAATGCGGCCATAGACAGCAATGCAAGTTGGTATATGGGTAAATTTCAAAAAATATGGATATGGCTGAAAAACTTTTTAATTTTTTCAACTTTAATATCGTTCAACTTTAAACAGGGACACTGTTATGAAAATTAATGTAGAATCCAAAATCACTGTTACGCTCCTTAAAAAATTTTGTTAAATTACATTTTTTTCAAGTTTTTACAGAAGTGCAAATAATTTTTGTCTTGAGTGTTGTACTATAAAAATCTACTAAAAATATGCTTAAATTTAAATAAATTAAATTGTTGAGCTGTTTGAGCTGTTTGATTTATGTTTTGGTTAAATATTTTATTATTTTTTTTAAAATTACACAATATTCTCTCAAAAATCACAACTTTCTCAAGTAAGGGTTACTATGTTTCATAATTTTGGCATATGAAATTGTATAATTTTACTAGAAATAGAATTACAATAAAGCTCATTTGTGAGGCAATCTTCTTCTTGGATAAATTTTCAAAATGAGTTAATTAAGCAAGAAATTTTCATAGAAAGTTCAACACAACACTCAAGACAATTAGCAACACTCTGGACACAGTGAAACCAAAATTAATAATATAACAAAAATAAACATTTATTCTCAATTATTTTTAATGTTTTTTTTCTTTGTCTATAAAAAAAACGAAAAAAAAAATTCTACTACGAACCTGTGTAAACTTCTTTGTAAACAGATCTTATCTTTTTAGACGGGTTTCGTTTTGCGTTTTCTTCAATTTTTACAGTTTTCGCCTTTAACCCATGGCAATTGCATAACTTTCCTTTTAACCAATTATTATTTGCACAGTAGCAAGAGAGATTTTCATGCATTATTGTTCCTTGAGAGCATGAAACTATTTGATGAATATCTCTTGTTCCTTGTATTGTTTTCAAATTTTTAGGCAATTGTTTATTAATGCAGGAAATTTGTTGTGCATTTACGTAAAACAATTCCACATTAACTTTGCCTTTAAGCGCATCGTGTTATTAAGTCTGTACACAATTGACCGAGAACCGGACCTACATGTTTAACGCCGACTCCGAACGCCGATGAACGGAATGTTCTTATTCTCAAGAAGGTTTGCCATTGTCTGCAGAGGGGTGGCGGACGTACAGAAAAAATCATTTTATTTCAAATAATTTTCTTTCGCTGCTGGGATTCGAACCCGGGTTCATTGACATAGAGGCCACGCACTTTAACCAACTACGCCACGGACGCCTCTATGATAAAAATCTATGCATTGCAAAAAAAATTGTTTATTTTTTTTTCATTTCTCAATAGAAATGAATTGTCGTTACATTTGGAGCTTTTTGTTTCAAAAAATCGAAAATTGGATCTAAATGTTCCCAAATTGCACCAAGACCATGGTAATTGAGCTATCTTAGGCTGAAAATTTTAATAAAAATAAAAAAAAAATGTAATAATTCGGCGGCATAGACATTGGTGTTGAAACAACACTCAGGACTTTTTACCATTTTGTAAGAGTTTAGTTGAAAAAATTCTGCATTAAAAGCTCAGCATATAAGAAACAGTTGAAAACTAACTAAGAAATCGATTACAAACACTTTTTTTTTAATATCGGTATTCAAAAACGCAAAATCGGTGACAACACTCTTGACATATAAATATATACTTACCATTATCTGCTAATTATATTTCAATAAACACTTTGAAATGACACTTATTTAGTAAAACTGAAAGCGATAAATCTTGTGTTTTCTTGCAGTTATGCACTTGACGTCATATCAGTAACTGAAATAGAGATTAGAGCAAATAAAGTATAACATAACACTCCTGACACGGGCCGATGACAACAAAAATTTTACAAAAAAATACTGTTATGTATACTTTAGAAATTAAAAACACCAAAAACTCTTTAATATTTATATTTGCATCGCAAATCAATTCATATTCTTTTTATTTCTCTTTCTTTTCGTTTTCTTTTTCTATATTGAACAACTGCAGGTAAGAGTGGGGACAAATTATTTTCTATGAAACATATTAGAGAGGGGAGAAAATAATCGCTTGTAAATGTTAAACGATGAAATTTGCCTTATGTCCAAATGCCTTATTTACTTATATATAGTTCTTATATAACAACATTATTTTGATTTGTTTATTTTTGTGATTATTTTTTGAGAGTGAAGGCTGAAAAAAGCAGGGACAGAGAAAAGCCGTTGGTTTTGAAATTCACCCATATATGTCTTTGAGAACTGTAAAATGTTAATTTCTAAAAATGTTTTCCATACAAATTTTTCCTCCCATACAAATTTTTTTCTTAAAGTGTTATAACACTGCGATCAAAAGTCCTGGAATAGCAGAATATTAGTGAATTACAAATAAAACAAAGAGTCAAAAAACACGTCCATTCCCCAAACAACATTATGTCTCCAAACACAAAAAATCCACAAAATTTAACAAAATGTAACAAAAAATAAATAATGATACAAACAAATTAAATGCATAATAAATACATACCTACACTTAATCGTTATCGTTAGATATATCAGAAACAAAATTTCTTTCAAATTCTTTACAAAATATTAAAAATTTAAGGAGATGTATTTCGCTTTTTTTTTCATTTTGAAATTTGTTTTCGCAAACTTTTCAAACAATTCTATAATTAAATTGATATTTTCGTACAAAATAATAAAATGCAAGCCTTAGCAAAAAAATTGATATGAACAATGTTAAAATCGTTTAAATATTTGCAATAACATCTTTAAAAAACTGCTATTTACACGAGGTCCCTTCTTAAACATGTGATCACACAAAAGAAATCTCTTCTTTTAACCCTTTCACGACTAACTTTTAATCGCTGGGAATTTTTATTCAAAATAACTAAAAACAGTGTTTTTGAAAAAAAAACAATTGATCTCCTACTCAATTTATGTAGTGTCAATTTCGTTCTCCACAGCTACACTCAATATCATAAGCTTCTCAACAGTTGAGCAACCGCAAAAGCAAATCTATTCTCCTACTCCACCAACAACTTTTCTTTGTTTTCAATAGAGTTGTTTTAAGTATATTCTTAAAGAAAAATATACATTTTTAACTCACTTGGTAAGTAACAGGGTATTAGCAAAACCTTCAATAGGTTTTTTTTTTTTGATAAATATACACAGTGTGTCAACTTTCGTGCTTTACTTTCGCTTTTTTAAAAATAAACATTTTTTTTACTATTTAAAAAAAAAAATCAAGTTTGAATTTTTGCTTTTTTGTTCAAAACAATATTTTTCACATATATTTCTAACCCAATAAAACTATTTCCAACTTACTCAAAACAAAACCTATTTTTGGTGATTTTTTACCTCAAAGACTTTTTTTTCTAAACAACCTATGAAATATTTATGCAAAAATTGTCAACTTAAAAACATCACAGAACAAAGAAAAAAAAATTCTCAGGATTTTCAATTTGAAATACTGTTGATACAGATCAATCAATCCTTTAAAATGATACCAAAATTTTCCATTTTTGCAAAAAAGTTTTTGCGAATTGTTTCCACTGGTCAGCGCACTATTGATGGTGACTCGTATTTGGCAATATAGCAAACTGAACTGAACACAAATGATAATAGAGTTGCCACATCTTAGCTTTGTATGACTGTTTAATCCTTATCGAAAACGGAATCTCTACGAGTAAAATAACGGCCTTAACTAATGGCAAATTAATAATCAACTTATGCTTACCCATCCCCTGGGTTCTTCAAAAATAAGAAAAAAATATCTTACCCTAACCTTGATTCAGCTATTCGTCCAGTGTCCCATAGCTCTGAAATACCAGTTCACCAGCACCCACCTCCTAATTTAGATGACATCTTGAGTGATGCAGAGGACTCAAAAACGTTTGCTCCCCAGAAAAAATCTAGCTCAGATTTTTCAGTTAACGAGGCACATCAACTTTTTTCTCAGATTGACCTCAATGATCTAGTCAGAGCTTTGGGTCTTTCAAAGATGCAGCCGAATTGCTAGGTTCTAGGCTAAAAACCAAGAACCTTTTATCATCTGGTACCTCATTTTCCTGGTACAGACATCGAGAGAGAGAATTTACTCAGTATTTCACTAAAAAGGGAAATCTGGTTTATTGCAATGATGTTCGTAGGCTCATGAAATGCTTTGAAATATAATATGATTCATCAAAATGACGCTTATTTATTGGTTCATCCAAAACTAGCCTCAAAGCAGTCTTGCCGCATAATGGAAATATATTTGCATCACTTCCAATGGGACAGTCAGTTCATATGGAAGAAAACTACAATAACTTAGCGACGACTCTTGAGAAAATCAAATATCCAGAACATCAATGGATGGTTTGTGGAGATTTTAAAATACTAACAATGTTGTTGGGTCAACATTCAGGTTATACGAAATTGCTCAAGGGTGCAAGATGACCTTCAAAGTTCACTTCTTACACTCCCATATTGAATATTTTCCTGGAAATTTGGGTGCCTACAGTGAAGAACAAGGTGAAAGATTTCACCAGGATATACGTGATATCGAGAGACGTTACCCAGGAAGATGGGATGTCAGTATGTTAGCGGACTACTGTTAGTTGCTTAAGCGAGAAACTAAAGAAGGAAACCAGAAACGAGTTCGAAGGAGCATCAAAGAGAAGAAGAAAAGGTTTCACAAGGAAAAATAATAAACATAAAAATGTGCTTGAATTTGCATAATATGGTAATAAACAGTTCATTTTTCTCATAATTGTGTTTTTATTCTGCAAAAAAACTATGTGTTTATTGATGTTTTATATTAGTATTATAAGAACATGTTCTTTTGAAATACAAAGGTAGTTGTTTAAGTTTATTCATAAGTAGATTTAACAATAATTGATAATAATGACATTGTAATTTTAATAGTGTACTTATTAACTATATAAATTAAAAAAAAATAATAATTAAAAAACAAAATAACAAAAAAATAATAAAGTATTAGTAACAATATTAAATAAATTAGAAAGATAAACAGATGAAAAAGAGCGTTAAAGAGCAAAAAAGATCAGAGGGGCATAGAACATAAAGACATAAAAGATTAATGGTTTCTATCAATTTCAACACACAGTTTTTAGGTAAGGTGGTTAAATACGGCCTGCTTAAAGTCACCTTTTCTTTCCAAAGATGTTATACTGTTAGGTAAACTATTCCATAATCTAATGGCATTAATGAAAAATAACCTAGTAGAGTTTAAATAATACCATGTTGGTATTAAAAATATATTCCTTCTTACCGAGTGACTAAAATTGAGTTTTTCAAAGAGGTACCCAGGAGTTTTAGAGCAAATAAGTTTATGCAGGAACATACAATTTCGAGCATCGAGATAGCTTCTAATATTACAACCAAGGATACTCTTTTTAAACAAGGTTATATGATCAAATTGATGAATGTTATACACATATCGCGTGGCATGATTGAACGCAACTTGCAACTTGTATTCTGAACGCGAATCAAGTTTACTGTATACAACTTCAAAATATGTTATGATGGGCATTATTAATTGCAACACAAGTTTGAGTCTGGTGTCTACAGGAGTGAATTGAGCTGACATTTTGAGATTACGTAGGATAAAGTAAATGTTGCGCACTACATTGTTAATGTGATCCGTACATGTTAGGGATGAGTTTATATGATAACCAATACTTTTAATGTTTCTCACAAGTTTAAGTTTGTTATCTCCTATAAATAAGTCCGGCAGGTCATCAAGAATTATTTTATACCTACTAATAGGCAGCACATAAGATTTGAGAGAAATTGTTTGTAGCCCAGCGGTTAATGTCATGAAGATCCTCATTTATTCTGCAATACAAATCTTCCAAGAGACCAGTTCTGCGCGAAAAATATAGCTGGACATCATCTGCATAGGCATGCATAGACGAATTTTTGCAAGTTAAGAAGATATCATTGATGAAAATTGAAAAAAGTAGAGGGCCAAGAACCGACCCTTGGGGTACTCCACTGCAGACAGGCTGAAATAGAGAGCATTTACCACCAACACATACTCTTGCATTCTGTTAGACAGATAGCATTGTATAAGTTCTACAGCGTCCTTGCAAAAGCCATACCAGCACTTTAGTTTTTGACAGAGTAATGAGTGATTTACGGAGTCAAACGCTTTCGAGAAATCTAGCGTGCAGAGGAGAGTTGTGTGACCTTCATCATATGGCTTCCGAATGTCATCTAGGACTTTTAGTGTAGCTGTTGAGCAACTGTGTCCACATCGAAAGCCAGATTGCAATGGAGATAAAAGGTTATGCAAGCTTAGAAAATTTAAAATCTGTTCAGCCATTACAGTTTCACATATTTTTGAAAGACATGATAATATGCTAATCGGCCTATAATCATTTGGTTCACACGCAGAGGGTTTTTTCGCAACAGGCAGGACTTTTGCAGTTTTCCAGAGCTTCGGAAAAGATGACGTTGTGAAACAATGATTAATTATGTGTGTTAGCGGGCCAATAACATGTGGTAAAACTAGTTTAATAAATTTAATCGATATCCCATCTTCGCCAATCGCATTTGATTTTACCTAAGGTGTTTGTAAACGTCATATTCAGTTACATTAGAAAATTGAAACCTGGCTTCAACTAGAACGTTCGATAATACTTCAAGATAAACATTGCTACCACTAGAACTATTACATAGGAAAAAATTATTTAGAGTATCAGGGTCAATACAACAATCAGATTTTGGTTTGGAGCCAATTCCAAGATTTTTTAGATTTTTCCAGAGCACTTTGGCAGGAAGAGTTGTATTTAATTTTTGCGAGTAATATCTTTTTTTGGATTGCCTAATTAAGACAACTGAAGCGTTACGGGCGACTCTGTACTGCTCCCACCTTTCCGAAGAAGGATTCATTTTCCACAGCCTATGTAACTTATTGCGTTTCTTTATGGCATTTTGGACACTCATATTGTACCATGGACCTCAAACATTTTTTATAGCGATTGTTCGTGTTGGAACATGTCTTGAATAAAGTTGGTTGAGCATGTAAGAAAAAGAGGTTAACTTTTCATGTACACTAACATAAAACCAGATATCACTCCAAAAAGTGTGAAAAGCATCATAATTCAGGTGCAGGAAATCGATAGATTTAAAGTCAGCTAGATATAGGTAAAGTCAGCCAAAACTATAGATAAGATATAGTTTTGGAAACGATTGGTTGCGACAGTTTAATGTCTAGAGTGCAAAAGATTAAATCATGATCAGAAAGGAAGTGTATCTGGTCAAAAAGTAGGACTAAAGAAACATTAGAAACAAAACAAGAAGACTTGGCACATCATTATTAGCGAACCTCGTGGGGATAGTTTCATTAACAATTGACAGACCGACAGACTATATGTGATGGAGAGTAATGGAAGTTATTTTTGAAATCAGCGAACCTTAAAATATATAATTCAGCAAAAATATCTCATGCAGCTGAAAAAAGTCTTTTTTTTTGCAGATCTGTGTAATTTTTAAACTACTGTTTTATTAAAAATTAACAATTTAATACGTAATCGGAACGAAACACAAAAACAAATATGGGCGAGTTAAAAGAAGGAAGGTTGGCATTTGCAATGCATATAACATAATTATGTATAACGGAACATCTGAATACTAATGAAAGCTATGGTTTCATAATTCTGAGTTGAGATAAATAATGCCAAAAGCTATCACCGAAGAATAATATCTAGAAAGAATTCAATATCGGACCGTAATACACTCTATACATAACCCACACTTAAAAGTCAACACCAGACTCAAATAAAATATAAGCAATATCAACCAAATTTGAAAGAAATTTCAAACTATTTCACGTAACTTTCAATAAGAGAAGAAATATAATGTAACATACGTACATATTTTATCAATTCTTATTTAAGCCCAAAAACAGACAATAAATATCTACTTTTAACTCCCACACATGTTGCATGAATAATTTTGAGCCTAATTGTCAGTCGCATTGTTTGCTGGCCAAACATTCAGCTCATGCAAGAACAGGAGTCGCTGTATTTGCTTGCTGCGGTTACCGTCCTCCGCAAAGCTATGCGAACTAATTGCAACCGTTACAAACAACTCCAAGTTACTTCAAGCACCTACCAACCTACCAACGCAAAATCAAACGTTTCCCTTTGAAACTTCAAAAATCATGCAGCAACATTTGCGCAGTCTTAAAATCTCTGGTGGAAAAAAATCAATACCACGACAAACGGAAACAACAGAAGAAAATTACTAGGTAGCAGTGAAGAAAATGAAATTGAGATAAGAGTGGCAGCGACAGCCACCCGGCACTCGAAAGAGTATCGATGACTAAGCCGCTTGTTGCCTACAAATATGGAATTTTTGGTTGTCCTCTTAACTTCAGTCTGCCACCAATTATATCATAAATTTGTCCAATTTCGATATTGGTTAATGCATGTAATCTGGCTCTCAACACCCTTCGTCATATATGCCAAAATAGTCTTGTAACCTGAAGTTGGGAGCCCAGCTTGTGGCGCCTGTATCGCCTCTAGACAGCTGGATACCAACAAACAATGTGATTCATTGACCAATTGTTTTTGCGGCGAATTGCAATTTTATACATTTTTCAGGACCCAAATTTTCGCCTTACATTGAGTTATAATTTAAAAATGTTTGAGATTATTTGACAATTTGATTGGATTCTTGCAAGTGTATTAAGATTCGTACTCTGCTTAAGTGAAGTATACTTGTAGAAATGATGACTCCCGATTTTACGTGAACAAGGATAACACGTGTAAGCTCTAGATTGAGTTCAATGCCGTCATAGCATTACTTTTCGTTGCAAGTGCTTCCCTTTGACCATCTGTTGTTTTTTCTTTTAAGTGATTGTTCATTTGGGGATACATTCCACAGCTTCCAAAGCGGCTTATTTCCATAAATAAATATCCGTAGATGGTATTGCATTCATATGCAGCCAATTCACATTTTCCAGAAGACACTGCAATGGTCGAGAAGCCTGAAGGCAATGCTAATGTTTAGTGTATCAGAGTAAACTTCTCTTCCAAGCTTACCATATAATTTTGAACCATCAGTACAGAGTCCAAAGGCTTTGTTTGGTGGAAAATTTCCAAGCTCGAATTCATTTTGGGAGGGAAAGGTTACATTAAACTTGATGTGGATAGAACGTTTTTGAGTAATGAAGTCAACAGTTTTTGGTATAGGAGATGAGAATTTCTTAATATTAGATTATTCCATTAAGTCTCCTCAACATTTCAAAATAGCTTCTAGACGGATGACGTATTTTAAATGAGTATTGAGCAATGTTGGTAGCAAAATATTTAAAAACATCAGCGGCATTTGTGAGGAAATGAGTAAAAAGGTATAAAGCATTATCATATTCAAGTAGGTTGGCTTGAATTTAAAAATAATAAAAATATACTGGCCATTTCAGCCCTTGAAAGGACTTTGAACAAACTTCTTATGATCAAATTGTGTTGTGCCGTGTTATTAAATGCTTGAACACAATTGATCGAGAACTGGACCTACTAGTTTTATGCCAACTCCGAACGGCTAATGTGCATGTTCTCAAGAAGCTTTACATGGCAATATTTACTTTACTAGAGAAATTAATTCAATTGGAAAAACTGTCTGTGACGGATGGAATTGAACCAGGGTTCTCTGGCGTATAGGTCACGCACTCTACTCACTGAGCCACGGCCGCCTGAATTTAGTTCACCCAATTCTACAAAATTCACACAATTTTTCATTTTTATTTCCCATAGAGGTGTTTGTACACCTTCGCTACGGTAGTATTGATGATGGGCCAGGCAGAGTGACCAAAGCAATCATGGATGTGCTTAAGGATATGGATAACGTGACCATACGTACAGCATCGTGCTGCACAGTACAGTATTTCGTTCTTGTGTACAACATCGAAAAACGTACATCATTTTGAAGTTTCCCAAATAAATAATGAAAACCTTTAACTACACAAGAACAAGGTTGGATGACATAAACATATGGCAGCTGCCAAATGCCGGGGCTGGACTTTCCGTATTCCGAAAAGAGCACTTCCGTTCGTGTGGGACACAATAAACAATAGGGAATAACACTCTCGAACTTCCTTTTTTCCTGTTCAAAGTTCCTTAGTGATAAAAACTTGCGAATGGATGAAAAAAAAATTTGGATACTTTTTTTTTGTTTTTTTTAACCCATTTTTTAATGGAGGTGGGCCGGCTCCGTGACCTTTTGTAAACGCAAAAAATCGATTTTTTGCAATTATTGTCGCATAGCATCCAAACTATGACGTCATTTCAATGTATTTAAGCTAATTTGAATACGAACATTTCGGTATACTGCTTAACTATCTGAGACATCTGGTTCCCGAGATATATATTTTTATAAGAAAAATCGGAGGTGTATCAAAATTCCTATTTTTTTTAATTTTTGATTTTTATTAAAAAAACCTATTCCAGATACGATATTGAAATGTTCTACACCAATTTTCATTAATGCATACCTCATCTTTAAGTACAAAACACTTAACTCTAAGATTTTATCTTGACCCATACCAGCCCAACTGCACTAATATACCCTACTTTTCATCAATTTTTTTCACGTTTTGCGGCTTTTTATCCATACTATTGAAGTGAGGTCGAAGCCACGACCGTAGTTGGCGTAGTTGGTTAAAGTGCGTGGCCTCTATGTCAACGAACTCGGAGACCCGGGTTCAAACCCCAGCAGCGACAGAAAATTATTTGAATTAAAATAATTTTTCTGTACGGTCGCCACCTCTCTGCAGACAATGGCAAAGCTCAGAGAGTAATCAAAATGCCATGTAAAGCTTCTTGAGAACAAGAACATTCCGTTCAGGGCCGTTCGGAGTCGGAGTTAAACCTGTAGGTCCGTTTCTCGGTCATTGTGTAAAAACTTTATAACACGCACAACACAATTAATCATAAAAAGCGCTAAGTTGAAGTCCTTTCAAGGGCTGAAATAGCCAGTTATTTATTTATTTTTTTATTTTATTGAAGTAAGGTCATTGCAATGTATTCAAAATTGCAGATAATTTTAAAACGAAAATTACTGCTTAGCTATTTACTAAGTTTTACATTTTTTTTTTTATACTTTAACAAAAAAGAAAAAAACTCGATACCGATCTCCAGTGTTCCACCTTTTCAATGTTTTCTGAGTTCCTGAACTAATAGAATTAAAATTACTGCATAGCTTACTCAATTGCTACTAAAACGCTATATACACTCTTTAAAAAATGTTTGAAACCCTGTCGCTTTGAATCAGGGTTGCTGTGTTGGACTGTTTCTTTATTTTTGGATTTCAATCGCATTGCTTTCGAATTGAGGCGTTTGGCTGTCGTTGTTTCATTCGTTTTCTTGCCTGTGTTGTGGCAAAATCGCTCAATTTCTAGTTTTTGCAACTGTAAAGTGGAAGTAAAAAAATACTACTTCGTCGAAATGTAGAAATATTAAACCGTGATCCTCGCGAACTATCGGCAAGAAGTTTAACAACAGGTGAAGATGTGATTTTAGAGCTTCATTACGCGAAGCAACATAAAGATTTAGACTGAAAAGAATCCAAAACAAGTGAATCGTTAGAAGTTATAGACTTATGGAACAAATCAACCAATATTTCTCAAAGAGTTATTGCTCAAAGAAACTGTAAAAGTCTACGTTCCGGTAAGTATAGGAATCAAGCGTCACCCAGCTAGCGTAAGTGGTGCACTATATATTTACAGGGTCATCAAATAGTCACGGTTTCTGGAATCCCTTGTGCCAGCAGATACAATGTGCGCTTTCAATAAATGCATTCATCGCAAAGGCTATTTTGCACATCCTGAAATTATTCTTTTGGCGATGAGCAACGACAATCGAGAACCGATTCATTCGTTGGCATATCGCCGAATTTTAGATACGCGTAATACATTATCCGAAGCTACAGTTTCCGTCATCCGTGAGTCAAAAGTTCCAATACTGAATTACTCGTGCATGAAATACGTTGACATGATACGCTGGCTAGAAGTTTCGCCCAGCCAAAAAGCACCACCAATTTAACGCAGCCTTCTGATCACAAAAGACAAAATTGTACGACTGATCCTCAGCTCGACAGAAGATCTTAAATGTTGCATGAGAAGAAAAGAACTTCGATATCGAGCTTCGAAGCATACCGTGCCATTCGCAGGCCGTAGAAAGTGCGTCAGAACAGTGATAGAGGCCTCAAAACACGTTTCGAGCGAGTCCCAATGTATGTGATACCTTATCGCTAAACTTCGCCATCGATGCATGATACAATATTTTAATACCAAAAACCAGTTTGGTGCTGACAGAAATTATTTTGCTTTCCAACCAAAACTTTCAATTCAAAGTTCACTAAAATATAACTCCATAAAAGGTATTTTTGACGTGACGAAGTTACGTTGTACTGCTCTAGTTTCCAAAAAAGTTGAAAAATTAATTTTTTAAAAATTCATCTGCGTTTCATTGAATTGTTACTCGCTGGGTATAAGAGCTATGATTAAAAAAATAGTATGACCATAAAGGTTAATTCTTTGACTATATTAAAAAAACAAAAAAAAAATTTAATACGGCATAGGGACGTAGTGGGAGCTGCGTAAGCAACGCAACTGAAAATTTGTTACATGGAATTATTACTGGCTGAGTATTAGTGCTAGGATTAAAAATACGATACGCCAATAAATGCCTATTGGAAGTCCTCACAACAAAATAAGACAAAAAATTTTTGACATCATAGGGACGCTGAGAGAGCCGCTCAAAGATCGATAACGCAACATTCATGCAGCGGCGTTGCATTGAATTTTTACTCAATGAGTATATAACCTACGATAAAAGTTTAAAAAGGAAAATAAAGTTTTTATACATGGCTTTACGACAAAAATAAAAAAAAAATTCCGGCGTCGTCAGGTCGTGAATATAGCAGCTTATGTAACAGAAATGTAATATCGTTGCATGGAATTATTACTTATTCAGGAGGAGTTCTGCAGTAAATTTTGTTTTACGACAGCAGGGATGTGTTATTACGCTTCACAACTAAATTACAAAAAAAATTTCGTTGTAATGATTTCAGGGATGCAATCACATAATGCAGTAAATATGCTACAGCCATGAAAAAACGTTGCATGGATTTTTAACTCTGTGACTACTGGTGCAACGGTAAATTTTAAGGAACGAAAACAAAGGTGAGGTCTTCGGGCATATGACAACAATAAAAAAAAAATTTGACGGCGAGTCAAAAACCCTCAGGGAACCGCCTAATGTGACGCATATGCATCACTTTTGCTGGATTAATTGAAATTAGAGCACAACCAATGGGGAAGCAAAAAAAAGCTAAACGAAAAGCACCAACTCCAAGTCCAACAACAACTCCAACACCAACACCAACACCAACACCAACACCAACACCAACACCAACACCAACACCAACACCAACACCAACACCAACACCAACACCAACACCAACACCAACACCAACACCAACACCAATACCAACACCAACATCAACATCAACATCAACATCAACATCAACATCAACATCAACATCAAAATTAACATCAACATCAACATCAACATCAACATCAACATCAACATCAACATCAACATCAACATCAACATCAACATCAACATCAACATCAACATCAACATCAACATAACATCAACATCAACATCAACATCAACATCAACATCAACATCAACATCAACATCAACATCAACATCAACATCAACATCAACATCAACATCAACATCAACATCAACATCAACATCAACATCAACATCAACATCAACATCAACATCAACATCAACATCAACATCAACATCAACATCAACATCAACATCAACATCAACATCAACATCAACATCAACATCAACATCAACATCAACATCTATTTACATCAACATCAACATCAACATTAACAACAACAGCAAGAAACTTCGTCACGTCAAAACCTACGGGTGTGTCCACGGCACAGCCAACTCTTTTTTTTTATATTTTTTTAACTTGGTCAATTCTAGTCTGAAAGATAAGTGTTAGCTACATCAAACGTAAAAAAAATTGACGAAAAGTGGGGTATATTGGGGCAGTTGGGCTTGTATGGGTTAAGAGAAAGTCTTAGATTTAAGTGTTTTGAACTTAAAGATGAGTAATGCATTCATAAAAATTGGTATAGAACATTTCAATATCGTATCTGGGATAGTTTTTTTAATAAAAATAAAAAAAAATAGGAATTTTGATATACCTCTGATTTTTCTTATAAAAATATACAGTGTATCACAAAAATAAGTATTCAGCGATGCTTTAATTTTGTTCAGTAAAAAAACAAAGCCTAAGAGTAACAATAATAAAGCAGAATTATTTTTTTTTTATTTAAAGGCTTTGCTTAACGTTAACAACAAAAAAACAATAATAAAATTAATTCATGTTTTAGCCATTCGGATGTATTTTAAAAAGGTCTAAAAATTACATCACAAAAGTAAGTATGCAATCATACAAAAACTAAGATAAATATATTTCATGTGCTTATTTTACAGTTCGTATGGATATTATATCAATATTCAATATTTTGTTGGGTAGCCCTTGGCTTTTATTACAACTTTTAACCTTGATGGCATAGAGGCCACCAGGTTCTGAGTATCTGAAGATGGGATATTTTCCCATTCCTCAAGTAGTGCTGTTTTAAATCATCTTTTTTAGTTATGTCATGTTTCCTTATTTTTCTATCTAGATGTTCCCATAAATGTTCTATTACGTTTGTATCTGGTGATTGAGGTGGTGTTTTGAGTTGTTTGGGAGTATTATACAATAACCATTTTCTTATAATGTGTGCTGTATGCTTGGGATCATTGTCTTGTTGGAAGACAAATGATCCCGAAAGCCCTAATTTTTATGCACTTTGGCTTAAATTATTCTTTAAAATATTAAAATAAACAGTTGTATCCATCGTGCCTTCAATTACTTAGAACAATATTTCTTACACCAGATGCCGCCATACAACCCCAAACCATTATTGATCCACCACCATGTTTTACTGTGCCAGCCATATTTTGAGGATCAAGTTCAGAATTGACTTTTCTCCACACTTTTTCACGTCCGTCTGAGCCAAATATATTAAATTTGCTCTCATCAGAGAAAATAACAGAATTCCAAAAGTTTATGTCTTTGCTTTCGTGTATTTTTACGAAGTCACATCTTTTTTTCGGTTAATGTTATTAACAATTGGCTTTTTACGGATATTTCGACCATGGAAGCCGGCAGTATACAGTACACGACGAATGGTTTGGGGGTTACATGTCTTACCAGTTACGTTTTCAATTTCGGACTGAATTTTTGGGGCACTTGATTTGGGATTTTTCCGTACTTTACGTATAATTGTTCTTCTTTCTTGATCCGTGAATATTTGCGGCCGTGCAGCACTTTGTTTATTTTTGGTGTTACCTTCTGTTTTAAATTTTTCTATAATTTTCTGAACCGTGGCAGTGCTTTTTCCTACTTCTCTTGCGATTTGACGTTCACTTTTATTATCTTTGTACAATTTTATTATTAAATCCTTCATATCCTGCGAAAGTTCTTTTCCCCGCGGAGCCATGACGAAAATCAAAAAAAATTTACACGTAAAATTTTATTTAACAATTTGAAATGGTTTTATGGAAAATATCACTAAGCGCTAATTACTTCAACACTACTCATCTGCATAAATTAGTGAACTGCATACAAACTTTTGTGATATGATTTTTGATGCTTCATAAAAAATGACGCCAGACAAGATAACGGGACTATTGTTCGTTATCATATCTATTAAATTTTGGAAAGAGAATTTATATGTTATTGTTTTTGTAAAAAAACAAACAACAAATTTTGCGTTATTCTCCCAGTAAACTTACATATTCGGCAGTTCTTCATGTTGCATACTTATTTTTGTGATACACTGTATGTCTCGGGAACCAGATGTCTCAGGCAGTTAAGCAGTATACCGAAATGTTCGTATTCAAATTAGGTCCAACTTTTTAATACATTGTAATGACGTCACTTCAATAATTAGAATGCTATGCGTCAAAAATTGCAAAAAATCGATTTTTTTGCGTGACGAAGGTGGGTCGGTATGGGTTAAAAAAACAAAAAAATTATCCAAATTTGTTTTTTCATCCATTCGCAAGTTCTTATCGCTAATCAATCTGAATCGGTTTCTATCGTTACGCCCTAGTAAGCAATACATTTTTTCATGTCAAAAAATATTGTTATTCGTTTCTTTCAAGAATAAAAATGCTCTTTTTGGAATACATAAGATTGCGGTAAATCGTAGATCGGTTTTCGATTTGATATTCTTAAGCCGCACTGATAGAGTCCAATCAGAATTTGGATAAACGGTTTCAGCCGTTGACCCAATATGGCAGGGAAGATATTATGGTCAATGATGAAGAGACCCGGAGCTCACCGTTCTTGTGGATGGGTCAAACAATTTTGAGATTCCAAAGATCAAGCATGTTCTAATCTGACCAAATCCTGGAGATAAGTTGTTGCATGCTGACTACAGTGTCATCTTCCGCTGCTTTGAGCAAATCGCCTTATCAGGTTCAGCAGCCTTGTTGTTCTGTAAACCAGCAGGCTTCTCTCATTATCATTATAAGTAAAAATTAAGAAATTGAAATACCTATGTCAAAATACCATTTAAAAAAGTCTGTATAGTCATACTTATTATCTTTATTTATTTTAAAATAATCCCGAAAAATCCCAGTAATTATTTATTAAAAACTACATAAATTCCCTTTTTTTTCTGAATTTATAAATTTTTAAGGATGAAAAGCGCCACATACTCGATTTGCTTGTTTGTGAAGAGAATAAGAAAATATTTTGACAACAGAAATATTAGCTATCAAAAAAACTTGACATGCTCGTATTGAGCTTAATATACTGACGCTTGGCAAGAGTATTTTTAATTATTGTTTTACAATTACAATTACAATTACAATTACACTCTTAATAAATCGATTAGGCTAAGCCTTAGAGCGAGAAAATTCTTTTTTAATCGTCTTTGTTCAAATATATAACGAACAAGTGTTCATTGCTCGGCCTGCTACAAACATGCATTTGCATTATACACCCCATTTCGTAGCCCAACCCCAACCCACTCCTCTCAACACACTCAACTATTACCTATTTCAACAATGCTCTGAACAATATATTTTTCTGTCTCAAGCTTAGAATCGCGTCAAAACTCAACCGCAACAACAAGCAAAAGTCACCCATGATTAAGCGTCAAAATGTGGAACAACAGGTATTAGCGGAAAAGCAAATGTTGCACTGCTGCAGCAGCAATACACGCCGCGAAAAAACATACAACAAGCAACACATTGTTAAGCGAAGCCCCATAAATAATGTTTAATCGATGTTTGCTCTTCGGTTTATTGCATTTATGGCGTTTTTAATGACAACCTCGTTTCCAGCAACATACAATATTTGAGCGTTGTTGTTGTTGTTGTTGTTGTTGTTATTGCTGGCGTTACTCATGTTGTGTGAGGCTTTTGTGTCATCATACCACGAAGAAGCCAAAAGAGCGCAAAGATTCAATTTTTGTCAGTGACTTTGACTTGGTCACCGCTAGGCTAATAAGTCTCAGTTAAGATATGAGGAAGGTAGGAAGAGTGAAATATAGCAAAGGGTTGGAGTAAGTGGAGGAAACATCGCCATGGAGGAGGCATTGACATTCATCAACAATTAATTTTGTGCGCGTCGGCAACAATGTAGCAAAAATCCAATTGGCGCATAGCTCGTAAAATATTTATTAAGTTTGTTGTTCATTTTTATAGTATTGCATCGCATTCGACAGTTGTGCCACTTAGCCATAGGTAGGTTGGAGTTGCCTGCCGTTGATGTAGGTCTCCACGTTGCACGTTGCTACATGTGTCCGCCTAAAATTCGTTTGGTCTCAACCATTAAAACGAAGACGAGTTTAAGTATAAATCCAATATTTCGTATCTCATCAAGTTTTATTGATCGTTAAAATAAAATTCAATTTTAATTATGCTCGCTTTAAATGTGCGCTTGAATTGCTCCTCACTATCAGTAGGCATTGATGAGCACAAAACATCAATTTGAAGCTTTAACCGCTATTACAAAGTAAAGCTTTAAACCAAATAACAAGAGGATCTAAAAGAGAGAAAAGCACTTACATAGTAGCAAAACATAAAACCGGAAAAAACGAAGAGAAAAACTACGATGCAGAAACTTTGAATGTGACAATAAAGTAGGGAAAACATTATGTAGATGTAATATATGACAAGAGCTTTCTTTTTGCATGGCGCTTTCTTCAATTCATCAATGAAATTTTATAATTACCTGTAATTTTTTATGTTTGAAATGACTACACTTTGCCATCTAGCGGTTAAATGGCGTCATAAATAAATTCTCTTTTTGTATTTCTCTACAGTTGGAGGCTCCAAAACATTTGTCATGAAAAAGAGTAATTATTTACATAACCATAACCATAACAATAACCATAATCATAATCATAACCATTACCACAACCATAACCATAAACATAACCATAACCATAACCATAACCATAATCATAACCATAACCATAACCATAACCATAACCATAACCATAACCATAAGCATAACCATAACCATAAGCATAACCATAACCATAACCATAACCATAACCATAACCATAACCATAACCATAACCATAACCATAACCATAACCATTACCATAACCATAACCATAACTGTAACCATAACCATAACCATAACCATAACCATAATCATAATCATAATCATAACCATAACCATAACCACAACCGTAACCATAACAATAACCATAACCATAACCAAAAACACAACCAAATGTATAAAAATAATCATAATCTTTACCATTACTATAAAAATAACCACAACCATAACCATACCCATAACCGTAACCATAACCACAATCATAACCATAACCATTACCATAGCCATAAGCATAACCATAACCATAACCATAAACATAACCATAACCAAAACCATAACCATAACCATAATCATAACCATAACCATAACCATAACCATAAGCATAATCATAACTATAAGCATAACCATAACCATAACCATAACCATAACCATAACCATAACCATAACCATAATCATAACCATAACCATAACCATAATCATAACCATAACCATAACCATAAGCATAACCATAACCATAACCATAACCATAACCATAACCATAACCATAACCATAACCATAATCATAACCATAACCAAAACCATAACCATAAACATAACCATAACCATAACCATAATCATAACCACAACCATAACCATAACCAAAAACACAACCAAATGTATAAAAATAATCATAATCTTTACCATTACTATAAAAATAACCACAACCATAACCATAACCATAACCATAAGCATAACCATAACCATAACCACAACCATAACCAGAACCAGAACCATAACCATAACCATATCCATAACCATAGCCATAACCATAACCATAACCACAACCATAACCATAACCATAACCATAACCATAACCATAATCATAGCCATAACCATAACCATAACCATAACCATAACCATAACCATAACCATAACCATAACCATAACCATAACCATAACCATAACCATAACCATAATCATAATCATAACCATAACCATAACCATAACCACAACCACAACCATAACCATAACCATAACCATAACCATAACAATAACCATAACCATAACCATAACCATAACCAAAAACACAACCAAATGTATAAAAATAATCATAATCTTTACCATTACTATAAAAATAAACACAACCATAACCATAACCATAACCATGAGCATAACCATAACCATAACCATAACCATAACCACAACCATAACCATAACCATAACCATAACCATAACCATAACCATAACCATAACCATAACCTAACCATGACCATAACCATAACCTTAACCATAACCATAGCCATAACAACGAACATAACCATAACACTAATAACAATCATATTATAACCTTAACTAGCCAAAAACACAACTATAACTAAAGAGTTATTCATTTCGGGTTTTGATAAGTGCAGCCCTGATAATTTTCAGCTGTCAAATTTGTATACCATCAAAACTAGTTTTTGTATAGTTAAAGCTTTGTCATTTTACAATAAAGTATTCATTTTTACGAAATAATCCAAACCGAGACTTATTCATGTCCTTGATAGAACTTTTTGTATTTTTTGAAACAAGTTCCACTAAAAGAGTCAACCTTTATATTTAAACAAAACCATAATTTACATATATTTTAGAATGAACATGTGGTTTTATAAATATAGATCATATGAAACCCTAGCAATAGTGTTTATAATATTTTGTTGCATACATGAAGTCATCTGGAATTTCCTATTTTACTAGCTACAGAGCCTGCGTTCATATAATCGAATGTTATTTCCCATCGATCCAAATTTTAAAATCATACACGCAAAGAAAAAAACAAAGTTTATCGCCAGTTTACCACAAACGAAATTCGCTTGTCGTGCTTGAAATCGTTATTTGCAAACATTCAAATAGTTGCCATAATAATAAAGAGTGATTTTCTTAGGAACTTTCTTTTTGGCGACAATGCTTTTGACAACACAGCTGTTGTCGTGTAACATGTTACTGTTAAACATGTTCAGTTTGGTCTATAATTTCACCATGAATCGACTTACAAACGAACAAAGCTTGCAGATTATTGAATTTTAGTATCAAAATTCATGCTCGGTTAAGAAAGTGCACCGTACACTTCTTCCATTTTATGGTCACTTTGGGCGACCTTCTGAGTTGGCTATTCGGAATCTGATTAAATTTCGTACCAAATTTACATTACTGGACATTAAAGCACCAACACGCATAAGTAGAGTGTGGACAGAGAAAATATCCTAGCTATATCCGCCAGTGTTGTTGCTGACCATGAATTATTGTCCACTTTTTTATCGGAAAACTGTGTTCAGCGACGAAGCTCATTTCTGGTTGAGTGGATTCGTGAACAAGCAAAATTGCCATATTTGGTGTGAAGACCAGCCAGAAGTATTGCAAGAACTGCCAATGTATCCCGAAAAGTGCACTGTCGGATGTGGATTATGGGCCGGTGGCATCATTGGACCGTACTTTTTCAAAGACGACGAAGGTAGGAACGTTACCGTGAATGGCGAGCGCTACCGTGCGCTGATTACAAATTGTTTTGCCCAAAATGGAAGAGCTGGACTTTCCTGGCATGTGATTTTAACAAGACGGTGCCACATGCCACATAGCACGCGAATCAATGGCCCAATTGAGAGGCGAGTTCGGTGAACAGTTTATTTCACGTTCGGGACCGGTCAATTGACTGCCTAGATCGTGCGATTTAACGCCTACAGACTATTTTTTGTGGGGTCATGTTAAGGCTCATGTCTATAGGGAGATGACCGCAACGGTTGACGCACTGGAAGCCAATATTGAAGAATTAATTCGTGAGATACCGGCCAATATATTGGAGAGAGTATGTCAAAATTAGACCCAGCGTATAAACCATTTGAAGCGTAGCCGCGGTCAACATTTACATCAAATCATCTTTAAACATTGAATTATATAGATCGTTCTATCGATTTAAATAAAGATTTCTTGCATTTCTCTAAATTTTGTTTTTTTTTTTTAAATCAAATCCAAAAGCTCTAAAAAAATCACCCTTTAATAGTATAGATATAGATATATATGTAGATGGATTGTATAATGTAGCTAAGGCAAGGTTAATGCACCACAGAAAAGCTCAACCAATGTAGAAGTTAAAGCAAAAGCAAAAGTAAAATCAAAAACAAAAGCAAAATCAAAAACAAAAACAACAACAACAACAAAAAACCTGACGAAGTTCCGACAAACTGAAAAAAAAGTTTTGACTTCAAAAGTTTTTTTCATGGCAACACTGTTGGTTGGTCACAAGCAACAAAATAAAACAATGAAACCGGGAAACGACTATGACAAGAACTAAGATATGGATTAAGACAAAGATTTATACACACCTTTCCAAACTAGGAAAGGTATTTGGACAAGGATTAAGCCAAAAATTTGGTCATGGATTAAAACAAAACTTTGAAGATGAAGTAGGAAAGGATGGCGATAAGTTTGAGAACAAAGGAAAAATAGGCATGAAATAATAAACACCTACGGATGTGTCCACGACATAGCCAACTCTTTTTTTTTAATTTATCCATCAGTTTTATTGATCTGAATAATTTACTTATAAAATAAATGGCAATGACTTAAAACCATACAGAACAGAATAGAATAGAATAAAAAAAAAAAATAGATACATATTTTTTAAAACTAAACTATTAAATGTTCCATACAATTTATTTTTAAGGATTATTTTAAGAAATTATCTCATTTTGCTATGATATCATATCGCTCGTTTTCTGCAATAATGTTACAACTCAAAAAACTAGATTTTTCAGGAGAAGCATTTTAAAGTTTTGAACAGACAAAGGAAATTAAATCACCATTTTCAAAATATGGACAAAAATCAAATATACAAGTACTACTGTAATGTACATGGATTAATCCATACAAAGTGACAACAGAACTGGAGATTATCGATATATAATACGATCTAATCGGAAATATGTTGAGGTGAATCAATCACAAATTCTACTCTCCGGCAAAAATTAAAGAAGATATCGTTACCAAAATTTTACACATCATAGATCATGGTAACACGAATGTTGCTGTATAATTAACTCAATATTTATCTTATTTTGGATTGTAACGTTATTGAAGAAAACGACCGATATATATATAAACTAGCATACCGGTTCCCAGCGTTGCTTGGGAGTATAAATATGATATGAAAAGATATTTTAAATGAAGACTCAAGACTGAAGTATATTTAGTTAATTTTATTTAATTTGAGAATACTTCTTGATATACAATATTTTTAGTAGTTCTCTCATTATTTGAAATTGAAAGCAATTTTCGAAAAAAAAAACTTGGCAGTACAAATCAAGTCCATCGTCAATTTTTTTCTCTTCGTCGCTCTTTGGTCAAGAACTGTAGAAATTGCTTTAAATTTTTGACCGATGTAAAAGTGATAAGTGGAAAAGCATTTGAGCATAAATTTTTGAGAAACATTTCTCTGATATAGAAAGCTTTCTTAAATTCTCAGGTAGTAAACGTGCGTTAAAAGAAATATTTCTCTTCGCATTTACTTTTAGACGCTCTTGTTATTTATTATCAACTGGCGAACATGCGCTGTAAAAAATTCTATAGAAAATGTTTTAACGGTGCATAACAAAATTAATTCATTAAAAAAGGCTTTTATTGGCGATCTCATTTTTTGTGTTCAGTTTTATTCTAAAATTCTGTAAAATTTATCTCAATCTATTTATTGGATTATTTAACTCAGTAGATATTGAAATAAAAAGAGTAGTACGCAAATAAATACGATATATTCGGCTTATGGCTACACTTTAGCAGGAATTAACTGAGTGCAACTATCCACTCAAGAGACCAGCGCGGTGAGTTGTAGAATCTCACCTCTCTCCCTCAACAAAGAGCTTAAGCTTTTGTTTGCTGTTATTTTGTGCTGCTTATACATACGATGGCAGCATGGATTAAAATGCATAAATTCTTAAATAATTAAATAAAAAGTTTTACCAAAAACGTAGTATCCAGTAGCAGGGTCGCTTCTTATAGCAATTGAATAGTGAAAGAATTATTAAAATCGGTTCAGCGGTTATCCCGTGATGGAACGATAAAAATCCGCGAGAACCCTTTTATATAATAAATATATAGATATAGATAGAAATAGGCGTAGGCAGAACAGTTAAGCACTATTTTCTCCCGTGCTTCTGAACCGATTTTGATAATTTTTTTAAATCAATAAAAGTAGGGAGAAGGAGTGCATCGAATGAATATGGTGGGCGTGGCACAACCCATACAACCCAAATTGGCGATATCAAATAGCTTTATAGTTATAGGTCACACAGCCTCGGAAATCGGTATTCGACTTCAAATCACATGTACCATTTCACTGGTTACATTTTATGGGTGTTGAAATAGGGGCGTGCCATATTTTAGTAGCCCAAATTTTCGGTATAACTTCCGAATTATAAGTCACAAATTAATGATACCCGAAAAGAAGTTCCTATTTAGTCGTGTTCTTTGATTGGAAAAATTGAACGAGCATTAGACAAGGGGGCGTGGCACCACCCATACAATTTAAAGCTTTTATATCGAATAGCTTTGGAAGAAATGCCGTATAGCAATGAAACTCAATATGTAGTTCCCACTTGGTGATATCTTTCTACTAGAAAGTACAATATGGGAAGTAGGATACTGGGACTGGCATTTGACAAAGAGGTCTAATGTAAGACAAATATAAGACAAATTTTTGATATCAAATTGCTTTGAAAGTAAAAGTCACAGAACATGGAAACTCAGAATGGAGTTACTATTTTGTGATTTTCTGCTGGTGGTGCGTATGGTGTGTTATGAGTTCATTTACATTTACACATGAGTGAAGAAAGAAAAAAAATGTTTTCAATATAAATACAGAAAAAAAAATATCTATTTAAAGGCGATACTAGTTATTATTAAAATCTATTTACTACTTATATAACATATTTAATAAATAAAAAACATTTATTTTTTAA
This sequence comes from Pherbina coryleti, assembly GCA_943735915.1. Classification (NCBI taxonomy): domain Eukaryota; kingdom Metazoa; phylum Arthropoda; class Insecta; order Diptera; family Sciomyzidae; genus Pherbina; species Pherbina coryleti. Next base: position 37,599,561 of record OX030952.1, on the reverse strand, counting down.
TTTTTATTTTCTTTAATCCCTTGGCTATTGCCTAGATCCCGGGATTCAACTTTTTAAATCCCGAAATTCCGGAATTTAAAAAAGACTATAGACATATATAACACATGGTCCCGAGACTAAGTAATAAAAAAACTTTTTTTTGCAAATATTCTTCTTTATTCATCAACATAGGTTCATTCAAGAGCAATTCCATCGCTTTTCCAACTTTTCAATACCGGTTTTGTATAATGATTTGTGTTTCGCCTCAAAATACGCTTCAGTTTCAGCCCTCACCTCTTCATTGGAGCCAAATCTCTTGCCGGCAAGCGAATATGGCAAATTCCGTGGATGAGGAAGCAATTCGAAGCCCAATTCGTGGATTTTTGCCATCGTTTTCATCGATTTGTGACACGGTGCATTGTATCAGTGAAAGAATTGTTTGCTTCTTCTAATGGCGCCGATTTTTCGCGATTTCATCCTTTAAACACTCCAACAACAACAATAATCGCTGTTGATTGTTTTTCCCTTTTCGAGACAGTCGATGAACAAAATTCCATGCGCATCCCAAAATACAGATGCCATAACCTTTCCAGCCGACTGTTGTGTTTTTGGTCGCTTTCATCGGTTGCTCTCCACTCAGCTGACGACCGTTTTGATTCCGGTGTGTAATGGTGGATCCGTGGCGTAGTTGGTTAAAGTGCGTGGCCGCTATGTCAACGAACTTTGGAGACCCAGGTTCGAACCCCAGCAGCGACAGAAAATTATTTGAATTAATAATAATTTTTCTGCACGGCCGCCACCTCTCTGCAGACAATGGCAAACCTCAGAGAGTAATCAAAAATGCCATGTAAAGCTTCTTGAGAACGAGAACATTCCGTTCATCGCCGTTCGGAGTCGGCGTTAAGCATGTAGGTCCGGTTCTCGGTCAATTGTGTACAAACTTAATAACACGCACAACACAATTGATTATAAGAAGCTAGGTCAAAGTCCTTTCAAGGGCTGAAATGGCCAGTTATTTATTTTTTTTAATGGTGGATCCATGTTTCATCCATTGTCACATACCGATGCAAAAATTCAAGTTAATTCTTTATAAACAGTGCTAAACAGCGCTACGAATCATCGACACGTTGTTGTTTTTGGTCCGGTGTGAGAAAAAGCGACAACCATTTGGAAAGCAGCTTTCTCATCGACAAATGTTCCTGTAATATTGTTCCGACACTGCCTTTCGATATCTCCAAAGCCTCAGCTAGCTCGCGCACCTTCATTTTACGGTCGGCCAATACCATTTTGTGTACTTTTTTTATGTTTTGTGGAACAACTGCCTCATTTGGGTGTCCTGAATGTTCAGCATCATTTGTGTCTGTACCACCAAGTTTAAACTCAGCATACCATCGGCAAATGGTTGCTTTTGACGGAGCAGAGCCCGAATAACACTTTCGAAGCAAAATTATAAAAATTATTCTAGTTCAGGCGGTGGCCACTTAGGCGGTGGAACTAGAATAATTTGTATCCGCCAAAAAGATACAAAATGGTGTCAGATTTTGTAACCTCGAAAATCGATTTTTTTTTTCAAATGGCCACCATTTTGTTTTTTTTTCGGAGGATAAAAATTATCCCAGTTCAGGCGGTGACCACTTAAACAAGGATTACTTTGTTTTTTTTTTTACTTTTTCCTCAGATGTTCCAGACTGGTGATATCCTGCACACCATAATTTTTTGGCATTTTTTTAAAAAAAATCAAATGACGTTAAAAACCACTTATAAAATTCTGAAATAAACTTTTTGTATTCTTTAAATAAATATAAGTGCAAAATTTGAAAACGATATATTTTTCCTTCTATGGAAAAAAATTTCCGAAAAAAATATTTTTTTAAAAATGTGTAACCTATATGTCCCCTTAAACGTATGGTTTGAAGGTTGGAACTATCGAAATATTTGATCGATATTTCGTTAGAGGTGCCACATAGTAGTTAGTCTCGGGACCTATTGGACCATGTGTTATGTATATGCCAGTGGCGTTCCTAGGCTTGGTGACACCCGGGGCGGATACTCATGGTGTCACCCCTATAAAAAAATTTCTAAATGCAAAAAGAAACCAATTCGATGAGATTAAGTGTTTTTATTACTACTAGTATCACCTTTGGTCGAGATTCGACCATTTAAAAATTGATTTTTTTTTTTGTGTTTTTATTGAAAACATTTTTTTTCTTTCTTCACTAATATGCAAACGTAACCGAACTTATACAGCACCAAACGCACCACCAGCAGAAAATCACAAAACAGTAACTCAATTCTGATTTTCCATGTTCTGTGATTTTTACTTTACCCTAGTAAAAATCCCTAGTACCCTACTTCCCTTATTCTACTTTCTAGTAGAAATGCTTCCAAAGCTATTTGATATAACAACTTTGAGTTGTATGAGTGTTTCACCCCCCTTTGTCAAAGAAGGAAGTTCTTACCAAGTTTCATTGATTTGTGACTTATAGTTCAAAAATTTACCGAAAACTTGGGCTGATTAAAAGTGCCTCGCCTCTATTTGAACGCCCATCAAATGTTACCAGTGGAACGGAACGTCTGATTTGAGGTCAAATTGCCCACCATAGATATTCGGTGCACTCCTTTTCCCTACTCTTATTGATTTAAAAAAAAATTATCAAAATTGGTAGAGAAACACGGGAGAAAATAAACTGTTCTGCGTACACCTATTTATATATAGATATATAATAATAATATGTATAATATATGAAGTAGATAAGGAAATGTCTTAAAACATAGATTTGTGTATATAACTTTGGAGTGGTTTGAAATATTTGAAAAATTTTTTCACAGAAATAATTTTTTAAGCTGTAGAACTTTGTAAAAAATACAAAAACAACATTTTGAAAAATGTAATTTTCATCAAAAAAATCATAGGGGGTGGTAGCTCATGATTTTCGATGATAGAAACACTTAATTAAATGATGTGTCAAAATGAAGCAATTTTTGCAAATAAATGATATGGTATATGAAAGAGTGTGAGAGAAGGAAATGGAAAAACAAAAATAAAATTACAAAAAAAGAATGTCTGGTCTAATTTTTGAGCAAAAATTGAATATTTTAGAGTTTTTTGAAAACAACACAAGAAATTGAGTTAGTGAGATAACGGTAAATCTTTTCTTATTTCTAAAAACTTATTTAATTAAACTTTCAGACAAAGAAAATTTAGGGAAAATCGATTGAAAAATGGCTGAGATATTTGCATGCAAAATCAAAATTTGAAATATCAATTGTTTTTTTCTCATTCTGAGGCAATGACATTGCTTTAAGAAATGCATTGCATGGAAAAAATCTACAGGTTTCGAAATATCGCAATACTTTTGATGTCATAATAACGGGAAATTTTTGTTTTTATTCGTGGAAAATATTAGCAAAAAAGTTTTCGTATACCGTTATTTTTCTCAACCAACGAATTTTCATACAAAAAACGTTGTACTGAAAACATCTATAGTTTTCGAGATATCACAATAATTTTGATGTCAAAATAACGGAAATTTTTCAAAATTTACTATTTATAAGCAATTTTACCATCACAATATATATTGACACTTGCTACATGAAATAGTGCTTATTGTAGGGTAACCGTAAACGATGGTGAAAAATATTAAATTTTTTTTTGCACATCTTATGAATGTCTAAATTTCTCTGTTATATCATGTTTTTCCATCTCTTATAGTTTAGCTTTTATTTAATAAATGCTCTTTTTCCGCTCGTATTTGAGGTCAAAGGTCACCAATCTTATATTCAATCATACTGTGCAGCCAGACCTTTCATCTGATATCACATTCTTCATTTTACCTCTTCCCAGTTCTGAGATCCCTAACTAAAATTGATATAAACTTTCAACGTTAATATTTCGGGTCAAAGGTCTTCAATTTAAAATCTAACATAATTCGGCACATCTATGGTGCAGTACCTTTCGAATGATATACGTTTCATTGTCCTTATTCTAAAATAAATATTGAAAAAGTGTACGACAACATTCGATGTTTGCGTATTAATATATAAGAAGATCTTTATCTTCTCCGAAAAAAAAAAAACAAACAACATATGACAAACAATAAGAATTTGTAAAAACCAGACCAAAAATATAACATTTTCAGGTGTCTACATTAGGGCGGGTCAAATTTTTCATCGATCAAGCGTATAGCAGAAACGTAATCTATGATGAATTCTAAGAAAACTTCCCCAAGAAACCATAGATCTAAAATCAATCCCAATATCGCGCATATTGAGGTCAAAATTTGTGTATGGATTTCATAGTTTTATATAAAAATACTCTAGAATAGTCCAAAAATGGCAGCGTATATCATTGATTTTCGGCTTGTTGAAAAGGAAATTTTGCCAGCTCTCCGAATCTGAATTTATTTGAAAAATTTGATACACATAGATGATGACAGCATTTAATCCGAACCTCCATTCACCGCAAACACATGCGAGCACATGCATCCATACGAGCACATGTTAAGTAATCTAGAGTTTAAAAATCCGCCGCAGCCAGACCCACAAATTCCATCGCATATTCAGGGAACTGAGCGATTTGTTCAGTTACTTTCAAGTGTTTCGCGACGCGTAATTGAAAAAAAATCAAGACGTTGTTATGGCAGTAGCTGCAAAAAGTCGACCTAAAATACCAGGCATTGAGAGCAAACAAGACTTATAAGTCTAATATAAAAATAAAAGATTTTTTGTAAATTTAAGTCGTTTTATTTTTGACAATATATTATTACAATATATTTTTTTGACAATAAATTATTATTAGATTGGCAATATTTGGTTTAAAAGAAAAAATATTTTTAAAATGAATTCAGATTCGGAGAGCTGGCAAAATTTCATTTTCAACAAGTCCAAAATCAATGATATACGCTGCCATTTTTTGACTATTCGTCAGAATTTCTATTTAAACTATACAGTTGTTTTTTAATTCATATACAAGTTTTGACCTCGATATGCGGGATATTGGGATTGATTTTAGACCTATGGTTTGTTGGGGAAATTTTCTAAGAATTCATCATAGATTACATTTCTGCTATACGCATTATTGGTTTTTTCTCATCCGAACAAATTGACCCGCCCTAGTCTTCATATTTAGATATGTAGGCCTAAGGTAAAAAAGAAAACTTACACAAAAAAATTACACAAATTAAACAAAAAAATAACATTTTCAGGGACATATTTGTATATGTACGTATAAGGTTAAACAAAGAAATCTTATTAATGGCGTTGTCTTAAACTAAACTAAACTAAACATATTTTTTAACGTAATGTATTTGTACCTTTTTCCTTCTGTTTGAGAAATTAAAAATATCGAAATGGTGTCACCCCTAAAATGGTGGTACCCGGGGCGGACCGCCCCCCCCGCCCCCCCCTAGGAACGCCACTGGTATATGCTAATATATATGCCCGAAAATCATTTCCATTTCCATTATCAAGTTAAATCTCTATATATTGGTTAATATCTTAAAATTGCTAGAGATGCCCATATGTAGGACATTCTTGAAGGGTAAGTTGCTCTTTTTCTTGTCAATAAGCTAATGACAGAGGAAGAAAACACATCATTAATTAAGATAAAGATCGTAGCATCTCTATAGAATTTGTGATCTTATTTTGTACTCGTTCGTATTATAATGAATATAATTATTCTGTTGTTTATGCTTCAAAATTTGTCCAGGCAAACCACAATCATCTCAAAAGATTAAATGATACTTTCTATAAAACATTTTAATTTTTGGACAAAATTATATGCTAGCCGTAATGTTGTGGTTTAATCTTTTACGTAATCATTGTGAGCTATTCCCAAAACCAATTTTGCAATTCGCTGACCAACAGATGCACTCGGCAGGAAAAAAGAACTTAAACGATCTTACCAAACTATGGCACACTTCTAAAAACTTTTGTGGCCCAGACGTTAACATGGCCAATGAAAAAACAATTATGGCAGTTATCTGTTTAAATTATAACTTTTGTTGTGGTTTCGCCAATTGTCATGGGCCTGCTGCATGGCGTTATTATTTTAATATTTATTTTGTTGTTGTTATTGTTGTTATTGTTGTCGCTGCAATATAATGGCAAGTCTTTTTATGCTTTGGAAAAGCGGAAACATTGTTTTCCAAACTCTTATAAAACCATCTGGCAAGTGTTTTTGAAATGGTCAGAACAAAAAATACAAAAAAAAAAACTCCAATAAAAACGGAAAAAACTATATATTTCACCAGCAAGATAAAGTAAAGTAAAAATTATAAGCAATTACAGACACACACTCAAACACACACTTAAACGCAAACACTTTCATACAAACATTTCATTATTTGGCCAAGCGCGGTAACCACAGTGCTGCTGCCTGCCACTGCATTAAATAATTGCACTGCAGTCCAGTAAAATCCACATGCGAAACCAAGTGCAGCCCCCAAAAGTCTGAAACATCATCAACATTTCCTTAATTCATCCATTCATTCATTCATTCACTCATTTTTTGCTTGCTCACACTGTCCCTAGCTAAAGGGTTCGATCAAACTTATGGCCGTGCAATCATCATGCACCAGCCCGTTCGGCCTCGCCACTTTAGCGTAACCACAGCCGGCCGTGCCGTCTCCGTCTCCGTCTCCGGCGATTATGACAGTCTCAGGTGTTTATTTGGTTATTTATTACCATACTTTAGCTTCATAAATAACACTGCAAATTGCCCAGGCAGCAAGTTGGTAAGTGTTGTTGTAGTTGTTGCTGCCACTGTTGCCTGCTGCTGCTTCTGCTGCTGTACATTGTGTGCAAGCCGAAAAACTGCTGAAGTGCCATGGAAATGCATTTGATATAAACATGAGTTCTTACCAACTAATGCTGCGCTTCACAGGAAGCCCCAAAATCGCGGAAAATGTTGCGGAAATCAGCGGAGAAGTTTTAGTTTTTATCAACAAAACCTAACTGCCCACCATCATACAGGTAGAATATATAAAAAATTATTTCATATATGGGCCCATGAAAAAGACACGGCAATAAATAGTTAGGCGGTGTTTATTGAAATTAGCAATATTTAATGGTTAGATTCGACATATTTTCAATTCTCTCACTTTAAATCAAGAAAGAGTTTATGTTTTAAAAGTACCAAAAAGTTACCAGTAGCAAAATTATCAAGGTTCAAATTTTTTTTTATCTCTTCAAAAACCATAGAAATTATCTAAAAAAATGTGCCTTTACATGAAACCCAATTCCATTTTTTTGGATATTTTTCGTCTTCACTTATGAAAAACATGGCTTTTGGGTGTCTAATTCAGTGAGCAGAAGTCGTTGTCAAAACTCATTTAAAAATACAACCTCGAATCATTGTGCGTAAGCTTAAATCTGCTTGAACGGATGCACTTCTTTGTCTAAATATCGCACCAATATGTTTAAGCTTTAGCCAACCAAAATTAAAAAAAAAAATAACAAAAAATGATGTGCACAGTAAATCCATTTGCAACCAAGTGAAAGAATATTTATTGAACGAAATCAGAATGTGAAAACAACGATATGTGTCGAAGGTGTTGAGATAACCCTTGAAAAAGTATAGGGTCGGTATGTGAATATTAAAAAACTTGAAAAAAAGCAACTGGTTTCCTTGCAGGTATTATTATTTAATTTGGTACTTTACAATTCATTTGGACTAGTTTTAAAAAACAACATCAATCAAGTGGCCGCCTCTATTGACCAAAGCAAAATGTGCTCTTTTTGCTGGCTTTTCCTATAACTTTCGAGCATCTCGAGTGGAAGAACGATGCTTGCGGCACGAATATTTGTCTTGAGCATGGTCTGATACTTGCTGGTGTACACTTTGCTTTTCAAATAACCCCATAAGAAGAAGTCCGGAGGGGTAAAATCTGGAAGTCTGGTGGCCAGTCAATGTCGCCATTTTTTTTGTTTACTTCCAACGTCCAGGGAATTTTCGTTGCAGAAACTGCATTGTTCGATTTTCAGTGTGACATGACACCCATCATTTTGAAACCAGTAACTGTTCTAACCTTTTTCACACATTTGTAGGCAGACATAATAAGCCAGCATCGACCTACAGTGATGTGCGAAGAAATAGAGCCACGCACTTCCTGATGATATTACTTAATTAAAATTTTTTTAACAACTTGGCATGCTTTCAACCAAACGTAGTTTGAAAACCACTTCTCCCATGAATATTGTACAATTGTTTTTAAGTATGTACAATTGCGCCTTTATTTTTCGCTAATCTGTGAATCAGTGATGAGAGTTGCATTTTAAGTCTGCGTTAAAATAGAGCCAGCGAATATAACTAAAAATTTTTTCATTTAAGAAGATCTTTTTTAATAAAATTTTACTACAGAACGTGAGTAAGAGTTCTCAGTTTTATAATTTTAAAATAAATTTTTGTGTTTCAAACAATTAGGTCTAAAAATGGTAAGAGCCAAGCACTGTAGTTCTGAAAACCGAAAAATTATTAAAAATTTGCGTAAACAAGGTTAAAAGCCAAAGGATAATAGCCAGTAAAGTTGACTGCTCACAGAAATGTTGGGTTGTATTAATTTCAATTTTTTCGAGTATTTTTTATTTTTGGTCAAATTACTTTATCTGAGACCTCCTCCCCCCATTCGTTACTTATCGTAGTACATTTTAAAACCTCTCTCGTAACGTAATTGGTAACGTAATTTATGAATGGCCCCATAGTAAGGAGTCTATAGCAGCGTTCTCTATTGTAAATTTTTTGCATTTTTCATTTCCCAGTAGCAGGATATTACCAAGTAGTAACTTCATTCTTACTTCTATGTTCTTTGTCTTTTACTTCCATAGCTTTTCTGTGTCATAAATTTGGCTTGTATGGGTGGAGACACACCCCCTTGTCCAATGCATGTCACCTTTTCTAGTAGAAGGACATCACCAAATGGTATCTACATTCTGAGTTTCAATGTTCTGTGACTTTTGATTCTATAGCTATTCTGTATCGTAAAATTTCCTCCTTGTCTAATGTTCGCTCAAATATATAATAACTGCCCCTTGGGCCCATAACATCTACATATCAAATTTCACTATCAAAACATGTACAACACAGGAATAATAATGATTTCTAAAAAGTGGGCGTATATATATAGTCAGACCACGCCCGGTTTTAGTATAGTTGCCGACAGTTTACCAAATTTTAGCAAAAACTTGTTTACCAAATTTTAGTCTAATACGACCAAAACCGTCTTAAATATAGCATTTTTATTGATTTGTGGGCGGTAAAAGGGGGTATGGAGAAAAAGGGGTATGGAAAATTTTTACTATGCCTATATTTTTCGCGCAAATGCAAACTAAAGTGAGACTTGCCAAATTATTCCAATATTCCATTTATTTTCAATTTCCCTTGCAAATATTTCCTCATATACACCCCATATTTTGTTGTATAAGTTCACTAAAATGCCTATAATTCATGAACCAATACACATACAAAGACCGTTTATACATAAAAACCTTCGTATTGACGTTACCTTTCATGGGACATTTCCAGAAACAAAATCGGTTCATGCATTACAGAGAACATCAATTTCATACACAATGCAACTTATCTATATCTATATCTATATCTATATTATTATATAAAAGGGTTCTCTCGTATTTTTATCGTTCAATCACGGGATAACCGCTGAACCGATTTTAATAATTCTTTCACTATTCAATTGCTATAATAAGCGACCCTGCTACTGGGCACTACGTTTTTGGTAAATCTTTTTATTTAATTATTTAAGAATTCATGCATTTTAATCCATGCAGCCTTTGTATAAGCAGCACGAAATAACAGCAAACAATAGCTTAAGCTCTTTGTTGAGAGAGAGAGAGATGAGATTCTATAACTCACCACTTTGGTCTCTTGAGTGGATAGTTGCACTCAGTTAATTTCTGCTGCAGTGTTGCCATAAGACCAATATATCGTAGAGATATGAAAATATGTTTTCATATCATATTTATACTCCCAAGCAACACTGGGAACGGGTATGCTAGTTTTTATATATATAGATATTCATGCCAAATTTCAAGTAAATCGGTCGACTAGAACTTGCGATATTATGTCAACCACATCGAAAAGAGTAGTTTCGAGAAAAACGCGTTTAAAGTTTTACGTTCCGCCCAAACCGGTCTGGGTGCTACGTCACTGAAATGACTATAACTATAATTCGAATTTTTAATATAAAAATAATTCGAATTTTGAAAAATTCTTTTAGGGAGATATTCTTTAATATCTAAACTATCGAAATATGGAAAAATGTTTCCATTTTTTCAAATTTCTAAACTAGAATACCGCCTTAATATTGAATTATCGATCTATGCGCGGCTGTCTCTGGATCCCCTTTGGCGTCAGAAATTTACTGTCTAATTTTGTTGCGAGGACTTATTAGCGTATCTTATTTTTTGTCCTAGCACTAATACTCAGCGAGTAACAATTTAATGCAACGTCGATGCATTTTGTAAAAAAAAATCCTTTTTCAACTTTTTTGGAAACCTGTGCGGTAAAACTGTCCACTCAATTCAATCAGTTGATAAATGTCAAAGTTATTCAATGCTTACATATCGACATCATATGGCGCTCCCTGTACTTTAGAAAATATCCACAAGTAAAGTCATTTTAACCCTATAGATTATTTCGTTAAAATTTGAAAACCATAAAACGTTAATTTTCTAAGATTGTTCTGCATGATTATGCGTTGTTCGTTTGACGTTACCACATGTTATGATTGCCGCTTTAATTTCTTACCAAATAATTACAGGTTTTAACTCGCAATACGAAATACACTCCCAAATATTTAAAACGGAGTCATTTGACTATGTCCCTCAAATGTCGTAACTACTAATTTGTATAAATTTTTGTCTGTTGTGCGAGTGTGTGCGAACAACTAAGTGCACACAAGTTTGTTTCATGTGTTCTCTCATATCTATGTTTCACAACAGAGACCCAAAATAAAAGAATAAAAGAAAAAAATAACAAAAAATAATTTAAATAATTGCGTTAACCGAGTTCATGAATTCGTACGAACCGAACGGGGAATCGCTTAGGTTTGTTCCCATTGCAAGTTGGACAGAAATAAAAATTATAACCTATTAGTTCAAACAAAGAGCATGAAATTTTAATGTTGGGGTTGTCTTCTCTAAACTAATTTCTGTCATTTGCAGCGAGTCCGTTTCTCTTTGTCAGAATTTTTATAGAGATCCAGTGAGTCCAAAAGTAAGTGATTTTGTGTTTTTGTCGAGAAATAATTATTGTTTAACTTGAATAAATTAAACATATTTTAAGTAAATGTTTATATAAGGAACGCTCAATTCAATTAAGCTATGAATTTTTTTATTTCAACTGAATATTTTTGTTGCTATTGATACAGGGTGGGTCAAAAGTCACCAGGGGGGTTAAAAATTTAATAACTTCTTCGTTTATATATATGTTTTTTTTTCAGATTATAAAATATATAGAATGAAATTTTTTACACTAAGTATGGAAAATAATGTCACTTAAATGACCCCCGTTTTCGGCTTCGCAATGATGGGCTCGTTTTAGAGCGTTTTCCATGACATCTTTCAAAATTTGTGGCTCTAGCGCTTGAATTCCTGCAACAATGTTGGCTTTGAGTTCAAGGATTGTCTCGGGCTTGTTCACATATACTCGCTCCTTCAAATAACCCCAAAGAAAATAGACGGATTCTGACAAATCTTGCGAATGCGCTGGCCATCTAATTTCCGAATTTCTGGAAATTATTCGCTCTCCAAAAATTTGACTTAAAAGTGCTATTGTGTCTCGGACAGTGCTGCTGTATCCTGCTGAAACCACATCTCAGGTCTGTTTTCAAGAGCAGGACGTAAAAAATATTCTATCATACACCGACGTTGCCGATGATCCGCTGGTTTTAATTCTTGCGCCAATTGCACCTTATATGGAAATAACAGTTAATCTTTTCTTAGTGCGCAGTTTGTGCGAGCCATTCCTAGCTGAGCAGAGCGCCTTCTGGTAGATGTTTCTAGTGTTTCGTAAACACTTTGCTCTACACGTTCAATAGGGGTATTCACGAGTTGATGCGAAACACAGTTGCGACGATGCGAAAATGCAAGATTGCGAATTTTTGCTTCATTCCAACAACAAACACATTGGAAGCAATTTTGCAACTCTTCTTGAATTACGCACTGCTCAAACCTACTGCGAAAGCGCACAAACAGTGATGCGAAACAGCTGATTCATGTTATGGTTGTTATCAAGCATAGTTGCCATCTGGGTAAAACTTTAAAAACGCTAAGTTTGTACGTTGATTTTAATAAGTTTTTGTTATTTTGAAATAAGGTGGCAATATATTTCGTTCAGTTATCGTTAAGTTACAATATTGATGTTCACGCGTTAGTGCGAAAAATATGTTGCATTTTCGCATTCTTGCAATTCGCATCAACCCGTGAATACCCCTAATATTTTTCGCAGTTCGAATTAAACGTGGTCTACCGATTTGAGATAAATCTCTTATGGTGCGATGTTGGTGGTGACGGTGGTGAACTAAGCAACGAATCGTTGCTTCAGAGGGCGAAATTCTTAAAAATCTATAAAATGTCGACGATATGCTCCTTGAGTTAAAATCATTAATCGCTGAATTAAATAATAAAATTCTGTTATTCTGGTTCTTTATTCAGTTGTGAATCTTTCCATTATTTATTCTCCAGGTGTAATTTATATAGTCTAAAAAAAAGAATTAAAAAAAAGATATAATCGAAAATGTTATTAAATTTTTAAACCCCATGGTGACTTTTGGCCCACCCTTTACTATTTTTATAAATAAATAATATATATAAATAAACTGGCCATTTCAGCCTTTGAAAGGACTTTGACCGAATTTCTTATGATCAAATTGTGTTGTGAGTGTTATTTCGATCGAGAACTAGATCTACTAGTTTTATGCCGACTCCGAAGGGCTAATGTACATGTTCTCAAGAAGCTTTACATAGCATAATTTACTCTCTGAGGTTTGGCATTGTCTCCAGAGAGATGACGGCCGAACAGAAAAATTATTTCAATTGAAAAAACTTTCTGTGCCAGATGGAATTGAACGAGAGATCTCTGGCCTATGGGTTACGCACTCTACCCACCGCGCCACGCCGCCACTATTTCAAATATAGTGGTTAATACAACATATTAAAGCATATATTTGGGATCAAATCCATAAATTTGAAGCTTTTCGTATGAATGCAGGGGCATATATTCTAAAGATCCAAAATAGTTTCGCCCCTTAATTATGGATCTAGGAAAAATAGATTTTACACTTGCATTTATATTGAGTGCCATAATTAAAACCATTCAAAACTAATCTGTGATGATTCGCCTTTATAGACAAATTACTTGTTCATCGTGTCTTTCTTTCTGTCAAATACATTTTTTTTTTATGAAGAAAGTTTTTTAGGAGTAGGTATCGGGTCCATCTTCTTCTTTAAAATAATTTTTTTTTTTGGGAGAAACCCTTTGAACCAATTTTCGAAACAGTTTTACCGGGCGTTGAAAAACGTTTGCCTGGGTTTTTTTTTTATAATGTAGAGGAACAAGATGCATTTATTGGGTACCAAGTGGAGATTGCAAGGTGGATGATTAATGAATTCAACGCTTTAAGTTCTCGAAAACTCTTTTGTTTGAGCTGATATGAGGGGTTGGATTTCCTCAACTCTTTGAAGACTTCCGGCAAACAAATTGTTGTGTAACATTTAGCATTAACAGTTATCCATTGCTTAATCCTCTTATGCTCAGGTGCGCCACTAGACGGAGTTTACGCCGATTTCTATGAAACCGTAATTTGTGGAAAAATTTTCAAATGGTTTCCTTCAGAGTATAGACGAATCTTCAAGTTATATTTAAGTTTTTCCCGCTTGGAGCTCGCATTCTCCATTTGACAATAACGTCAATTTGAAATGACATTTCATCATGTTTTTACGAATTTAATTCATTTTTTTAAAAAACGTGAATTTCAGTGAATTATAAAACACTTTATTTAAAGTGAGATCGAAGTGAAAAAGTACTGGTGACTAGTAAATTGTTATATATGTATATATATATGTATAAAACAAAATGCAAGGTATTTGAATTATGTGTTCATGCCCAGGTCTGCATTTAGGCGGAATTGATATTTTCACCTGTAAAACATTAACGAAGAATCAAAATGAAAAAAGAACTTCAGATTCGTTTTTCTCGTCCCAAAATTAGTACCATCTGACTTTTGGAGATCAAACAAAAAAAAATGGGCATTAGAGGGTTAAATGGTATAATTGCGGCATGGCTGGTTTTTGGAAAAAAACTGACAACCATTTGCTTCAATTTGCTCCGTCTACTGACAACTTTTATCGGGTTTCGCTCACTTTGAAAGACCCTAACAGTGGATTGCTGCTTTGTTTCGGGCTTGTAAGCGTAGGTCCATGATTCTTGACCTGTGGTATGTCTTATACGTGTTTCAAACGACCCACACAGTATTTTTTCAGCATTTGCTTGCACCAATCGACTCGAGCCTTTTTTTGAAGAACCGTTAAATTATGGGGTATCCAACGGGAACAAATCTTGTTGACGCTTACATTATCATGTTAAATCGAATGTAGACTAGTCCCACTAATGCTCAAGGATGACTCCATCTCACAAGATGTCACATGCCGGTCTGCTTTTAACAGTTTAACAGTACGCACATCATCGATGTTTTCTACCACAACGGCTGTTGTTCCTGAGGGACCTTCATAAAATTCGTCTTGGAGAGAACGACGACCATGCTCGAACTCATTGAACCAGTATTGTACAGTCGCTGGCTGTCTTGTTTCATCACCAAAAATTGAACTAAATTGATCGATGCACTATTTTCTTGTCAATCCACGTCGAAAATCGTAAAAAATAATCACCCAAAAATGTTCACGTGTTAATTCTATTTTTTTGCTGAAACACAATTTTCAAACCACTATAAACAACACAATAAGCGCCAATACACCAAAATGTTGTGAGTACGTTTATGCGAGAAAATGTCAAATTTTCGAATGGAGCTATCAAATATGATCTGGCAATGCTTGATGCCGCCGAGGCGCAAGACATAAAAGGCAGCCCTCGTATTTTGCAGAAAATGGAATACAATTCTAATATTTGGGCAGGGGCTTTAAAATCTTACTTGGAGCTTTTGGATCAAATTCAACGACCTACGAAATATAACGGTAGGGAATAAAAACATTTTTTTTATCTTCACTTTTAGTTACCTGCACTCAAATCTCGTGAGCATCTAAGCAATGTTGGTTGTCTGAGCCTTCTGTACAGGTATTACTGTGGGTTTTATCTGACGTCTTCAGCCCATGTATAGCCCAGATCCACTCGAACAGCTAACCAAACCCATCCCTATACAATTATTGCCTTAATGCACAATAGAATCACTCAGTACCGTGATAATTTATTCTTCAATCGTACAGTAAAATTGTGGCCCAACCTCCCTTTGATCGTATTGCACGGAAGTTTTGAGCTGTGTAAATTTAAAAGAAATCAGCACTTACACTACTCTGTCTTTCCTTCCTGCAATTAACCTTTCAACGGTTTTCCGAAACCACACAATTCTTTTGCTTTTATCAGAAGCAACTCCTGAGCGTTGGTTTAGTCTAAAAAGAAAGTGAATTCATTAAAAGATGTTATAGCAGTGGTATAAAAGATATTTGTTTTCAAAAATTACTTGATTAATAAATATTTTTTCCTGACCAGTATTCAAAAATTTATCGAATATTATCAACTTTAAAAAAGTCAAATTAATCAACCGGTAAGAGTTAAAATTTTGGCTTAAAGGGACATTAAGTAATGGTCAGCCCCTCGTTAAACGGCGTATTATTAATTTTAGTATTTCATTAAATGGAGCAAACGCTTGCTTATGCATCTTTTATTTCGTTTTATGCCATGTTCTTAGCAGTTCCAACTTTATACCCTCGACATTCGCCATTCTTAGCGTATCGAGCCAATTAATCGCTCTAAGCAATCGTCCCCTTATATCGCATGAACCCTTCCTGCTTTTCATGCATTCTCTGGAAATTAACTAAATTAATTTACGAGCTCAAATCAAAATTTTGCGCACACGGAGCGTTGAACCTGCGCGCGATCGCGTCTCTGAATAGCATTCTCATTCGTTGGCTTTGTTTCAATTCTTTCATTCATTCATCATGTTGCTCTATTAATGTTTTTTTCTTTTCTTTTTTTCTCAACTTAATGTAAGGCCTGTTAATATTGTTATTATTTTTGCTCTGAATTGTAGTCATTGTGCTGCGTTGTTGTCATTGTCATGGGCAGCGAGCTTGACGGCGAGTCCCACTCCGGTACCTATATATATGAATTTAATAAATTCTATCCAAGTTAAACAATTCTGTTGACACATTGCAGGGGCCTCGTTGGTACCTGTCTGTCTAGTCACTAACCACTCAATTCTGCACGTTACTTGAACATCTGCCTCCCAGCCGAGCCAAGGGAAGTATATGTTTTCATGACGGAATGACATATGTTCGGGATACAAGAATTTATTACATAAAGTTCTGTCTTTTGCCATTGTTTACTATATCTTCATGTCTTATCATCATCATGTAGATATTAAATTGTTGTAAAATTAAATGGTTTTTGTTGTTTTATGATTACTTAAAAAGGTGTCAATTGCATTATTATTATGATCGCTTTAGAAAATATAATTTTTGATACAAGCCCACGAAGAATTAAGATGAACGCAATGCAAGATTTCGATTAGCTCAATCTGACATGCCTTAGATTCCGTACAACCTAAAGAAACTTTTACTAATATCTTAATTTAATACCGATTTGAGAGATCTTAAATAATATATTGGCTGGTCTCTGACTGAACCTCGTAAGTAAAAAAATCCAGGTTTTCAGGAGGAAGCAAAAAACCGATTCTTTTCCTTAGGAAGAGATAAAATTTGAAATCTGTAATTGTAATTTGTAATTTTTAAATTGTAATTTGATTGCAAATTATACTTCTACCTAAGGAACAAATCAGTTTTTTGCTTTTCCTGAAAACCTCGATTTTTTGATTTACGAGGTTCAGTCAGAGACCAGTCGATATGACGTACGATATTATGATGAAATTTTTTTTAAACCAAAATTAACTAAATTCTTGCGAAAATTATGTTCAAGAGAAAACAAGCTACGAGCCTTCACGTTTCAAAAAACATAAAACAATAAAATAATGTTAGTAACAGTTGTTAAAGGTTCTTTAATAAAATTGATCAACCGCAACAAGTATAAGGCTTAAGGTATATTACCACGGTGAAAAAAAACACGATTTTGTTGTTAGGATGTCTTACTTTGTGTAAAAGAAGATACAATACAACGTGCTCAAATTAAGATCGCCTCAGCGTGGAATATCGAAAAAACGGGTTTAATTCTTAAAATCCCCAAAATCACCCCTCTCAATTTAGATATTGCCCGTACATTCTATGTTTTCTTTATCTCTGGTTTTATAGGTCTTTAAGACTTTTACCAATACTCAAAATTAAGGTTTTGGTATCTTTTTTTTATGATAGTTTTAGCGCGAATGCCTTAGAGATAAAGAAACATAGAATGTAAGGGCACACCGAGAAACAACTTATGCAAAATTAACAAAAAACCTAATATAATTTATACGATGACTTTGGCAGTGTTCAGCCTCCAAAGTTTTTGGTCAAAACACCTAAGTTTTACATGTTAACTTACCGATATTGATTTGGGTAATAATTTAGCTAAGTATTTTGTATGTTTATTCACACATTATGGCTTCGACAATTTATATTAGCGTTATAAGGGAAATAACGAATATTAACATTGTCCACGTCCGTGCTTAAATTTTATTTAAATATTTACGTGGATAAATTAAATATTTTCCTTACACACAGTGTAGCTTCTGACTCATTCCAAAGAGCTGAAATCGCCGGACAAGCAGCAACAACATCACACTCTGTTCCTGCAGTTCATCAATGAAGTTTTTAAAATCAAGATTCTTGCTTGTAGCTGAATACTCCCGGTTTATTATAGTTCTCGTTTGTTTTTTGTAATGAAAATTATATAGCCTAGATGTTTAGCCAAAATGCTTCGTGAGGGCGATGGGTGAGATTTTGTGGGGATTTGTGCGGAGCTCGGTACGAGAACTATAAGAAACCGGTAGTATTCAGCGATAAATTTTGCTCAAACCATTTTGATAAAGTGTCAAAGTTTTCGGTGGTTTAGATCAGGGATTGCCAAAGAGTGATTTTTAAAGAGTGCAACAACAATTACAACTTAAAACCAACAACAACAACAAATCGTTGGATACGTAGTACAATAAGGAATTAGTAACATAAAAACGCAAACAAAAAGCAGTCTGTGACGAAACCATACGCAAAATTACCAACAAGAAACCTTCAGTGCAGCAAGAGTTGTGCGCGGTTGCATGCGCTAATTTACCAACAACGACAAGAATAAACAACAACAAACACACGCTGTGTTGTTGCAGTGCAGCTGAGTTTGTGAACAATTCGTCGAATTACAACAATCATGAAAATATTGAAGTTGTTGTTGTAGAGTGGAAAGAGTGGAAAGAGTTAGGCGCTGGCAATCGCTGGTTTAGATACATTATTGGTTAAAATGTTATATATTTGGCTTGGGTGAATCAAATATTTTTTATTGGTACGGTATCGAAGTATGTGCTTTCAAAGTAATGTATTAAACAATATAACATATTACTTTGGTGAACAACCATAAATTTCTAATTTCCATACAATTTTCTTTATCCAAGCTGGCTTAGGTGATTTAACTATTGCTTTTTTTTTCTCTGTGCAAGTTTGGTGATTTTAAGAAACCTTTTTTTCGAAATTTGACTCTTAGGCGATTTTATTTTCAGCACGGAATATCTTCTTTTACACCAAATGTTATTCATTTTTTTTTGTTCATAAAAGATGCTTTCAAATTTACGGTGTTCTTAGCATTGGTGTTAAAATAAGTCAATTATGTTTGGTGGACAAAAAAATTTTAAAGGAGTTTTTTCAAGTTTTACGCTTTATTGTGAACAATTTGTTACAAGTTCATTTTTCAAAGTATTGACCATCGCTGCCACTACTCTTGTTCCTATTCTTCTGGCAACTTTCGGATAAAATCTCGAAAAAATTAGGCGTCTTTTGATGCGATTCGCGAATCGATTCAGTTTTGGAGTTCTTCAAAAGAGCGAATGTGATGATCCTCGAGAGCATGCGTCATCGACGAAAACAAATAGTAGTCGGAAGGGCAATATCTGGGCTATACGGCTGGTGAAATTGGGGAAAAACTCTCATGTCAGTGTTTGAAAATATGTTTTGACCGGCTGCGCAGCATGTAGCCGAGCGATGTCATATTGCAAAATTAACTTGTCGTGGCAATTACACATCACAATACATAATGTTGATAACCTAAAAATTCTGGGTATAATAATTTTCATCAAAAAATACAGATGGAACAACTGCATTAAATTTTTACACCTACAATTATCAAAGAGGCTGAACATCATTAAGTGCTTATCTAACCACAAATTGAATTGCAATACCTGCACTCAGTGGCGTTCCTAGGGGGTGGGCGGGGGACGTTCCGCCCCGGGTACCACCATTTTAGAGGTGACACCATTTCAATATTGTTTTTTTATTTCTCAAACAAAGAAAAAGGTACAAATACATTACGTTAAAAAATGTGTGTCCCATTTTGTCGCATTGAAATTATTTCTAACAATTTGTGTATCAGTAGCTTCATGCGAAAGGAGTTTTTCAAAGCT
Organism: Pherbina coryleti; assembly: GCA_943735915.1. NCBI lineage: Eukaryota > Metazoa > Arthropoda > Insecta > Diptera > Sciomyzidae > Pherbina > Pherbina coryleti. The sequence continues at coordinate 37,579,804 of OX030952.1, read as the reverse complement.
AAAATTAATGAAGACTTATTTAAGGGCTTCCATGTGTTTATCCATCGAAAATGAGCCTGCAAGTTAAACTGATTCCGATATTTCAAATTTTGCAGCTCTTAAAGTAAGGAAAGTTAGTTTTTAAGACAACGCCATTAATATACAAATATGTAACTGAAAATGTAATGTTTCTGTTCCGTCAGTTTTTAAGACTGCGAAGTTAATACGTTTTCTTTTTTACCTTATGGCTACATATCAAAATATGTAGACTAGAGTGGAACGAATTTTTAACCTCATTGGCTTCATATATTTTTGAAAATTACTAGTAAAAAAATTAAATTTCTGCATCTTAAGTTTTTTTCTGCGACATAACTTTTGACTGCGCCCGAGGGTTTATATATTTCATGTCAGAATTATTTTCTTTTTTATTCTGAAATCCAAAGTTTAGTTTGAAAATTAGTTCCTAATGTTTTGATGCAAACCTCTTCATTAACACATAAATGATAACTTGTGAAGAGTTCTCTATGATACCATGTATGTGCTAGAAGATATTCAGGATCATAGATCATTGAAATCGGTCATTCGCTTATATCTCCGCTCCTCTTTGTAGGACAGAAAATATGCTCAGAACAAAATTGTAAATCAGATAATTCTCTACAAAAATGCCCTTAACAGTTCCAACATTAAACAAACAGTTTCCACGCTATGCGACTAGATATGTTTAAATAACGCAAAGTAGAAATTTCATATTAACTTTGAGTAGAGCGGAGATATAAAGAAGTGACCGATTTCGGTGATCTTTAAACCTGAATATCTTTTAGTGCATACATGACAAGTTGTTATTTATGAGTAAATGAAGAGGTTTGCACCAAAAAAATTAGCTCTTCATTTTTTTTGGATTTCAGAAAAAAAAACTCTGACAACGAAATATATAAACCCTTGTGCGTAGTCAAAAGATATGTCGCAGAAAGAAACTAAAGATGGAAAAATTTATTTTTTTAAGAGTAGTTTTCAAAAATATATGAAGCCCTTGAAGATGTTTTGCTTCCATACATTTCGTTCCACTCTAATGTAGACACCAGAAAATGTTATATTTTTGTTCTGTTTTTTACAAATTCTTATTGTTTGACATATGTTGTTTGTTTTTTTTTTTTCGGAAAACATAAAGATAATAATAAAACCACTTAATCTCATCGAATTGGTTTCTTTTTGAATTTAGAAATTTTTTATAGGGGTGACACCATGAGTATCCGCCCCGGGTGTCACCAAGCCTAGGAACGCCACTGCCTGCACTCTTATATCTGTAGTAAACGCACTAATAATTACTGAAATCGACTTTGGACTCTTTCTTTATGGTTTCTCTCCAGTCCACTATCAATAAAATTAAAACCTTGCTAGACTCAGCACTGAGAATAGGTCTCGTTGCTTATAAAACTACATCAGTCAATAAAATTTTATTTGAATCGAATACCAAAACTCTAGAAAACAGAAGAGACTTCATAACCACGAAACTCTTTAAATCATTCTTATCAAGTTCCGATACTCCCCTGATGCCACACATTGCAAAAGTTGCTAAGTCTAATAAAGAAACTAAAATCTCTACAGTAATACACCGAACCGTTACTGTATATAACAAATATGACTTACCTTTCCTCCCGATAAAAGCTCTTTCTGCTAAAAATCCAACTTGGCTTTTACATCCCTCCACTTTCAACACTTCCCTTGGCAAGTTTAATAAAAAAAAAGAGTAGGAAAATACGCCATTTGCTCTGACTCACTCTCCGCAATAGATGCTATATCCAACCTTGAAAACAACTCTTTCTATCCCAAAATCGTAAGAAATACAATAGCAAAACTTTTCCCCTAGATTAATCCTTATCTGGATCCCTGGTCACCTTCAAATCAGTGGAAATGAATTTGCCGATAAAGCTGCGAAGCTTGCTACCAAGTCCCCCGTTGTGGTCATGGCTAATAATAATATCAAGGAAATTCAGAAATTCGCAAAATCTACCTTCCGGACAAATCAAATCAATTTATGGTCCCTCACTTCAAAATGGTATATGGTATTAAGACATAAACCAGAACAAAAAAAAATATAAACAGTTTTCTCAAATTACGACATCAAGAAGTTTTTCGACTTGATTTAGTTAAATTTAAGCGCCTAAGACTCGGCCACACCAAATTGACTCACTCGCATATTATTGAAAGAAAGGCTCCCATTCCTCTTTGTGAGCACCCCCCACACAAATTACTATCAACCACTTCCTAGCCAAATGTCCAACTTTCGACACTCGTTGCTTCAATACTCGTCTCAAACGAATCGATTGAGTTAGAGTTGTCTTGTGATGGTTTCACCCAGTTGTAGCAGCTTATAGTATACCACGCCCAATTGGTCCCACCAAATACAGAGCATGACCTTGCCACTGTGAATTTTCGGCTTTGGCGTAATGAACCCATTTTTCGTCACTAAACACAATACGATCCAAAAATCCCTTTCTTTTTTGCCGTTGGAACAAATGTTCAACGTATCTCGGCTTCAATTCATACGGCACTCAATATCCTTCCTTTTGCTTACACTTCAGCGGAACGACACATTCTGAAAAAGAAAGCCTAAAGATGAAGTTTCAAAATAAAGTTGGTTGCAACGTTGTCCGAATCGATTTAATACTACAAGCAAGAAAAAAAAACGTTTATCGCCAGTTTGCCGCAAACGAACTTCGTTTGTCGTGCTTAAAATCGTTATTTGCAAACGTTTCAACAGTTGTCATAATAATAGTTCAGTTGCGAGAAACGCGTCATATAGTTGCAGGAAATTAATTTCGTTTGTCATAAACGCGAGTGATTTTTAAATTGCAGCAATTGAATACTTCGTTTTTCCCAACTGAAAATTTTGTTTATTTTTCCCTTCGTTGTATAAACATAACGCTTATAGTTTGGAGTTACTTTTTGGACAAATTGTTTCTATATAAGGAAATTGGTAGTTTGCTTAATACGCGGATGGAGATAGCAAAAAAGGTGCAATCCATAAGAAGGCGGACGGACATAAAGAGAAAGATTATTAATATAATAAATAATAATGACCGAAATAGCTTGCGGTATATATATATATAAGATATATTTTTAAGTTGTGACAACTAAATATTCGTTTGCGGCAAATTGAATTTTTCAGTTGTGGTAAACGAAAAATTTCTTTGCGTGTAGTGATGCCATCTCAAAAATCTTTTTTTGTATACCTGATATAATAAATAAGAGATAAGTTTTTAATACAAAAGTTCTTTAACGTTTCGGCCGAATAGCTGAAACTGACAAAAAGGGCCGAAATTGAACGATGAAAACTTACATTTGTAAAGAATTTCAATTTACTTTTTTTAATATATTTATAAAGATTGCAGTTCCTATTATTATAAATAGAAACAACTGTATTTTATTTCTGTGCTCAATTATTAAAAAAATCACAAACGGATGTATTAATTTGACTTAACTAAACGCAGTCATTCCGCATCATAACATTCTTAAAAATATCTCAAATTGAATTTCTACAGCGGAAAAGATATATATTAAAAAATTTTCAAAGAATAAGTAGCGTAAGTCCACTCATTTTATAAAAAAAAAAAATAAATTACTGGCCATTTCAGCCCTTGAAAGGACTTTGGCCTAGCTTCTTATGATCAATTGGGTCGTGCGTATTATTAAGTTTGTACACAATTGACCGATAAATGGACCTACAGGCTTAACCCCTTAACGTATCAATTAGCGCGACGAAGTTCGCTTCCAACTGTTCGCACACAACTTGCACTAAACAAACCAGTTTTGATGCTTACGAACAGTCGCAAAACGAAACGAAATGTGAATGCGTGTAATAAAAGTATTTATTTTATATTAGATGTTGTGCACGGCATCAAATAATTTTATTCTTATTGTTATGAGAATCGAAAGTAATAATCTGTTAAAAATTAATGGTATTTCATAGTAGATAACTTAGATGTTAGGCACAGAAATTGTACCACGAGTCAGACTCGTGATAATCATGTTAGGCACAGAAATTGTACCACGAGTCAGACTCGTGATAATCATGCTAGGCACAATAATTGTACCACGAGTCAGACTCGTGGAAATACGTCACGGGTGGCGACCGTACAGAAAAATTACTTTAATTCAAATAATTTTCTGTCGCTGCTGGGATTCGAACCTGGGTCTCCAGGTTCTTTGACATAGAGGCCACGCACTTTAACCAACTACGCCACGGACGCCACCCACTCATTTTATATCTACCTTAATAATGAAGATAATCGCTAAGGGGTGGTTTTTGTCCGACTTCTAGGTGAAAATGCAGTTATTCCTCATCAAAACATTCTGAAAAATATCTCACATTACATTTTCACAGCGAAAACGAGAAATTTTAAAAAATTTTCCGAAGAAGGAGTAAGTTCAAATTTTTTTACTAGTATGCAATATGCTTCATCATTTTTGGATATTATTTAGTTTATTTTTTACGATATGAATAGCTCTATTTATGCTATTGACCTAGCTTATAAGCAAAACTGATTTCTTTATACTCAGAATTTATTGTAAGAATTTTTCTAAATGTTCGATTTTCTCAAAACTAATAAACGACTTACGCTATACACTAAGGGAAAAAAATATTAAATTTATCCAAAAACTTTTTTAATTTATCCAAAAAGCGAGTCATTTTTGCACCAATAACGCATTTGCTTAAATCGACTATGCAAATATTTAAAATTTATTTTAATACTTGCTTATTTAAATAAAATATTAAAATATTTAAACAGAACTAATAAAAAATATATTAAAATTATGCACGAATATATTTAAATATCTTTCAAATATTTACGATTTGAAAATACAACTATCGCATTTAAGGAATATTTATATAAAAATATTGAAATTGAAAAACAATTTATTTGAATATTTGCCACGAGCTGCGTCCATACCAAACTCCATTTAGTGGAATATTTTATTTTCTTTTTGTGAAAATATGATTTGTGAGTGCGGTGGTGACTGCGATGCATGATGAAATCATGTAGAGTGGAGTGACATTCTTGAGAAAATACCGAGTTGTCACTCCACCTTACATGAATTCATCATGCATCGCACTCACCACCGCACTCACAAATCATATTTGCCAAATATCCATGCTATATTACCCTTGTAACATTAAATAATTGAGAACTATAATAAACCTGCAACTGCAAGAAATAAACTGCAGGAAAAGAGAGCGATGCTGCTGCTGCTTGGCGGCTGCTTGGCAGCTGTGTGGAATATGTGTGTCAGTGTGTGGCATAAATAAAATTTAAATACGGGAAAAAAAGGAGTTGTAAGGAAAATATTTGATTTATCCACGTAAATATTTAAATTAAATCTATACTCAGGCGTGGATAATGTTAATATGCGTTATTTCCCTTAGTATACTTGTGCTCTGAGCAGCTCATATGTACGGCCTGTTTAGGCGGCCTCGGTAGTCGAGTAGGTACATGTTCGACTGCTATCCCAGAGGTTCCGGGTTCGATTCCAGGCCAGGCCATGGTCTTACGCTTTAACCTTTCGCATTTACAATTTTCCTTCCTCATTTCTAATCAATTGAAATTTAATATTTATCAATTATATACGACTTGAAGTTGTAGTTGATGGTAGAGAAGTTTGTGGATGAGATTGTCTTATAACTTGAATTGACTGAGGTAAAGGCATAAACTTGCCTCTGATTCAAATTCAAAAGTTTCTTTGACTCTCCACCACGCTTAGAAACATCCTATACATGTTTCACTTGATTGCTTCTTCCTTCCCACTAATCTATCACCCCATTTTCGAACCAAGGCAGACTTGACTGAATAGGTATTCCACCTGAAATCCTTGGTTCAAAGCTCAAAAACCCTTAAAACTCCATAAACATTAATCAAAAAAATTAAAATTTTGCAGATAGGCTTTGATCTCAAATTTTCACTCGATAGTTTGAAATTAAGAATAATCGAATGAAATTCTTGTCTAACACCCATAAAAAATGATATCATCAAGATATAAAAATCTTCATAAATTCTAATATCTTAAGCATGACTATGGGAGTATTCTATCTTTGGCCAGGCCGTATATGAAATCTGGTATAGTTTACTATTTTATATTTTAACATTTTCCCGTCTATTTCCTTATACTCGTTACTTAAGTGATTTAAATATAATTGAATGCTTAAAGTTCCTCTCAAATTCTCCGACAATTTTTTGCAGTTCTTTACCAATATTGTCCTTCTGTATGAAACACATGGCAACACATTGGTTTTTAATTGAATTACATTTATTTTTGCTGCTGTTAACTATTGAGCAAGATTAAGATAAGCTACGTTGTTGAGATATCATGTTGACATTTCGTTTATTTGTAACAACCAATGTACACGTCATGTCTTAAATGAGCGTTGATGCCAGGGCCTACCTGTTGGCAGTCATGCAAGCCAACCATCAAGCTAAGTTATGGTCCTTCTTATATCATGTTCTTCTCTAGGGACTAAAACTGCATGACGTCCCTAAATGATGTGTGTGCAAACTGCACTGGAGGTCTAAGGAGCCGAAAAATTTATGCAAAATGAATTCAATTAACACCTAGTATAAATGTTCGTCGACTCTGACACGAAAACAACTGAAACAAACCCCGCATGGAATTATTTCATCGCCCTAGTTGCGCAAATACAAATCAACAATCGTCGGAACCGCGATCTTAGTTAGCAATAAACTGCTCACAAGGACTTTTTTGACTGCAGCTCATATCCGACCTAAGGGTGCGTTTACCTAAATGATTTGGTCAGTTGGTGCATTTTTAGTGTGCAATATTCTCTCCGCATATTTAAGTGTGCCTCTATGTGTGCGTGCTTGTACTTTGAACCCCTTTCTACTGTTGCAATACCTGGTGCAATTTCTGTACCATTGACAACGTGCTGAACGGTAGTCGTGCTCGTCATCGCTTGCGACAGGTGAAACATGAAATGAAATGCTTCCGAATGTTCGTTCATTCCGTTTGGAGTCTAGTTATTTATGTGACAAAATTTTGCAAATAATTGGATTGACTGATCAAAGATAGCATAGAATGCATGGATAAATAGGTGGGGAGGGAGAAAAGCGCCGTATTTAATTCAATTAAATTCGAATTGCAATTCAATGCTTCACTTCGATTCGCATTCGTAGACATGTTTTGTTGTCTCAATGTTCGGACTCATGGCAAGACAGCGCGTTTTGACATCTTCATGAAAGCTTTATGGATGATTACGATATGTTGATAAAAATGGCAACATCCGGGCAGGAATAGTAAAGAATAAGATATTGAATTTAGAGTAATTTTTATATATTTTATCTTGTCAACTTATGTAGTTCATAATAAGTTCTTTAAAAAAAAAATAATATGCGGCCACAATAAGTATATTTTACAAACCAGTAAATTACGGGTGCAAAAAAGGAAACATTTCTATGTCAGATGAAAGATTGAGATGTCTAATGGTTGATGCCGCTTTGAAGTAAGAACCTCATAATGTCGACTAAGTAACTTCTTGGAACATTTCTTGCATAACATTGTAGGCAAGGCTTCACGTGACTTATACGCCTGGCAACGCTTTCATTGCAAAATGTGGGCCGAAAATGATTTATTAGACGTTCGTTAGACGCATTATTACGTATACAACTCTTGTATGGTGACCACAAGTCTAACAGTGTACATTAGCCAATATCCTCAACAAGCTGCAAGGAATAACATGCCTGGAAATCACTGGGGCAATGAGAAAGTACGCACCCGAAGCGCTGGTAGTACTAAATGGGCTTTTATCACAATGGAGGAAATTAGCTATTACAGATCGGGGAATTTACAGGTCATATAAGGATTATTAAAGTCTTCAAAGACTATCATTTTCTTAAAATTATGGATATGATACTGCCAAACCTATACGCAGAAACAGTTGTAGGGCTTCACGGTTCTGAATTCCAAAAAGCTCTTTCAAAGGACTCTAACCATATTCCAAGCGAAAATACATGGGTATATATCCAGGAATGTCTCCGTGGGTAAACTGTGGGTTCACATATCTATATACTCTCAGACAGTCTATATACTAAGGCCCTGCAAGTTTATTAGCTGGAATCAAGACTAGTTTCTGATTTTGTCAAATCATTGAATACATGGGAACAAAACAATAAGATAAAATTGTGTTATTACCAGGGAAGGTAATACTGCAGAAAAGGTTAGGATCTAAAGAGCTAATTCATTTGCTAAACATTTGCTCAAGCTAACAAAATTTTACCTACATCTTCTAATAGGTTTTTTTACAGACCACTGTTTCCTCAGATACAATCTTTTGAATCAAATTTCCGTAGACTCTGCGAGGAAGATGATGAAACTTCAAAGCACATTCTATCTGAATGTCCATCCACAACAAGCTCAGGCTTTTTCATTTCGCTGGGGAATTACTTTCACTTTAGTATTTAATTTTATTAAAAATTTATTTTATTCTTATCTACTTATTATATAAAAAAAAAGTGGAAAAAAGCGTCTGTTTCCCTCTGCTGCCCGTAATTTTTAACCAAATTAGTTGCATTTTTTTTAGGCTAAAAAAATAGGGTTGCCAACTAATTTTTTTTTTTGTTTTTACGAACTCGGTGGGCGAACACTAGATAAAAAAGAGTCACTGTATCCGAATCCGTTGTCAGAAATTATGTAATTTTTTTACCATAGGGTTGCCACTGAAATTTTTAAATTTTTACGAATTAAAGATTACATATCCTTTATCGTATTACATATCCATAGGTGTGCCACCTTAAAAAATAAAATAAAATAAATAAATAACTGGCCATTTCAGCCCTTGAAAGGACTTTGACCTAGCTTCTTATGATCAATTGTGTTGTGCGTGTTATTAAGTTTGTACACAATTGACCGAGAAATGGACCTACAGGCTTAACGCCGACTCCGAACGGCGATGAACGGAATGTTCTCGTTCTCAAGAAGCTTTACATGGCATTTTGATTACTCTCTGAGGTTTGCCATTGTCTGCAGAGAGGTGGCGGCCGTACAGAAAAATTATTTTAATTCAAATCATTTTCTGTCGCTGCTGGGGTCTCCAGGTTCGTTGACATAGCCCTTGAAAGGGCTGAAATAGCCCGTTATTTAATTTTTTTTTAAAATACTAGGTTAAAAATGGGTAATCATTCCTAAATCTACTGCTGCCGATAAAATGAACGCATACTTGAAAATTTCAATTCTGTGGAAAAATATAAAAACACTCACACTAAAAACAAACGTACGCTTTTAATTGCAAAACTATCCATCAGCAACTGAATTTTCAAAGCAATCGCTGAAAATTGGGGATGGTACAATGCCAGTCAATAGGAATACAGGATTGATAACACTACCAAACGATTTTTGCAGTTTTATTCAATCAAAAGAAGAACTGATTCAGAGCGTGTTCCCAAACATAGCACAAAACTACAAAAATCATGCTTGGTTATGCGAGCGAGCAATACTGTCAGAAAAGAACAAAGATGTAAATTATCTTGACGAAGCTATTCTTAATGAAATACCAGGTCCATTATTCACATTCAAATCAGTGGATACCATCATGAGTCAGGATGAGGTGGTGAATTACCTCACAGAATTTTTAAACGCACTTGATTTGTCAGGAATACCACCAAATGTATTGCAACTAAAAATTAAAGCGCCTATTATTATGCTTCGCAACATCAACCAACCAAAAGTTTGTAATGGTACCAGGCTTACCGTAAAAAAATATTGAGAAATTTAATAGAAGCAACAATTTTGAATGGAAAATTCAAAGGTGAAGACTTTTGATTCCTCGCATCCCAATGATTGCATCTAATGTGCCATTTGAATTTAACCGTCTTCAATTTCTTGTTCGCTTTGTATTCGCCGTTACGATCAATAAGTCGCAAGGACAATCTTAACAAGTGTGCGGTATAAATTTGGAAAATTTAGTTTTCTGGCATGGCCAACTCTGCGTTGCTTGCTCCCGAGTCGGAAAACCATCTGCACTATTTGTTTCCACGAGCCATGGTGACAAAAAAAAAACAAGAATGTTGTTAATCGTAAGGCATTTCAATTTATGTTTTAATTTTATACACATTGTTCGAAAAAGCTTTTTTTATTTGCCTGGCAAAGCGGGTTCAGCTAGTGTTATTATTAAAATGGTTGTTTCAGTTTTTAGATTGTAAATAAATAAATAACATCATAATATGAATTTAATTCAAAAAAATTTACATAAAAACAAAGTAAATAGATAAACAAAGTAAAATTAATGTCACTATAAGTGGTATATAAATACCAAGGTGGAAACAGCACCCAAATTCATAAAAAGCCTAATTAAGGAAAACTACTGTGGGGTATGCACAATATATCCTATGGGTCGCGGTGAACCTAACTAAACTCACGATAAGCAAAAATATATTAATATAACCTAGGCGTCTTCAATATTTCTTATAAGCAGGTCAACCCAAAATGGTTTAACATTTACGGTTGGATTTAACGATTTCTGAATGATAAGATCTAACCTACTCATTCACTTTATTGCTATTCTTCTCGTGAAAAGTAAAGCCGAACTGCCTAATTATGTTGCAGACAGTCTGTCGATGAGATGACTTATACTAAACATGCCTCTTTAAGTAAATTTATAAAAATGGTATCAATAAGCTAAAAATGGTTTTTTTCGCTAGTTGCGAGTCATGGCTATTTTAAACGGTTACAAGACCTGATTAGTTCACTAACTAAATATCAAATTGAAGGAATTTAGGATACTAAAGGCGTTTTTTTAACCAAAAAATGTTATAAAGAGTGATTTTTTAAGTGCCTGATAACTTTTTTTTTAAAAAAAACGCATAAAATTTGCAAAATCTCATCGGTTCTTTATTTGAAACGTTAGATTGGTCCATGACATTTACTTTTTGAAGATAATTTCATTTAAATGTTGACCGCGGCTGCGTCTTAGGTGGTCCATTCGGAAAGTCCAATTTTGGGCAACTTTTTCGAGCATTTCGGCCGGAATAGCCCGAATTTCTTCGGATATGTTGTCTTCCAAAGCTGGAATAGTTGCTGGCTTATTTCTGTAGACTTTAGACTTGACGTAGCCCCACAAAAAATAGTCTAAAGGCGTCAAATCGCATGATCTTGGTGGCCAACTTACCGGTCCATTTCTTGAGATTAATTGTTCTCCGAAGTTTTCCCTCAAAATGGCCATAGAATCGCGAGATGTGTGGCATGTAGCGCCATCTTGTTGAAACCACATGTCAACCAAGTTCAGTTCTTCCATTTTTGGCAACAAAAAGTTTGTTAGCATCGAACGATAGCGATCACCATTCACCGTAACGTTGCGTCCAACAGCATCTTTGAAAAAATACGGTCCAATGATTCCACCAGCGTACAAACCACACCAAACAGTGCATTTTTCGGGATGCATGGCCAGTTCTTGAACGGCTTCTGGTTGCTCTTCACTCCAAATGCGGCAATTTTGCTTATTTACGTAGCCATTCAACCAGAAATGAGCCTCATCGCTGAACAAAATTTGTCGATAAAAAAGCGGATTTTCTGCCAACTTTTCTAGGGCCCATTCACTGAAAATTCGACGCGTTGCTCGTTAGTAAGTCTATTCATGATGAAATGTCAAAGCATACTGAGCATCTTTCTCTTTGACACCATCTCTGAAATCCCACGTGATCTGTCAAATACTAATGCATGAAAATCATAACCTCAAAAAAATCACCCGTTACCTGCAGGAAATCTTCTTTATCATACAAACGAACATTTAGTTACATATATTTTTACATATAAAGATTACTTCCATAGGCGCCGGAAGCTCATTTCAACTGGGTGGGCAGTACAACTGGGGGGGCAGAACATTTTTTATTACATTAAAAATGTCATTAAGACGAAAAAAACAATAAAATATTACGAAAAGATTGATGTAAAAATAAGTTCGATAAAAGCATGTAAAAACAAACAAAACATTTAAATTCAATATGAAACGAAAAAGTTGTTAGTTTATAGTTAAATTTATAACTTTAAACAACCACTTTATTTTTTCTGGTGCGAATTTGTACTGGATGGACTCTACGGGTTAGAAACAAGTAAAAACAAATTTTTTCAAAACGAGAATGCGCATAATGTTAATGCGTAATGTAATTTCAAATAAATTCTCGCATAATGTCTGATAAGCTTAATTCTTCCGTTTTTTCCTTGTGGATATGAAGAAGTGCCGCATGCGTGAGGCGTTCCTGCGTCATAGTTGATCGAAGATATGTTTTAAGGCGACGAAGGGCACTAAAAGAACGTTCAGAACCCGCTGCAAATGCTGATACCATCATTATCAAAGCAATGAATTTAACAACTTCGTTTAACAATTCCTATATCGAATAAGATTTTTTTAAAATTGTGAGTTTAGAGCTTCACAGCTTCACAGCTGATTACAAAAATTGTTTTTTTTTTCTTTTTTTTTTAGCTTTGAACCAAGGATTTTAGGTGGAACCTATTCAGACAAGTCTGCCTTGGTCAAGTCTTCGAAATGGGGTGATAGATTAGTGGGAAGGAAAAGGCAATCAAGTGAAACACGTGTAGGATATTCAAAGCGTGGTGGAAGCCAAAGAAACATGTGAATTTGAATCAGAGGCAAGTGTTATGCCTTTACCCCAGTCAATTCAAGTTATAAGGCAAATCTCATCCACAAACTTCTCTACCATCAACTACAACTTCAAGTCGTAAATATTGATGAATTTTTAATTTCAGTTGATTAGGAATGAGGATAGAAAATTGCAAATGGTTTTAAGCGAAGGACCATGATCTGGCCGAGAATCGAACCCGGGACCTCTGGGGTGGTAGTCGAGCACGCTACCAACTCGACTACCGAGGCCGAAAATTAAACTTAAAATTAAAAAAATTTAATCTGTTGGATAAAAACATTTGTATTAAAAAATTATTGTGGGAGTTTTTACCGAGGGGGCGACTGCCCCCCCAGGCCCCCCGCTTCCGGCGCCCCTGATTAGTTCTTTCAAATCTGCGCTAACATGGTCCATTGTGAAGATCTAATTTTTGACGACATGTTCGAGCATTTCGAGTGTTGTTTGATAAATGACGGAGTAATGTTTACTTACAATTTTGTAATTATAGCGGGTTTATCCAAGTTGAATTTAGACTTTTCTCTCGAAAGTCTTTTTATCAGAACTGCTCCATCTCCAGGATTGCGCTGAATTTAGTAAGACGAGCATAATTAGTAACTTAAAGAGCATGAGTTTTGTTCGTCGAGAGAGGGTTCTGCTTCTCGATTGCCTACTCAGCCCAAAGATCTATTGCTAAGAGTTATCCTTCGTGTTATCTTAATTCTGACATCGTTGGAGGAGTTTACGCTAGATCGTAGGTAGACGAAGTCCTTAACAACCTCTAAGGAGTTGTTGCCAACAATGACGTGGTTTTCAACACGTTGGAACTGTTTGTTTGTAAACTCTAAGCATTTCGTCTTATCTGCGTTCATTGCAAGACCCATTCGACTCAACTCTTTCGCTAATCTGGAAAATGCTGCACTAACATCGTGCATATTATGGTATCGCTTGTTGATGATGATATGATATCGATATCATCAGCACTCGTGCCGCTATTGTAAAATACAGTGACACTACGCCTCAGATCTGCAACTCGGATGATATTTTCCATCATTAGGTTGAAAAGTGGCACGATAAGGAATCACTTTGTCTGAAACCTCGTTTGGTTTGAGACAAAGTGGGAGAGCGCCCTCTTGATTTTAACTGTACTGCTGGGGTTCCTCAGTGTCATTCTGCAAGTGCGCATGAGTTGAAGTAGCAAATTCAGACGGGTATTTCAGACGAGTGTATGATGGAGTTTAGGTGATGCCTTATTAGACTGTCGCAGACGGCTTTGTAATTGACAAAAAAAAATGTCGTTTCTCCAAGATTTGTTGTTTCTAGGGCCTTCTCCAAGATTTCTTTAGGGTCTTTCAACAAGAGGTGTCATTTTATATTAAAAAAAGCAAACTTTTTGTGAAAAACTCATAATTTTATTTTAATCCAAAGTAAAAATTCTGACGCTAGTAACGAAATACAATATCCCAAATACTCGCCGCGGCTGTTCTTGTATAAAACCATTCTTTTGATGGTATTTTTCACCACTCTTTCGCATAAGTGTGCGAAATGGAGACTCAGCGGCCAATCAGAGTCTTCATTTCGAAAAATCACACGCCTAGAAAATTGTTCACGCAATAGAGAGATTGTTTCACCACCTGTATGTGGTGCCGTCCTGCTGTAAATAAACATCGTCCACGACCATGGCATCAATTTCAGGCCAAAAAAGATCAGTCAACATCTTTCGATAACGGTCACATTCACTGAAAACGTTGCACCAGCATAATTTTCGAAAAAAGATAGACCAATCACACCGCCACTCCAAAAACCGCACTAAACTGTCTCTCGTTGTAGATAGAGAGGTTGTTCGACATCTCTTGTAGTTTCGGAGCCCCAGATGTAACAGCTTTGCTTATTCACGTGCCCAGACAGATGAAAATTAGCCTCATCGCTCAGAATAATTATATTTGAGATATCATGATCTTGTTGATACATTTCCAGCACCCAATCAGCGAATGTACGGCGTTTTCCCATGGTCAAAAGGTTTTAATTCTTCTGTAAAAAAAAAAACATGAAATAACGTTTTTGATTTTTCATAAGATCTCTTCTGAAAACGGACTTCAAAATGATCACCCATTAGAACCAAAGTTTTTGTTTATAAAATGACTTTTTTATCTTTTTTATGAAAATATTAATTTATGTTAAACCATCAAATATTGTTTTGTATAAAATAAACTCGATTTAAAGATTACTAGACCCAACTCACTTAACTAAACTTCAATACAATGAATGTGCTTAACTCCCTATCTACTATAGAGGGCTTCATAAAAAATGCTTAAAATATATTTAGATGCAATGTTTTAAAGTCTTTAATGTAGTAAAAAATACATGTTTTTTCGGGAAATGTTTTTTTTTTTTTATTTTATAAAAAGTAATCATCTCTTTATATTTTGTCATTTTTTTCTGAGATGAAAAAATCTGATATAAAATCTAAGGGAATTATCCATGACTAAGTTTTTTCTATACTTGAGCACCTTTTAATGCCAATATTAAGCTGAACTTGACAATTTTATCCCACCAATTTGGACCGAGTTTTTTTTTCCAACATTGCCTTTAATCTCTATCATGCGCCACTACTTCAAACATAAAACAAACCAACTACAACAACATGCATTTATCGACCGCGATATTCGGTGTGACATCTATATTTTAAGGCTCAGCTTCATTTGTATCCATATCGACATTGATTTTTATTTTCGTTCTTGTTAAGATTATCATCGAGGGTCGTTAAAATCGCCTTTTTGAGTTCTCACTTTACTCGTATTCAAATCTTTCAGTAAACACAACAAATTTTATCCCATCAAATGGACCGTAAAATCGAATAAACGGAAACGAGTCGAAGAAAAAAAAGAAAAAAAAAAATAGTAAGCAATGGTTGGCCTGTTATGTGACAGAAGGTAAAACTTCTATTTCACAACCATTTCGATTTTCTTATGAACGTGAAGACGTTAAATTACTTTCAATATTAGAGTTTTTTCTTTTAGTCTCTTAAACATAAATGTCATCTACAGAAACAGTGGTGTTCTAAACTAAACCAACTCTTATTATTGATACGTCTGATAATGTATCTTATAAATTGAAAATAAGAAAATATGGCATAACGGTTCTCTTCTTTTTCAACTATCAAGTATTCAACATCTTAAACTGTAATAACTTTATTCATTTGTTTATGCTTTTTATATGATTTTGCTTGTAAATACCTTTAAATTTGTTCTGTCAAAACTGAAGCAACTCACACTAACAATAATATAAATATTAAAATCATGAATTTTTCACAATACCATTCCCTATAATTCCGCATGATTGCAACAACATTGTCTTACAAATTGTGATTTTTTTATTTACAAAATATAATATGTTTTGGTAACAGATAAATTTTAAGTTTAGAACTAGATTCGGAATCGTCTGCTCGTGTGACTTTGTGAGCGTAAATGTCGAAAACATATACAAGTACATAACCGTACGCGTTCGAGGACCAATAATACTCTATTAAAAATTGTGTAGCTCTCATCCACCAGAGCGTACCTTTTGGTGAGACTCTGGTGAGAAACGAGATCCGTGTTTCTACCAAAACGTTTGCGCTCATAGACGACAGAGCGAATGAGGCTTCTACTTACTTTACTTTACTTTACTTATCTGGCACTTACAACCGTAAGTCGGTTTTCAGCCATTCTTCAGCCGGTTTTCAGCCATTGGTGTATGTCGATTTGTTTTTCTAGGGTCCTCTTCAAGATTTGTCGTAGCGTAAATATCTGGTCTATGGTGGATTTGCCAGGTCTGAAGCTACACTGATAAGGTCCAATCAGCTGGTTTACGATGGGCTTCAGTCTTTCACATAATACGCTCGACAGGACCCAATATGCGATATTTAGAAGGCTTATCCCACGGTAGTTGGCGCAAATTGTGGGATCGCCTTTCTTGTGGATTGGGCAGAGCACACTGAGGTTCCAATTGTTTGGAATGCATTCTTCCGACCATATTCTGCATAGAAGCTTATGAATGCATTCAAATAGAGCTTCGCCTCTATTCTTGAAGAGCTCAGCAGGTAGGCCATCGGCTCCTGCGGCTTTGTTGTTTTTAAGCCGAGCTATAGCTTTCAAGACTTCACTATGGTCGGGCAGCGGAACTTCATATATCGTCCAAGTGGAGCCTATTTGACCAATTTATTATATATTTTTTTTATTACAAATAAATAAACTGGCCATTTCAGCCCTTGAAAGTAATTTAGTCGAACTTCTTATAATCAAATTGTATGTGCGTGTTATTAAATGATTGTACACAATTGATCAGGAACGGGACCTACTAGTTTTTTGCCGACTCCGAACGCCTAATGTGCATATTCTCGTGACGACCGATCAGGAAAAATTTTCAGTGTCTGGTGGAGAATTCATAAAACAAAACTCAAAAATAACAATAGTCCAACAAATTCCATTTATAATCTCAGTGGAACCTATTTGGCTAATAATCATCGATTTTGTCAAAGGAATTCACAAAACCAAACCAAAAAATGTCCAATAATTTAACTAGTTCTGCAGATAATCCATATAAAATGTATTGACTTTAAACTGATCGACTTTTGTCCAAAATGTACACACAGCTCAAAAAATTCCAATGAGGTAAATAACAAAAGTCGATATTTGCCCAAGTAGTCATAGCACCCATTAAAATGCCGATAGTCCATATAGCTTCATAGTTATAACCCCAATGAAACGCATTTGTCAAAAAATACCTGTTTTTGTCACAAAAGTCCAAAGAACCTACACAAATTCAAGTGACTCATCTATGAGCTGTACCATGCGCTCTTTTCATTCTTGCCATATAAGGGGTGTTTTTTGATTCCTTGAAGTTTTTTTAATAGGGTAATTTGACGTCTGTGAAGACAGATCGACGCCATTTTTTTATTGAAAAAATCAGTTAATCGACGTCAGTTAACATTGAAATTTGACCGTGCAAAGATCATCCGAGGTATCGTGCGTTCGCAGATTGGGAATTGGCGAAGCTTAAAAATGTTCCTCATATTCATCCAAAAATATAAATTACATGAGGCTCACACACATGATCTCGATGTGTACTGCTTCCAACCAGACTGTGCATCGAGCCATAAAACTATCGAAACCATAAATTTACTGAAAGATACGTTTAGTGAGCAAATTTTTTCACGTTCTGGACCTTTCGATTGTTTACGTCAAGTCACTGGTCAATGCGAATAACTCGGCAACATTTAAGCAGCTTGAGGGCAATATTGCGCGAGTTATCAACGAAATTCGGCCAGAAATGGCAAAGTGACGAAAAATTGGGTAGATCCAATGTCGTGCATCAAGCGCAGCTGAGGTGGTCATTTTATTCAAACAACAATTTCAAGTCTCAAACTTTAAAATAAAGTCAAAAATTGGTTAATTTTTTTATTTTATTTAAAAAAGAATATGGTCGGAAGAATGCATTCCAAACGATTGGAACCTCAGTGTGCTCTGCCCAATCCATAAGAAAGGCGATCCCAACTACCGTGGGATAAGCCTTCTTAATATCGCATATAAGGTCCTGTCGAGCGTATTATGTGAAAGACTGAAGCCCATCGTAAACCAGCTGATTGGACTTTATCAGTGTGGCTTCAGATCTGGAAAATCCACCGTAGACCAGATATTTACTCTACGACAAATCTTGGAGAAGACCCTAGGAAAACAAATCGACACACACCACCTTTTTGTTGATTACAAAGCCGCCTTCGACAGTCCAATAAGGAATCATCTTTACTCCACCATGTCTGAATTTGGTATTCCTGCAAAGCTCATCCGTCTTTGCAGAATGACACTGAGCAACACCAGCAGCACAGCTAAAATCGGGAAGGATCTTACTTCTCTATTCGATACCAAAAGAGGTTTCAGACAAGGTGATTCCTTATCGTGCGGCTTTTTCAACTTTATGAGGGAGAAGATTTAAGAAGTAAGTATTTAAAAAATAAATCCTACAGCGAATTAAAAAACTTCCTTTACGACTAATCAACTATCTCGTGTGCCTCAATCGTCTCAATTGCACATACGCTCGTATATGTCTCAGAAAGTACACGAGCATTAACCAAAATGGGCTATGTACGGTTTCGAGTGCGTCCATGACAAGGTACCCTGGTCAGTACCTTGTTTTTACAAAAGCTAACTTGTATAATCTTCTAATGGGGTTTTCAAGCTTAATACAATATAAGTTTTTGCTGTTTCAAAAGCTTTAACAACATTGAAAGTTTCCTTTTTTTAATCCGAATCAGATGATACAGCTTAACCCCAAAGTATAACTAGGGCGTTTATGTTTATGTGCACATAAATGCTGCGTTGAATCTATCATAATTGGATTAAGCAGAGTCAATTGATTTATTAACAATAGATTGATCACATCACATCTTCATGGAGTAGAATGAACCAAATTAGCTGATTAAGTTTTCGTAAAATTCAATGAAAACCTTTACAACCGCTTGACTTTACCTACCTTAATCCAGACAAAATCAGATAACCTCTACAAATGTTCGGCGATCACACCATTGAGTTTAAATCAATACTCATGAGAAAGCATTGTTTCAGTATTTCTTCTTTTTTTTTTGTATAAATTTTGATATACGTAGAAAGAAACTCGATCATCTTTGTAGAGTTATGTGTTTATGGGAATCGCTTTTTAACTTAACCATCTTTACTCTCACGATTCCCGCATAAATACGTGTTTATACGTATGTATGTATAAAGAGTTTATGTCTCATGCTTGCATGTTTGTCATAGCATGATCCTTTGTCGGAACTCGAATTGGAATCGTTTGTTTTTCTTCACTGTTCTTTTGACATTGAAATCTTGCCGATCGGTACATTAAAAACGAAAAAAACAAAAAATCGGAATTATTGCATTTGTTGCCTACGCAACTAATGAGCAATTTACTTTAAAAGCCTCTCTAATAACCATGGCTTATCCGCAGGCACTAGCAGCGCTATATTAAGTCAAAAATCATATCAAGTAAACGATATTTATTTCAGTGGTTCTGACATTTACTCCGGTACTTTGCACAAATCGCGCTCGAACAAGTGCATTTTCTTGTTTCCAATGTCTTCTGGGCTAATTGGATTATCGTTGCAACTTATGAATGCGTCTTTATTTCAGCGCGCACCCTTGTATCGTTACCGTGCCACTGAAAGTGGGTTCTTCTGGTCCAGTTCCGATTGCTGTGCCGTAAATAATAAAATTGCTGTCGTTGAATTTCGATTTAGACGATTTCTTAAAGTGGACCGAACCCATTTTGGCTGTGATCGCAGCATACTGAGCAAGCAATATTAAGCTGGGAAGCACTCGCAGCCTGTAGCGTTCAGCAATTTATATGCAAATTTATATGATCGTCCACTTTCTGTCCGTTGATGCGCGCGAGCATATGTGGTGATAACGATAATGATAATGATAATGATGATTACGGTAAGGCTATGATTTTGAGTTGTCTATGAGACGACGTTAGGCACAACAGAACGTACGATGACGACGACTTGGAAAGGAAAACATTGAATTTGCATTTTAATATTAATGTGTTCTCTGTGCGCTCAAGTGACGCATCTTTGACGCTTATGTCAACCTGGTAAGAGTCCATAATTGAGTTGTTAAATAATGTCTTGTCTTTGCTTCAGATCAGTTTATGCGAAAATTGGTCTGATATATGAAGATGATATGTTTCGATACAGTTAGCTTTCTTTTTGTACCTTTTATAGAATAAATCAATGCTAGCTCGGAATTATTTTATTTAGATAAACATTGAATTATTTTTAATTTTCTTAAACGATGTTCTAATTGGAACTATTTAATACCTTGTTTGTTGATAATATGTTTTATCTGAGAGATAAGTGTACCTCACAAATAAGTTGTTACACGCAAAGAAAAAAAAACTTTTATCGCCAGTTTGCCGCAAACGAACTTCGTTTGTCGTACTTGAAATCGTTATTTGCAAACGTTTCAACAGTTGTCATAATAACAGTTTAGTTGCGAGAAACGCGTCATATAGTTGCAGGAAATTAATTTCGTTTGTCATAAACGCGAGTGATTTTTAAATTGCAGCAATTGAAAATTTCGTTTTTCCCAACTGAAAATTTTGTTTATTTTTCCCTTCGTTGTATAAACATAACGCTTATAGTTTAGAATTACTTTTTGGACAAATTGTTGCTATATAAGGAAATTGGTAGTTTGCTTAATACGCGGACGGAGATAGCAACAGAGGTGCAATCCGTAAGAAGACGGACGGACATAATGAGAAAGATTATTAATATAATAAATAATAATGACCGAAATAGCTTGCGGTACATTTATATTAGATATTATTTTTAAGTTGTGACAACTGAATATTCGTTTGCGGCAAATACAGCTTGCAAACGAAGTATAATTGGTGAATTTTTCAGTTGTGGTAAACGAAAAATTTCTTTGCGTGTAACAAAAGAAGTACCTCGATATCATGTTGAAAAAGGATCTTAATGATAAAAATTTGACGGAATAAAAACATAGAGCCGCAATAGAATCAAACTGGTTGTCAACGACTATTTTTAAGCATGTGCAATAGCAACAGTGAATATTCCCTTACTTGAATCTATATTTTTTTTTTTCTTACGTCCTAACTATCCTCCTTTAGATTGCTGTCTAACAAAATTAGTGTTGCGATTTTATTGAGTACATAAAAGAGCGCTGCACAAGCATAAGAAAAACGTCTTGCAAGCCATCTACCATTATTCAAGTACTTCGTCTCTGTCGTCATCACTTTCAAAACATGTAGTTTTGAACTCAGTTTTTTTGATATGCACTTAAATTCATTATCTAAGAAAATTCAAGTATAATCCTAACTGAAGTAGAATATACAAATGCATATGCACTATACCTATGCATATTCTATGTTTTGAATTTTTTTTTTATTGTTTTACTATCGGCAGACATGTACTTCGCAAAAACCGATATTTTTGAATCTTCTTGCTTCGTTTACAAGATATGGTGTTCTTCCTAATTTTTTAAGGTTATCATATCGTCCGACCCCTCTATCTGTGCGTCTTAAATTCGAGGCGCCCTTTATGAAAGCCAAATCTATTGTTATTTTTGGTCTATCTTGATTCGTTTTCGAGATATGGTTTTTTTTCAATTTATATGGCTTTAATATCGTCCGACCCCTCTATCTGTGCGTCTCGAGTTCGAGATCCCATTTAGAAAGACAAAATTTGGTATTATTTTTGGCCTATCTTGCTAATTTTTCAAGTTCAAATTATATTATCGATTGACCCTCTATACTAGTGAGTGCATGGTGGAGTCTGTGATTTCCCGTTACATTTACTTAAGTGTCGCTCTATGATTTAATATTTTATTTCATATCAACATTTTCAAAACACAACCATACTAACGAAGAGCTTTCAAGACATGACATTAGTGTTTAATTTGGCTTCGCTTCATACAAAACATTTTTGCTAAAATGTTACTTAAAAACTAAAAATAAAAAATTACCGATTATTTTGTGCTCAAAAAATATGGCGCAAATTTTGGTTTTAGTTTTTGCTTCAAAAACTAAAAGCCTAAAAAAATACTTTTTTGTTAAAAATTTTATAAGTGAAGAGATAACTAAAACTTTCTGGCTTTAAGTAAAAAATGCACACTCAAAACCGGCCTCTGCAATATTTGCTAAATATTAATAAGTAGTTATAAAATGCCCTTTATTGGAAATCAATGAGCAAGTAACATTGGTTTTGGTCGGTACTGAGCGCAGTTAAGATTTTCACAATGCGACTATCGTTGCCACTTTAAGCATTTTATTTTTCCAAATTTTTACTGAAAACCTACCCCCATGTAACCTATGCAACCTATGTACACGCATAGAAATTTTTCGTTCACCGCAACTGAAAAATTAGCCAACTAAACTAAGGTTTGCAAGTTTTATTTGCCACAAACGAATATTCAATTGTCAACTTGAAAATATATCTTATATATACAGTGTTTCGCAAAACAATAGACAAAGTCAGTGCGCTGCTACAAAATCTTGTATGTATATTTTTTAATACAGGGTGGCGCAGGAATCGTGCTACAAGAACAAAACGTTGTAACTTTTTTTCTAATCAATGTAGTTAATTTTTTTTTTTTTTTTTGTATAGATAATTCAATTTTATTTTATTTAACTAATTGGTTTTGAAAATGATAGACCGTAAATGACCTCCATGCTCATTCACGCATATGCGACACCTGATCAGAAAATTATTCATTGTGGCCTGGAGGGTAGCTGTCGGGATCGCCTCAATTATTGTTGTAATGGACTGCTTCAATTCAGTCAAATTCCTTGGTTTCGTTTTATACACCTCTTGCTTGACATAACCCCATAAAAAAAGTCTGGCGCGGTGAGGTCAGGTGACCTTGGGGGCCAGCGGAAAGTGGTGTTTCTGGATATTAATTTATTTGGAAATTTTCGTTGCAGCTCCGCCATAACCGGTCTGGCTATATGTGAACTTGCTCCATCTTGCTGGAACCAAATGCTGTTAAAAGGGATACGTCTTCGCCGCAGTTCTGGGTAAAAAAACTCCTTCAACATGTTTAAATAACGGTCCCCATTTACGGTTACTGTATGGCCCGACAATGCGCACCACACAGTGACACGTTCTGGGTGCAGTTCCGTCTCATGGAGTATTTCTGGATTAGATTCACTCCATATACGGCAATTTTGCTTGTTTACATTGCCGTTTAGATCAAAATGGGCTTCATCAGGCATAAACAAGCAATTTATTAAGTTGTTGTCTTCTTCGGCCATTTGAATCATTTTTTGGCAAAATTCCAGACGAATAGGCAAATCCAGAGGGTTTAATTTGCTTGTAATTTAGAGTTTGTATGGAAACAAGTTTAAGTCATCTTGAATTATCCGTTGTAATGACCGTCTGCTGACTCCAATTTGCGCCGATAAGTTTCGTGTCGAAACGCGTGGATTTGCCTGAATTGCCGATGCTACAGCTGCGATTGTGTCTTGCACCCGAACATAGGGATCTCGATGCTACGATCTGCGTGCGATGCTTCCAGATTCGGCAAACATGTTTACCAACCTCATAATGGTCCATCTACTCGGGGGAGTGCCGCCAAACTCCCTCCTAAATTCCCTTTGGGCGGAAATGATGGACTGTAAACTATGGTACCACTGCACTACCCAAATCCTCTTTTCGGTATCCCAAGCATCCATTTTAGTAAATCTAAATACTAATCTGCAAAATAAAAAAAAATAAGCCGATTACTCACACAAAAAAAAAAGTTATTACGTTTTTGTAGAACGTTTGTTTTTGTAGAACGATTCGTGCGTAAAACGAAGCAAAGCACATAATTGTTGCTTTCGTAGTGCTGCGACAAATTAGAAAAGCAAAATGAAAATCAAAGCACTGCAATAATTTCTTATGCTTTCGTAGCACTACGCAGCAAAACAAATTCTTTTTAGTGCTGCTGCTTTTGCTTAGCCTTTCGAAGATTCAGAAAGCAAAGCAAAATGAGCAGCATACGCTTGTCTTGAAAAACTTTAGGTAGCACTACGCAGCAAAATTTTCGTTGCTTTTGCTGTTTTGCTGAAAGCAATTTAAACCCTGGTAAAAGTGATTTTATTGTAAAGCACATGTTGTTTGTGAGTCATAAACATTAAAGTTTAGTTTTGTTTTTGCGCTAATTGTGACATTGACTGGTATAATGGCACGTGATAAATACTGTGAAACTCTAACATAATAATAAATAACTGGCCATTTCAGCCCTTGAAAGGGCTTTGACCTAGCTTCTTATGATCAATTGTGTTGTGCGTGTTATTAAGTTTGTACACAATTGACCGAGAAATGGACCTACAGGCTTAACGCCGACTCCGAACGGCGATGAACGGAATGTTCTTATTCTCAAGAAGCTTTACATGGCATTTTGATTACTCTCTGAGGTTTGCCATTGTCTGCAGAGAGGTGGCGGCCGTTCAGAAAAATTATTTTAATTCAAACAATTTTCTGTCGCTGCTGGGGTTCGAACCTGGGTCTCCAGGTTCTTTGACATAGCGGCCACGCACTTTAACCAACTACGCCACGGACGCCAACTCTAACATTACATATTATTTCCGAATATTAAAAGGGACAATCGCAAATATTTATCGCGAAACAGTTTAATATTAATCGTTCAATAGCATGTAAATTAATAAAAAAGTATAACATCACAAATGACGTAACAACGGTACATTCAGGAGAACGGCCACGGAATACATCGCTGCATGATGACTGGAACATTTGTGACGTGTTCAAGCTAAATCCATTTGCCACCTCCAAAGAGGTTGTTCGGACACTTGATTTGGATATCCATCACAGCACTGTTCGCAGAAGAACCGTTAAGAACGATTTAAGGAGTTCTTTGACAGACTGGCAAAGAAACCTATGCTTACAGCTAAACATAAACAAAAAAAGTGAGGTGTTATAATTTAAAAAACTCTGTCTGAAATTGTGACATCGATTTGCAATTTATTGTTTTTAGACTCAGTTTTGCAAAAGAGCACCTAAATTGGACCGTTCAAAAATGGAAAACCGTGTTGTTTAGCTATAAATCAAAGTTCAAATTGATTAATTCAGATGGGATGTACACTCTACGGCGCCGCCCAGGAACACGACTTGAAGCCCGAAACTGCAAAATAAATTTTAAGCACGGAGGCGGTGGTATTATGGTCTGGACTTGTTTTTCCTATGATGGAGTCGGACCATTTCATAAAATCGATGGTATTATGGATCGATTTGTATATAAAGACATTTTAGAAAGCAAGATGCTACCACATGTAGAGTGGAATATGCCGCTTTAGTGGACGTTTCAGCACGACAACGACCCGAAGCACACATCAAAGCTCATCAAAGATTACATTATAGACAATGGGATTCAAGTCCTTGATTGGCCTGCACAATCACCAGACTTGAATCCCATCGAAAATCTTTTTGGGATTTTGAAGAAAAAAGTTTCTGGTCAAAGGTTTCCTAACAAGACTGGTATGAAGCCTTGAAACTTAATTGGGAACAAAAACCTAATACCACTATATCTAATTTATTAGAGTTGATGCCGCGCGGATGTGCTGCGGTAATCTAGAAGAATGAGTCCTGTACCAAATATTAATTATGTTGCTTTTGTTTTGCACTCAGACAAAGTGAATGTAGTCACATTAATTTTATATTTAATAAAAAAAATAAAACCAGATTTGAAAATTATTTGATTCTTATATGATGTATGAATATATGCTTTGGTTCCTATAATAATTTTTGTGTGTCCCCAATATTAAAATAGATACAAGCTTTGTAGCAGCGCACTGATTTTGTTGCTAGTGTTTTGCGCAACACTGTATATGTATATATAACGCAAGCTATTTCGGTCATTATTATTTATTATATTAATTACCTTTCCCCTTATGTTCGTCCGTCTTCTTATGGATTGTACTCATCGCACCTCTGCTATCTCCGTCCGCGTATGACGCAAATTACCAATTTGCTTACATAGAACATATGTTGTTCTTACAACAATTTGCTTACATAGAACAACAGTTTGTCCATAAAGTAACTCTGAATTATAAGCGTTGTGTGTATACAACGAAGGGAAAAACAAAAAAGTTTTCAGTTGGGAAAAACAATTTTTCAATTGCTGCAATTTAAAAATTAATTACCTGCAACTAAATGACGCGTTTCTCGCAACTGAACTATTATTATGACAACTGTTGAAACGTTTGCAAATAACGATCCCAAGCACAACCGAAGTTCGTTTTTTTTGCTTTGCGTGTACCAACAAATTTTACATAAACTCAAAGTTTCATTATTATTTTTATATTTTTATTTTATTGCTCAACAATACAAATTATCTTACGTTTTTTATTGTTTTGATTTTTATTTTTCTGTTCAAGAATAAGAATTATTTTTGAATTTTATTATTTTACTCAAGAATTGAGAAACAATTTTTATTTTTTCCCTCAAGAATAAAAATTATTTCTCAATTTTTATTTTTTCGCTCAGTAATAAGAGTTATTTCAAAATTTTTATTTTGTACCCTTAAATATAAAAATAATTTTTTATTTTTTTTTTTTGTAAGTAAGGAATAAATATATAAAAATCATAAAATTTGTATGGGAGCCCCATAAGGAGTCGTCGGAAGGAATAGGTCACCAGGGAAAAAATGTTCCTTTTGCAAAAGTAATGAGGGTCAGCCATACATATGAACCCTCTCCGGCCCTCCGTTAAGGCTCCCTGTTCAGGTATAGGGAATAAATACAAAAAAGCATTTAAGGGAGTGGCGGAGATGATTAATATCACTGACTCCCATTACTTTTACGCAGGAAACATTTTTCCCTTGAGCACCTATTCCCTCCAATCACTCCTTAGGGGGAGGCTACCATACAAATTTTATGATTTTCGGGTATTTATTCCCTACCTGAACAGGGGAGCTTTAATGGAGGGCCGCAGAGGGTTAATATGTGTGACCGACCCCCATTACTTTTGCAAAAAGAACATTTTTCCCTTAGGGATATATTTGTTTTTACTTCAATTATTTCATTATAAGTGAAATTAGTTTTTAGAAATATATCAGCTATAGTCCTTATGAAAATAATAGATACATCTGAAATACTTTTTGGCATCTGTGATATATAACAGGGTTGTTTTGAAGTGAATTCATTTTATGTCAGAGTTGCTAAAATTGTAGCAAATGAAATAATTTGTTGCTTGCAATTATTTTGTTTGGAATTCTGAAATTTTTCAATCCTACCTTAACTTCACAATTATAATTGCATCAAACCAGCCAAACAACCAAGTAATATTAATACAATATATTGATTATATATATTGATTATATTAAGTTTGTATTCCGAAAAAAATAGTGGCATGCAGTGTTGCCAGATTTCTTTTTTTAAAGACTGCTAAATCTGAAGAAAAAACTGCATTTTGAACACAAAAACTGCCATTCTAAGAAACGGTTTATTAAGCATTTTCTTTAATTTTTTATTAAAAACAGAAATAAAACAAATTCATTTGCATATAAAATTGTTGTTGTATATAATATATAAAAAACTTCTGATATTTTATTCACATCTCAGATAATTTTAAGATAAGTAATTCAGGTATTTTTAATGTTTTTTTTTACATATAACATATTATTATTTGCATTAGTATGCATATCACTATAAAATTTTTGTATCAAAGTTTTTGATACGTCAAAGCTTGAACAATCATAGTTGTTTTTTTTTTTTTTGAGAGAGTTGGAATTTCTAGTTGTCGCACTAATCTTATCGCTTTTGCCAATCCAGCCTTTCAAGTACTTATTTTCCTCCCAGGATATATAAGGCTTACAGCCTTGTGGCTTAAAAGAAAACACGCAAATTGGCGAAAATAGAGAAGTGAGGTTGGTTCATGTTCAATGTTCAATGCGTGAAGTTGGCTGAAGCTGCTGCTGAAGTTAAAAGTACGCTTACTTTAAAAAAGTAATTGCACCATAACCCTTAAATGCACAAGGCGCCCGATTTTGACCGGAAAAATATATTTTATGTAAAATTGAGCAAAAATAAAAACTGCGTTTTTAGTTTTGAAAATTTTTTTTTTTTAAAAATTTTTTTTAAAAAAAGTGGTTGTTTCTATAAAGATTCAATGTGAATTTACCCACATCTAACCTCGCTGTTAAAATATATTAAAATAAAAGAAATTTGTTATGAAATTTTTATTAATTCATTAATTTTAAAAAGTTAAAATTATCAAAAACTGCAGGGAGTGCACACTGTATCTTTAAAGATACAACCAACTAAAGTGACCCAGTGAGGTGCCAAATGATCGAAATTTTTTCGAACCACTTAAAATCACTAAAGGACATGTTTTGAAAGCAGTCGGTATTTTTTCCTAATCAAAATTATTTATCTGTTCCTAGAAGTTAAACTGTTAAAAATAGTGTTTATTTAATTTAAAAAAAAATTTTTTTTTGACTTTGTATATAATTTTTCTAAAAAGTATGACAAATAGAAGTAAAAACTATTTTTTTATTTAAGACTTATAATATTCTAAATAATATAGAACCGATTTGAAAAAAATCAAACCAAAAATATAGCCGTAGAAATTTCTTTAATGGCTGTATCTTTAAAGATACACGGTGCATTTAAAGGATAATGATGTTTTGCTAAAGAGAATTTATGAAAACTACATAAGATTTTATATTTTCATAAAAACTGCATTTAACCCTGAAAAACTACATTAATAATGGAAAAACTGTATTTAAAAAAAAAAACTGCCAAACCTGCTCAGAGTTAAAAAACTGCCAATTGCAGGCAAAACTGCCATTCTGGCAACGCTGGTGGCATGGCTCGCAAGAGAGTCTTCTTTGCGAAAATCACAATGCGCTCAGTGGTACTCTCTTATTCGCTCAATTTTTCTCTCTTTCACCCGAGTCATGTCAACCCCCCTATCTTGCACACTAAGTACGCAGTCAGCACGCTCTATCGCACAGTTTGTGCACCTGTGCGTAATGTGCTCCTTTTGCCCAACTCTAGTGTACACTATTCGAATACTATGAATAGAATGTTTTGTACAGCTCTTTAGTACGTAATGTGTATTTTTTGACGTAGAATACGTCATTCTCGGAGGTAAGTAGGGTGGTTGATAGTGATCAGGTGTCGGTATTTATATAACTTTTTGAGCCTATGGTGGGCCTAAAGTACTGATCGTACAATGTTGATGTTAGCACTTGTTGGTCTGCTTGATCCTCAATGCGACAAAAATTCATGTTAGAACTCTCTAACTTATATAAATTTTATACAATTACATGAAATATAAAGCCAACATTTGATGTTTTTGTTTGCTTAAACTTGCTACCTATTTATCGACAGTTTTTATCGGTTTTATCGACAAAACCATAAAATTTGTATGGGAGCCCCCCTAAGGAGTAGTCGGAGGGAATAGGTGTCAAAGGCAAAAATGTTCCTTTTGCAAAAATAATGGGGATCGGTCATACATATTAACCCTCTCCGGCACTCTCTTAAAGGTCATATGCTCAGGTGTATGGAATAAATAAACAAAAATCATAAAATTTGTACGGGAGCCCCCCTAAGGAGTGGTCGAAGAGAATAGGTGTCAAAAGAAAAAATGCTCCTTTTGCAAAAGTAATGGGGGTCAGTGATACATATTAACCCTTTCCGGCACAAAAACCATAAAATTTGTATGGGAGCCCCCCTAAGGAGTGGTCGGAGGGAAAAGATGTCAAAGGCAAAAATGTTGCTTTTACAAAAGTAATGGGGGTCGGTCATACATATTAACTTTCCGGCACTCTTTTAAAGGTCATATGCTCAGGTGTATGGAATAAATATTTTGCTAAATAGTTTTTAAAAAAGGTCATCAAAAGCGAATTGACTAATTCTACGTCTTGTGTTACGACATAGTCGAAACTACTATATCTTTTTTTATTTTTACTGTATTTTGACATTAATTTTTTGAATTTATGTTATATTCTGTTCCTCAAATATTATTTGTGGCATGTGAAAATAAAAAGCAACGCTGAATAGTGCGTCAATCGACAACCGCTACATTCTGGACGTGTTCTCAACAATTGGAGAAAAGAGAGGATCGTCAGTCGACAATCGCTTTGCTTATGTTGCGGCAACCTCAGACGTCAAGCAGTGTACTTGACTACCTCTCCAGAGGACCCAGGCTCGAATTCCGGCCAGGCCATGGTTCTAACTCTTAAACCTTTCTTCATTTTGTCCCTCAATTCTTATCAACGAAAATTAAAAAATTTTAAATATAAAAAAAACGGCTGATAAAAGACGAGGTTGGGAAAAATAAACCCATATTTCCGGTAGTTTGAATTACGCTGTTATTCCTTGTGACCACAGATTTTATCAAGAATATTTTTTACGATCTTATATTAACAAACTTTTTAAAAAACATAAAATTGACATTCCTATAAGATCAATTGATTCTGTTTGGATGCTTAATCATTAAAATACAGATTAGCCAAAACGATAGTATGCTTACAGGACTGCGCTGGCTCATGGGTTGAAATCCGGACACTCATGAACAGAATGATTTTTTATTCTTGAGCAATGAAGTTTCTAATAAAAATTTTAGAAATGTCATACACAACTTCTTTTCGAAAATGTCATAAAGCTCCTATAAACAAACAAAGCCTCATACGAAGAATTTGACCAGTCGATTAGAATTCATAATTTCTTTTATTGCGTAGTTTTTATTATAAAATAACTAATAATGAGCCATTACAAAGCCACTAAGCCTCTTTAGGTCACTCACAGCTTGTTATTGAAAATTTCCACCACAAAGCATATAGAAACCAATAACAATGGTTGGCACATAATAAGACAAGAAATCAATATACAAACATGCTCGTTTATATAAAACATAGCTGAGTGGTTCTTTAGATCAATTTTTGTTAGCATAAGAATAGAAAAATGACCCGTAGCTACCACTTTGAAAAGAGCATTAAAGAACAATACCACAAAATAGTCTCGGCAGTAGCATAAAAGACTAGCTTCTCGGTCATAACGCCATAATGTGGGATACAGTTCGATTAAGTGATTTAGGTAATAAGCGAATTTGTGTTAAACTAAGCGAAAATCTAAAGGAAAACTGTTGGTGTTGGAAAATATCGTTAGTATTAGAGTGACTACAGATTTTGTAGCCTGTGTTAAGGCTGAGATGGTTCCTCAATTTGCTTTAAAGAAGCTTACATCAGATAAGATGTCGAACTCGGTTTACTTAATACTGAAATTCGATTCTCCATTTTACGAAATGCACTATTAAAATTAAGCAGCCTTAGAAAAGAGACATCAGAAATTTCAGCATTAAATCATTTTGAACTTAATGTAAATAGCTTTGCGGCAGTTTTTAATTGAATACAATCTAAAGAATGCTTTAAAAAAGATTTATTGTCCAACAAAAGTTGGAGTTATTCTCTTCAAAACAACAGAGTCGAAAGAACAAAACCAAAAACAAACCCAAAACAAAAAACAAAAAAAAAAACACAATTAAGTCTTGGGTTAGAAAAAAAGAACTCAAACAACATCAGCATCTAATTGACGCTACATCTTCATCTATGGTAGACACGGACAACAAACGGACAGTCACAGCCAGACAAGATGACCCGATCGGTATCTGCCTGGTTGCCGTAAACATTGATCGCATTAATTCGCTTATGGGAACGCATTATTATTATTATTGGTGTTCAACGACAAGTTGGTCCAAACATTTTAGCCGCGTCCAGAGTCTCAGTGTTTCAGCGGTTCTCATCAATATGGAATTCAATTTGAATACTGACGTTGTGGAACGCGCATAGACTCACTTCGCCTTGCATGCCTTGCCTTGCCTCACTTTGCCTCGGTTCGGATCATAATGCGCACAATATGTCTCTATAGGATTTCAGTGGCTTCGGTGATTCTTATCACCTCATAAATAAATTTTCTGTTTTTAGTTTTTTATTCTTCTATGCTTTGTTTTGCCTGGCATGGCTTTTATCTCGCACTATAAGTGTAATTTATGTCTTTATTTAGTGAAGATTTCGTTTCCTAATTTATTGTGATACCGTTTGGGCAAATGCTCCATCGAATCACCGAATGAGGCCGTGTCCACACCTTTGTTGTTGTATTTTAGTTATTGTTATTTTTTTTTTAGTTTCTGTTTTGTTTCTGGCATCCTCTCCGCTTCTGCTGATGCTGCTGCTGCTGACCATGGTGCTGCTCGTGCCCATGCAAGTTCTCGCGGAGTTACCTTTTAAGTCACCTGTGCCGAGATTGGTGTTGTTGGGTGACGATGATGTTTGTGATTCCCATTAAGAGCGTGAACCCGTCCAAATTTATCGCTTATCTGTTGATAATGCTCAGCGAACAAAGTGAATTGAATTGGGCTTCGCGCACACCAACCAACAAACACAACATTGGGACTTGAACGCCTTTGTCGAACACAAATAACCTGAGTGTCTTGATGATAACCTTAAAACTATCGGCACAACTTTAAACAAACAGCACAAAACTAAAAAAGAACTTCATTATTTATGTGACGCTTTCGTAGGCAGGAACACAAAAACTTATCGCGTGAATATAACTGAAGTTCAGGATCAAAAATCAAGCCACTTAGTTCAATGTCACAGGTCAGGTTGAACCAACATTGGCCAATTAATATGAGCAGTGTAGGAATCAGTTGAAAATCAGTCAATGCCTTTTTTCAAGAGTAGCGGGCAAATACATTCCCTCATTTCCCTTAATTTAAAAATTTTGGCAAGTCCAAAAACTCAAACAAGAAAATAAAAAACCGCAAACACTAAGATATTCAAACGTTCTACTGAATGTTCTATTGTTTTTGAATATTTATTTGATTTCAAGTTCGTTTCTTAAGTCTTTTGTTTTCATTCTAAGCAATCTTAGGGAAAAATCCATCCCAACTGCTTAGGTTATTGACGTTTTTTATTTGAATTCAATGACAGTTTGACACACAGAAGTGAGCATGAGTTTGTATAACATTTCACTTAGCTCTACAGTTGCTGACTCTACCATACGTTGTGATGGTATCGATGACACGTTGTCGCTTTGTATGCAATTCAGCTCAGACGAAGACTCACTGGTCCACAATTTAATGACTTATGGTGTGACGAAAGCGCATTTGAAGTTCATTGCAGCAGATATGCATGCGCATGCATGGTGACTGCTAGTGGATGCAATTTGAAAAGATACTGAAATAAGATATCTTCATCGTGCACTCAAAGACAGTGGAGCAAATGCCAGTTATTTGTCTAAGAACTCAAGAGTATGTTAATGTAGCATTTTTATAAAAAAAAACTTCATCTCTTTTCCACTTTTGACCAAAATAACAAAATGAATTTTCCGCATTTTTAAATGCATCTTAACACGTATTTATATGGTGATGATTGCAAGTAGTCCTTACCTCCATAATACATTTATAATAAACAAACTCCAGCTTTCATTACTGCTTATCATAGATATTTCGATATAATTATGTTAAATTTCTGAATGAGTGATTCTATCTGACAATATTAAATCACATTTCTTATAATAAGGCTATAGCTTTGACAACTGTCAAGATATCGTTTCTTGGGAATTGGATCTACATGGAAGATACCATACCTCGTGGTCCAATCTGGTGCATTTTTTCCGGTGATTAGTTCTAGTTTTATTCACATATAGTTTTATTTAGTTGATTTATAAGAGTAAAAATTAAGTCTGTTAAGTAGGAGCGTGTACGGCATAATTTATCTAAAAATTTGTTTAAGAAAATTTTTCTTTACATACATTCATTATACATGTCCGCCCGAAGCATGACGCAACTATATTAATAAGATGTCTAATCACCACCAGCGTTAATAATCGCTTGACATCTCCGCTGTATACTTTCCATTAAATTTTCGGCATATTCGACAGAAAGAGCTCTCTCTTATACTTAAAAGTTGTTTTAAAGTATAGGTAGGTCTCCCTCGAAGCTTGTGCTTGATGTTGCCCCAGATGTTTTCGATGGGATTAGCATTAGGCGATTGTGCAGGCCAATCTAATGTGACGATACCTTTTTCGCGCTTCCAGTCGGTGCAGAGGCGGCTACGGTGTTTGGGGTCATTGTCCTCCTGCAGAACCTAGTCTTCATTTTTAATTATAAATTGACATTTGGTAGTCGGTAATAAAGCCTTCTCATAAATTTTGACCATTCTGGCAGCATTAAGGTTCTCGGTAAAGAGGTGCGAGGTGCCGAAATCCTTTTTTGAGAATCATCCCCAAAGATGAGTTTTAATGGGATGTTTAACTGTGCGCTGGACAAAATTACTTGACGACGAAGACCAAGCCCGCGGTACGATCGAAACACCCCAAACAGAAGACTCGTCGGAGAAGAGTACGTTACTCCAATCGTGATCAATGTTTTCTGTTGCCCAAGCCATTCTTTTAGTAACGTGTTTTCTTCGTTGTGCTTCGCCATTTAAAATTATTATGCTCGCAAATGGTTACGAATAGTCTAAATATATCGACCTTTTTGCCTCAATTTAGCTTGCCCTTGACGCAAGCCTAAGCCAGGATTCCTCGCAAAACAAACTGACTATAATTTTTTCATCCTTCTTGGTCACGTTCCCTGTTGAGCCACGATAAGGAAGTTCATGGACGGTCTTAAATTCCTTAAAGCGCTGCACCAACATCTGGACAAAAGCCTTTGACTTTTCAAATACTTTGCCGCCTTTTCCAAGCGGATGTGGTTCGTTGTCCAATCTCAACCATATTTACTTCGATAATACTATCTGGTAGTACTTGTCTCCTTCTTAATTTTGAAATTAAAAATTTCATTAGTTCTATGAAAAGAAATTAAAACGTCAAATAGTCTTATTTTAGAGTGAACAATAAAATTCAATTAAAACCAGGCTTCATATTTTTTAAGCATTAAGCAACAGACGAACATTGCTAAATCCACTCGGGTGGTGTTGCTGATCAAGAATATACATTAGCTATGGAATAGTGCAGGATTTTTCGATTTCGATACGCTGGGACCTTTTATTTTTTAAGGTTTGATAAAAAAATGCATGAGCCAAAAAATTAGAGGGATGGGAAGGGGTAAATTGCGTCGCATCAAGGTCAAAGTTGAAAAATTTACGAGATTTTCAGACAAATCAGCCTGCAGATGCTCAGGAGTTGCCGATAGAGCAGTGGTTTGTATGACTAACACTCATTAGTACCCTAACCCATTTACGTTAATTTTAAGTGGGTTTTACATTTATTTGCTTAGAAAACCTCCAAGAGGGAGCAGAAAGGAGGTAAGTAAAAAAAAAAGTACAGGTGTGGAAAATTAATGTGGATTGGTACTAACATCCAACCATTTAGTAACAAGGCGGTCCAAGCAAGGTTGAGAGTTAGACAGACCAAAATTCTGTAAGAAAGTCAATTTTGTATAGGGGACCCCTTAAGGGGTGGAGATAGGGGGTTGGTATAATCAAAAGAAATGTTGGTGAGATTAAATAAATGGGGGTCGGTGATACAAAAAAATTCGCTTAGGATACAATGGAAAGCTGAAGCGAATCGCTTAGGCTGATTTGTCTGAAAATCTCGTACATTTTTCAACTTTGACCTTGATGCGTCGCCATTTACCCCCCTCCCATCCCTCTAATTTTTTGGCTCATGTATTTTTTTATCAAACCTCAAAAAATAAAAGGTCTCAGCGTATCGAAATACCAATATTAAGAATCTCCCTATGTCACTATTCCATAGTTAATATACATATATACTTTTCTATACCTACCACTACCATTCTTAAGGGGGACTATATATCCAGAGGCAGAAAAAAAAGGGTCACGTTTGTGAATTTTTTTAAGGAAACCTAAGGGATATTTTTCAATGAAGGTTTTAATACCTAAAAATATACACATTCAAGAATATGTTTAGTGGTTTTTTTAAATTTTTTGTTGCTATAACTTTGTTATGTTTTGAGATATTGAAATTTTAACCACATATTTTTGCGTCTTGAAGCTTTAAGAAAATGCAAAAAAAAATTTGAAAAAAAAATTCTGAGTATATTACCCCCCTTAAGTGAGTTACAAACGGAGTGACAAAATTAATTTACCCCTTTTAGATTTTTGTATTGGAGCCGCCGTAAAGAGTGGTCGGAGAAGATAGGTCCCCAAGGGAAAATGTTTCTTTTGCAAAAGTAATGGGTCGGTTAGGTTATACATATTAACCATCTCCGGCCTTCCCTTAAAGCCCCCTATTCAGGTGTAGGGAATAAATATAAAATAAAAAAAAAAATAACTGGCCATTTCAGCCCTTGAAAGGACTTTGATCTAGCTTCTTATGATCAATTGTGTTGTGCGTGTTATTAAGTTTGTACACAATTGACCGAGAAATGGACCTACAGGCTTAACGCCGATTCCGAACGGCGATGAACGGAATGTTCTTATTCTCAAAAAGCTTTACATTGCATTTTTACTACTCTCTGAGGTTTATTTTAATTCAAATAATTTTCTGTCGCTGGCTGGGGTTCGAACCTGGGTCTCCAAAGTTCTTTGACATAGCGGCCACGCACTTTAACCAACTACGCCACGGACGCCAAGGAATAAATATACAGAAATCATTAAATTTGTATGAGATCCCCCCTAAGGAGTGGTCGTAGGGGATAGGCCCCCAAGGGAAAAATGTTCCTTTTGCAAAAGTAATGGGGGTCATTCATACTCATTGACCCTCTCCGTCCCTCCACTAACACCCCCCTGTTGAGGTATAGGGAATAAATATTCACAAATCATTAAATTTGTATGGGAGCCCTCCTAAGAAATGGTCGGAGAGGATAGGCCTCCAAGGGAATAATGTTCCGTTTGCAAAAGTAATCGGTCATATATATTAACCCTCTATAAGGGAGGGCCGACTTAGAGCTCCTCTGTTCAGGTCTAGGGAATAAATATACAAAAAAATAACTAATATGCAATAAAAGAACTTATCAGCTCGTAAGCGGCACGTTAGCATGTTTTTTAACTCTGTAAGTATCAGCACGTTTTCGATGCTTACCGCATAAGCAGCTCAATTTTTGAGATGCTTAATTTTTCAGCAGGCTAACTGCTCTGAAGTTGTAAGTTGAATGTTTATTCAAGAAGTTTGAGGCAACATTATTGTTTAGAACGTGAAGCTACATATTTAATAAGCACGAAAACTTGCTGCTTAACGAGTTAAGCATAAAAGAACCCCGATCAAAACATAAAAAAATAAATAAACTAGATGAATGTATTTAATTTAAGTAGGTACTTTGAAGTATAAACTTTATTGGACAAAACAGCATCACATCTTTGGGGCATAGACTCCATTTATAAATGTGGTTAAGCCTGCTGAATACTTTCCCAAAGTTCGTTCTTATTTTTAGATTTAAACTACCCAATATTATTTTTCACAATCTTCCGCATGTTTTCAATGGGATTAAGGTCGGGTACTGTGCTGACCATGTCATTACTTCAATATTACTGGAATAACCATTAACCGTTCCTTTACGACACCGGAAGTGTATTTGAGATCGTTTTCGTGTTGAAATTGCCATTTTTTCCATTCCGCAAAAGGATGCATTACGTCCTAAAGTATTTTAAGATATAATTAATAATAATTATAATAAACTGGCCATTTCAGCCCTTGAAAGGACTTTGACCGACCTTGTATGATCAAATTGTATTGTGCGTATTATTAAATGTTAAAACACAATTGATCGTGAACTGGACCTACTAGCTTTATGCTAATTCTGAACGGATAATGTGCATGTTCTCAAGCAATATTTACTTAATGTGCAAGCTTTGCATAGCAATATTTACTATGTAAGGTTGACCATTGGCTACAAAACTGACGGCAAAAAATTAATTCAATAGAAAAAACTTTTTGTGTCACATGGAATTGAACCAAGATTCTGTGGCGTATGGGTCACGCACTCTACCCACTGCGTCACGGCTGCCACAAAGATATAATGCCTTATCTATATTTTGTTTTATCTAATATACGGGTCCAACTCCATGCCACTAGAAGAATCCCCATACCATGATACTACCCCCGCCATGTTTGAAAGTCTTCGTAGTGTACAATGGATCATATTCTGTATTCTGTGGTCGGCGTACCCATGTTTTACCATCACTTGTTATTAAATTTATTTTGGTTTTGTCGGACCAAAGCAGTTTCTGGCATTTTTTTTTTTTGACGTGACGAAGTTACGTTGTACAGATCAAGTTTCCAAAAAAGTTGAAAAATGAATTTTTTAAAAATTCATATGCGTTGCATTGAATTGTTACTCGCTGAGTATAAGAGCTATGATTTAAAAAATGGCATGACCGTAAAGGTTAATTCTTTGACTTCATTATAAAAACAAAACAAAAATTCAAAACATCATCGGGTCGCAGGGGGAACTGTTTAAGCAACACAACTGAAAATTTGTTACATGGAATTATTACTCGCTGAGTATTAGTGCTACGATTAAAAATACGAAACGACAATAAAGGCCTACTGTAAGCCCTCACAACAAAAGTAGACAAAAAATTTCTGTCGCCATGGGGACGCTGAGAGAGCCGCTCAAAGATCGATAACGCAACATTCATGCAGCGGCGTTGCATTGAATTTTTACTCAATGAGTATATAACCTACGATAAAAGTTTAAAAAGGAAAATGAAGGTTTTATAAATGGCTTTACGACAAAAATAAAAAAAAAATTCCGGCGTCGTCAGGTCGTGAATATAGCAGCTTATGTAACAGAAATATAATATCGTTGCATGGAATTATTACACACTCAGGAGGAGTGCTACTGTAAATTTTTTTTTACGACAGCATGGATGTACTATTACGCTTCACAACTAAATTACAAATAAAATTCTTGTTGTCATGATTTCAGGGATGCAATCACATAATGCAGTAAAAATGCTATAGCCATGAAAACACGTTGCATGGATTTTTAAATCTGTGACTACTGGTGCAACGGTAAATTTTCAGGAACGAAAACGAAGGTGAGGTCTTCGGGCATATGACAAAAATAAAAAAAAAAAAAATTGAAGACGTGTCAAAGACCCTCAGGGAACCGCCTAATGTGACGCATATGCATCACTTTTGCTGGATTAATTGAAATTAGAGCACAACCAATGGGGAAGCAAAAAAAAAAGCTAAAAGAAAAGCACCAACTCCAAATCCAACAACAACTCCAACTCCAACATCAACACCAACACCAACCTTAACACCAATCTCAACACCAACACCAACATCAACACCAACACCAACACCAACACCAACACCAACACCAACACCAACACCAACACCAACACCAACACCAACACCAACACCAACACCAACACCAACACCAACACCAACACCAACACCAACACCAACACCAACACCAACACCAACACCAACACCAACACCAACACCAACACCAACACCAACACCAACACCAACACCAACATCAACACCAACACCAACACCAATTCCAACACCAACACCAACACCAACACCAATTCCAACACCAACACCAACACCAACACCAACACCAACACCAACACCAATATCAACATCAACATAACCATTAACATGAACATCAACATCAACATAAACATAACCATTAACATCAACATCAACATCAACATCAACATCAACATCAACATCAACATCAACATCAACATCAACATCAACATCAACATCAACATCAACATCAACATCAACATCAACATCAACATCAACATCAACATCAACATCAACATCAACATCAACATCAACATCAACATCAACATCAACATCAACATCAACATCAACATCAACATCAACATCAACATCAACATCAACATCAACATCAACATCAACATCAACATCAACATCAACATCAACATCAACATCAACATCAACATCAACATCAAAATCAACATCAACATCAAGATCAACATCATCAACATCAACATCAACATCAACATCAACATCAACATCAACATCAACTTCAACATCAACATCAACATCAACATCAACATTAACATTAACAACAACATCAAGAAACTTCGTCACGTCAAAACCTACGGGTGTGTCCACGGCACAGCTAACTCTTTTTTTTTTTCATTATCTGAATCTACCAAATTTTTGTGTAATTTTGCAAAGGAACTTTTCGAAGAGATCTACCAAAAAATGTTATTTCTGTAAGTCCCCTCCTTACAGTTCGATAAGAAATACCAAAGCTTAGCTCTTTCTGTATAGCTTCTTTATACTTAAATGGGTCGCGAGTAGACAATATTTTTGTGTTGTTATCTGGCTGTGCCATACAACGTTGTTTTGCATGTGTATCCTCTTTTAATCTGAGATTTTGGTGGCAATAATGCATTCAACACAAATTTTTCGGACCGTCCTAGAGTTTTAACAATTTCCCGTTGGCTTCGGCCTTCTTTCTGCAGTTTCTGGATGAGAGATCGTTCAACATCAGTGCAGTGTTTTGCTCAGCCCATTGTGTAATTTTTTAAAATTCTTTTAACTATATTTTTTTTTTTTAAGTTAAGTTTAGATTTGTTAGCGATGTGCTTTTAGAACAAGTGATTCTATTTTATTATCCAATCAGAATTCTTCACGTTTTTATTTTTCAGAGAATTAGCCAAGAAGCAGTTATGTTTGAACAATACCCAACAAACATTTTTGAGTAGTGCAGGAGTGTGAATATTTCTGACAAGAATTAAAAAAAGCACTCTATTATATTTTAGTTAAGATGGATTCTATTTATTTGTCCGGCACTGTAAAAATTTGTGTGAAGGAAACTTTCGTGGTATAATTTCGCCTATATATTCTTCTCGGGGATTTATTCTAATTCTAATTTTTAAGTTCAAATATTCTGAATATATATAAACGTACTCTTATTTATCGTATTTATGATTAACTAAAACTTTATTTAGTTTTAAGATATCGTTTTTTGTGAGACCCACCGACCCACTTTTTAACAGTTCTTCGTTTTCGTTTCATAAGCATTGGATTTTTTTAAGTCATAAGCTTACAATATTACCATGATATTGAGATGAAAATTATTGTAACTTAATATAATAAAACAGACGTAACGTTGGAACGTGTAAAATACTCTAAAAATTAATGTTTTGAACTAGGAAACGAATAGATTGTCTTAGTTTCAGTTTTTGTATGTAAAGTTCGGTCCAAGGTGTTGATAAATATTTTATATATTTTGCTGCTTTATATGTCATATTTTAAATTTTGTTAAAATGTTTATCAAAAAATTGATTACGACTTGATTTTATTTAGAAAATTACCTAATTCAAAAATTACGTTCATGCGGAATTTGCGGTGAGTCTTACTCAAAAAATACGGATTGTTTCATTAAAAAGATGAAAAACCAACAATTTTAAAATTTTTTTTTTTACTTCATATTTCAATTAACATCCAACAATTAACCTTAATTTCTTAGTTATCATAGAACTATTTAAATTAGCTCAGTTATTATCGCAATTTGATTCCACTGTATTAAGTAGAGCAGCGGCATTGGACCAAAGTCATCTTTTGTTTGCATCCGCAACATGTTGCCGCCGCCGAGTGAGTACATTTCCTTTCAGTGCTGGTTGGTGTCAATGCAGCAGACATATCCGCAATTGCAACTCGCTGGACAGAAGAATGCCCTTTAATGTTACAAAATGTGTTGAATTGAACGCCGAACTCATTCGAATGTCTTTGGTGTCCGCCGCAATGTTGCAAGACTATTTCGTTGGCTACTCTGACAAGCAACTTGAACATTTGAATGAGTTTCAGGACGGCGCAAGCCCACATTTATTTGACATTTCAATCGATGTTTTTTTCTTTACCAGTCACTGTGGTGCATCCTGGAAGTTATTTAGATCTTAATATATCCATGCAGATATAATAATATTGACCATTGATACTTAATTCTTTGGCTTTAAAAAAAGTAAACCAAAACAGAAACTTCGAAAATATTAATCCTTAATACATAAAGCCTTTACAATTATGGCATTTATAATTAAAAATATTGGTGAATGTATTCCAATATATCCATTAGTTTGGCAAAACACTCAATATCTAGGCACATATGATATTGATATAACACACAGGTGTTACTTTGGGCTGAGTAGTCAATTGAGAAGCAGAATCTCCTCTCGACGAACTCTCTACCTTCTAATCAAAAAATACCAGAAATTTTCCATTCAAACAAACCGTGCTTGAGATATTGTTTTTTGAGTAGATACTGATATCTGGTGCTCAAAGTGCTATTTGCCTGAGTACTATTTGTTTGAGCAGAGTTTGTCTGAAATTTTGTGTATTAATTTACAAAATACAATGTCACAAGAGGCCAGAATATTGGAGAAAAAACTAATAATTTCTTCATCACAACAATGCACCGGCTCACACATCTCATCTTATATACGAGTATTTAACCAAAAAAGAACGTTCATACCGTTCCACAAGCTCCGTATTCACCCCACATAGCACCTTGTGACTTTTTCCTATTCCCCCGACTTAAGATACCGATTCACAGAAACATTTTCAGAGAATTGATGCCATAAAGGAGAATTCGCAGAAGGAGCTGAAGGCTAATTCAAAATCGGCCTATGAAAAGTGTTTTCAAGTTTGGTGGAAGCGTTGGAATATGTAAATTACTTGCATGAAAGATTACTTTGAATGAAATAAAATTAATATCAATGAATGATGGAACCATTTTCGTTTTATTGACGAATTCCGGGTATTTTTTGAACAGAAAAGTCTCCCTTTTGTATCATTTGTGTCCTATGCGAGTGCTGCCGTTTAAGTCTCGCTCCTCGGCAACACTAACTAAGCATTATCAGATGAATAAACGTACTCATGACGTCTTGATGTATGTGCGCTTATAGTGTTGTTTTCTGTAATTTTTAAATTGTATTTATTTAAAAAAAAAATGGAATGGACACGTGAACATTTTTTGGGGATGAGTTTTTACTATTTTCGATGTGGGTTGCCAAGAAAATAATACATTGATCACCTTAGTTCGACTTTTGGTGATGAAGTAACACACCCAGCGACTGTGAAACGCTAGTTCAATGTGTTCGAGCGTGGTCATGGTTCTCCCCAATACAAATCTCGTGAAAGTCATTCAAGAACGGTTGTTGTGGAGTGAACTGTTGGAAACAAACCGGCATGTGACATACTGTGAAGTGAAGTCTTCGGAGAATTGAGAAAAACTACCGAATAAAGATTCTCCTCCAGCACGACAATATGAGTTCCTGCACGTCAGTTAAAATAAAAGGGTTTTTGAGCACTCAAAACATGGAATTGATGGATCATCCACCTTACAGTCCCGGCTTGGAAACCAATAACTTGTTCTGGTTCCCTAGCATTAAGAAAAAAATTCGTGGGGAACGTTTTTCTACTCTCGAACAGGCCGTTTATGCCTTCTGAAACATGGTTTCGGAGGTACTAACTTCAGAGTGATAAAACTGTTTCGAAAATTTGTTCAAACGAATGCAAACGTTTATTGATCATCTTGGAGAAGACTTTGAAAACAATTAAAGCATTTTCACTGACTAACCATGGTTCATTGTTAGGCACAAGACTTAAAGACTTAAAAGACAAGCCTCGTACAAGCCTGGAAGTTTTGCTGAAAAGGCACTTTGGAAGACCTCGAGAGATAGATCCTTCGTAAGATATTCGGTCCAATCTTCGTCAATGGCGATCGGTATCAGATCTGTATTAACCACAATCTGTATGAGTTGTACTCCGACATCGACATATGTACATAGTTAAGCGCATAAAAAACGAGAGGATCTGCTGGCTAGGTTATGTTGAGCGGATGAAAAATTACGCTCCAGCAAAAAAATATTCGATTCAATGTCCGGTGGAGGTCATATTTAACAAGATAGGATACCTTTGTGGGGAATCTGAAATACCAAAAAGTAAACACACTCACGAGAGAAGTCCGTTCACCACGAAAAGTGAGGTGAATATGCCAGGCTACTCAACCCTTCCATCACGTTTGTTATTGATAGGCTTCATAA
The DNA here is from genome assembly GCA_943735915.1 of Pherbina coryleti. Lineage (NCBI taxonomy): Eukaryota > Metazoa > Arthropoda > Insecta > Diptera > Sciomyzidae > Pherbina > Pherbina coryleti. The sequence goes on along the minus strand of OX030952.1, from coordinate 37,535,682 downwards.
CGAAAACAAAAATATGTAAGTGCTCTAAATAAGTTATATATGGTAAAAATGTTTATTTTTGCGCTTTAGCTGCATGTTCAATGAGATTTTATACATAAAAAACACATTATTTTCTTACGAAGAGTAAAAAATTTGAGCATGTAATGTAAAGGTTAATAATATCTTGGTGAATTTATGAATGAAATGTAGTTTTTCCACTCTGTTGTCAGTAGTAGTGTTACCAATTTATCTTTTTTCGGGATGGCTTTTAATAAAAAACCAACCATGATCATAGGAAATCAATTAAGTCTACGAGAAGTCAAAAAATATAAGCTGGTAAACTTAATTGATTCAAAGTCTCAATATTAACAAATAACATGCAATGCAATTTTATAAATTTTAGAGATAAAACAAATGCTAGTTTGTACCAACGCCTATTCAAACTTCTTCCTGTGAATTACTGCCGCTGAAACAGGTCATTTCGACCAATGTGCAACGCTATATTTATTCCAACCAAGCAAATTTTCAAGGAAAACAATGATATTTGACAACTCTGATGGAATGAAATATAACAGAACTTTTACAAAATGACCGTGGTGAAAATAAAAAGCCATTTACAAATACAACAAGTGCCAAAATTTGCAAACTTTGTTTGGCGATAAAAAATAAAATAAGAAAATGCATGTAATTATATGTAGCTATGTTAAACAGATTCCTGTAACACAACTTAAAGATTTAAATATTCAAACACTCAATCCATACATTATTTTTCTTGTTTGCAAACGAAGTTCCAGCAGAAAATAGCAGAAGAAGAACAAGAGCGTTCCTCTTTTAAATTTCACCTCGAATAGCGGTGGTTTGAGTAAAATAGCAGGGGTTTGTGTAAAATTAAAATTTTTCAAAAATGTTGACAAATACAACAACTGAAGAAATTGGCAAACTTTAAACGCATGTATGAACTAAAATAAAGGGACTTAGTAATCAGTTTCGGTTGCAAACAGTTTATTACAACTCAACTCAACCAAAAAAGATATCATTAGAAAGGTTATTTTGACTATTTTAAGGGAAAAATATAAAAATTTTGAAAAAATTGCAGTAAGTTGACCCATTCTTAATTTTTAAGTTTAATGCCATGCCAACAACAGACGCTATAATTTTTTTTTCAGTTTCTTTATTTTGGTTTTTTGTGCGTTTCAATACCTTTCCAACAATATAAAATTAAAGTGTGTTCTTAAAGGGTTCAGAAGTTATGGCGTAAAACGTGCAGTGTTGAAGAATTTTCAATACAAATATACTTATATTCAATATTATAATCAAATATAATTATAAGTTTTATTTAAGAGCATGTATTTTTTTTTTTTTTTTGACAGTTCGAGTATATTTTTCGAGTATTTTGGGCCACAAAAGTAGGTTTTGTAGCTGCGCTTCTGATTTTGTAAGCTCGAGAAATTCTTGAGCAAGTTGTACCCCACGCTCCGCAACATCATTTACAATACAAAGATCTTTAAAATAATTTTTTACTCTCTGGTATTCTTCATCTTTTTCCCATTCGTCAGAATCATATTTTAAAAAATTGCATGTCAAACTAAACCTACGAAATAGATTTGTTGTTCGACAAGATGCAAAACAATCTAAATCTTTTTTGTCCATTCATTTAAAGAATTTGGGTTTGCGATTGGATGATTACATGGAAACTTCTGAGCTTGCAATGCTGTCACCATACTGCGTTTTCTCTCAATAGAAACCGCATCATCTAAAAAAGCGAGTGCTACAAGTTCTTCGCCAAGGTACCAAAGATGCCGACCAAATTTTTGACTTGCAGCAATGGATATTTTTTTGTTAATTGTCTTGTATGCGACCAAATCTTTTAAAAAAGACAGATCCTGATTTGGAGCTTTTATGCTATTAGTAGCTTCAAATCAGACTTTGATGTATAGTAGAACTACAAAAATACAGACTTGACGGATTCCGATAATAATGAGTAGCATAAAAGCCCCAAATAAGGCTCTGTCTTTTTTAATTAACTAGTATCACCTTTGGTCGAGATTCGACCATTTAAAAATAGATTTTTTTTTTGTAATTTTATTGAAAACATTTTTTTTCTTTCTTCACTCATATGCAAACGTAACCCAACTTATACAGCACCAAATGCACCACCAGCAGGAAATCACAAAACAGTAACTCAATTCTGATTTTCCATGTTCTGTGATTTTTACTTTCAAAGCTCGATATCAAAAATGTGGGTTATATATGCGGAGCCACACCCCTTTGTCCAATGCCTACTTTCTAATAGAAATGCATTTAAATGCAAATTTATTAATCTACTTTCTAGTAGAAATGCTTCCAAAGCTATTATATAACAACTTTGAGTTGTATGAGTGTTTCTACGCCCCTTTGTCAAGGAAGGAAGTTCTTACCATGTTTCATTGATTTGTGATTTATAGTTCAAAAGTTATACCGAAAATTGGGACTGATGAAAGTGCCTCGCCTCTATTTCAACGCCCATCAAATGTAACCAGTGGAATGGAACGTCTGATTTGAGGTCAAATTGCCCACCATAGATATTCGGGCACTCCTTTTCCCTACTGTTATTGATTTAAAAAAAATTGCCAAAATTGGTTGAGAAACACGGGAGAAAATGTTTCTTAACTGTTCTGCGTACACCTATTTATATATAGATATATAATAATAATATGTATAATATATAAAGTAGATAAGGTTAAAAATGGCTTAAAACATATACATTTGTGTATATAACTTTGGAGTGGTTTGAAATATATGAACAATTTTTTCACAGAAATTATTTTTTTAGCTGTAGAACTTTATAAAAAATACAAAAACAACATTTTGAAAAATTTAATTTTCATCAAAAAAATCATAGGGGGTTGGTAGCTCATGATTTTCGATGATAGAAACACTTAATTAAATTATGTGTCCAAATGAAGCAATTTTTGCATATAAATGATATGGTATATGAAAGAGTGTGAGAGAAGAAAATAGAAAAACAAAAATAAAATTACAAAAAAAGAATGTCTGGTCTAATTTTTAAGCAAATATTGAATATTTTAGAGTTTTTTTGAAAACAACATAAGAAATTGAATTAGTGAGATAACGGTAAATATTTTTTTATTTCTCAAAAGTTATTTAATTAAACTTTCAGACAAAGAAAATTAAGGGAAAATCTATTGAAAAATGGCTGAGATATTTGCTTGCAAAATCAAAATTTGAAATATCAATTGTTTTTTTCTCATTCTGGGGCAATGACATTGCTTTAAGAAATGCATTGCATGGAAAAAATCTACAGGTTTCGAAATATCGCAATACTTTTGATGTCATAATAACGGGAAATTTTTTTAACATACTATTCGTGGAAAATATTAGCAAAAAAGTTTTCGTATACCGTTATTTTTCTCAACCAACGAATTTTCATACAAAAAACGTTGTACTGAAAACATCTATAGTTTTCGAGATATCACAATAATTTAGATGTCAAAATAACGGAAATTTTTCAAAATTTACTTTTTGTAAGCAATTTTACCATCACAATATATATTGACACTTGTTACATGAAAAAGTGCTTATTGTAGGGTAACCGTAAACGATGGTGGAAAATATTAAATTTTTTTTTTGCACATCTTATGAATGTCTAAATTTCTTTCTTATATCATGTTTTTCCATCTCTTATAGTTTAGCTTTTATTTAATAAATGCTCTTTTTCCGCTCATATTTGAGGTCAAAGGTCATCAATCTTATATTCAATCATATTGTGCAGCCAGATCTTTAATCTGATACCACATTCTTCATTCTACCCTTTCCCAGTTCTGAGATCCCTAACTAAAATTGATATAAACTTTCAACGTTAATATTTCGGGTCAAAGGTCATGAATTTAAAATCTAACATCATTCGGCACATCTATGGTGCAGTACCTTTCGAATGATGTACGTTTCATTGTCCTTATTCTAAAATAAATATTGAAAAAGTGTACGACAACATTCGATGTTTGCGTATTAATATATAAGATTTGTATTTCTTATTATAATTTAACCCTCCAGGGGCATACATTTTTGGTTTTTGATATCTTTTATTTATAAAAAAAAACTATGATTTCGGTTGAAAAGCCGCAATAAGATTGCTTGTTGCGCGCCCGCCGCAGGTTAAAATACTAGTTTTTTAATTTATTGTTAATTTTTGTAAGTACATAATTTGAATTTAATGAAATGTAATCATAATTTTAGCATAATAAAAATGTATTTATTTATTGTTGATATTAATACCTAAATTGCACTAATTTCATGAAAAGGTGGGAAAAGGCTGCGAGAGAAATTTCGACGCAGCAGGGGCGGTAACCACGCCCACCATAAAAAAACTTTGTGGATATCATATTTCTTATGTATGTGTTCCAAAAAATGGAAAACATTTATAAAAAGCAGAGAAAAGATTTTTTTTTAATTTGTGCAAATATGGTCTAATATGGGCATTTTTTCGAAACTTTCGGGCCCGATTGGCACGGGTAAACGTTGTCGTAAAAAAAAAATTTTTTTAGTTTCGTTCTTAGAATATAAAAACGCATAAAAAAACCTTTCAGCCCCTTGACATTTCCAAAAATCGCAAAATAAGGGACACTCTAGTGTCCACGGCACAGCCAACTCTTTTTTTTAACAAAAAACCAACCTAAAAACAAATTTTGAGTCAAATCGGAGATGGTCAGCGCGACTGATGGGTCACCTCAATCTGAAATGGGCGATATGCATTATTTTCAGGGGTTGCAAAGTGATTTCTTTGTGAGTTTGCGGCCGATGAAGAACAAGAGTAAAATTCAGGGTTGATTTTCCGTTGCACTCATACATGCAAACCTTTTTTGAGGTTATGTTTTTCAAATTTCCTATGTTGTTATCTTTGATGGAGGTCAATGCAAAAGAGGACGCCCACATCTTCGTTGGAAGGATCAAGTGTTGGGCAACCTGACGACAATGGCTTTATGAATTTTGAGATTTTGCTCAATTTTAACAAATATTGTATTATTATTAAAAATAGAGACAAAAAACTACACATTGCTTTGTTAAATAAAAGTGGAGAGACAAAGTCTAAAGTAACTAGCCTACATTCTCTTAAACACGGAATCATTTCCAGAGTAAAAATAAAGTACTTAGAATACGAAGTGGAAATCAAAAAACTAAGGGTTTAATATGGCTGTGATAGCAAGGGCTTACTACACTGTATTACATTAAAATATACATTCAAGTTAAAGAATTATTCGTAAATTTTCCTGATTTTTACAATCTTTAGAAGAAATTTGTACTGCTATAATCGATGTCTATTCTAAGATTTTAAAGTAAGCAGTTGACTCGATTATAAGATTGCGTATCTTAAAAGATGAGTTTAAATTTGAAAGGATTTACTAAAAATAAAAAAATAAATAACTGGCCATTTCAGCCCTTGAAATGACTTTGACCTAGCTTCTTATGATCAATTGTGTTGTGCGTGTTATTAAGTTTGTACACAATTAACCGAGAACCGGACCTACATGCTTAACGCCGACTCCGAACGGCGATGAACGGAATGTTCTCGTTCTCAAGAAGCTTTACATGGCATTTTAATTACTCTCTGAGGTTTGCCATTGTCTGCAGAGAGGTGGCGGCCGTACAGAAAATTTATTTTAATTCAAATAATTTTTTGTCGCTGCTGGGGTTCGAACCTGGGTCTCCTCAGGTTCTTTGACATAGCGGCCACGCACTTTAACCAACTACGCCACGGACGCCACAAGGAAAGGATTTACTATTTTTTTTTTTTAAATCTACTTTGTTTCCACTACTTTTAGTCGTACTTTGAAGAAAATCCAACTGTAACGTCTACCTATCTTTCATCATGTTTGTTCAGAATTAGTGTCTACGAACATTTTTTAAAGACATTTAATGGGTTTTTTTTTTCAATTTGTTTTTTATATTATTAGTCTTAAGATCTTCTGAGATTTCTTTAAACTAAGATTAAGCTATGTCTTAAAACATTGCAGAATCCGTCATTAATAAAACGCGACAAATCACCATCTTTAATAAGCAGCTGAAATGCAGCAAAAACAGTAGCCAACTTAATTAAGACGCTTCAAAATAAAAACTGCGTCACACATGCGCTGTACTCGTTTAAAATGTCAAATTATGATTTACCTGCCTCATTATTGAATGCAATCCATCAGATACAAATTAATACACCGCAAAACGCAGCCACTTTCTAAATTTTCAAAATTTGAACAAACTCAAGCTCAACACAATTCCGGTTATTTAAATATTAAAACAACGACTGCGACGCAAAGCGATCGGCATTAGATTCGGTTTTATACAAGCTGCGAGAGAATGGTTTCTTAATTAACCCGGCCTTTCATCGCTATCAACACCTCATTACTCTTTGGAGCAGCGCTCGTCGTTAATGGAGTTATCAAAAATTTAAAGAAATCAAAACTCGAAACAAAGCCACTAAAAAAATTCAATAAATACACAAACGTAGATACTCGCATGTTTGTTTGTAAGAAGTCAGAAATGTAGAAGGCGACAAAATTAGAAACCAACACGCCGCCGAACTTTTACAGACGCTGGCACACTGGGCAGGGTGCTGATATGTTAGCTTGGCTCCACTTAAAAACAAAAAAAAATAACACAAATAGACAATTCGACTTCAGCAGAAAACAAAAACAAAAGCAAAAACAAAAACAAAAAACAAAAAACAAATTTGTCTTATCGCACAGCTCCTAATGAGTTGACATGGTGCAGAGTTTCAGAATTTCTCAATAACAACTAGACGTGGTCACATCGTTTAAGGAGAGACAAATACAAATGGATATCTTTAATCACCTCGCATTAACGATTAAGCACCAACAGTCACCTGACCATCGCCGTCACCATCGCCGTCACCATCGCCAACGACATCGCCATCTCGGACGGCATCAGCATCAACGGTATAAATCAATTAAATGACAAGTTTATTAAAAGTGTTTAAAGCTTTTTAACCGCGACACTGTTTTTGGCTCTACTAATCAGCGCCGACTTAATGACATTTAATTCTTATTCTCAGACAATAGCTGCTAGTAGGAATTAATGTTGGTTATGATTGAGTACAATTAATAATTGCCATCTCCATGATTTACACTGAATTCCATTGTATTCCTAATCTGGGCTTATGTGGGAATATTTTTTCCGATGAGAAATATTTGAAGAAAGTTGAACACGTTCACAACACAACGCATTTATGCAAATTGTCTTTGGAATTCTGCATTGTATTGTATGCATTTAGAATGCACGGAATGTGGAGAAAAATATTATTCGATTTGCACAGGATGATGACTAAGATCAGTGCAAAAGAGTGTGTACTGAACGTTGTATTATCATAAGTACTATGCACATTGATTGGATATCGAAGGGTCAAAAAAATCGAAGAAAGTTTGTATTCGCAATACAAGTTCTGTTAAAGTATGTCATACAGATTCGTTCATTGTAGTACTAGATCAAATACCTCCAAATTTGTTCCAAGATTTTGGGTATTGGAATCTTGGGTGTTGGAGAAAAGATAATTTAAATCAAACGAAATTTGGAAACTACTACTTTTTCTCATCTTTCGGGCAGAAGATGAATATCACGACGGAAGAACGACGCACTGTGCTTTGCGCTCATAAAAATTTTGGGAATAAATAAAAGAAGTGCTCCAATGATAAGAATATTTTGTATGCTTAGTTAGTTCAAGCTTTTTAAAAAAATACCAAAAATACTTTAATAGTCAGTCCATAGGGGTACCTCCCTCGGACCTATATTAAATTTTTACATTATTATGTATGAGAGGTTTTGATTCCACAAGTGGCGGAGAAGGGACGGTCAACCCAGGCAGAGATCCGCAGTACCTGGGCAAGGCTGATTATAACCGGAGGTCGCCAGGTATACGTAGCACACCGTTCACGACTGAGCAATTATTTTTGACTGGGTCCTCAGCCAGACTGATCCTCTGCACGGTACGTATGACACCTTGATCCGCCCCAGGGGAAAGAGAAAGAATATTGCGGGACAAGGCAGGGGAGGGAATGGCAGACTCTTTCGAGCGGGAAACAGCTGTCAGTGTCAAAATAATCTATGATTTAAAAAGAAGCCACTATATGGCACACCCTGTATTTATGTATTGTAGCTATTTGTGGATCTGTTTCAGCGATCACATAACTCATTAAATTTCTGTTCAAATTTTGTCTAGAATTTTTCCTAATATGACTCATCAGATTATTGCTTAATTCCTTATGTTGAGCCTCTAAGGCTTTCTCTGACAAAAGACCTGTTAAATAATGGAAAAAAAATTAGTTACCAACAGTAAAACTTATTATTAACTTTATTTTAAACTTAAATTTATTACCTATTGTGGCGTCCGTGGCGTAGTTGGTTAAAGTGCGTGGCTGCTATGTCAACGAACCTGGAGACCCAGGTTCAAACCCCAGCAGCTACAGAAAATTATTTGAATTAAAATAATTTTTCTGTACGGCCGCCACCTCTCTGCAGACAATGGCAAACCTCAGAGAGTAATCAAAATGACATGTAAAGCTTCTTGAGAATAAGAACATTCCGTTCATCGGCATTCGGAGTTGGCGTTAAACCTGTAGGTCCGTTTGTACAAATTGTGTACAAGCTTAATAACACGCACAACACAATTGGTCATAAGAAGCTAGGTCAAAGTCCTTTCAAGGGCTGAAATGGCCAGTTATTTATTAATCTATTTTTTATTGGAAGATAAAAATGTTCCATAACTTTGTAGCCCATGTACTAAAATTTCAAGGACAGTACTTGGCATGTAGACCAACTGTAGTTATCTAAATAGGGAATCCAAATAGGGAATCCAAACTTTTGCAAAAAGTGCTTTAAAACGTTAAAATTATTGTTTTATTGTAAAACCAACCTATTCTGGATGTGTCTTAATCATTAAACAATACAAAAAATGCATTATTTTTCCACTTTTTTGGCTGTCCTCGTTGTTCGAGGACAATTATATATAAAATTATATATTTATTTCATGCCCTTCACTGTGACAGTTTTTGACAGCTGTCAACTGCCAACATATTTTTTTCCACTTCACTTTCTTGGAATTTATATTCCTAAAGCAGCCAATGAACGTCTGGTTCCTGATTTTTATTCTATAATACATTAAAATTAAATTATTTCAGATCTTTAGTTCTATAGCTTGTTTGAAATGGGACCATGTATACCATATCCCTCGGCTTGGTGTGTCAGAGTGTATCTCTTTTCCATACAAGTTTTTACCTGCGTTGGCCCAAATGCATGTCCAAATAATAACTTTAGCTCGTTGTTCCCTTATTTTAGTGACCCGAATATATAAATATATTGTGCCTGCATAACAAATACTTGTATATCTGTGCTATGTTTGGTATTGGTTTGGTGTTTGAGAGTTGCATCTCTTTTCCACGTAGGACCTTGGGTTGGACACTTCGGCCCCAAGCCGAATGACAACAATTATAAATGCGGTTATATATGGTCTAATAAATTACTTTGGATGTTGTCTTGTATTGCTTCGTGTTATGAAGAATGTGCTTTTATTCGATGATGTTTATTATGTTTACATAAGCACAAAAATTCTGACATTTCAAATATTTCTTTATTTAATTTTAATTTCCGCTGAAGGGCCAAGCAATTGTTCTTAGTGGAGGCTTTTATTTGCCAACAGGTGGTAGGTTTTAGCACGTAGGTGCATTCTATTCAGTCCGGCTGATCCGGGAACTTCTTAGAATGTAAATCGTACATGCGTATGGCGCGGGTCATAAAGATTTCCTACTTCCGGGCGAATCCAAAAAGCAGCCAATGAACGTCTGGTCCCTGATTTTTATTCTATAATACGTGACTTGAAAGTATATCTAAGTATAATATGTGAAACTCATCTTCGATGTTGAAATTTTGTTCAGTGACCTCGGAAATCGGTGAAACGACATCCACAACAAATTTTTAAGAGATTTAATTTTATGAGAAATATAAATCTAGTTCAGGGGGGGGTAAACCGTGGTAACGAAGGTTTAGTGGAATATGTCTTCGGAAGTCCAAAAGCTTTGAGAAAAATGAAGCAGTACAGCGAGAAAAAAAAGTATCAGAATAATCATCTAAGCCGGCTTGGGTGGAAAGAATTTTGTATGGAAGGGTGGCTGATGAAAGGTGCTACCAAAAAAAAACGTAATAACTTTTTTCCGTGTAATTAATCTGTTCCATTTTTGTTTCTTATATAGAGTGATCTTTAATTTTAACAAAAATGGAAAATTGGGACAGTGAGAATTTGGATTGTGCGGCGCTTTCATGCATTAGAGTCCGTAGTTTTCGTCCAAAGAGAATACAGGCAAACGTTTGGTGGCACTCCTCCTAGCAGATGGACCATTATGAGGCTCGTGAATAATTTTGGGAACAATCGCAAGAAAGCCTTATAATCGAGAACCCTCAGTTCGGACGTTGGAAACTATTGCTGCTGTTGGTGCTGCCATACAAGCGAATTCTAGTGTTTCGACAAGTAGCTTATCTCTTCAAATGGGTATCAGCAGACAGTCTCTGCAGACAATTGTGCATAAAGATTTAAACTTATTCCGATATAAGATACAACTTACAAGCAAACTGAATGCAGCAGACTTGCCGATTCGCTTAGAATTTTGCGAGTGGATCATTCAAATGGCGGAAGAGGACGAAAACATGTTGAACTGCATTTTTATGTCTGACGAGGCCCATTTCGATTTAAACGGCAATGTTAATAAACAAAATTGTCGAATATGGAGTGCTTCTAACCCACAGGTTCTGCATGAGACCGTTACTTAAAGATGCTGAAAGAGTTTTTATTTCCAGAACTACTCCGAAAGAGAATCCCATTCAACCCTGTATGGTTTCAACAATATGGTACAACTTGCATGACAGAATTGCAGCGAAAATTCCCCAATTAGCTGATTTCCAGAAACTCCACATTCCGTTGGCCTCTAAGATCTCCTGATCTTACTGCGCCTAACTTTTTCTTGTGGGGTTATTGCAAACAAGAAGTTTAAAAACCAAAACCAACAAATTCAAATGATTTAAAGCAATCAATTCGAACGATAATTGAAGCAATTCCCGCTGCAACCCTCCAGGCGGTAATGAATAACTTTTTGATAAGATGTCGCATATGCATCAACGAGCGTGGAGGCCATTTATATTAAATTTTTTTTAAAACCAATTAAATTAACTGAATTAAAATATCTTATTTTTGAAATGAATAAATAAAAATTAAGTTACAAAAAGTTATTTGAGTTTTTTAATGTAGCAATATTCATCAGCCACCCTGTATATTGTTTTGTGCATTGCTTTGAATGTTTGATTCACCCAAGCCAAGTATGTAAGATATTAACCAACAGTGTTGGTAAACCATCGAAAACTTTGACACTTTATCAAAATGGTATGGACTTGAACACTATAGGCCGTTTTCTCAGTGTCCGGTTAGTCTAGCTTTTAACCAAGAGATAGCTAACCACACGATAGCTAAAAAAACAATGACGGATTCACGAAGTGCTGATTAAATAACCTTCGGTTAAATCATTAATTGTGAATACGCGAAAACTGTATATCAACTGTCTTATTTTTATGTTCTTTTGTGATTTTGTTCCGCGAAAAGGGATTAAAAGTGTAAAAACGCAATAAATTGACAAATTTTACTTTATATGAAGAAAATTTTAATGTTTGTGAATTTGTCTGTAAAATAAATATAAAATTGTTTACTCTACTCAGCTGTTCTTCCGATTAGCAGTTAAGCGGAATCACAACTTGCCGTTAACTTAATCAGCACTTAACCGACAGATAAGCACTTACTGGTTTAAGTTCTGGTTAGTGCTTAACCGGACATTGAGAAAACGGCCCTATGTTAGTCAGAATAAGCAAGCACGCTACTGTAAACTGTCGAAGCCATAATGTACAAATTACAAAATACTTGGTTAATTTATCCAATTCAATATCGGTAAGTAAAACAAGTAGAACTTAAATGTTTTGACGAAAAACTTAGAAGACTGAAAACTTCCAAAGACATCTTATAAATTATACTAGGTTTTTTGTTAATTTTCCATAAGTTTTTTTCTCGGTATAGCTAAGGCTTTTTTAACGGCATATCATTTGCTAAGATCAGACATAAAATGCATAAGTTATGGAAAAAATTACCATTTTGGCGGTTTTTCCGGGGATCCGGAAGTTGGAGTTGTCTCGAGATCATCTTTAAAATAAAGAGTGCACTTTTCAAACCTTTTTTTTCGACCCACTCTACTATAAACCTGAATCAGCAAAAAGAGCAAAACAATGGCTTCGAACATTGTAATACAAGACCAACCCACTCTACTGTCATTGCTATAAAATTATTGTATGCTCATTATATCAAAAAAAAATGCGTTGTGTACAGAACTCTTACTTGTTGCAACTTTCAAAAATAGTTTCATCTCAATGTGAATGATAAGAATCACAGAATCCAATAAGAATCCAAGAATCCAAATCCAAAAATATGAAGACAACCAGCACACTCTTTTCGGTTAAGGGTTAATGCGTGTGAAATTTTGCGCTGTGATTGGTAAATTAATTTCGCTCATGCAGAGGTTTGTGTGTCTAGATGAACCCATATTTATTTTAAGACATAGAATCCCAAACATTCACACGTTTCTACCAATTGCAGCAAGACACAAAGCCTCAAAAACTAAGCAGCTCACCGCTGTGCATGAATGTTGCTTCACAGCTATTTAAATGGATCGAATGTCACTCGAAGTGCGCCTCCTGTGGAGCAGTATGGCTTCTACTGTTGATTCTCTACTTAAGCTTTGAAATAATTATGGTGTAAGGCAGCCATTAAAAATGAGAAGGTAAGAGTGTTAGTTTGTATACTTTTTGTTCGCTGAATAAAAATGGGGTAGATGTGTGTTTGTTTGTAAACAGTGTCATATAGTAATGGTTTTGTTCATAGCTGAGGGATTAATTGTGGGGGACATTCAACCACTTAATAAAATGTTAATTTACATCAACACTGAAAAATACTGATTCCATCAATAAAATTGCAAAGCATATCAAGAATGATTTCACACCAAGCCAGCTGCATCAAAAAACAAGACCCACTCTCACTGTCTATGATTCAGACAGATAAATGAATGAAGCTTCTACATAACTGGATAAAGGTTTGGCATTACTTGCGGCTCTATAGCAGAAAATAAATAGCAACAACAGATCTTGGCGATTGCTGTGTCGATTACCAACAAATTGCATTGGGTTACTTTGTTCAGGCTTTTGCGTTAACTGTGGCCATAAATTTCAGATTTATCTTCCATGCAACACCTCTGCAGGACAAAACAAGATACTGTTGGTTGGCCAGAAGTGTGTGTGTGTAAATAATTTGACCACTCGATTTTTATGCGAATTTATTATTAATTCGGCTTTTCTTGTTGATAAATATTTATAAAGATAAGGTTATTTAAATGCAGGCATAACTTCAGGCGCCGCACATTGGGTTAAAATAGGAAAAACGTTCGCATCGCATATTTTACAGTTCCATTAAAGCAAAGACACGAATATTGTTGACATTTTAATACTCGCAACAGCTTTTCCGAATAGAGCCTCAAAAATTTCTTTTTTACATTTTCAATATTATTCATTTGTACCCTACGCTCCAAAACTTGAGGACACTTTTTGAAAACTCCACATCCTGGAGCAAAACTATTATATCTAATCCTTTTAATGTTGTTTCTTATAAAACGTTGAAAATAAAGTAACATATACTGGGTGTTCTGTATAAAGGTAAGAAACCAATATGCAAGTAGCCATACTTACTTTTATTTTGAACAAAATACATCAAATTTCATTAAATATGAATTTATTTGTATTCAATCGGGAGCCTACATTCTGAAATTAGTGCTTTCGCTTTTTCCATTTTGGCGATACGGGCCAAACTCTTTGAGCCCAAAACTCCACGGCCCCAGTGTTTACGAATTTCGTCCTGACGATAGTTAAAGTTGGTCTTGAAGGCTTCCAATACTTTCGAGAAGTTGGCTTTGTCGTTAATTTCAACATTGGTCAGAGCCAAAGTAATGCAAGTCTTGCTACTGACCAGGCGACCCAAGCGGGCTTTGTCCTTAACGATGCAGTATTGAACTCCCATTTTACGGCACAAAGCAGGTATTGAAAACACCAACTCAAGAGGATTAACATGATCATGAGCAATGACAACCAACTGAGCCATATTTTGTTCCACCAACTTGGTTACGGTGTTGGTACTAGCACGAATGAAAACTGGCTTCTTCTTGGGCTGCACATTCTCACCCTTGGCCTTAGCTTCAACGATCTTCTTGAAACGCTGGCAAGTAGAGATTCTGGACGATTCTGGTGATGGCACCTTCAATCTCTTTTGGAGGACAGCCATCTGCGACGCAGCAGCGACGCTGCACACGAATGTATTTTGGTCATCTGACAAAATGGGACAAGTCACTTTTTGGCTGAACATTTTAGTCGATGCCAAAGTTATTGGGCCTCTTCTCGAAGAGCTGGTTGACCACTTTCTTGACAACGGGTTTCCTCACAGCCAATAGGGCTGGAGCAACTTTCTTTCTTGGTTAATGGCTTCTTTTTTGTTCAATGACTTTTTCCTTGGTCTTGGCTTCTTAACAACCATCTTGATATTATTTCATTACGCGATGTGTTAGAAAAAAGCAGATATTTTCGCGGCCCGATAAAAAGGTGTTTCTATGTCCGCCTGTCAAAAAGGTAAAAAGGAATTTCCTCAATAGCACAAAACTGTTACCTTCCAGTGCGTCGATTGCTATTGGTTTGTCAGCGTAGACTAACGACTTTACATATCACCAAAAATAATAAAAAAATGTTAAACCACAAGTTCTTGGAGGCCAAGTACAGGTTCATTACATCAAATTATGCGTTCATCAAACGTTTTCTTCAATAACTTCATTGTTTTGTTTTCACACGTTATCACACGTTATCACACGTAGCTCCATCCTGCTGTAACCACATCTCTCACATTCACATTCACATCGTCATTAACCGTTATATGCTGATTAGCTTGATTTTTGAAAAAATATGGTCCGATGACTCCAACAGTCTCCACAGACTGTATTTTTTGTATTTTTCGGGATGTAACGGCGTTTTTCATAATCTTCGTGGATAATCTTTGCTCCAAATGCGACAATTTTGCTTATTGACATATCCATCGAGCTGGCTTTTGGTTCATTCACTGAAATTTCGACGCAAACGATGGTCATTTGACTTCAATTCTAACACTAGCTGGATCTTGTAAGCTTTCAAACCAAGACCTTTTTGTAAAATGTTCCATAAAGTGGACGATCAAAGAACAAGTTTAAGAAAATGACGTCGAATCGATACATTTGAATCTTCTTTAACACTCGCTTCGGCACTATTCTCTACAGAAGCCTTTTAGCGTTTTCCGTAGACAACTGCCTGTTCGGCTTAATTCTACGTTGCCTATTGGCAAGAGATTCATGGAATCAATGCCCAACAGATAGATCTTTCGGACATCAAAATCATTCTAATGACTAGGGTATGCAACTATTCGACATTTTAAAAAAACCGGTTTCGAATAGTACAATTTTTACAAAACCGGTTTTCGAATTATTCGACCAGAAAAAAACCGGGAAAAGCGGTTTTTTTCATATTAAATAAATTTTTTACTTTTTTACCTACATATAGGGTGTTTTTTTAGGGGTTTGTTTTTCGAATTGAAATAAAACACAAGAAAATCGTTTTAATGTCCATCAATTTGCCTTTATTGGAAGGATAATTTTATGCCATTAATTTTTAAATATGATTTCGGGCATGTGGCCGCCGCGACTGGCTCGAATAAAGCCAATTCTACAGGTCCAATTTTCAACCACTTTTTCGAGCATATGGGGCCGTATGTCGGCAATAACGCCACGAATATTGGCCTCCAAGTCCCCTAACGTTTCTGGTTTGTTGGCGTAGACGAGCGACTTCACATATCCCCAAAGAAAATAATCCAATGGTGTCAAATCACACGATCTTGGTGGCCAATTGACAGGTCCATTCCGCGAAATTATGCGCTCATCGAATGTTTCCTTCAATAAATCGATTGTGACGTGCGCTGTGTGTCATGTAGCGCCGTCTTGTTGGAACCACAACTCATCCACATTCATGCCATCCAATTCGGGAATAAAATAGTCGGTTATCATGGCTCTATACCGGTCTCCATTAACGGTAACTGACTCTCCAGCATTATTTCGGAAGAAGTATGGCCCAATGACTCCACCAGCCCATAGAGCACACCAAACAGTCAGTTTTTGTGGATGTAATGGCGTCTCAAGGATCTCATCTGGATTCTCTTCACTCCAAATGCGGCAATTTTGCTTGTTGACGTAGCCATTCAACCAAAAATGAGCCTCATCACTGAACAAAATTTTACGATGAAAATCAGCATCGAGATCAATCTCATTTTCGGCCCATTTGCAAGCGTTGTTCTTTTGTCAACCTGTTCATGATGAAATGGCAAACCAAACTGAACATAAATGACATTAGAGTTGCCAGATTTGACCACAAAATGCCAGTTTTATCTCTATTCGAAAAACAAATCCATAAAAAAAACACCCTTTATATCTATT